>CM064059.1:22124297-23374297 GCA_032594955.1 Panicum miliaceum | reverse complement strand
AAGGGTAGTTCCTGCGTGAAGGCCACAAGGCGGCACTCGTAATCGAGTAGTTCGGAGGGCTCAAAGCCCTTCCAGTACACGAAGCGTCCTTGCAGCGTTGATGTTATGGTTAAACCCAGATGGCTGCCCGAAAAAGATTCGGTGTGGCCATCGGGTTGCGACTGGTTTTGAAGGGCGGGGGCCGCCCGACAAGCGGTGACTCCCTCGTCTCGGAGTCCTTTTCGGAGCCGGCTTGAAGGTGTAGTACTGCACGGGGAGTACTCTTCGTTGGAGTCCGAGTAGGTGTCAAAAATGGGGGCCGCCCGGCAAGCGGTGGCGCCTACATCCTTGATCTTGAAAAGTAGATCCAAATCCTCCTCCAAGTCAGAGAGGGATTTAGATCATGTGGTCCTTTCAGATTGGTTTGAACCCGACTCGAATAGATCTGGTGCGTCACGAGTGGAAGTCGCGTCAAAAATGGACATCTTTTCGACCTGCAGGGCCAGATCAGGAAGCAACGGATTGTCGAGGTTGTCGATGAACTCGTCAAGATCACTGCTTGGAGTTGATGGAGAGGCCTCAGCCTCCTTGGAGTTGGCTAGGTGGCTGTTGAAGCCACCCAAACCGTTTGCGACGCAGATCCAGGAGCCGAAGATGAAGGTTGTGCCCTCATCGAGCATAGCACTGGTGAAGTTGAACGATGCCATTGAATTCTCCGGTGGATGCTCGATGAACACCCCTACCTGGCGCGCCAGCTGTCGGTGTTTTACCGCCACGCCCACCGAGGGATACCCCCGAGGTGGTGAGTTTGTAGGTAGGGTGTTGCCCAGATCTGGAACTCGAAGGTGCAAAGGAACACAAGGTTTAGACAGGTTCAGGCCGCCGAGAGCGTAATGCCCTATGTCCTGTGTGATTTGTATTGCCTTTGATGATGACCGTTTGACACAAGAAACTCTAAACCTTAGAGCGGTAAGCAGCTGGAAGGACAACTAGCAAGAAAGCCTCTCTAGACTAAACCTTGTTTCAAACTAGTTATCGGGAACCTAGAGCTTACTTTAGCGGCTGGAATAGGACGGACTACAGAAAGGGGTGAGAGGGGAGAACAACAGCAACTCGCTACTACTGCTATAAAAACACCCGAACGTGGTGGACTACAAAGGACGGACAGGGCTGTCACCACCTGCCGCCTACCACACTGTTCCATGGGGTGGAACACATTTCCTAGCTAACACTAAGCTAGACACCACGTCTGCACTCAGTGTTAGGATTTCTCTTGAGGCCTTCAAGAGAAATCCTCCTCAACCTAGGGACCTGACTTGAGCTCCCTAGTCCGGGCGAGAAAACCCGTAAGGTAAGATCCCGATAAAACAAGGAAGATAACAAAGCCTAAGCTAGAGGACAGAACTTCCACACACAAGCTGAATAACTTGGAAAGATAAATAAATGCGGAAAGTAAAGCTAACTTGATAAGATAAAGAAGATAAATTATATTGATAAATGCCAAAGGGAAAGAAACAAGAGCTTATACCAGACTTCTGATGATGACTCCGGAATCCCAAGACAAGCTCGACTCGACTCTAACCTCCCAGACTAATAAACCTAACTCTAGAAAGTGAAATGATGAGAGCTCCTTGGTGTGTGTGACAAGTGATGGGTGACCCTGTATTTATAGCTCTTGAAGGTCGGTGCTGAGGTTGGTGTGTATGACAAGTGATGGGTGAAGCCTTTCTGGTCATCTGATCAAAGTGACTTCAAGTGCGAGGCTCAGGATCAAGGTAAGTGTGTTTCCTTGCCCCTGGATCGATGACGTGGCGATTGGGTCCCGTGCTAGGCCGGCCGGCCTAGGCGAGGCTGGTCGGCCTGGGATTTTTCCCATTTTGCCTCATTTTTGATACACCTATCCCTGCATTCACAACTCATCCAAAACTTGTGGAACTTTATTAGAATAAACAAAATATGTAAGGAACATGATGCAATGCTCTATTTATTCCCGAGAAGTCAACGGACATAGTGTGATTTAATGGCCGTCAACAGCGATGCATTGGTTGGCTCAGTCGATGCCTAAGAAGATGTCGCCATTGCGGGCAATAGGATGATGGGAAATCTCAGAATAATGTTGGGTTGAGGAACTCAAGTTACCAGGATGTCGAAGAGCAGCTTCCGCAAGCTTGATACACCTGGCGTTGTTGCAGTCCACCCGATCTATTCTTGCGACTAGGTCGCCAGCGTTGATCAGAGGGCGAGGGGTTGCTTTGAGACGGCTTGCGCAGTTTCAATTAGATCGGAAAGTCGAATTTCACTGACTTCATTGACGGGGTCATCGATGTCGCGGCATGGTGCTGGAGCGGATGCCTCCGGCTCCCTGGTGTCGACTAGATGGCGGTTGAAGCCACCCGAGCCGTTAGCGATGCAGATCCAGGAGCCGAAGATGAAAGTTGTGCTCTCTTCGAGCACAATGCTGATGAAGTCGAAAGATGCCATCGAGTTCGTCGGTGGATGCTCGATGAACACCTCTACCTGGCGTGCCAGCTGTTGGTGTTTAACCTCCAAGTCCACAAAGGGATACCCCTGAGGTGGTAGATTGTAGGTAGGGTGTCGCCGAGATCAAGAACTCGAAGGTGCAAGAAACATGAAACTTTAGACAGGTTCCAGCCACAGTATGCGTAATACCCTACGTCTGGTGGTTTGTATTGCCTTAGATGTGGATTGGTGGTTGTGGTTTTGGAGGGGGTCCTTGCCCTCCCTTCTATAGTCTGGGGGGACAGGGTTACATGGAAATCCTAGCCCGATACTAGCTTAGGAGTCCTACCTGAGTACTACTCGGGTAGTTTCCTTCTGTTCCGACTAGTCCTACTCTTGTACGAGTAGTGACAACTGGTGCGGGGTGGGCCATGTCCCAACCCTTATACTAGAATATGTACGTCATGTGCACAGTCCCATAGCCCCGGGTCTGACAAGTTAGACACAATGAGGTAGTTGAAACTCATGAATCATGTGTTGTGTCTAGCAAGCAACTTAGAGAGGATCATGACAAGTTACTTGCTAAGCACAATGAATTGCTTCTTAAGCATGATGAAGTAGTTGTGCTCAATAAGTCTCTTGACTCATGCAACAAGAAACGTAAGCTTGATCATGCTAACTTGAACATGAGGTACCAAGAGCTTGAATTTGCTTTTCATGCCATTGATGATGAGCTAGAAATAGCAAAGACGAAATCTATCAAAGTCAATGCAACTACTTGTTGTGAAGATCTTGTGGAGTCACCTCACTCAACTACATGTCATCTTGTTTCTCCAATTTCTTCAAAGACTAACCATGATAGGGAGAAAAAGCTAGAAGAAGAGCTTGAAAGCATGACAAAGTGTGTGTACACGGTGACAAGGGAAAATACTTGCACAAAGAGATCCTCTTCCACAACGCAAGGCACTTTGGGAAAAATGGACTAGGAACCTTCCCCAAGACTCCAGAAAATTGTCCTAAGTCTCAGGAGCTCAAGGAATGCTTCATCAAGGAAGTGGGCTCCTATTGCCAACATTGCCATGTCACAGGGCACCACACAAGGGAGTGTCCAATTCCTACTCGCCCACTTCCTACCTTGCCTCCTAACTATAAGTCTCAATTCAATAACCATCATTTCTTGTTGAGCAAGCTCAAAAGTTGCAAGGTTAAGGCGAAGTTCATTGGCACCCAAGTGAAGCGAAAGCTTCCACGCTAAATATGGGTTCCTAAAGTTTTAGTAACTCATGTCAAAGGACCCAAAGTTGCTTGGGTTCCCAAACCTCAAGAATGATTCATTTGTGTGTAGGTGAACTACAAAGACTGTGGAAAACATTGGGTTCTTGATAGCGGAGGTACACAACACATGACTAGCTATGTAAACATGTTCACCTCACAAGATGAAGATGTGGGCGATCATGAACAAGTCACCTTTGGTGATAACTCTAAAGGAAAAGCGGTAGGTTTGGGTAAGGTGGCTATAACCTAGGATCTTTCTATTTCTAATATTTTGCATGTAGATTCTCTTTAGTTTTAATTTGCTTTCTATTGCACAACTTTGTGATTTAGGACTAACTTGCACTTTTAGTGAGAGTGATGTTGTAGTGTCAAGCAAGGAGGACAAGAGCCTTATCTTCAAAGGGCTTCGACATGGTAATATCTACCTTGTTGACTTCTCTTTTAATGATGCTAGCTTGATGACGTGCTTAGAAAAATCAAAGTAACTAGTTTTGGTGCTTAGAAAAACAACAAATTTTAACCAGAGACTACCTTTGAGTAGATTATCATGTTGGAAAAGTTTGAGACATAGAAACTTTGTGGAACTGCTTGTAGAAATAAATCTTGATTAATGTAGATGTATCTTGACTTGTTTTCTATGCTTTGTATCTTGCACACTAAAATCTGAAAAATTTATAGTAGACTCACCATAAGTTTAGGAGTACTCAGTAAAATGTTGAGCATCACTTTTTGCATGGTTTGTTCTGTATAAATGGATCTTGATCCTAGCAGTAGTTGTTTAATGTATTTTTCATGATTAATCAGCTGAATGAAAATAGCTAGAAATTTTACAGTGAGTTTGTACTTAAGTAATGTGCTCTGCATAAAAATCTCAACACCAGAAACTATTTCTAGTAGTTGTTTTGTTTTCAATCCGTGCTTACTTTTGAAAAATGGCTGTTTATGAAATGACAAAACCCCTCACTCACTTAACGAAGTTATTTAATCTAGATACTACTCGATAAATGACTGCCCAAGGAAAAGAAAATGAAGTGCTTTACAACTTAACTTGAGTTTTGTTGAATTAGAACTTTATAGTGAAATAGTTATTTATCTTCTACCATTAAAACAACTCATACATATGCATTCATATAGAATCGACGACTCTCGCCGACGAAACCTATAAGCTGGTGCCTGTAACACCCAAAAATATAGGAGCTAAAATTTTTAAAATTATTTTCATAAAAATCATAAGATAAAATTGTGCATGCATCTTTATTTCTTTTCTTCTCCTATTCTTTCTTTCAGCCAGCCCAATTTCTTTTCCTCTACTTCTTTTCTTTTCTCGCGGCTCAACTCAGTGGCCGATTCGCTCACCGACCTTTTCTTCCACCGACAACAGGGACCCACCTGTCGGCACCTTCTTCTTCTTTCTTCTTTCCCTACCCAGAGTCCGGAACGACTCCGTGCTGTCGTTCGCGCCCTTCTTTCTTTCTTTGTACCCCGAGTCCTGATCGACTCCGCGATGCCGCCTTCCTAATCCCGGCAAATCCGCCCCTATAAAATCCCGTTGAAACCCCGCTTTGCAACCAGAGCCAAGCTCAAATCTTTTCCCTACACAACATCGTCGCACGCCGCTGGAAGTTGCACCTTGGAGGAACGCCGCCGACCCGTGTCGCCGATTCTCCGTCGACTCGCCGACCTGCAGTTGCTCCGCCGTCTTCAACTCTCGCCAGAGCTTTGCAAGTTGGTGAGCATCAAGCCGCACTAGATTCCCCTCTCTCTCTCTTGCTCCGCCGCCAACCAAACTCCTCGCCGGAGATCTGTTTTCCGCCCGCCGCCGTGGCCGCCAGTTTGCAGCCGCCGCACAGCCATCCTGTGACCACCCTCACCTTCGTCGTACCGCCCACTCACTCCCCGGCATAAATCCAGCTTGAATTGAGCCCCGGAACACCGGATTCGGTGAAGCTCCGGCCGTCCGCCGCCGCACTCGCTCGCCGCCGACACCCAGTAAAACTCCGATTCGCCCGACCCTTTTCATCCCATCGAGCCGACCCTTCCTCTGCCGCTCGATCTAGATCCAATGGCCAGAATCGATCTTCACTTTACCCGGCCGATTTACCCGACCTTTTCCTTACTCAGCCGATTCGCCCGACCCTTACTCCGCCGATTCATCCGATCCGCCGCCGATTCTGATCCAACGGACCAGATTCACCCGACCCTAGCCGTTCCCGAAACTTTTGCAGGAAGATCCCTAGGTTTTCCAGGAATCAACCCGCAGTCCAGATCAGTAGAAAATAATTAGAGTAGTGCCCTTTCTTTTTCTGTCCCGACTCCTGACCTTTTTAGAATTAGTACCCGCCGTCCAGGACCTATAGTTTTGCACCCCGACCTTCTGTTTAAGGTTTAATTATATTTTAGCCCCTGGAAGTCCAGTTTCTTCGCAGATAAGTCCTTGGAGCCTTGTTTTAGCCCTACCTTCATCATTTTAGCTCCGTTTCAACTCGTTCTCGCCGTGTTAAGTCTTCTAAAGCCTAAGCTACCGTTTAGCCATGTCATTGTGTCTTAGTTCCTGTTTTTAAATTAAAACTAGATTTAACTTGACTAAAGTTCTCTCACTTAGTTTTCTAATTAAAATCCACCTAGGCCTTTACCTTCGGTTTTTCATAACTACACCGAATATAAAGTTATGCGTTTAGATGCTCTCACAAGTTTTCTTTCTAATTAATTGTTAATTAGTGTAATTTATACGTAGACAATCACAAATAAAATATGACTAAGTTCTACCCCACTTTTATAAATAAAAATATAATATTAGTTAATCAAGGATATTTTTTTAATATCTTCTACATTTGTTTTCCAAATAAAATAAATAAAGCTCATAGTTCTTTTGTTTCTTTTATAGTACCAATCTCCGATAACTCTGTCTTTTCAACCCTAGCTCCGATTCCCGCGTTTCTTGCGCTCTCATAACCGTAGCAGCGAGCCCTATCCTTTAGCACGCTCTTTTAAAAGCTTTTGTTTTGTGATTGGTGTATTGTTCTTAGCTGTACTTGTTTGTTATTTTGTATGTTTGTGCTAGTTGTTTGCTTCGAGTAGAATGATCGCTGACGAAGCTTGAAGAACAAGATTTCCAAGTAAGCAAGAGCTGAAGAGCAGTAAGAGTAGCTTTTCGTTGGAAAAAGGCAAGTGACCCTAACCATCCTCCTATCTGTGCTTATTTACAAGAATACCATGTGTTAAATTGGAACATGGAGAACCACCCAGGAAAACAGTACAACCACGAGGACCATATGGCTCTGGTCTTGGCTAATTAATTAGAGACTCTAGTTGGAAGCGGTCTTACCGAAAGGGCAAGGAGGGGGTCGGTGATAGGGGTCATAGCCCGGTCCTCTTGGGGTAGCAGCCTTCGCTAAGGTGCTGACCATTAGGGAGGTTTATGGACCACGCCGCTACCGAAACTCTAGCGGACTACTTCTTATTAGGGAAACTTTGTAAAGGCCTCGTAGCGTCCCTATGCAATCACACCTTGGAAGTGTGGTATTGTGCCTAGCTAGCACAGCATGGTTGGGTCCAAAGTTCTTTTGAACTTTTACGCGACTTGTGGTGAAAGTGTACAACCTCTGCAGAGTGTAAAACTGTTATAACAGCCGTGCTCACGGTTAAGAGTGGCCTGGACCCTCACATGCTTAATAAACTTAAAGATGGATATAAATCGTTACTCTGGTTATTTCTTGTGGCCTTGCTGAGTACCAACCATAAGTGTACTCACCCTTGCCAACTGCTGCTCAGAAGAAAAAGGTGTGAAGTCTACTGAAGATGATAAAGAGATCTAGGCGTACGCAACCCCCAGTCGTCTGCCTGTGAAGTTTGGAGCCTTCATTTCCATTATAAGCACATATCTCTGATAGTCTTGTAAGTCTTTATTTATATTTATTTACGTGATACTGTTGCTGTTATTCACTAATGATGTCACTGTATGTATGGAACTTGATCCTGGCATACATATAGTCATGCATTCGGTTTTATCCTTAAACCGGGTGTGACAGAAGTGGTATCAGAGCTGTATCGACTGTAGGACGTAAGCCTAGATGGCAATGGTCGCTCCTTAAGGTCTATTTTATTATACAACTTATTCCTGTCTTACCCTTGACCTTCCCGATAAATATTCTCGCTCCTTGACCATTTTCTTTTCTCAACCCGCCTTGATAACTCACCTTTCTCACCTGACCTTCTTTTTCATTTGCACATCCTTGTTTTGCAAATGTAAAACCCCCATCCTTATCTATTGACTTACTCTTTCCTTGATAACTTACTTTGATACTCGACCCCCTTGACAATTACATTTTCTAGTTTTTGCTAAACCCTCAACCATCATCTATTTCCTCTCTCATGGATGACTTCTTGCTCTTAATCATACATCTCATTTGATGAATGATTTTCCTATCTCTTGCATCTGATCTCCTTTTGATTAGTTGGTGATATTGTTTACCCCCACTCCTTAATATTTTCTTATTAATTCCTATATATCTTTTCAAACATATCCCCTCCTTGATTTTATCTATCCTCCACATTGTACCTCCGACACCCTTGCATCTTAAGCACGACCATTTTGGATTCTTTCCGTTGCCTTTTCATTCCAAGATCTTCTACTCTCCTTTTATTCAAAATGTTTAGATCATTCGTGCCACCTGACCCGAAGCCTGCTCAAGACAGCTGAAGAAGGGAGTGATCACCTCACGCCCAAAGAAGACAAAATCGGCAGTGAAAGCCTATGTCACTCTCACCCGAAGAGCAAGATTCCACACTGCACAAGCTGAAGGATGCCTCTATCAAGAATGTTGAACCTGAAGAGACGACCCATGCCTAGGAGTACCCCTTGGAGCCCTATTAACAACGTTTAGCATCGTTCCTTGACTGTGTGTTGATTAGTGTAGTTCTGTGTTTGTGTGATGATTGTTTTTCCTTATGACCTTGCCTGATTCGCTTCTTTGTAATGATTGTTGGTGTATTGTGGGTCTTCAACCTACAATGACATCAGTTGCTTAGTTGGGTTCTTCTCTTATCTCCCACATCTTTGTTCTTTTCCTTTCTTCCCCCCTACTCCAAAAGAGGATGATATCATGGACTCTACCTTATTCCCCAATCATTCTTTTAGTTATTCTCCTTTTCCTCTAAACTCACCCTCACCACCCAACCAGATGGCGAGTCCCAACAGAAATCGTGAAGAAAGAGCTAACGAAGGTAACCTCAACATTCCACCGGTAGCCTCATCATTTGAACACAGGATGCTAGAGTGTATGGCAGCACAAACTCAAAGTCTACAAGCAGTGGCTCAAACCATGATTAATATCCATCAGCATATTACAGAGCAAGCCTCAGCTCCTATGAACCACAACCCCCTTAGTAGTGGTCACCATCAGAATTCACCAATTCTGCCACCATTTGATAAAAGGAAGCTATTAGCCCTGCAGGCTCAAGTCTTACGAGGAAGGATGCAGCCCAATACATCATCCCCTCATAACATGAAGTTGACCAAACTAGACATTCCTACTAGACCAGTGAAGAGGCAAGTCGCTGAAGCATGGAACCGTCAAAGGAATAAGAAAAGTCGTGGAGCGCTAGAGCTAGAAATTGAGAGACAATATAAAGATATCAAGACCCCAGGAACATGTCAATGTTGTGAGCATTATGGTCAGCCATGCCTTCAAGAGGATGCTAGCCTAATGACAGCTAAAGCCAGACAAAGTTACTATTTAGATATTAATAAGGATTTATCTACCCAAGAGACTTTCCAAGAGGGAGTTACCCAATATCAAGATGGTACTCAGACTATGAACCTTGGGGATTGGAGTATTTCTTTCAAGGAATTTCAGCCTAGTAGAATCAAGCAACGCAAGAAACAAGCAAGCGAAGAAAGCCAAGAGAAGATGGAGTTACCAGAACCATTGGTACATAGCAGTACTCAACCCTATTCCAACCAACTACAACCTAAAGTTGTTCAACCTCCGCATGACAACTCTATCAAGAAGAATCCTGATGCCCAGATTGCTTCACGAATTATGGTGGAGCAGAAAGGAAGCCCGAATGGATATGTTAAAGGAGTGTGCTTCAAATGTGGTGAAAAAGGTCACTATGTTAATAAATGTCCAACAAAGCGTAAGGTGACTAGATCATGTGATGCTGGATTATATTTCCTCAAGTGTCGAGAAGACGGACATCTTGCCAGTTAGTGTACAAAAGACGATGATAATCAACCCCTGGACCAAAGTTCTAATAGCCCTGCACTCAGACAGATGTCATCAGTTTGCCCCCTTAGCAGGACAGATGATCAGGATACCTCAGCTAGACAAGAATGCCATTAATCCTCAATGCCCAATTCTCATACCACTTCGAGTCGATAGGGTACCAAAGCAAGTAAAACTTAGGCTGAGAAGAATTGAGGGTATCTTGGAAGAAGACAGTCAAGCCAAGGAAAAGCGATCATGGAATCAATCCAGCTCTATTCAAATCACTTTATCAATATATGAAGAAGGTTCTTCAAAAGATGGGCCAACGAAGCTAAAGAAGGAATGGATAGTTAAAAGTGGAATTAGATTAAGTATTCAAGAAGTATTTTATGTGGTAGTGGAGCATTAACAAGTGTGATCGAGGAACTATTGTAAGAATGGACGATGTGACAATCAAGAATAAGTATCCACTGCCCAGGTTTGAAGGTTTGTTTGATCAGATGAGAGGTGCCAAGGTATTCTCCAAGGTTGATCTGAGATCAGGATATCATCAGCTAAGAATCCGACCGGAGGATATACTCAAGACAGCCTTCACTACCAGATATGGTCTGTACGAGTTTACTGTGATGTCGTTTGGATTGACCAACGCACCAGCATACCTCATGCACCTGATGAACAAGGTTTTTATGGAATACCTCGACAAGTTTGTGGTTGTGTTCATTGATGACATCTTGGTGTATTCACAGAACGGGGAAAAAAAACATGAAGAGCACTTGAGGATAGTGTTACAGAAACTCCGAGAGAATCAGTTATATGCTAAGCTGAGCAAATGTGATTTTTGGTTGATAGAAGTTTCTTTCCTTGGACATATTATCACAGATGGAGGAATTGCAGTAGACCCAAGTAAAGTTCAAGATGTTCTGAATTGGAATCCACCGAAGTCTGTGCCTGAAATCAGAAGTTTCCTCGGACTTCCAGGATACTACCGCAGATTTATTAAAGGCTTCTCAAAGATTGTGAAACCTATGACTTCTCTGTTGGAAAAAGGGAAAGAATTTAAGTGGGATGCTACATGCCAGAAGTGTTTTAAAGAACTGAAGACAAGATTGACCACAGCCCCTGTGTTGATAATGCCAGATATCCATGAAGGGTTTGATGTGTATTGCGACGCTTCGCGGATGGGTCTTGGGTGTGTGTTAATGCAAGAAGGCAAAGTGGTGGCCTATGCTTCAAGACAGCTGAGAAAGCATGAACAGAACTATCCTACCCACGATTTGGAATTAGCTGCCGTCGTGCACGCATTGAAGGTTCGGAGGCACTACATGATCGGAAACAAGTGTCAGATCTTCACGGACCATAATAGTCTGAAGTACACCTTCACGCAACAGGATCTTAACTTAAGACAGCGACGATGGCCAGAATTAATCAAGGATTATGATTTGGATATCCAGTATCATCCTGGCAAGGCTAATGTTGTGGCAGACGCCCTAAGCCGGAAAGGACAAGCTAATATGATGATTGCTCGATTGATGCCTCAAGAATTATGTTGGGAGATGGCACGTCTGAACTTGGGAATTGTCACACAAGCGGAAGCCATAACCATGGAGATGGAACCTACAATAGAACAGGAGATCAGAAAAGGACAGTTGAAAGATGCGAAGATCAAAGAGATCAAGATTCAAATTGGTTTAGGCAAGACTAAAGATTTCACCGAGGATGAACAAGGAACTGTTTGGTTCAGAAAAAGGATCTGTGTGCCTGAAATTGATCACCTTCGTGAACTTATTTCGAAGGAAGCACATGATTCCGCTTATTCCATTCATCCTGGAAGTACCAAAATGTATCAAGACTTGAAAGGAAGGTACTGGTGGTATGGTTTGAAAAGAGATGTAGCAACTCACGTAGCTTTGTGATGTGTGCCAGAGAGTGAAGGCAGAACACCAGAGACCAGCAGGTTTACTCCAACCTTTGAAAGTACCTGAATGGAAATGGGAAGAGATTGGTATGGATTTCATTGTAGGGTTACCTTGTACTCGTGATGATTACGACTCGATATGGGTTATTGTGGACAGATTGACAAAAGTCGCACATTTCATCTCAGTCAAAACCACATACACTGGAGCCAAGTTAGCAAAATTATACATGTCACGAATTGTGTGTCTGCATGGTGTTCCGAAGAAGATAGTGTCTGATCGAGGTACTCAATTCACGTCGCGTTTCTGGCAGAAATTACATGAATCCAAGGATACAAAGCTCAATTTCAGTTCTGCATATCATCCGCAAACAGACGGTCAGACTGAGCGAACAAATCAAGTATTAGAGGATATGTTGAGAGCATGTGCCCTCAAGCATGGAGGTAGTTGGGATAAAAGTTTGCCATATGCAGAATTCTCCTACAATAACATCTATCAAGCAAGTCTCAAGAAGGCCCCATTTGAGGCATTATATGGGAGAAAATGCAGGACACCATTGTATTGGAATCAGACAGGAGAAAGTCAAGTTTTTGGACCAGAGATTCTTCAAGATGCGGATAGACAAGTCCAGGTAATCAGGGATAATCTCAAGACTGCCCAGTCATGACAGAAAAGTTATGCTGATACACAAAGAAGGGGATTGACATTTGAACTTGGAGACTTTGTGTATTTGAAGGTATCACCCATCAGAGGTTTATGTAGATTCGAAGTGAAAGGAAAGTTGTCACCACGTTATATTAGTCCTTTTCAGATTTTGGAAAGGAAAGGTGAAGTGGCATATCAACTGGAGTTACTGACACAATTGTCAGATGTCCATGATGTGTTTCATGTGTCACAGTTAAAGAAGTGTTTGAGAGTAGCAGAGGAGCAATTACCGTTTGAGAAACTCAATGTACAAGAAGATTTGACTTATGTAGAGCATCCGGTTAGAATCTTGGAAACATCTTAGAGGGTTACTCGGAACAAGGTGATCAAAATGTGCAGAGTACAGTGGAGTCACCATTCAGAGGATGAGGCAATTTGGGAAAGAGAAGATGAACTGATTGCAGAATTCCCTCAGCTGTTCCCTAGTCCTTCCTAATCTCGAGGACGAGATTCACTTTAAGGGGGGTAGGTTTTGTAACACCCAAAAATATAGGAGCTAAAATTTTTAAAAGTATTTTCATAAAAATCATAAGATAAAATTGTGCATGCATCTTTATTTCTTTTCTTCTCCTATTCTTTCTTTCAGCCAGCCCAATTTCTTTTCCTCTACTTCTTTTCTTTTCTCGCGGCTCAACTCAGCGGCCGATTCGCTCACCGACCTTTTCTTCCACCGACAACAGGGACCCACCTGTCGGCACCTTCTTCTTCTTTCTTCTTTCCCTACCCAGAGTCCAGAACGACTCCGTGCTGTCGTTCGCGCCCTTCTTTCTTTCTTTGTACCCCGAGTCCTGATCGACTCCGCGATGCTGCCTTCCTAATCCCGGCCAATCCGCCCCTATAAAATCCCGTTGAAACCCCGCTTTGCAACCAGAGCCAAGCTCAAATCTTTTCCCTACACAACATCGTCGCACGCCGCTGGAAGTTGCACCTTGGAGGAACGCCGCCGACCCGTGTCGCCGATTCTCCGTCGACTCGCCGACCTGCAGTTGCTCCGCCGTCTTCAACTCTCGCCAGAGCTTTGCAAGTTGGTGAGCATCAAGCCGCACTAGATTCCCCTCTCTCTCTTGCTCCGCCGCCAACCAAACTCCTCGCCGGAGATCTGTTTTCCGCCCGCCGCCGTGGCCGCCAGTTTGCAGCCGCCGCACAGCCATCCTGTGACCACCCTCACCTTCGTCGTACCGCCCACTCACTCCCCGGCATAAATCCAGCTTGAATTGAGCCCCGGAACACCGGATTCGGTGAAGCTCCGGCCGTCCGCCGCCGCACTCGCTCGCCGCCGACACCCAGTAAAACTCCGATTCGCCCGACCCTTTTCATCCCATCGAGCCGACCCTTCCTCTGCCGCTCGATCTAGATCCAATGGCCAGAATCGATCTTCACTTTACCCGGCCGATTTACCCGACCTTTTCCTTACTCAGGAAAACAGTACAACCACGAGGACCATATGGCTCTGGTCTTGGCTAATTAATTAGAGACTCTAGTTGGAAGCGGTCTTACCGAAAGGGCAAGGAGGGGGTCGGTGATAGGGGTCATAGCCCGGTCCTCTTGGGGTAGCAGCCTTCGCTAAGGTGTTGACCATTAGGGAGGTTTATGGACCACGCCGCTACCGAAACTCTAGCGGACTACTTCTTATTAGGGAAACTTTGTAAAGGCCTCGTAGCGTCCCTATGCAATCACACCTTGGAAGTGTGGTATTGTGCCTAGCTAGCACAGCATGGTTGGGTCCAAAGTTCTTTTGAACTTTTACGCGACTTGTGGTGAAAGTGTACAACCTCTGCAGAGTGTAAAACTGTTATAACAGCCGTGCTCACGGTTAAGAGTGGCCTGGACCCTCACATGATTAATAAACTTAAAGATGGATATAAATCGTTACTCTGGTTATTTCTTGTGGCCTTGCTGAGTACCAACCATAAGTGTACTCACCCTTGCCAACTGCTGCTCAGAAGAAAAAGGTGTGAAGTCTACTAAAGATGATAAAGAGTTCTAGGCGTTCGCAACCCCCAGTCGTCTGCCTGTGAAGTTTGGAGCCTTCATTTCCATTATAAGCGCATATCTCTGATAGTCTTGTAAGTCTTTATTTATATTTATTTACGTGATACTGTTGCTGTTATTCACTAATGATGTCACTGTATGTATGGAACTTGATCCTGGCATACATATAGTCATGCATTCGGTTTTATCCTTAAACCGGGTGTGACAGTGCCGGAGCCCGAGAGTGAGCAGCGCGAAGCTCGGATCAATCTAACTGAAGTCATCAAAGACCTGAACCAAAGTTCGGAAGAGCCCAAGGCTAGCTTTACTCAAGAAGGCAAGCCCTGGAGCATAACCCCTATTTTTAAACATATGCAACTTTTACTTATATATGGTATTGTGCATTAAGTTTGTAGGAGTGGATTGAAACCTAGATGCATGATCCTAGTTACCTATGATATGAACACTAATCTGTGTCGGTCGCTAGATTGCCATGCTAATAGGACTCTGGTAAAAGTCGAGTGATTTCCTGTCACTCGCGAGATATAGAAGTTGCTTGTTTTACTTATGTTGGAATCAAAAGGTCGACGGACGGGGCTATGTTACGATATTCCTGTTGATGATTGAGGTCCCGTCTGTTTAGCAAAAATGCTAAGGTCGAGGTGTGTGGTAGTGGTGGTTAAGTTTTTGAACGTACTAACCACATGCGAAGAATATGGTAATCGGTAAGCTTAAGTACCTAATTGGACCGGCGAGTGGACTTTACCCTCACCCTCTTGACATCATTCTCATGGGCACATGGTGAGTGCAAGAGCAGCCACGGCCCAACTTCGTTCTGTGCTTCGTGGACCTCTGTACTCGAGGGGCGTGGCTCTGATCCACAACCTAGAGAGAAAGGGGAAAAGTTGCACGTGTGACTCTATGAGTAACAACGTGATGTATGTTTAGGTTTCCCCTTGCATGGTTAAGAAATTCAATTCGAATCGCCCATTTCTTGCGGCCATTGAGACTACTTGACCCTTTTACCGCATAGAGTAAGAAGAGGAACAATGATGATGATTAATCTGGTTGGATGCTCAATTAATTATTTCCACCATGCGTGATTTGGATAGCTGCTTACCTAGAATGGTTAATCAACTAGAACTTGATACTAAAACTTGAAAGCAAGGACTCACTCTTAGATGCTTTTTGGCAAAAACAACCCTCAGCCAAAAGCCTTGCATGTCTAGGAGTCGGCTAAGTATGTACCACTAGTCGGGTAAGCCTTGCTGAGTATTTGTATGTACCACTAGTCGGGTAAGCCTTGCTTGTGGCTTTGTTTTCAGGTGAGACCTTCGACGACATGGTTGCTAGTTTGAATTGGATGTGTACTCTTCCACCTGGTTGGTCGGTGGAATGGGATGCGTCTCCGGCAAAAGATGATAACGCTGAATGATGTGATGTACGGGCTACATCATGATATCTTGTATCGTCGTTAGAACTATTGTTTATTTTCCGCTGCACTATTAAACTCTAAAAGTACATATTTATGAATATTTTTGAACTTGATTTGTAATAATAATTCCTGTTGAACTCTGTGGTGCAAAATTTGTGGATTGTTGTAATCTCTAGGCTCACCTTCGTGTCGGTTGTATGTATGCATTGATTCGATCGAAATTCCAGTGGTTGCATCAGGATGTTACCCGACAGACACAGTTTTACTCCATTTTAAGTGCGTGTTAGCCCGGATTGCCTCTATGATGATGGTTAGCGCACTTAAGCCGAATTAATTCAGGCGGTTCTGCCACAACATCGACCTCTTTGGGCCAACCATCAAACTTCTGAGTCAAGAATGTGCGCTGGTCATCAACAAACTTCTGAAGCTTGGCCTGGACACACAATCATCGAAGTCCGTGGGGGACTCAACATCGTTCCCGGATCCTGACATGGTTAGAAGACAGCAAAAGACAACACCAAAATATTATCCCTATCAACTAACAACTACTGGATTAGATGGTGGTGAAAGTGGAATGCAATATCTCAAGCGGCTTACCACCGTCTTCCATGTGTTCTTACCAAAGCCAACAGGATGGTACAATCTGATGTCAAGCTGGGTGTAACAATTGCAAGGTCCAGAACCTGTGCTGACAGAAGTATATGTGGAGCTTTGGGACAGTCACAATATGTAGCAAGGATTAGCAAATAACGAATGCAGATGAGCAAAGTTCAATAAGTATCCAAAGTACATGTCACAATTGTTGGCTAAGACGTGTCCTAGGCGTAGCACAACAAGTTGGAACAAAGGACGGTGGATAAAACTCACAAAACAAGCAGAGAGCACCCAAAAGCACTTGTTTTTTATTTTTTTTGATTTGTCCTCCAAAACTAGGAGACAAACAATTTTTCTTATTTTGTGCAGATATTTTTCTCTAGAAAGGGAGCACAAAATATGGAACCACAAGAAATTTCACCTGAAATAGAGGTCGAATGTGGTCTAGGAAAATTCAGGCACGTTCTCTAAAAACCCTGAAACAACTTTGGAGGCCAAAAACTTAATCTTCCTGATTTTTTTTTATTCTTTTGAGAATGCCGATTTGGGGTATATCCAACTTTGAGGCATGAATCTGCTGTAAAAAATTGAGCTCAAACGGAGCACCGAGCGAAAAGTTATGCCTATTTTACTGAAGGTATCTCAAGTTAGTGTTTTGAGAGAGCACAACTCGGAAGATAGGACGGTGGCGGCGGTTAGGGCAAAGCTTCCCTGAACCCCAACAAAGATCATGGCTGAGCAAAGCTTCTCAGCTAGGGCAAAGTATCCCTAGTATATGCAGCAAAAGGATATGCAAGATGAATCAAGAAGGTTGCAGTGCAAGGTGATGAACACAAGGCGGCTCGCAACCTATCTAGGGCTTGCACGGCGAGAGTTCACGCAAGGCGGCTAGCGAGGGCAAGTCGAGTAATGGTGTGGATCGACTTGTTGTTTGGGTAAAGGTGGATGGGATAGCAGCGGAAACAAACACACAGCAACGGGCGATTGAACTACGACGACGAACACACTAAACCAGCAACAAGACTCGACCACGGACACAAACTCAACAAAGCGAATCTGAAACGAATTTGCAAAGGCCAAAAAGGCTCTAGGACAGCAGAACTTTTTTTTGTAAGGTTTTTGTGGACTGTAGGTATATGACACAAAACGAATCTAAGGGGAAAAACAAAGGGTAATACCTCATGGGAAACATGAATATCTTTCGAGAGGTAGGACAAGTTCAATTGGTGGAGGACTCGACGTTGACGATTCGGCTTCAAATCAGCAAGATTCGAACCCTGCAACCGCTACACCACTGCTCGTTGGTTATCAACCAAGCACAACTTGATTGACCTCGCCGAGAAGGCTTTTCCTGCAAGCGAATCGAAGGACACAAGCAAGAAGGTATAAACACGCAATCTGACAATTGCAAATATAGTTGAAGCAAATCACAAGAGGGGTTTAAGCACTCGGTTTGAAAGGACTAATTGCCACAGTCGAGGAGAACAAGAACAGGGGCCCTGGATCACAATAAAAGGACTTGTCGCCACAGTTACAATGATCAATCTTAGTTTCTTGACAGAAAACTAGAACTAAACAAAACCCAACCCTAAACAGCGGCGGCTATTGAGTTCTTATGCAAAGAGGTACGTCCTAGGGTTGGGGCGACCAGGGGGGGACGCCCACAACTTGGGCTTAAGGCCCGACACGATACAAGGCCTGAAAAGGTCCAAAACTAGTGACGCAGCACCTTGTCGTGGTCACATAAAATGATACACGAGGCTTCTGGATCTGGGATGAGAACCAAAGGAAGTGTCTCGTCGTCAGGTTTCCAACGCATCCAAGAACACCTTATTTGAACCCCGTATGAGAGAGATATCGCCGTTTTAGGGCAGGGTGGTCGGCTGAATCCGAACCGAACTCGCAGTCCAAGTTGGCGACGACTTGTAGCTTGGTGATGAGGCCGGCTCGTGCATGTCCAGCATGGTGATGTCCTCATCAGGTAATCTCTATTGTTTCGTCTTTGTCGATGATTATTCGAGATATGCTTGGACTTTCTTTCTAGAGGATGAGAGCAAGACGGTGGGGATCTTCAAGACCTTCATCAGGAAAGCTCAAAATAAGTTTGAGTCAAGTGTTGTGAAGTTTTGAAGTGACAATGGCAAGGAATTCAAGAACACTCAAGTTGAAGAGTCTTGCGACGACTTCGGCATCAAGCATGAGTTTTCATCAACATACACTCCTCAACAGAATGGAGTGGTGGAGAGGAAGAACAAGACCTTGATCACCTTTGTAAGAGCCATGTTGGTTGACTATGGCATCTCACAACAGTTTTGGGCAGAAGCCATCAACACCATGTGCCATGCATCCAACCAGGTGTATCTCCACCGCTTCTTGAAGAAGGCACCCTATGAGCTTCTCATTGGGAGGAAGCCCAACATCTCATACTTTCAGGTCTTCAGTTGTAAGTGCTACATTTTCAAGAATAGGAAGTGCCTAGGGAAGTTTGAAAGTAGATGTGATGTTGGTTTCCTTGTTGGTTACTCAACAAACTCTAAGGCATATCGATTATTCAATAATGCTACTCGAACGATTGAAGAAACATGTGACGTGGAGTTTGATGAAACTAATGGCTCTCAAGAGGAGGGTTTCAATTGTGATGATGTAGGTGATGAACCACTTCGAGATGTCATGAAGAAGATGGCCGTTGGACAAGTCAAGCCAAAGGAGGAGGATGAAGATCTTCCTTTTCTGTCCACTCAAGTTGAAGCCTCTTCCAAGGTTGACTCCAAGGTTGAAGATGAACCTACACCAACACAACATATGCACTATGAGTCATCCGATGAAGAAGAAGGAGCTTCACATCCTCCACAAGGCGTCCAAGGCGAACAAGATGAAGAAGACCAACATCCATTTCATGACACCCACATCACATTTGAACAAGCCCAAGCAGAAGTCACCTCTACGACAAGAAAGGCAAACAAGGACAACTCAGAACCATCCTATTAACTTGGTCATGGGAGATCCTTCCGGTGGAGTAAGAACTTGTAGACATCATTATGCCTCTTTTTCTGAACATTACTTGTTTGTTTCTTGCTTGGAACCCACACATATAGATGAAGCTCTTCAGGACCCGGATTGGGTGATGGCCATGCAAGAAGAACTCAACAACTTCACTCGCAATGAAGTTTGGGTTCTCGAAGAACGTCCTCGAGACAAGAACATTATCGGCACCAAATGGGTCTTCCACAACAAACAAGATGAACATGGTGTGGTGGTTTGCAACAAGGCAAGACTTGTGGCTAAGGGCTTCGCACATGTTGAAGGGTTGGATTTTGGTGAAACATTTGCACCTATCGCAAGACTTGAAGCCTTTCGTATCCTTCTAGCGTACGCTTCACATCATAACATGATACTCTTTCAAATGGATGTGAAGAGTGCGTTCTTAAATGGTTTCATCAATGAGTTGGTGTTTGTTGAACAACCTCCCAGGTTTGAAGACCATAGATATCCTAATCATGTCTATAGGTTGAACAAGGCGCTATACGGGCTCAAGCAAGCACCTCGGGCTTGGTATGAACACCTCCATGATTTTCGGGCTTAGTATGAACGCCTCTGTGATTTCCTCCTTGAGAATGGCTTCAAGATCGCGAGGGTGCATACAACTCTATTCACAAAAGTCATCAACGACGAGCTATTCATATATCAAATCTATGTTGATGATATAATATTTGGTTCGACTAACCCCACTTTGTGCAAGGAGTTTGGAGATTTGATGACTAAAGAATTCGAGATGTCCACGATCGGTGAGCTCAATTACTTCCTCGGCTTTCAAGTCAAGCAATTCAAGGAACGGACGTTCATCCATCAAGAAAAGTACACGAGGGACATCCTTAAGAAATTCAAGATGGGTGATTGCAAGCCGATCAAGACTCCAATACCAACCAATGGACATCTCGACCTTGATGAGGGAGGTAAAGTAGTAGACCAAAAGCTTTATCGTTCCTTGATTGGGTCACTTCTTTACCTTACCGCATCTAGGCCCTATATCATGTTTATGTATGTGCGCTCGTTTTCAAGCTAACCGTAAGGAATCCCACCTTAGTGCCATGAAGTGGATCCTTAGATACCTCAAACATACACCTAGCGTAGGCTTGTGGTACCCCAAAGGTGTTAGTTTTACACTCTTTGGCTACTCGGATTCAGACTTTGCCGGATGTCGTGTTGATCACAAGAGTACTTCGGGTGGGTGCCACTTGCTAGGGCGTTCCTTGGTCTCTTGGGATTCAAACGAACAAAATTATGTGGCTTTGTCAACCGCGGAGGCGGAATATATTACCGTCGGTGCTTGTTGTGCTCAAATCCTTTTGGACTATTGTTGGCGGTCCTTAAATGCAAAATCTCACCGCCAACTATACTCTTAAACAAAGGAAAATTATGCAACTTACTCACACATTTGTATCACTAACCTAGTTCCGCAGATGTATTTGTATATTTGGCCATTTTAGGATGCAAGTGCAAAATAAAAAGAAAACATGTAGCATACGCAGAAGAACTACACAGAAGATCCCATCCTACGTCGCGCTTACAAAGAGGGCCCACAAGGCAGGGCAAACCGAACTATTAAGGCGGCAAACATCGAGTATCAGGGTAAGGACCCACATGTCAGCTAGCCAGAGGAAGCTGGTGCTGAGGGGGGCCCACCAGCGGTCGGCCGAACCAGGATTGGTTCCCGTCCCCCTCAGCTTTGGTGGGAAGATCTCGCGCGCCTTCCTACGTCGGTTTCCAGATGTTTCCTTACTTACCTCCGCCGTGAACCACCCTTGGAGAGTATAAAAGGAGGAGGAGCCCTCTTATTCAACACACACCACACATGAAGACACTCTCCCTCTCTCTAGTTGTGACTTGTAATCCTTTGGCTAGTGGAGCTAGGCTAGTTATCTTCCTTAGCGAATCCAAGTTGTCCTTGGGTCGTTGAGCAACCTTCAGCCTTGGGTATGGCTTTGTATTCAACTCGTCGGTACCCTACTCATAATATAGAGTTGCTTCATGGTTATCTTACTATCCCGAAAGTATGCTTTGCCATATCTTACGCTCCCTTAAGTTATATGATCATGTTTAGTTTAGTCTTGGATCATGTTTGGTATTCTTTCGGGCTTGCTCTAGTTCTATGCATGTCCATCGTCTTGGTGGGGGTTCTGGAGGGGCTAGAGTAGTGATCTTGTGCATGAGCGTGGTGCTCTAGGCACGAGGGATCTATTGAATATCACTGCATCCCACGATCTGTCGGGCTAGGTTGCAGGTGGTGACAGCCCTGTCCGTCCTTCGTAGTCCCTCACGTTCGGATGTGGTGTAGGAGTCTAAAGTGCTATTCCAGGTTGTCGGCAGACGAGTACTTGGTAGTCTCCCGGTAATGTTGGTTGCTTAATGCTAATTCTAACCATGTGTTGTATGACCCTTACATCCTTGAGTAGATATCACTAGGACCCTCTTTTATGCATATGCTCCCGCTAACTTTTGGTTTATTTGTTATTCTTTATTCATGAGATTGTCTTGTATGTGTGTCACATTACCCTTATACTTCATTTATCATAACTTACCCCTATTTGAGTTGTAGTCTATCGCGTAAGCATATTGTTATGAATATGTACCTAGTAAAACTCTTTTAAACCATGCCATCTTACAGGAAAATATAAATAACAATACCTGAATACTTATCCGGGTGAAATGCTACAATGGTATATCCATGCGCTTGCGGATTTATTCTGTAAACGTTAAGACATACCATCACGGTATCTCTGGCATCATTGCCTAGGACTGACATTGTCGGTGATGACGTTAAGAAATACCAACAAGCATTTCTGGCGCCGTTGCTAGGGATGGCATTGGTTAAAAGAAATTACTTATACATACTCTTAGCAATGTGTTTAAGAAATAGCTATTGCTTATGCAGGCTAATGTTGCTTTTGTTTTCTCCTACTGGATGAAAATAGGGTAGTGTATGACTGGTTTCTACTAGCCGACAAACTTCGTTGAAAATCCAAAGAAGCTCATGAGAAGGGTCCGACCTCGCATCATCCCTCAAGTCGTTCTCTCGGTAGAGGAACCAGTCATCCAATCACCATCGGAACCTATGGCTGAGAAGACTCTTCATGATTTCTCCGTCCCCTCCGCTGCCAACGTGGCCACCGGACCCAACATTGCTGTTGGGGATGTGAACTTCGAACTCAAGTCGAGTCTCATCAACATGGTGCAGGCTAGCCCATTCTGTGGCAAGCCTAACGAGGACGCCAACGCTCATCTCCAGAACTTCCTGGATCTTTGTGAAACCATGGTGATACGAGGAGTCACAGCTGATACCATCAGACTCTGTCTGTTTCCCTCCTCCCTGCTGGGAAAGGCAAAATAGTGGTTCTACAAGGACAAGGAAACCATCAGCACGTGGGACAAATGTTCCACGACGTTCCTCGCAAAATTCTTTCCGATGGGCAAAACTATTGCCCTGCGAGGGAAGATTTCCAGTTTCCATAGACAGGGATGGAATCCATCCCGGAAGCTTGGAAGAGACTGCAAGAGTACATCCTCGCCTGTCCTCATCATGAGATGGACAGCTGGCTCGTCCTCCAAAGCTTCTACAATGGGCTAACGCCAACATCACGAGCCTATATTGATGTTGCAGCTGGAGGAGCCTTTCTTGATCTCACGATTACCAAGCCCACAGCCTTGATTGAGAAGACGGTCTCCAATCAGTGGTGGAGTGAACGGCTCCAACCCCAAACTAAGGGCATGCACACCATCGAGGAGACGGACATGCGCGCCGCAAAGATGGATCTCCTACTCAAGTGCCTGGACGAGAGGGCGGAGATCAAGAAATAGATGTACAACCTCGTCCAAGCCATTGACTTGCACTTTGTGTGCAAGGTCTGCGGCAATGGTGGACACTCGGGGAACGACTGCCCCGAGACCCGTGAAGAAGTGGCTTACATGAACAACAACAACAGGTATCGCCCATCAGGAGGCCAAGGGTGGAATCCATCACTTCCACCATATCAGGGAGGTAACAATTTCAATTCAAACCAACCTTCCTAGAAAGATATTGTTCTTGGCCAAGCTAAAATCAATGAATCTTTAAATAAAAAGCTTGCTGCCAAAAACGTTGGAAAGTTTGAACATAAAAGTTGAAACCTTATCTTCCGCTCTTAAAAATCAAATGAGCTTTAATAAAATAATCGAAACCCAACTTGCACAAGTTGCTTCCTCTGTTCCTGCTTCTGAGGATAGGAAGCTCCCAGGGCAACCCGAGGCTCCCGTTGAAAATGTGAGCATGGTGTCCACCAGATGGGGTAACCCATCTCGAAGGCCATCACACACTAACCATGCTGGAACACCCACGAACCATAGGAAGAATGCGTGGGAAGGACAACTGGCAGTAAGGCAAGGAGATCCAAGAGTGCCCATGATCAGCTGCTCGATCTATGACTAGTACTATGATCAGGCCTCTACGACCTTGGGGCAAGCATGAACATCATGCCCAAGGTAATCTTTGAACAACTACAATATCTTGCTTTGTCTCCAACCCGGATGTGTTTGCAGCTCGCCGATTCGGCCATTCGATATCCCGAAGGGGTAGTCGAGAACCTTCTAGTGCGAGTGAAGAACTCCTTTATCCTCACCGACTTCGTGGTCCTCGACATGGAGGGTGACTTGGGCGTGCAACTTATCCTCGGGCGACTCTTCCTACGGGATGCCAAGGCAAGGATAGATGTCGGACCGAAGAAATCTGTTTCTGCATCGGAGTGGACAACATGCGCTTCAAATTCCAACACAGGGATGAGCAAAGCTTCGTGATTCATCAGGATCGCGATGGGAGTGGGATATGGGGAGAACCACTACCCCAACCCGCAAATTCGCCTACCACGCCATCAAGAACAAAAAGGGTGTGGTGAAAGGTAGGGAGTGCATCTTCGTCCACTTCTCTAAGGAGGGACACCAACCGGTAAAACACGCCGGAGAAAAGTCTTGCTCATCGGACTTTAAATGATGAGCCCTCGCCGAAGGTAAATGGTAGTTACCTCATATTTGGATTTTTCAAATTTGCTTTTTCACATCATTTGAATTCTCATTGCATATTTGATTTTCTCAACACTCTCTTTCATGTTGGAATTTTTCTTGCCTTTTTCTCTTTTTACAAAAATCCTGAAAATATTTTTGAGCCAAAAAATTTTGAAAAACTATTTTGAACATCTTTCGGAGTAAGTTTGGACCAAAGCACCTAGGCATGATAATCAAGTAGCCGTTGGGGTGCTTTGGGCCGAGGTGGGGAACCAGCGGGCCCAGCCATGGTTCGGCCGATCCCAAACGACCATTGGGTGGGCCCACCTTGGGCCAACGGCTCCTAGCCGTTGCACCCCCCATGCTCCCGGCCTGCTTGCTGCGTTTGCTCTATAAATAGAGCCCAAGAGGGGATGCTCTTCACCTCACACCCACACTCTCTCACTCACTCCCTCTCTCAAAGTTTGCTCTCGGGTTTTCTTTGATTTTGTGCTCAAGTTCAAGTGCAAGAATCCTCTCTCTCTCAATTCTTTGCTGCGGGAGTAATCACAACTTGGAGGAGCAACTTCGGGTAAGCATTTTCCATTCGATTTCATTAATGTAACCCGCTCCAAGTTGTTCGTGTTCGTTCTTGTTCTCCAAGCCCCAACCATGAAGGGAATGGGTCCGAAGCTCTCCGGTGCATTGAATAAGATGACGGGCACGAGCTCATCTCATTCTCGGGGTGGCTCAAGCTCCCATCACACTCCCGAACCAACACCAAGCCCAAGCATGATGGACAATGAAGAGGAGCAAGAACAACACACTGAAGAGCAAGCCGAACCACAAGCCGAGAACATGGACATGGACGGCGACGACGCACCCTACCTCGACTTGCCAGAGGATCGCGAGAGGCAAGCCTACGCCCTCCTCAAGCGTCGGGGCTTTGGTCACACCTAAGCATTCGACACGGATCTCCTCGAGAAAATAGGTATGGATGTAGACTTTGCTCGCTTTTTGCATGCAATTGGATGGGATGGTTTTGTGCCCGTTGAGGAGAATGGTTCTCATCTCCTCACCATCCAGTTTCTTTGCACTCTTCGGGAGGTGGATGACGTTATTTCACTCCAACTTTTTGGAAATGAGTTCTATCTTACTTGGAAAAACTTGAGTCACCACCTTGGTTTTGGCATGCGCTTGCCGATTTCTCTTGAACAAGCTTGGGGGAGTTGTTGGCGGTCCTTAAATGCAAAATCTCACCGCCAACTATACTCTTAAACAAAGGAAAACTATGCAACTTACTCACATATTTGTTTCACTAACCTAATTCCACAGATGTATTTGTATATTTGGCCATTTCGGAATGCAAGTCCAAAATAAGAAGAAAACACGCAGCATACATAGAAGAACTACACAGAACATCCCATCCTGCGTCACACTTACAAAGAGAGCCCCCAAGGCAGGGCAAACCGACGTATTAAGTCGTCAAACACCGAGGATCAGGACCCACATGTCAGCCAGCCAGAGGAAGACGGTGCTGAGGGGGGGGCCACCATGGGTCAGCCAAACAAGGGGGTCGGCCGAACCTGGACTGGTTCCTGACCTCTTAGCTTTGGCAGGAAGAACTCCCGCGCCTTCCTACATTGGTTTCGAGATGTTTCCTTATTTACCTCTGCCGAGAACCGCCCTTTGAGAGTATAAAAGGAGGAGGAGCCCTCTCATTCAACACACACCACACTTGAAGCCTCTCTCCCTCTCTCTAGTTGTGACTTGTAATCCTTTGGCTAGTGGAGCTAGGCTAGTTATCTTCCTTAACGAATCCAAGTCGTCCTTAGGTCATTGAGCAACCTTCGGTCTTGGGTATGACTTTGTATTCAACTCATCGGTACCCTACTCATAATATAGAGTTGCTTCATGGTTATCTTACTATCTTGATAGTATGCTTTGCCATGTCTTACGCTCCCTTAAGTTATATGATCATGTTTAGTTTAGTCTTAAGTGTCAACATCGGTTTGGTATGCTTTCGGGCTTTCTCTAGTTCTATGCATGTCCATCATCATGGTGGGGGTTCCGGAGGGGCTAGACTAGTGATCTTGTGCACGAGCATGGTGCTCTGGGCACGAGGGATCTATTGAATATGACTGCATCCCATGGTCTTTCAGGGTAGGCAGCAGATGGTGACAGCCCTATCCGTCCTTCGTAGTCCCCCATGTTCGGATGTGGTGTAGGAGTCTAAAGTGTTATTCCAGGTTGTTGGCAGACCAGTACTGGGTAGTCTCCCGGTAATGTTGGTTGCTTAATGCTAATTCTAACCATGTGTTGTATGACCTTTACTTCCTTGAGTAGATATCACTAGGACCCTCTTTTATGCCTATGCTCCCGCTAACCTTTGGTTTATTTGTTATTCTTTATTTATGAGATTGGCTTGTGTGTGTGTCATATTACCCTTATACTTCATTTATCATAACTTACCCCTTTTTGAGTTGTAGTCTATCACTTAAGCATATTGTTATGAATATGTACCTAGTAAAACTATTTTACACCATGACATCGTACAGGAAAATATAAATAACGATACCCAAATACTCATCCGGGTGAAATGCTACAACGGTATATCCGTGCGCTTACGGATTTACTCTGTAAACGTTAAGACATACCATCATGGTATTTCTGGCACCGTTGCCTGGGACTGACAATCCCGGTGATGATGTTAAGAAATACCAACAACTATGGTGTGGTACTAGATAGGATCCCTGTGACAACCCTGGTAAATTACATTTCTAAAATCAATGTCATTAGCCTAACCCTATGCTTAACCAACTAATAAAAGGGTGAAAAGAATTAGAACGAGTTAAGTTGAAATTCAAATTGAAATTGGGCACATTTGGATACTTTTGAATTTTTAAATTAACTTTCAAACCATAATCCAAATGAGATGTTGCCTGAAACCAAACTTGTAGAACTTTTTATTCTGAACAACTTTTGTGTTAAAAAGTTTTTGAAATTCAAATTAGAAAGAGGAGAAAATGCCCTGTTTGCGACCAGCCCCTGAAACTTTTTGAATTTTTGCATTCAGGCCCCTTGCTCCCTTCCTCTCTCTCCCCTCCCCGCCCGACCGCCGCGCGCCAGGTGGCCGGCGACGCCTGACCGGCGCGAGGCGCCAGGCCAGTGGCCGCCGCGCCACTCCCCCACGCCCGGCTTTGCCCCCTTCCCACGCCGCGCTGCCCAGTAACCGCCCGCGCGTGCGCACGCCGCTGCCGCGCCCCGCCTCGCCGCCCGCCACGCCCAACCGCCGCGACGCGCCGTGCCACCCCGGCTCCCGCGTCCCGCCCGTCGCTGCGTCTGCCCTCCGCCCGAGCCGCTGCAGCAGCCCCTTCCCCACTCCGCGCGCCACACTATCGCCTCTCTGCCATGCCAAAATCCCGGCCGCCCAGTAGCTCGCGCCCGCTCGCCGCACGCCGCGCCGGCGCCCTGCTGCCGCCCGCCGTGGCCAGTGCCGCGCCGTTGCCGTGACTCAGCCCCGCGCATCGCCCAGACACCCCCACTCCCTCCTGCCCCTATAAAAGCCGCGCCCCCGGCCGCCCGCGCGAGCCCCAGCAACCAGAACGCCTCGCCGTCGCCATTGCCGCCGCCGAGCGCCCGCCCGCCCGTGGACAGCCCTCCACCGCCGCCCACTGCCCAAATTGGACTGACAGCCACCACTACATCATCCCCATGAAGCTTGCCGACCCGCCCAACACCGCCCAGAACCGCCGGAGCGCCGCCGCCCGCGCTGCCGCCGCCGCCGCCCCTGCTCGCCGTGGGCAGCTCGACCCCGACCTCCTCCGTCCAAGCCAAGCCCCTGAGCAGCTTCCCCACGCGCCACTGAAGCTCGCTGACCGGACCAGGCCGCCCCAAGCCCGCCGGAGCACCGCCGTCGACGTGCGCCACCGCCGCCGCCGCCTCTGCTCCAACGCCGGCGAGCTATTCCCGGCCGTCCCCCACCTGAACAACACCCCCACGAGGTAGCCCTCGCACCCCTGAACCTTCCCCGACCCTAACCCCTCGCCGCCGGCGAGCCCCTCGCCGGAATTTCAGCCGGCCGCCGTACCCGAGCCGCCCGAGGACCCAATTGCAAGAATTTAAATCTTTAGAAGGGTCTGCGCTTAAGATTCAAGGACCCCGTTGTAAATGAAAGTTTCAAATCTAGATTCAAATTCAGTGAACTTGTAAAATTCGTATAAAATCGTAGAAAATTCAGAAAAATGCAAAATCAACTGTTCTAGAATCCTTAGAATAAAATCTACAACTTTTGTTACAAACAGTTTCTCAGATTCTCCACATATTTTGCTCTACCTTAAATGGAAGCTTTAATGAACTTATTTTGTACCCACTGTTGTAGATCAATGCTGACCCTAAAAATTGGACAGTGAGTTAGTTGCTTAATGTTTAGAACTGTGTAAAAAGATCAGGCCCAAATTCAATCTCTAGCTGCACTGTTTATAAAACTTAGTTTCATACCATGATTAGGTAGAATATTTTTATCCCTGCAGTTAGGTTATGAATCACCTAATGAAACTTTTTCTGTACTGGTTTAATGGTACATAGATGCCAGAGAAAAATGGGGAGAATTTATATCTCACAGGAACCTAATTATTTGAATTATGTGCTAATAATATACATTAAATCAAGAAAATAGTATCTTAGCTTGGAAACTTCTCAAATTTATACTAGGAGATACACTGTGGTAGAGGTTGCTATGTAAAAAATTCTATGGACAAAAACCGTGTGTAGGGTCCTGTAAAAATGCATCCTTGAATAACCTAGGTGTGTAATGTCATATTTTCTATGCTCTGAATACTGAATAATAAATCCTACAAAAATTACAGTAGCTCCTCCATGCTTAAATGAAAGCTCTGTAAAAATCTTAGACTCAGTTGTTGCACCATTTGTCCTGTACAAAAAGAACAAAAGTCTAACAGCAACTATGTAATATATTTTTCATAATTAATCTGTTACATAAAATTATCTGAAAATTTTACAGTAAGCACATCTTTCCCCGATGTGCCGAAATCCAAAATTTCATGACCAGAAAATATCCACTGTAGTAATTACAATTAAATCATGTCTATTACCATTACCACGACTTAAACTTGTGCATTCATGTAGAATCGACGACTCTCGCCGACGGAACTTACGAGCTGGTGCCCGCGTCCGAGAGTGAGCAGCGTGAAGCTCAAGTGAATCTAACTGAAGCTCTTGAAGACCCGAGCCCAAGTTCGGAAGAGCCCCAAGCTAACTGCGAAGGCAAGCCCCGGAGCATAACCCATTTCTTTCCTAAATTATGCAACTCATTACTCTCTGCTTGTGCATTAAGTTTATAGGAGTTGAATGAAAACTTAGTTGCATGATGTTAGGAACCCATGCTTGAAAACTAGACGTAAGGTTCCATAGAATGTTGTGCTAATAGGACTCCGGTAAAAGCCGAGTGATTTCCTGTCACTCGCGAGAAAATAGGAGTTGAATGTTTACTACACGCTGCAATCATAAGGACACGGACGGGCTATGGAACGATGGTTACGATTGAGGCCCGTCTGTCTAGTGAAAAATGCTAAGGCCGCAGGGTGTGGTAGTGATGGTTAAGTCTTTGAACGTACTAAACACATGCCGAGATTATGGGAATCGGTAAGCTTAAGTACCTGATTGGCCCGGCAAGGGGACGGCATCCTACCCTTTGAACTTCGGTCCCATGTACATATGGCAAGTGCAGAGAGTGGTCACGACCTGGCGCCGAACCGTGGCGTGGGGCTCTTGTACTCTCGGAGGGTAGCCCCGATCCACGACCCGGAAAGAAAGGGGAAAAGTTGCACGTGTGACTCTAGGGAGTAACTACGTGACGTGTGTTTGGGTTTCCCTTGCAAGGTTAAGAAATTCGATTCGAATCGTCCGTTTCTCACGGCTATTGAGACTGCTTAACCATTTTTACCCACAGAGTAAGAAGAGGAACAATGAGGATGAATGAACTGGTTGGATGAAAATTTAATGCTTCACCATGTATGCTTTTAGATAGCTGCTTATTTAGAATGGTTAACGAAACTAGAATCTTGAGCTAAAAGTTGAAAGTAAAGACCCACTTGTAGAAGCTTTTCGGCAAAACAAACCCCTGAGCCCAAAAGCCTTGCATATCTAGAGTCGGTGGAGTAGATTCCACTACTCGGGTAAGTCTTGCTGAGTATTAGTATACTCAGCCTTGCTTGTGGCTTGTTTTCAGGTGAGACCATTGAAGATATGATTGCTAGCTTGACTTGGCCCTGCACTCTTCCCCCTGGTTGGTCGGTGGAATGGGATACGCCCCCGTCCAACGGAGATAATGCCGAGTGATGTCTCGTACGGGCTTCATCGAGACATCCTTATCGTCGAGTAGCTTTCGTTATTTTATTTTCCGCTGCAACTTAAACTCTGAAGAACTTCTTAGTTATGATCATTGAAGTACTTGGTTTCTAAACTCAAAACTTGGTCTGTAGTATTTACTTATGATAATGTTGTAATATTTGCTGGAATGTGGTATTCTCTGGGCTCATCGTCGCGTGAGCATTTGTATGTATGGCGCTCGATCCGCTTACCGTGGTTGTATCGGGAGGTTATACCCGACAGACCTATGGATTACTCCGTTTGAAGTGTAAGGTTAACCAGATTGCCTTAATGGTGATGGTTAATACACTTGAGCCGGATTAATTCAGGTGGTTCTGCCACAGCTGGTATCAGAGCCGTAGCTGGTGCCACAACTGGCAACAGCTGGCGCCAGAGCCAAAATACATACGCCAGAGAATGCGACAAGCCTTAAAAACTCGTTTACTAAAACTTGACTAGAAGGATGTGTTGCGAAATACGTTGGTGCGTTAAGGATGGTGCCTAGTTCGTAAAGCCCTAAGGGATTATGGGAAAGTTACTAGGTGGCTATCTAACTACTATATATATTATCAACTGACTTCCAGCACATTACTTTCTATCAAAACTTACTTTCATGCACAACCGACCTTAAATTCTATAACGACGCACTCCTCGCTAAGGTAAGAAAGTAAGGATCCTCAGCCAACTGAGAGAGCTTGGCCTTCCTGTCGGTGATGCGAACCGAACGCTGCCCTCAAGCAGTGGCTTACTTGAGGTGCTGCCAATATGCCAACTGCTAGTTGAACATATTGGGAGTAGAAGGTTTGGCGCAGGGTATGGCGATCGCTGTTCATACCCCCGTCTCATGACGGTACCCCCGTGAATACGCTATCTCGATAGCGTATGTTAACGTCGTCTGTACGGCGGAAATTGTACAGATATCGTTTCTATAAGTAAACGGTAATGAATACGGACGCTTTCATGAGTGCTGGCATGAAAGGTTCATAAAATATATATGCTTTGTCAATCTTCTGCAGGTACACTAACCGCGATTACGATAAGTTAAGGAACGATTAGAAAAAAAAAACTCGACTAGCTATTATAGCGAGAGCCGTATTGTGTATGCCACCGAGACTATCTTCGTAAGACCAAAAGTATTTGGCAGTTATTTTATTTTGTGAGAACGAATAGGACGTGCATGCATTATAACCATATATATCGGAAAGTGAAAATACGTTGTATGAGAGTGGTAAGGTTCTTGCGTATCTAAGCATGGTTTGCATAAGGACTATCTAGCGAATCTGTCAGAAATCTGCCATGACCGAAAAGAGCGATTTATTGACCTAATAAAATGACCTTTTCTGGTAAAGTTCATGTTGAAAGAATTGTTCAAAATTTCGTGTTCTATCCCCTGTTCAAAAATCAAAAATTCTGAACTCATGGATAGTAAGAAATAACAGAAACCACGGAATGTCAGAATTCTGTCCAGAATAAGCACTTCTGCCCCTCAAATTTTTAGGCCCCCTTCCTACAGTTTTCTGCAAAAGAGAACAACACAAAACTTGTTCCAAATTTACCCAGGTAGATGCTGTTAAAATTTGGTAATTTTTGGCCAGGTAGATTTTCCCTGGTGCACGAAATATTGGCCCACTGTTCACTGAGAATTCTGGGTAGACAGAGAAGTGATACCTTAAGGAAACAGCCATCTTAGAGCCTAATCCAGCCAAAGTGTTGAATACCAAACTTGTCCTAAATTCTGTGATCTAGGTTCTCCCAAAATTTCAGCCCTATTGGATCTTGCTAGTTTGAGTTATAGGCCAGATACTATAACTCGTTCTGCTGAAAAACAGCCAAAACAGGGAAGCAAAGAGTGAATCGTTTGACCATCCTAACCATCGATTTAGCATCTTGGCTGAATACCAAAGTGGTACATCTTTAAACTCCCTATCCACTGCCAAAATATGAGAAACTTTGGATGAACCTACCAGGAGTTACAAAATTCTTATGGCAGACAATTTTTATGCCCATGATTCCATCCATGACCTTTTGGAAGTCTACTATTCCGCGTTAGATCTTTTTGAGTCATGGAAGCAACATGGATCACGTTGCTAATAAAGAACCTTCACCTTTTCAGATGGTTGGAGCAACCCGTGGTAACCCGGATGGTTTTGGTGCTAGCGCAAGTGGATCACAACCACAGCCGCCACCACCACCCAGTTTGGTTGAAGTAATGGCCGCTCAAACCGAGTTGCTTCGTCAGCTGGTGCAAGGACAGCAACACCACCAGCGGGGTGGGCAAAATGTCCCCCACCCCCAAGCTGCAGGATATACGGATTTTCTGGGGACCCAGCCTCCCTTGTTCCATAAGACAGAGGAACCCTTGGACGCAGACGCTTGGATTCGCACCATCGAATCCAAGTTCACACTACTTGTGGCCCCATGCTCAGAGGCCAACAAAGCTCGCTTTGCCGCGCAACAGCTTCGCGGTACAGCTCATCTGTGGTGGGACCACTATTTTGCTATGCTCCCCGCTGATCACATGGTCACCTGGGATGAATTCAAGACCGCATTCCGAGCACATCATATTCCCGAGGGTCTCATGGAGAGGAAGCTGAACGAGTTCCTGGCACTCACCCAGGGCACCCGCACCGTGCTGCAGTACGCCCAGGCGTTCAACAACTTATGCCAGTATGCGGGCTATCATGCTGATACGGATGCCAAGAAGCGTGATCGTTTCCGCCGAGGTCTGAATACCAAGCTCAAGGAGCGTCTGAACCTAGCCAGGGCTGACACCTACAACGAATTGGTCAATATGGCCATTACCCAGGAAGACTGTATCATGGCACACCGGGCAGAGAAGAAGAGAAAGGCACCCGCTGGACCATCAAGTGCCCAACCACCAAGGTATCGCATCGTGCAAAATGCCGCACCCACAGCTCCACCTAGGGCCCCTCAGCCAGGGAGATGGATTGCCAGACCCCCACAGCAGCCAGGCATGGTATGACCCCCGATGCCTTCACAGAATGGTCCGAGGCCCATTCTTCAACAGTCTCTTCGACCTAGCCCCGCGAATCGCTGTTTCAAATGCGGGAGTTCCAACCACTTCGCACGAGAATGCCCTCAGTCTGGGCAGCCCAACCAAGGTCAAGGATCCAACCCGAACACCAAGAACAGGGGCAAGAGACAGACCCTGCAAGTCAAGCAAGGACGGATTAACTTCACCACGCTTGCAGAGCTTCCTGAAGGAGCCCCAGTGATGTCGGGTACATTCTCTATCCTTAACAAGCCTGCAGTTATATTATTTGATTCTGGTGCATCGCATAGTTTCATGAGCGCAAAATTCGGTGCAAAAGTAGGCTTGGATGTTTGTCACACAAAAGGGTCATATATGATATCAACACCGGGTGGTAAAATTGCTTCAAACCAAATGGTCAGACAAGTACCAGTCAAGTTGGGTAGTAAAACCATCGACACAGACCTTGTCCTTTTACCTCTTGACGGCATGGATATTATTTTGGGAATGAACTGGATGACTATGCATGGAGTCACACTGGACCTTTCTTCCCGAGCCGTGGAGATAAATTCACCTAGTCACGGAGCCACTACCCTTTACCTACCATTCCTAGATTGTACGAATTCCTGTGCTTACAAGATGGAAGGACTTAAGCTAGAGGATATTCCTGTGGTAAACGAGTATGCCGATGTCTTTCCGGATGACTTACCAGGAATGCCACCGGATAGGGATATTGAGTTCATCATTGAACTACAACCAGGCACTGCACCTATATCCAAAAGACCATATAGGATGCCCCCTAAAGAGTTGGCAGAGCTGAAAATTCAACTCCAAGAACTACTGGACAAAGGTTTCATTCGCCCTAGCGCGTCACCTTGGGGATGTCCAGACCTATTCGTAAAGAAGAAGGATGACAGTTTAAGATTATGTGTGGACTACCGACCTCTCAATGCGGTAACTGTTAAAAATAAATACCCACTTCCCCGTATTGATGTACTCTTCGATCAATTAGCTGGAGCCAGAGTCTTCTCAAAGATTGATCTTCGTTCGGGATATCATCAAATCAAGATTCGCCCGTGCGATATTCCTAAGACTGCCTTCTCCACACGATATGGACTATATGAATTCTTGGTCATGTCCTTTGGACTCACCAATGCCCCCGCCTACTTCATGTATCTCATGAATTCGGTATTCATGCCTGAACTGGACAAATTCGTCATAGTGTTCATCGACGACATCCTTATCTATTCCAAGGATGAGGAAGAGCATGCCAAGCACCTTCGCATTGTTCTTCAGCGACTCAGAGACCATCAGCTCTATGCTAAGTTTTCTAAGTGTGAATTCTGGTTGGATACTGTAAAGTTCTTAGGTCACACGATCTCCAGCGAAGGCATAGCTGTTGACCCCACCAAGGTACAAGAGGTGATGGATTGGAAACCCCCTACCTCTGTTCATCAGATTCGCAGTTTTCTCGGCTTAGCCGGTTACTACCGTCGCTTCATCCCGGATTTCTCTCGAATTGCTAAGCCCATGACTGAACTATCAAAGAAGGAAGTAAAGTTTGTATGGAATGAGAAATGTGAAGAAGCTTTCCACACTCTCAGAGAGCATCTGACTACTGCACCCGTGTTAGCTCAACCCGATAATACCAAGTCATTCGATGTGTATTGTGACGCATCGGGTACTGGTCTAGGATGTGTGCTTATGCAAGAGAATCGAGTGATTGCATATGCCTCACGAGCCCTTCGGCCCCACGAACAGAATTATCCCACTCACGATCTTGAGCTTGCAGCTGTCATTCACGCTCTGAAAATATGGAGGCACTATCTCATGGGTACACAGTGCAATATCTACACGGATCATAAGAGTCTCAAGTATATCTTCACACAAGCCGATCTGAATATGAGACAATGAAGATGGCTAGAATTAATCAAGGATTATGACCTTGAAGTGCACTACCACCCCGGCAAGGCTAATGTAGTCGCAGATGCACTAAGCCGCAAGTCCCATTGCTATTGCTTATCCATGGAATCCTACAATGAGACATTGTGTGCAGAAATGAGGAAGCTTAACATGGAAATGGTTTCCCAAGGCACTCTAAATCACATCTCAGTTGAACCCACTCTTCACGACCAAATCGTCATGGCACAACTACATGATGAAGGAATTAAGATCATCAAACAAAAACTCTCTCTAGGTGAGGAGAAGTATAAATGTTTCCGCCAGGACCATAAGGGAGTTCTATGGTTCGAAAGTCGTATAGTCGTTCCAAAGAATCGTGAACTCCGCAAGCAAATTCTCGATGAGGCACACCTTTCCAAATTCTCTATCCACCCCGGCAGTAGCAAAATGTATCAGGACCTAAGGCAAAACTTCTGGTGGACTAGAATGAAAAGAGAAATTGCTACGTATGTCTCAGAATGTGACACGTGCCAGAGAGTAAAGGCTAGCCACTTGAAGGTAGCCGGTACACTTCAACCGTTACCTATACCATCATGGAAATGGGAAGACATAAGTATGGACTTCATCATTGGACTACCAAACACTTCCAAGAAACATGATTCCATATGGGTTATCGTGGATAGACTCACAAAGACGGCACACTTTCTTCCGGTACACACCACCTATTCTACCAAGAAATATGCCGAGATTTACCTCGATCGTATTGTTTGCCTACATGGAATACCTAAGACAATTATTTCCGATCGTGGTCCTCAGTTTGTAGCACGCTTTTGGGAACAACTGCAAATGTCTCTTGGTACCAAACTGATTCGCAGCTCAGCATACCATCCTCAGACTGATGGACAAACGGAAAGAGTAAAACAAATTCTTGAAGACATGCTGAGAGCTTGCGTCATTCACTATGACAAGAATTGGGACAAATGCCTACCCCTAGCAGAGTTCTCGTACAACAACAGCTATCAAACGAGTTTGAAAATGGCACCATTTGAGGCCCTGTACGGACGAAGGTGTCGAACTCCTCTGAGCTGGTCACAAACCGGAGAACGTAAAATAATTGCACCCGACCTGGTAATCGAGTCAGAGGAGAAAGTAAAATTAATACAAGCAAATCTTAAAGCCGCACAAGCCCGACAAAAGAGCTATTCTGACAAAAGGAGAAAGCCCCTAAAGTTCGAAGTTGGCGATCATGTCTATCTTCGAGTTTCGCCAACCAAGGGAGTGCAAAGATTCAGAATCAAAGGCAAACTAGCTCCCCGTTACGTTGGTCCTTACGAAATCATTGAGAGTTGCGGACCCGTAGCCTACAAATTACGACTGCCCCCTTAGCTCACGGCCACCCATGATGTCTTCCACGTATCTCAACTCAAGAAGTGTATTCGAGTCCCTACCGAGATTGTGGAACAACAAAAAATATCGTTGGAACCCGACCTCTCGTATGTCGAACACCGAGTTAAAATTCTGGATCAAAAAGAAAGAGAGACCAGGAGGAAAGTGATTAGAATGTATAAAGTACAATGGAATCACCACACGGAAGAAGAAGCCACCTGGGAAACCGAGAGCTACCTAAACCAAAATTTCCCTGGGTTTCTTATCTCAACCACTGGTATGTGCACCCACGCCCACACTAAGAATTACCGAATCTCGGGGCGAGATTTTTGTTAAGGGGGGAAGGCTGTGACAACCCTGGTAAATTACATTTCTAAAATCAATGTCATTAGCCTAACCCTAAGCTGAACCAACTAATAAAAGGGTGAAAAGAATTAGAACGAGTTAAGTTGAAATTCAAATTGAAATTGGGCACATTTGGATACTTTTGAATTTTTAAATTAACTTTCAAACCATAATCCAAATGAGATGTTGCCTGAAACCAAACTTGTAGAACTTTTTATTCTGAACAACTTTCGTGTTAAAAAGTTTTTGAAATTCAAATTAGAAAGAGGAGAAAACGCCCTGTTTGCAACCAGCCCCCTGAAACTTTTTGAATTTTTGCATTCAGGCCCCTCGCTCCCTTCCTCTCTCTCCCCTCCCCGCCCGACCGCCGCGCGCCAGGTGGCCGGCGACGCCTGACCGGCGCGAGGCGCCAGGCCAGTGGCCGCCGCGCCACTCCCCCACGCCCGGCTTTGCCCCCTTCCCACGCCGCGCTGCCCAGTACCCGCCCGCGCGTGCGCACGCCGCTGCCGCGCCCCGCCTCGCCGCCCGCCGCGCCCAACCGCCGCGACGCGCCGTGCCACCTCGGCTCCCGCGTCCCGCCCGTCGCTGCGTCTGCCCTCCGCCCGAGCTGCTGCAGCAGCCCCTTCCCCACTCCGCGCGCCACACTATCTCCTCTCTGCCACGCCAAAATCCCGGCCGCCCAGTAGCTCGCGCCCGCTCGCCGCACGCCGCGCCGGCGCCCTGCTGCCGCCCGCCGTGGCTAGTGCCGCGCCGTTGCCGTGCCTCAGCCCCGCGCATCGCCCAGACACCCCCACTCTCTCCTGCCCCTATAAAAGCCGCGCCCCGGGCCGCCCGCGCGAGCCCCAGCAACCAGAACGCCTCGCCGTCGCCATTGCCGCCGCCGAGCGCCGCCCGCCCGTGGACAGCCCTCCACCGCCGCCCACTGCCCAAATTGGAGTGACAGCCACCACTACATCATCCCCCTGAAGCTCGCCGACCCGCCCAACACCGCCCAGAACCGCCGGAGCGCCGCCGCCCGCGCTGCCGCCGCCGCCGCCGCCCCTGCTCGCCGTGGGCAGCTCGACCCCGACCTCCTCCGTCCAAGCCAAGCCCCTGAGCAGCTTCCCCACGCGCCACTGAAGCTCGCTGACTGGACCAGGCCGCCCCAAGCCCGCCGGAGCACCGCCGTCGACGTGCGCCACCGCCGCCGCCGCCTCTGCTCCAATGCCGGCGAGCTATTCCCGGCCGTCCCCCACCTGAACAACACCCCCACGAGGTAGCCCTCGCACCCCTGAACCTTCCCCGACCCTCACCCCTCGCCGGAATTTCGGCCGGCCGCCGTACCCGAGCCGCCCGAGGACCCAATTGCAAGAATTTAAATCTTTAGAAGGGTCTGCGCGTAAGATTCAAGGACCCCGTTGTAAAAGAAAGTTTCAAATCTAGATTCAAATTCAGTGAACTTGTAAACTTCGTATAAAATCGTAGAAAATTCATAAAAATGCAAACTCAACTGTTCTGGAATCCATAGAATAAACTCTACAACTTTTGTTACAAAAGGTTTCTCAGATTCTCCACATATTTTGCTCTACCTTAAATGGAAGCTTTAATGAACTTATTTTGTACCCACTGTTGTAGATTAATGCTGACCCTAAAAATTTGAGAGTAAGTTAGTTGCTTAAAGTTTAGAACTGTGTAAAAAGATCAAGCCCAAATTCCATCTCTAGCTGCACTGTTTATTAAACTTAGTTTCATACCATGATTAGGTAGAATATTTTTATACCTGCAGTTAGGTTATGAATCACCTAATGAAACTTTTTCTGTACTGGTGTAATGGTACATAGATGCCAGAGAAAAATGGGGAGAATTTATATCTCAAAGGAACCTAATTATTTGAATTATGTGCTAATAACATACATTAAATCAAGAAAATAGTATCTTAGCTTGGAAAATTCTCACCTTTTTACTAGGAGATACACTGTGGTAGTGGTTGCTATGTAAAAAATTCCATGTACAAAAACCCTGTGTAGGGTCCTGTAAAAATGCATCCTTGAATAACCTAGGTGTGTAATGTCATATTTTCTATGCTCTGAACACTGTATAATAAATCCTACAAAAATTACAGTAGCTCCTGCATGCTTAAGTGAAAGCTCTGTAAAAATCTTAGACTCAGTTGTTGCACCATTTGTCCTGTACAAAAAGAACAAAAGTCTAACAGCAACTATGTAATATATTTTTCATAATTAATCTGTTACATAAAATTGTCTGAAAATTTTACAGTAAGCACATCATTCCCCGATGTGCCGAAATCCAAAATTTCATGACCCGAAAATATCCACTGTAGTAATTACAATTAAATCATGTCGATTACCATTACCACGACTTAAACTTGTGCATTCATGTAGAATCGACGACTCTCACCGACAGAACTTACGAGCTGGTGCCCGCGTCCGAGAGTGAGCAGCGTGAAGCTCAAGTGAATCTAACTGAAGCTCTTGAAGACCCGAGCCCAAGTTCGGAAGAGCCCCAAGCTAACTGCAAAGGCAAGCCCCGGAGCATAACCCATTTCTTTCCTAAATTATGCAACTCATTACTCTCTGCTTGTGCATTAAGTTTATAGGAGTTGAATGAAAACTTAGTTGCATGATGTTAGGAACCCATGCTTGAAAACTAGACGTAAGGTTCGATAGAATGCTGTGCTAATAGGACTCCGGTAAAAGCCGAGTGATTTCCTGTCACTCGCGAGAAAATAGGAGTTGAATGTTTACTACACGCTACAATCATAAGGACACGGACGGGCTATGGAACGATGGTTACGATTGAGGCCCGTCTGTCTAGTGAAAAATGCTAAGGCCGCAGGGTGTGGTAGTGATGGTTAAGTCTTTGAACGTACTAAACACATGCCGAGATTATGGGAATCGGTAAGCTTAAGTACCTGATTGGCCCGGCAAGGGGACGGCATCCTACCCTTTGAACTTCGGTCCCATGTGCATATGGCGAGTGCAGAGAGTGGTCACGACCCGGCGCCGAACCGTGGCGTGGGGCTCTTGTACTCTCGAAGGGTAGCCCCGATCCACGACCCGGAAAGAAAGGGGAAAAGTTGCACGTGTGACTCTAGGGAGTAACCACGTGACGTGTGTTTGGGTTTCCCTTGCAAGGTTAAGAAATTCGATTTGAATCGTCCGTTTCTCACGGCTATTGAGACTGCTTAACCATTTTTACCCACAGAGTAAGAAGAGGAACAATGAGGATGAATGAACTGGTTGGATGAAAATTTAATGCTTCACCATGTATGCTTTTAGATAGCTGCTTATTTAGAATGGTTAACGAAACTAGAATCTTGAGCTAAAAGTTGAAAGTAAGGACCCACTTGTAGAAGCTTTTCGGCAAAACAAACCCCTGAGCCCAAAAGCCTTGCATATCTAGAGTCGGTGGAGTAGATTCCACTACTCGGGTAAGTCTTGCTGAGTATTAGTATACTCAGCCTTGCTTGTGGCTCGTTTTCAGGTGAGATCTTTGAAGATATGATTGCTAGCTTGACTTGGCCCTGCACTCTTCCCCCTGGTTGGTCGGTGGAATGGGATACGCCCCCGTCCAACGGAGATAATGCCGAGTGATGTCTCGTACGGGCTTCATCGAGACATCCTTATCATCGAGTAGCTTTCGTTATTTTATTTTCCGCTGCAACTTAAACTCTGAAGAACTTCTTAGTTATGATCATTGAAGTATTTGGTTTCTAAACTCAAAACTTGGTCTGTAGTATTTACTTATGATAATGTTGTAATATTTGCTGGAATGTGGTATTCTCTGGGCTCATCTTCGCGTGAGCATTTGTATGTATGGCGCTCGATCCGCTTACCGTGGTTGTATCGGGAGGTTATACCCGACAGACCTGTGGATTACTCCGTTTGAAGTGTAAGGTTAACCGAGATTGCCTTAATGGTGATGGTTAATACACTTGAGCCGGATTAATTCAGGTGGTTGTGCCACAATCCCGCTCCTTTGTGATAACGAGAGTGCCGTAAAAATTGCTAACAACCCGGTTCAATAGTGTCGCATGAAGCATATAGATATTTGCCATCACTTTCTAAAAGATCATATGGCAAGGAATGATATTTGTGGTGTTTGTTCCAAAGATCAAATGGCAGATATCTTCACAAAACCACTAGACGAGAGTACCTTTAGTAGGTTACGAAGTGAGCTTAACATTCTAGATGCTTCTAACGTCATGTAATTGCCTTGCCATGTAGTTACATTTCATATGTACATGTGTTAGGGGCTTGTCTAAACTTGTCAAGATAGTGATTAACATGGGTCTTGCATGAGCTGGTGGGCCCTTGTTTTGCTCATGGCACGAAGTTTGGTTCATCTTGAGTAAGCTTGACAAGAGTTCAAACTTGACAAGATAGATTTAATTTACGCAATGCATTTTTCTTGTCAAATAGCGTGCATTCATATCTACTTCCTTGTCTTGCATAGCATTGCATCGCATTAGTAGCATCACAAAGGAGAAAATCACCCTTAGAGAATGATATTCAAGCTCAATATGATATGTCAACTCAACAAGAGTGATAAGATCAATGTTGCGCTTTCATGCCTATTAAGTCATGTCCTAGCGAACTTAAAGCTTCAATCTCTAAGTTCATAGGCCGTATGGCTCATACATACTTTTGATCTTGTGTTTATCCTCGCTTGGTGTTCATTGCGCTAAGTTATATAGAAGGTTTTGAGCAACTATAAGTATGAGTGTTTGAGGGGTGAGGTTGTCTCTCTAAAATGGTCAAAATTGAGTGTTTATGCCTTTTGTTCAGAAGTAGAGGTTGTAGTTCAACACTGCATTTTCATTACCACCTGCTAAAACGATGGTGTATCAGTGCATGTGTTAGTTGAACCGGCGATTAAAGGCTATCAAAACAGTGATCATAGCCACTGTTCTTTCAACCGACGCTTACATCGACGCCTTGTCATTTCAACCGGTGCTACTGGGATTTCTTACCTAAAACCTCTGTTCTAAGCATTCAACCCATCAGTTCAAAAATCCGGCCGTCGGTTCATCTGGTCGCCATTTTTGCTACTATTCAGCTTTCACCGACAGTTACACCAACGATGCAATATTTCAACCGGTGTCCCTAGGGTTGACTTGATTCAATTTGTTTCAAAACCAGTCAACTTTCACATGTCGGATCAACCGGTGCGTCAGTGGTTTGTGGGCCCGCCCTGTCAGCTTCAGCCTTATCCTTCTGCGGGTCCCGCTTGTTGCTTTCTCAATCTCTTTTTGTCCCCAAACCGCATCGTCGCGCAACCTCATCTCTCGCACTCCACGCGCCGTCGCCCGTACGCCGTCGCTGCCGTGCACACTGTGCACCCACCATCCACACCACTCGACCTCACTCTGCCGCGCCACTCCACCACCGCGCGCCACCATGCCGAGATCCACACCGCCGGACTCCACGCTGCGCTGCCGCATGCACCACCTCTCTCACTACCGCATCGCGCCACCACACTTCACCATGCCGCGTGCAGCACCGCCGTCCATGCCACCTCACGCGCGCTGACAGCGCCGCAGCCAAGCCAGTTCCGAGCTCTCCCTCTCCCACCTTGCACAATATGCTCGCAACATGTTCAACAGGTTGCCTGAGAGGATTTATCTTCGGTTTCCTTCTGTTCTGCGGTGGTAAGCACATGTCCTCTGTGTTGTACCTCATGATCTTCTACAGTAGAACATAGGTTATCACCATGCTAGCACATGCTTCCTTGCTCACTCCAAATGCTAGCACTTAGAGTCTATGATCTGTTCTTTCCATGCTTTACTAGTTATCATCTCTTTGGCACACACTCGCACATTCTCTTAGAAGTTCTTAATTAGTGTGATATCATGGTCAGATAGCTACAATTCACCCACTAGATACATGCTTAGGCTCATATAGCTCCTTGCTTTTCTTAGGAACTTATCATCTCTTGTGTATGATCTTGTAATGTTTTATAGCTCTAATCTATCTATTATCTTCCACCAATTCTCTATGGCAGATGACAGGTGAAAAAAAGGGCAAGGGTAAGGCAGTTGAGAAGCCCAAGAGGACGCGTACTCGCGATGAACTCGAGTGGGACCATGCTTTGGCAGTGCCAGACACTCAGGGTCAGCCACAGCGCTCGATTCATATTCATGAGACACCGGTAGTGAGTCAGGGGGAGATAGGCATAGGGTCAGTAGCAGCAGGTTCAGATTTAGCGACAGTTGTCTCTCAGGGCAGTCCTCCGCTACGCTGCTCAGGGCGTACGCGTGCTTCAACTCTAGTAGCTCCACCACCTCCTCGTGCTGGTCCACGGACCCGAGGTGGAGGCACTCAGAGGCCAAGGGCCCGCACTCAACCACAGCAGCAGTAGCAGTAGTCGAGCAATGACAGCGATAGCAGCTCTGAGTTGATGGACCCAACTAGAGAGCATGGCACACAGGCAGAGATCCCTCCAGTGATACTTAGAGACTTGAGGGGGCTTCCAGGGCCCAAGGTTCGTAGGCTTCGTTCAGTGAAGCCATATATATGGTGGCCTGCAGAGAGAGAGGCAAGGGTGGATTCATGCTTTTGGAGCCTTCTTCAGGAGAGTTTCTACTACTCCTACCACCGGACAGGGGTCAGGTTCAGTGAGCACAGAGTTTTGAGATGGGGTGCTCTCTGTGTGTCACCTGGTGGAGTTCCTATACTCCCTTATTTTGAGAGATACCCAGGACTAGTTGCTTTTCTTAGCGAGATGTCATAGTATGTTCGAGAGTGGACAAGGACCTTCTACTCCACTGTGTTCGTCGAGGCTGAGAGAAGCTACATTCAGTTCATCTTTGATTGCGGACATTGGAGGATGACTCGCGACACCTTGGCTCATCTCTTTGGGCTTCAGATTTCAAAGGATCCCATGTACCTTCACACTTTGGCATACCGGGATGCTGAGCCTCCTCGTCATGCTCACGAGGCTTTCTTTCCCCTAGAGGAGGACGTCAGGATTCTATTCACTGAGCCTTTCTTGCCTGGCACACCAAGGACCCCAGATAGACTAACTCCGGTTGCTTACACTATTCACATGGCATTGAGGAGGAGTTTGCTATTCAGGCAGGGGAACAACGAGTGCATCACGGCTCTGCAGCAGTGGCTCTTGATTCACATCTTGAGAGGGCAGGACTTTGATATTGTTGATCTATCTATCTATGAGATCGAGGATGCGATCATGGATGGGATGACAGTGCAGCGACAGCATCCGATTGCGCACTGGATCAACTGGTTGTGCGCTCAGCTTAATGATAACAAGCGCATGGACGAGCTTGAGCGTTCGGAGTCTCGCTTCAAGATGTACTTACCTACCAACCCTCGTGACGGTCATCGAGGCCCGAGAGAACAACGTAGAGCAGAGTAGATCCTTCAGGAGAGGGCAGAGGCAGATCCCATAGCAGCGGAGACCGAGGCACTTGCAGCAGCAGAGGCTCGTCTTCCAGCTTACTTGGCCATAGACTCTGAGGACTCGGAGGAGGACGAGGACTACATTCCCACTATTCCCGTCCACCTAGCTGCTCACGACCACGAGGCAGGGCCATCGTGAGCAGAAGCCGAGCTTTACGACCTTACACCACCGACACCTCCTCCTATCACGACAGCTCAGGTCACCGTCCCAAACACGCTGGCAACGATACTGCATATAGCAGCATCATTCGAACGAGAGGCAGGACAGGCTACAGGCTGAGCAGGCTCGCATACAGGAGGCCTAGATGATTATGTTTCAAGAGATGAGGCAGCAGCTCCTTCAGTAGCAGCAGATGCAACAGCAGATGTTCACTTTCTTTTCTGGCTGTTTTGGAGTTATTTACCGTCACATTGGACTGCCAGAGCCTCATTGGCGGTCTTTCTCAGCAGCTCCAGTTTGACCCAGCTGGTCCTCCTCAACCTGTTGGCGGTTACATGCAGACACCCCTGGCGTCGTTCCCGATGTCACCACTTCTTCAGACAAGGGTGTTCTCATCTCAGGTGCCTCAGCAGAGTCCCATGACCGAGAAGCAGCGTGCACTCTACCTCGAGCAGCAGCAGTTCCTTCAGCAGCTTCAGCAAAGCACAGCTCAGTCGTGTCTGCCTACCTCGGCGGTTCTTTCTCTGCTGGTCATCACTCTGAGCTTCGACGAGACACCACCTCCTTCCCAGCCGATGCGCCCTGAGGTCGTACATCCCAGCTCGACAGACTCCGCAATAGTCACTTCACTAGCAGCTTTTCTTGCACACGTGATGGAGTCCACGAGTGTCGCCACGGAGCCAGCATCTTCTTCAGCACCTACTACTTCAGCTGCTCCGTCAACTTCTCCCGTCGAGCCAGCTTCCACCGCCGACGACTCTTCGGATGACGACGACACCGACCAGTACCTCACCATTCCATCTACCGCTCCCGCTTCGTCTTCTCCAGCTCAGGATTAGACCTTTTAGCTCTCTCCTTCCTTTTTGGTGCTTTGTTGCCAAAGGGGGAGATAGATATGGGGGGTAGAGATAGGGGGAGCAGGGAGGTTTGTGGCGTGATTTGGTCCTTTCATGGCTTTGGTTGTATGGACATGTCTTTTGGATCTTGTGTATGCTCTTGTGTTGATATGTCCCAACATGTGCTTCCCTTTCAGTATTGCATGCTTGTTTAGTTCCTTGTTTATCTCTTGTCTTGCATGTGTTGTTGTTGAGCGCTTTCAGTTTCATTTTATTCTATCTCTACTTTGTCTTGTCATCCATCACAAAAAAGGGGGAGATTGAAAGCATCTAGGCCGATAGATGCACATGGTAAGTTTCGGTGATTAATGACAACCGTATTTGATTGACGTGTGTTTTGAAGGAATTATCAATTATTGGTTATGTCGCATATGAAGTGTGAAAGGAGACCCCCTCAATTTGCATGGAAATATGTGTCAAGGACTCGGACATGAAGATTAAGGACCTTTCTAGTATCAAGTGTCACAAGGAGATGAAGGACACTTGATTTAGTTCAAGTTTTATAGTTTTTAGTCTTTGACCATACTAGTAAGGGGGGGTTCTTGAGTTAGTAGCTTGACCAGCGTAGCTTGGCCTTAAAATCATGCACACTTGCTCAAGCTAAGTCCTAGATAGCTCAAAGAAGTCAAAGCAACACTTGGAAGAAGAAAAACTCGAAGAAAAACTCAACTCCAAGTCAGTGAATCAAGTTTGTGCAGAAATCAGGCGACCAGTTAAACGGACTCCCTGAATTTGAACTGAGCGATGCATTGGAAAATTGATATGGTGATCAAGTGAAGCAAAGCCAACTGCACCGGTTAAACCGACGCCTTGGACGGTTAAACCGACGCCTTGGATGGTTAAACCGATAGTCTCAATCGAGGCGTCGGTGCATTGGTCGTTTAATGCTCCATAAGGTTTTGTGGAGTTGGAGTTGGTTGCCTTAGAAATATCTTCAGCACCGGTTAAACAGACGCATGTCGGTGCATGCCATTGGTTCAATGACATCATCAAAGGAGACAGTTAGGGTTTAACAGCTACTATTCATAGCTCAGTGTGATCGGTTGAACCGACACATGTGACCAGTTTAACCAACGCTCTAAGCTTTTTGGGAAAGTTATTTACAACGGCTATGGCTAGATCTCTAGCCTATAAATTGAGTTCCCTCGAGTCACTTGAGCTGCCTTTGACACCTTGAATACCTGAGGCCACTCCAGAGCATAAGAGAAAGACTTGAAGCCATAAGAAGAAGATTTTGAGTTGAGAGTTGATCCAAAACACAAAGAAATCATCCATTTGAGAGTAGCAAGTGTGCTTGAGCTTAGGGCCAGTTTAGTTGTAGGTCAAGTGAATGCTTAGAAGCTTGTTACTCTTGGTGTTTGACGGCACCTAGACGGCCTTGGTGACCCGGAGGCTCTTGGTGAGCTCTTGGAGTTTATGGGAGCCCAAAGAAGAAGAATATTGTACGCAGTTTGAAGCTCGCCGCTCTGGAGATGGAGAAGTTGCATTCTTAGTGAACACTAGCTTCTTGGTGATGCAAGGGAGCTCAACCCTTAGTTGGTGCTCCAACATGGATTAGGGGGAGCGTCAACTCCTCGATACCACGGGAAAAAATCTAGTTGTCTCGTGTCCCTCTCTTTACATTCAAGCATTTATTTTGGTTTTACTTGTTGTTTCCTTTGTTTGCTTGCTTGTTGAGTATGGTCATTATTTGCTAGTGTGCTCTCTTGTCTAGGCAATATACTTGATAGTGTGATCTATTCCCTAGGCAAAATGTGCATGTTAGTATGTTTACCTACCTAGGACATTAATGTTAGTGTGCTCTAGTTGATAGGTTCAAAACATAGATTGAGCAACACTAGTTGTAGGTTAAGGATTTGGTAGAAATTAAAAAAGTCCCAATTCGTCCCTCCTTCTTGGGCCGCGATCCTTTCACACCTCCAGTCCGCCTAGACCAAAACTCTAGACGACCGCGTGGTGCTAGCACACCTATGTATCGTGTTCCATCCCTTGTGGACTCTGTGGAGGTGCAACTGTTGTTGCCGTTTTGGCTACGGCTGTGCGAGGTTACTGTTGGGGTCCGGACGAGGTGATCAGTTCGTGATGCGATGGACTACTTCCTCTTCACTAACACATTTCTATGTTGAACATGATTTTTTCCACTACAAGAGATTCATTTTCACCATCGACCCTAAACCCCTTATCACCACCGGTTTAGGCGCCGATGGCAAAATACCCGTTCTCACCGCCGGTGGTGAAAAATGGGTTATCACCACTGGTAATATTATGAGCCGACGATGATAACCTTTGACCAAGGCAATATTTTTTCCAGCTCAAGTTTCACAATACATCGAATACAAATCAATGTCGAATAGTAAAATGCATCAATATAATCAACTTTAAAATGAATACAAACCACAAGTCCACACATCAAACGTAATTCATACATTGAGTATAAAATACAAGTCCATACATGAAATATAATTTATGTTATGAGTCATACATTATATGGTACTCAAGTTTAAAACGAACGCTCTGACCTAGATAAGGCAGAACTCTACATCCGGTCTCACGACGTGGTCCATGATGAACCCAGCAAGCTCCTCTTGAAGTGCCATAATTTTCACATCAATTGGCTCCTAAAATGAAATGGTTATTTGGAAGGGCTGGTTTCTATTGACCTAGTGTGATTGCCATTTGTTTCCGTTACCACAAGGGATGTGAAGAAATGTCAACGGTTTGCTAATTTGCAATTGGTGTCCGCTGCGTTGATACATCCTATTAGCAAGCCATGACCATTTCAAGGATGGGAATTAGATTTTATTGGTCAATTTTATCCTCATTCATCAAAAGAGCATCGCTTCGTATTGGTAGCTATGGATTATTTCACTAAATTGACCCAAGCACTTCCTCTCAAGAACATGACATGCCTGAAAGTAGTTGAATTTATTACGGGGCATATTATCCATAGATTCGGGATTCCGCAGACTTTGACAATGGATCAAGATACTTCATTTATATCCAAGGAGGTATGTGAGTTTACCGAATCGTATAAAATTAAATTGCTCAATTCATCTCTTACTACGCTTAGGCAAATGGTCAGGTTGAGTCCAGTAATAAGATATTGATTAAGCTCATTAAGAAGAAAGTATTATTGTTTAGTAACTATATTGTTAAAAGTCGTGGACCATTAGTTGTTGCAGTTAATTAAGTATTGTTGTTTAGTAACTATCTTGTTAATTAAACCTAGTTGTTTGGTTCGCGCAGCTCGTTTGTGGATTGGAATTGGTTGTTTGGTTTGCATTAGTTGTTGCCTTCTTGAGAACGCACGATTCGTGATTCGTGATGGGCGTCCAATTTCCAGCGTTTTCCTTGCCGCTTGCGCTAGCCGATCGTTCTCCGGCGTCCCATCTCGTCAGTCCAGTTATACCGCTTCGTGCCTAGTCCGCTGCCGCCGACACATTACATCCTGTTGACATCGAACATTATTGAACAACGCTAAACATTCTGCAAAGAATTAACGCGATTGGAAATTCGTGACTTACGCACTGTACAATGATTTCTTTCATCACAAGAGTATACGGTTTTGTCACAATTGATAATCACTGAGATGATCTTTCTCTAGCACTGAACTATTTTTGCTCCCAGGTTTATTCCGAAACCGATCATCCATGGTGGTCCCCACATGTTGGTTGGAAGAGACGAGGCCCCGCGCGTAGCGGGCCCCACGAGACCTGGAAGTGTGTGCGTTCGGATAGATAGATAGAGACCGATCCCACCCACGGAAAAGGGACAGAAAACATAAATCCGATCTCTCCCGCAAGCAATCGAACCACCCCCGAAACAGAGTCGGCCTCAGCGCAAGAGCAAACAGCAGAGTCCTCCCCCTTCCGGCGGCGTCAATGGCGCCCGAGCCCAAGATCCTCGAGCTCTCCAACGGCAGGATAACCGCCAGGATCGCCAGCTGGGGCGCCACCATCACCTCCCTCCTCGTCCCCGACGCCGACGGTCCTCATCACTCTCGCAGGTTCCTTCGGCTTCCTCGGTTCCTCGCTGACACTCTTTTTCTTCTGGCGAAATCGTCGGCGCAGGGAATGTCGCGGATGTGGTGCTCGGGTTCGACGACCTGGAGCCGTACATGGTGAGAGGGACCCTCGGTTCTGTGCCATTAGTACTCGTTATATGGTCTAGATGCCAAGTGTTGTGCTTTTGACTTTTGACTCTTGGGATGAGCTGAACTGTACAGTTCAGCTGTGTTCCCTGACCAAACGGATGCAATTTAGGACATGTGGTTACTGCCCTGATAAGGAAATTGGAACCTTATCTGGCTTGATGAACATAATTTTTCGAAACACAGTATAGATGGAGACTGCTCAAATACTAGTACGTGCACTTATTCCTATAAATACATGCATGCAATCCTACTCGTATGAGCACTTCTGAAAGACTGAGCCAGCTGATCCTCAAGATTGATGAAGTCACCACGGACGTTTCGCTGTCATATAGATAGATGGTAGACAACTGATTTTGGTAATGCAGCAAATTGGTCACTAAAATAAATAGAAAGGTGTTGTAGAGTTTCAGATGCGATACAATGGTGGAGAAGTTCTTCCAAGAGAATATTGGCAGCTTTGTGTGGCACCTTGGATGTGTGCCCAGACTGCCTCCTTGAATAAGGAAAAAAAATTACCAAATTTGCTAATTTTAGTCCAAGTTCAGGCCTTTTTCCTTCAAAACTACGAGGGATGATTCCCTTTAAAAGAAACTGTGTGTGACCAATATTTCGGTTAGTTCTGTAAGGTGCAGATATGTATATCTCTTTCTATAATTTCAGTGTTCATTACCACCCCCCTAATATGGTCCATCCCCAGGTGCCCGGGCTTAGCTTGTTCAGTTCTTGTCTAACTTTGTGTATCCAACCATACCGTAGAATCCAATGATAATCATTGAGATATGTACTAACTGTGTATGTATAAACGTTCTAAATTTCTGGTATTCTGTTAGATTTTCCTGCAGATAGTTTGAAGGGTTGTAAAACATGGATGGTTTACTTCTTTCTACTCTGTATTTGCAGAAAGGCATTTCACCTTATTTTGGATGCATAGTTGGCCGAGTTGCCAATAGGATCAAGGATGGCAAGTTTGCCCTAAACGGAGCTGAGTATTCATTACCTATCAACAATGGACCCAACAGCCTCCATGGTAAGGTTTCGTAAATTCTGCAAAGCTGGGCAACCTCGGTTGTAACTATGTTAGCTAGATCTTATAATACAAGTGTGTGACTTATTATTTATTTAGAATAGTGACTAGTTTTAATGTAATACTATTATTGAACTAACAATTTCAAATCTATATCATCAGTACTCAATACTGTACAAATAAATGTATTACAATCCTTGTAATTTCAACACCCGACCATTTGTTAATGCCTAGATAAATGAATTCTATGGTAATTTGATGGTAATTACAAAATGAATTCAGCAGTTCCAAGTAATGTTTTCTACATTAATGCCTGCATCGTTTGTCTTTGTGCTATGTAAATAAACTTTAATTTTGTTGCTTAATTGTGAATGTCAGGTGGATTGAAGGGATTTGACAAAGTCGTGTGGGATGTCATAGAGCATAAAGATGGTGAATGCCCATCAATAACCTTTCAGTATCACAGCAAGGATGGGGAAGAAGGTACATTAATTAGCATCTTTGTTTTAACTGAAGATCTCCATGCTTAAATAATTTGGCCGATTCAAGCTTTGGCTGTTGTATTCTCTTCAGGTTATCCAGGTGGTGTAACAGTGAGAGCAACATATTCTCTTCCTGAGGCTACCACTCTAAGACTTGACATGGAAGCCACACCACATGACAAAGCCACTCCTATCAGCTTGGCACAGCACACTTACTGGAACCTGGCAGGCCATAACTCTGGTGACATCTTAAATCATTCAGTTCAGATCTGGGGGAAGCACATCACTCCAGTTGATGAAAACACAATTCCCACTGGTGAGATAATGCCTGTTGAGGGCACACCTTTCGACTTCACTACAGAGCACAAGATTGGGGAGCGCATCACTGATGTTCCTGGAGAGTATGATCATAACTATGTGCTGGATTGTGGGGATGAGAAGAATGGCGTGAAGCATGCCGCCAAGCTGAGAGATCCATCAAGCTTGCGAACTCTGGACCTCTGGACTAATGCACCTGGCATGCAGTTCTACACCGCCAACTATGTGAGTGGCATCACTGGCAAAGGGGGTGCTGTTTATGAGAAACATGCCGGTGTATGCTTGGAAACCCAAGGGTTTCCTAATGCCATCAACCAACCAAATTTCCCCTCTGTGGTAGTGCAGCCTGGAGAGAAGTATAAGCACACTATGCTGTGTGAGTTTTCAATCTGAATGTTGAGGCTGTGAACAGCTCAAATGGTTGCACTTGTGGAATGAAAATAATGAGCAGAAGAATGAGGTGTGGTTGGCATATATCAATGACTGTATCTTACTTGTGATGCAACGAGAGAAAAATGTTCTTGAAAGCTCAAAGTTAGATTCACATATTTCTTAATTAGAATGGTTGCATATAATTGAGAACATCAAAATGCTTGGGAAATGAGGACCTGATGCAGTGGTAGTCTCTCAACTTGTGGTGCTAGAGGTCCTATGTTTGAATAAGAAAGGGTAGGGCTGCCTAGAAATCCTCTTCCCCATATCCCAGTTTAGATGGGAGCTTCAAGCATTGGGTAATCCCTTTTTTTTAAAAAAAAACATGCTCGTGAACTATCATGATTTCTATATTTTGGCGCAGTGTAATGCTGCAGTAATATTCTTAGTCCTTTGGCACAAGCATCATATGCATGTCTAATCTTTACCTAATTCCAAAGCACGTAATGTTTCCACCAGATATTTTGGTTTGGTCCAACATGTATCACCAACAAGTGGACTCGAAGCGTATATAATGAGAAGCGAACAACATAGTGTAACCTAAATAGATTCGAATATAATGAAAATGTGAAAATACAATAAAATCCATGTTGAAGAAAACTCATCTTAGGAAAAAGGAACAACCGCGACCCATGCACCTAGCCTTTTTTTAGCATCAATATGCCTAGACCCCATGCAATCCTTTTCCAGCTCGTGTTGGTTGCATCACGCGCCTGGCTTAGCGATGGCGCGGTTAGGATGCGATGGCGTGGTTAGGATGCTACATGACGCTGCTGGATCTTCAATTAGGATGTGAGCTCACGCGTCGACATCATAACAGCAGTATGGGTTGACCAGGAGTACAGCCACATGGTATTTACAACATATGAGATCATCGACCTTGACGACAGAGTCATATTTGCTAGTCAGTAGTAAGGATAGAACTCGTTAAGGTTGGGTATCTGTGATGACCCAGAATGCTATTTATCTAGATTTTAGGACATGCAGAAGTCAGTCAAACCTTGTTGATGCTAAGATTGTAAAGTACATATCATGAACAATCAATGAACAAGATGCCTGGGTTCAAAGACTTCAGTAGTTGTTTGGGAACAAAAGTATTGCGTCTCAAACAGTCAATGTGTCAGCATCCAACATATGTAGGTTCCCTCAGGTAAAATATTTCCTCAGTTGAATACAGGTCTGATTCATTTCTGAATTTATCTTCAGATGATGGAATGCTGCAGAGAAGGAGGTTTCCTTACTTTTGTTGCCTGCTCAAACGAATAAGCTATCTCAATGAGCTTTGGCTCTGATACTTTCAACCCACCAAAGCAGATGGCGAATGGAACACCATTTGAAGCATATCCAGCTGGAACAGTGATTGCCGGATAACCACCAATGGCAAGCAAGCTGTGAGCAGATGCACCTGGGGCTACAATTGCATCCAGTAGATTATCTTGCATTACTTTCTCGAGGCCTCTTTTACACAGTTTGTTCAATCTGGCAATGGCCCGCTCCTCAGTTCGACCAATGCCATTTGTTGCATCAGATTGTATGAGGTAGTCTTGACCAAATTCAGCCAGACTTTCCTGTTATTCATAATGCTAGAGTTGTTCATTTTTGTTTGACAAAATTAGCGAGGAAATTAGATGCACATAAAGTAAGATGATATGTACCTCGATAGGGTGCTTGTTGTTGAAGTCGATTATGTCAGATAATGATCTAACATGTGACTTGGCGAGCTCAGATAAGTAGGAATTGAGCGACAACTTGAATTCAGCAAGCATAAGTGCACGTTCACCGCTTTGCACGGCGTCGTTAATGACATTCATGCTTGGTATATCAAGGTTGTCCACCAAGTTGGCACCCATTTTACTGTTAGTTTCATCACACCATTCAGGAGTAAGAAAAAGCTCATATCGAAAAGAACATCAACAGCAATGAACAAATGTATATCTATTCAGTAATTTCTTCTGTTAGGAATTCATTGATCCTTTTCAGAAGCATCATTCAATTTATCACAATATCAAGTAAGGAAAGGCTCGTATATAATAGGAAAATAACACATCATAATCTGAGTGAGAGTTCACTATTGACATTGTCAACTGAGAGTTTTAAGGTGCTCAAGATGTGGATTCATAGTTATTATTTCTCGCTCAGGCCCGGAGAAAAGTTTTTCTTTTTTTTTTGCGAGGGGAACCGAGAAAAGCGTTTTGAGTGACAATCATGGTACATAGCTACGAAAATGAAAAATTGGTTGCATGAATAACTTCTGAAAATAGAACTGATGGATGACTTTTGCCCTTGGTATTCTTAGCATTTAGCTCCATTAGTTAAAGAGGTAATATTTGAGTCTTTAAGTAAAACCAGAACTAGTTGTCCCATGATGTCTTGTTCTATTTCCAACTCACCTAATGGAGCCAAACATCATTTAGACTAAATAAGTTATGAAAAACAATTAGAAAAAGTTGGGTTACTCTGAAAAATAATTAGAAAAGGTTACAATAAGCTACTTTGGTTAAGGTTTGCTAACCTGGTTACTTTTTACCCTGGATTAGACGCAGCCATATGACCTAGAACTTTTTCCACCGTAGCAACATGGTCGTTTTATATTTCATATGGATAAATATCCTTTAAACAGCAGTATTAGTGAACATTGTCACACTGACACTGGGAAAATGTTCAAGAAAACAAGTGTTACTCGCAGATAATAAATAATTCCATGAAGATATTGAGGCAAAGTACCTAATAATGTCGAAGTGCTCACTGAAGACCTTTTCTTGGACAGAGCCCAAAGGAAATCGAAAGAAATCCTTCCTGAGAATTCCCAACCTCTTCCCTCTTAGTCCATCTATTTTCAAGGATTGCCTGTAACCACCTTCTGGTATATATTGTGAAGCCTTGCGAGTAGCCTCTGCATCTCGGGCATCATAGCCAACAATTGCTTCCAACACATGCACAGCATCCGAAACTGTTCTAGTGATGGGCCTACATCAAGTAGTTTGCATCACAAAAAAATAGTTAAATGGTGTTACTAGATCAAACTCAAGTGAGCAAACATCAAACTGTTGCAGTAACATCATTGCTCAATAACTTGGACACAAATCAGAATTTGTTAACTCATACATATTACAAGTTATAAGTAGTAGACACACCAAAAACTAGTATTTCTGCAACACTTGCACAGTGTTTCCTTCATTCTTTTATAAAGGAAACGACTTACATTAGTTGAATCTAGCATTGCAGTCCATAAAGCAGCATATAGTGTTGATGCAAAGCAAAACAAAAGCCACCATGTTTATTGGCCATTTGGGCCACTAGGAGACAATTCTTAGCTGTACTGAAGGATAACGAATTTTATGTTTCAGGAAATAACTTTGACATGCTGGTTAGTTTTCAATGTTCTGCTATGTGTGGTCATTTTTCGCCTAAAATTAAAGCTTTTGTGGTCAGTGTTCCAGCAGGGTAGTGAGACATAAACTCAAGAAAAGGTATTAAATGAACAGACAATAGAAATCCAATTATAATGAAGTGATATATCCTTTGACATCAATTTTGTGATCTTTCGATAAAATTCAGTAGGATCACTTTGTTTAGTGTATCAGAAGCAACAAACACAGCTTAAAAGGCACGCATCAAAATCAGTTGGACATGGTTACTCACCCAACTGTGTCCATCCTTGGTGATATGATGATGACGCCGGCACGGCTGGTGAGTGAGGCCGACGGTGGGCTTTATCCCGACGACGGAGTTGTAGCTGGACGGGCACATGATGGATCCGTCCGTCTCGGTCCCGATCGTCACTGCCGCCATGTTTGCTGCCGCCGCAATCGCGGAGCCGCTGCTGGAGGAGCACGGCGTCGCCGACGGCACATACGGGTTCTGCATCAGCAACCCAAAATCAATGGCCATTGCATTGCGGCATTTGGTTCTAGGGTCTGCAAAGAAACAAATTTGCTATTGGAGCTTCCAAGGAACTGAGAAATGAGGCAAAGAATAGAAAGGAGACGGACCTTGCCCTGGCCGCCACGGGGGCTCCATCCAGCGGGGATGCCGGGGCCACGGAAGTTGCACCACTCGCTGAGGCTGGCGGTGCCGAGGAGCATCACGCCGGCGTTCCGGAGCCGCTCGACCACGCCGGCGTCGCGCGCGGGGCTTGACCCGACCATTGCTAGGGACCCGGCCGTCGCGTTCAGCGGCCCGGCCGCAGCGATGTTGTCCTTGAGAAGCACCGGGATGCCGTGCAGCTGCGGGGGCGAGCTGGAGCCGGAGCGGGCGGCGGCATCGGCGCGGTCGGTGGCTGCGAGCGCGCCGTCGGGGTCGAGCTCGATGACGGCGTGGAGCGCGGGGTCCAGTGACGCGATGCGGCGCAAGTAGAGCTCGACGAGGCTGCGGGAGGTTAGCTCGCCAGCGGCGAAGGCACGGTGTATGGAGTCGATGGTGGCCTCCTCCAGCTCGAACGCAGCGGCCGTGGCCCCGCTCCTGCCGGCGAGGAGCAGGAGGATAAACGTAGCGACGGCGGCATTGCCATGGTTACTGAGTGTGCGTGGGCTCAGGTCGCGATTTGGGAGTTCTTAACTGATATGGTGTTGACCATGACGGCTCGTTTGGTTGGGGTAATTGGTGCAAAGTAGCACGAGTTTACATGTACGAGACTCTTGTTTATTTTATGGGAGGAGGAGTTTACGTTAGATGGAGAAAGCGAGCTTAGAGGTTTAATTCTCACCGATCTTTTCTCATGGGGGTCTCATGGGGAGGGATGGTAATTCGGAGGGAATTCTGCTTTACGATAAAAACGAATGATTTTAACCGTTCATTATAACTTATGATATGATTTTTCACGTCAAAACACATGTACCGAAACGATGAGGATATGAATTCCCTCTCCAACTCCCTCCCTTAATTCCCTCCGCAAACCAAATAAAGGATTGGGACTAAAAGTTAAATTTCCAACATTAACTCCCACTGCTAATTTCCGTACCACTTCCTATTCAGTTGCCAAATGCACCCTGACGAGCTTGAGAATTGAGATGTGCGATCTAGAGTTATGTTGTTCGATAGGTTTTGGGCCTTTGTTTTTTTTTTGTGCCATGTTACTGAAGAATCAAGATGCAAATGGATCGAACTCACGTGACAATGTTGTTGTTTAGTACCTGTTTTATTTCGCAAATAATCATGGATTCAAACACAAGTGCATAGTCACATCAAGGGCCGGTGATGTTAGTTTGTGCTAGAACAAACATTGTTAACCAGATTATCATTTGATAGTATGAAAGAAGTTCATGTAGTCTCATGAAATAGCTGCCGAAAATATAGTTTTGTGGTAATTTAGACCAAATAGTGTAGCTTTATGAGAGCACCAGACTTTAGTCAGGGAAACGTTGCAAATGGACGCGACAAAGAGTAACTGCCGGTTGAAACAAACAATACTAGAAAATATGCTATTGGTCCACCATAAAAATACATGTACGAAGGACACCCAGCACTAATTTTATTTTTAGGTGGTTAGTACTGGTTGGTGTTACCACTTGGTACTAATGCCTTCACCCACATTAGTATAGATTGGTAACACTACCCAGTACTAATATATAGCCTTTAGTACCTTTAGTACTAGTTGGTTTTACCACCCAGTACAAAAGATTCTTCAGGGTTACTTCGGAAGGAAAGCATCTCTCTTCCCATCATAAGTGCAGTGTAGTTGAGATGGTAAGGAGGTACTGCAAAGATTCTCCAGGGTTATTTCGGAAGGAAAGCATCTCTCTTCCCATCATAAGTGCAGTGTAGTTTGGAAGAAAAGCATCTCTCTTCCCATCACAATTCCCATCACAAGTGCAGTGTAGTTGAGATGGTAAGGAGGTACTGCAGGAGGCAAGATCACGAGTTCAAATTCTCCTGCAAGATCACGAGTTCGAATTCTCGCACCGCACGCGCGTGCATATTTCGTGTGCTCATATGTTGTTACCGTAGCTGAAACTTTTTTTAACACGGTAAGGAAAACAAATAGATCATTTTCGTCAAAGTTTGGTTACTCCAAGTCGTCGAAGGTCAATGAGGTCTATTAACAAAATTTGAATTAGGTGGACAACAAATAAAGCACAAACAATCCATATTCTCCAAAGAATCACATTGCAGCTACCAAATCTAAAAAAGACAACCCAATCGAGCAGTATTATTCAGAGCCACCCATTTGACATCAGTGATGAGTACAAGTCTATTTTTCATCCTTTTTTCTGTTACATTGAAAAAGAAAATGAGAGAAGCTGAAGAGCCTAAAAGCCCAACAAACAAACAAAGGGAAGGAAGTCTACATTAGCAAACCAAGCCAATTTTTGGCCAAATGAAATTTCACACTACTCAGAACCCATTAGGGCCTCCCATCAATTCACTCGCGGCGCTGCCGGTGGGCGTTGCGGCTGTTGAGTTGACGTTGGTGAGAAATCTCTGCAAAGTACTAATTAATTGCCAACCCATCTCAGTTCCATCTCAAAACTGGGGACATATTCTTACCTTAATAGTCAGCATACTAGTTTCATTGTCAAAAGTGTGTTTAAATCACTGTCATCTTCTCCCCATGGCAGCTCTGGAACCCTTCTATATTCACATCATTGCAAAATATCATAGCACAATTTGATTCAAGATAAGTGTTCAGATGGAGAATTAGAGTAAATGAGACTAAAGCATGCAGAGGATTCTGAACTTTCTGAATTTTTTATATCAAGTAACATGCATTTTTCTTCTGAATTCACAGGTCAAGTGAAACATGCAAAGAGTTCTGAACTTTAAGCAGGTGAGGATTTCTAAAAGTGTACAGCTTCTGAATTTATAGACCCGTCTGCAACTAAAAAAGCAAAAGACTGAAAAACTGACCCTAGCCTGAAATTGAACCAATCGCTGAACTGAAACTGAAAAGTGAGCAGCAGATTATGAACCGAGTCTGACAATTGCGACATGAGCTAAACTAATACTAAAAAAATTAGGAACTTAAAAACTAAATAATAAACAATCAATTTACTAATAATCATTTGCAACCACATCTAAAACAAACAAATGGATCTTGATCTGAGATTACAGTAACAAAACTGGCAATAAGAGTTCTTACCCTGATCTGCATTTCTCGAGTAGCATTGTATCCTACTCCTCCATGTGACCATGTCCCATTTGTACAAACACATCTTGCTCTGCGTCATCTAAGAAACATAGGGAAGTGAATACATCTCAAGAAATTCATTTACCTTGCTGGCCAACACAACACTGTAACCGTAATAGCTAATGACCAAGCCAAGGAATTAACATGCAAGGAAGAAATAATAATGTATCACCTATACAACAAAGATAGCACCCATTTCCCTTGTCCAGGAGTAAAGAAAAATGGTAATTATGTATACTTAGTGAAGGAACATCAACACGAAGGGAAAAATAGTAATACACTAGAAATACAGGCGTGGCTTTGCCACGCCCTTGTTGGATGGAACCAGACAATAGACTGGTGGTACGACCAAGAAAATAAAATGCATATATGCACAATCCATTGCTATCAGGTAGTAACACAAATCTGGAGATACTCGCGGATTATGAGCCTTGACAGAAGGATGCTGACTCTTTCTCATTTGTCTTTACTAATGACATGTACTACAAGGCAATATTGAGCATAAAAATAAAGGAAAGAAGGGAGGAATGGGGCTTACCAATATTTCAAGAGTTTTCATCCATATTGTTCTTAATATATTTGGATCTCTCAAATTGATTCTAGACAACCGTCTTTGTTCAGGGAACATTGATCAGAACTTGGTCATTGACATTACCTGCCTGGCTTTCTATGAATATGCTTGAAACTGCAGTATCATGCAGATAGTAGGGCTCTCTGAAGCATTATAAAGTATGTGCTCGCTTCTGACTTCAAAAGCAAGGTCGAATCATATAACAGCAAATAGGCATACGAACTTTTATTGTATTGTACTCATGATGGTTTACCCGCCAAAGCCTAGTTGGGAAACGTTCTGTGCACATAATTCCAAATCATGAAAGGAGCTTACTCGAAATTTGCTACATAAACATTTAAAGATTGGCGTTATTGACAACTGAGTTTTGATAATTCCTATTTCTGAGTTCTGTTTATACCAGAACATGAGAAGAGTAGGAGGCAAGGATCACTTTAAATTCTGTAGGATGTGTTCAGAGATTTGTTCAACTCCACTGCATGTTGCAATTTATCTAGAATATGTTCATCCAAGTGTTGTTGTAAACTACTGATTACAAAAATGACTGTATACAAATATTCGTGAGATGAAAGAACACGGTGAATTAGTAATGGAAGTTAGAATGTTACCATTATCAATGGTGAATGGCTTGTGAGCTTGGCAAAGGATTTCTATCCATAAACATGGGATGAACTCAGTCTAGCAAACATGTGATGAACACTCATCTCCTCCGTCTCCATGTGCTAAAAGAACAAAAAGGTGACTGGCCGGAGCAAAACATCGAACACCTGATGGGCTGGTGGCCCCCTTTGTCAACGCCGTCATGGCTCCTGCACTGTCTCCGTGGGAACTATCTTAAGAAGCGCTGACGGCGATTCATCTACTGCTCTGACCTCTTCGATGCTTGCGAGGCGAAGAGGATAAGTCACCGCGGGTCGGCCGCCGCAGTTCCTCCACGCTCGGTCGCTCGCCAATGAGTCGCTGATGCCCGTCGTTGCGGGAGCCGCGGCCGCGAAGGCGTGAGCACGGGAGCGAGTTGGAGTGCTTCCCAAAGTCTGCTTCATTCGTGCGGGTGCGCGCCTGCGCCTGGTGGTCGCCGTCGGAGCTGGGCGCGGAGGGGAGAGCACGGGCCTCGTGAATTATTGTTGATGTAATCTCACTTGGTGAATTCTGAAAATTTGCATCTAGCCCATAAAAGGCTGTGGTACTCGTTCAGCCACTTCCTCGCATCTGGTCTTCTTCACATCTGGTCTAGCTGACAACATTTTGCTCATAAAATACTGGTGTTTTAAAGGACAGTAAGCTCTTGCTGCTGCAGGCCACATGTACTTGGCCTACATATTGCCACCGAAATTTTTCCTTGAAGCACTCTTCTTTCTGCCTATGGAAAAACCTGCTTGACTGCTGCTTCTAGACCCTTGCAGGCATCAGTGCACACGGCTAAGTTTGCAACTGGACCCATAGCTTTTTCTAGTTGCTTCACGAACCAAATCCAGTTTTCCTTAGTTTCTGAATCAAATAAACCAAATGCTAATGGAAACATCCAATTGTGCCCATCCAAAGCTTAGTTTGCAGGCAAATGACCATTCCACAGGCCATCAAGGGTAGTAGAATCTATACTAATATAAGATCTGCAACCCTCTAAAAAACTAACTATCAATTGCTCCTTTGAAGGCAAAAAAAATCTTGTAAAATGTACCTTTCCATCTAATGTCATAGTATTTATCTCTACCGCACTGCCAGGTGACCTCAACTCTACATCTGCTTTGCACCTATACAACCAATCATCCTACTTACCAAGTAATTTATCTGCTGCCCTCTGCCTGCCATACCACACAGTTTGATAGGGAATAACAATCTTGTACTTGTATTCTAGCACCTCTTTCACTTCTTTTGCTCCGAATCTAGACTTCTTCTTCAACAAAGGTATTGTCCTTTCAGCAACCCAGGCTTGAGAGGCTATAGTTCAACACACTCTCCTTGTTGAGGCACAAGTGTGGGTGCCTGTATTTATTTAGACCTGCACAGTACAAAATAAATTAGTACTTCTCAAACATATCATAATGTATGCATAAAAATATAAGCACAATAATAGTACCCTGACAATAGCATCATGTTGTGTTTTAGCTCTAATAAGCCATGGGCACCCATTGACCCTGCAAAACCCTCTGAACCTGTTCGATCTGACTTTTCAGTACCAAGCTACTACTCATGAGCAATGGCATGCATCCTCACTGCCAACAGTCATATCAGGATTATTCTTCTGAACCTGAAGTCATGCATGTTAGGATAAACTGTCCCAACACTCAAATCAGGATTATCCTTGTCCCAATCCCAAACTGGTTTAGATGGATCATGGGCAGCTCTCATGTCATCTTGAATATCAGTAGGAATCACTCGAATAGCATACTTTTTTTTTAGCTTGTGCTGCTGCTCTCTCATCGGCCTCCTTGAACCCCATTGCGTCAAATACTTTATCCTCATCTACCAAAGCAAGCATATCACCATCATTTGCAGCTTCTGGAATACTGGTCAACGTACTCCAATCCACATTACCATAAGTTGGTTCTGCATTATCTGGGGACGTACAAGTGTCACCTGTAACACCAACACCACCACCTTCAACTGACCCAGCTGCATCTGCATCTGTCACCCCAGATGTGCCCTGTGCTACACTACAACCACCCCTAGCCGCAGAACCCACAGTTTCAACTGGCTGTGATCCATCCTTTTCTGCAACTTCAACAGCAGGATTGACTACATTCTCATGCCACCTAGATTTAATCATGTCCTCAAACTGAGCATTACTAGTCAACTTCCATTCAGACCCACTGTCAATGTCCACACCCCAGATTATAAGTGTCTGAGTCCTCCCCCATATCATCTTACCGGCCATATCTTCAACAAACATATCTAGAGAATACCTATTGCGCCTGTCACACCCGGTTTTGGAAAGGAACCGAATGCATCTCATACGTGCGCCAGGATCATGTTCCACACATATGATAGACGTTACAAGTGTATACCCGAAATAATATCATAATGAAAGAGAGTATTATAGTACTTTATTACATGACCAAAAGTCTTAATCTTAAGCGAATAAGTAAACAGCGGACTTCAACTTCACAGACAGATGACTGGGAGACATACGCCTAGAACTCCTCAAAATCTTCAGGGAACTCCGGACAATTATCTTGTTCTGAGCAACATTGGTTTAATAAAGCAAGCGTGAGTACATTTATGGTTGGTACTCAGCAAGTGGAGTAAATTATATGACATGCGAGGCCAAAATCAAGGAGAAGCTGACATGGTTTGACTGCGATAAGCATTTTTAGTTGACCAAGTTTTATTTAGCAAGCATTAACTAAGTGTAAGTATATACCAACCCTTAAATAAATAAAAGAGATAAATAACAACAACATAAATATAGAACATCAATTTAGATCATCTTTAAGTTCAATTATCATATGAGGGTACAAGCCGCTCTTAACCGTGAGCACGACTGATATATCAATTTTCACTCTGCAGAGGTTGTACACTTTATCCGCAACTCGTGTTTCCCTTAATGCCCGGGTTTGCAAGGCCCTTAAACACTTCCGAGGTGAGTGGCAGGGATTCACTACGAGGCATTTATAAAGATTCCCTAACTTATGACAATCCGCTAAGGTTTCAAGTCAAAGCGGTCATAACCCTCCCTAATGAGGAAGTGCCTTAGCCGAGGACCAGATATCATAAAGCCTCAAGAGGACCGAGCTATACCCCGACGATGCAACCCCTCTTGCCCTTTCGGTAAGATTATAATAAGCTAAAGTTTCTAATTAATTAGTCAAGGCCAGAGCCATGTAGTATTATGGTTGCACTATTTTTCTGGGTGGTTCTCCATGTTCCAATTAATGCAATGATCTTATAATTATCACCATAAAGGTATTCCAGAACATGAAGTAAAACAAGTGTAGCGTAGCTTTCAAGTTATCCAACCAAAGTCTAAGTAAAAGCAACTAGCGTAGCTACAACATAAAGTAAACAACCTAGGTTTAATCAAGGAATTTCAAAAGAAACTAGGCATATCCTTAATTTGGGATCCCTCATATTATAGACACATGCATGCATATAATGTAAATAGACACGTGCATGCATATAATGTAAATATGTGTATTTAGAAGTCATTAGGACCGGAATATGATCAAGGACCACTTGCCTTCTTCAAAGTACTGCTGCTGCTCAGGGGCGTCTTCAAAGCCTTGCTCTTGCGGACCCTCGAACTACGCACCGTCTAACGCAACACAAAAGTACATACAAACAAACAAGTACAATAAATAAGAAACAATACACCAAACAATATAAACAGAGCAAAACAACGTTATAAAGCTGCTGCATACGTTGCAAGGGTCGCGTGAGCGCGAGAATCGATGAAAACGGAGTTAAAACAGAGAAGTTATGGCTAAAACATGATTCCAGAGGCTTATTTGTAGAAGATTTGAATCTAAAAGGGCTTTGGACAAAGAAACCGAGGCTAAACAATAATTAAACCATACATCTAGGGTGTAGATTGAAAAACAGAGGGGCTAGGGATGGCGGGTTCTATTTTGGAAAAGGCCAGGGGCTTAAACAGAAGAAAAAGGATCTATTCGTGAATACTTTTGAACTGCCGTGGACAGAAAGGGACAGATTGCTAGATAATCCTTAAGCAAGACAATCTTGTGCACGTATGAACCTTACCACTCTCATTTAACGCATTTTCAATTTCAGATTTATACGGTCATGATGCATGCACGTCCTATTCGTCCTCACAAAATAAAATAATTGCCAAATAGCTTTGGTCTTACGAAGTTAGTTTCGGTGGCATACACAATACGTCTCTCACTATAATAGCTAGTCAAAAATTCTCTAACTGTTCTTTAACTTATCGTAATCGCGGTTAGTGTACCTGCAGAAGATTGATATAGCATATTGTTGGCGCTAAAATCGGCCGGATAGGAATCGGCCAATGGGTCTTCAGCGTCGGACACACGACCCGGGAGAATCTGCTTAGCTCCTGTTCGGGTTATCGCCCTGGTGCGGTTCGCGCGGCGTGCCAGTCAATCTGACCTGTTGATTGACAAGGAAATAGAGTATTAAATTCCAGGCGCGTCGATCGGCTGGATTTCCGATCTGTCCTGAGGAGCGCGTCGGCGGTAAATCGGCTGATTTGCTGTAGAGATGATCGGCTATGAGTCAGCCGATGATCGTATAGTAATTGTAAAGAGAACTGCTGGAGCAATCTAAACAATTACTGTAGAAACAACACTTGAAACAGATCTAATCGGCTGTATGGCGATGAATCGAAGGAGAACGATGACGAAGCCGATTACCCTGATCTCAAGCTGGATAACTGGTGATAATACTAGAATAACAGGTAAAACTTGCAATTCTAGTAAATATCGATAACTTGTGAATAAATCCAAACGAAACCACAGCGATGCGCCCGTAGTTAAAGCTCGGATATTACTCGATAAGCGGAACCTACCAATTGGCCGGAGATCAGGTTGATGCAGCCCTGCCAATCCGTACGAACTCGTGAAAGAAAAAGATATTGGCGAAGTCGCCGACTTGAAAAGTAAAGTACTTGTAAAAAGTAGAAGTATTTTGTTGATTGATGTTGGTTGTCTTTTGCAAAACCTAGCGACTCCTATTTATACCCTGAAACTAGGACTCCTGGTCGATTACGACTTGTTACAACTTTATTTAAAATAGGAAAACTACTATATCTATAATAACTTTAAAAAGGAAACGGACTCCCGCAGAATCTTCCGCCGCCGTTTCCTAATCCAATCAGGACCTCTTCAATTGCTTTCCGGCCGACTTAGCATGCCGCGTTGACCAGCTTTTGACTAGAATCTTCTGGAATAATCCTATCCTGTTGGCATAGGCGGCGCCACCAATCGGCCGATTTTCAACTGTTACCCCGATCGGCCGATTCCTTACTGTAGTTCCCAGATCTGCTGCATCGGCCAATCTTCTTCCCCTGACGCCGATTCAATACGTGTCAAAATCTGGCGTCAACACATGCCCCCCAGTTTCGGAGTAAAATATAACTTTTTCTTCGAAACTTTTTCTTTAATCCTTCTCTCTAAGCTTCCCCATTGCGACAGGAGTAAACCTCAGAATCAGTTGTGTTACCTTTCCCTCTGCATCTGATCTTTTTCTAGAATCAGCTCTATGACATGGAATCTGGTAACAGGATTTATGTTGGCATGTAGATTCAGACTTTGACCGTCTCCCCTGGCAGCTTTACATTTACTGATGTCTTTACTCCGGCGGTACACGTCCTGCCAACCCTCTGTCTCTTCCTTTCTATAAATACGATTCTTCGTATTATTTCCAAAAATGTTCGTCTGGCTTGTCTTCTTTTCCTTCTGAAACCCGCCGCTCGCCGTCTTTGGTCAAGCATTGAAATGTCTTCTCGATCCTCCTCTTCCGTTAATCAGGTATTAATTTCCTCTCCATCCCTTCCTGAGACATCTCACTTTGTTCCAACATATTTGCCTATTCCTTCTTTCAGCCGAACCGTCTCAGCCCTGCTTTGGAAAGAGCGATCGAAATCATGCATTCAGGCAAGCCTTTGTCGCAAGCTGATATAGATCTGATAAATGCTCACTCCGAAGAACTCAAAGATCATGTTCCTGCCAGTGTCCGATCAATCTTGGACCATATGGATCTCGTCTGCTTTGAACAAATGCCATCCTCTGACGAGAGTTCCTCATCTTCACACCGACTTGTTGAAGCTAAGACTGAAGCCACCATGAAAGATTTGGAAGAGGAGAAGGCCCGCCTGCTGAAAGAACTCTGCGACCAAGCTGAAGCTGGAGTCACTGCAAAGGACTTGAAAGATGAAAGGCTCTCCCTCATGATAAGATTAGGTCGCGTCGAAAGAGAAATCCAACGCAGGCGTAACCAGTAGTGTTTTTATTCTAAGGGCGACTTACACCATGTCGGCCATGTAATCTTGATATATCTTGCTGTAAGTTATGCATCTACCCAAATGCTTGAATAGTACCTTTTCAAATATCATCCATTCAGAGCTCTTGGGAATTCCTCCCCTTCTATCGTCTCCAGAATGTATGCATTTCCGGGAGCACATCGGCCGATTCTATACGGCCCTTCCCAAGTGGGTGACCACTTACCGAATTTGGGATCCTTAGATCCTATCGGCAGCACCAGCTTCCATACCAGATCTCCCTGAGAGAACTGTTTGACTTTGACCTTCTTGTCATACCATCTGGCCACCCTTTTCTTGTTCTCCTCTATGCTGATTAGAGCTCTTAACCGCAAACCCGCCGAATCGTCAAGTTCTTCTTTCATGAGAAAGGAATAATCATCGGCCGTTAACTGATCCTGTAGCGATATGCGTCTTGACCCTGTTCTTATCTCCCATGGTAAGACTGCTTCATGGCCATAAACCAAATGATAAGGGGATATTTTGGTGGCCCCATGACAAGCCATCCTGTACGCCCATAAAGATTCAGCCAAAGACATATGCCACTTCTTGGGTTGTTCTTCTATCTTCCTCTTAATTAGCTTGATTATCCCCTCGTTAGATGACTCCGCTTGGCCATTGGCTTGAGCATAGTATGGAGAGGAATTTAATAATTTAATCCCCATATCGGCGGCGAACTCTCCGAATTCTCCAGAAGTGAACATTGTCCCTTTATCAGTTGTGATGGTTTGAGGAATACCAAATCGATATATAATATGGCTTTTAACAAACTCAATCATATCGGCTGATGTCACGTTCCTCAAAGGAACTGCCTCCACCCATTTAGTAAAATAATCTGTAGCCACCAATATGAACTTATGCCCTTTGCTAGACGGAGGATGAATCTGTCCGATGAGATCTATTCCCCAACCTCTGAACGGCCACGGCTTAATTATCGGATTCATAGCCGATGCTGGTGCGCGCTGCACATCGCCAAACCTCTGACAGTCTTGGCATCCTTTGTAATACTTGAAACAATCTTCCAGGATGGTCGGCCAGTAATATCCATTGTTCCTGATCATCCACTTCATTTTATGGGCCGATTGATGAGCTCCACACACGCCTTCATGGATTTCTCCCATTAGGACATTTGCGTCTTCTGTTCCCAGGCATTTGAGAAGAACTCCATCAATCGTCCGAAAAAATAAGTCATCCTCAAGCAACACATACTTTGTAGCCTGAAAACGTGTTCGTCGATCCACCTTTTGGGATGGATTTTTCAAATAGTCGGCGATCCCCTTCCGCCAGTCATCGGCCGCAAGTTCTAGCGTCATCGCTCCCTGAATCGGCCGATACCCAGAAGCATGTTGAGCCAGTCTGTTGGCTTCCTCATTATAATCTCTGGGGATGTGCTCAATTGTTGCAGATTTGAAGCCTCTCAGAAGTTGAAGACAATCTTCATAATAAATCCTCAAGATGTCGTCCTTGCATTCGGATCGTCCTGTTAACTGATCCACAATGAGCATGGAGTCCCCAAAGATCTCGACTGCATCCGCCCTGGCTTCCCTTAACAATTGGATGCCTTTCAGAACAGCTCGATATTCCGCCTGGTTGTTGGTTGCAGAAGCTTCTATCGGCAGAGAGAAATCATAAGTTGCCCCCCGAGGCGACACAAGAACGATGCCGATTCCTGATCGGACCCCACACGAAGAACCATCAAAATATAGAGTCCATGGAACTGGTTCAACGGCGGCAATTTCTGGTCCACAATGCTGAACTACGAAATCGGCCAACACTTGAACTTTGACGGCTTTGGCCGATTCGTACCTTAGATCGAATTCTGACAAGGCCAGGATCCATTTTCCAATTCGCCCCTTCAAAATCGGCAATGATAGCATATACTTCACCACATCATCCTTGCACACGACTATGCATTCTGCCGATAGCAAATAGTGCCTGAGCTTAGTTCATGAAAAGTACAAGCACAAGCATAACCGCTCTACCGAAGAATATCTCGTTTCGGCATCTAAAAGTCTTCTGCTGACGTAGTACACCACTCGTTCTTTCCCTTCAAACTCCTGTACCAACGCCGATCCAATAGCCTACTCATCAGCCGATAAATATAACCTGAACGGCTTACCAGACTGTGGCGGGGCCAACACCGGAGGTGAAACGAGATACTGCTTGATATTCTCCAGTGCCTTGCGTTGTTCTTCCCCCCATATGAACTCTTGGTCGGGCTTTAACTTCAACAGAGGGGTAAAAGCCTGAATGCGTCCCGATAGATTGGATATGAATCTTCTGATGAAATTGACCTTGCCGATGAGGGACTGCAGCTCAGTTTTACTTTGTGGGGCCACTACTCTATTGATGGCGTCTATAGTCTTGCGGCTGACTTCTATCCCACGCTCATGGACCATAAATCCCAAGAATTGTCCGGCCGATACACCAAACGCACACTTGTTTGGGTTCATCTTCAGCCCATGTTTCCTTGTGCACTCCAGCACTTCCTGTAAATCGGCCAGATGATCCTGGTGACCTTTTGACTTGACCACGACGTCATCTATACAAATTTCCACTGATGAACCAATGAGTTTGTGGAAGATGTAGTTCATGGCCCGTTGATATGTAGCGCCGCCGTTTTTCAAGCCAAAAGTCATAACCACCCATTCAAATAAACCAAGATGGCCCGGGCACCTAAAAGCCGTTTTCGAAATATCTTCTTCGGCCATTAATATCTGATTGTATCCGGCATTCCCATCCATGAAACTTATGACTTTGTGGCCTGCGGCAGCATCCACCAAGATATCGGCCGTTGGCATCGGATAACCATCCATTGGCGTAGCCTGATTTAAGTTCCTGAAATCGATACACACACGCAATTTTCCATTCTTCTTGTATACAGGCACAATGTTAGAAATCCATTCGGCGTATCGGCACTGCCGAATAAATCCTGCCTCAATCAACTTTGTAATCTCAGCCTTTATATCAGGTAGAATCTTGGGATTACACCGCCGTGGAGGTTGCTGATACGGCCGATATCCTGATTTTATAGGTAACCGGTGTTCAACAATAGACCGGTCTAGTCCTGGCATCTCGTGATATTCCCAAGCAAAGCAATCCCTGAACTCTTTCAATAATTTTATCAATTTGCATTTGTACTCAGGATCCAAATTGGCACTAACGTACGTCGGCCTCGATTTGCTGCTATCTCCCAAATCTACCATTTCTAACAAATCGGCCGACGTGAACCCGTGCCCCAGCTTCCCATCTTCTCGGATGAGCTGATCCATTTATTCTGAATCTCCGGAGCCGACTGCTTGGATCGGCTGTAGACCGAAATCGGACACTCTCAGGAAGTCAGTGTCCCAAATCCTGCCAGATATACACTTGACGTGCTCGCAACTCCACTGTTGTGTGTCGGCCGCTGCAACGCTGTAGACAGAATCGGCTGCGACTATCTCTGTACTGTCGCCGACCCATTGCACAAGGCATTGATGCATTGTAGAGGGGACACAGCAATTTGCATGTATCCAGTCGCGACCAAGCAGCATATTATAGGACCCTTTGCCATTAATGACGAAGAAAGTAGTGGGGAGGGTCTTACTGCCGATGGTGAGGTCGACGCAGAATGCCCCGCGGGCAGGCGACACGTTGCCTTCGAAATCCTTCAGCATCATGTCCGTCTTGGTGAGGTCATCATCGCCCTTGCCCAGCTTGCGGAACATGGCATACGGCATGATGTTGACTGCCGCGCCTCCATCTACTAGTAGTCTGGTGACGGGTCTTCCGTTGACATAGCCCTTGAGAAACAGCGCTTTGAGGTGCTGTCATTTTTCTTCCTGTGGCTTCTCAAACATAGCCGTCATCGGCTCTAATACCAGTTGTGCCATTTGCTCTTCCTCTATTTTTGACACTTTATCCCGATCGCTTGGCGCCATGAACTCCATCGGCAGTATGAAAACCATACCAATCTCGGCTGCCGATTCTTGGTTATCCGTTTCTTGATCGCTTTTCTTTGGGCGCCAAATTCGAGATTTCACGTTCCTTCTTTCTGGCACATGTCTTTGCTCTCCTTCTTGATGTTCTAACTGGCGTAGGCGTTGTATTCTGCGCTTTTGGGATCTGGATAGGCCGTCGGGACACCACCTGGGATTCGCTGGTTTGGCCGATGATCTGGTGTGTTCCCAGTCTGGTTCCCTACCTAGGGGGTCTTCGTCTGACACCCTATCATCGGCCATCTCTTCCAGCCGATTGTGTATTCTGATCCTGCCCCCAGTCCATCTTGCTGGCCGATCTTGGATTTTGACCTGCCGTACTGATCAACTCTGCCCCCCAGCCGATCATGCACCAAAACGCGCCGTTCTTCGCGCCGATTTCTGTTGATCGGCTCTGATCCTCTGTCCCTAGAGTGTGGCTTCGGGCGCTCATTGCGGTTTGATCCGTTGCACTCCGGACAGTTATCGGCAGAGGGCAGTCTGATATCGTTCTCCCAGCAGTGGATGAAGAAGGGACACTGCCAGTGATCTTCACGCCGGCGTATCATCTCTTCTTGGTGTTGTGCTTGTTCTTGCCGACGCCGATATTTACTTAGTAGAAATCGGGAGGTGACAGGCCTGTGTGGTCGTTCTGGTCCTCGCCTGTTCCTTCCGATTTCTTCCGTTGTGATCTGCTTCCGGGGATCGACAACGCCGTCTTTTCTCGCCGATTCTGACGTCAGCACCTTGGTTTGACTTGATTCTTCTCCAGCGTTGACCGTGTTGGCCGGGAAGGGATGCTGATCTATCTTCATCGGCATTGCCGGTTTGGTTGGAGTCTCAAACTTGAGCCGCCCTTGTTCAATGGCCGATTGTATCTGCTGGCGGAAGACTTTACATTCATTGGTGTCGTGAGAAGTAGCGTTGTGCCACTTGCAGTATTTCATCTTCTTCAGCTGATCGGCCGTAGGGATGGTGTGATGCTGCGACAGCTTGATCTGCCCCTCCTGAAGCAGTAGATCAAAAATCTTGTCGGCCTTGGACTTGTCAAAGCCGAATGTCTCTGGCTCCTTCTTGCCAAAGGGGCAGGATATTGGTTTTTTCCCTTTTACCCATTCCGCCAGGCCGATTTCCTCCTCTGTGTCAGATTCAGATCCCTCCAAGTACGCCACCTTCTTCTGAAAGCTCCTCCGCTGCTCAAGTGGTCGGATCTCCTGCCCTGACAATCGGTGGACGATTTGACTCAGGCTCTCGAACTCTTGGGCAGCATATCTCTCTCTGATTTGCGGTAAGAGGCCCTGGAAAGCGATATCGGCCAACTGTGCATCGGTCAGAGCCAGGCTGTAGCACTTGTTCTTGATTTCTCTGAACCTCTGTATGTACCCTGTCACCGGCTCATCGTTCCTCTGCCTGAGGCTGGTTAGATCCGAAATCTTCATCTCGTGTACCCCTGAATAGAAGTACTTGTGGAATTGTTTCTCCAGATCGGCCCACGTGACGATAGAATTTGGCGGTAAAGTGGTGAACCACTGGAAGGCCGATCCGGATAGAGATGATGAAAATAACCGTACCCTCAGTGCGTCTTGTGAGGCAGCTTCACCGCACTGGATGATGAATCTGTTGATGTGTTCCACAGTGGATGTGTCATCCGTCCCTGAGAACTTGGTGAAATCAGGAACCTTGTAGCGGTGTGGGAACGGCAACAAGTCATAGGCCGATGGATACGGCGTCTTGTAAGTATAAGTTTGAACTTTCGGCTTCAGCCCAAACTGATCTTGGATTACTTCTGCTATTCTTGCCGTCCAGTCCACCTGCTGCTGATGAACAGTTGTTCGCGGCGCGAGCACGTGTTGAAGGGCTGGTTCGGCCAGGTGATGAATCAGCGAAGTTTGCTGGGCGGCCGATAACTGCTGGCGAAACGGGTCCGCACCCCCTTCGTACGTTGTTGCGGGCACCATGCCTCTGAATGCCTCCACAGTGCTTGACCCCCTGCCGATTTCTGGTAAAATCGGCTGGTACTGGGAGACCGTCGGCCGGGCGGCCGATTGGTACGGCACCTGGGAGACCGTCGGCCGGGCGGCCGATTGGTACGGCACCTGAAACGGATAAGTGCCATGCCCGTTCGCTGGCTCGAGGAAATACGTCGTGGCTGATGCCCCCCAAGGCACTGAGCTTGTAGGCAGTGTTCGCACAGAAGCCATTTGAACGGGTTGAAGCGGCGCTCGCGATGGGAGACATGGTGCACCGCTGTATCTTGGAGATGCCGGAAGTGGTGGAGAGCTGTATCCTTCACGCTGCGTCAATATCGGCTGAGAAGCCGATTGGGATGTGTACGGTAAGCTTCTGGCCGGCAAGGTAGTTGGAGGGGCATATGCCGGTCCCTGATAACCTTGAGCGGCTCCGCTGGCCAGAGAGTTGACGACGGCGTTGTACACCGTGTTGCTCATCACCGAGGATTGGTCAATGAACGCTTGACACACGGACTGTTGAATCATCTCTGACATCTTGCCCGAGTCTTCAGCAATGGTGATGTGGCGAGGTGCTGGAATAGGAGCTTTCCTAACTGCTTCCCCGCTTCTGGTACGACTGAACGATTGGAGGTACATCTTCTTGTAATCTTCTAGATGTTTGGCCAATTCCTTCCTCTGGTCGTCCTTGAGATCAGCTTCTGTGACCCCAATGATGTTGCTGTCAGAGATTTCTGCGTTGTTCGACATATCAGGTCTTGGATGGTCCCACTGGGCCTGCCAAAAGTGTGTTGGCGCTAAAATCGGCCGGATAGAAATCGGCCAATGGGTCTTCAGCGTCGGACACATGACCCGGGAGAATCTGCTTAGCTCCTGTTCGGGTTATCGCCCTGGTGCGGTTCGCGCGGCGTGCCAGTCAATCTGACCTGTTGATTGACAAGGAAATAGAGTATTAAATTCCAGGCGCGTCGATCGGCTGGATTTCCGATCTGTCCTGAGGAGCGTGTCGGCGGTAAATCGGCTGATTTGCTGTAGAGATGATCGGCTATGAGTCAGCCGATGATCGTATAGTAATTGTAAAGAGAACTGCTGGAGCAATCTAAACAATTACTGTAGAAGCAACACTTGAAACAGATCTAATCGGCTGTATGGCGATGAATCGAAGGAGAACGATGACGAAGCCGATTACCCTGATCTCAAGCTGGATAACTGGTGATAATACTAGAATAACAGGTAAAACTTGCAATTCTAGTAAATATCGATAACTTGTGAATAAATCCAAACGAAACCACAGCGATGCGCCCGTAGTTAAAGCTCGGATATTACTCGATAAGCGGAACCTACCAATTGGCCGGAGATCAGGTTGATGCAGCCCTGCCAATCCGTACGAACTCGTGAAAGAAAAAGATATTGGCGAAGTCGCCGACTTGAAAAGTAAAGTACTGGTAAAAAGTAGAAGTATTTTGTTGATTGATGTTGGTTGTCTTTTGCAAAACCCTAGCGACTCCTATTTATACCCTGAAACTAGGACTCCTGGTCGATTACGACTTGTTACAACTTTATTTAAAACAGGAAAACTACTATATCTATAATAACTTTAAAAAGGAAACGGACTCCCGCAGAATCTTCCGCCACCGTTTCCTAATCCAATCAGGACCTCTTCAATTGCTTTCCGGCCGACTTAGCATGCCGCGTTGACCAGCTTTTGACTAGAATCTTCTGGAATAATCCTATCCTGTTGGCATAGGCGGCGCCACCAATCGGCCGATTTTCAACTGTTACCCCGATCGGCCGATTCCTTACTGTAGTTCCCAGATCTACTGCATCGGCCAATCTTCTTCCCCTGACGCCGATTCAATACGTGTCAAAATCTGGCGTCAACACACATATATATCCATTGAACCTTTCATGCTTGTAGTCATGAAAGCGTCCGTATTCATTACCGTTCACTATAGAAACAGCATCCGTACAATTTCCGCCGTACAGACGACGTTAACATACGCTATCGAAATAGCGTATTCACGGGGGGTACCGTTTTGAGATGGGGGGTATGAACAACGATCGCCATACCCTGCGCCAAACCTTCTACTCCCAATATAATCAACTAATAGTTGGTATATTGGCAGCACCTCAAGTAAGCCACTGCTTGAGGGCAGCGTTCGGCTCGCATCACCGACAGGAAAGCCAAGCTCTTTCAGTTGGCTGAGGATTCTTACCTTCTTACCTTAGCGATGAGTGCGTCGTTACAGAAATTAAGGGTCGATTGTGCATAAAAGTAAGTTTTGACAGAAAGTAATGTGCTGGAAGTCAGTTGATAATATTCATAAGTTAGATAGCCATCTAGTAACTTTCCCGTAATCCCTTAGGGCTTTACGAACTAGGTACCATCCTTAACGAACAAACGCATTTTGCAAACGTATTTTTCTGGTCAAGTTTTATGAAATCAAGTTTTTAAGGCTTGTCGCATTCTCTGGCGTATGCATTTCAGCTCTGGTACCAGCTGTGGCAGAACCACCTGAATTAATTCGGCTCAAGCGTGCTAACCATCACCACAAGGGCAATCAGGGATAACTCGCACTTCAAACAGAGTAATCCACTGGTCTGTCGGGTAACTTCCTGATACAACCATGGTTTTGCCGATCGAAACCACACATACAAAGTACTCACACGAAGGTGAGCCCAGAGGATACAACATTACATAAATTTTACATCATAGAGTTCATCATAAATTATTATTACAACTGGGTTCGAATTCGTAAAACAAGGTACTTCAGAGTTCAAAGTAATTGAGTTCTTTAGAGTTTAATGCAGCGGAAAATCAACGATAAACTACTCGACGATACATGATGTCTCGATGAAGCCCGTACGAGATATCACTCGGCATTATCATCGTTGGCCGGGGGCGCATCCCATTCCACCGACCAACAAGGAGGAAGGGTACACGGCCAAGTCAAACTAGCGATCATATCCTCGAAAGTCTCACCTAAAAACAAGCCACAAGCAAGGCTGAGTATACTAATACTCAGCAAGGCTTACCCGACTAGTGGAATATACTTAGCCGACTCCTACACATGCAAGGCTTTTTGGCTTGAGGGGTTTGTTTTGCCGAAAAGCATATACAAGTACGTCCTTACATTCAAATTTTAGCTACAGATTCTTGTTTTCTTAAACCATTCTAGGTAAGCAACTATCCAATATCATATATGGTGAAAGAATTAATTTGCATCCAACAAGATTAATCATCATCATTGTTCCATTTCTTACTCTATGTGGTAAAAGGGTCAAGCAGTTTCAATAACCGCGAGAAACGGACGATTCAAATTGAATTTCTTAACCTTGCAAGGGAAACCTAAACACACGTCACGTGGTTACTCCCGGAGTCACACGTGCAACTTTTCCCTTCAATTCCCGCTTCACGGAACAGGCCCACCGCCCTCGACTACACGTCCCCATGGACTACGGACCCGTCTGGGCCATGGCGGCACATGCACCCGCCATTAGCTAGATGTGAACGAATTCAAGACGGTGGGGAGTATATTCCGGCCTCGGTTCAATCCAGTACTTAATCTTACCGATTACCATATTCTCGGCATGTGGTTAGTACGTTCAAATGCTTAACCACCACTACCACACACTGCGGGCTTAGCATTTTTCACTAAACAGACGGGGCCTCAATCATCAACATAAACATCACACCATAGCCCCGTCCGTCGACCTTATGATTGCAGCATGTAGTAAACATTGAACTCCTATATTCTCGCGAGTGACAGGAAATCACTCGACTTTTACCGGAGTCCTATTAGCATAGCATTCTATCGAACCTTAAATCTAGTGTTCAGATCATAGGAACCTAAGTTCGTGCAACTAAGTTTTCATTCAACTCCTATAAACTTAATGCACAAGTAAAATAGAGTAATAAGTTGCATAATTTAGAAAATAGGGTTCATGCTTCGGGGCTTGCCTTCCTGAGTAAAGCTAGCCTTGGGCTCTTCCAAACTCGGGTTCGGGTCTTTGAAAGCTTCAGTTAGATTCACTTGAGCTTCACGCTGCTCACTCTCGGACTCGGGCACCAGCTCGTATGTTCTGTTAGCGAGAGTACTTGATTCTATATGAATGCACAAGTATGAGTTGTAGTGATAGTATATGACATTTGTTTTCCTTCACGATAAAGTTGCAGTCCACAAAACATAGCTTGGTTTTAAAGTTACTTAGTTAAGATTTCTTGGGCAATCATTAATAGAGTATAACTTAAAATAATTAACTCCATAAAACAAGAGGTGTTGGGGGTTGTGTTCTTTTGGAAACTAATTTTTCTAAGCACCTCATGGATTAAACACAACTTCTGGACTAGGTTACTTCTGGTGATGAAATTTTTATTTAGAGTACATTATGCAGAGACAACAGCACTGTAAAAAGTTCAGACATTTTTATGCAGCAGAATAATTATGAAAAATATATAACACAGCCACTGCTAGATCCTAGTTATGTTTATACAGAACAAACCATGCAATTATTGATGCCAAAAATTTTACAGGGGGTTAACCTATCGACATATATGCTACTGTAAATTTTTCGGATTTTATTGCGCATGATACAGAGCATAATAAATAGGACAAACTACACTTATGTTAATAAATATTAATTTCTACAGGATGTTCCACAAGGTTTCTGTGTATGAAACATTTTATACAGCATAAACTAATCCAAGGTATCCCCTAGTAAAAAGGTGAACATTTGCCAAGCACAGAAATTAATTATTTTTATTTAGTGCATTTTTCCCACCACAAAATTATATAAATAGGTTACAGAAAGGAAAAAGGTTCTAAAATTTTTCTATGGTATTTAGGCATCACTATAGCAGCTCTGGAAAAGTTTCACAACATGAATCACCATAGAACAGCAGGTACAAATTAGTTCTCTTATTTCATGGCATAAAACGAAGTCTAACAAAAAGTTTAGCTACAAGTGGGTTCTGGTCCTAAACATTTTCCACTGGACTACACATCAAGTACTAAACTATTGTCCAAAAATTCAGGTTCAGCCTTGGTTTATAATAGTGGGTACAAATAAAAGCTATTAAACCTTCCATTTAATCTATAGTAAAATATATTGAGAAACTGAGAAAATGCATGTAACAAAAGTTGTAGATCTTCTTCTAAAGATTACAGAACGGTTGAGTTTGTATTTTTTGATTTTTTTATGATTTTATATGAATTTTACAAGTTTGCTATTTTTTGAATTTAAAGTTTAAACACAGGTTTGCAGATATGCCCCTGTAAATTTGCGTGCAGACCCTTCTAAAGATTTCAATCGTTGCAATTGGGTCCCTGGGCGGCGCTGGCACGGTGGCCGGCCAAATTCCGGCGAGGGGGCTCGGTGGCGGCGAGGGGAAAAGGGTCGGGGAGATCCAGGGAGGTGAGAGCTACCTTGTGGGGCCTTGGTCGGGGTTGGGTGTGGCCGGAAAGGGCACGCCGGCTTGGAGTAGGGGGGTGGCGGTGGTGCGGCGCGTTGGCGACGGTGCTCCGGCGGGGTTGGGGCAGCGCTGGCGGGTCCGGAAGCTCCGGTGGGGTGATGTAGTCCCGTTCCGAGCCTTGTTTCGGGCGGAGGAGGACCGGAGGTGGGGTGTTCACGGCGGTCAGGGGCGGCGGCGGTGGAGGCGGCGCTGGCAATGGTGCTCCGGCGGTTCTGGGCGACGATGGGCAGGGCAGTGAGCGTCAGTGGGATGCTGTGGTGGTGGTTGGGGGCTCAGCTTGGGCGGTGGATGACCGGAGGGGTGAGCTCCACGGTGAGCTTGGCACGACGGCGGTAATGGAGACGGTGGCGGCGTCCTGGTGGCTGGGCGCACGAGCAGGGCTTGGGGCGGCTTTTATAGGGACAGGAGGGAGGGAGAGGGCCGGGCGAAGCTGGGGCCGGGACGACACGACGCGGGTGTGCCATTGGGCGTCGGGACGGTGGCCAGAGGCTCGGCGCGGCGAGCGGCGAACGCGAGCAGGGGATTGGGCGTCTGAGATTTGGCGTGGGGGAGCAGAAGATCTCATGGCGCGCGGTTGGGCGAGCAGCTGCAGCAGCTGGCATGCCGGGCGGCGAGCGCGGCGACTGGCGGGGTGCGGCGGAGGCTCGGGCACGACGCGGCTGGCCATTGGGCGTCGTGGCGGCGAGCATAGGTGGCGACGGCGTCGCGCGCGTGGCACGCATGGGCTGGGCAGGGTCGCAGCGTGGGGAGCAGCGCAGCTGGTCGGGCGGGGCTTGCCGGCCATTGGCTTGTCGCGGCATGGGCGGCAGGCATCGCCGGCCAGGTGGCCAGCGGCAACTGCGCGGCGGGCGGACGAAGTAGAGGAGAGGGGAGGGACTCGAAGTGGAAATTGAAGAAAAGGCAGGGGCTGGTTTGCAAAGTCAAGTGTTTCTCAAATTTTTGTGTTGCAACTCAAAAATCTCTGAACATGAAAGTTGTTCAAAATAAAAAGTTTTACAAGTTTTGTTTCAGGCCAAAGTTCATTTGATCTCTTGTTTGAGAGTTAAATTGAAGACTCAAAAATTTATGATTCGAAGGGCACGTCATTTTATGGGGAAAATTTCGCATTCTCTCCAAGGCTTCAACTAGATTTTTGTTTATCATGTCACTAATGGTGTGCCTATTCAATTTGGTAGCCATACGTGCTTTGATGTGAAAGTTATTCAATTTGTTCGATTAAGTACATTTATTTGTGCACATATATACCTCTATTTTCAATTCAAAGCAAAACCAATTTATAATTCATTCATTTTAAAATGATAAAACCAATTTAAAACGATGGGGTGGCAGATTCGCTTCGCCATCAGCTGTCAGCTGCCCAGACGGCCACGATGCAACAGAATCCGCCACACGCTTCGATCCATCACCCGGCTGTACCGCCGCCGATCCACCAACATACGCCGGCCCCCCGACCATCTGTTCATCAGCAGCAAGTGGATTGGATAGCAAGAATAGCGGAGGTAATTCAAGACCAATTCGGGTTAAAGCCAAAAGTACAAACTTATACGTACAAGACGCCATACCCATCGGCCTACGATCTACTGCCGTTTCCCCATCGGTACCAAGTTCCTGACTTCACCAAATTTTCGGGGCTGGATGACACCTCAACCGTGGAGCACATAAATAGGTTCATCATCTAGTGCGGGGAAGCCGCCACACAAGATGCTCTGTGGGTGCGTCTGTTCTCGTCGTCTCTATCTGGGTCGGCCTTCCAGTGGTTCACTACCTTACCACCCAATTCCATCGTCACTTGGGCTGATCTGGAAAAGCAATTTCATAAGTACTTCTACGCGGGACGAACCAGTAACTGAGTACATACAAAGGTTCAGAGAGGTCAGAAACAAATGCTATACTCTAGCCCTGACCGATGCTCAGTTGGCCGACATCGCCTTCCAAGGCCTCCTGCCACATATCAAGGAGAGGTACGCCTCACAAGAATTTGAAAGCTTAAGTCAGATCGTTCACCGATTGGCCGGTCAAGAAGTACGTCCTTTTGATCAGTGGAGGAATTTCCAGAAAAAGGTGGCATATTTGGAAGGGTCTGAATCTGAGGAAGAAGAAGAAATCGGCCTAGCAGAATGGGTCAAAGGGAAAAAGCCGATATCGTGCCCTTTCGGCAAGAAAGAACCAGAGGCGTTCGGTTTTGACACGTCCCCTCGGCCTATCAAGCTCAAAAAGATGAAGTATTGCAAATGGCACAATGCTACATCTCATGACACAAATGAGTGCAAGATCTTCCGTCAGCAGATACAGTCGGCCATTGAGCAAGGCAGACTCAAGTTCGAAGTCTCGGCGAAGCCGGTAAAGCCGATGAAGATTGATCAGCATCCTTTCCCTGCTAACATGGTTGACACGGGAAAAACTCACTTCAAACCAAGGTGCTGATGTCGGAATCGGCCAGAAGAAATGGCGCCGTGGATCCCAGACACAGGTCACGGTGGACGATGTCAAAGGGAAAAGACGGGTTGAAGACGAAGGTGAAGGATCAGAACAATCGCGTAGACCCGTCACTTCCCAATTCTTACTCAGCAAATATCAGCGGCAGCAGGAAAGGTCGAGACACTACGATGAGATGATACGCCGACACGAAGATCATTGGCGATGTCCGTTCTTCATCCATTGCTGGGACAATGACCTCAGAATGCCATCAGCCGATAATTGCCCTGAGTGCAGCGGATCAAGTTGCAATGATCGCCCGCTCAAAAGATCGCATTCCAGAAACAGAGGATCAGAGCCGATCAGCAGAAACTGGCGCGAACAAGAAGGTCGGCGCCTTTCAGTGCATGATCGGCTGGGGGGCAGAGTTGACCGGTATCACCGGTCGAAGGGCAGGATCAACCAGCAGAAGCGACTGGGGGCAGAAGCAGCGTACACGATCGGCTAGAAGAAATGGCTGATGCTAGGGTGTCAGATCAGAACCCCCTAGGAAGGGAACCAGACTGGGAGCACGCCAAACCGCCGGCCAAACCAGTAAACCCCAGGTGGTGCCCTGATGGACTATCTAAATCTCAAAAACGAAGGATCCAACATCTGCGCCAATGGGAACAACAAGAGGAAGAGCAGAGGCAGATGCTGGATAAGAAAAATGACAGGTCTCGGGTTTGGCGCCCCAAGAGAAACAACAATAAGGAGGGCGACAATCAAGAATCGGCAGCTGATGTCGACATGGTGTTCATATTGCCGATGGAATTCATGGCGCCCATCGATCGAGATAAAGCGACAAGGATGGAGGAGCAAATGGCGCAGTTGGTTTTGGAACTGATGACAACCACTTTTGAGAAACCGGAAGACGAAAAACGGCAACATCTCAAGGCTCTATTTCTCAAAGGACACGTTAACGGATGACTCGTTACCAGGCTACTAGTGGACGGAGGCGCTGCAGTCAATATCATTCCATTGCCATGTTCCGGAAGTTAGGCAAAAGCGATGAAGACCTGACCAAGACGGACATGATGCTGAAAAACTTTGAAGGCAACGTGTCTCCCGCCCGCGGAGCACTCTGCGTCGACCTCACCATCGGCAGTAAGACCCTTCCCACTACCTTTATTATTAATGGTAAGGGGTCCTACAACATGTTGCTTGGTCACGATTGGATATACGCGAATTGCTGCGTCCCGTCTACAATGCACCAATGCCTCGTATAGTGGGTCGGTGACAGTACAGAGATAGTCACCGCCGACTCCACCTACAGTGTTGCGGCGGCCGACACGCAACAGTGGAGCTGTGAACACGTCAAGTGTATATCTGGTAGAACTTGGGACACTGATTTCCTGAAAGTGTCCGATTTTGGTCTACAGCCGATCCAAGCAGTCGGCTCTGAAGATTCAGATTAGATGGATCAGTTCATCCGAGAAGACAGGAAGCTTGGGCATGGATTTTTGTCGCCTGATTCTTTGGTGATGGTGGATTTAGGAGATGGTAGCAAGCCAAGGCCGACGTATATTAGTGCTAGTTTAGATCCCGATTACAAATGTGGATTGATAAGTTTGTTAAAAGAATTCAAAGATTGCTTCGCTTGGGAATACCATGAGATGCCTGGTCTAGACCGGTCCATTGTCGAACACCGGTTGCCTATAAAATCAGGATATCGGCCATATCAGCAGCCTGCACGACGGTGCAACCCTAAAATTCTACCTGATATAAAGGCCGAGATCACAAGATTCATTGAAGCAAGATTTATTCGGCAGTGCCGTTACGCCGAATGGATTTCTAATATTGTACCCGTATATAAGAAAAACGGAAAGTTGCCCGTATGCATCGACTTCAGGAACCTAAAACAGGCTACACCGATGGACGGGTATCCGATGCCGACAACCGATGTTTTGATAGATGCTGCCGCAGGACACAAAGTCATCAGTTTCATGGACGGTAATGCTGGGTACAATCAAATATTAATGGTCGAAGAAGATATTTTGAAGATGGCTTTCAGGTGTCCGGGCCACTTCGGTCTATTCGAGTGGGTTGTAATGACCTTTGGGTTAAAGAACGCCGGCGCTACATACCAGCGGGCTATGAATTATATCTTTCACAAGCTCATTGGTGTATCGGTGGAAATCTACATCGACGATGTTGTGGTCAAGTCGAAAGGTCATCAGGAACATCTGGCCGATTTACAATAGGTATTGGAGTGCACAATGAAGCATGGGTTGAAAATGAACCCGAACAAGTGTGCATTCGGCGTGTCGGCCGGGCAATTCTTAGGATTCATGGTTCATGAGCGCGGGATAGAGGTTAACTGGAAGACCATAGCGGCCATCAACAAGGTTGTGGCCCCACAGAATAAAACCGAGCTGCAGTCCCTAATCGGCAAGGTCAACTTTATCAGAAGATTCATATCCAACTGGTCCGGGCGTATTCAAGCTTTCACTCCATTGTTGAAATTGAAGCCCGATCAGGAATTCATGTGGGGAGAAGAACAACGCAAAGCATTAGAAGATATCAAGCAATATCTAATTTCGCCACCTGTGTTAGTCCCGCCACAACCCGATAAGCCGTTCAAACTATACTTATCGGCTGACGAACAAGCTATCCGATCGGCGCTAGTACAGGAGTTCGTAGGAAAAGAACGGGTGGTACATTATGTCAGCAGAAGTCTCCTGGACACCGAAACAAGATATTCCCCAGTGGAACGGTTGTGCATGTGTCTATACTTCTCGTGTACCAAGCTCAGGCACTATTTGTTATCGGCAGAGTGCATAGTCGTATGCAAGGATGATGTGGTAAAATATATGCTATCACTGCCAATTTTGAAAGGACGGATTGGAAAGTGGATCCTGGCTCTGTCAGAGTTTGACTTAAGGTACGAATCGGCCAAGGCTGTCAAGGGTCAAGTCATGGCCGATTTCGTGGCTCAACATTATGGACCGGAAATTGCTGTCGTTGAACCGGTTCCATGGACTCTATACTTCGATGGTTCTTCGTGTGGAGCCGGATCGGGAATCGGCATCGTTCTTGTATCGCCTCGGGGGGCAAGCTATGATTTCTCTCTGCCGATAGAGGCATCCGCAACCAACAACCAGGCGGAATACCGAGCCGTCCTAAAAGGTATCCAATTTTTAAGGGAAGTCAAAGCTAATGCAGTCAAAATTTTTGGGGATTCCATGCTCATTGTAGATCAATTGACGGGGAGATCGGAATGCAAGGTTGATATCTTAAGGATTTACTATGAAGATTGCCTCCAGCTGTTAAAGGAATTCAAGTTTGCGGTGATTGAGCACATTCCCAGAAATTACAATGAAGAGGCCAATAGGCTTGCCCAACACGCATCCGGATATCGGCCGATTCAAGGGGCCATGATTCTGAAACTTGTGGCCGACGATTGGCGAAAGTAGATTGCCGATTACTTGAAAGATCCGTCCCAGAAGGTGGATCGGTGAGTGCGTTTTTAGGCCACGAAATATGTGTTACTCGAAGACGATTTGTTTTACCGGACGATTGATGGGGTTCTTCTCAAATGCCTGGGAACGGAAGAAGCGAAGGTCCTGATGGGGGAAATCCACGAAGGCATATGCAGAGCCCATCAATCGGCTCACAAGATGAAGTGGATGATCAGAAACAATGGGTATTATTGGCCGACGATTCTCGAAGATTGTTTCAAATATTATAAAGGTTGTCAAGACTGTCAGAAGTTTGGTAATGTGCAGCGCGTGCCAGCTTCGGCTATGAACCCGGTAATCAAGCCATGGCCGTTTAGAGGTTGGGGAATAGATCTCATCGGACAGATTCACCCTCCATCAAGCAGAGGGCACAAGTTTATATTAGTAGCCACTGATTATTTTACCAAATGGGTGGAGGCAGTTCCGTTGAAGACCGTGACATCGGCCGATATGATCGATTTTGTTAAGAACCACATTGTTTATCGGTTCGGTATTCCTCAAACTATCACAACTGATCAAGGAACGATGTTCACCTCAGGGGAGTTCGGAGAATTCGCCGCCGATATGGGGATTAAATTGTTGAATTCTTCTCCGTACTATGCTCAAGCCAACGGTCAGGCCGAGTCATCCAATAAGGGGATAATCAAGTTGATCAAGAGGAAGATAGAGGAACAACCCAAGAAGTGGCACATGTCTTTGGCTGAATCTCTGTGGGCTTATAGGATGTCTTGCCACGGGGCCACTAAGATATCTCCTTATCAGTTGGTATATGGTCACGAGGCAGTCTTGCCTTGGGAATTAAGGATGGGGTCAAGGCGCATATCGCTTCAAGATCAGTTGACGGCTGATGACTATTCCTTCCTCATGAAGGAAGAGCTTGATGATTCGGCGGGTCAACGATTGAGGGCCCTGATTAGCATCGAAGAAAACAAGAAAAGGGTGGCCAGGTGGTATGACAAGAAGGTCAAGGTTAAACAATTCTCCCAAGGAGATTTGGTATGGAAGTTGGTGTGCCGATAGGGTCTAAGGATCCCAAATTCGGTAAATGGTCGCCCACTTGGGAGGGGCCGTATAAAATCGGCCGATGTGCTCCGGGAAATGCATATATAATAGAAACTATCGAAGGGGAAGAATTCACAAGAGCCTTAAATGGGAGATATCTGAAGAGGTACTATCCAAGTATATGGGTGGGTGCATAACTTGCGATAAGAAGCATCAAGACAACGTGGCCAACTCCCATTGGCTCCTGTCTATATAGCCGATGTAAAAATGACATCGCCTTAAGGAGGAGACATTTTGATTTGGTCTGACCGATTCATTATTCAGTGAAAACAGCAGAGTACATGGCCGACATGGTACAAGTCGCCCTTAGAATAAAAGTACCAATATATCTATTGATCACGCTTTTTCTTAATCTCTCTCTCAATCCGGCCTAATTTTATCAAAAGGCGGATACTCTTCTCCTCTAGATCCTCCATAGTGGCTTCAGCCTCGACTTGACGAGGGAGTGGATGGCTCCTGTCAAGAGGTGGTTGGGATGTTCCCGCCGCAGCATCTATATGGATGACTGAGCGAGGGAGTGGATGACTCCTTTCAGTTGGCGGTCGCCTGGAGCAGTTAGCGTCTATATGGTCCCAGACTTTCCGGACGTCAGCAGGAACATGACCTTTGAGTTCTTCAAAATGAGCTTTTATCAGATCTATGTCCGCCTGCAACAATGGTTCGTCTGAATGCATAACTTCAATCGCTCGTTCCAGACTGGGACTAAGGCGTTTTGGCTAAAGAAAGAGCAAACAACTACCCAATGTCAGAGCGATTGAGATGTCAAGGGAGGAAATAGAAGAGGGTTCGTACTTGGTTGACAGAGAAGGAGGAAGATGAAGAAGACATCTTGATGTCCAGCCTGGGAGGACAGAGATCAAATTATTGGAGGGGAAGAAGATGGGTAATACGGACGCCTTTGGAAACGATATGGGATCTCATACTTATAGAAGGAAGGGGGTAGAGAGATGGTAGGATGCGTCCCATCGGAGTAAAAGTGTTAATAAATGAAGAGTTGCCAAAGAGGACGGTCCAAGTTTGAATCTGCGCGTCGACAGCGAGGGGACATTAAATATTTACAGGATTTTTTTTACAGTTCACCCAAGGAGGGCATCAATGGCCGCAATCGCTCGTTGCCTAATTAGATCGGCCGAGTCTACAATTTTTTGGTCGTAATCAGCCGATCCGGGGACTTCTGGCATATGATGATGGATTTTTATTGCTTCACGGGCCAGGTTATGTCTTTCTTGCTTTAGTTCGGCGATGACAGATGGAAGGTCTTGGAGTCTTTTTTCTTCAGCAGCTATGGCCTTGGTCACCTGCTCCATCTCTTTGGCTAGCTCTGCCCTTCACTGTTTGAGGCGATCTAAGGCACCGACGATATCTGGACGAGAGTTCTCCAGGAAGTTGATTTGCTGATGCACCTCTTGGGCTCGGTGTTTGTAAGAGTCTTCTTCCTCGCGGGCTTTCGCTAACTTGGCGCGATCGGCCATATGGCGCAAGGCCTTGAACACTGAAGTCTGCATTGATTCTATATTTGCAGTAGGATCCAGAGCCTCTGTTGCTTCCTCTGGAATTCGGCCTCTGATTTCATAAAGAAGTCGCCGAATCGATGAGGCATCTCCCACTAATCGGTCAATATCATCTTGGAGGAGGGTCCGCATACTCTCGAGCTTGGCACGGACGTCATCAGGGATTGAGCTCGGTGTGACTTGGTGTGAAGTGACCTCTTCATCGTCAGAAAGGGGAACCGCGAAAGAGAAAAGACTATTATTAGGAGTGTCCTGCTCCTGCGAAAGAATAAAAAAAAAGAGTAAAAATACGGATTAGCAGACAGTAAAGGGGAATCGGCCGATTTGGGTGATAAGTTCCTTACCTCTTTGAAACGGATTTCTCTTGCTTGCGCCGGCGGAAGTGCCACCCTCGTCTCAGGAACCGGCGCGATCGGCTCGTCAGAAAAAGAAGACTCGACGACTATTAGTGCCCTGCTCGGGCCAGTCTCCTAAAAAGGTATGGGAAGCAGATTTTGTGAGTATACTGCAAATAATTAAGTCTGATGATATATGATGCCTGCCATACCTCTGTGAGTCTTCCGACCGATGTTTGTTGGGGAAGTACAATCGACGCACCCAGATTGGCCTGCATCACAAATCGGTTAGTTTTTTTTTGAGTATCAAGAAATTGGGTTAAGAAACTCTCTACCTCGGTGAGGGAAATCGTTGGCGTTTCGGCTTCCGCTTGGGATGTAGCCGATTGCTGCGGAGACTGCGCTGGGGCGATTCGTGCAGCCTGGCTGAAGGAAGAGGTTAATATCGATAGAATACTTAGAAGTATGTGAAATGTGCGGAATTAACTGAACAGCTTCTACTAGCAATGATGCAACGGCCGCTCCAACTTCTGTAGCAGTCTGGAGATTGACCTCCTCAGCAATCGGCAAAGTTGGTGCTGTTGAAGGTTCAGCCGATGCCGCCGCCGATTGATCAACCGGTTCTATGCGGGCACGCACTCGGCGACTCATCTTCTGTAAAGTGGGCCTCTTCAGTGTTTGCTTCCATCGGCCGCTGGTGATGTCTTTGATGGACGGGGCGTGATGGCCGATAAGTGGGAATGGTGTGTATGGGCGGTTGCTCTCTATCGGCCTACCACTTCGGCTCCGCGTCGGGGGAAGTTGATTTTCGGACTGAAAAGGGAAATATGAGTTAGCGGCAAGATTGTAGCATGAAAAGGGATAATGTTGAAATCGGCTGGGAGAAGGGCAGTACCGCTGCATTTGAGTCGATGTTGTCGGGGTCTAGATTGTTACAATATGTTGAAGGAGATGAATAGAAGAGATGCTGCTTCCATTCTGCCCACCATAATTTGAATTGTTGGACGGCGAAGGGAGCCACTATCCAGTTGTTTAGATCGATGGTACTGGAGTCTGGCACTAGATTGCACAGCCCACTGTAGTCGAGGCTCTTGGTGAGTTCATCTCGGAATTTTGCACGGCCGGGAAAATAAACTTGAATCGGCAGCTGACCAAAGCCGAATTGCCATGCTGCGACTTATGGGTTGTAAAATTCATAAGTTGGAAAGTCTTTCCCAGAGAAGAAGTTTGCCAGTAAAATCCCTGGCTTGATCAAAATATCCATGAGATCACCATCAAAAGAGTTGGATGATGAATCATAAGAGACAGGAAGCTCAAAGATCGGCTCTGTTATCTGATATGGATACCAGCTGGTGGTCTCTTCACTGAAGCCGTTGTAAAAACATCTGAAATATTCGGCCGTTCGGGTGGCAGTGAACTGGCAACCAGGGAAAACTGATGCTGCTTCTCCAAAAGAGGTGCACCGTCGTCGTATGGTGGGATTCTCCTCTGACTCGATATTGGGGAATGTTTTGGTCTCTATCTGCTGCTGGGAGACCTTGCTCATGTACAAGTTAAGCCAGAGGGTGATGAACCACCAAGGACCACTAGGATTACCAATCGGCTCTCCTTTTGATAATTTGACGCCGATTTGGTGCATCATACGGTAGGCCGATCCTAGCAGATGCTTCCGAAGGGGGATGGCGGATTCTATTGACAGGGCTTCTGCCAGAGCTTGTGTATTAGAGGAAGGGCCAACCACTCTGCCGCAGAAGAAATGCTTCTCTAGCCACATCATTAAGAACGCTGTATGTTCTCTCTCTGAAATCGTCCCAGTCCTCATATTTTTGTTGATATACCCCTTCCACTCGCCGATTCCTTTTGTCTCTAGCCGATGGGTTGGTTTGGTCAGATAATCAAAGGGTTTATCAGGGGAGGAAATGTCAAGGCCGGTCAGCATCAGGACATCGGCCAGAGTTGGAGTCATAGGTCCGTGCCCAAAGAGAAATGTGTTGAGCGCGTCGGACCAGAAATAGGAGGCCGCTATTACCAAGGGTTCATTTTTCTCCATTTGGGACAAAGAGAGATTGATGCATTGGCCGATTTTTAACTCATCCCACTGAACTCTCTTGGAGTTGGCTAATCTTTGATACCATTCTTTCCAGCCGGGGGTTTCATTCGGCCATGATCTAAAGGCGCCTAACCACTGACCCAAATCCATAGGTGATTGCTTGAAAGGGATTCTATGGGTTTCTATGTTGATCAAATCAGTTGGGTCTGGATTCCCCATAGGACCTAAGCAGATGAGACCAGGGGCTTCGGAAAGGGGAATAGTGATTTGGTGCCTAAATGCCTAAAAAAGGGGGAAAAGGGAAAGACTGAGAATGGATCTAAAAAGTGCCTGAGCAGTAAAAAGTAAAAGAGGAAAGTTTCGGATGATTACCTTCGGAATGAAGCTCATCGTCGCCGATGGAGTTGCTGATGGGACCGCCGTCGCCGAGGGAGTTGCTGGCGGAACCTCCGCGGTTGGTAAAGTTGCTGATGGTGCCGCCATTGGAGGGATGAAGCAGAGTGCAGACGGGAGAAAGATTGCCGGAGAATACGGTTGGAGACCGAGAGGGCGAGAAGATGAACAGTGATTCGCTGGGGAGGAGATTACTAGGCTCGTGGGGAAGGAGCGGCGGAGAACGCCGGTACTTAAAAATAGTCCGAGAGAGAAAGGGTAAAGGCAGGTTTTTTTCTGCGCCGTCTACACGAATTCCAGGGGAACAGTTGTCTTAAGCGCCCGATTCGAGAAGATTGCAATCATCATGTAGAAGACCACGAAACGGAGGGAGATTTTTTGCTGCGTTTGTTTTGGAGGAGAGATTAAAAAAGAATTTCGAACTAAAAGTCATGTTTTACTCCGAAACTGGGGGGCATGTGTTGACGCCAGATTTTGACACGTGTTAAATCGGCATCTGGAAAGGAAGAGACTGGCCGATGCGGCAGATTTAAAGGCTACAGTTGGGAATCGGCCGATTGAGGCTACAGTTAGGGATCCGCCGATTGGCGATGCAGCTTGCGCCAACAGATAGGGGGATGAAGCCAATGGAATCCCAACAGAGGATCCCAGTCAAAAATGACCTGAAATTGGTCAAAAGAACGATACCGACTCGGTCGTGAAGCAATGGAAAGAATCCGGATTGGACTAGGAGATGGCGGCAGAAGGTTCTACGGGAGTCCGTTTCCTTTACGAAAATATTATAGATATAGTAGTTTTCTATTTAAATCAAGTTTGTAACAAATCGTAATCGATCAGGAATCTTAGTCCTAGGGTATAAATAGGAGCCATCAGGGTTTTGTAGAAGAGACATCAATCAATCAACAAAAATAATCTACTTTTTCATCGCACTTTACTTTCAAGTCGGCGATTTCGCCAATACTTCTTTTTCTTTGACGAGTTCGTACGGATTGGCAGGGCTGCATCGACATGATCTCCGGCCAATTGGTAGGTTCCGCTTATCGAATAACATCTAAGCTTTAACTTCGGGTGCATCGCCGTTGTTTCATTTAGATTTATTCACTAGTTATCGATATTTACCAGAATTATAGGTTTTACCTATTGTTCTAGTTTTATCACCAGTTATCCAGCTTGAGATTGAAACTATCGGCTTTATCATTGCTTTCCTTCGTTTATTATCATACAACCAATTAGATCTATTTCAAGTGTTGCATCCATAGCGATTGTTTAAGTTGCTCCAGTAGTTTTCTTTGCAATCGTCACGTGATTATCGGCTAATCTATAGCCGATCATCTTCATAGTAAATTGGCTGATTCGCTGATACGCTTTTCGGTATAGATCGGAACATCAGCCGATCGGAACCCCGGAATTTAATACGTTTATTTCCTTGTCAATCAACAGGTCAGATTGACTGGCACGTCGCGCGAACCGCACCAGGGCAATCACCCGAACAGGAGTTAAGCATATTCTCCCGGGTCGTGTGTCCGACGTTGAAGGTCATCGACCGATTCCTGGCCGATTTTTAGCGCCAACGCTACCAATATTTCTTGTTGTTCCACAACCTCGGTAGGAACTCGAACACACTTCTTGAGTTGAGTCACGTGAAAGACATCATGGATGGCTGCAAGCTGAGGGGGCAGTCGTACTCTATAGGCTACGGGTCCACAGTTCTCGATGATTTCATAGGGACCAACATATCGGGGAGCTAATTTTCCTTTGACTCCGAATCATTGTACACCCTTGGTTGGTGAAACTCGAAGGTAGACGTGGTCACCAACTTCAAATTTCAGTGGCTTTCTCCTTCTGTCGAAATAGCTCTTTTGCCTGGATTGTGCGGCTCTAAGGTTTTCTTGTATTACTCTCACTTTTTCTTCGGCCTTGATTACCAAGTCTGGTCCAAATATTTTGTGTTCTCCGGTCTGTGACCAACTCATAGGAGTTCGACACCTTCGTCCGTATAAGGCCTCAAATGGTGCCATTTTCAAACTCGTTTGATAGCTATTGTTATATGAGAACTCTACTAGGGAGAGGCATTTGTCCCAATTCTTGTCGTAGTGAATGACGCAAGCTCTAAGCATGTCTTCAAGAATTTGGTTCACTCTTTCAGTTTGTCCGTCAGTCTGAGGATGATAGGCTGAGCTTCAAATCAATTTCGTACCAAGAGATGCTTGCAATTGTTCCCAAAAGCGTGCTACAAACTGAGTACCACGATCGGAAATAATAGTCTTCGGTACTCCATGTAGGTAAACAATGCGGTCGAAATAAATTTCGGCATATTTCTTGGCAGTATAGCTGGTGTGCACCAGAAGAAAATGTGCTGTCTTTGTTAGCCTATCAACGATAACCTATATGGAATCATGTTTCTGTGCGGTACTCGGCAATCCAAGAATGAAATCCATACTATGTCTTCCCATTTCCATGAGGGTATAGGCTAAGGTTGAAGTGTATCAGCTACTTTTCAAGTGGCTAGCTTTTACTATCTGACATGTGTCACATTCCGAGACATATTTAGCAATTTCTATTTTCATTCTAGTCCACCAGATGTTTTGCCTAAGATCTTGATACATTTTGCTACTGCCGGGGTGAATAGAAAATTTGGAAAGATGTGCCTCATCAAGAATTTGCTTGCGGAGCTCATGATTCTTCGGAATGACTATGCGACTTTCGAACCATAGAACTCCCTTATGGTCCTGACGGAAACATTTATACTTCTCTTCTCCTAGAGAGAGTTTTTGTTTGATGATCTTAACTCCTTCATCATGTAGTTGTGCCATGATGATCTGGTCGTGAAGAGTGGGCTCAACTGAGATGTGATTCAGAGTGCCTTGAGGAATCATTTCCAAACTAAGCTTTCTCATTTCAGAACATAATGTCTCATTATAGAACTCCACTGATAAGCAATGGCAATGGGCCTTACGGCTGAGTGCATCCGCGACTACATTAGCCTTGCCGGGGTGATAGTGCACCTCTAGGTCATAATCCTTGATTAATTCTAGCCATCTTCTTTGTCTCATATTCAGATCGGCTTGGGTGAAGATATATTTGAGACTTTTGTGATCGGTGTAGATATTACAATGAGTGCCCATGAGATAATGTCTTCATATTTTTAGAGCATGAATGACTGCTGCTAATTCGAGATCATGGGTCAGATAATTCTACTCATGGGGCCGAAGGCTCGTGAAGCATAGGCGATAACTCGATTTTCTTGCATAAGCACACAACCAAGACCAGTGCCAGATGCGTCACTGTAAACATCGAACGACTTGGTGTTATCAGGTTGAGCTAACACAGGGGTTGTAGTCAAATGCTCTCTAAGAGTGTGGAAAGCTTCTTCGCATTTCTTATCCCACACAAACATTACTCCCTTTTTTAATAGTTCAGTCATAGGCTTAGCAATTCTAGAGAAATCCGGAATGAAATGGCGATAATAACCGGCTAAGCCAAGAAAACTGCGAATTTGATGAACAGAGGTAGGAGGTTTCCAATCCATCACCTCTTGTACCTTGCTGGGGTCAACGGCTATGCCTTTGCTTGAAATTGTGTGGCCCAAGAATTTTACACTATCCAACCAGAATTCACACTTAGAAAGTTTAGCATAGAGCTGATGGTCTCTGAGACGCTGAAGAACAATGTGCAGGTGCTTAGCATGCTCTTCCTCATTCTTGGAATAGATAAGGATGTGGTCGATGAAAACTACGACAAACTTGTCGAGCTCGGGCATGAATACCGAATTCATGAGATACATGAAATAGGCGGAAGCATTTGTGAGACCAAAAGACATAACCAAAAATTCGTATAGTCCATATCATGTGGAAAAGGCAGTCTTAGGAATATCGCATGGATGAATCTTTATCTGATGATATCGCGAACGAAGATCAATCTTTGAGAAAACTTTAGCTCCAAATAATTGATCAAAGAGAACGTCGATGCGGGGAAGTGGGTATTTATTTTTAACGGTCACCGCATTGAGAGGTCGGTAGTCCACACATAATCTTAAACTGTCATCCTTTTTCTTTACAAAAAGGGCCGGACATCCCCAAGGCGATGCGCTAGGGCGAATGAAACCCTTGTCCAGCAGTTCTTGGAGTTGTGTTTTTAGTTCGGCCAATTCTTTAGGTGGCATTCTATAGGGTCTTTTGGAGATAGGTGCAGTGCCTGGTTGCAGTTCAATAACGAACTCAATATTCCTATCTGGTGGCATTCCTGGCAAATCGTCCGGAAAAACATCGGCATACTCGCATACCACTGGAATATCCTCTAGTTCGATTCCTTCCATCACGAAAGCACAAGAATTGGTGCACTTTCGGAATGGCAAATAAAGAGTAGTGGCTCCGTGACTAAGTGAATTTATTTCAACTGCTCGGGAAGAAAGGTCCAGTATGACTCCATGCATAGTCATCCAATTCATACCCAAAATAATATCCATGCCTTCAAGGGGTAAGAGAATAAGTTCTGTGTTGATGACTTTACTACTCAAATTTATCGGTACCAATCTTATTATTTGGTTGGAAGCAATTTTTCCACCCGGTGTTGATATCATATACGACCCTTTTGTGTGACAAACATCCAAGCCTACTTTTGCACCAAACTTTGCACTAATGAAACTATGTGATGCACCAGAATCAAACAATATAACTGCAGGCTTGTTATGGATAAAGAATGTACCCGTCATTACTGGTGCTCCTTTAGGAAGTTCTGCAAGAGTGGTGAAATTGATCCATCCTTGTTTGACCTAAATGGTCTGCCTCTTGCCTTTGTTGTTATTGTTCTGGTTAGAGCCTTGGCCCTGACTTGGCTGCCTAGGCCGAGGGCATTCTCGAGCAAAATGACTGGAACTTCCACAATTGAAACAATGATTGGCGATGTTTGGACGAAGGAATTGCTGAGTAGCGGGCCTTGGGCCAGTTTGCTGAGGCACAGGGGGTCGTACAACACCTTGCTGCTGTGGGGGCCTGACAATCCAACGTCCTGGCTGAGGGGCCTTTTGTGGAGCTGTAGGCGCAACATTTTGCACTAATCGATACCTCGGTGGCTGAGCTCTCGAGGGTCCAGTTGGCGCCTTCCTCTTCTTCTCAGCACAGTGAGCCACAATACAATCCTCTTGGGTAATTGCCATGTTTACCAGCTCGTTATATGTATCGGCCTTGACAAGGTTCAGTCGCTCCTTGTGTTTGGTACTCAAACCTCTGCGGAAACGATCCCGCTTCTTAGCATCCGTGTCAGCGTGATAGCCCGCGTACTGGCACAGATTGTTGAAGGCCTGAGCATACTGAAGTACAGTACGTTTACCCTGAGTGAGAGACAGAAATTCATTTAGCTTTCTTTCCATAAGACCTTCTGGGATATGGTGTGCTCGGAACGCAGTTTTGAATTCATCCCAGGTGACAATGTGATCAGCCGGGAGCATAGCAAAGTAATTGTCCCACCAAAGACGAGTTGTACCACGAAGTTGCTGAGCAGCATAGTGAGCCTTGTTTTCATCCGAGCATGGGACCTCAAGCAGAGAAAACTTGGACTCGATGTTGCGAATCCAAGCGTCCGCATCCAAAGGTTCCTCCATTTTGTGAAACAAGGGAGGCTGGGTCCCAAGGAAATCCATGTAACCGGCAGCTTGAGGTTGGTGGACATTGTGCCCTCCCCGTTGATGGTGCTGCTGCCCTTGCACGAGCTGACGAAGCAACTCGGTTTGAGCGGCCATTACTTCCACCAAGCTGGGTGGTGGCAGTGGCTGTTGTTGTGATTCACTAGCACTAGCACCGAAACCTTCCGGGTTTCCACGAGTTGCTCCAACCATCTGAAACGTGAAAGTTTACCATTAGCAACTTGATCCATATTGCTTCCACGATTCAAAAGGATTAGCGCGGAAAAGTAGATTTCCGAAAGATCATGGGTAGAATCGTGGACAAAATATTGTTCGCTACAAGAAAACTCATAGCTCTCCGTAGGATCATCCAAAACAGCTCATATTCTGGCAGTGAGTAGGAATTTTAAAGATGCACAACTTTGGTATTCAACTCAGATGCTAAATCGATGGCGAAGATGGTCGAAAGATTCATTCTTTGCTTTTCTGTCTTGGCTGTTTTTCAGCAGAACGAGTTATAGTATCTTGCCTATAACTCAAACTAGCAAGGTCCAATGATGCTGAAGTTTTGTGAGAACTTAGATCACAAATTTTATGAAAATTTTGGTATTCAACGCACAGCCCAGAAATGCAAGGAGACATGGGTAAAAATTCTGACAAGTTTCTGCAATCGCAGATTCAACTGCTTTCCAACATCACAATCAAACCACCAAGTTTTTAGCCATGGTTTACATGATTAGAGTATCCAATGGTCAAGTTGTACCCATCACAAAAGAGGTACTCAACTCTTAGTTAGCCTATTACAACACTTGCCAAAACTTAGGCTACACTATCGAGGAGTATATACAAAAGTCCTCCTAGGTCATCGTCTAGAAGTCGTCGAGGTTGTTGACAGATGACTCGCTGCAAATAGGAGAGTGAGCTCCCATCGGAGGTGGCTGCGGTGCCTCACCCTCAAAGTCCATACCTGAAACACTGTCAATCTCCTGTGGCTCCTCATCATCTTCCTCCATAGCCACCACCTCGGGAGGGGCATTCTGATCATGGTGCCACTGAATGTGCTCATTAGCATCCTCCAACTCAAGGTTCAGATCATGGAGCTGCTCCTCCAAGTGCGCTATCATGTCATCTCTCTCACCCATGAGAGTGTCGTGCTCCTGAACTTGGCCCTGAAGTTGGCCAATCCGGGTGTCTCTGTCCTCAAGTTCCTCACTGAGCTCCTGAATCTGCTCATCTCTGGTATCTGCCATCATGTGGTAGGCCTGTGCAAGATCAGCGAGCTGCACAAGCGCCTGACTCTGAAGAGTCTGAAGTCGGTACAGTGCATTCATGCACCGCACGGAGGTCTCGATGGTCTCCTGGGCGTGGAAGTCCACTAAATACTATGAGTGCTGCACCTTGTTGAGCCAGAAGGGGTCGTTGTCCTGGGCAGCAGGAAACAAACCAATAGGAGTGAGCGTGACGGCCTCGAGGCACTGCGCAAAGAAAGTGGTGAGTGCCCTCATGGCAGCAAGCTCCCAAGTATCGGCGAAACGGTGACCAACAGCCTCAATCTCCAAGGCGGGCCACTCCGGGTGTAGTGGGTGCGGAAAGATGGTCACGTTCACACGGCACTGGGTAACTCCATTCTCTGCAAACTCCAGTCCCGCGTAACGTGGGGGAATTGGATAGCCCGCGGTGCTCAGAACATCCCACAAGACAGAGGAAAAGCCCTCCCAGTGGAGACACTGCGAGTGAACGCGTCCATCCTCATCCACCATCATGGCAAAAGGCTCGGCCAATCTGAACAAAAGATCAAATGGGTGAGATAGTGAAAAACTGCGAACACCATAGCAAATAGGTTCTGGATAGCCATAACTTCAACAGTTCTTGTCCAAAAATTCTCAACTTTTACCAGAACATTACTAAGGTATTTGTGAACAACTTTTCTAGTCAACTCCAGAGCTAAATCAGGCTCTAAGATGGTTTTTTTCTTAAGGTTTTACTTTACTGTCTACCCAGAAAGTTCAGTGAACAGTGGGCCAAGATTTCGTGCACCAGGGAAAATCCACCAAGACAAAAATTACCAAATTTAAAAAGTAGCTACCTGAGTAAATTTATAACAAGTTTTGTGTTGAACACTTTTGCAAGAAACTGTAGTAAGAGGGCATAAAAATTTATGTGGCAGAAGTGCTTATTTTGGACAGAAAACTGACATCTCAAGATTCAGTTGTTTCTCGCTATCTATATGTCCAAAATTTTTCAGATTTAAACAGGAGGTAGAATACAAATTTTGGAACAAAACTTTCAACATGAACTTCCCCAGAAAGGATCATTTTCTATGCTCAACAAATTCGTCTTTCCAGATGTGAGAGAAAGGGACAGATTGCTAGATAATCCTTAAGCAAGACAATCTTGTGCACGCATGAACCTTACCACTCTCATTTAACGTATTTTCAATTTCAGATTTATATGGTCATGATGCATGCACGTCCTATTCGTCCTCACAAAATAAAATAATTGCTAAATAGCTTTGGTCTTACGAAGTTAGTTTCGGTGGCATAAACAATACGTCTCTCACTATAATAGCTAGTCGAAAATTCTCTAACCGTTCTTTAACTTATCGTTATCGCGGTTAGTGTACTTGCAGAAGATTGATATAGCATATATATATCCATTGAACCTTTCATGCGTGCACTCATGAAAGCGTCTGTATTCATTACTGTTCACTATAGAAACGACATCCGTACAATTCCCGCTGTACAGACGACGTTAACATACGCTATCGAGATAGCGTATTCACGGGGGATACCGTCTTGAGACGGGGGTATGAACAGCGATCGCCATACCCTGCGGCAAACCTTCTACTCCCAATATAATCAACTAATAGTTGGTATATTGGCATCACCTCAAGTAAGCCACTGCTTGAGGGCAGCGTTCGGCTCGCATCACCGACAGGAAGGCCAAGCTCTTTCAGTTGGCTGAGGATTCTTACCTTCTTACCTTAGCGATGAGTGCGTCGTTAGAGAAATTAAGGGTCGATTGTGCATAAAAGTAAGTTTTGATAGAAAGTAATATGCTGGAAGTCAGTTGATAATATTCATAAGTTAGATAGCCACCTAGTAACTTTCCCGTAATCCCTTAGGGCTTTACGAACTTGGTACCATCCTTAACGAACCAACGCATTTTGCAAACGCATTTTTCTGGTCAAGTTTTATGAAATCAAGTTTTTAAGGCTTGTCGCATTCTCTGGCGTATGCATTTCGGCTCTAGTACCAGCTGTGTCAGAACCACCTGAATTAATCCGGCTCAAGCGTGCTAACCATCACAACAAGGGCAATCAGGGCTAACTCGCACTTCAAACGGAGTAATCCACTGGTCTATCGGGTAACCTCCCAATACAACCACAGTTTTGCCGATCGAAACCACACATACCAAGTACTCACACGAAGGTGAGCCCAGAGGATACAACATTCCACAAATTTTACATCATAGAGTTCATCATAAATTATTATTACAACTGAGTTCGAATTCATAAAACAAGGTACTTCAAAGTTCAAAGTAATTGAGTTCTTTAGAGTTTAATGCAGCAGAAAATCAATGATAAACTACTCAACGATACATGATGTCTCCATGAAGCCCGTACGAGACATCACTCGGCATTATCATCGTTGGTCGGGGGCGCATCCCATTCCACCGACCAACAAGGAGGAAGGGTACACGGCCAAGTCAAACTAGCGATCATATCCTCGAAAGTCTCACCTAAAAACAAGCCACAAGAAAGGCTGAGTATACTAATACTCAGCAAGGCTTACCCGACTAGTGGAATATACTTAGCCGACTCCTAGACATGCAAGGCTTTTTGGCTTGAGGGGTTTGTTTTGCCGAAAAGCATAAACAAGTACGTCCTTACTTTCAAATTTTAGCTCTAGATTCTAGTTTTCTTAAACCATTCTAGGTAAGCAACTATCCGATATCATACATGGTGAAAGAATTAATTTGCATCCAACAAGATTAATCATCATCATTTGTTCCATTTCTTACTCTATGTGGTAAAAGGGTCAAGCAGTCTCAATAACCGTCCGAGCCATGGTGGCACATGCACCCGCCATTAGCTAGCTGTGAACGAATTCAAGATGGTCGGGAGTATATTCCGGCCTCGGTTCAATCCAGTACTTAAGCTTAACGATTACCATATTCTCGGCATATGGTTAGTACATTCAAACGCTTAACCACCACTACCACACACTGCGGGCTTAGCATTTTTCACTAAACAGACGGGGCCTCAATCATCAACATAAACATCACACCATAGCCCCGTCCGTCGACCTTATGATTGCAGCATGTAGTAAACATTCAACTCCTATATTCTCGCGAGGGACAGGAAATCACTCGACTTTTACCGGAGTCCTATTAGCATAGCATTCTATCGAACCTTATATCTAGTGTTTAGATCATAGGAACCTAAGTTCATGCAACTAAGTTTTCATTCAACTCCTATAAACTTAATGCATAAGTAAAATAGAGTAATAAGTTGCATAATTTAGAAAATAGGGTTCATGCTCCGGGGCTTGCCTTCCTGAGTAAAGCTAGCCTTGGGCTCTTCCAAACTCGGGTTCGGGTCTTCGAAAGCTTCAGTTAGATTCACTTGAGCTTCACGCTGCTCACTCTCGGACTCGGGCACCAGCTCGTATGTTCCGTCAGCGAGAGTAGTCGATTCTATATGAATGCACAAGTATGAGTTGTCGTGATAGTATGTGACATTTGTTTTCCTTCACGATAAAGTTGCAGTCCACAAAACATAGCTTGGCTGTAAAGTTACTTAGTTAAGATTTCTTGGGCAATCGTTAATAGAGTATAACTTAAACTAATTAACTTCATGAAACAAGAGGGGTTGGGGGTTGTGTTCTTTTGGAAACTAATTTTTCTAAGCACCTCATGGATTAAACACAACTTCTGGACTAGGTAACTTCTGGTGATGAAATTTTTATTTAGAGTATATTATGCAGAGACAACAGAACTGTAAAAAGTTCAGATATTTTTATTCAGCAGAATAATTATGAAAAATATATTACACAACCACTGCTAGATCCTAGTTATGTTTATACAGAACAAACCATGCAATTATTGCTGCCAAAAATTGTACAGGGGGTTAACTTATCGACATATATGGTACTATAATTTTTTTGGATTTTAATGCGCATGATACAAAGCATAATAAATAGGACAAGCTACACTTATGTTAATAAAAATTAATTTCTACAGGATGTTCCACAAGGTTTCTGTGTATGAAACTTTTTATACAGCATAAACTAATCTAAGGTATCCCCTAGTAAAAAGGTGAACATTTGCCAAGCACATAAACTAAATATTTTTATTTAGTGCGTTTTTCCCACCACAAAATTATATAAATAAGTTATAGAAAGGAAAAAGGTTCTAAACATTTCTATGGTATTTAGGCATCACTATAACAGCTCTGGAAAAGTTTCACAATATGAATCACCATATACCAGCAGGTACAAATTAGTTCTCTTATTTCATGGCATAAAACGAAGTCTAACAAAAAGTTTAGCTACAAGTGGTTTCTGGACCTAAACGTTTTCCACTGGACTACACATCAAGTACTAAACTACTGTCCAAAAATTCAGGTTCAGCCTTGGTCTACAACAGTGGGTACAAATAAAAGCTATTAAACATTCCATTTAATCTATAGTAAAATATAGATTAATTCCGGCCGGCCAAATTCCGGTGAGGGGGCTCGTCGGCGGCGAGGGGAAAAGGGTCGGGGAGATCCAGGGAGGTGAGAGCTACCTTGTGGGGCCTTTGTCGGGGTTGGGGGTGGCCGGAAAGGGCTCGCCGACGTGGAGTAGGGGGCGGCGGTGGTGCGGTGCGTCGGCAACGGTGCTTCGGTGCGGTTGGGGCAGCGCTGGCGGGTCGGGAAGCTCCGGTGGCGTGATGTAGTCCCGTTCCGAGCCTTGTTTCGGGCGGAGGAGGACCGGAGGTGGGGTGTCCACGGCAGTGAGGGGCGGCGGCGGTGGAGGCGGCGCTGGCAATGGTGCTCCGACGGTTCTGGGCGACGATGGGCGGGGTAGTGAGTATCAGTGGGATGCTGTGGTGGTGGTTGGGTGCTCATCTTGGGCGGTGGATGACCGGAGGGGTGAGCTCCATGGTGAGCTGGGCACGACGGCGGTAATGGCGACGGTGGCGGTGTCCTGGTGGCTGGGCGCGCGAGCAGGGCTTGGGACTGGAGGGAGGGAGAGGGCCAGGCGAAGCTGGGGCCAGGACGGCACGACGGGGGCATGCCATTGGGCGTCAGGATGACGTTCAGAGGCTCAGCGCGGCGAGTGGCGGACGCGAGCAAGGGATTGGGCGTCGGAGATTTGGAGTGGGGGAGCGGAAGATCTCACGGCGCGTGGTTGGGCGAGCAGCCGTAGCAGCTGGCATGCCGGGCGGCGAGCACGGTGACTGGCGAGGCACGGGGGAGGCTCGGGCACGGCGCGGCTAGCCATTGGTCGTCGTGGCGGCGAGCAGAGGCGGCGACGGCGTCGCGCGCGTGGCACGCACGGGCTGGGCAGGGTCGCGACATGGGGAGCAGCGCAGCTGGTCGGGCGGGGCTTGCCGGCCATTGGCTTGTCGCGGCGTGGGCGGCAGGCATCGCCGGCCAGGTGGCCAGCAGCAACTGCGCGGCGGGCGGGCGAAGCAGAGGAGAGGGGAGGGACTGCAAGTGGAAATAGAAGAAAAGGCAGGGGCTGGTTTGCAAAGTCAAGTGTTTCTCAAATTTTTGTGTTGCAACTCAAAAATCTCTGAACATGAAAGTTGTTCAAAATAAAAAGTTTTACAAGTTTTGTTTCAGGCCAAAGTTCATTTAAGATCTAGTTTGAGAGTTAAATTGAAGACTCAAAAATTTATGATTCGGAGGGCACGGCATTTTATGGGCAAAATTTCGCATTCTCTCCTAGGCTTCAACTAGATTTTTGTTTATCATGTCACTGATGGTGTGCCTATTCAATTTCGTAGCCATACATTATTTGATGTGAAAGTTATTCAATTTGTTCGATTAAGTACATGTATTTGTGCACATATATACCTCTATTTTCAATTCAAAGCAAAAACAATTTATAATTCATTCCTTTTAAACTTTTCTTAGTTATTTATGCATCTTGTCATGCTAATGAGACTCGATTAGCAATTTAAACACCTGAAGTGTTACAGTTGATTTCGAATAAACTTAGGGTATCTTTTGCAATAAGGCCTAGGGTTTGACCGGTACGCTGGTTTTGACTCGGGTTAGATCTAATCTAACCCGTCAGATAGGGATCCGACGGCTGCGCGGGTTTGTGCGGCACGCGCGGCGGTGCTGGCGCCGTCGGCGACGGCACACAGCGGCGGGCGGCGGTGGACTCGCCGGACTTGGCCGTAATCGGCCGTCCGGGCTCGGTTTCGACCGCAGACTGCACGGGAAGGACACGGGCGCTACGGGGATCGCATCTAGAGGCTCAGGTTGGCGAGACGGGGGCCGGAGAGGGGCGCACGGCGGCGACGTGCGGCCGCGGAGCTTCGGCAAGGTAACGCGCGCCCGGGAAGGCGGGGAAGAGGCGGAAAACAGGCCGGCGAGGTTCCTCACCCACGGCGGAACTCCGGCTGCGGCTCCCGGCGACGGAGGAGCAGCAAGGCAGCGACGGCATCGGGCGGCCGAGGTGCGTGTCACACCTGATTCTAGAAAGAACCAGATGCATCTCATATGTGCGCCAGGATTATGTTCACACACATATGATAGACGGAAAGTGTAATATATCAAAGACAATGCTCAAAAAGTAACTATATAAAGTATTTAACAATATTACACTCCGTATAAAAGAGGCACAAATGTCTTTAAACGATACACCGATATACCCTATATGAAGTCTGCAACAACTCCGTCTTCCACAGGCGATGACTGGTGAACGCAAAGCCTAGAACTCCTCGAAGTCGATGAAGTTCTCCTCTTCAAAGTTCTCTTCTGAACAGCAGGGGGAAAGGGTGAGTACTCTTATGGTTGGTACTCAGCAAGTGGGGTGAATATTCAAGGCCATCAAGGATAGGCTAGGGTTTGCAGCAGTGGTCACTTTTAGTTGGTCAAGTATTTATTAACAAGCACCTATTAACTAGGTTTAAGTTTATACCAATCCCCTTTAGTAAAATCATAAGGATTCCATCAACAATAACATAATCCACGAACCACAATTTAATTAATCTTCAAGTTTCATTATCATGTGAGGGTCCAAGCCACTCTTAACCGTGAGTACGGCTGTTATAACAGTTTTACACTCTGCAGAGGTTGTACACTTTACCCACAAATCGTGTTTCCCTGAGTCGCCTGGGTTTGCAAGGCCCTTAAACACTTCCGAGGTGAGTGGCGAGGGTACACTACGAAGACTTTACAAAGACATGTCGAGAGCTAGGCAGCCCGCTAGAGTTTCAGTAGCAGTGTGGTCCATAAACCTCCCTAGTAGTCAGCTCCTTAGCGAAGGCAGCTACCCAAAGAGGACCGGGCTATGACCCCTATCACCGAATCCGGTATTCCGGGGCTCGGTTCAAGCTGGGTTCATGCCGGGGAGAGAGTGGGCGACATGGTGATGATGTTTGTGGTCACGGGACGGCTGTGCGGCGGCTGTAGACCGGCGGCCACGACGGCGGGCAGAAACAGTTCTCCGACGAGGAATTGGGGTTGCGACAGAGCGAGAGAGAGATGGGAAACGGGTGCGGCTTGATGCTCAGCAACTCGCGAAACTCCGGTGAGAGTTGAAGGCGGCGGAGAAGCAGCGGGTTGGCGAGTCGACAGAGAGGCCGCGGCGTTCCTCCGGTGTGCGAATTCCTGCGGTGTGCGACGGTGTTGAGAAGAGGAAAGGGTTTGAGGATGGCTCCGGGTGCAAAGCGGGGCTCCGGCGGGATTTTATAGGGGCGGATTGGCCGAGAATAAGGAAGGCGGCGGCTCTTGCTAAGGAAAGGGTGGAACTGCGGCCAGTAAGGCAAGCCTGCATCACGGGGAAGGAAGGAGAGACGCTGGCGACGGCGCGGAGTCGATCTGGACTCGGGGTGAGGAAGGAAAAAGGAAGGGGATGGAGCGCGGCGGGACGTCTGGCATCGCGGCTGAGAAAGGAAATAAGAGGAGCGGGAGTGGTGTGGAGGAAAAAGAAAGGAAAGAAGAGAGAAGGCGCCGACAGGTGGGTCCCAGTTGGCGGCGAGAGAAAGGTGAGGGTGGGTGAGCGGATTGGGCCGCTGAGTTGGGCCGCGGGATTGAAAAAATAAAAGATGGAGAAGAGAAGGAATGGGCCAACTGGACTGGCCTCGAGAAGAGGAGAAAAGAAAGAAGGAGAAGAGAAAGAAGTTTGGGCTGGGCTGAAAGAAAAGAGTGGGAGAAAAAGAAAAGAAAGAAAGATGCATGCACAATTTTATTTTGTGACTTTTACAAAAATATTTTTTTAAAATTTTAATTTCTATATTTTTGGGTGTTAGAAAACCTATCCCCCTTAAAGAGAATCTCGTCCTCAAGATTAGGAAGGATTAGGGAACAGCTGAGGGAATTCTGCAATCAATTCATCTTCTCTTTCCCAAGTAGCCTCATCCTCTGAGTGGTGACACCACTATACTTTGCACATTTTGATCACGTTGTTCCGAGTAACCCTCTGAGTTGTTTCCAAGATTCTAACCGGATGCTCTGCATAAGTCAAATCTTCTTGTACATTGAGTTCCTCCAACGGTAACTGCTCCTCAGGCACTCTCAAATATTTCTTTAACTGTGATACATGAAACACATCATGGACATCTAACAATCGTGCCGGTAACTCCAATTGATATGCCACTTCACCTTTCCTTTCCAAGATCTGAAAAGGACCAATATAACGCGGTGACAACTTTCCTTTCACTTTGAATCTACGTAAACCTCTGATGGGTGATACCTTCAAATACACAAAATCTCCAACTTCAAACGTCAATTCCCTTCTTCGTGTATCAGCATAACTTTTCTGTTGTGACTGGGCAGTCTTGAGATTGTCCCGGATTATCTGGACTTGTCTATCCGCTTCTTGAAGAATCTCTGGTCCAAAAACCTGACTTTCTCCTGTCTGATCCCAATACAATGGTGTCCTGCATTTTCTCCCATATAATGCTTCAAATGGGGCCATCTTGAGACTTGCTTGATAACTGTTATTGTAGGAGAACTCTGCATATGGCAAGCTTTTATCCCAACTACCTCCATGCTTGAGGGCACATGCTCTCAACATATCCTCCAATACTTGATTCGTTCGCTCAGTCTGACCGTCTGTTTGTGGATGATATGCGGAAATGAAATTGAGCTTTGTATCCATGGATTCATGTAATTTCTGCCAGAAATGTGACGTGAACTGAGTACCTCGATCAGACACTATCTTCTTTGGAACACCATGCAGACACACAATTCGTGACATGTACAGTTCTGCTAACTTGGCTCCAGTGTATGTTGTCTTGACCGGGATGAAATGTGCGACTTTTGTCAATCTGTCCACAATAACCCATATCGAGTTGTAACCATCACGAGTACGGGGTAACCCTACAATGAAGTCCATACCAATCTCTTCCCATTTCCATTCAGGTACCTTCAATGGTTGGAGTAAACTTGCTGGTCTCTGGTGTTCTGCTTTCACTCTCTCGCACACATCACACAAAGCCACGTGAGTTGCTACGTCTCTTTTCAAACCAGACCACCAGTACCTTTCTTTCAAGTCTTGATACATCTTGGTACTTCCAGGATGAATGGAATAAGCGGAATCATGTGCCTCCTTCAAAATGAGTTCACGAAGGTGATCAGTTTCAAGTACATAGATCCTCTTTCTGAACCAAACAGTCCCTTGTTTATCTTCCGTGAAATCCTTAGTCTTGCCTAAACCAATTTGAATCTTGATCTCTTTGATCTTAGCATCTGTCAACTGTCCTTTTCTAATCTCTTGTTCTAATGTAGGTTCCATCTCCATAGTCATGGCTTCCGCTTGTGTGACAATTCCCAAGTTCCAACGTGCCATCTCCCAACATAATTCCTGAGGCATCAATCGAGCAATCATCATATTAGCTTGTCCTTTCCGGCTTAGGGCATCTGCCACAACATTAGCCTTGCCAGGATGATACTGAATATCCAAATCATAGTCTTTGATTAATTCTAGCCATCTGCGTTGTCTTAGATTAAGATCCTATTGCGTGAAGATGTACTTCAGACTCTTATGATCCGTGAAGATCTGACACTTGTTTCTGATCATGTAGTGCCTCCAAATCTTCAATGCGTGCACGACGGCAACCAATTCCAAGTCATGGGTAGGATAGTTCTGCTCATGCTTTCTCAACTGTCTTCAAGCATAGGCCACAACTTTGCCTTCTTGCATTAACACACATCCAAGTCCCATTCGTGAAGCATCGCAATAAACATCAAACCCTTTGTGGATATCCGGCATTATCAACACAGGAGCAGTGGTCAATCTTGTTTTCAGCTCTTCAAAACACTTCTGGCAGGCAGCATCCCACTTAAATTCTTTCCCTTTTTTCCAACAAGGAAGTCATTGGTTTCACAATCTTTGAGAATCCCTCAATAAATCTACGGTAGTAACCTGCAAGTCCGAGGAAACTTCTAATTTTAGGCACAGACTTTGGTGGATTCCAATTCAGAACATCCTGAACTTTGCTTGGGTCTACTGCAATTCCTCCATATGTGATAACATGTCCAAGGAAAGAAACTTCTCTCAACCAAAAATCACATTTGCTCAGCTTGGCATATAACTGATTCTCTCAGAATTTCTGTAACACTATCCTCAAGTGCTCTTCATGTTCTTCCTCGTTCTGTGAATACACCAAAATGTCATCAATGAACACAACCACAAACTTGTCAAGATATTCCATGAAAACCTTGTTCATCAGGTTCATGAAGTACGCTGGTGCGTTGGTCAATGCAAACAACATCACAATGAATTCGTACAGACCATATCTGGTTGTGAAGGCTGTCTTGGGTATATCCTCTGGTCGGATCCTTAACTGATGATATCTTGATCTCAGATCAATCTTGGAGAAAACCTTGGCACCTCTCATCCGATCAAACAAATCTTCAATTCTGGGCAGTGGATACTTATTCCTGATCGTCACATCATTCAGCGACCTGTAGTCTACACACATCCTTCTGCTGCCATCCTTCTTATCGACAAAGATCACGGGTGCTCCCCACGGGGACGAGCTAGGACGGATAAATCCCTTAGCTAACATTTCTTCTATTTGTTTCTTTAGTTCACTTAGATCCTTAACATCCATTCTGTAGGGTCTTTTAGAGATAGGAAATGTACCAGGTAAAAGATCAATACTAAACTCAATGTCACGAACAGGTGGCATACCTGGTAAATCCTCCGGGAAGACGTCGAGGTACTCACAAACAACTCTAATATCTTCTAGAGGCATTCCCTTCATTTGGTTCACTATCCCAACTCCACTAGGTGAAGTTGATGCCACAAACTCTACTTTATCTCCTTGAGGGCTGGTTAAGAGCACTGATCTCTTGCGACACTGAATGACACCATCACATCCTGATAACCAATCCATTCCGAGGATCACATCAATGCCGCTAGTCTTTAGGACTATTAGGTTGGCTAGGAATTCTACCCCCATAATATTCAGGTTGACCCTCGTGCATAAGTGACTGGCTTTCAATTCTTTGCCCGGGGAGCTTACTAGAAATATTTGTTTCATAGGGCTCATTGGTAAATTATGTTTTGCAGCGAATTGCTCAGTAATGAATGAATGTGATGCTCCAGAATCAAATAAAACTGATGCAGGTTCAGAATTAATAAGGAACGTACCGAGCACAACATCGGGAGCCTCTTCAGCTGTTTCTGCAGCCACATGATTCACCTTTCCGCGCACGTAGTTATGTTGTCCTTTGTTGCCCAGTGGTGTCTAGTTGCTGTTGCGCGGCTGCTGCTGCTGAGGAGTCTGCCTTTGTCCACTGTTCCTCTGATTCTGAGGAGTCTGCATGTTATGCTTCGGGCAGTTGTTAGCATAATGACTCAGTTCTCCACATTTGAAACAACCATTGGGTTGGACCGGTGTGACTGGATTGTTCGTCCGCACTGGTGCACCTATGGCATAGCCTGGTCGGTACGGTTGCAGGTTGGAGTTGCGCTGGGTCTGCTGGTTGAAGCGTTGAGGCTGCTGTGGGGTTCGTTGATTCTGTTGACTCTGCGGATATCCTCCGCCTTGTCCTCCAAAGCGCGACTGAAATCCCTGGGGTGTGTTGTAGCGGGGACGGGTGTTGCTGCTGGATTGTCCCTGGGACTGAAGTTTTCGCTTGTGTTCCTCAAGCTCCTTGCGCTTACTCTCCAGACCAATGGCTTTGTCTAGCAGAGTCTGGAAGTTTGGAAAAGTGTGATTGTGCAGCTGATAGTTGAGCGGCCCTATCAGACCTTCCAAGAAGCGCTCCTGCCTCTTTGCGTCACTATCCACCTCATGGGGCGTGTAACGAGACAACTGAGTGAATTTGTCCCGGTACTCGCTAACAGTCATGCTGCCTTGCTTCAGGGACAGGAACTCCTTCTGCTTGAGCTTCATTAGTCCTGCTGGAATATGGTGGCTACGGAAGTTGGTTCTGAACTCCTCCCAGGTGATAGTGTTGGCATTGGCGTGGGCAGCAGTGAAAGCATCCCACCAATCAGCGGCTGCTCCTTCCAGACGTCCTGCAGCATACAGGACCCTTTCACGGTCACTGCATTGCGTGATGTCCAGCTTCTTAGTGGTGACCTTCAACCAATCATCGGCTTCCAAGGGGTCCACTGAGTGAGAAAAGGTAGGAGGGTGGTGACTCATGAATTCTCTATGTTTGTCTCTTAGTGGCTGGTTTTGCTGCGGTGCTTGCTGATTCTGCTGAGCTTGTATGTTCTGGATGGTGGCAGTGAGGTTCTGCAACACCTGCATCTGTGCTGCCAAGAATTGCTCCATTGTTGGGTTGGGCGGTGGTGGCAACTGACTCTGTCGGTTGACTATGCGAGCACGCCTAGTGCTAGGGATATTCTATCCTCCACCTTTCCTGGTGTTTACCATCTGACCGTTAGGGAATAAACCCAGGATAAGACAGGTGTACTAGATATAGGTAGACAGAAGATAAGATCTTAACAAAATATGGATTTATAAGGACTCCAACTTATATTAATGGATAGATTATATCAAGCAATTCTCAAGGTTTCCAACCAAGCACACAAAACAAACATTTGTTCTCAAGCAAACATTATTACATCGTCGTCCTCTCAAGCAAAATGGTTCTAACGAGAAAACTTTAAGAGATACTAGCCTAAAAGCCTATATGCCTATTCCTTGGGGCGAGTTATGGAGCCGGGTTCGCCGCGGCGAAGCTTCTTGCGGGGCGGTGATCAGGCGGGGAAGCGGGGTTCATCCATCTGTGGTGGTGGCGGCGCCCTTCCTTCAAGTCGGGCCTCCAGTATGTGGATCCTTTCATGGACCTCCAGTAGCTTGTCCTGAGTATCGTCCAGCTCAGTGACGACGCTTTCTAGCTCAGTGTTGAGAGCGGCGGTGACTTGAGCAAGAGTTTTGAAGTTGTCTTCATCATCTCCACCCAGAGTAATCACAGTCTCCTCAGTTCTACTGAGGCGGCGAGGAAGGTGGCGATACTCCGTGTTCTGAAGCTCCTGGCGGTAGGTGTGGCAGATGGACCACAGAGCTCTCCTGGCGGCGCTGCTGATGGCGGCATCATAAGTAGTGTGGGGTGTGGCGGAGTCGTGCGCTGTGAGAGTCCTCAGGCCTCTGGCGCTCTCCGTATCCATCCTGATGTGGACGCGAGTGAGGTAATAGTCGCCGAGTGCAGGGTCGATGTATTGGTGCGTGTGGTAGTGGGGTCTCACGCGGTTGCCCAACTCCTGTAGAACACCCTGCAGCACCAGAGACAAGAGACCGAGCTCTCTGTCCGAAGTGCGAACACAACAGAGTTGCCTTGTCCCTGGAGGATCATCACCCTGATCGTCGTTGTCTTCATTGTTGTCGTTGTCCTCGTCATCATCTCGTCCATCATCAATGCCCCCGGAGTTACCCGAGCTTCCTTCGGCGGTGACCGGTGCTGGAGCGGGAGCTGGAGCAGGGACAACTGGGGGTGGTGGCGGTGCCTCAACAACTGGTGATTGTGACAACCCTGGTAATTGCAAATCCAAAATCAATGTCATAAGCGTAACTCCATGTGTTAAACCAACTAATGAGAGGGTGGAAAGAATTTAAAACGGGCTCAGTTGGAATTCAAATTAAATTTGGGCACATTTGGACACAATTGAAACTTTTAAAAATAACTTTAAAACCATAAGCCAAATGAAATTTTGCCTGAAACCAAAGTTGTAGAACTTTTTGTTTTGAACAACTTTCGTGTTCAAAAGTTTTTGAATTTCAAAACAGAAAGAGGAGAAAACGCCCTGTTTGCACCCAGCCCCCTGAACTTTTTCGAATTCTTGCATTTTGGTCCCTGGCGTCTTCCCCCTCTGCTGCCGCGCCGCGCGCACGCGCCCGCCCGCCGCGCGCCAGGTGGCCGGCGTCGCCTGACCGGCGCGGAGCGCCAGGCCAGTGGCCGCCGCACCACTCCGCCACGGCCGGCTTTCCCCCGCCCCGACGCCGCGCCGCCCAGTCCCCGCCCGCGCGTGCTGCCGCGCCCCGGCCGCCGCCCGCCCGGCCAGTACCCGCGCTCCGCCGTGCCGCCCCGGCCCCCGCGCCCCACCAGTCGCCGCGCCTGCCCTCCGCCCGAGCCGCTGCCGCTGCTGCTTCCCCACTCCGCGCCCGGCGCTATCTCGCCACGCCCACGCCACAATCGCGGCCGCCCAGTCACCGCGCCCGCTCGCCCGCACGCCGCGCCGGCGTTCTGCCGCCGCCCGCCGCGCCCAGTGCACGCCGCTGCCGTGTCCCGTCCCGCGCGTCACCCAGGCATCTCCACGCCCCCTCCTGTCCCTACAAAAACGCCACCCCGACCGCCCGCGCGAAGCCCCGCCACCAGAACGCCTCGCCGCGCCATCGCCGCCGCCGAGCACCACCCGCCCGTGGGCAGCCCTCCACAGCCGCCCACTGCCCAAACCGAGCACCCAGCCACCACTACATCACCTCACCGCAGCTCACCGACCCACCCAACGCCACCCAGAGCCACCGGAGCACCGCCGCCCGCGCTGCCGTCGCCGCCGCCGCCCCTGCTCGCCGTGGACAGCACGACCCCGACCCCCTCCGTCCAAGCCAAGCCCCGGAGTAGCTTCCCCACGCGTCACTGAAGCTCACCGACCGGACCACGCCGCCCCAAGCCCGCCGGAGCACCGCCGTCGACGCGAGCCGCGCCGCCGCCGCCTCTGCTCCAACGCCGGCGAGCCCTTCCCGGCCGTCCCCCACCGGAACAACACCCCCACAAGGTAGCCCTCGCACCCCTGAACCTTCCCCGACCCCCGCCCCTCGCCGCCGGCGAGCCCCCTCGCCGGAATTTCGGCCGGCCGCCGCACCCGAGCCGCCGAGGACCCAATTGCAAGGATTTAAATCTTTAGAAGGGTCTGAGCGCAAGATTCAAGGACCTAGTTGTAAAAGAAAATTTCAAACCTAGATTCAAATTCAGTGAACTTGTAAAATTCGTATAAAATCGTAGAAAATTCAGAAAAATGCAAACTCAACTGTTCTGGAATCCTCAGAACAAACTCTACCACTTTTGTTACAAAAGTTTTCTCAGAATCTCAAAATATTTTGCTCTACATTAAATAGAAGCTTTAATGGACATATTTTATACCCACTGTTCTAGAACAATGCTGACCCTGAATTTTGGGCAGTGAATTAGTTGCTTGATGATTAGGACTGTGTAAAAAGATCAGGCCCAAATTCCATCTCTAGCTTTACTGTTTGTTAAACTTAGTTTTATTTCATGTGTAAGAAGAATGTTTTATCCCTGCAGTTAGGTGAGGAGTCACCCATTGAAATTTTTCCTATGCTAATGTATTGGTACCTAGAAGCCAGAGAAAAATTAGGAAACTTTTTATCTCACAGTAACCCATTTATTTGATTTATGTGCTAATAACATACAGTAAAACAAGAAAATAGTATCTTAGCTTGGAAAATACTCAAATTTTTACTAGGAGTTACACTTTGGTAGAAGTTGCTGTGTAAAAAGTTTCATGGACGAAAACCCTGTGTAGGGTCCTGTAAAAATGCATCTTTAAAAAGCCTAGGTGTAGAATGTCATATTTTCTATGCTGTGAATACTGCATAATAAATCCTACAAAAATTACAGTAGCTTCTGCATGCTCAAGTGAGAGCTCTGTAAAAATCTTAGCCACAATTGTTGCACCAATTGACCTGTACAAAAAGAACAAGTATCTAACAGCAACAATAAAATCTATTTTTCAGAATTAATCTGTTACATAAAATTTGCTGAGAATTTTACAGTAAGCACATCTTTCCTTGATGTGTCTAAATCCAAAATTTCATGACCAGAAACTATCCCTTGTAATAATTACTCTCAAATCGTAATCAAGTGCTATTTCCACAACTTAAACTTGTGCACTCATGTAGAATCGACGACTCTCGCCGACGGAACCTACGAGCTGGTGCCCGCGTCCGAGAGTGAACAGCGCGAAGCTCAAGCAAATCTAACTGAAGCTTTTGAAGACCCGAGCCCGAGTTCGGAAGATCCCCAAGCGAACTACGAAGGCAAGCCCCGGAGCATAACCCATTCTTTCCGAAATGATGCAACTCTTTACTCCTTGCTTGTGCATTAAGTTTATAGGAGTTGGATGAAAACTTAGTTGCATGATGTCAGGAACCCTTGCTTGAAACTAGATGTAAGGTTCGTTAGAATGCTGTGCTAATAGGACTCCGGTAAAAGTCGAGTGATTTCCTGTCACTCGCGAGAAAATAGGAGTTGATTGACTACTACACACTGCAATCATAAGGACACGGACGGGTTATGTAACGATGGTTACGATTGAGGCCCGTCTGTCTAGTGAAAAATGCTAAGGCCGCAGGGTGTGGTAGTGATGGTTAAGTCTTTGAACGTACTAAACACATGCCGAGATTATGGGAATCGGTAAGCTTAAGTACCTGATTAGCCCGGCAAGGGGACGGCATCCTACCCTTTGAACTTCGGTCCCATGTGCATATGGCGAGTGCAGAGAGTGGTCACGACCCGGCGCCGAACCGTGGCGTGGGGCTCTTGTACTCTCGGAGGGTAGCCCCGATCCACGACCCGGAAAGAAAGGGGAAAAGTTGCACGTGTGACTCTAGGGAGTAACCACGTGACGTGTGTTTGGGTTTCCCTTGCAAGGTTAAGAAATTCGATTCGAATCGTCCGTTTCTCACGGCTATTGAGACTGCTTAACCATTTTTACCCACAGAGTAAGAAGAGGAACAATGATGATGAATGAACTGGTTGGATGGAAAGTTTAATGCTTCACCATGTATGCTTTAGATAGCTGCTTACCTAGACTGGCTAACGAATCTAGAACCTTGAGCTAAAAGTTGAAAGTAAGGACCCACTCGTAGATGCTTTTCGGCAAAACAAACCCCTGAGCCAAAAAGCCTTGCATATCTAGAGTCGGTGGAGTAGTTCCCACTACACGGGTAAGTCTTGCTGAGTATTAGTATACTCAGCCTTGCTTGTGACTCGTTTTCAGGTGAGCCCTTTGAAGACATGATTGCTAGCTTGACTTGGCCCTGCACTCTTCCCCCTGGTTGGTCGGTGGAATGGGATGCGCCCCCGTCCAACGGAGATAAGGCTGAGTGATGTCTCGTACGGGCTTCATCGAGACATCCTGTATCGTCGAGTAGTTTCCGTTGTTTATTTCCGCTGCAATTTAACTCTGAAGAACTTATTTATGTTAATTGAAGTACTTGTTTTCTAAACTCAGAACTAGGTCTGTAATATTGACTTATGCAAATGATGTAATACTTGCTGGAATGTGGTATCCTCTGGGCTCATCGTCGCATGAGCATTTGTATGTACGGCGCTCGATCCGTTCACCGTGGTTGTATCGGGAGGTTATACCCGACAGACCAGTGGATTACTCCGTTTGAAGTGTAAGGTTAACCGAGGATGCCTTAATGGTGATGGTTAATACACTTGAGCCGGATTAATTCAGGTGGTTCTGCCACAGCTGGTATCAGAGCCGTAGCTGGTGCCACAGCTGGCAACAGCGGACACCAGAGCCGAAATACATACGCCAGAGAATGCTACAAGCCTTAAAAACTCATTTTACTAAAACTTGACTAGAAGGTTGTGTTGCGAAATGCGTTGGTACGTTAAGGATGGTGCCTAGTTCGTAAAGCCCTAAGGGAGTATGGGAAAGTTTACTAGGTGGCTATCTAACTTCTATATGTATTATCAACTGACTTCCAGCACATTACTTTCTGTCGAAACTTACTTTCATGCACAACCGACCCTAAATTCTGTAACGACGCACTCGTCGCTAAGGTAAGAAGGTAAGGATCCTCAGCCAACTGAGAGAGCTTGGCCTTCCTGTCGGTGATGCGAACCGAACGCTGCCCTCAAGCAGTGGCTTACTTGAGGTGCTGCCAATATGCCAACTGTTAGTTGAACATATTGGGAGTAGAAGGTTCGGCGCAGGGTATGGCGATCGCTGTTCATACCCCCGTCTCATGACGGTACCCCCGTGAATACGCTATCTCGATAGCGTATGTTAACGTCGTCTGTACGGCGGAAATTGTACAGATATCGTTTCTATAAGTAAACGGTAATGAATACGGACGCTTTCATGAGTGCTGGCATGAAAGGTTCATATATATATGCTTGTCGATTTTCTGCAGGTACACTAACCGCGATTACGATAGGTTAAGGAACGATTAGAAAGACTCGACTAGCTATTATAGCGAGAGCCGTATTGTGTAAGCCACCGAAACTATCTTCGTAAGACCAAAGCTATTTGGCGATTATTTTATTTTGTGAGGACGAATAGGACGTGCATACATCATGAACGTATATATCGGAAATTGAAAATGCGTTGTGTGAGAGTGGAAAGGTTCTTGCGTATCTAAGTGTGGGTCGCATAAGGACTATCTAGCGAAACTGTCCGAAATCTGCCGTCACCAAAAGGAACGATTTATTGACCCAAGATAATGACCATTTCTGATAAAGTTCATGTTGAAGAAATTGTTCCAAATCTTGTGCCCTATCTTCTGTTCAAAAAATGAAAAATTCTGAACTTATGGATAATAAGAAATAACAGAAACCTCGAAATGTCATAATTCTGTCCGGAATAAGCACTTCTGCCTCTTAAATTTTTAGGCCCCCTTCCTGCGGTTTTCTGCAAAAGAGTACAACACAAAACTTGTTCCAAATTTATCCCAGAAGCTGCTGTTAAAATTTGGTAAATTTTGGCTGGGTAGATTTTCCCTGATGCACGAAATATTGGCCCCCTGTTCACTGAAAGTTCTGGGTAGACCGAGAAGTAAGACCTTAAGGGAACAGCCATCTTAGAGTCTAATCCAGCCAAAGTGTTGAATAGAAAAGTTGTTCACAAATACCTTAGGAGTGACCTGGTGAAATTTGAGAATTTTTGGACGAGAACTGTGGGAGTTATGATTATTTTTGCACACTATACAGAATCTGTCCTTGTGCTGCTCACAGTTTTCGCTATCTCACTCCATTTGATCTTTTGTTCAGATGGCCGAGCCTGTTGAGATGATGGTGAATGAGGATGGACGCGTGCACTCGCAGTGTCTCCACTGGGAGGGCTTTCCCTCTATTTTGTGGGATGTTTTGCGTACCGCGGGCTATCTAATTCCCCCACGTTACGCCGGACTGGAGGTTGCAGAAAATGGAGTTACCCAGTGCCGTGTCAAAGTGACTATCTTTCCGCACCCGCTACACCCGGAGTGGCCCGCCTTGGAGCTTGAGGCTGTTGGTCGCCGTTTGGCCGATACTTGGGAGCTTGCAGCCATGAGGGCGCTCACCACATTTTGTGCGCAGCGTCCCGAGGTTGTCACACTCACTCCCATTGGATTGTTTCCTGCTGCCCAGGACAACGACCCCTTTTGGCTCAACAGGGTGCAGCACGCACAGTATTTGGTAGACTTCCATGCCCAGGAGACTATCCATACCTCCGTGCGGTGCATGAGTGCACTCTACCGGCTTCAGACTCTCCAGAGTCAGGCACTCGAGCAGCTCACTGATCTTGCTCAGGCCTACCATATGATGGCAGATACCAGGGATGAGCAGATAAAGGAGCTCAGTCAGGATCTTGAGGACAGAGATGCTCAGATTGGCCAACTTGAGGGCCAAATCCAGGAGCAGGACACTCTCATGGGTGAGAGAGATACCACGATAGCACAGTTGGAGGAGCAGCTCCATGATCTGAACCTTGAGTTGGAGGATGCTAATGAGCATATTCAGTGGCATCATGATCAGAATGACCATCCCCATGAGGACGACATGGAGGAGGATGAGGAGGAGCCACAGGAGATTGATGGTATCTCAGGTATGGATTTCGAGGGTGAGGTACCACAGGCACCTCAGATGGGAGCCCACTCTCCGGCTCACAGCGAGTCGTCTGTCAACGACTTGGATGATTTCTAGAGGACGACCTAGGAGGACTTTTGCACATACTCCTCGATAGGGTAGCCTAACTTTTGGCAAGTGTTGTAATAGGCTGACTAGGAGTTGAGTAACTCTTTTGTGTTGGGTACACCTGAACCATGTGGATACCCTCAGCATGTAAGGAACGGCGATAAACTTGGTGATTTCGTTGTAAGTTGGTAAACGATGGAATCCACAATCGCTGAGACTTGTCGGAATTTTTACCCATGTCTCCTTGCATTTCTTGGCTGAGTGTTGAATACCAGACTTGTGCTAAATTTTGTGATCTGGGTTCTCACCAAAAATTCAGCATCATCGGACCTTGCTAGTTTAAGATATAGGCGAAACAGTACCGATCAATCTGCTGAAAAACAGCTAAGACAGCAAGGCAAAGGAAGAGCTTTTCAACCACCTTAGCCATAGTCCTAGCACCAAAGATAAATACCAAAGTGGTGCATTCCTAAATTCTCTGACTACTGCCAATGTTGAGATGTTTTGGATGGACCCACGGCAGGCTATGATTTTTCTCGTAGCAAACAGAGATTCTGTCCATACTTCTAGCTCAGACTTCGGAAGTCTATGACTACACCAATTATTTATGAAACAAGGAAGTGATATGGATCGCGTTGCTAATGGTAACCTTTCACGTTTCAGATGGTTGGATCAACACGTGGCAACCCCGAGGGTTTTGGTGCCGGTGGCAGCCGCTCGCGACAATCGCCACCACCCCCGCCCAGTTTGGTGGAAGTGATGGCCGCTCAAACCGAGCTGCTACGTCAGATTGTGCAAGGGCAACACCAGCAGAGAGGTGGGCACCATGCTCACCAACCACAAGCTGCAGGATACACGGATTTCCTAGGGACCCAGCCTCCATTGTTCCATAAGACCGAGGAACCCCTGGACGCAGATGCATGGATTCGCACCATAGAATCCAAGTTCACACTACTTGTGGCCCCATGCTCAGAGGCCAACAAGGCTCGCTTTGCCGCGCAACAGCTTCGCGGTACCGCTCGACTGTGGTGGGACCACTATTTTGCGATGCTCCCGGCTGACCATGTGGTCGACTGGAATGAATTCAAGACCGCGTTCCGGGCACATCATATCCCCGAGGGTCTCATGGAGAGAAAGTTGAATGAGTTCCTGGCACTCACCCAAGGCACCCGCACCGTATTGCAGTACGCCCAGGCGTTCAACAACCTATGCCAGTATGCGGGCTATCACGCTGATACGGACGTCAAGAAGCGTGATCGTTTCCGCCGAGGTCTGAATACCAAGCTCAAGGAACGTCTGAACCTAGCCAGGGCGGACACCTACAACGAGTTGGTCAATATGGCCATTACCCAGGAGGACTGTATCATGGCACACCGGGCAGAGAAGAAGAGAAAGGCACCCGCAGGGCCATCAAGTGCCCAACCACCAAGGTATCGCATCGTGCAAAATACCGCACCTACAGCTCCACCAAAGGCCCCGCAGCCAGGAAGATGGATTGCCAGACCCCCACAGCAGCCCGGCATGGTACGACCCCCGATGCCTTCACAGAATGGTCCGAGGCCCATTCTTCAGCAGTCTCTTCGACCTAGCCCCGCAAATCGCTGTTTCAAATGCGGGAGTTCCAGCCACTTCGCACGCGAATGCCCTCAGCCTGGACAGCCCAACCAAGGTCAAGGATCCAACCCGAGCGCCAAGAACAGGGGCAAGAGACAGACCCTGCAAGTCAAGCAAGGACGGATTAACTTCACCACGCTTGCAGAGCTTCCAGAAGGAGCCCCAGTGATGTCGGGTACATTCTCTATCCATAACAAGCCTGCCGTTATATTATTTGATTCTGGTGCATCGCATAGTTTCATAAGTGCAAAATTCGGTGCAAAAGTAGGCTTGGATATTCGTCACACAAAAGGGTCATATATGATATCAACACCGGGTGGTAAAATTGCTTCAAACCAAATGGCCAGACAAGTACCAGTCAAGTTGGGTAGTAAAACCATCGACACGGACCTTGTCCTTTTACCCCTTGACGGCATGGACATTATTTTGGGAATGAACTGGATGGCTATGCATGGAGTCACACTGGATCTTTCTTCCCGAGCCGTTGAGATAAATTCACCTAGTCACGGAGCCACTACCCTTTACTTACCATTCATAGATTGCACGAATTCCTGTGCTTATAAGATGGAAGGACTTAAGCTAGATGAGATTCTGGTGGTGAACGAGTATGCCGATGTTTTCCCGGATGACTTACCAGGAATGCCACCGGATAGGGATATTGAGTTCGTTATTGAACTACAACCAGGCACTGCACCTATATCCAAAAGACCGTATAGGATGCCCCCTAAAGAATTGGCAGAGTTGAAAATTCAACTCCAAGAACTACTGGACAAAGGTTTCATTCGCCCTAGCGCGTCACCTTGGGGATGTCCAGCCCTATTCGTAAAGAAAAAGGATGACAGTTTGAGATTATGTGTGGACTACCGACCTCTCAATGCGGTAACAGTTAAAAATAAATACCCACTTCCTCGCATCGATGTACTCTTCGATCAATTAGCTGGAGCCAGAGTCTTCTCAAAGATTGATCTTCGTTCGGGATATCATCAGATCAAGATTCGCCCGTGCGATATTCCTAAGACTGCCTTCTCCACACGATATGGACTATATGAATTCTTGGTCATGTCCTTTGGACTCACCAATGCCCCTGCCTACTTCATGTATCTAATGAATTCGGTATTCATGCCCGAACTTGACAAATTCGTCGTAGTGTTCATCGACGACATTCTTATCTATTCAAAGGATGAGGAAGAGCATGTCAAGCACCTTCGCATTGTTCTTCAGCGACTCAGAGACCATCAGCTCTACGCTAAGTTTTCTAAGTGTGAATTCTGGTTGGATACTGTAAAGTTCTTAGGTCACACGATCTCCAGCGAAGGCATAGCTGTTGACCCCAGCAAGGTACAAGAGGTGATGGATTGGAAACCCCCTACCTCTGTTCATCAGATTCGCAGTTTTCTCGGCTTAGCCGGCTACTACCGTCGCTTCATCCCGGATTTCTCTCGAATTGCTAAGCCCATGACGGAACTATTGAAGAAGGAAGTAAAGTTTGTATGGAATGAGAAGTGTGAGGAAGCCTTCCACACTCTCAGAGAGCATCTGACTACTGCACCTGTGTTAGCTCAACCCGATAATACCAAGTCATTCGATGTGTATTGTGACGCATCAGGTACTGGTCTAGGATGTGTGCTTATGCAAGAGAATCGAGTGATTGCATATGCCTCACGAGCCCTTCGGCCCCACGAACAGAATTATCCCACGCATGACCTTGAGCTCGCAGCCGTCATTCACGCTCTGAAGATATGGAGGCACTATCTCATGGGTACACAGTGCAATATCTACACGGACCATAAGGGAGTTCTATGGTTCGAAAGTCGTATAGTTGTTCCGAAGAATCGTAAACTCCGCAAGCAAATTCTTGATGAGGCACACCTCTCCAAATTCTCTATCCACCCCGGCAGTAGCAAAATGTATCAGGACCTAAGGCAAAACTTCTGGTGGACTAGAATGAAAAGAGAAATTGCTACGTATGTCTCGGAATGTGACACGTGCCAGAGAGTAAAAGCTAGCCACTTGAAGGTAGCCGGTACACTACAACCGTTACCTATACCATCATGGAAATGGGAAGACATAAGTATGGACTTCATCGTTGGACTACCAAACACTTCCCAGAAGCATGATTCCATATGGGTTATCATTGATAGACTCACAAAGACGGCACATTTTCTTCCGGTACACACCACCTATTCTACCAAGAAATATGCCGAAATTTACCTCGATCGTATTGTTTGCCTACATGGAATACCTAAGACAATCATTTCCGATCGTGGTCCCCAGTTTGTAGCACGCTTTTGGGAACAACTGCAAACGTCTCTTGGTACTAAGCTGATTCGCAGCTCAGCATACCATCCGCAGACCGATGGACAAACGGAGAGAGTAAACCAAATTCTTGAGGACATGCTGAGAGCTTGTGTCATTCATTATGACAAGAATTGGGCCAAATGCCTACCCCTGGCAGAGTTCTCATACAACAACAGCTACCAAACGAGTTTGCAAATGGCACCATTTGAGGCCCTGTACGGACGAAGGTGTCGAACCCCTTTGAGCTGGTCACAAACCGGAGAACGTAAAATAATTGGACCCGACCTGGTAATCGAGGCAGAGGAGAAAGTAAAAGTAATACAAGCAAATCTTAGAGCCGCACAAGCCCGACAAAAGAGCTATTCTGACAAAAGGAGAAAGCCTCTAAAGTTCGAAGTTGGCGATCATGTCTATCTTCGAGTTTCACCAACCAAGGGAGTGCGAAGATTTGGAATCAAAGGCAAACTAGCTCCCCGTTATATTGGCCCTTACGAAATCATGGAGAGCTGCGGACCCGTAGCCTACAAATTACGACTGCCCCCTCAGCTCACGGCCACCCATGATGTCTTCCACGTATCTCAACTCAAGAAGTGTATTCGAGTCCCTACCGAGATTGTGGAACAACAAGAAATATCGTTGGAACCCGACCTCTCGTATGTCGAACACCCAGTTAAGGTTTTGGATCAAAAAGAAAGAGAGACCAGGAGGAAAGTGATTAGAATGTATAAAATACAATGGAATCGCCACACGGAAGAAGAAGCCACCTGGGAAACGGAAAGCTACCTGAACCAACATTTCCCTGGGTTTCTTGCCTCGACCACTGGTATGTGCACCCACGCCCACACTAAGAACTACCGAATCTCGGGGCGAGATTCTTGTTAAGGGGGGGAGGCTGTGACAACCCTGGTAATTGCAAATCCAAAATCAATGTCATAAGCGTAACTCCATGTGTTAAACCAACTAATGAGAGGGTGGAAAGAATTTAAAACGGGCTCAGTTGGAATTCAAATTAAATTTGGGCACATTTGGACACAATTGAAACTTTTAAAAATAACTTTAAAACCATAAGCCAAATGAAATTTTGCCTGAAACCAAAGTTGTAGAACTTTTTGTTTTGAACAACTTTCGTGTTCAAAAGTTTTTGAATTTCAAAACAGAAAGAGGAGAAAACGCCCTGTTTGCACCCAGCCCCCTGAACTTTTTCGAATTCTTGCATTTTGGTCCCTGGCGTCTTCCCCCTCTGCTGCCGCGCCGCGCGCCAGGTGGCCGGCGTCGCCTGACCGGCGCGGAGCGCCAGGCCAGTGGCCGCCGCACCACTCCGCCACGGCCGGCTTTCCCCCGCCCCGACGCCGCGCCGCCCAGTCCCCGCCCGCGCGTGCTGCCGCGCCCCGGCCGCCGCCCGCCCGGCCAGTACCCGCGCTCCGCCGTGCCGCCCCGGCCCCCGCGCCCCACCAGTCGCCGCGCCTGCCCTCCGCCCGAGCCGCTGCCGCTGCTGCTTCCCCACTCCGCGCCCGGCGCTATCTCGCCACGCCCACGCCACAATCGCGGCCGCCCAGTCACCGCGCCCGCTCGCCCGCACGCCGCGCCGGCGTTCTGCCGCCGCCCGCCGCGCCCAGTGCACGCCGCTGCCGTGTCCCGTCCCGCGCGTCACCCAGGCATCTCCACGCCCCCTCCTGTCCCTACAAAAACGCCACCCCGACCGCCCGCGCGAAGCCCCGCCACCAGAACGCCTCGCCGCGCCATCGCCACCGCCGAGCACCACCCGCCCGTGGGCAGCCCTCCACAGCCGCCCACTGCCCAAACCGAGCACCCAGCCACCACTACATCACCTCACCGCAGCTCACCGACCCACCCAACGCCACCCAGAGCCACCGGAGCACTGCCGCCCGCGCTGCCGTCGCCGCCGCCGCCCCTGCTCGCCGTGGACAGCACGACCCCGACCCCCTCCGTCCAAGCCAAGCCCCGGAGTAGCTTCCCCACGCGTCACTGAAGCTCACCGACCGGACCACGCCGCCCCAAGCCCGCCGGAGCACCGCCGTCGACGCGAGCCGCGCCGCCGCCGCCTCTGCTCCAACGCCGGCGAGCCCTTCCCGGCCGTCCCCCACCGGAACAACACCCCCACAAGGTAGCCCTCGCACCCCTGAACCTTCCCCGACCCCCGCCCCTCGCCGCCGGCGAGCCCCCTCGCCGGAATTTCGGCCGGCCGCCGCACCCGAGCCGCCGAGGACCCAATTGCAAGGATTTAAATCTTTAGAAGGGTCTGAGCGCAAGATTCAAGGACCTAGTTGTAAAAGAAAATTTCAAACCTAGATTCAAATTCAGTGAACTTGTAAAATTCGTATAAAATCGTAGAAAATTCAGAAAAATGCAAACTCAACTGTTCTGGAATCCTCAGAACAAACTCTACCACTTTTGTTACAAAAGTTTTCTCAGAATCTCAAAATATTTTGCTCTACATTAAATAGAAGCTTTAATGGACATATTTTATACCCACTGTTCTAGAACAATGCTGACCCTGAATTTTGGGCAGTGAATTAGTTGCTTGATGGTTAGGACTGTGTAAAAAGATCAGGCCCAAATTCCATCTCTAGCTTTACTGTTTGTTAAACTTAGTTTTATTTCATGTGTAAGAAGAATGTTTTATCCCTGCAGTTAGGTGAGGAGTCACCCATTGAAATTTTTCCTATGCTAATGTATTGGTACCTAGAAGCCAGAGAAAAATTAGGAAACTTTTTATCTCACAGTAACCCATTTATTTGATTTATGTGCTAATAACATACAGTAAAACAAGAAAATAGTATCTTAGCTTGGAAAATACTCAAATTTTTACTAGGAGTTACACTTTGGTAGAAGTTGCTGTGTAAAAAGTTTCATGGACGAAAACCCTGTGTAGGGTCCTGTAAAAATGCATCTTTAAAAAGCCTAGGTGTAGAATGTCATATTTTCTATGCTCTGAATACTGCATAATAAATCCTACAAAAATTACAGTAGCTTCTGCATGCTCAAGTGAGAGCTCTGTAAAAATCTTAGCCACAATTGTTGCACCAATTGACCTGTACAAAAAGAACAAGTATCTAACAGCAACAATAAAATCTATTTTTCAGAATTAATCTGTTACATAAAATTTGCTGAGAATTTTACAGTAAGCACATCTTTCCTTGATGTGTCTAAATCCAAAATTTCATGACCAGAAACTATCCCTTGTAATAATTACTCTCAAATCGTAATCAAGTGCTATTTCCACAACTTAAACTTGTGCACTCATGTAGAATCGACGACTCTCGCCGACGGAACCTACGAGCTGGTGCCCGCGTCCGAGAGTGAACAGCGCGAAGCTCAAGCAAATCTAACTGAAGCTTTTGAAGACCCGAGCCCGAGTTCGGAAGATCCCCAAGCGAACTACGAAGGCAAGCCCCGGAGCATAACCCATTCTTTCCGAAATGATGCAACTCTTTACTCCTTGCTTGTGCATTAAGTTTATAGGAGTTGGATGAAAACTTAGTTGCATGATGTCAGGAACCCTTGCTTGAAACTAGATGTAAGGTTCGTTAGAATGCTGTGCTAATAGGACTCCGGTAAAAGTCGAGTGATTTCCTGTCACTCGCGAGAAAATAGGAGTTGATTGACTACTACACACTGCAATCATAAGGACACGGACGGGTTATGTAACGATGGTTACGATTGAGGCCCGTCTGTCTAGTGAAAAATGCTAAGGCCGCAGGGTGTGGTAGTGATGGTTAAGTCTTTGAACGTACTAAACACATGCCGAGATTATGGGAATCGGTAAGCTTAAGTACCTGATTGGCCCGGCAAGGGGACGGCATCCTACCCTTTGAACTTCGGTCCCATGTGCATATGGCGAGTGCAGAGAGTGGTCACGACCCGGCGCCGAACCGTGGCGTGGGGCTCTTGTACTCTCGGAGGGTAGCCCCGATCCACGACCCGGAAAGAAAGGGGAAAAGTTGCACGTGTGACTCTAGGGAGTAACCACGTGACGTGTGTTTGGGTTTCCCTTGCAAGGTTAAGAAATTCGATTCGAATCGTCCGTTTCTCACGGCTATTGAGACTGCTTAACCATTTTTACCCACAGAGTAAGAAGAGGAACAATGATGATGAATGAACTGGTTGGATGGAAAGTTTAATGCTTCACCATGTATGCTTTAGATAGCTGCTTACCTAGACTGGCTAACGAATCTAGAACCTTGAGCTAAAAGTTGAAAGTAAGGACCCACTCGTAGATGCTTTTCGGCAAAACAAACCCCTGAGCCAAAAAGCCTTGCATATCTAGAGTCGGTGGAGTAGTTCCCACTACACGGGTAAGTCTTGCTAAGTATTAGTATACTCAGCCTTGCTTGTGACTCGTTTTCAGGTGAGCCCTTTGAAGACATGATTGCTAGCTTGACTTGGCCCTGCACTCTTCCCCCTGGTTGGTCGGTGGAATGGGATGCGCCCCCATCCAACGGAGATAAGGCTGAGTGATGTCTCGTACGGGCTTCATCGAGACATCCTGTATCGTCGAGTAGTTTCCGTTGTTTATTTCCGCTGCAATTTAACTCTGAAGAACTTATTTATGTTAATTGAAGTACTTGTTTTCTAAACTCAGAACTAGGTCTGTAATATTGACTTATGCAAATGATGTAATACTTGCTGGAATGTGGTATCCTCTGGGCTCATCGTCGCATGAGCATTTGTATGTACGGCGCTCGATCCGTTCACCGTGGTTGTATCGGGAGGTTATACCCGACAGACCAGTGGATTACTCCGTTTGAAGTGTAAGGTTAACCGAGGATGCCTTAATGGTGATGGTTAATACACTTGAGCCGGATTAATTCAGGTGGTTCTGCCACAGTGATGCCGACGGTGTGAACTGATTCCCTTCTTCATCAATAGCCATGATGCGGCCATCTTCACCATCCACGAAGTAGTAGGCCTCCTCGGGTTCTTCCTTCATAGCTTCCTCCTCTTCAGCAGGGCTGGAACTGGGGTGGAAGGAGCTGGCTCAGCTGGGGCAATGCGAACCTGGCGACCTCCGGTGCGCTTACAAGCAGTGTGGTAAGTCCTGGCCATCTGACAGAGCGGGTGTAAAACTCAGAATATATATATATATATATTTTAAAGAAATAAAATAATAGAAGGTTTATGTAAACATAGGTTTTTATGCGGAAGTATAAAATAAACACAAAGAAATTTTTGATGCTGACATGGCTTGCTAGAAGATAAATCCTTAATTTCGACCATTTCTAACTAGGCTAGCGTCCTACAGTCAACATAGCTCTGATACCACTTCTATCACACCTGATTCTAGAAAGAACCAGATGCATCTCGTATGTGCGTCAGGATCATGTTCACACACATATGATAGACGGAAAGTGTAATATATCAAAGACAATGCTCAAAAAGTAACTATATAAAGTATTTAACAATATTACACTCCGTATAAAAGAGGATCAAATGTCTTTAAACGATACACCGATATACCCTATATGAAGTCTGCAACAACTCCGTCTTCCACAGGCGATGACTGGTGAACGCAAAGCCTAGAACTCCTCGAAGTCGATGAAGTTCTCCTCTTCAAAGTTCTCTTCTGAACAGCAGGGGGAAAGGGTGAGTACTCTTATGGTTGGTACTCAGCAAGTGGGGTGAATATTCAAGGCCGTCAAGGATAGGCTAGGGTTTGCAGCAGTGGTCACTTTTAGTTGGTCAAGTATTTATTAACAAGCACCTATTAACTAGGTTTAAGTTTATACCAACCCCCTTTAGTAAAATCATAAGGATTCCATCAACAATAACATAATCCACGAACCACAATTTAATTAATCTTCAAGTTTCATTATCATGTGAGGGTCCAAGCCACTCTTAACCGTGAGTACGGCTGTTATAACAGTTTTACACTCTGCAGAGGTTGTACACTTTACCCACAAATCGTGTTTCCCTGAGTCGCCTGGGTTTGCAAGGCCCTTAAACACTTCCGAGGTGAGTGGCGAGGGTACACTACGAAGCCTTTACAAAGACATGTCGAGAGCTAGGCAGCCCGCTAGAGTTTCAGTAGCAGTGTGGTCCATAAACCTCCCTAGTGGTCAGCTCCTTAGCGAAGGCAGCTACCCAAAGAGGACCGGGCTATGACCCCTATCACCGAATCCGGTATTCCGGGGCTCGGTTCAAGCTGGGTTCATGCCGGGCAGAGAGTGGGCGACATGGTGATGATGTTTGTGGTCACGGGACGGCTGTGCGGCGGCTGTAGACCGGCGACCACGACGGCGGGCAGAAACAGTTCTCCGGCGAGGAATTGGGGTTGCGACAGAGCGAGAGAGAGATGGGAAACGGGTGCGGCTTGATGCTCAGCAACTCGCGGAACTCCGGCGAGAGTTGAAGGCGGCGGAGAAGCAGTGGGTTGGCGAGTCGACGGAGAGGCGGCGGCGTTCCTCCGGTGTGCGAGTTCCTGCGGCGTGCGATGGTGTTGAGTAGAGGAAAGGGTTTGAGGATGGCTATGGGTGCAAAGCGGGGCTCCGGCAGGATTTTATTGGGGCGGATTGGCCGGGAATAAGGAAGGCGGTGGCTCTTGCTAAGGAAAGGGCAGAACTGCGGCTAGTAAGGCAAGCCTGCATCACGGGGAAGGAAGGAGAGACGCTGGCGACGGCGCGGAGTCGATCCGGACTTGGGGTGAGGAAGGAAAAAGGAAGGGGATGGAGCGCGGCGGGACGTCTGGCGTCGCGGCGGAGAAAGGAAACAGAGGAGCGGGAGCGGTGCGGAGGAAGAGGAAAGGAAAGAAGAGAGAAGGCGCTGACAGGTGGGTCCCAGTTGGCGGCGAGAGAAAGGTGAGGGTGGGTGAGTGGATGTGGCCGCTGAGTTGGGCCGCGGGATTGGAAAAAGAAAAGAAGGAGAAGAGAAGGAATGGGCCAACTGGACTAGGCCGCGAGAAGAGGTGAAAAGAAAGAAGGAGAAGTGAAAGAAGTTTGGGCTGGGTTGAAAGAAAAGAGTGGGAGAAAAAGAAAAGAAAGAAAGATGCATGCACAATTTTATTTTGTGACTTTTATAAAGATATTTTTTAAAAAAATTTTAATTCCTATATTTTTGGGTGTTACAGTGCGGCGGCTTGCGTGGCTAGGGTTTTGCGAGGCAAGGGCGGCGGCTACGAGTTGGGGAGATCAAGGGCGCGGGGCGGCGGCTCTATCGGGGCGCCCGAGGCGCCTTGATGTGCGGGCTCGGGGCGTCGCACGGGTGGAGGCGGCGGCGTGTCACGGTCGGACACGGGGTCGAACCCGAGTCTGGCTCGAGGTTGGGGACGGTCCCGACGGGCGGGGCCCGCCTGGCGGTGAGGGGGAAAAAGAAAGATTGGGCCAGCTGGGCTGCGGGAAGAAGATGAGAGAGGAGGGAAGAAAAGAAGGAAATGGGCCGGGCCAAAAGAGAAAAAGAGGGAGAAAAAGGAAAACATCCAAATGCATTTGAATTTGAATTTGAAATTTAAATTCAAATTGAAGACAAGCAATAAAACAATGCAATGCGGCATGAAATGCATAAGACCTATATTTCTTTATATTTCTTTTTTATGGTTAAGTAAATTATTATTAATTCACGGTAAATGCTCTAAAATCAAAAGAACTTGAATAAAAACCTTATGGATCCTGAAAATAATCTAGCAAAATTTATTTAGGTTCCTAATCTGAAAATTAGGTTGTTACAAACCTAACCCCTTAAAAGAAATCTCGTCCTCAAGATTCGGCTGGGCTAGCAAAGAGCTGCGGAAATTCTGCCTGTAACTCGTCCTCTTGTTCCCAAGTAGGCTCATCCTCTGCATGGTGACTCCATTGTTCTTTGCACATCTGAATCCTCGTATTCCGGGTGATTCTCTCCAAGGTGTCTAGAATTTTGACTAGGTACCCTGTGTAAGTCAAATCATCCTGCACATTCAACTCCTCCAGTGGCAACTGTTCCTCTGGTACCCTCAAGCACTTTTTCAACCGTGATATGTTAAACACGTTGTGCACATCTGACAGTTGCGCAGGTAGCTCTAGGTGATAAGCTACCTCGCCTTTCCGTTCCAAGATTTTGAATGGGCCAATGTAACTAGGTGACAACTTCCCTTTGACCTTAAATATGCGCAAACCTCTGATAGGTGACACTTTCAGGTACACAAATTCTCCTTCAAAAGTCAACTCCCGTTGTCGAGTATCAGCGTAACTTTTCTACCCCGATTGAGCCACTTTCAGATACCCATGGACAACCTGTACCTGTCGTTCGGCCTCTTTAATGATCTCAGGCCCGAACAAGTGGCTTTCATCTGTCTCACTCCAATACAATGGAGTTCTGCATTTCCTGCCATACAATGCCTCAAACGGTGCCATCTTCAAACTGGTCGGATAGCTATTGTTGTAAGAGAACTCTGCAAATGGCAAACTCTTATCCCAACTGCCTCCATGTTTTAGGGCACAGGCCCTAAGCATGTCCGGTTTGTCCTCTCTGTCTGCCCATCAGTCCGCGGATGGTAAGCGGAGCTGAAATTCAACTTTGCGTCCATTGACTCATGCAACTTCTGCCAAAATCAAGATATACAACTTTGCTAATCGTGCACCTGTGTAGGTAGTCTTCACCGGAATGAAGTGAGCTAGTTTGGTCAAACGATCCACTATGACCCATATAGAATCATAACCATCTCGTGTGCGTGGCAATCCCACGATGAAATCCATACCAATTTCTTCCCACTTCCATTCTGGCACCTTCAATGGCTATAACAAACTGGCTGGTCTCTGATGTTCTGCCTTAACTCTCTGACAGACATCACACAGTGCCACATGAGCTGCAACATCACGCTTCATGCCATACCACCAACATCTCTCCTTCAAATCCTGATACATCTTGGTACTGCCAGTATGGATGGAATAAGCCAAGTCATGAGCTTCCTGCAAAATTTTCTCACGAAGATGGTCCACATCGGGCACACATATCCTTTTTCGGAACCACACAGTTCCATGTTCATCTTCAGTGAAGTCAGGTGTCTTGCCCGCTTCTATCATCTCTTTTATCTCCTGAATCTTAGCATCCTCAAGCTAACCCTTTCGTATCTCCTGTTCGAGAGTCGGCTCCACTTCTATAGTGATCCCTTCCGTGTGGGCAACGAACCCAAGGTTGAGTTGTTCAAACTCTTTATACAATTCCCGAGGCATCTGGCTAACCATTGTCGCATTCACATAGCTTTTTGCGACTCAAGGCATCGGTAACCACATTTGCCTTCCCTGGATGATACTGTATCTCCAGGTCATAATCCTTTATGAGCTCTAACCATCGTCGCTGTCTTACGTTGAGGTCATTCTGAGTGAAAATGTACTTCAGACTCTTGTGGTCGGTGTATATCTGACATCTGTGACCCAACAAATAGTGCCTCCATATCTTCAGAGCATGTACCACTGCTGCTAACTACAGACCGTGTGTGGGATAGTTCTGCTCATGTTTCCTCAACTGACAAGATGTGTATGCAATCATGTGTCCCTCTTGCATCAATACACAACCAAGACTTTGTTTAGAAGCATCACAGTAAATGTTGAAACTCTTGTGAATATCAGGCATAACCAATAGTGGTGCGGTAGTCAACCTTTTTCTCAACTCATCAAAGTTGTTCTGACATGCCTCTGACCATATAAACTTCTTTTCTTTCTCTAGTAGTGATGTAAGGGATTTCACTATCTTAGAGAAGCCTTCTATAAATCTCCTGTAATATCTTGCGAGTCCTAGGAAACTCCGGATCTCTAACACTATCGTTGGGGGTTCCCACTTCAACACATCTCTGACCTTCCCTGGATCCACTGCAATACCTCCATCAGTGATAACATGACCAAGAAATGAGGCCTCACTCAACCAGAATTCACACTTGCTGAGCTTGGCATACAACTGATTTTCTCTGAGTTTCTGCAGAACAAGCCTCAAATTTTCCTCGTGTTCCTCCTCATTCCTAGAGTACACCAGAATATCATCAATGAACACCACCACGAACTTGTCAATATACTCCATGAACACCTTATTCATTAAGTACATGAAATAAGCTGGAGCATTGGTCAACCCAAATGACATTACTGTGTATTCATAAAGCCCGTATCTGGTAGTGAAAGCTGTCTTGGCAATATCTGAGGGTCGTATCCTCAGCTGATGATACCCTGACCTCAAGTCAATCTTAGAGAATACTCTGGCTCCCTTCAACCGATCAAACAAATCTTCTATACGAGGCAACGGATACTTGTTCTTGATGGTAACTTCATTCAAGGCTCTATAATCAACACACATCCTCTGTGTACCATCCTTCTTTTCAACGAATATCACAGGTGCTCCCCAAGGTGAAGAACTAGGATGAATGAACCGCTTATCTAGCAATTCTTTCAGTTGTTTCTTAAGTTCCTCTAATTCACCAACTGACATTCTATATGGTCTCTTAGCAATAGGTGCAGTACCAGGTAAAAGATCTATGAGGAATTCAATGTCACGTTCAGGTGGCATACCTGGCAAATCATCAGGGAAGACGTCCGGGTACTCACACACCACCCTGATGTCCTCAATCAAGTCTGCCTTCAGCTGATTCACTGCACAGTCTGCTGCGGACGGAAGTGTTGCAACGAACTCAAATCGTTCACCTTTTGGGCTCGTGAGAATCACTGACCTCTTGGCACCCTGAATAATTGCATCAACCTTGCTCAGCCATCCCATTCTAAGTATGATGTCAATTCCCTTAGAATCTAGTACTATGAAATTGGCACAAAATTCCCCGCCCACAATCTTGAAACTGACACCAAGACACTGATACATGGCCTGCATATTTCCCCCTGGTGAACTAACTAGCATGTGGTTTGACATAGTATGCACGGGAATGCCATGTTTTGCGACAAACTGAGCAGAAATAAAGGAATGCGATACTCCAGAATCAAATAAAATGGATGCAGGGGCTGAGTTGACTAGGAACATACCGAACGCAACGTCCTGAGCCTCCCGAGCGATCTCCGCGGCCACATGATTCACACACCTGCGGACGTAGTTCTGCTGGCCCTTGTTGCACTGCGGTGTCTGGTTGTTGTTTCTGCGCTGTTGCTGCCGTGGGGTCTGCCTCTGTCCACTGTTGTTGAACTGGCCTGGAGTATTCTGGGCGTTCCTCTTGGGACAACCATTGGCATAGTGTCTAGTCTCGCCACATCTGAAACACGTGTTACCACCAGTGGGAATAGTGGTATTGTTCCTCACAGGTGTTCAAGTAGGGGTGTTATGGCGGTTCTGCGGGAAGCTGGGGCGCTGCGCTGACTGACCAGCACACTAGGCCTGTTGCTGTTGCTGGTTCTGCTGATTGGGGCGCTGGTACTGATTTTGCCCGTAGTTGACGTTCTGTCCTCCAGTGTGGAAAGGTGTTCCTTGCAGGGCCGCGAAACGAGGGCGTTAGTTGTTGCTGAACTGCCCTGGCAACTCAAACTTCCTCTTCTGCTCACCCATCTCCTTGCGAGCATGCTCCACCATGATGGCATTGTCCACCATCTTCTGGAAGTTTTCAAAGGTGTGCACCATCAGTTGATACTTGATTGAACCAATCAGACCATCCCTGAAGTGATCTTGCTTCTCTTCATCATCTGCTACCTCTACGGGAGCGTAGCGAGATAGCTGGATGAATTTGTCCCGGTACTCACTCACAAACATTGTTCCCTATTTCAGTGCAAGGAACTCTTGCTTCTTGAGCTTCATCAGACCTTTGGGTATGTGTTGCTCCCTGAACTTGCTCCGAAATTCCTACCAGGTGATGGTGTTGGGGGTGTCATGAGCTACGGTGTAAGCAACCCACCAATCTGCAGCGGTTCCTTCCAGTCTGCCTGAAGCATACAGGACCTTCTCCCTGTCAGTACACTGGACGATGTTCAGCATCTTCTCCACCGTCTTGATCCAGTCATCAGCTTGCAAAGGATCAGGTGAGTGAGAAAATGAAGGAGGTTTGTCGCTCATGAATTCCCTGCGCCTGTCTCGAGCTAGCGGTGGTGGCGGTGGTGGAGCTTGGTTCATCTGGGCCTGCATGTTGGCGATAGTGTTTGCCATGTTGATTAGCAACTGAGTCTGGGCGGCGAGAAACTGCTCCATCCGTGCTGGTGGCGCCTGGTACTGCTGACTCTGCTGAGGATCAGGGTTGGTGTTGTTGCTTCGTTCGTGACGTGGTACTGCAGGCTAATCAACCCCTGACCCAGACCTGGTGTTCACCATCTGATCGGTTAGAAAAATGAGACTCATGAAATCAATCATGGAAAAGGATAGGAGCAAGGATAAGATAAAGATAGTAAATAAAATAGATAACCCCAAGCTTTACTAAACTATCTATCTTTATTAAAACTTGATGTAATTGTGGTCATCACTCCACAATTCATCGCAATCATTACAAAGATCCAACTCAAATTGTTCTCACAAAATCAAGCACACAAGCACATTAACTATGACTAAACAAACTATAAAGACTGTTCGAACTAGCGATTACAAATGGACTCTTAAGGACACTCCTAACTTAAACTCGTAGATCTAGCATCTCTAATGGTAGCGGGTGCGGTAGCCGGGCTCTCCGTAGTGGACGCGCTTGCGGGGAGGTGACTCTGGCAGGTAGTCGATGGACTCATCGCTGTCATACTCCGGAGGTAACTCCTAATCTCCCCTCAGGTGAGCATCCAGAATTGCCTTCTCCCTAAGCGTTTCCCTTAGCTTCCTCTTGACCTCCTGGATCTCTGCTCCGGCAGCATCCAAGTCAGTGCTGAGGGTGGCGACCAACTTTTGTGTGGTGTCCATGCCCGAAACTAACGAAAGAGAGTATTATAGTACTTTATTACATGACCGAAAGTCTTAATCTTAAGCGAATAAATAAATGTTGATAACTAGCAGCGGACTTCAACTTCACAGGCAGATGACTAGGAGACATATGCCTAGAACTCCTCAAAATCTTTGGGGAACTCCAGATAATTATCTTGTTCTGAGCAGCATTGGTTTAATAAAGCAAGCGTGAGTACACTTATGGTTGGTACTTAGCAAGTGGAGTATATTATATGACATGCAAGGCCAAAATTAAGGAAAAGCTGACATGGTTTGACTGCGATAAGCAGTTTTAGTTGACCAAGTTTTATTTAGCAAGCATTAACTAAGTGTAAGTATATACCAACCCTTAAATAAATAATAGAGATAAATAACAACAACATAAATATAGAACATCAATTTAGATCATCTTTAAGTTCAATTATCATGTGAGGGTACAAGCCGCTCTTAACCGTGAGCACCGCTGATATATCAATTTTCACTCTGCAGAGGTTGTACACTTTATCCACAACTCGTGTTTCCCTTAATTCCCGGGTTTGCAAGGCCCTTACACACTTCCGAGGTGAGTGGCAGGGATTCACTACGAGGCCTTTACAAAGATTCCATAACTTATGACAATCCACTAAGGTTTCAAGTCAAAGCGGTCATAACCCTCCATAATGAGGGTCGGACCCGAGTCTAGCTCGAGGTCGGGGATGGTCCCGACGGGCGGGGCCCGCCTGCTGGTGGGGGGGAAAAAGAAAGATTGCGCCAGCTGGGCTGCGGGAAGAAGATGAGAGAGGAGGGAAGAAAAGAAGGAAATGGGCCGGCCCAAAAGAGAAAAAGAGGGAGAAAAAGGAAAACATCCAAATGCATTTGAATTTGAAATTTAATTTCAAATTGAAGACAAGCAATAAAACAATGCAATGCGGCATGAAATGCATAAGACCTATATTTCCTTATATTTCTTTTTTATGGTTAAGTAAATTATTATTAATTCACGGTAAATGCTCTAAAATCAAAAGAACTTGAATAAAAACCTTATGGATCCTGAAAATAATCTAGCAAAATTTATTTAGGTTCCTAATCTGAAAATTAGGTTGTTACAAACCTAACCCCTTAAAAGAAATCTCGTCCTCAAGATTCGGCTGGGCTAGCAAAGAGCTGCGGAAATTCTGCCTGTAACTCGTCCTCTTGTTCCCAAGTAGGCTCATCCTCTGCATGGTGACTCCATTGTTCTTTGCACATCTGAATCCTCGTACTCCGGGTGATTCTCTCCAAGGTGTCTAGAATTTTGACTAGGTACCCTGTGTAAGTCAAATCATCCTGCACATTCAACTCCTCCAGTGGCAACTGTTCCTCTGGTACCCTCAAGCACTTTTTCAACCGTGATATGTGAAACACGTTGTGCACATCTGACAGTTGCGCAGGTAGCTCTAGGTGATAAGCTACCTCGCCTTTCCGTTCCAAGATTTTGAATGGGCCAATGTAACTAGGTGACAACTTCCCTTTGACCTTAAATATGCGCAAACCTCTGATAGGTGACACTTTCAGGTACACAAATTCTCCTTCAAAAGTCAACTCCCGTTGTCGAGTATCAGCGTAACTTTTCTACCCCGATTGAGCCACTTTCAGATACCCATGGACAACCTGTACCTGTCGTTCGGCCTCTTTAATGATCTCAGGCCCGAACAAGTGGCTTTCATCTGTCTCACTCCAATACAATGGAGTTCTGCATTTCCTGCCATACAATGCCTCAAACGGTGCCATCTTCAAACTGGTCGGATAGCTATTGTTGTAAGAGAACTCTGCAAATGGCAAACTCTTATCCCAACTGCCTCCATGTTTTAGGGCACAGGCCCTAAGCATGTCCGGTTTGTCCTCTCTGTCTGCCCATCAGTCCGCGGATGGTAAGCGGAGCTGAAATTCAACTTTGCGTCCATTGACTCATGCAACTTCTGCCAAAATCAAGATATACAACTTTGCTAATCGTGCACCTGTGTAGGTAGTCTTCACCGGAATGAAGTGAGCTAGTTTGGTCAAACGATCCACTATGACCCATATAGAATCATAACCATCTCGTGTGCGTGGCAATCCCACGATGAAATCCATACCAATTTCTTCCCACTTCCATTCTGGCACCTTCAATGGCTATAACAAACTGGCTGGTCTCTGATGTTCTGCCTTAACTCTCTGACAGACATCACACAGTGCCACATGAGCTGCAACATCACGCTTCATGCCATACCACCAACATCTCTCCTTCAAATCCTGATACATCTTGGTACTGCCAGTATGGATGGAATAAGCCAAGTCATGAGCTTCCTGCAAAATTTTCTCACGAAGATGGTCCACATCGGGCACACATATCCTTTTTCGGAACCACACAGTTCCATGTTCATCTTCAGTGAAGTCAGGTGTCTTGCCCGCTTCTATCATCTCTTTTATCTCCTGAATCTTAGCATCCTCAAGCTAACCCTTTCGTATCTCCTGTTCGAGAGTCGGCTCCACTTCTATAGTGATCCCTTCCGTGTGGGCAACGAACCCAAGGTTGAGTTGTTCAAACTCTTTATACAATTCCCGAGGCATCTGGCTAACCATTGTCGCATTCACATAGCTTTTTGCGACTCAAGGCATCGGTAACCACATTTGCCTTCCCTGGATGATACTGTATCTCCAGGTCATAATCCTTTATGAGCTCTAACCATCGTCGCTGTCTTACGTTGAGGTCATTCTGAGTGAAAATGTACTTCAGACTCTTGTGGTCGGTGTATATCTGACATCTGTGACCCAACAAATAGTGCCTCCATATCTTCAGAGCATGTACCACTGCTGCTAACTACAGACCGTGTGTGGGATAGTTCTGCTCATGTTTCCTCAACTGACAAGATGTGTATGCAATCATGTGTCCCTCTTGCATCAATACACAACCAAGACTTTGTTTAGAAGCATCACAGTAAATGTTGAAACTCTTGTGAATATCAGGCATAACCAATAGTGGTGCGGTAGTCAACCTTTTTCTCAACTCATCAAAGTTGTTCTGACATGCCTCTGACCATATAAACTTCTTTTCTTTCTCTAGTAGTGATGTAAGGGGTTTCACTATCTTAGAGAAGCCTTCTATAAATCTCCTGTAATATCTTGCGAGTCCTAGGAAACTCCGGATCTCTAACACTATCGTTGGGGGTTCCCACTTCAACACATCTCTGACCTTCCCTGGATCCACTGCAATACCTCCATCAGTGATAACATGACCAAGAAATGAGGCCTCACTCAACCAGAATTCACACTTGCTGAGCTTGGCATACAACTGATTTTCTCTGAGTTTCTGCAGAACAAGCCTCAAATTTTCCTCGTGTTCCTCCTCATTCCTAGAGTACACCAGAATATCATCAATGAACACCACCACGAACTTGTCAATATACTCCATGAACACCTTATTCATTAAGTACATGAAATAAGCTGGAGCATTGGTCAACCCAAATGACATTACTGTGTATTCATAAAGCCCGTATCTGGTAGTGAAAGCTGTCTTGGCAATATCTGAGGGTCGTATCCTCAGCTGATGATACCCTGACCTCAAGTCAATCTTAGAGAATACTCTGGCTCCCTTCAACCGATCAAACAAATCTTCTATACGAGGCAACGGATACTTGTTCTTGATGGTAACTTCATTCAAGGCTCTATAATCAACACACATCCTCTGTGTACCATCCTTCTTTTCAACGAATATCACAGGTGCTCCCCAAGGTGAAGAACTAGGATGAATGAACCGCTTATCTAGCAATTCTTTCAGTTGTTTCTTAAGTTCCTCTAATTCACCAACTGACATTCTATATGGTCTCTTAGCAATAGGTGCAGTACCAGGTAAAAGATCTATGAGGAATTCAATGTCACGTTCAGGTGGCATACCTGGCAAATCATCAGGGAAGACGTCCGGGTACTCACACACCACCCTGATGTCCTCAATCAAGTCTGCCTTCAGCTGATTCACTGCACAGTCTGCTGCGGACGGAAGTGTTGCAACGAACTCAAATCGTTCACCTTTTGGGCTCGTGAGAATCACTGACCTCTTGGCACCCTGAATAATTGCATCAACCTTGCTCAGCCATCCCATTCTAAGTATGATGTCAATTCCCTTAGAATCTAGTACTATGAAATTGGCACAAAATTCCCCGCCCACAATCTTGAAACTGACACCAAGACACTGATACATGGCCTGCATATTTCCCCCTGGTGAACTAACTAGCATGTGGTTTGACATAGTATGCACGGGAATGCCATGTTTTGCGACAAACTGAGCAGAAATAAAGGAATGCGATACTCCAGAATCAAATAAAATGGATGCAGGGGCTGAGTTGACTAGGAACATACCGAACGCAACGTCCTGAGCCTCCCGAGCGATCTCCGCGGCCACATGATTCACACACCTGCGGACGTAGTTCTGCTGGCCCTTGTTGCACTGCGGTGTCTGGTTGTTGTTTCTGCGCTGTTGCTGCCGTGGGGTCTGCCTCTGTCCACTGTTGTTGAACTGGCCTGGAGTATTCTGGGCGTTCCTCTTGGGACAACCATTGGCATAGTGTCTAGTCTCGCCACATCTGAAACACGTGTTACCACCAGTGGGAATAGTGGTATTGTTCCTCACAGGTGTTCAAGTAGGGGTGTTATGGCGGTTCTGCGGGAAGCTGGGGCGCTGCGCTGACTGACCAGCACACTAGGCCTGTTGCTGTTGCTGGTTCTGCTGATTGGGGCGCTGGTACTGATTTTGCCCGTAGTTGACGTTCTGTCCTCCAGTGTGGAAAGGTGTTCCTTGCAGGGCCGCGAAACGAGGGCGTTAGTTGTTGCTGAACTGCCCTGGCAACTCAAACTTCCTCTTCTGCTCACCCATCTCCTTGCGAGCATGCTCCACCATGATGGCATTGTCCACCATCTTCTGGAAGTTTTCAAAGGTGTGCACCATCAGTTGATACTTGATTGAACCAATCAGACCATCCCTGAAGTGATCTTGCTTCTCTTCATCATCTGCTACCTCTACGGGAGCGTAGCGAGATAGCTGGATGAATTTGTCCCGGTACTCACAAACAAACATTGTTCCCTATTTCAGTGCAAGGAACTCTTGCTTCTTGAGCTTCATCAGACCTTTGGGTATGTGTTGCTCCCTGAACTTGCTCCGAAATTCCTACCAGGTGATGGTGTTGGGGGTGTCATGAGCTACGGTGTAAGCAACCCACCAATCTGCAGCGGTTCCTTCCAGTCTGCCTGAAGCATACAGGACCTTCTCCCTGTCAGTACACTGGACGATGTTCAGCATCTTCTCCACCGTCTTGATCCAGTCATCAGCTTGCAAAGGATCAGGTGAGTGAGAAAATGAAGGAGGTTTGTCGCTCATGAATTCCCTGCGCCTGTCTCGAGCTAGCGGCAGTGGCGGTGGTGGAGCTTGGTTCATCTGGGCCTGCATGTTGGCGATAGTGTTTGCCATGTTGATTAGCAACTGAGTCTGGGCGGCGAGAAACTGCTCCATCCCTGCTGGTGGCGCCTGGTACTGCTGACTCTGCTGAGGATCAGGGTTGGTGTTGTTGCTTCGTTCGTGACGTGGTACTGCAGGCTAATCAACCCCTGACCCAGACCTGGTGTTCACCATCTGATCGGTTAGAAAAATGAGACTCATGAAATCAATCATGGAAAAGGATAGGAGCAAGGATAAGATAAAGATAGTAAATAAAATAGATAACCCCAAGCTTTACTAAACTATCTATCTTTATTAAAACTTGATGTAATTGTGGTCATCACTCCACAATTCATCGCAATCATTACAAAGATCCAACTCAAATTGTTCTCACAAAATCAAGCACACAAGCACATTAACTATGACTAAACAAACTATAAAGACTGTTCGAACTAGCGATTACAAATGGACTCTTAAGGACACTCCTAACTTAAACTCGTAGATCTAGCATCTCTAATGGTAGCGGGTGCGGTAGCCGGGCTCTCCGTAGTGGACGCGCTTGCGGGGAGGTGACTCTGGCAGGTAGTCGATGGACTCATCGCTGTCATACTCCGGAGGTAACTCCTAATCTCCCCTCAGGTGAGCATCCAGAATTGCCTTCTCCCTAAGCGTTTCCCTTAGCTTCCTCTTGACCTCCTGGATCTCTGCTCCGGCAGCATCCAAGTCAGTGCTGAGGGTGGCGACCAACTTTTGTGTGGTGTCCATGCCCGAAACTAACGAAAGAGAGTATTATAGTACTTTATTACATGACCGAAAGTCTTAATCTTAAGCGAATAAATAAATGTTGATAACTAGCAGCGGACTTCAACTTCACAGGCAGATGACTGGGAGACATATGCCTAGAACTCCTCAAAATCTTTGGGGAACTCCAGATAATTATCTTGTTCTGAGCAGCATTGGTTTAATAAAGCAAGCGTGAGTACACTTATGGTTGGTACTCAGCAAGTGGAGTAAATTATATGACATGCAAGGCCAAAATTAAGGAAAAGCTAACATGGTTTGACTGCGATAAGCAGATTTAGTTGACCAAGTTTTATTTAGCAAGCATTAACTAAGTGTAAGTATATACCAACCCTTAAATAAAAATAGAGAACATCAATTTAGATCATCTTTAAGTTCAATTATCATGTGAGGGTACAAGCCGCTCTTAACCGTGAGCACCGCTGATATATCAATTTTCACTCTGCAGAGGTTGTACACTTTATCCACAACTCGTGTTTCCCTTAATTCCCGGGTTTGCAAGGCCCTTAAACACTTCCGAGGTGAGTGGCAGGGATTCACTACGAGGCCTTTACAAAGATTCCATAACTTATGACAATCCGCTAAGGTTTCAAGTCAAAGCGGTCATAACCCTCCATAATGAGGAAGTGCCTTAGCCAAGGACCACATATCATAAAGCCTCAAGAGGACCGAGCTATACCCAAACGATGCAACCCCTCTTGCCCTTTCTTTAAGATTATCATAAGCTAAAGTTTCTAATTAATTAGTCAAGAGCAGAGCCATGTAGTATTATGGTTGCACTGTTTTTCTGGGTGGTTCTCCATATTCCAATTAATGCAATGATCTTATAATTATCACCATAAAGGTATTCCAGAACATGAAGTAAAACAAGTGTAGCGTAGCTTTCAAGTTATCCAACCAAAGTCTAAGTAAAAGCAACTAGCGTAGCTACAACATAAAGTAAACAACCCAGGTTTAATCAAGGAATTTCAAAAGAAACTAGGCATATCCTTAATTTGGGATCCCTCATATTATAGACACATGCATGCATATAATGTAAATAGACACATGCATGCATATAATGTAAATATGTGTATTTAGATTTAGAAGTCATTAGGACCGAAATATGATCAAGGACCACTTGCCTTCTTCAAAGTACTACTGCTGCTCAGGGGTGCCTTCAAAGCCTTGCTCTTGCGGACCCTTGAACTGCGCACCGTCTAATGCAACACACAGGTACATACAAACAAACAAGTACAATAAATAAGAAATAATACACCAAACAATATAAACAGAGCAAAACAACATTATAAAGCTGCTGCATACGTCGCAAGGGTCGCGTGAGCGCGAGAATCGATGAAAACGGAGAAGTTATGGCTAAAACATGATTCCAGGGGCTTATTTGTAGAAGATTTGAATCTAAAAGGGCTTTGGACAAAGAAACCGAGGCTAAACAATAATTAAACCATACATCTAGGGTGTAGATTGAAAAACAGAGGGGCTAGGGACGGCGGGTTCTATTTTCGAAAAGGCCAGGGGCTTAAACGGAAGAAAAAGGATCTATTCGTGAATACTTTTGAACTGCCGTGGACCGCGGGGTGATTTCGAATAAACTTAGGGTTTCTTTGGCAAAAAGGCCTAGAGTTGGACCGGTACGTGGGTTTTGACCTGGGTTAGATTAGATCTGTGACAACCCTGGTAATTACATTTTCAAAATCAATGTCATTAGCCTAACTCTATGTTTAAACCAACTAATGAAAGGGTGGAAAGAATTAGAACGAGTTCAGTTGGAATTCAAATTTAATTTGAGCACATTTGGTTACTTTTGAACTTTTAAATTTAACTTTCAAACCATAAGCCAAATGAGATTTTTCCTGAAACCAAAGTTGTAGAACTTTTTATTTTGAACAACTTTCGTGTTCAAAAGTTTTTGAAATTCAAATCAGAAAGAGGAGAAAACGCCCTGTTTGCACCCAGCCCCCTGAAACTTTTCGAATTCTTGCATCCAGGCCCCTCACCCCCCCCCCTTCTCTCTCCTCCGCGCCCGACCGCCGCGCGCCAGGTGGCCGGCGTCGCCTGACCGGCGCGAGGCGCCAGGCCAGTGGCCGCCGCACCACCCCGCCACGGCCGGCTTTGCCCCCTCCCCACGCCGCGCGGCCCAGTGAGCGCCCGCGCGTGCACGCGACGCTGCCGCGCCCAGCCCCGCCGCCCGTCGCGCCCAGTCGCCTCGCTCCGCCGTGCCGCCCTGGCTCCCGCGCCCCGCCAGTCGCCACGCCCGCCCTCCGCCCGAGCCGCTGCACCTGCTGCTCCACCACTCCGCGCGCCACGCTATCTCTCGCGCCCACGCCATATCTCGGCCGCCCAGTCACCGCGCCCGCGCTGCCGCACGCCGCGCCGGCGTTCCGCTGCCGCCCGCCGTGGCCAGTGCGCGCCGTGCCGTGCCTCCGTCCCGCGCGCTGCCCAGGCCCCTCCGCACCCCCTCCTGCCCCTATAAAAGCCCCGCCCGGCCACGCGCGCGAGCCCCAGCACCCAGAATGCCCTCGCCGTCGCCATTGCCGCCGCCGAGCACCGCCCGCCCGTGGACAGCTCTCCGCCGCCGCCCACCGCCCAAACTAAAGCTTCAGCCACCACTACATCATCCCCCTGAAGCTCGCCGACCCACCCAACGCCGCCCAGAACCACCGGAGCGCCGCCGCCGCCGCCGCCCCTGCTCGCCGTGGACAGCACGACCCCGACCTCCTCCGTCCAAGCCGAGCCCCTGAGCAGCTTCCCCACGCGCCACTGAAGCTCGCCGACCGGACCACACCGCCCCAAGCCCGCCGGAGCACCGCCGTCGACGCGTGCCGCGCCGCCGCCGCCTCTGCTCCAACGCCGGCGAGCCCTTCCCGGCCGTCCCCCACCTGAACAACACCCCCACAAGGTAGCCCTCGCACCCCTGAACCTTCCCCGACCCTCACCCCTCGCCGCCGGCGAGCCCCTCGCCGGAATTTCGGCCGGCCGCCGTACCCGAGCCGCCCGAGGACCCAATTGCAAGAATTTAAATCTTTAGAAGGGTCTGCGCGTAAGATTCAAGGACCTAGTTGTAAAAGAAAGTTTCAAATCTAGATTCAAATTCAGTGAACTTGTAAAATTCGTATAAAATCGTAGAAAATTCAGAAAAATGCAAACCCAACTGTTCTGGAATCCTTAGAACAAACTCTACCACTTTTGTTACACAAAGTTTCTCAGAATCTAAACATATTTTGCTCTACATTAAATAGAAGCTTTAATGGACTTATTTTGTACCCACTGTTGTAGGACAATGCTGACCCTAAATTTTGGGCAGTAGGTTAGTTGATTGATGTTTAGGGCTGTGTAAAAAGACTAGGCCCAAATTCCATCTCTAGCTTTACTGTTTATTAAACTTAGTTTCATACCATGTTTAAGTAGATATATTTTATCCCTGCCGTTAGGTGGTGACTCACCCCATGAAACTTTTTCTATGATAATATATTGGTACCTAGAAGCCAGAGGAAAATTAGGAGACTTTTTATCTCACAGTAACCTATTTATTGGATTTATGTGCTAATAACATACATTAAATCAAGAAAATAGTATCTTAGCTTGGAAAATTCTCAAATTTTTACTAGGAGATACACTGTGGTAGAGGTTTCTGTGTAAAAAGTTCCAGGGACAAAAACCCTGTGTAGGGTCCTGTAAAAATGAATCCATGAATATCCTAGGTGTGGAATGTCATATTTTCTATGCTCTAAATACTGCGTAATAAATCCTACAAAAATTACAGTAGCTTCTGCATGCTAAAGTGAAAGCTCTGTAAAAATCTTAAGACTCAGTTGTTGCACCAACTGTTCTGTACAAAAAGAACAAGGATCTAACAGAAACTATGTAATATATTTTTCATAATTAATCTGTTAGATAAAATTGGCTGAAAATTGTACAGTAAGCGCATCTTTCCCTGATGTGCCTAAATCCAAAATTTCATGACCAGAAACTATCCATTGCAGTAATTACTCTTAAATCGTATCAAGTACCATTACCACGACTTAAACTTGTGCATTCATGTAGAATCGACGACTCTCGCCGACGGAACTTACGAACTGGTGCCCGCGTCCGAGAGTGAGCAGCGGGAAGCCCAAGCGAATTTAACTGAAGCAGTTGAAGACCCGAGCCCAAGTTCGGAAGAGCCCCGGACTAACTTTTCGCAAGAAGCAAGCCCCGGAGCATAACCCATCTCTTTCCTAAATTATGCAACTCACTGCTCTTTTGTCTGTGCATTAAGTTTCTAGGAGTTGAATGAAAACTTAGTTGCATGATGTTAGGAACCCTTGCTTGAAAACTAGACGTAAGGTTCGATAGAATGCTGTGCTAATAGGACTCCGGTAAAAGTCGAGTGATTTCCTGTCACTCGCGAGAAAATAGGAGTTGAATGACTACTACACGCTGCAATCATAAGGACACGGACGGGCTATGGAACGATGGTTACGATTGAGGCCCGTCTGTCTAGTGAAAAATGCTAAGGCCGCAGGGTGTGGTAGTGATGGTTAAGTCTTTGAACGTACTAAACACATGCCGAGATTATGGGAATCGGTAAGCTTAAGTACCTGATTGGCCCGGCAAGGGGACGGCATCCTACCCTTTGAACTTCGGTCCCATGTGCATATGGCGAGTGCAGAGAGTGGTCACGACCCGGCGCCGAACCGTGGCGTGGGGCTCTTGTACTCTCGGAGGGTAGCCCCGATCCACGACCCGGAAAGAAATGGGAAAAGTTGCACGTGTGACTCTAGGGAGTAACCACGTGACGTGTGTTTGGGTTTCCCTTGCAAGGTTAAGAAATTCGATTCGAATCGTCCGTTTCTCACGGCTATTGAGACTGCTTAACCATTTTTACCCACAGAGTAAGAAGAGGAACAATGATGATGAATGAACTGGTTGGATGAAAATTTAATGCTTCACCATGTATGCTTTTAGATAGCTGCTTATCTAGACTGGCTAACGAAACTAGAATCTTGAGCTAAAAAGTTGAAAGTAAGGACCCACTTGTAGATGCTTTTCGGCAAAACAAATCCCTGAGCCAAAAAGCCTTGCATGTCTAGAGTCGGTGGAGTAGATTCCACTACACGGGTAAGTCTTGCTGAGTATTAGTATACTCAGCCTTGCTTGTGGTTCGTTTTCAGGTGAGACCTTCGAAGATATGATTGCTAGCTTGACTTGGCCCTGCACTCTTCCCCCTGGTTGGTCGGTGGAATGGGATACGCCCCCGTCCAACGGAGATAATGCCGAGTGATGTCTCGTACGGGCTTCATCGAGACATTCTGTATCGTCGAGTAGTTTCCGTCGTTTATTTCCGCTGCAACTTAAACTCTGAAAAACTTATTTATGATCATTGGAGTATTTGGTTTCTAAACTCAGAACTTGGTCTGTAATATTCACTTATACTAATGTTGTAATATTTGCTGGAATGTGGTATTCTCTGGGCTCATCGTCGCATGAGCGTTTGTATGTATGGCGCTCGATCCGTTCACCGTGGTTGTATCGGGAGGTTATACCCGACAGACCAGTGGATTACTCCGTTTGAAGTGTAAGGTTAACCGAGAATGCCTTAATGGTGATGGTTAATACACTTGAGCCGGATTAATTCAGGTGGTTCTGCCACAAGATCTAATCTAACCTGTCAGATCAGGATTCGACGGCTGCGCAGGCTGGGGCGGCACGGGCGGCGGAGCTGGTGCCGGCGGCGACGGCACACGGCGGCGGGCGGCGGCGGACTCGCCGGACTTGGCCGTAATCGGCCGTCCGGGCTCGGTTTCGATTGCGGGCTGCACGGGAAGGACACGGCTAGGGTTTTGCAAGGCGAGGGCGGCAGCTGCAGGTTAGGGAGATCAAGGGCGCAGAGCGGTGGCTTTATAGGGGCGGCCGAGGCACCTTGACGTGCGGGCCCGGGGCGTCGTGCGGGCGGAGGCGGCGCCGTGTCGCGGCCGGACTCAGGGTCGAACCCGAGTCTGGCTCGAGGTTAGGGCCCGCCTGGCGGTGAGGGGGAGAGGGAGAGGAGAGCGCCGGGGCGGACTAGGCCGCTGGGCCGCAGAGGGGGAGAGGCGAAGCGGCTGGGCCGCACGGGGGAAAAGAAAAAGGACGGTTGGCGGGGCCTTGCAGGAGGAAAGGAAGGAGGGGAAAAAGAAAGAGTGGGCCGGCTGGGCTGCGGGAAGAAGAAGAGAGAGGAGGGAATAAAATAAGGAAATGGGCCGGGCCAAAAGAGAAAAAGAGGGAGAAAAAGAAAAACATCCAAATGCACTTGAATTTGAATTTGAAATTTAAATTCAAATTGAATACAAGCAATAAAATAATGCAATGCGGCATGAAATGCACAAGACCTATATTTCCTTATATTTCTTTTCATGGTTAAGTAAATTATTATTAATTCACAGTAAATGCTCTACAATCAAAAGAACTTGAATAAAAACCTTATGGATCCTGAAAATTATCTAGGAAAATTTATTTAGGTTCCTAATCTGAAAATTAGGGTGTTACAACGCTTATCAAACCATATCTCATGTTGTTCCTCAGCAATTTCTAAGAAACCATTGTAACCTCCCGGAATTTTTCCTGAATGTTATAAGTCCAAAACTCGTGAATTTCAAAAACTTTTTTGTGCTTGTGCTGATAGCTAGGATCTCATATAAGTTTGGACTCTTCCTATCCCAAATTGCTCGCAAAATAAATCTTTTTATGAAGGACTATATTGTTAGTGTGATATATTTGGAGTTATTTGGAGTTTTATTTGAATTCGTTTTATTGGATTTATTTGTTTGAGTGAAATTGGGTGGAATTCAATTCGTAGTGTGCCCTTCGAATTCGAATTCAAATTCGAACCAACCCTAACTCAGCCTGTTACCCACCTTAACCCTAACTCAGCTCAGCCCAGCCCAAAACCAAAACAAAAACCTCAGCCCAGCCCGAACCAGCCCAACTGCCAAGCCTGTCCACCAACCGTGGCCTGCTAACGGCCAATTAGCACCCGCCACCAAGCTAGCCCACACACTGGCCCAGCCCAGCCCAGCTCGGATGCACCGGCCGCGCACACCACGCAACCCCCTACCCCTTCGCCTGCCCAAGCCACTGGCAGGTGGTCCCCACCTGTCAGCTTTCCTCCCAACCTCTCACCCACTCCCCTCCGCTCTCTCCCGCGACGCCGCCGTACCCGTGCCGCGCATGCCCCGCTCGGCGACAAGGGAGCGCAACGGCCTGGCCACGTGACCCCGCGCCCTCGCCCTTGACCGCCCCATCGCCAAACCCTAGTGCCATGCCATGTGATGCTGCGACGTAACCCCCGCGCGCGCACCGAGCCCCACCGGCCAATCCTCGACATCCGTGCTCTAATTGAACTCGGCTGCCATGTATAAAGCTGCTCGCCGCCATAACCCTAGCACCCCCAACTAGGGTTTCCCCTAGTCCGCCGCTGCTACCTAAAAGAGGGAGAGGGAGAAGAGGAGGAGCAAAGGAGGAGGAGCACAGGACGCCAACCACTAGAGCTCTGCCATGCCTGTGGCAGAACCACCTGAATTAATCCGGCTCAAGTGTATTAACCATCACCATTAAGGCGTTCTCGGTTAACCTTACACTTCAAACGGAGTAATCCACTGGTCTGTCGGGTATAACCTCCCGATACAACCACGGTGCACGGATCGAGCGACGTACATACAAATGCTCATGCGACGATGAGCCCAGAGAATACCACATTCCAGCAAATATTACGACATTAACATAAGTAAATATTACAGGCCAAGTTCTGAGCTTAGAAACCAAATACTCCAATTAACATAAATAAGTTCTTCAGAGTTAAGTTGCAGATGAAATAAACAATGGAAACTACTCGACGATACAGGATGTCTCGATGAAGCCCGTACGAGACATCACTCGGCCTTATCTCCGTTGGACGGGGGCGCATCCCATTCCACCGACCAACCAGGGGGAAGAGTGCAGGGCCAAGTCAAGCTAGCAATCATGTCTTCGAAGGGCTCACCTGAAATCGAGTCACAAGCAAGACTGAGTATACTAATACTCAGCAAGACTTACCCGTGTAGTGGAAACTACTCCACCGACTCTAGACATGCCAGGCTTTTTGGCTCAGGGGTTTGTTTTGCCGAAAAGCATCTACAAGTGGGTCCTTACTTTCAACTTTTAGCTCAAGATTCTAGTTTCGTTAGCCAGTCTAGGTAAGCAGCTATCAAAAGCATACATGGTGAAGCATTAAATTTTTCATCCAACCAGTTCATTCGTCATCATTGTTCCTCTTCTTACTCTGTGGGTAAAAATGGTTAAGCAGTCTCAATAGCCGTGAGAAACGGACGATTCGAATCGAATTTCTTAACCTTGCAAGGGAAACCCAAACACACGTCACGTGGTTACTCCCTAGAGTCACACGTGCGACTTTTCCCCTTTCTTTCCGGGTCGTGGATCGGGGCTACCCTCCGAGAGTACAAGAGTCCCACGCCACGGTTCGGCGTCGGGTCGTGACCACTCTCTGCACTCGCCATATGCACATGGGACCGAAGTTCAAAGGGTAGGATGCCGTCCCCTTGCCGGGCCAATCAGGTACTTAAGCTTACCGATTCCCATAATCTCGGCATGTGTTTAGTACGTTCAAAGACTTAACCATCACTACCACACCCTGCGGCCTTAGCATTTTTCACTAGACAGACGGGCCTCAATCGTAACCATCGTTACATAACCCGTCCGTGTCCTTATGATTGCAGCGTGTAGTAGCCATTCAACTCCTATTTTCTCGCGAGTGACAGGAAATCACTCGACTTTTACCGGAGTCCTATTAGCACAGCATTCTATCGAACCTTACATCTAGTTTTCAAGCAAGGGTTCCTGACATCATGCAACTAAGTTTTCATCCAACTCCTATAAACTTAATGCACAAGCAAAGAGTGATGAGTTGCATAATTTCGGAAAGAATGGGTTATGCTCCGGGGCTTGCCTTCGCAGTTCGCTTGGGGATCTTCCGAACTTGTGCTCGGGTCTTCAAGAGCTTCAGTTAGATTTGCTTGAGCTTCACGCTGCTCACTCTCGGACGCGGGCACCAGCTCGTAAGTTCGGTCGGCGAGAGTCGTCGATTCTACATGAGTGCACAAGTTTAAGTCGTGGAAATGGCACTTGATTACGATTTGAGAGTAATTACTACAAGGGATAGTTTCTGGTCATGAAATTTTGAATTTAGGCACATCAAGGAAAGATGTGCTTACTGTAAAATTTTCAGCCAATTTTATGTAACAGATTAATTATGAAAAATACATTACATAGTTTCTGTTAGATCCTTGTTCTTTTTGTACAGAACAATTGGTGCAACAATTGAGTCTAAGATTTTTACAGAGCTCTCACTTAAGCATGCAGAAGCTACTGTAATTTTTGTAGGATTTATCATGCAGTATTCAGAGCATAGAAAATATGACATTCTACACCTAGGCTATTCAAAGATTCATTTTTTACAGGACCCTACACAAGGTTTTTGTCCATGGAACTTTTTACACAGCAACCTCTACCATAGTTTATCTTCCAGTAAAAATTTGAGAATTTTCCAAGCTAAGATACTATTTTCTTGATTAAATGTATGTTATTAGCACATAAATCAAATAAGTAGGTTACTGTGAGATAAAAAGTCTCCTAATTTTTCCCTGGCTTCTAGGTAGCAATACATTAGCATAGGAAAAGTTTCAATGGGTGACTCACCACCTAACTGCCGGGATAAAACATTCTACTTACACATGAATTAAAACTAAGTTTAACAAACAGTAGAGCTAGAGATGGAATTTGGACCTGATCTTTTTACACAGTCCTAAACATCAAGCAACTAATTCACTGCCCAAAATCTAGGGTCAGCATTGTTCTAGAACAGTGGGTACAAAATAAGTCCATTAAAGCTTCTATTTAATGTAGAGCAAAATATTTTGAGATACTGAGAAAACTTTTGTAACAAAAGTGGTAGAGTTTGTTCTGAGGATTCCAGAACAGTTGAGTTTGCATTTTTCTGAATTTTCTAAGATTTTATACGAATTTTACAAGTTCACTGAATTTGAATCTAGGTTTGAAACTTTCTTTTACAACTAGGTCCTTGAATCTTACGCTCAGACCCTTCTAAAGATTTAAATTCTTGCAATTGGGTCCTCGGGCGGCTCGGGTACGGCGGCCTGCCGAAATTCCGGCGAGGGGGCTCGCCGGCGGCGAGGGGCGAGGGTCGGGGAAGGTTCAGGGGTGCGAGGGCTACCTTGTGGGGGTGTTGTTCAGGTGGGGGACGGCCGGGAAGGGATCGCCGGCGTTGGAGCAGAGGCGGCGGCGGCGCGGCTCGCGTCGACGGCGGTGCTCCGGCGGGCTTGGGGCGGCGTGGTCCAGTCGGTGAGCTTCAGTGGCGCGTGGGGAAGCTACTCAGGGGCTCGGCTTGGACGGAGGGGGTCGGGGTCGTGCTGTCCACGACGAGCAGGGGCGGCGGCGGCGGCGGCAGTGCGGGCGGCGGCGCTCCGGTGGTTCTGGGTGGCGTTGGGTGGGTCGGCGAGCTGCGGTGGGGTGATGTAGTGGTGGCTGGGGGCTCAGTTTGGGCAGTGGGCGGCGGCGGAGGGCTGTCCACGGGCGGGTGGTGCTCGGCGGCGGCGATGGCGACGGTGAGGCGTTCTGGGCTGCGGTGGCTCGCGCGCGTGGCCGGGGTGGTGCTTTTATAGGGACAGGAGGGGGTGTGGAGGTGCCTGGGCGACGCGCGGGGCGGGGCACGGCAACGGCGTGCACTGGGCGCGGCGGGCGGCGGCAGAACGCCGGCGCGACGTGCGGCAGCGCGGGCGCGGTGACTGGGCGGCCGCGATATGGCGTGAGCGCGGTGGGATAGTGCCGGGCGCGGAGTGGTGAAGCAGCAGCGGCAGCGGCTCGGGCGGAGGGCGGGCGCGGCGACTGGTGGGGCGCGGGGGCCGGGGCGGCACGGCGGAGCGCGGCTACTGGGCGCGACGGGCGGCGGGGCTGGACGCGGCTGCGTCGCGGGCACGCGCGGGCGCTGACTGGCCGCGCGGCGTGGGGGCGGGGCAAAGCCGGCCGTGGCGGGGTGGTGCGGCGGCCACTGGCCTGGCGCTTCGCGCCGGTCAGGCGACGCCGGCCACCTGGCGCGCGGCGGGCGGGCGAGCGCGCGCGGTGCGGCAGAGGAGGGGAGGGGAAACGAGGGACCTCGATGCAAGAATTTGGAAAACTTCAGGGGGCTGGGTGCAAACAGGGCATTTTCTCCTCTTTCTGATTTGAATTTCTAAAACTTTTGAACACGAAAGTTGTTCAAAATAAAAAGTTCTACAACTTTGGTTTCAGGCAAAATCTCATTTGGCTTATGGTTTGAAAGTTAAATTTAAAAGTTCAAAAGTAACCAAATGTGCTCAAATTAAATTTGAATTCCAACTGAACTCGTTTTAATTCTTTCCACCCTTTCATTAGTTGGTTTAATCATAGAGTTAGGCTAATGACATTGATTTTGGAAATGTAATTACCAGGGTTGTCACAATGCCTGCGCCCGTACGTCTCCACCGACGTAGATGCTCGGCACAGTCCGGCCCCGACCCGCTTGCTTCGACTCGTCATGTCGCCGCACCCTTTCTTCATTCGGCTCGCCGGTAGGTGCCGCCGCCCCTTCCCGTCGCCTTTGTGCTGCCGGCATGAGCTTCGTGCCGCCAGTGCCATCCTCTAGCTAGCCCTAGGTACCTCATCCCCTTGTGCCCAGCCTTCGTGCCACACCATTTGTGCAGGAGCCGTCGTAGTCGCCGTCTTCATCCCTTGCAACCCCAGCGCTGCCACTGGCCTGGAGCACCAAGACCCCGCACGCATGCACGCACGCCTGAACCACCTTGCCAGGCCTCGCCTTTGCCCTGCCACATCCGGACCGAGCCTCACCATCCCTTCGCCATGCCCGCCCCGTGCGGGGTGGGCATGCCCTGGTGCCGCAATGCCGTGGCGTGGCGCTCGCCACGCCACTACGGCATTTCGCCGAGCGCCTCGCGTGCGTCCGCATGCACACACACCCTCCTAGGCACATGCACGCACGCACACAGGCACCGCCGCACCGGATCCAGCGCGAGCCACACCAGATCTGCCCAAAGGCCGACACTCGGGCCCCACCTGGCAGAGCGAGGAGGAGGCGCCTGACATGTGGGCCAGCAACATAAGCGAAAGGAAAGAGAGATGGGAAAGGAGGTCCACACCAGCCCAAGAAGGCTGCAATGTTGTTGGGCCAGAAGATGAAGCGCCACCGCACCAAGCCGGCGTGTCAAGCTCCCGAGCCAGCCTTCTAACTTGAGCCAGCCCGCCAAGCCACGAACCAAGCCGGCCTGCCTAAGCCCGAGTCAGTCTGCTAGCCGTAGGCAGAGCCGAGTCGTGAGCCTGTTGGGCCAACTAATCCAACCCAACGCTATTGGCTCGTTATCATAGCCGCCCCTATCGTTTTCTTTTGTCTGAACCATGCTGACATGCAGGCCCAGCATGTCAGCGACGCTCGGTGGCCGACCCATGGGCTCGAGCCCTGTCTGACCTTTGACCCCTTTGACCGTTGACTGGTCAACGTTGACAAGTCAACACTGACGTCAGCAGGGCCCACTCCTGATGTAAGTAGGTATTGACCCCCCATGATGTCATGTTGATGTCAGCATGCCACATGGCACGCTCTGGTGTTGCCACATGTCACTCATAAGTGATTTTCTTTTCTGATAATCATTTATTAATTTTAGAAATAGGTTTTTCCTTAGAAAATTCATAAAAAATCAACTCGACCTCCAAAAATTATGAAATCAATTTCATAATTCATGTAAAATCATGATCTACACGTATAGTAGGTTTTGTGGTGATTTTAATCTTATTTGGTACTTTTGTGCACTTTTGCACTCTTATACTTATTTACGAATAGGACCCGTCTACAAGGAGCTAATCGACGGCCATGACTACTCGGAGGCCTAGGAAGACTACGAAGAGCCGCCAGGTTCACGCCCATCTTCAATTGGAATACCTATTAGGCATTGCTTGCTATATATGCTATTGCTCCCTAATGTGTTGGGATGAAATGAACCTTCATAGCCTATTTATTTACTTGAATTCCTTGCTATCCTGTACACTTGATAATTATGAGATGCCTTGCTATGACTTGCATGTGTATCTGAGGGAATGGATGGATAGTATTGGCGTGAGTGGAGATACACTTCTGAGGAGTTGGTGTATAGGGCTTTTTAGCCGCGAGCGAGCAAACTTAACTCGATCTTGGATCGAGGGCTTGGGGTGTGTATCTTGGCACACCCTACGGAGTACCTGTGGCGGGTACAACTTTGTGGTGACTTGGTTGAGGAGCTGGGGGCACCCGTAATGGGTGGAGTTGCTGACCATTGCGGTGGAGATGCATGCGATGAAGATGCTCACTTCGGCAATTGAGGACCGGGTGTGAGAAACAATGATTTGTGGGACTATGTTAAGCGTGCACACCACTTACCCATTGTGTGTGTGGGTCCGATCTAGGGCTAGCAAGTATGGTACCAAGCCGGTAAGAGGATCGAGTATTGGCGTAGGGGGAGGAGGTGTTGACCTCACGTTCCCCGAGATGCAAGGGAGGCTTCACAGTCCCAGGGCGACCTCTTGCGGGAGGATGCGCCCAAGACCTGGGAAAGTGTTGGCGGTGGATTTTCATGATTTTTACCGCAAACATTTCTCTAGATTTCATGCTTATAAGGCCAAGATCATGCCAAAATCATTTATCCTAATGAGTTCCATAATTTTTGTTGCGTATTTGATCTCAGGAGCTCACTGTGCGAAATTTGGCCGATTTGGGAGAAATGGCACTATGGCCTTTCAGGCTCAAACTTCACCTGCACGTTTACAAATACAAGTCAAAGCAATCCTGACGGGCACATCATCAAGAAAAAACATCCGACGGTCGAATGGCTTGAGCCATGGATTGATGGGCCCACATGCAGCGTCTACCCTGGTCTTCAAGCTCCGAACCGCCTCCCTGAGTAACATGCATGCGTTGATCAACAAGGTGGTGCAATGGATGGCTGAGAGGAGCCAGAGCCAGGCTGGCCGGCTTCTAACTATCGAGCCTCAAAATGACGCAACCACTACCGACCTTAGGAGAAGATTAGGAGCATCCACGAGAAGGGAGGTGACACGCGGCAACATTCCTAGGCGGGCCGGCCTAGGAGAGGCCGGCCGGCCTGGCCCTGCGGCGCCACATGCCCCCCACCCCTTCGCGTGGAAGTTACACAACCGCCGTACCTGCGTGGAAGCTAAGAACATGTCCAAGTACCAACCTTGAAGAGCTATAAATAGCTTCCCATACCTCCACTCTCAACACACCATCCTTGGAGAGAAGTTGACTTCTTGGTTTAGTTACTCTACAGAATAGGGATTGGTCCTACTCCGGCTTTGTAGACACCTTGGAGGAATAAAGCTTATTCAAGTAAGTTCCTCGTTTATCTTCAGTGCCTCGCTAGTTCTTCTCTCACTTTCAGTAATTTTTTTATTTACTTTCGTTGATCCGCGGGATCACGTGAGGCGGAAGTCAGTGACTCGATAGTTTAGGTGTGGTGCTTAGACTTGATAGATACCTTGGGTTGTGTTCCACCCCACCGAACAGTGTGGTAGGCGGCAGGTGGTGACAGCCCTGTCCGTCCCTCGTAGTCCACCATGTTCGGATGTTTTCATAGCAGTAGTAGTAGGTTGCCGTTGGACTCCCCTCTCACCCTTTCTAAAGTCCTTCCTCTTCCAGCCGCCGAAGCAGATCAAGCTAGTAGATAACAAGTTATTTGGGTAACGAGTTGGCTAACTGAAGTTAAGCCCTCTACCTCTTACCTCTTCTCCCCTGGTGGGTCCGGTTTGAATAGTTCTAGGTCTTGTCGCGCTTATCGTTCCTTGGATTCGATATCCCAGGTAAACTCCTTGGTGAAAGCTACTTCGGTATCCGTGCGCTTGCGGATTAGTTCGTATAGTCTAAGGAGTGCCAACAAGCTTTCTAGCGCCGTTGCTGGGGAACGGCAGCAACACTAGTTTTAGAGCTGTTTCAGCCGTACACTTTCCACAACATTTCCACACACCACATGAAGTTTACTCCTAGTTATCCGACAATTCCATCCCACGAGTATTTGGGACAGCCACCATCTTGCCCCCGTGTATTATCTGATGGTTATGAGATCCATTCCAGTGTCATAGCCATGGTTCACGCACAGTCCTTTTCTGGTAGGAAGGACAGATGTCCCTATGCTCACCTGCAGGAATTCGAGGAGAATTGCTCTCTTCTCACCATACCCGGTATGAATCAAAACACCCTACGATGGAAGCTATTCCCGTTCTCTCTGACGGGGGAAGCGAAAGTTTGGTACAACCGGAAGGCATGAGAGTTGGAGGAGATTGGATAGAGCTGATGGATGAGTTCTGCTTATTCTTCTTCCGTGTTACCAAAGTGATGCCGCTTCGCATTCAACTGCTGACATTCAAGCAAGGCGAAGAGTCACTTGGAGCAGCTTGGGCAAGATTCATGCAGATGGCATATTCTGGACCACCTCACAGTATTCCAGAAGAGATGCTAATGCAACACTTTGTTCGTTGGTTGAAGCCGGATAGCGCGCATTTCATGAATGTCGCCTCCGAGGGATCCGTCATGTACAAGACAGTGGCTGAAGTACAGACTATTCTGAAGAAAGTCCTTCACAGCACTCAGTACACGGGAGTCTTTGATGATCCACCCAAGCCAGCTGATCAACCCAAGGAGAATCAGCATGTTCATATCATATCAGCTGCATCCTCTCAACCTCCACCATACATAGAGGAGATCACCGAACCAAGCAAGTCCACAGATCATGAGCCACTCATTGAAGATATGCCAATGTTCATCCCTGATCTCTTCAGAGAAGAAGAGTGCATATGCTCAAGATCTGAGGCGTTCATTTCAGATGCTACACCGCAGATTGAGGGTCTTACTGCGATTATGAGCAAGGAATGAATAGAGGAAGTGGAATCAAGCAGTAGTATCATACAGGTCTACCACAATTTCATAATACTCCTCTGCACTATTGGGGACGCTACACCGCAAGAAGTCTTTTACGACCCGAAAGTTGGGGCGAATGTGATGTCCAAGACTTCAGCAGATCACATTGCATCAGAAGAAACCCTAGCTTTCTCTCATAAGCACCTGAAGCGGATCGACGGCCAGATCGTGAAGAGCATAGGAATCCTCCGCATTACGCCCTTTAAAATGGGACGTAACAGAGTGTTCTTGGATTTTCACATTTTCGATATCCCTGAAGGTGAAGAGTTCGTCTTGATTGGGCAACCAATAGAGCCACTTGTGAACCCAAACAGAGACCGAGCAAGCCTCGAGGTTAAGGTTGGCAAAGATAGAATCCCGGTCAGCCTAGTTCATTCATGCAACACCATTGCAGAAGCTAGACTGGAGCAAGACCCAGTGGAGGAAGCAATGAGCATCATTCAAGAAGGGACAACTCATCCCAATATTGAAGAAGATGCCATTCACTTCACCCAGGAAACAGATCCGGACGGCTAGAGTAAGCTCAACGAAGAAGAGAAAACGCAACCTCCTATTCCTGAGTTGAAGCCGTTGACTTCTGGTCTGAAGTATGCTTTCCTCCACAACAACAGAAGAACACCAGTCGTCATCAGTGATAAGCTGACAGAGAGTGAGACTCGGCGGCTCGTTGCAGTCTTAGAGAAGTACCGATCCGTCATCGGATATTCTCTGCAAGACTTGAAGGAGATCAGCCCCAACTTATGCACCCATCAGATTCCAATGGAACCGGACCATAAGCCGTCAAGAGAGCATCAGTGATGGCATAATGATGAGATGTGGGAGGTAGTGAAGAAGGAGGTTCTAAAGCTACTGCACGCGGGCATCATCTACCCCGTGCAAGACAGTGAGTGGGTCGGCCCAGTTCAAGTAGTTCTAAAGAAGGGAGGCATGACAGTAGTCCAGAATGAGAGAAATGAGCTCATACCTCAGAGGACAGTTACTGGATGGTGGATGTGTATCGATTATCGGATGCTCAACAAGGCTACCCGGAAAGATCACTTTCCTCTCCCCTTCATTGATGAGATGCTTGAACTGTTGGCAAAGTATTCATTCTTCTTCTACCTTGCTTGATACTCTGGTTGTTATCAAATTCCTATTTATCCGGATGATCAGAGTAAGACTACCTTCACTTGTCCCTACGGCACGTTCGCCTACATGCAAATGTCGTTTGGTGTTTGCAATGCACCTGCTTCATTTCAAAGGTGTATGATGGCGATCTTCTCTGACCTAATCGAGAATATCATGGAAGTATTCATGGATGACTTATCAGTCTATGGCAATAGCTTTGAGGAGTGCCATGAGAATTTGGATAAAGTTCTCAAGAGATGCCAAGAAACACACTTAGTCCTTATTTGGGAGAAGTGTCACTTCATGGTCAGAGAAGGGATTGTCCTTGAACATAAAGTGTTAGAAAAAGGGATAGAAGTGGATTGGGTAAAAATCAATGTGATCGAGTAGTTACCCCCCTCGACGAACATCAAGGGAGTTCGGAGTTTTCAGGGACTTCTCCCCTATAGCCAGGCCTTTGACAAGTCATCTTGCCAAAGAGACCCCATTCAACTTCGATGAGGATTGCCTCATAGCCTTCTACACCCTTAAGAAGGCATTGGTGTCCGCACCCGTCATACAACCACCGGATTGGAATCTTCCATTTGAGATCATGTGTGGTGCAAGTGACTATGCAGTCGGTGCAGTGCTGGTCAATGCAAGGATAAGCAGCATTATGCCATGTCTTATGCAAGCAAGACATTGACCGGACCCCAGCTGAACTATGCAACAACAGAGAAGGAACTTCTAGCAGTGGTATTCGCCATTGACAAGTTCACATCCTACCTGGTTGGTGCCAAGGTGATAGTATACACGGATCATGCTGCACTAAAGTAGGTCCTAACAAAAAAGGATACCAAGCCACGACTCATCTGTTGGATTCTGCTCTTACACGAATTTGATTTGGAAATCAAGGATAAGAAAGGAGCAGATAATTATGTGGCTGATCATCTCTCAAGGATGCAAGTCAAAGGATCAGATTTACCAATTGATGACTACTTGAGAGATGATACTCTTCTGAAGGTCACTACATCCAGTCCATGGTATGCCAACTTAGTGAATTTCATGGTGACTGCGTATATACCTCCAGGAGAAGACAAAAAGAAGTTGATTCACCTCAGCAGATATCACTTATGGGATGACCCCTATCTATTTAAGGTCTATGCTGATGGTTTACTCCGCCGCTGCATCCTGCTATATGAGACCTGCAAGATTCTAGAGCGTTGTCACTCCTCACCATATGGAGGGCACTATGGAGCATTCCAGACCCATGCTAAAGTTTGGCAGAGTGGATTCTTCTCGCCAAACATGTATGGTGATGCCAAGGAGTTTGTGCGGCGATGCCCAAGATGTCAAAAACACGGGAACATCAATTACGCTCTCGGCGGCCCGAACCTGTCTAAAACCTTGTGTTCCTTTGCACCTTCGAGTTCCTGATCTCGGCGACACCCTACATACAAACTCACCACCTCGGGGGTATCCCTCGGTGGGCGTGGCGGTAAAACACCGACAGCTGGCGCGCCAGGTAGGGGAGGTCATCGAGCGCTGCGCTCGATGAGGGCACAACCTTCATCTTCGGCTCCTAGATCTGCGTCGCCAACGGCTCGGGTGGCATCAACAGCCACCTAGCCAACTCCAAGGAGCCGAAGACCTCTTCATCAACTCCAAGCAGTGATCTAGACGACTTCATCGACAAACTCAACGATATGCTGCTTCCTGATCTGGCCTAGCAAATTGAAAAGATGTCCGTTTCCAACGTGACTTCCACTCGTGGCGCACCAGATCTATTCAGGTCGGATTCAAACCAATCTGAAAAGACCTCACAATCCAAATCCCTCTCTAACTTGGAGGAGGATTTGGATCTGCTGCTCAAGACCAAAGACGTGGGCGTCACCGCTTATCGGGGGGGGGGGGGGGCGTTTTCGACTCCTACTCGGACTCCATCGCTACTCGGACTTGAAGCAGGCTCCGAATAGGACTCGAAGATACGGGAGCCACCGCTTGTCGGGCAGCCCCCGCCCTTAATAATCAGTCGCAACCCGACGGCCACACCGAATTCTTGTCGGGCAGCCTTCTGGGTTTAACCATCACATCAACGCTGCAAGGACGTTTCGCGTACTGGAAGGGCTTTGAGCCCTCCGAACTACTCGATTACGACTCCCGCCTCGTGGCCTTCATGCAGGAGCTACCCTTCCAGGAGGGTAGACCCCTCTCCCCCATTGCGGAGGAAGGAGAGAGTAGCACAGAGCAACTCGAGAACAGCCTTAGGGCTAACCAGTCGCCGGATCGTCAAGTCTGCATGACTTCCCTTCGCAACGCGGAGGAAGACGAGCTGGGCACCCAGTACGACAACGAGCAACTCGCGGACGTCTCAACCGACGAGCCCACAGCTGACGCTCCCCAATATGAAGATGAGGAGCACCAAAGGATTCGGCGGGCAAAGAACGCAAAGCACGCTCAACGCAGGCGCAACGTACAGAACCGCGCCCACGAACCAAGGGAACTCAACAACACTTTCGCAGCAGTCGCAGATCGTGAGTACCGCATGCCGATTTGCTCCATCGCAGAAGCAGCGCTCCTAGCTCAACAACTCCCATCCAACCCTTAGATTCAAAGGGTGCAGTACTTGACCCAGCACACGCTCGTGCAACTCGATGGGCCACTTCCAGTGTCTTCCACTCGGAATCAGCCCTCGAGGTCTGAGCGCCATGGTGATACCGCGCTGGTCAGTCGCACTCCTGGAGGAGGCCCCGGGAGCTCGAGGAACGACAACCGCCAGTGCAACGAGGGCTATCCGTCCGCGTGTGGCCACAATGAACAAGAAGTACAACAACCCACTCGCAACCAGTGGGGGCAAGTCACCACGACCAAGATCCACTTGAGGCCAACCACCATGATGCTCCCACGGCCGACCTCAGGCAAAAAATCAACGAAGGCCATGACGCGCGGCTTGTCATGGAAACAAAGAGAAGGGACCGCACCGGCAGGTGCCACGACGATGACGACAACGATCGTTTCCCCACCTTCACCACCAGCATCACCGACAAGTCCTATCCAAAGGACTTCAGACCAGTCGGGATCCCCAAGTATGATGGTAAGCAGGACCCGCGCCAGTGGATTCATTGCTACTCCGTCGCCATTGAAGTTTCAGGGGGATCCAACTCTATAAACGTTCTTTACTTCCCGGTGGCCCTGGAGTCCGCGCCCCTCACGTGGCTCGAAAGCCTCAAGCCAAACTCCATCGACTCGTGGGAGGACCTCAAGCGGGCCTTCATCGACAACTTCCAGGGATCCATGATCAGGACATTCATGAGAAAGAGATGAACGAGACCCTGAGGTCCTACACACGGTGTTTCTTCGAGACGCGCGCCACCATCACCAACATCACAGATGAAGACGTCATCTGTTGCTTCCAAAACGACCTCTTCTCCAAGAGCACGTACCACGACTTCGGGCGCAACCGCCCGACTACTGCCATGGAGCTGCGTGACATGATGGCATGGTGGGCTGACCAGGAGGACGAGGAAAACGACCGCTTCCCCAAGCGCAACCACGACAAGCAAGGCAACGGGAATAGCCACTTCGACAAGAGCCAGCGGAACCACTCAGGGAACCCTCGAAAGCGCAAGCCAAACCATGAAGTCACGGCTATTGAGTGCAACCCACGTGGCAAGAAGTCGGGGAACAACCACTCGGACTACGAGCAAGTCATGCACAAACAATGTCCGATACACCCGAAGTCGTGACACACGCTCTTCGAGTGCGTCACCATCCGCAAATCACTCAATGCACCACCCCTCCCTCAAGCAGGAAAGTGAAAAGACAAGGAGGACGATGAGGGAGGTGACAAGTCGGGGGGCTGAAGACTTCCAGGATCAGAATGTGGCAGAACCACCTGAATTAATCCGGTTCAAGCGCGCTATTCATCACCACAAGGGCAATCAAGGCTAACTCGCACTTCAAACGGAATAATCCACTGGTCTGTCGGGTAACCTCCCGATACAACCACGGTTCTTACGGATCGAAGCCACACATACATGTACTCACACGAAGGTGAGCCCAGAGTATACAACATTCCACAATTTTTACACCACGGAGTTCATCATAAATTATCATTACAATAGGGTTCAAATTCGTAAAACAAGGTACTTCGGATTTCGAAATAAATGAGTTCTTCAGAGTTCAGGCAGCGGAAAAGATAACGACAACTACTCGACGATAAAGGATGTCTCGATGAAGCCCGTACGAGACATCATTCGGTATCACCACCGTTGGCCGGGGGCGTATCCCATTCCACCGACCAACCAGGAGGAAGGGTACAAGGCCAAGTCAAACTAGCAATCATGTCCTTGACAGTTTCACCTGAAAACAAGCCACAAGCAAGGCTGAATATACTAATACTCAGCAAGTCTTACCCGTGTAGTGGAATCTACTCCACCGACTCTAGACATGCAAGGCTTTTTGGCTCAGGGGTTTGTTTTGCCGAAAAGCATATACGAGTGGGTCCTTACTTTCAACATTTAGCTCAAGATTCTAGTTTCATTAACCATTCTAGATAAGCAGCTATCCAATATCATTCATGGTGAAGCATTAAATTTCATCCAACAAGTTTATTCATCATCATTGTTCCTCTTCTTACTCTGTGTGGTAAAAGGGATTAAGCAGTCTCAATAGCCGTGAGAAACGGACGATTCGAATCGAGTTTCTTAACCTTGCAAGGGAAACCTAAACACACGTCACGTGGTTACTCCCAGAGTCACACGTGCAACTTTTCCCCTTTCTTTCCGGGTCGTGGATCGGAGCTACCCTCCGAGAGTACAAGAGCCCCACGCCACGGTTCGGCGCCGGGTCGTGGCCACTCTCTGCACTCGCCATATGCACATGGGACTCGGAGCTACCCTCCGAGAGTACAAGAGCCCCACGCCACGGTTCGGCGACGGGTCGTGGCCACTCTCTGCACTCGCCATATGCACATGGGACCGAAGTTCAAAGGGTAGGTTGTCGTCCACTTGCCGGGCCAATCAGGTACTTAAGCTTACCGATTACCATATTCTCGGCATGTGGTTAGTACGTTCAAAGACTTAACCACCACTACCACACACTGCGGCCTTAGCATTTTTCACTAAACAGACGGGCCTCAATCGTAAACATCATACCATAGCCCGTCCGTCGTCCTTATGATTGCAGCGTGTAGTAGACATTCAACTCCTATAATCTCGCGAGTGACAGGAAATCACTCGGCTTTTACCGGAGTCCTATTAGCATAGCATTCTATGAAACCTGATATCCAGTGTTCAGAGCATGGGTACCTAACATCATGCAACTAAGTTTTCATTCAACTCCTATAAACTTAATGCACAAGCAAGAGAGTACTGAGTTGCATAATTTAGGAAAGGAATGGGGTTATGCTCCGGGGCTTGCCTTCTTGTGCAAAGTTAGCTTGGGGCTCTTCCGAACTTGGGCTCGGGTCTTCAAGAGCTTCAGTTAGATTTACTTGAGCTTCACGCTGCTCACTCTCGGACTCGGGCACCAGCTCGTAAGTCCCGTCGGCGAGAGTCGTCGATTATATGAATGCACCAATATAAGTTATAGTGAGGGTATATGACGATTATTTTCACTCACGTCAAGGTTGTAGTTCACAAAACAGTGACTTGGTTGTGATGTTACTTTATCATTCGTGGGCAATCGTTAATAGAGTAGAATAGTACAATAAGTAACTCGTTAAGCAAGGTGGGGTGGGTGTTCATGGGAACTTATGTTACTCATGAAAACATGATTTAAGTGTAACTACTACTGTAAGTAGTTTCTGGTCATGAAACCTTGGATCTAGGCACATCAGGGAAAGATAAGCTTACTGTAAAATTTTCGGATATTTTCATGCAGCAGATTGATTATGAAAAATATAATACATGGTTGCTGCTGGATTCTTGTTCTTTTTGTACAGAACAAATGGTGCAAAAACTGAGACTAAGATTTTTACAGGGCTTTCATTTAATCATGCAGGACCTACTGTAATTTTTATAGGATTTATTATGCAGTTTTCAGAGCATAGTAAATATGACATTACACACCTAGGTTATTCACGGATTTATTTTTTTACAGGATCCTACACAGGGTTTTTGTCTATGAAACTTTTTACACAGCATCCTCTACCACTGAGTATCTTTTAGTAAAAATATGAGAATTTTCCAAGCTAAGATACTATTTTCTTGATTTAATGTAAGTTATTAGCACATAAATCAAATAAATAGGTTCCTGTGAGATAAAAAGTCTCTACATTTTTCTATGGCATCTAGGTACCATTACACGAATATAGAAAAAGTTTCATTAGGTGAATCACAATCTAACCATAGAGATAAAAATATTTAGCCAATCATGCCATGAAACTAAACTTTGCAAGAAGTATATCTAGAAATAGATTCTGAGCTTGATCTTTTTAGGGTGGCCTATTTATCAGGTAATTTCCTCACTGTAAATTTTTCAGGGCCAGCACTTGTCTCAAGACAAGTCTATGAATAAAAGCCATTAATCTTTCCATTTTATTTAAAGCATGATTTCGCTAGAATCTAAGGTGATGCATGTAACAAAAGTTGTGAAGCTTAACCTCAGGTCTCTAGAGCAGTTGACTTTGCAGTTTTCTGAATTTTCTACGATTTTATACGAATTTTACAAGTTCACTGATTTTGAATCTAGGTTTGAATCTTTCTCTTACATCTGGGTCCTTGAAATCTTACGGGCAGAACCTTCTAAAGAATTCAATCGATGCAATTGGGTCCTTAGGCGGCTCGGGTGCGGTGGTCGGCCAAAATTCCGGCGAGGGGCTCGCCGGCGGCGAGGGGTGAGGGCCGGGGAAGGACCAGGGGTGCGAGGGCTACCTCGTGGGGGGTCTTGGTCGGGTGGGGGACAGCCGGGAGTAGCTCGTCGGCGTTGGAGCAGGGGCGGCGGCGGCGGTACGCGTCGACGGCGGTGCTCCACCGGGCTTGGGGCGGTCTGGTCTGGACGGGGAGCTTCAGTGGCGCGTGGGGAAGCTGCTCCGGTACTTGGCTTGGGCGGAGGAGGTCGGAGTCGAGCTGTCCGCAGTGACCAGGGGCGGCGGCGGCGGCGACAGCGCGGGCGGCGGTGCTCCGGCGGTCCTGGGCGGCGTTGAGCGGGTCGGTGAGCTCCGGTGGGTTGATGTGGTGGTGGCTGGAGGTTCAATTCGAGCGGTGGATGGCTGTAGAGGGCTGTCCACGAGCGGGTGGAGCTCGGCGGCGACAATGGCGGCGGCGGGTGTTCTCTGGTTGCTGGTAGCTCGCGCGGGTGGCCTGGGGCGGCTTTTATAGGGACAGGAGGGAGGGAGGAGTGCCAGGCGACGCGCGGGGGTGATAGCACGGCAATGGCGTGCCACTGGCCATGGTGGGTGGCGTCTGGACACCGGCGCGGCGTGCGGAGGGCGGGAGCGCGCGACTGGGCACCGGGGATTTTGCGTGGGAGAGCGAGGAGATAGCGCGGCACGGGGTTGGAGGGCAGCTGCAGCAGCGGCTCGGGCGGGCGGCAAGCTCAGCGACGGGCGGGTCGCGGCGAGCGGTGCGGCACGGCGCGGCGCGGCCGTTGGGCGCGGCGGGCGGCGAGCAGAGGCGCGGCTGGCGTGGCGCGCGTGGCGAGCTGGGGCTGGGCAGCGCGGCGGTGGGGGGGGGGGGGGGGGGGGGCAAAGCCGCGCTCGGGGGCGAGGGTCAGCAGCCACTGGCCTGGCGGCTTGCGCCGGTCAGGCATCGCCGGCCACCTGGCCGGGATGTCGGGCGGGGAGGGGAGAGAGAGGAGGGGGAAGAAAGGTCTATTTGCGAAATTTGAAAAGTTCCAAGGGGCTGGTTGCAAACAGGATGTTTTCTCCACTTTCTAATTTGAATTTCAAAAACTTTTGAACATGAAAGTTGTTCAGAATAAAAAGTTCTACAAGTTTGGTTTCAGGCAACACCTCATTTGGCTTGTGGTTTGAAAGTTAATTTAAAAATTCAAAGGTATTCATATGTGCCCAATTTCAATTTGAATTTCAACTTAACTTGTTCTAATTCTTTTCACCCTTTTATTAGTTGGTTAAGCATAGGGTTGGGCTAATGACATTTCTTTAGAAATGTAATTTATCAGGGTTGTTACAGCCTTCCCCCCTTAACAAGAATCTCGCCCCGAGATTCGGTAGATCTTAGTGTGGACAGGGGTGCACATACCAGTGGTTGAGATAAGAAAACCAGGGAAATTTTGGTTTAGGTAGCTCTCGGTTTCCCAGGTGGCTTCTTCTTCAGTGTGATGATTCCATTGAACTTTATACATTTTAATCACTTTCCTCCTGGTCCCTCTTTCTTTTCGATCCAAAATTTTAACCGGGTGTTCGACATACGAGAGGTCGGGTTCTACCAATATTTCTTGTTGTTCCACAATCTCGATAGGGACTCGAATACACTTCTTGAGTTGAGATACGTGGAAGACATCATGGGTGGCCGTGAGCTGAGGGGGCAGTCGTAATTTGTAGGCTACGGGTCTGCAGCTCTCAATGATTTCGTAAGGACCAACATAACGGGGAGCTAGTTTGCCTTTGATTCCGAATCTTTGCACTCCCTTGGTTGGTGAAACTCGAAGATAGACATGATCGCCAACTTCGAATTTTAGGGGCTTTCTCCTTTTGTCGGAATAGCTCTTTTGCCGGGCTTGTGCGGCTTTAAGATTTGCTTGTATTACTTTTACTTTCTCCTCTGCCTCGATTACCAGGTCGGGTCCAATTATTTTACGTTCTCCGGTTTGTGACCAGCTCAAAGGAGTTCGACACCTTCGTCCGTACAGGGCCTCAAATGGTGCCATTTTCAAACTCGTTTGATAGCTATTGTTGTACGAGAACTCTGCTAGCGGTAGACATTTGTCCCAATTCTTGTCATAGTGAATGACGCAAGCTCTCAGCATGTCTTCAAGAATTTGGTTTACTCTTTCCGTTTGTCTGTCAGTCTGAGGATGGCATGCTGAGCTGCGAATCAGTTTAGTACCAAGAGACGTTTGCAGTTGTTCCCAAAAGCGTGCTACAAACTGAGTACCACGATCAGAAATAATTGTCTTAGGTATTCCATGTAGGCAAACAATACGATCAAGGTAAATCTCGGCATATTTCTTGGCAGAATAGGTGGTGTGTACCGGAAGGAAATGTGCCGTCTTTGTGAGTCTATCAACGATAACCCATATGGAATCATGTTTCTGGGAAGTGTTTGGTAGTCCAACGATGAAGTCCATACTTATGTCTTCCCACTTCCAGGATGGTATAGGTAACGGTTGAAGTGTACCGGCTACTTTCGAGTGGCTAGCTTTTACTCTCTGGCACGTGTCACATTCTGAGACATACGTAGCAATTTCTCTTTTCATTCTAGTCCACCAGAAGTTTTGCCTTAGCTCTTGATACATTTTGCTACTGCCGGGGTGGATAGAGAATTTGGAAAGATGTGCCTCATCGAGAATTTGCTTGCGGAGTTCATGATTCTTCGGAACGACTATACGACTTTCGAACCATAGAACTCCCTTATGGTCCTGGCGGAAACATTTATACTTCTCCTCACCTAGGGAGAGTTTTTGTTTGATGATCTTAATTCCTTCATCATGTAGTTGTGCCATGACGATTTGGTCGTGAAGAGTGGGCTCAACTGAGATGTGATTTAGAGTGCCTTGGGAAACCATTTCCATGTTAAGCTTCCTCATTTCTGCACACAATGTCTCATTGTAGGATTCCATGTATAAGCAATGGCAATGGGACTTGCGGCTTAGTGCATCTGCGACTACATTAGCCTTGCCGGGGTGATAGTGCACTTCAAGGTCATAATCCTTGATTAATTCTAGCCATCTTCGTTGTCTCATATTCAGATCGGCTTGTGTGAAGATATACTTGAGACTCTTATGATCAGTGTAGATATTGCACTGTGTACCCATGAGATAGTGCCTCCATATTTTCAGAGCGTGAATGACAGCTGCAAGCTCAAGATCATGAGTGGGATAATTCTGCTCGTGGGGCCGAAGGGCTCGTGAGGCATATGCAATCACTCGATTCTCTTGCATAAGCACACATCCTAGACCAGTACCCGATGCGTCACAATACACATCGAACGACTTGGTATTATCGGGTTGAGCTAACACAGGTGCAGTAGTCAGATGCTCTCTGAGAGTGTGGAAAGCTTCTTCACATTTCTCATTCCATACAAACTTTACTTCCTTCTTTAACAGTTCAGTCATGGGCTTAGCAATTCGAGAGAAATCCGGGATGAAGCGACGGTAGTAACCGGCTAAGCCGAGAAAACTGCGAATCTGATGAACAGAGGTAGGGGGTTTCCAATCCATCACCTCTTGTACCTTGCTGGGGTCAACAGCTATGCCTTCGCTGGAGATCGTGTGACCCAAGAACTTTACAGTATCCAACCAGAATTCACACTTAGAAAACTTAGCATAGAGCTGATGGTCTCTGAGTCGCTGAAGAACAATGCGAAGGTGCTTGGCATGCTCTTCCTCATCCTTGGAATAGATAAGGATGTCGTCGATGAACACTACGACGAATTTGTCAAGTTCGGGCATGAATACCGAATTCATGAGATTCATGAAGTAGGCAGGGGCATTTGTGAGTCCAAAGGACATGACCAAGAATTCATATAGTCCATATCGTGTGGAGAAGGCAGTCTTAGGAATATCGCACGGGCGAATCTTGATCTGATGATATCCCGAACGAAGATCAATTTTTGAGAAGACTCTGGCTCCAGCTAATTGATCGAAGAGTACATCGATACGAGGAAGTGGGTATTTATTCGTAATGGTTACTGTGTTGAGAGGCCGGTAATCAACGCATAACCTCAAACTGTCATCCTTCTTTACGAATAGGGCTGGACATCCCCAAGGTGACGCGCTAGGGCGAATGAAACCTTTGTCCAGTAGTTCTTGGAGTTGAATTTTCAGCTCTGCCAATTCTTTAGGGGGCATCCTATATGGTCTTTTGGATATAGGTGCAGTGCCCGGTTGCAGTTCGATGATGAACTCAATATCCCTATCCGGTGGCATTCCTGGTAAGTCATCCGGAAAAACGTCGGCATACTCGTTTACCACAGGAATATCCTCTAGCTTAAGTCCTTCCATCATGTAAGCACAAGAATTCGTGCAATCTAGGAATGGTAGGTAAAGGGTGGTGGCTCCGTGACTAGGTGAATTTATTTCCACAGCTCGGGATGAGGGGTCCAGTGTGACTTTGTGCAAAATCATCCAATTCATACCCAAAATAAGATCTATGCCGTCAAGGGGTAAAAGAACCAAGTTTGTGTTGAAGGTTTTACTACCCAACTTGACTGGTACTTGTCTGATCATTTGATTCGAAGCAATTTTACCACCCGGTGTTGATATCATATATGACCCTTTTGTGTGACAAACATCCAAGCCTACTTTTGCACCGAATTTTGCACTTATGAAACTATGCGATGCACCAGAATCAAACAATATAACTGCAGGCTTGTTATGGATAGAGAATGTACCCGACATTACTGGGGCTCCTTCAGGAAGCTCTGCAAGCGTGGTGAAGTTAATCCGTCCTTGCTTGACCTGCAGGGTCTGTCTCTTGCCCCTGTTCTTCTTGTTCGGGTTGGATCCGTGACCTTGGTTGGGCGGCCCAGACTGAGGGCATTCTCGTGCAAAGTGGTTGGGACTCCCGCATTTGAAACAACGATTCGCGGGGCTGGGTCGAAGAGACTGTTGAAGAGTGGGCCTCGGACCATTCTGTGGAGGCATCGGGGGTCGTACCATGCCTGGCTGCTGTGGGGGTCTGGCAATCCATCTCCCTGGCTGAGGGGCCCTTGGTGGAGCTGTGGGTGCGGCATTTTGCACGATGCGATACCTTGGTGGCTGAGCACTTGAAGGTCCAGCGGGTGCCTTTCTCTTCTTCTCTGCCCGGTGTGCCATGATACAGTCTTCCTGGGTAATGGCCATATTAACCAATTCGTTGTAGGTGTCAGCCCTGACTAGGTTCAGACGCTCCTTGAGCTTGGTGCTTAGTCCTCTGCGGAAACGGTCACGCTTCTTAGTATCCGTATCAGCGTGATAGCCCGCATACTGGCATAGATTGTTGAACGCCTGGGCGTATTGCAGCACGATGCGGGTGCCCTGGGTGAGTGCCAGGAACTCGTTCAACTTCCTCTCCATGAGACCCTCGGGGATATGATGTGCCCGGAATGCGGCCTTGAATTCGTCCCAGTCGACCACATGATCAGCCGGGAGCATCGCAAAATAGTGGTCCCACCACAGACGAGCGGTACCGCGAAGCTGTTGCGCGGCAAAACGAGTTTTGTTGGCCTCTGAGCATGGGGCCACAAGTAGTGTGAACTTGGATTCGATGGTGCGAATCCATGCGTCTGCGTCCAAGGGTTCCTCTGTCTTATGGAACAAGGGCGGCTGGGTCCCCAGAAAATCCGTAAATCCTGCAGCTTGGGGGTGGTGGACATTTTGCCCACCCTGCTGGTGGTGTTGCTGTCCTTGCACCAGCTGACGCAGCAGCTCGGTTTGAGCGGCCATCACTTCCACCAAACTGGGCGGGGGTGGTGGCGATTGTCGCGGTCTGCTGCCACCGGCACCAAAACCCTCGGGGTTGCCACGTGTTGATCCAACCATCTGAAACGTGAAAGGTTACCTTTAGCAACGCGATCCATATTACTTCCTTGATTCATAAAGGATTAGTGTAGTCATAGACTTCCGAAATCACAGATAGAAGTATGGACAGAATTTCTGTTTTCTACGAGAAAAATCATAGCTTGCTGTGGGTCCATCCAAAACATCTCATACTTTGGCAGTAGTTAGAGAACTTAGGGATGCACCACTTTGGTATTTAACTCAGGTGCTAGAACTATAGCTAAGATGGTCGAAAGGCTCGTCCTTTGCCTTACTGTCTCAGCTGTTTTTCAGCAGATCGATAGGTGATGTTTTGCCTATAACTCAAACTAGCGAGGGCCAATGATGCTGAATTTCTGTGAGAACCACGATCACAAAATTCCTGACAGGTTTGGTATTCAACTCACAGCTCAGAAATGTAAGGAGACATGGATAAAATTTCCGACAAGTTTTAGCGATTGTGGATTTCATCGTTTACCAACTTACAACGAAATCACCCAAGTTTATCGCCGTTCCTTACATGCTGAGGGTATCCACATGGTTCAGGTGTACCCATCACAAAAGAGTTACTCAACTCCTAGTTAGCCTATTACAACACTTGCCAAAAGTTAGGCTACCCTATCGAGGAGTATGTGCAAAAGTTTTTCTAGGTCGTCATCTAGAAGTCATCCAGGTCGTTGACGGACGACGCGCTACTGGTAGGAGAGTGAGCTCCCATCTGAGGTGCCTGTAGTGCCTCACCCTCAAAGTCCATTCCTGAAACACCATCAATCTCCTGTGGCTCCTCCTCATCTTCCTCCATAGCCACCACGCCAGGAGGGGCATTCTGATCATGGTGCCACTGAATGTGCTCATTAGCATCCTCCAACTCAAGGTTCAGATCATGGAGCTGCTCCTCCAAGTGTGCTATCGTGGCTTCCCTTTCACCCATGAGGGTGTCCTGCTCCTGAATTTGGCCCTCAAGTTGGCCAATCTGAGCATCTCTGTCCTCGAGTTCCTCACTGAGTTACTTAATCTGCTCATCCCTGGTATCTGCCATCATGTGGTAGGCCTGTGCAAGATCAGTGAGCTGTACAAGTGCCTGACCCTGGAGAGTCTGAAGTCGGTAGAGTGCATTCATGCACCGCACGGAGGTCTCGATGGTCTCCTGGGCATGAAAGTCCACCAAGTACGGTGGGGTCTGCACCCTGTTGAGCCAAAAAGGGTCGTTGTCCTGGGCAGCAGGAAACAAACCAATGGGAGCGAGTGTGACAACCTCGGGACGCTGCGCACAAAAAGTGGTGAGCGCCCTCATGGCTGCAAGCTCCCAAGTATCGGCCAAACGGCGACCAACAGCCTCAACAGCCTGTAGTGCCTCACCCTCAAAGTCCATTCCTGAAACACCATCAATCTCCTGTGGCTCCTCCTCATCTTCCTCCATAGCCACCACGCCAGGAGGGGCATTCTGATCATGGTGCCACTGAATGTGCTCATTAGCATCCTCCAACTCAAGGTTCAGATCATGGAGCTGCTCCTCCAAGTGTGCTATCGTGGCTTCCCTTTCACCCATGAGGGTGTCCTGCTCCTGAATTTGGCCCTCAAGTTGGCTAATCTGAGCATCTCTGTCCTCGAGTTCCTCACTGAGTTCCTTAATCTGCTCATCCCTGGTATCTGCCATCATGTGGTAGGCCTATGCAAGATCAGTGAGCTGTACAAGCGCCTGACTCTAAAGAGTCTAAAGTCGGTAGAGTGCATTCATGCACCGCACGGAGGTCTCGATGGTCTCCTGGGCATGAAAGTCCACCAAGTACTGTGGGGTCTGCACCCTGTTGAGCCAAAAAGGGTCGTTGTCCTGGGCAGCAGGAAACAAACCAATGGGAGCGAGTGTGACAACCTCGGGACGCTGCGCACAAAAAGTGGTGAGCGCCCTCATGGCTGCAAGCTCCCAAGTATCGGCCAAACGGCGACCAACAGCCTCAATCTCCAAGGCGGGCCACTCCAGGTGTAGCGGGTGCGGAAAAATGGTCACGTTGACACGGCACTGGGTAACTCCATTCTCCGCAAACTCCAGTCCGGCGTAACGTGGGGGAATTGGATAGCCCACGGTGCTCAACACGTCCCACAAAATAGAGGGAAAGCCCTCCCAGTGGAGACACTGTGAGTGAACGCGTCCATCCTCATCCACCATCATGGCAGCTGTCTCGGCCATCTGAACAAAAGATCAAATGGGTGAGGCCAAGAAAAAGTGTGAAAAGCACAGGGACAGATTCTGCATAGAGTGCAAAATAACCATAACTTCCACAGTTCATATCCAAAAATTCTCAAATTTCACCAGAACACTCCTAAGGTATTTGTGCACCACTTTTCTATTCAACACTTTGGCTGGATTAGGCTCTAAGATGGCTGTTCCCTTAAGGTCTCACTTCTCTGTCTACCCAGAATTTTCAGTGAACAGAGGGCTAGAGTCTCGTGCATCAGGGAAAATCTACCCGACCAAAAGTTACCAAATTTTAACAGCAGCTACCTGGGTAAATTTGGAACAAGTTTTGTGTTGTACTCTTTTGCAGAAAACTGTAGGAAGGGGGCCTAAAAATTTAAGGGGCAGAAGTGCTTATTCTGGACAGAAATCTGACATTCCATGGTTTCTGTTATTTCTTACTATCCATAAGTTCAGAATTTTTCGTATTTAGACAGGAGGTAGAACACAAAATTTGGAACAATTCTTTCAACATGAACTTTACCAGAAAAGGTCATTTTCTCTGATCAATAAATCTCTCTTTTCGGTCATGGCAGATTTGTGACATATTCGCTAGATAGTCCTTATGCAAAATCACGCTTAGATACGCCAGAACCTTACCACTCTCATTCAACGCATTTTCAATTTCAGATATATATGGTCATGATGCATGCACGTCCTATTCGTCCTCACAAAATAAAATAATTGCCAAATAACTTTTGGTCTTACGAAGATAGTTTCGGTGGCATACATGATACGCCTCTCACTATAATAGCTAGTCGAGATTTTCTAACCGTTCTTTAACTTATCGTAATCGCGGTTAGTGTACCTGCAGAAGATGGATAGAGCACATATATTTCATGAACCTTTCATGCCAGCACTCATGAAAGCGTCCGTATTCATTACCGTTTACTTATAGAAACGATATCTATACAATTTCAGCCGTACAGACGACACATACGCTATCGAGATAGCGTATTCACGGGGGTACCGTCATGAGACGGGGGTATGAACAGCGATCGCCATACCCTGCGCCAAACCTTCTACTCCCAATATATTCAACTAACAGTTGGCATATTGGCAGCACCTCAAGTAAGCCACTGCTTGAGGGCAGCGTTCGGTTCGCATCACCGACAGGAAGGCCAAACTCTCTCAGTTGGCTGAGGATTCTTACCTTCTTTGTGGCAGAACCACCTGAATTAATCCGGCTCAAGTGTATTAACAATCACCATTAAGGCAATCTCGGTTAACCTTACACTTCAAACGGAGTAATCCACTGGTCTGTCGGGTATAACCTCCCGATACAACCACGGTAGGGCGGATCGAATGCCATACATACAAGTGCTCATGCGACGATGAGCCCAGAGAATACCACATTCCAGCAAATATTACAACATTAACATAAGTAAATATTACAGACCAAGTTTGGAGTTTAGAAACCAAATACTTCAATGATCATACTGAGACGTTCTTCAGAGTTTAAGTTGCAGCGGAAAATAAAACAACGAAAGCTACTCGACGATAAGGATGTCTCGAAGAAGCCCGTACGAGACATCACTCGGCATTATCTCCGTTGGACGGGGGCGTATCCCATTCCACCGACCAACCAGGGGGAAGAGTGCAGGGCCAAGTCAAGCTAGCAATCATATCTTCGAAGGTCTCACCTGAAAACGAGCCACAAGCAAGGCTGAGTATCCTAATACTCAGCAAGACTTACCCGAGTAGTGGAATCTACTCCACCGACTCTAGATATGCAAGGCTTTTGGCTCAGGGGTTTGTTTTGCCGAAAAGCTTCTACAAGTGGGTCCTTACTTTCAACTTTTAGCTCAAGATTCTAGTTTCGTTAACCATTCTAGATAAGCAGCTATCCAAAAGCATACATGGTGAAGCATTAAATTTTCATCCAACCAGTTCATTCATCCTCATTGTTCCTCTTCTTACTCTGTGGGTAAAAATGGTTAAGCAGTCTCAATAGCCGTGAGAAACGGACGATTCGAATCGAATTTCTTAACCTTGCAAGGGAAACCTAAACACACGTCACGTGGTTACTCCCTAGAGTCACACGTGCAACTTTTCCCCTTTCTTTCCGGGTCGTGGATCGGGGCTACCCTCCGAGAGTACAAGAGCCCCACGCCACAGTTCGGCGCCGGGTCGTGACCACTCTCTGCACTCGCCATATGCACATGGGACCGAAGTTCAAAGGGTAGGATGTCGTCCCCTTGCCGGGCCAATCAGGTACTTAAGCTTACCGATTCCCATAATCTCGTCATATGTTTAGTACGTTCAAAGACTTAACCATCACTACCACACCCTGCGGCCTTAGCATTTTTCACTAGACAGACGGGCCTCAATCGTAACCATCGTTCCATAGCCCGTCCGTGTCCTTATGATTGCAGCATGTAGTAGACATTCAACTCCTATTTTCTCGCGAGTGACAGGAAATCACTCGGCTTTTACCGGAGTCCTATTAGCACAGCATTCTATCGAACCTTTCATCTAGTTTTCAAGCATGGGTTCCTAACATCATGCAACTAAGTTTTCATTCAACTCCTATAAACTTAATGCACAAGCAAAGAGTAATGAGTTGCATAATTAGGAAAGAAATAGGTTATGCTCCGGGGCTTGCCTTCGCAGTTAGCTTGGGGCTCTTCCGAACTTGGGCTCGGGTCTTCAAGAGCTTCAGTTAGATTCACTTGAGCTTCACGCTGCTCACTTTCAGACGCGGGCACCAGCTCGTAAGTTCCGTCGGCGAGAGTCGTCGATTCTACATGAATGCACAAGTTTAAGTCGTGGTAATGGTAATCGACATGATTTAATTGTAATTACTACAGTGGATAGTTTCTGGTCATGAAATTTTGGATTTCGGCACATCGGGGAAGGATGTGCTTACTGTAAAATTTTCAGACAATTTTATGTAACAGATTAATTATGAAAAATATATTACATAGTTGCTGTTAGACTTTTGTTCTTTTAGTACAGGACAAATGGTGCAACAACTGAGTCTAAGATTTTTACAGAGCTTTCATTTAAGCATGCAGGAGCTACTGTAATTTTTGTAGGATTTATTATGCAGTATTCAGAGCATAGAAAATATGACTTTACACACCTAGGTTATTCAAGGATTCATTTTTTTACAGGACCCTACACAGGGTTTTTGTCCATGGAACTTTTTACATAGCAACCTCTACCACAGCGTATCTCCTAGTAAAAATTTGAGAATTTTCCAAGCTAAGATACTATTTTCTTGATTTAATGTATGTTATTAGCACATAATTCAAATAATTAGGTTCCTGTGAGATATAATTTCTCCCAATTATTCTGTGGCATCTATGTACCATTCCACCATTACAGAAAAAGTTTCATTAGGTGATTCATAACCTAACGGCAGGGATAAAAATATATAGCCACTTAAGGTATGAAACTAAGTTTAATAAACAGCGCAGCTAGAGGTGGAATTTGGGCCTGATCTTTTTACACAGTCCTCAACATCAAGCAACTAGGTTACTGCCCAAAATTTAGGGAAAGTACTGATCTACAACAGTGGGTACAAAATAAGTCCATTAAAGCTTCCATTTAATGTAGAGCAAAATATGTTGAGATTCTGAGAACCTTTTTGTAACAAAAGTGGTAGAGTTTGTTCTAAGGATTCCAGAACAGTTGAGTTTGCATTTTTCTGAATTTGCTACGAATTTATACGGATTTTACAAGTTCACTGAATTTGAATCTAGATTTGAAACTTTCTTTCACAACTAGGTCCTTGAATCTTACGCGCAGACCCTTCTAAAGATTTAAATTCTTGCAATTGGCTCCTCGGGCGGCTCGGGTACGGCGGCTGGCCGAAATTCCGGCGAGGGGCTCGTCGGCGGCGAGGGGTGAGGGTCGGGGAAGGTTCAGGGGTGCGAGGGCTACCTCGTGGGGGTGTTGTTCAGGTGGGGGACGGCCGGGAATGGCTTGCCGTCGTTGGAGCAGAGGCGGCGGCGGCGCGGCACGCGTCGACAGCGGTGCTCCGGCGGGCTTGGGGCGGCCTGGTCCGGTCAGCGAGCTTCAGTGGCGCGTGGGGAAGCTGCTCAGGGGCTTGGCTTGGACGGAGGAGGTCGGGGTCGAGCTGCCCACGGCGAGCAGGGGCGGCGGCGGCGGCGGCAGCGCGGGCGGCGGCGCTCCGGTGGTCCTGGGTGGCGTTGGGTGGGTCGGCGAGCTTCAGTGGGGTGATGTAGTGGTGGCTGGAGGCTCAATTTGGGCAGTGGGCGGCGGTGGAGGGCTGTCCACGGGCGGGCGGCGCTCGGAGGCGGCAATGGCGGTGGCGACGGCGTTCTGGCTGTGGTGGCTCGCGCGGGCGGCTGGGGGCGCGGCTTTTATAGCGGCAGGAGGGGGTGTGGAGGGGCTTGGGCGTCGCGCGGGGCGGAGGCACGGCACGGCGCGCACTGGCCACGGCGGGCGGCAGCAGAACGCCGGCGCGGCGTGCGGCGAACGGCCGCGGGCGACTGGGCGGCCGGGATTTGGCGTGGCAGAGAGGAGATAGCGCGGCGCGCGGAGTGGGGGAGCAGCTGCTGCAGCGGCTCGGGCGGAGGGCAGACGCAGCGACGGGCAGGGCGCGGGAGCCGGGGTGGCACGGCGGGGTGCGGCGGTTGGGCGCGGCGAGCGGCGAGGCTGGGCGTGGCACGGCTCGCGCACGCGCGGATGCTCACTGGGCAGCACGGCGTGGGGAGGGGGCAAAGCCGCGCGTGGGGGAGAGGCAAGGCGGCCACTGGCCTGGCGCCTCGCGCCGGTCAGGCGTCGCCGGCCACCTGGCGCGCGGCGGTCGGGCGGGGAGGAGAGAGAGGGGGGGAGCGAGGGGCCTGATTGCGAGAATTTGAAAAAACTTCAGGGGGCTGGGTGCAAACAGGGTGTTTTCTCCTCTTTCTAATTTGAATTTCAAAAACCTTTGAACATGAAAGTTGTTCAAAATAAAAAGTTCTACAAGTTGGGTTTCAGGCAACATCTCATTTGGCTTATGATTTGAAAGTTAATTTAAAAGTTTCAAATGTGTCCAAATGTTCCCAAATTCGATTTGAATTTCAACTTAACCCGTTCTAATTCTTTTCACCCTTTTATTAGTTGGTTAAGCATAGGGTTAGGCTAATGATACTGATTTTAGAAATGAAATTTTACCAGGGTTGTCACAGTCTTCCCCCCTTAACAAGAATCTCGCCCCGAGATTCGGTAATTCTTAGTGTGGACGTGGGTGCACGTACCAGTGATTGAGATAAGAAACCCAGGGAAATTTTGGTTTAGGTAGCTCTCGGTTTCCCAGGTGGCTTCTTCTTCCGTGTGGTGATTCCATTGTACTTTATACATTCTAATCACTTTCCTCCTGGTCTCTCTTTCTTTTTGATCCAGAATTTTAACTGGGTGTTCGACATACGAGAGGTCGGGTTCCAACGATATTTCCTGTTGTTCCACAATCTCGGTAGGGACTCGAATACACTTCTTGAGTTGAGATACGTGGAAGACATCATGGGTGGCCGTGAGCTGAGGGGGCAGTCGTAATTTGTAGGCTACGGGTCCGCAACTCTCAATGATTTCGTAGGGACCAACATAACGGGGAGCTAGTTTGCCTTTGATTCCGAATCTTTGCACTCCCTTGGTTGGCGAAACTCGAAGATAGACATGATCGCCAACTTCGAACTTTAGGGGCTTTCTCCTTTTGTCAGAATAGCTCTTTTGTCGGGCTTGTGCGACTTTAAGATTTGCTTGTATTACTTTTACTTTCTCCTCTGCCTCGATTACCAGGTCGGGTCCAATTATTTTACGTTCTCCGGTTTGTGACCAGCTCAAAGGAGTTCGACACCTTCGTCCGTACAGGGCCTCAAACGGTGCCAGCTTCAAACTCGTTTGATAGCTATTGTTGTACGAGAACTCTGCTAGGGCTAGGCATTTGTCCCAATTCTTTACATAGTGAATGACGCAAGCTCTCAGCATGTATTCAAGAATTTGGTTTACTCTTTCCGTTTGTCCGTCAGTCTGAGGATGGTATGCTGAGCTGCGAATCAGTTTTGTGCCCAGAGACGTTTGCAGTTGTTCCCAAAAGCGTGCTACAAATTGAGGACCACGATCGGAAATAATTGTCTTAGGTATTCCATGTAGGCAAACAATACGATCGAGGTAAATCTCGGCATATTTTTTGGTAGAATAGGTGGTGTGTACCGGAAGAAAATGTGCCGTCTTTGTGAGTCTATCCACGATAACCCATATGGAATCATGTTTCTGGGAAGTGTTTGGTAGTCCAACGATGAAGTCCATACTTATGTCTTCCCATTTCCAGGATGGTATAGGTAACGGTTGAAGTGTACCGGCTACCTTCAAGTGGCTAGCTTTTACTCTCTGGCACGTGTCACATTCTGAGACATACGTAGCAATTTCCCTTTTCATTCTACTCCACCAGAAGTTTTGCCTTAGGTCTTGATACATTTTGCTACTGCCGGGGTGGATAGAGAATTTGGAAAGGTGTGCCTCATCAAGAATTTGCTTGCGGAGTCCACGATTCTTCGGAACGACTATACGACTTTCGAACCATAGGACTCCCTTATGGTCCTGGCGGAAACATTTATACTTCTCCTCTCCTAGAGAGAGTTTTTGTTTGATGATCTTAATTCCTTCATCATGTAGTTGTGCCATGACGATTTGGTCGTGAAGAGTGGGCTCAATTGAGATGTGATCTAGAGTGCCTTGGGAAACCATTTCCATGTTAAGCTTCCTCATTTCTGCACACAATGTCTCATGGTAGGATTCCATGGATAAGCAATGGCAATGGGACTTGCGGCTTAGTGCATCCGCGACTACATTAGCCTTGCCGGGGTGATAGTGTACTTCAAGGTCATAATCCTTGATTAATTCTAGCCATCTTCGTTGTCTCATATTCAGATCGGCTTGTGTGAAGATATACTTGAGACTCTTATGATCCGTGTAGATATTGCACTGTGTACCCATGAGATAGTGCCTCCATATCTTCAGAGCGTGAATGACGGCTGCAAGCTCAAGATCATGAGTGGGATAATTCTGTTCATGGGGCCGAAGGGCTCGTGAGGCATATGCAATCACTCGATTCTCTTGCATAAGCACACATCCTAGACCAGTACCTGATGCGTCACAATACACATCGAATGACTTGGTATTATCGGGTTGAGCTAACACAGGTGCAGTAGTCAGATGCTCTCTGAGAGTGTGGAAAGCTTCTTCACATTTCTCATTCCATACAAACTTTACTTCCTTCTTTAACAGTTCAGTCATGGGCTTAGCAATTCGAGAGAAATCCGGGATGAAGCGACGGTAGTAACCGGCTAAGCCGAGGAAACTGCGAATCTGATGAACAGAGGTAGGGGTTTCCAATCCATCACCTCTTGTACCTTGCTGGGGTCAACAGCTATGCCTTCGCTGGAGATCGTGTGACCTAAGAACTTTACAGTATCCAACCAGAATTCACACTTAGAAAACTTAGCATAGAGCTGATGGTCTCTTAGACGTTGAAGAACAATGTGCAGGTGCTTTGCATGCTCTTCCTCATCCTTGGAAGAGATAAGGATGTCGTCGATGAACACTACGACGAATTTGTCAAGTTCGGGCATGAATACCGAATTCATGAGATACATGAAATAGGCAGGGGCGTTGGTGAGTCCAAAGGACATGACCAAAAACTCATATAGTCCATATCGTGTGGAGAAGGCAGTCTTAGGAATATCGCACAGGCGAATCTTGATTTGATGATATCTCGAACGAAGATCAATCTTTGAAAAGACTCTGGCTCCAGCTAATTGATCGAAGAGTACATCGATACGGGGAAGTGGGTATTTATTTTTAACAGTTACCGCATTGAGAGGTCGGTAGTCAACACATAACCTCAAACTGTCATCCTTCTTCTTTACGAATAGGGCTAGACATCCCCAAGGTGACGCGCTGGGGCGAATGAAACCTTTGTCCAGTAGTTCTTGGAGTTGAATTTTTAGCTCTGCCAACTCTTTAGGGGGCATCCTATATGGTCTTTTGGATATAGGTGCAGTGCCTGGTTGTAGTTCAATGATGAACTCAATGTCCCTATCCGGTGGCATTCCTGGTAAGTCATCCGGAAAGACATCGGCATACTCGTTGACGACAGGAATATCTTCTAGCTTAAGTCCTTCCACCTTGTAAGCACAGGAATTCGTGCAATCTTGGAATGGTAGGTAAAGGGTAGTGGCTCCGTGACTAGGTGAATTTATCTCAACGGCTCGGGAAGAAAGGTCCAGTGTGACTCCATGCATAGTCATCCAGTTCATTCCCAAAATAATGTCCATGCCATCAAGAGGTAAAAGGACAAGGTCTGTGTCGATGGTTTTACTACCCAATTTGACTGGTACTTGTCTGACCATTTGGTTTGAAGCAATTTTACCACCCGGTGTTGATATCATATATGACCCTTTGGTGTGACAAACATCCAAGCCTACTTTTGCACTTATGAAACTATGCGATGCACCAGAATCAAATAATATAACTGCAGGCTTGTTATGGATAGAGAATGTACCCGACATCACTGGGGCTCCTTCTGGAAGCTCTGCAAGCGTGGTGAAGTTAATCCGTCCTTTCTTGACTTGCAGGGTTTTTCTCTTGCCCCTGTTCTTGGTGTTCGGGTTGGATCCCTGACCTTGGTTGGGCTGCCTAGACTGAGGGCATTCTCGTGCAAAGTTGTTAGAACTCCCGCATTTGAAGCAACGATTCGCGGGGCTGGGTCGAAGAGACTGTTGAAGAATGGGCCTCGGACCACTCTGTGGAGGCATCGGGGGTCGTACCATGCCTGGCGGCTGTGGGGGTCTGGCAATCCATCTCCCTGGCTGAGGGGCCCTGGGTGGAACTGTGGGTGCGGCATTTTGCACGATGCGATACCTTGGTGGTTGGGCACTTGATGGTCCAGCGGGTGCCTTTCTCTTCTTCTCTGCCCGGTGTGCCATGATACAGTCTTCCTGGGTAATGGCCATATTGACCAATTCGTTGTAGGTGTCAGCCCTGGCTAGGTTCAGACGTTCTTTAAGCTTGGTGTTCAGACCTCGGCGGAAACGATCACGCTTCTTGGCATCCGTATCAGCGTGATAGCCCGCATACTGGCATAGGTTGTTGAACTCCTGGGCGTACTGCAGTACGGTGCGGGTGCCCTGGGTGAGTGCCAGGAACTCGTTCAACTTCCTCTCCATGAGACCCTCGGGGATATGATGTGCCCGGAACGCGGTCTTGAACTCATCCCAGTCGACCACATGGTCAGCCGGGAGCATCACAGAATAGTGGTCCCACCACAGTCGAGCGGTACCGCGAAGCTGTTGCGCGGCAAAACGAGCTTTGTTGGCCTCTGAGCATGGGGCCACAAGTAGTGTGAACTTGGATTCGATGGTGCGAATCCATGCATCTGCGTCCAGGGGTTCCTCGGTTTTATGGAACAAGGGAGGCTGGGTCCCTAGGAAATCCGTGTATCCTGCAGCTTGGGGTTGGTGAGCATTGTGCCCACCCCTCTGCTGGTGCTTTCCTTGCACGATCTGACGCAGCAGCTCGGTTTGAACAGCCATTACTTCCACCAAACTGGGCGGGGGTGGTGGCGATTGTCGCGAGCGGCTGCTTCCGGCACCAAAACCATCGGGGTTGCCACGTGTTGATCCAACCATCTGAAACGTGAAAGGTTACCATTAGTAACGCGATCCATATTACTTCCTTGATTCATAAATGATTGGTGTAGTCATAGACTTCCGAAATCACAGCTAGAAGTATGGACAGAATCTTTGTTTGCTACGAGAAAAATCATAGCTTGCTGTGGGTCCATCCAAAACATCTCAAACTTTGGCAGTAGTCAGAGAATTTAGGAATGCACCACTTTGGTATTTAACTTCGGCGCTAGAACTATAGCTAAGGTGGTCGAAAGGCTCGTCCTTTGCCTTACTGTCTTAGCTGTTTTTCAGCAGATTGATCGGTACTGTTTTGCCTATAACTTAAACTAGCGAGGTCCAATGATGCTGAATTTTTGTGAGAACCACGATCACAAAATTTAGCACAAGTTTTGTATTCAACACTCAGCCAAGAAATGCAAGGAGACATGGATAAAAATTCCGACAAGTCTCAGCAATTGTGGATTTCATCGTTTACCAACTTACAACGAATCACCCAAGTTTATCGCCGTTCCTTACATGCTGAGGGTATCCACATGGTTCAGGTGTACCCATTACAAAAGAGTTACTCAACTCTTAGTTAGCCTATTACAACACTTGCCAAAAGTTAGGCTACCCTATCGAGGAGTATGTGCAAAAGTCCTCCTAGGTCGTCATCTAGAAGTCATCCAAGTCGTTGACGGACGACTCGCTGTGAGCAGGAGAGTGAGCTCCCATCTGAGGTGCCTGTGGTACCTCACCCTCGAAATCCATACCGGAGATACCATCAATCTGCTATGGCTCCTCCTCGTCTTCCTCCATGTCCTCCTCATGGGGATGGTCATTCTGATCATGGTGCCACTGAATGTGCTCATTAGCATCCTCCAACTCAAGGCTCAGATCATGGAGCTGTTCCTCCAACTGTGCTATCGTGGCATCTCTCTCACCCATGAGAGTGTCCTGCTCCTGAATTTGGCCCTCAAGTTGTCCAATCTGAGCATCTCTGTCCTCAAGATCCTGACTGAGCTCCTTAACCTGCTCATCCCTGGTATCTGCCATCATGTAGTAGGCCTGAGCAAGATTAGTGAGCTGCTCAAGCGCCTGACTCTGGAGAGTCCGAAGTCGGTAGAGTGCACTCATGCACCGCACGAAGGTATGGATAGTTTCCTGAGTATGGAAGTCTACTAAGTACTGTGCGTGCTGCACCCTGTTGAGCCAAAAGGGGTCGTTGTCCTAGGCAGCAGGAAACAAACCAATGGGAGTGAGTGTGACAACCTCGGGACGCTGCGCACAAAAAGTGGTGAGCGCCCTCATGGCTGCAAGCTCCCAAGTATCGGCCAAACGGCGACCAACAGCCTCAAGCTCCAAGGCGGGCCACTCCGGGTGTAGCAGGTGTGGAGAGACAGTTACGTTGACACGGCATTGGGTAACTCCATTCTCTGCAAACTCCAGTCCGGCGTAACGTGGGGGAATTAGATAGCCCGCGGTACGCAGAACATCCCACAAAATAGAGGGAAAGCCCTCCCAGTGGAGACACTGCGAGTGTACGCGTCCATCCTCATCCACCATCATAGCAACAGGCTCGGCCATCTGAACAAAAGATCAAATGGAGTGAGATAGCGAAGAACTGTGAACAGCACAAGGACAGATTCTGTATAGTGTGCAAAAATAACCATAACTTCCACAGTTCTAATCCAAAAATTCTCAAATTTCACCAGATCACTCCTAAGGTATTTGTGAATAACTTTGCTAGTCAACTCCAGAGCTAGATAGGTCTCTAAGATGGTCTTTCTTTTCAGGTTTTACCTCTCTGTCTACCCAGAATTTTCAGTGAACAGAGGGCTAGAGTTTCGTGCACCAGGGAAAATCTACCCAGCCAAAATTTACCAAATTTTAACAGCAGCTACCTGGGTAAATTTGGAACAAGTTTTGTGTTGTACTCTTTTGCAGAAAACGGTAGGAAGGGGGCCTAAAAATTTAAGGGGCAGAAGTGCTTATTCGGGACAGATTTCTGACATTCCAAGGTTTCTGTTATTTCTTGCTATCCATAAGTTCAGAATTTTTGATTTTTGAACAGGGGATAGAACACGAAATTTGGAACAATTCTTTCAACATGAACTTCTCCAGAAAAGGTCATTTTCTTGGGTCAATAATTCGCTCCTTTCAGTCATGGCAGATTTGGGACAGATTCTCTAGATAATCCTTATGCAAACCATGCTTAGATACGCGAGGACCTTACCACTCTCATACAACGTATTTTCACTTTCCGATATATATGGTTATAATGCATGCACGTCCTATTCGTCCTCACAAAATAAAATAACTGCCAAATACTTTTGGTCTTACGAAGATAGTCTCGGTGGCATACACAATACGGCTCTCGCTATAATAGCTAGTCGAGTCTTTCTAATCGTTCCTTAACTTATCGTAATCGCGGTTAGTGTACCTGCAGAAGATTGACAAAGCATATACATTTCATGAACCTTTCATGCCAGCACTCATGAAAGCGTCCGTATTCATTACCGTTTACTTATAGAAACGATATCTGTACAATTTCCGCCGTACAGACGACGTTAACATACGCTATCGAGATAGCGTATTCACGGGGGTACCGTCATGAGACGGGGGTATGAACAGCGATCGCCATACCCTGCGCCAAACCTTCTACTCCCAATATGTTCAACGAACAGTTGGCATATTGGCAGCACCTCAAGTAAGCCACTGCTTGAGGGCAGCGTTCGGTTCGCATCATCGACATGAAGGCCAAGCTCCCTCAGTTGGCTGAGGATCCTTACCTTCTTACCTCAGCGATGAGTGCGTCGTTACAGAAATTAAGGTCGGTTGTGCATGAAAGTAAGTTTTGACAGAAAGTAATGTGCTGGAAGTCAGTCGATAATATTTCATAAGTTAGATAGCCACCTAGTACTTTCCCATAATCCCTTAGGGCTTTACGAACTAGGCACCATCCTTAACGTACCAACGTATTTTGCAACACATCCTTCTAGTCAAGTTTTATGAAAATAAGTTTTTAAGGCTTGTCGCATTCTCTGGTGTATGCATTTCGGTGAGTTCCTTAATCTGCTCATCCCTGGTATCTGCCATCATGTGGTAGGCCTATGCAAGATCAGTGAGCTGTACAAGCGCCTGACTCTAAAGAGTCTAAAGTCGGTAGAGTGCATTCATGCACCGCACGGAGGTCTCGATGGTCTCCTGGGCATGAAAGTCCACCAAGTACTGTGGGGTCTGCACCCTGTTGAGCCAAAAAGGGTCGTTGTCCTGGGCAGCAGGAAACAAACCAATGGGAGCGAGTGTGACAACCTCGGGACGCTGCGCACAAAAAGTGGTGAGCGCCCTCATGGCTGCAAGCTCCCAAGTATCGGCCAAACGGCGACCAACAGCCTCAATCTCCAAGGCGGGCCACTCCGGGTGTAGCGGGTGCGGAAAAATGGTCACGTTGACACGGCACTGGGTAACTCCATTCTCCGCAAACTCCAGTCCGGCGTAACGTGGGGGAATTGGATAGCCCACGGTGCTCAACACGTCCCACAAAATAGAGGGAAAGCCCTCCCAGTGGAGACACTGTGAGTGAACGCGTCCATCCTCATCCACCATCATGGCAGCTGTCTCGGCCATCTGAACAAAAGATCAAATGGGTGAGGCCAAGAAAAAGTGTGAAAAGCACAGGGACAGATTCTGCATAGAGTGCAAAATAACCATAACTTCCACAGTTCATATCCAAAAATTCTCAAATTTCACCAGAACACTCCTAAGGTATTTGTGCACCACTTTTCTATTCAACACTTTGGCTGGATTAGGCTCTAAGATGGCTGTTCCCTTAAGGTCTCACTTCTCTGTCTACCCAGAATTTTCAGTGAACAGAGGGCTAGAGTCTCGTGCATCAGGGAAAATCTACCCGACCAAAAGTTACCAAATTTTAACAGCAGCTACCTGGGTAAATTTGGAACAAGTTTTGTGTTGTACTCTTTTGCAGAAAACTGTAGGAAGGGGGCCTAAAAATTTAAGGGGCAGAAGTGCTTATTCTGGACAGAAATCTGACATTCCATGGTTTCTGTTATTTCTTACTATCCATAAGTTCAGAATTTTTCGTATTTAGACAGGAGGTAGAACACAAAATTTGGAACAATTCTTTCAACATGAACTTTACCAGAAAAGGTCATTTTCTCTGATCAATAAATCTCTCTTTTCGGTCATGGCAGATTTGTGACATATTCGCTAGATAGTCCTTATGCAAAATCACGCTTAGATACGCCAGAACCTTACCACTCTCATTCAACGCATTTTCAATTTCAGATATATATGGTCATGATGCATGCACGTCCTATTCGTCCTCACAAAATAAAATAATTGCCAAATAACTTTTGGTCTTACGAAGATAGTTTCGGTGGCATACATGATACGCCTCTCACTATAATAGCTAGTCGAGATTTTCTAACCGTTCTTTAACTTATCGTAATCGCGGTTAGTGTACCTGCAGAAGATGGATAGAGCACATATATTTCATGAACCTTTCATGCCAGCACTCATGAAAGCGTCCGTATTCATTACCGTTTACTTATAGAAACGATATCTATACAATTTCAGCCGTACAGACGACACATACGCTATCGAGATAGCGTATTCACGGGGGTACCGTCATGAGACGGGGGTATGAACAGCGATCGCCATACCCTGCGCCAAACCTTCTACTCCCAATATATTCAACTAACAGTTGGCATATTGGCAGCACCTCAAGTAAGCCACTGCTTGAGGGCAGCGTTCGGTTCGCATCACCGACAGGAAGGCCAAACTCTCTCAGTTGGCTGAGGATTCTTACCTTCTTTGTGGCAGAACCACCTGAATTAATCCGGCTCAAGTGTATTAACAATCACCATTAAGGCAATCTCGGTTAACCTTACACTTCAAACGGAGTAATCCACTGGTCTGTCGGGTATAACCTCCCGATACAACCACGGTAGGGCGGATCGAATGCCATACATACAAGTGCTCATGCGACGATGAGCCCAGAGAATACCACATTCCAGCAAATATTACAACATTAACATAAGTAAATATTACAGACCAAGTTTGGAGTTTAGAAACCAAATACTTCAATGATCATACTGAGACGTTCTTCAGAGTTTAAGTTGCAGCGGAAAATAAAACAACGAAAGCTACTCGACGATAAGGATGTCTCGAAGAAGCCCGTACGAGACATCACTCGGCATTATCTCCGTTGGACGGGGGCGTATCCCATTCCACCGACCAACCAGGGGGAAGAGTGCAGGGCCAAGTCAAGCTAGCAATCATATCTTCGAAGGTCTCACCTGAAAACGAGCCACAAGCAAGGCTGAGTATCCTAATACTCAGCAAGACTTACCCGAGTAGTGGAATCTACTCCACCGACTCTAGATATGCAAGGCTTTTGGCTCAGGGGTTTGTTTTGCCGAAAAGCTTCTACAAGTGGGTCCTTACTTTCAACTTTTAGCTCAAGATTCTAGTTTCGTTAACCATTCTAGATAAGCAGCTATCCAAAAGCATACATGGTGAAGCATTAAATTTTCATCCAACCAGTTCATTCATCCTCATTGTTCCTCTTCTTACTCTGTGGGTAAAAATGGTTAAGCAGTCTCAATAGCCGTGAGAAACGGACGATTCGAATCGAATTTCTTAACCTTGCAAGGGAAACCTAAACACACGTCACGTGGTTACTCCCTAGAGTCACACGTGCAACTTTTCCCCTTTCTTTCCGGGTCGTGGATCGGGGCTACCCTCCGAGAGTACAAGAGCCCCACGCCACAGTTCGGCGCCGGGTCGTGACCACTCTCTGCACTCGCCATATGCACATGGGACCGAAGTTCAAAGGGTAGGATGTCGTCCCCTTGCCGGGCCAATCAGGTACTTAAGCTTACCGATTCCCATAATCTCGTCATATGTTTAGTACGTTCAAAGACTTAACCATCACTACCACACCCTGCGGCCTTAGCATTTTTCACTAGACAGACGGGCCTCAATCGTAACCATCGTTCCATAGCCCGTCCGTGTCCTTATGATTGCAGCATGTAGTAGACATTCAACTCCTATTTTCTCGCGAGTGACAGGAAATCACTCGGCTTTTATCGGAGTCCTATTAGCACAGCATTCTATCGAACCTTTCATCTAGTTTTCAAGCATGGGTTCCTAACATCATGCAACTAAGTTTTCATTCAACTCCTATAAACTTAATGCACAAGCAAAGAGTAATGAGTTGCATAATTAGGAAAGAAATAGGTTATGCTCCGGGGCTTGCCTTCGCAGTTAGCTTGGGGCTCTTCCGAACTTGGGCTCGGGTCTTCAAGAGCTTCAGTTAGATTCACTTGAGCTTCACGCTGCTCACTTTCGGACGCGGGCACCAGCTCGTAAGTTCCGTCGGCGAGAGTCGTCGATTCTACATGAATGCACAAGTTTAAGTCGTGGTAATGGTAATCGACATGATTTAATTGTAATTACTACAGTGGATAGTTTCTGGTCATGAAATTTTGGATTTCGGCACATCAGGGAAGGATGTGCTTACTGTAAAATTTTCAGACAATTTTATATAACAGATTAATTATGAAAAATATATTACATAGTTGCTGTTAGACTTTTGTTCTTTTAGTACAGGACAAATGGTGCAACAACTGAGTCTAAGATTTTTACAGAGCTTTCATTTAAGCATGCAGGAGCTACTGTAATTTTTGTAGGATTTATTATGCAGTATTCAGAGCATAGAAAATATGACTTTACACACCTAGGTTATTCAAGGATTCATTTTTTTACAGGACCCTACACAGGGTTTTTGTCCATGGAACTTTTTACATAGCAACCTCTACCACAGGGTATCTCCTAGTAAAAATTTGAGAATTTTCCAAGCTAAGATACTATATTCTTGATTTAATGTATGTTATTAGCACATAATTCAAATAATTAGGTTCCTGTGAGATATAAATTCTCCCAATTATTCTCTGGCATCTATGTACCATTCCACCATTACAGAAAAAGTTTCATTAGGTGATTCATAACCTAACTGCAGGGATAAAAATATGTAGCCACTTAAGGTATGAAACTAAGTTTAATAAACAGTGCTGCTAGAGGTGGAATTTGGGCATGATCTTTTTCACAGTCCTCAACATCAAGCAACTAGCTTACTGCCCAAAATTTAGGGCCAGTACTGATCTACAACAGTGGGTACAAAATAAGTCCATTAAAGCTTCCATTTAATGTAGAGCAAAATATGTTGAGATTCTGAGAACCTTTTTGTAACAAAAGTGGTAGAGTTTGTTCTAAGGATTCCAGAACAGTTGAGTTTGCATTTTTCTGAATTTTCTACGAATTTATACGGATTTTACAATTCACTGAATTTGAATCTAGATTTGAAACTTTCTTTCACAACTAGGTCCTTGAATCTTACGCGCAGACCCTTCTAAAGATTTAAATTCTTGCAATTGGCTCCTCGGGCGGCTCGGGTACGGCGGCTGGCCGAAATTCCGGCGAGGGGCTCGCCGGCGGCGAGGGGTGAGGGTCGGGGAAGGCTCAGGGGTGTGAGGGCTACCTCGTGGGGGTGTTGTTCAGGTGGGGGACGGCCGGGAATGGCTTGCCGTCGTTGGAGAAGAGGCGGCGGCGGCGCGGCACGCGTCGACGGCGGTGCTCCGGCGGGCTTGGGGCGGCCTGGTCCGGTCAGCGAGGTTCAGTGGCGCGTGGGGAAGCTGCTCAGGGGCTTGGCTTGGACGGAGGAGGTCGGGGTCGAGCTGCCCACGGCGAGCAGGGGCGGCGACGGCGGCGGCAGCGCGGGCGGCGGCGCTCCGGTGGTCCTGGGCAGCGTTGGGTGGGTCGGCGAGCTTCAGTGGGGTGATGTAGTGGTGGCTGGAGGCTCAATTTGGGAAGTGGGCGGCGGTGGAGGGCTGTCCACGGGCGGGCGGCGCTCGGCGGCGGCAATGGCGGTGGCGATGGCGTTCTGGCTGCGGTGGCTCGCGCGGGCGGCCGGGGTGCGCGGCTTTTATAGGGGCAGGAGGGGGTGTGGAGGGGCTTCGGCGTCGCGCGGGGCGGAGGCACGGCACGGCGCGCACTGGCCACGGCGGGCGGCAGCAGAACGCCGGCGCGGCTTGCGGCGAGCGGGCGCGGGCGACTGGGCGGCCGGGATTTGGCGTGGCAGAGAGGAGATAGCGCGGCGCGCGGAGTGGGGGAGCAGCTGCTGCAGCGGCTCGGGCGGAGGGCAGACGCAGCGACGGGCGGGGCGCGGGAGCCGGGGTGGCACGGCGGGGTGCGGCGGTTGGGCGCGGCGAGCGGCGAGGCTGGGCGCGGCACGGCTCGCGCACGCGCGGATGCTCACTGGGCAGCGCGGCATGGGGAGGGGGCAAAGCCGCGCGTGGGGGAGAGGCAAGGCGGCCACTGGCCTGGCGCCTCGTGCCGGTCAGGCGTCGCCGGCCACCTGGCGCGCGGCGGTCGGGCGGGGAGGAGAGAGAGGGGGGGAGCGAGGGGCCTGATTGCGAGAATTTGAAAAAACTTCAGGGGGCTGGGTGCAAACAGGGTGTTTTCTCCTCTTTCTAATTTGAATTTCAAAAACCTTTGAACATGAAAGTTGTTCAAAATAAAAAGTTCTACAAGTTGGGTTTCAGGCAACATCTCATTTGGCTTATGATTTGAAAGTTAATTTAAAAGTTTCAAATGTGTCCAAATGTGCCCAAATTCGATTTGAATTTCAACTTAACCCGTTCTAATTCTTTTCACCCTTTTATTAGTTGGTTAAGCATAGGGTTAGGCTAATGATACTGATTTTAGAAATGAAATTTTACCAGGGTTGTCACATTCTTACCTTAGCGATGAGTGCGTCGTTACAGAATTTAAGGTCGGTTGTGCATGAAAGTAAGTTTTGACAGAAAGTAATGTGCTGGAAGTCAGTTGATAATATATAGAAGTTAGATAGCCACCTAGTAACTTTCCCATAATCCCTTAGGGCTTTACGAACTAGGTACCATCCTTAGCGCACCAACGTATTTCGCAACACATCCTTTTTGTGGTCAAGTTTTAGGAAAACAAGTTTTTAAGGCTTGTTGCATTCTCTGGCGTATGGATTTCGGCTGTGGTGCCAGCTGTAGCACCAGCTACGGCTCTAATACCAGCTGTGGCAGAACCACCTGAATTAATCTGGTTCAAGCGCGCTATTCATCACCACAAGGGCAATCAAGGCTAACTCGCACTTCAAACGGAATAATCCACTGGTCTGTCGGGTAACCTCCCGATACAACCACGGTTCTTACGGATCGAAGCCACACATACATGTACTCACACGAAGGTGAGCCCAGAGTATACAACATTCCACAATTTTTACACCACGGAGTTCATCATAAATTATCATTACAATAGGGTTCAAATTCGTAAAACAAGGTACTTCGGATTTCGAAATAAATGAGTTCTTCAGAGTTCAGGCAGCGGAAAAGATAACGACAACTACTCGATGATAAAGGATGTCTCGATGAAGCCCGTACGAGACATCATTCGGTATCGCCACCGTTGGCCGGGGGCATATCCCATTCCACCGACCAACCAGGAGGAAGGGTACAAGGCCAAGTCAAACTAGCAATCATGTCCTTGAAAGTTTCACCTGAAAACAAGCCACAAGCAAGGCTGAGTATACTAATACTCAGCAAGTCTTACCCGTGTAGTGGAATCTACTCCACCGACTCTAGACATGCAAGGCTTTTTGGCTCAGGGGTTTGTTTTGCCGAAAAGCACATACGAGTGGGTCCTTACTTTCAACTTTTAGCTCAAGATTCTAGTTTCATTAACCATTCTAGATAAGCAGCTATCCAATATCATTCATGGTGAAGCATTAAATTTCATTCAACAAGTTTATTCATCATCATTGTTCCTCTTCTTACTCTGTGTGGTAAAAGGGATTAAGCAGTCTCAATAGCCGTGAGAAACGGACGATTCGAATTGAGTTTCTTAACCTTGCAAGGGAAACCTAAACACACGTCACGTGGTTACTCCCAGAGTCACACGTGCAACTTTTCCCCTTTCTTTCCGGGTCGTGGATCGGAGCTACCCTCCGAGAGTACAAGAGCCCCACGCCACGGTTCGGCGCCGGGTCGTGGCCACTCTCTGAACTCGCCATATGCACATGGGACTCGGAGCTACCCTCCGAGAGTACAAGAGCCCCACGCCACGGTTCGGCGCCGGGTCGTGGCCACTCTCTGCACTCGCCATATGCACATGGGACCGAAGTTCAAAGGGTAGGTTGTCGTCCACTTGCCGGGCCAATCAGGTACTTAAGCTTACCGATTACCATATTCTCGGCATGTGGTTAGTACGTTCAAAGACTTAACCACCACTACCACACACTGCGGCCTTAGCATTTTTCACTAAACAGACGGGCCTCAATCGTAAACATCGTACCATAGCCCGTCCGTCGTCCTTATGATTGCAGCGTGTAGTAGACATTCAACTCCTATAATCTCGCGAGTGACAGGAAATCACTCGGCTTTTACCGGAGTCCTATTAGCATAGCATTCTATCGAACCTGATATCTAGTGTTCAGAGCATGGGTACCTAACATCATGCAACTAAGTTTTCATTCAACTCCTATAAACTTAATGCACAAGCAAGAGAGTACTGAGTTGCATAATTTAGGAAAGGAATGGGGTTATGCTCCGGGGCTTGCCTTCTTGTGCAAAGTTAGCTTGGGGCTCTTCCGAACTTGGGCTCGGGTCTTCAAGAGCTTCAGTTAGATTTACTTGAGCTTCACGCTGCTCACTCTCGGACTCGGGCACCAGCTCGTAAGTCCCGTCGGCGAGAGTCGTCGATTATATGAATGCACCAATATAAGTTATAGTGAGGGTATATGACGATTATTTTCACTCACGTCAAGGTTGTAGTTCACAAAACAGTGACTTGGTTGTGATGTTACTTTATCATTCGTGGGCAATCGTTAATAGAGTAGAATAGTACAATAAGTAACTCGTTAAGCAAGGTGGGGTGGGTGTTCATGGGAACTTATGTTACTCATGGAAATATGATTTAAGTGTAACTACTACTGTGAGTAGTTTCTGGTCATGAAACCTTGGATCTAGGCACATCAGGGAAAGATAAGCTTACTGTAAAATTTTCGGATATTTTCATGCAGCAGATTGATTATGAAAAATATAATACATGGTTGCTGCTGGATTCTTGTTCTTTTTGTACAGAACAAATGGTGAAAAACTGAGACTAAGATTTTTACAGGGCTTTCATTTAATCATGCAGGACCTACTGTAATTTTTATAGGATTTATTATGCAGTTTTCAGAGCATAGTAAATATGACATTACACACCTAGGTTATTCAAGGATTTCTTTTTTTACAGGATCCTACACAGGGTTTTTGTCTATGAAACTTTTTACACAGCATCCTCTACCACTGAGTATCTTTTAGTAAAAATATGAGAATTTTCCAAGCTAAGATACTATTTTCATGATTTAATGTATGTTATTAGCACATAAATCAAATAAATAGGTTCCTTTGAGATAAAAAGTCTCTACATTTTTCTATGGCATCTAGGTACCATTACACCAGTATAGAAAAAGTTTCATTAGGTGAATCACAATCTAACCACAGAGATAAAAACATTTAGCCAATCATGGCATGAAACTAAACTTTGCAAGAAGTATATCTAGAAATGAATTCTGAGCTTCATCTTTTTAGGGTGGCCTATTTATCAGGTAATTTCCTCACTGTAAATTTTTCAGGGCCAGCACTTGTCTCAAGACAAGTCTATGAATAAAAGCCATTAATCTTTCCATTTTATTTAAAGCATGATTTAGCTAGAATCTAAGGTGATGCATGTAACAAAAGTTGTGAAGCTTAACCTCAGGTCTCTAGAGCAGTTGAATTTGCATTTTTCTGAATTTTCTACAATTTTATACGAATTTTACAAGTTCACTGATTTTGAATCTAGGTTTGAATCTTTCTCTTACATCTGGGTCCTTGAAATCTTACGGGCAGAACCTTCTAAAGAATTCAATCGATGCAATTGGGTCCTTAGGCGGCTCGGGTGCGGTGGTCGGCCAAAATTCCGGCGAGGGGCTCGCCGGCGGCGAGGGGTGAGGGCCGGGGAAGGACCAGGGGTGCGAGGGCTACCTCGTGGGGGGTCTTGGTCGGGTGGGGGACGGCCGGGAGTAGCTCGTCGGCGTTGGAGCAGGGGCGGCAGCGGCGGTACGCGTCGACGGCGGTGCTCCAGCGGGCTTGGGGCGGTCTGGTCTGGACGGGGAGCTTCAGTGGCGCGTGGGGAAGCTGCTCCGGTACTTGGCTTGGGCGGAGGAGGTCGGAGTCGAGCTGTCCGCGGTGACCAGGGGCGGCGGCGGCGGCGACAGCGCGGGCGGCGGTGCTCCGGCGGTCCTGGGCGGCGTTGAGCGGGTCGGTGAGCTCCGGTGGGTTGATGTGGTGGTGGCTGGAGGTTCAATTCGAGCGGTGGATGGCTGTAGAGGGCTGTCCACAAGCGGGTGGAGCTCGGCGGCGACAATGGCGGCGGCGGGTGTTCTCTGGTTGCTGGTAGCTCGCGCGGGTGGCCTGGGGCGGCTTTTATAGGGACAGGAGGGAGGGAGGAGTGCCAGGCGACGCGCGGGGGTGATGGCACGGCAATGGCATGCCACTGGCCATGGTGGGCGGCGTCTCGACACCGGCGCGGCGTGCGGAGGGCGGGAGCGCGCGACTGGGCACCGGGGATTTTGCGTGGGAGAGCGAGGAGATAGCGCGGCACGGGGTTGGAGGGCAGCTGCAGCAGCGGCTCGGGCGGGCGGCAAGCTCAGCGACGGGCGGGTTGCGGCGAGCGGTGCGGCACGGCGCGGCGCGGCCGTTGGGCGCGGCGGGCGGCGAGCAGAGGCGCGGCTGGCGTGGCGCGCGTGGCGAGCTGGGGCTGGGCAGCGCGGCGGTGGGGGGGGTGCAAAGCCGCGCTTGGGGGCGAGGGTCGGCAGCCACTGGCCTGGCGGCTTGCGCCGGTCAGGCATCGCCGGCCACCTGGCCGGGATGTCAGGCGGGGAGGGGAGAGAGAGGAGGGGGAAGAAAGGTCTATTTGCGAAATTTGAAAAGTTCCAAGGGGCTGGTTGCAAACAGGATGTTTTCTCCACTTTCTAATTTGAATTTCAAAAACTTTTGAACATGAAAGTTGTTCAGAATAAAAAGTTCTACAAGTTTGGTTTCAGGCAACACCTCATTTGGCTTGTGGTTTGAAAGTTAATTTAAAAATTCAAAGGTATTCATATGTGCCCAATTTCAATTTGAATTTCAACTTAACTTGTTCTAATTCTTTTCACCCTTTTATTAGTTGGTTAAGCATAGGGTTGGGCTAATGACATTGCTTTAGAAATGTAATTTATCAGGGTTGTTACACAGAAGAATGTCGTCAACATCATCTTCGGTGGAGACGGCGGATTCCCCTCCAAGCGCGCACAGAAGCTAACCTTGCACGAAATACTCTCTGTGGATCCGGCCACGACAAGGCCTCTGAGATACAGCGAGATCCCGATCTCCTTTTCCAGGGATGATCAATGGACCAGCATCTCCGAGCCGTGAAAATTCCCGCTCGTCCTAGATCCTATCGTGGTGGGCTCAATGCTCACCCGAGTACTCATTGACGGCGGGAGCGGCTTGAAACCTGCTTTTTGCGAGTACTCTCAAGAAGATGGGACTGGACATCTCCAAGATGCTCACTCCTAGCAAAGCTCCTTTCTATGGCATCATCCCAGGTAACGTGGCTACACCACTCGGGTCAGTGGTCCTGCCAGTCACCTTTGGGACAAAAGACAACTACCGCACCGAGTACATCAAGTTCAAGGTGGCGGATTTCGACTCGTTGTACCATGCCATCCTTGGCAGACCAGCACTCAAGAAGCTCATGGCTGTGCCCCACTGCATCTACCTGCTACTATAGATCCCAGGCAAGATAGGCGTACTCACACTCCATGGCGACCTGAAGAAGTCGTACGACTGCGACCAAGAGGCGATCGAGTACACCACGACTTCACATGTGCCAGAGCCGTCTGCAGAAGTACTCGCGGCCGCGCTGAAGCTGACCAATACAGAGATGGAGATCTCCAACCAGCGGCCAAGCCAGTCGAGGGTTAAACCCAACCCCAGCGACGTCGGCATCAAGACCATCTAGCTGCAAGAAGGCGACTCGTCCAAAACTGTTTTGATTGGGGACAGCTTAGGAGACAAATAGGAAAGCGCGCTCGTCAGCTTCCTTAGGGCCAACCGTGATATATTCGCATGGAAACTAGCGGATATGCCAGGGGTGCCCAAGGAGTTGATCGAGCACTGCCTAAAAGTCGACCCTAAAGCCACTCCGAATAAGCAACGATTGCGACGCTTCGCCCCCAATAAGAGGGAGGCCATCAAGAAAGAGCTAGCAAAACTACTCGCGGCTGGTTTTATTAAAGAAGTGTACCACCCCGAGAGGTTGGCTAACCCTGTACTTGTATTGAAAAAGAATAATAATGAATGGAGGATGTGCGTGGACTACACTGATCTCAATAAACACTGCCCAAAGGACCCCTTTGCGCTTCCACGCATCGACCAAGTCATCGATTCCACAGTTGGCTGCGTCTTGCTCTCCTTCCTCAACTGCTACTCAGGCTATCATTAGATAGCGCTCAAGGAGGAAAACCAGATCAAAACGGCATTCATCGGCCCTTTTGGAGCATATGATTATACTACAATGTCTTTCGGGTTGAAGAATGCAGGAGCCACCTATCAACGGGCCATCCAACTATGCCTTGCGGATCAACTACACCGCAACGTTGAAGCTTACGTGGATGATGTGGTTATCAAGACCAGATCCCATGACGAGTTCATCACTGATCTCGAGGAGACATTCAACAGCTTGCGGCGGTTTCGATGGAAACTTAACCCAACAAAGTGCGTCTTTGGCATTCCCCAAGGCAAACTACTCGGGTTCATTGTCAGTTACCGCGGGATTGAAGCAAATCCAAAGAAGATCAACACCATCATAGCCATGGATGCTCCAAAGATGATCAAGGACGTCTAGAAGCTCAGTGGCTGCATGGCAGCTTTGAATCGGTTCATCTCCCAACTTGGAGAAAGGGGACTACCCTTTTTCAAATTGCTCAAACTCCATGAAAAGTTCAAGTGGACCGAGGAGGCAAACCAGGCACTATAAGATCTCAAGCACCATTTGTAGTCACCACCGATCCTGATCGCTCCCCAACCATGCGAGAACCTGCTACTCTACATCGCTGCGTCTACTCATGTCGTCAGTACGGCAATCGTGGTGGAACGACAGGAAGAAGGCCACACCTTTGGGGTGCAGCAACCAGTTTACTTCATCAGCGAAGTCCTGTCTGAATCTAAGGTTTGTTACCTAACGATTCAGAAAATACTTTATGGTATACTCATCACTTCCAGGAAGCTTCGCCACTACTTCGATGCATACAATATCCTGGTGGTCTCCAACTTCCCATTGGTGGATATTCTCCACAATCAGGACGCTACCGGGCGCATCTCCAAGTGGGCGGTGGAGCTGGGATCCCTTACACTTGACTTCAAGCCCCGGACAGCCATCAAGTCGTAGGCACTAGTCGATTTCATGGCAGAGTGGCGAGAAAACCAAGTGGAAGCCCCAACCAACCAGCCGGAGCATTGGGTCATGTACTTCGACGGCTCAATCAAGCTCGGCAATGGTGGTGCGGGCGTACTTTTCATCAGCCCGAGAGGAGAACAACTCCAGTACATGTTTCAAATACTATTCGAGGTCTGCAATAATGAGGCCGAGTATGAGGCATTGTTGCACGGGCTATGCCTGGCAATCTCCCTGGGCATCAAGCGACTACTCGTTTATGGAGACTCCTTACTGGTGGTTCAACAAGTTAACAAGGAGTGGGACATCAACAAGGACACCATGGACGCCTACATCATGGAAATAAGCTAGCTCGAGAAAAAAATTCTCGGGGCTGCAAATTCACCATGTGGTTCGCGACAACAATGTGGGCGCGGATGTGCTCTCCAAACTGGGTTCTGATCGAGCTAACGTCCCACCAGGAGTTTTCATTCACGAGTTGTATCACCCTTCCACCAGGGCACCAGACTAAAGTTCCATCGCTTAGGGTCCCAAGGAACTTGACCAAGAGGTCTTGATGATCGAGGTCAACTGGAGGGTGGCCTTCATCGGCTACATCCAGGAGCACAAACTATCCCATAGCGTCAACCAAAAAAGCGCTGAAGCTACTCGCATCCTACGGCGCAGCAAAGGGTATGTTCTAGTCGGGGGCAATCTGTACAAGCGTGGATCAGCATCGGGCATACTCATGAAGTGTGTCAGCACGGAGCAGGGCAAAGAAATATTCCAAGAGATTCACGACGGTGTGTGTGGGAACCACGCTGCCTCTCGCACACTAGTCGGCAAGGCGTTTCGATCTGGTTTCTACTGGCCGAGTGCTTTGGCAGATGCCGAAGCACTCGTTCGCCGGTGCATCAACTGCCAATTCTTTGGCCAACAGCCTCATGTTTCGGCTCATAACCTTATCACTATACCACCTTCATGGTCATTTTCATGTTGGGACCTGAACATGATAGGGCCCTCAACAACCGTGCCCGGAGGTTTCACACACGTGTTGGTGGCCATCGACAAGTTTACAAAGTGGATTGAGTACAAACCAATCGCAACTGTGGCAGAACCACCTGAATTAATCCGGCTCAAGTGTATTAACCATCACCATTAAGGCATTCTCGGTTAACCTTACACTTCAAATGGAGTAATCCACTGGTCTGTCGGGTATAACCTCCCGATACAACCACGGTGAACGGATCGAGCGCCATACATACAAACGCTCATGCGACGATGAGCCCAGAGAATACCACATTCCAGCAAATATTACAACATTAGTATAAGTGAATATTACAGACCAAGTTTTGAGTTTAGAAACCAAGTACTTCAATTATCATAAATAAGTTCTTCAGAGTTTAAGTTGCAGCGGAAGTAAACGACGGAAACTACTCGACGATACAAAATGTCTCGATGAAGCCCGTACGAGACATCACTCGGCATTATCTCCGTTGGACGGGGACGTATCCCATTCCACCGACCAACCAGGGGGAAGAGTGCAGGGCCAAGTCAAGCTAGCAATCATATCTTCGAAGGTCTCACCTGAAAACGAACCACAAGCAAGGCTGAGTATACTAATACTCAGCAAGACTTACCCGTGTAGTGGAATCTACTCCACCGACTCTAGACATGCAAGGCTTTTTGGCTCAGGGATTTGTTTTGCCGAAAAGCATCTACAAGTGGGTCCTTACTTTCAACTTTTTAGCTCAAGATTCTAGTTTCGTTAGCCAGTCTAGATAAGCAGCTATCTAAAAGCATACATGGTGAAGCATTAAATTTTCATCCAACCAGTTCATTCATCATCATTGTTCCTCTTCTTACTCTGTGGGTAAAAATGGTTAAGCAGTCTCAATAGCCGTGAGAAACGGACGATTCGAATCGAATTTCTTAACCTTGCAAGGGAAACCCAAACACACGTCACGTGGTTACTCCCTAGAGTCACACGTGCAACTTTTCCCCTTTCTTTCCGGGTCGTGGATCGGGGCTACCCTCCGAGAGTACAAGAGCCCCACGCCACGGTTCGGCGCCGGGTCGTGACCACTCTCTGCACTCGCCATATGCGCATGGGACCGAAGTTCAAAGGGTAGGATGCCGTCCCCTTGCCGGGCCAATCAGGTACTTAAGCTTACCGATTCCCATAATCTCGGCATGTGTTTAGTACGTTCAAAGACTTAACCATCACTACCACACCGTGCGGCCTTAGCATTTTTTTTACTAGACAGACGGGCCTCAATCGTAACCATCGTTCCATAGCCCGTCCGTGTCCTTATGATTGCAGCGTGTAGTAGTCATTCAACTCCTATTTTCTCGCGAGTGACAGGAAATCACTCGACTTTTACCGGAGTCCTATTAGCACAGCATTCTATCGAACCTTACGTCTAGTTTTCAAGCAAGGGTTCCTAACATCATGCAACTAAGTTTTCATTCAACTCCTAGAAACTTAATGCACAGACAAAAGAGCAGTGAGTTGCATAATTTAGGAAAGAGATGGGTTATGCTCCGGGGCTTGCCTTCTTGCGAAAAGTTAATCCGGGGCTCTTCCGAACTTGGGCTCGGGTCTTCAACTGCTTCAGTTAAATTCGCTTGAGCTTCACGCTGCTCACTCTCGGACGCGGGCACCAGCTCGTAAGTTCCGTCGGCGAGAGTCGTCGATTCTACATGAATGCACAAGTTTAAGTCGTGGTAATGGTACTTGATACGATTTAAGAGGAATTACTACAATGGATAGTTTCTGGTCATGAAATTTTGAATTTAGGCACATCAGGGAAAGATGCGCTTACTGTAAAATTTTTCAGCCAATTTTATGTAACAGATTAATTATGAAAAATATATTACATAGTTGCTGTTAGGTCCTTGTTCTTTTTGTACAGAACAATTGGTGCAACAACTGAGTCTAAGATTTTTACAGAGCTTTCACTTAAGCATGCAGAAGTTACTGTAATTTTTGTAGGATTTATCATGCAGTATTTAGAGCATAGAAAATATTTAGAGCATAGAAAATATTTAGAGCTAAGATACTATTTTCTTGATTTTAATGTATGTTATTAGCACATAAATCAAATAAGTAGGTTACTGTGAGATAAAAAGTCTCCTAATTTTTCTCTGGCTTCTAGGTACCAATACACTAGCAGAGAAAAAGTTTCATTAGGTGATTCATCACCTAACTGCAGGGGTAAAATATTTTACTTAAACATGGTATGGAACTAAGTTAAATAAACAGTGGGGGACGGCCGGGAAGGGCTCGCCGGCGTTGGAGCAGAGGCGGCGGCGGCGCGGCACGCGTCGACGGCGGTGCTCCGGCGGGCTTGGGGCGGTGTGGTCCGGTCGGCGAGCTTCAGTGGCGCGTGGGGAAGCTGCTCAGGGGCTCGGCTTGGACGGAGGAGGTCGGGGTCGTGCTGTCCACGGCGAGCAGGGGCGGCGGCAGCGCGGGCGGCGGCGCTCTGGTGGTTCTGGGCGGCGTTGGGTGGGTCGGCGAGCTTCAGGGAGATGATGTAGTGGTGGCTGAAGCTTTAGTTTGGGCGGTGGGCAGCGGCGGAGAGCTGTCCACGGGCGGGCGGCGCTCGGCGGCGGCAATGGCGACGGCGAGGGCGTTCTGGGTGCTGGGGCTCGCGCGCGTGGCCGGGCGGGGCTTTTATAGGGGCAGGAGGGGGTGCGGAGGGGCCTGGGCAGCGCGCGGGGCGGAGGCACGGCACGGCGCGCACTGGCCACGGCGGGCGGCAGCGGAACGCCGGCGCGGCGTGCGGCAGCGCGGGCGCGGTCACTGGGCGATCGAGATATGGCGTGGGCGCGAGAGATAGCGTGGCGCGCGGAGTGGTGGAGCAGCAGCTGCAGCGGCTCGGGCGGAGGGCGGGCGTGGCGACTGGCGGGGCGCGGGAGCCAGGGCGGCACGGCGGAGCGAGGCGACTGGGCGCGACGGGCGGCGGGGCTGGGCGCGGCAGCGTCGCGTGCACGCGCGGGCGCTCACTGGGCCGCGCGGCGTGGGGAGGGGGCAAAGCCGGCCGTGGTGGGGTGGTGCGGCGGCCACTGGCCTGGCGCCTCGCGCCGGTCAGGCGACGCCGGCCACCTGGCGCGCGGCGGTCGGGCGCGGAGGGGAGAGAGAGGGGGGGGGGGGGGGGGGGGGGGCGAGGGGCCTGGATGCAAGAATTCGAAAAGTTTCAGGGGGCTGGGGTGCAAACAGGGCGTTTTCTCCTCTTTCTGATTTGAATTTCAAAAACTTTTGAACACGAAAGTTGTTCAAAATAAAAAGTTCTACAACTTTGGTTTCAGGCAAAATCTCATTTGGCTTATGGTTTGAAAGTTAAATTTAAAAGTTCAAAAGTAACCAAATGTGCTCAAATTAAATTTGAATTCCAACTGAACTCGTTCTAATTCTTTCCACCCTTTCATTAGTTGGTTTAAACATAGAGTTAGGCTAATGACATTGATTTTGGAAATGTAATTACCAGGGTTGTCACAGCCTTCCCCCCTTAACAAGAATCTCGCCCCGAGATTCGGTAATTCTTAGTGTGGGCGTGGGTGCACATACCAGTGGTTGAGATAAGAAACCCAGGGAAATGTTGGTTCAGGTAGATCTCAGTCTCCCAGGTGGCTTCTTCTTCCGTGTGGTGATTCCATTGTACTTTATACATTCTAATTACATTCCTCCTGGTCTCTCTTTCTTTTTGATCCAAAATCTTAACTGGGTGTTCGACATACGAGAGGTCGGGCTCTAACGATATTTCTTGTTGTTCCACAATCTCAGTAGGGACTCGAATACACTTCTTGAGTTGAGATACGTGGAAGACATCATGGGTGGTCGTGAGCTGAGGGGGCAGTCGTAATTTGTAGGCTACGGGTCCGCAGCTCTCAATGATTTCGTAAGGGCCAACATAACGGGGAGCTAGTTTGCCTTTGATTCCAAATCTTCGCACTCCCTTGGTGGGTGAAACTCGAAGATAGACCTGATCGCCAACTTTGAATTTTAGGGGCTTTCTCCTTTTGTCCGAATAGCTCTTTTGTCGAGCTTGGGCGGCTCTAAGATTTGCTTGTATTACTTTTACTTTCTCCTCTGCCTCGATTACCAGGTCGGGTCCAATTATCTTACGTTCTCCGGTTTGTGACCAGTTCAAAGGGGTTCGACACCTTCGTCCGTACAGGGCCTCAAATGGTGCCATTTTCAAACTCGTTTGATAGCTGTTGTTGTACGAGAACTCTGCCAGGGGTAGGCATTTGTCCCAATTCTTGTCATAGTGAATGACGCAAGCTCTCAGCATGTCTTCAAGAATTTGGTTTACTCTTTCCGTTTGTCCGTCAGTCTGAGGATGGTATGCTGAGCTGCGAATCAGTTTTGTGCCAAGAGACGTTTGCAGTTGTTCCCAAAAGCGTGCTACAAACTGAGGACCACGATCGGAAATAATTGTCTTAGGTATTCCATGCAGGCAAACAATACGATCGAGGTAAATCTCGGCATATTTCTTGGTAGAATAGGTGGTGTGTACCGGAAGAAAATGTGCCGTCTTTGTGAGTCTATCCACGATAACCCATATGGAATCATGTTTCTGGGAAGTGTTTGGTAGTCCAACGATGAAGTCCTTACTTATGTCTTCCCATTTCCATGATGGTTTAGGTAACGGTTGTAGTGTATCGGCTACCTTTAAGTGGCTAGCTTTTACTCTCTGGCACGTGTCACATTCCGAGACATACGTAGCAATTTCCCTTTTCATTCTAGTCCACCAGAAGTTTTTCCTTAGGTCTTGATACATTTTGCTACTGCCGGGGTGGATAGAGAATTTGGAAAGGTGTGCCTCATCCAGAATTTGCTTGCGGAGTTCACGATTCTTCGGAACGACTATACGACTTTCGAACCATAGAACTCCCTTATGGTCCTGGCGGAAACATTTATACTTCTCCTCACCTAGAGAGAGTTTTTGTTTGATGATCTTAATCCCTTCGTCATGTAGTTGTGCCATGACGATTTGGTCGTGAAGAGTGGGCTCAACTGAGATGTGATCTAGTGTGCCTTGGGAAACCATTTCCATGTTAAGCTTCCTCATCTCTGCACACAATGTCTCATGGTAGGACTCCATGGATAAGCAATGGCAATGGGACTTGCGGCTTAGTGCATCCGCGACTACATTAGCCTTACCGGGGTGATAGTGCACTTCAAGGTCATAATCCTTGATTAATTCTAGCCATCTCCGTTGTCTCATATTCAGATCGGCTTGTGTGAAGATATACTTGAGACTCTTATGATCCATGTAGATATTGCACTGTGTACCCAAGAGATAGTGCCTCCATATCTTCAGAGCGTGAATGACGGCTGCAAGCTCAAGATCATGAGTGGGATAATTCTGTTCGTGGGGCCGAAGGGCTCGTGAGGCATATGCAATCACTCGATTATCTTGCATAAGCACACATCCTAGACCAGTACCTGATGCGTCACAATACACATCGAATGACTTGGTATTATCGGGTTGAGCTAACACAGGTGCAGTAGTCAGATGCTCTCTGAGAGTGTGGAAAGATTCTTCACATTTCTCATCCCATACAAACTTTACTTCCTTCTTTAACAGTTCAGTCATGGGCTTAGCAATTCGAGAGAAATCCGGGATGAAGCGGCGGTAGTAACCGGCTAAGCCGAGAAAACTGCGAATCTGATGAACAGAGGTAGGGGGTTTCCAATCCATCACCTCTTGTACCTTGCTGGGGTCAACAGCTATGCCTTCACTAGAGATCGTGTGACCTAAGAACTTTACAGTATCCAACCAAAACTCACACTTAGAAAACTTAGCATAGAGCTGATGGTCTCTGAGTCGCTGAAGAACAATGCGAAGGTGCTTGGCATGCTCTTCCTCATCCTTGGAATAGATAAGGATGTCGTCGATGAACACTACGACGAATTTGTCAAGTTCGGGCATGAATACCGAATTCATGAGATACATGAAGTAGGCAGGGGCGTTGGTGAGTCCAAAGGACATGACCAAAAACTCATATAGTCCATATCGTGTGGAGAAGGCAGTCTTAGGAATATCGCACGGGCGAATCTTGATTTGGTGATATCCCGAACGAAGATCAATCTTTGAAAAGACTCTGGCTCCAGCTAATTGATCGAAGAGTACATCGATACGGGGAAGTGGGTATTTATTTTTAACAGTTACCGCATTGAGAGGTCGGTAGTCCACACATAATCTTAAACTGTCATCCTTCTTCTTTACGAATAGGGCTGGACATCCCCAAGGTGACGCGCTAGGGCGAATGAAACCTTTGTCCAGTAGTTCTTGGAGTTGAATTTTCAGCTCGGCCAAATCTTTAGGGGGCATCCTATATGGTCTTTTGGATATAGGTGCAGTGCCCGGTTGAAGTTCAATGATGAACTCAATGTCCCTATCCGGTGGCATTCCTGGTAAGTCATCCGGAAAAACGCCGGCATACTCGTTTACCACAGGAATATCATCTAGCTTAAGTCCTTCCATCTTATAAGCACAGGAATTCGTACAATCTAGGAACGGCAGGTAAAGGGTAGTGGCTCCGTGACTAGGTGAATTTATCTCAACGGCTCGGGAAGAAAGGTCCAGTGTGACTCCATGCATAGCCATCCAGTTCATTCCCAAAATAATGTCCATGCCGTCAAGAGGTAAAAGGACAAGGTCCGTGTCGATGGTTTTACTACCCAACCTGACTGGTACTTGTCTGATCATTTGGTTTGAAGCGATTTTACCACCCGGTGTTGATATCATATATGACCCTTTGGTGTGACAAACATCCAAGCCTACTTTTGCACCGAATTTTGCACTTATGAAACTATGCGATGCACCAGAATCAAATAATATAACTGCAGGCTTGTTATGGATAGAGAATGTACCCGACATCACTGGGGCTCCTTCAGGAAGCTCTGCAAGCGTGGTGAAGTTAATCCGTCCTTGCTTGACTTGCAGGGTCTGTCTCTTGCCCCTGTTCTTGGTGTTCGGGTTGGATCCTTGACCCTGTTCTCCCGCATTTGAAACATCGGTTCGCAGGGCTGGGTCGAAGAGATTGTTGCAGAGTGGGCCTCGGACCGTTCTGTGGAGGCATCGGGGGTCGTACCATGCCTGGCTGCTGTGGGGGTCTGGCAATCCATCTTCCTGGCTGCGGGGCCCTTGGTGGAGCTGTGGGCGCGGCATTTTGCACGATGCGATACCTTGGTGGTTGGGCACTTGATGGTCCCACGGGTGCCTTTCTCTTCTTCTCTGCCCGGTGTGCCATGATACAGTCTTCCTGGGTAATGGCCATATTGACCAATTCGTTGTAGGTGTCAGCCCTGGCTAGGTTCAGACGTTCCTTGAGCTTGGTATTCAGACCTCGGCGGAAACGATCGCGCTTCTTGGCATCCGTATCAGCGTGATAGCCCGCATACTGGCATAGGTTGTTGAACGCCTGGGCGTACTGCAGCATGGTGCGGGTGCCCTAGGTAAGTGCCAGGAACTCATTCAACTTCCTCTCCATGAGGCCCTCGGGAATATGATGTGCCCGGAACGCGGTCTTGAATTCATCCCAGTCGACCACATGATCAGCCGGGAGCATCGCAAAATAGTGGTCCCACCACAGTCGAGTGGTACCGCGAAGCTGTTGCACGGCAAATCGAGCTTTGTTGGCCTCTGAACATGGGGCCACAAGTAGTGTGAACTTGGATTCGATGGTGCGAATCCATGCATCTGCGTCCAGGGGTTCCTCGGTCTTATGGAACAAGGGCGGCTGGGTCCCTAGGAAATCCGTGTATCCTGCAGCTTGGGGTTGGTGAGCATTGTGCCCACCCCTCTGCTGGTGGTGTCCTTGCACAATCTGACGCAGCAGCTCGGTTTGAGCGGCCATCACTTCCACCAAACTGGGCGGGGGTGGTGGCGATTGTCGCGAGCGGCTGCCACCGGCACCAAAACCCTCGGGGTTGCCACGGGTTGATCCAACCATCTGAAACGTGAAAGGTTACCATTAGCAACGCGATCCATAATACTTCCTCGATTCATAAATGATTGGTGTAGTCAAAGACTTCCGAAATCACAGCTAGAATTATGGACAGTATCTCTGTTTGCTACGAGAAAAATCATAGCTTGCTGTGGGTCCATCCAAAACATCTCAAACTTTTGCAGTAGTCAGAGAATTTAGGAATGCACCACTTTGGTATTTAACTTTGGTGCTAGAACTGTAGCTAAGGTGGTCGAAAGGCTTGTCCTCTGCCTTACTGTCTTAGCTGTTTTTCAGCAGATTGATCGGTACTGTTTCGCCGATATCTTAAACTAGCGAGGTCCAATAATGCTGAATTTTTGTGAGAACCTAGATCACAAAATTTAGCACAAGTCTAGTATTCAACACTCAGCCAAGAAATGCAAGGAGACATGGGTAAAAATTCCGACAAGTCTCAGCGATTGTGGATTTCATCGTTTACCAAATTACAACGAAATCACCCAAGTTTATCGCCGTTCCTTACATGCTGAGGGTATCCACATGGTTCAGGTGTACCCAACACAAAAGAGTTACTCAACTCCTAGTTAGCCTATTACAACACTTGCCAAAAGTTAGGCTACCCTATCGAGGAGTATGTGCAAAAGTCCTCCTAGGTCGTCATCTAGAAATCATCCAAGTCGTTGACGGACGACTCGCTGTGAGCAGGAGAGTGAGCTCCCATCTGAGGTGCCTGTGGTACCTCACCCTCGAAATCCATACCGGAGACACCATCAATCTCTTGTGGCTCCTCCTCATCTTCCTCCATGTCCTCCTCATGCGGATGGTCATTCTGATCATGGTGCCACTGAATGTGCTCATTCGCGTCCTCCAACTCAAGGCTCAGATCATGGAGCTGCTCCTCCAACTGTGCTATCGTGGCATCTCTCTCACCCATGAGAGTGTCCTGCTCCTGAATTTGGCCCTCAAGTTGGCCAATCTGAGCATCTCTGTCCTCAAGATCCTGACTGAGCTCCTTAATCTGCTCATCCCTGGTATCTGCCATCATGTGGTAGGCCTGAGCAAGATCAATGAGCTGCTCAAGTGCCTGACTCTGGAGAGTCTGAAGCCGGTAGAGTGCACTCATGCACCGCACGGAGGTATGAATAGTTTCTTGGGCGTGAAAGTCTACCAAGTACTGTGCGTGCTGCACCCTGTTGAGCCAAAAGGGGTCGTTGTCCTGGGCAGCAGGAAACAATCCAATGGGAGCGAGTGTGACAACCTCGGGACGCTGCGCACAAAAAGTGGTGAGCGCCCTCATGGCTGCAAGCTCCCAAGTATCGGCCAAACGGCGACCAACAGCCTCAAGCTCCAAGGCGGGCCACTCCGGGTGTAGCGGCTGCGGAAAGATAGTCACGTTGACACGGCACTGGGTAACTCCATTTTCTGCAAACTCAAGTCCGGCGTAACGTGGGGGAATTAGATAACCCGCGGTACGCAGAACATCCCACAAAATAGAGGGGAAGCCCTCCCAGTGGAGACACTGCGAGTGTACGCGTCCATCCTCATCCACCATCATATCAACAGGCTCGGCCATCTGAACAACAGATCAAATGGAGTGAGATAGTGAAAAACTGTGAACAGCATAAGGACAGATTCTGTATAGTGTGCAAAAATAACCATAACTCCCACAGTTCTCATCCAAAAATTCTCAAATTTCACCAGATCACTCCTAAGGTATTTGTGAACAACTTTGCTAGTCAACTCCAGAGCTAGATAGGTCTCTAAGATGGTCTTTCTTTTCAGGTTTTACCTTACTGTCTACCCAGAATTTTCAGTGAACAGAGGGCTAGAGTTTCGTGCACCAAGGAAAATCTACCCAGCCAAAATTTACCAAATTTTAACAGCAGCTACCTGGGTAAATTTGGGACAAGTTTTGTGTTGTACTCTTTCGCAGAAAACCGCAGGAAGGGGGCCTAAAAATTTAAGAGGCAGAAGGGCTTATTCTGGACAGAATTCTGACATTCCAAGGTTTCTGTTATTTCTCACTATCCATAAGTTCAGAATTTTTCATTTTTGAACAGAAGATAGAACACAAAGTTTGGAAAAATCTCCTCAACATGATCTTTATCAGAAAAGGTCATTTTCTTGGGTCAATAATTCGCTCTTTTCGGTCATGGCAGATTTCGGACAGATTCGCTAGATGGTCCTTATGCGAACCACGCTTGGATACGCAAGAACCTTACCACTCTCCTACCACGCATTTCGATTTCAGATATATGTGGTCATGATGCATGCACGTCCTATTCGTCCTCCCAAATAAAATAATTGCCAAATAACTTTTGGTCTTACGAAGATAGTTTCGGTGGCATACACAATACGGCTCTCACTATAATAGCTAGTCGAATCTTTCTAATCGTTCCTTAACCTATCGTAATCGCGGTTAGTGTACCTGCAAAAGATTGACAAGCATATATATTTCATGAACCTTTCATGCCAGCACTCATGAAAGCGTCCGTATTCATTACCGTTTACTTATAGAAATGATATCTGTACAATTCCCGCCGTACAGACGACGTTAACATACGCTATCGAGATAGCGTATTCACGGGGGTACCGTCATGAGACGGGGGTATGAACAGCGATCGTCATACCCTGCGCCAAACCTTCTACTCCCAATAAGTTCAACTAACGGTTGGCATATTGGCAGCACCTCAAGTAAGCCACTGCTTGAGGGCAGCGTTCGGTTCGCATCACCGACAGGAAGGCCAAGCTCTCTCAGTTGGCTGAGGATCCTTACCTTCTTACCTTAGCGATGAGTGCGTCGTTACAGAATTTAAGGTCGGTTGTACATGAAAGTAAGTTTTGATAGAAAGTAATGTGCTGGAAGTCAGTTGATAATACCTATAGAAGTTAGATAGCCACCTAGTAACTTTCCCATAATCCCTTAGGGCTTTACGAACTAGGCACCATCCTTAACGTACCAACGCATTTCGCAACACATCCTTCTAGCCAAGTTTTATGAAAACAAGTTTTTAAGGCTTGTCGCATTCTCTGGCGTATGTATTTTGGCTCTGGTGTCCGCTGTTGCCAGCTGTGGCAGCTGCTACGGCTTTGATACCAGCTGTGGCAGAACCACCTAAATTAATCCGGCTCAACTGTATTAACCATCACCATTAAGGCATTTTCGGTTAACCTTACACTTCAAACGGAGTAATCCACTGGTCTGTCGGGTATAACCTCCCGATACAACCACGGTGAACGGATCGAGCGCCATACATACAAACGCTCATGCGACGATGAGCCCAGAGAATACCACATTCCAGCAAATATTACAACATTAGTATAAGTGAATATTACAGACCAAGTTTTGAGTTTAGAAACCAAGTACTTCAATTATCATAAATAAGTTCTTCAGAGTTTAAGTTGCAGCGGAAATAAACGACGGAAACTACTCGACGATACAGAATGTCTCGATGAAGCCCGTACGAGACATCACTCGGCATTATCTCCGTTGGACGGGGGCGTATCCCATTCCACCGACCAACCAGGGGGAAGAGTGCAGGGCCAAGTCAAGCTAGCAATCATATCTTCGAAGGTCTCACCTGAAAACGAACCACAAGCAAGGCTGAGTATACTAATACTCAGCAAGACTTACCCGTGTAGTGGAATCTACTCCACCGACTCTAGACATGCAAGGCTTTTTGGCTCAGGGATTTGTTTTGCCGAAAAGCATCTACAAGTGGGTCCTTACTTTCAACTTTTTAGCTCAAGATTCTAGTTTCGTTAGCCAGTCTAGATAAGCAGCTATCTAAAAGCATACATGGTGAAGCATTAAATTTTCATCCAACCAGTTCATTCATCATCATTGTTCCTCTTCTTACTCTGTGGGTAAAAATGGTTAAGCAGTCTCAATAGCCGTGAGAAACGGACGATTCGAATCGAATTTCTTAACCTTGCAAGGGAAACCCAAACACACGTCACGTGGTTACTCCCTAGAGTCACACGTGCAACTTTTCCCCTTTCTTTCCGGGTCGTGGATCGGGGCTACCCTCCGAGAGTACAAGAGCCCCACGCCACGGTTCGGCGCCGGGTCGTGACCACTCTCTGCACTCGCCATATGCGCATGGGACCGAAGTTCAAAGGGTAGGATGCCGTCCCCTTGCCGGGCCAATCAGGTACTTAAGCTTACCGATTCCCATAATCTCGGCATGTGTTTAGTACGTTCAAAGACTTAACCATCACTACCACACCGTGCGGCCTTAGCATTTTTTTTACTAGACAGACGGGCCTCAATCGTAACCATCGTTCCATAGCCCGTCCGTGTCCTTATGATTGCAGCGTGTAGTAGTCATTCAACTCCTATTTTCTCGCGAGTGACAGGAAATCACTCGACTTTTACCGGAGTCCTATTAGCACAGCATTCTATCGAACCTTACGTCTAGTTTTCAAGCAAGGGTTCCTAACATCATGCAACTAAGTTTTCATTCAACTCCTAGAAACTTAATGCACAGACAAAAGAGCAGTGAGTTGCATAATTTAGGAAAGAGATGGGTTATGCTCCGGGGCTTGCCTTCTTGCGAAAAGTTAATCCGGGGCTCTTCCGAACTTGGGCTCGGGTCTTCAACTGCTTCAGTTAAATTCGCTTGAGCTTCACGCTGCTCACTCTCGGACGCGGGCACCAGCTCGTAAGTTCCGTCGGCGAGAGTCGTCGATTCTACATGAATGCACAAGTTTAAGTCGTGGTAATGGTACTTGATACGATTTAAGAGGAATTACTACAATGGATAGTTTCTGGTCATGAAATTTTGGATTTAGGCACATCAGGGAAAGATGCGCTTACTGTAAAATTTTTCAGCCAATTTTATGTAACAGATTAATTATGAAAAATATATTACATAGTTGCTGTTAGATCCTTGTTCTTTTTGTACAGAACAATTGGTGCAACAACTGAGTCTAAGATTTTTACAGAGCTTTCACTTAAGCATGTAGAAGTTACTGTAATTTTTGTAGGATTTATCATGCAGTATTTAGAGCATAGAAAATATTTAGAGCATAGAAAATATTTAGAGCTAAGATACTATTTTCTTGATTTTAATGTATGTTATTAGCACATAAATCAAATAAGTAGGTTACTGTGAGATAAAAAGTCTCCTAATTTTTCTCTGGCTTCTAGGTACCAATACACTAGCAGAGAAAAAGTTTCATTAGGTGATTCATCACCTAACTGCAGGGGTAAAATATTTTACTTAAACATGGTATGGAACTAAGTTAAATAAACAGTGGGGGACGGCCGGGAAGGGCTCGCCGGCGTTGGAGCAGAGGCGGCGGCGGCGCGGCACGCGTCGACGGCGGTGCTCCGGCGGGCTTGGGGCGGTGTGGTCCGGTCGGCGAGCTTCAGTGGCGCGTGGGGAAGCTGCTCAGGGGCTCGGCTTGGACGGAGGAGGTCGGGGTCGTGCTGTCCACGGCGAGCAGGGGCGGCGGGGGCGGCGGCAGCGCGGGCGGCTGCGCTCCGGTGGTTCTGGGCGGCGTTGGGTGGGTCGGCGAGCTTCAGGGGGATGATGTAGTGGTGGCTGAAGCTTTAGTTTGGGCGGTGGGCGGCGGCGGAGAGCTGTCCACGGGCGGGCGGCGCTCGGCGGCGGCAATGGCGACGGCGAGGGCGTTCTGGGTGCTGGGGCTCGCGCGCGTGGCCGGGCGGGGCTTTTATAGGGGCAGGAGGGGGTGCGGAGGGGCCTGGGCAGCGCGCGGGGCGGAGGCACGGCACGGCGCGCACTGGCCATGGCGGGCGGCAGTGGAACGCCGGCGCGGCGTGCGGCAGCGCGGGCGCGGTGACTGGGCGGCCGAGATATGGCGTGGGCGCGAGAGATAGCGTGGCGCGCGGAGTGGTGGAGCAGCAGCTGCAGCGGCTCGGGCGGAGGGCGGGCGTGGCGACTGGCGGGGCGCGGGAGCCAGGGCGGCACGGCGGAGCGAGGCGACTGGGCGCGACGGGCGGCGGGGCTGGGCGCGGCAGCGTCGCGTGCACGCGCGGGCGTTCACTGGGCCGCGCGGCGTGGGGAGGGGGCAAAGCCGGCCGTGGCGGGGTGGTGCGGCGGCCACTGGCCTGGCGCCTCGCGCCGGTCAGGCGACGCCGGCCACCTGGCGCGCGGCGGTCGGGCGCGGAGGAGAGAGAGGGGGGGGGGGGGGGCGAGGGGCCTGGATGCAAGAATTCGAAAAGTTTCAGGGGGCTGGGTGCAAACAGGGCGTTTTCTCCTCTTTCTGATTTGAATTTCAAAAACTTTTGAACACGAAAGTTGTTCAAAATAAAAAGTTCTACAACTTTGGTTTCAGGCAAAATCTCATTTGGCTTATGGTTTGAAAGTTAAATTTATAAGTTCAAAAATAACCAAATGTGCTCAAATTAAATTTGAATTCCAACTGAACTCGTTCTAATTCTTTCCACCCTTTCATTAGTTGGTTTAAACATAGAGTTAGGCTAATGACATTGATTTTGGAAATGTAATTACCAGGGTTGTCACAGCAACACTCACTGTAGATCGAGTGGTTACTTTCATCTGCGACATCTTACACCGCTTTGGCTTTCCCAACACCATCATTACAGATTTGGGATCCAATTTCCACTCGCATCAGTTCTGGGATTTCTGTGAGCGCAGTTCCGTTGAAGTCAAATATGTTTCAGTGGTTCACCCGCGGGACAATGGCCAGGTTGAGCGCACCAATGGTTTGATTCTTGATGGATTGAAGAAAAGACTCTATGACGAGAATAGCAAAAAGGGCGACAAGTGGATCGATGAGATCTCATCAGTAGTTTGGGGGCTTCGCACACAACCAAGCAAAGCCACAGGACAGTCAACCTTCTTTCTCGTATACGGGTCTCAAGCTATATTACCAGCTGATGTGATGTGGAACTCTCCACGACTGGAGAAGTTTGAAGAAGGTGAGGCTGACAATGCCAGACAACTCGAGCTTGATTCAGCTGAGGAAATCCGTTGCAATGCATTGTTGCAGTCGGCCCGCTACTTACAAGGAGTTCGTCGTTACCACAACAGGAATATTCAATGACGCTCTTTCAATGTTGGAGATATGGTTCTTCGACGCATCCAGGATGATACTGGGCTACACAAGCTTAACTCACGTTGGGAAGGACCTTTTATCGTGCACAAGGTTACAGGCCCTGGATCTTATCGCTTACAGTATCCTAATGGACAGGAGGTACCAAATTCTTGGAATATTGAGCATCTACGTCGATTTCATACTTGATCGTCTGGGGACATCTTCTATTTGGTGCCTGGAGATTGATACTACCAGTACAACTTCATTTTTACCAGTTTACGACTGGTACTACGCGCAAGTTTACTGAAGGGGCCTCGCTCCCATACTTCCAGTATCTAATTACTAGTTTCTGGCTAGTCTTGGATTTCTGAAGGGCTTTTGTGCTCATATTTCCTGTATAACTCCGTTTTACCGGTTTACGACTGGTCATACGCGCAAGTTTACTGAAGGGGCCTCGCTCCTTTATTTTCCAGTAACATATTACTAGTTTTCGACTTATACACTATGTTATTGAAGGGGCATTGCTCCCATGACAAAAAGTTTACTTGTTTACGACTGGCTGTACACATGTTCGACTACTTGTCTTATTTACAATCCTAGTCGGGATGGACTCCGACTAGATGGCTTCATCGAGCACCAGCGGCAACGTGCCCAATCCCAAGGCTCGGGGGCTAGCGCCATCGTCCTGCTATGACTACTTCATCTGGCTCCTGGCACGGGGGCTTGATGGAACAAGACACTTAGCGTGCCTCAAGGGACAACTCTCATGCTTACATGATTGGATGCTGTACAATTCCTCGCCAGTACCCGATCCAATAGGCTTTTTAAGATCTATCTTTCGGTAGATGTTTGTTAACCATTATTTCAGGGATTTTATTCCGAAATAAGGGGTTTGTTCAAATTGTTACCCAGAGGATTTATTTGGTCATTGGCTCAAGGCACAAAAAATGATTTCTAGTGTTTTTTGGGATGTTATTTGTTTAACCATTTTTTCAGGGAACTCATCCCGAGAAAAGAGGTTTTCAAACTTTCTACACCAATTTTCCCATGTTCACCATCAAATCTTGACCGTTATACATTGCATGCCACGACTCTTTGGATCCTAGATTCCAAAACTTGGGGATTTGGATTCAAGGCTCGGGGGCTATGGGACACGTGTCATCAGTGACTTATTTTTAAAATCTGCAGGAAGATAAGGACAGAAGACTCAAGATTTGACACTCAGCCTGATTCTACGAGTCAACCTAAGGCTTGGGGGCTACTCCATATGGAGTGTGAGTTTAATCGCACCCCATATAAAGAAGACTAGACAACTACTCGGGGCATGAGCACCTCACAGCCTCGACGCAGCCATGGAAGAACTCGAAGACACCTTCAGAAGTACTCGGACACCTGCAGTACTCGGCTACGAAGAGCTCGGGGGCTTGTCAGACCCGGGTACACGGGACTGTACACGTGGCACGCTTTTCCTAGGATACAGGACGGGACATGGCCCACACCCTACATCTGTTGTAACTACTCATAATGCAATAGGATTACTCGTAGAGTAGTGAAACTAGTCGGACACGGTAGGAAACTACCCGAGAGTACTCGGGAAGGACTCCTGGGTTGTATCTGACTAGGACTTCCATATAAACCTTCCCCCCGGACTATATAAGGGCGGACAGGCACCCCCTCAGGGACAATCATCATCAAAGGCAATACAAACCACACAGGACGTAGGGTATTTCTCTATCGGCGGCCCGAACCTGTCTAAAATCTTGTGTTCCTTTGCACCTTCGAGTTCCTGATCTCGGCGACACCCTACCTACAAACTCACCACCTCGGGGGTATCCCTCGGTGGGCGTGGCTGTAAAACTCCGACAAGTATGCTTCCAAGTGTTGAAAATCCTGCAAAAATCTCCAAGTACTGCGAACAAGAGGAATCATATTCACGAGGATTTGTTTTGAGGACCAATAATCAGAGGAAAAGGTGTTAGCAACTAGGAATCCAAGGTATGAGGAAAAAGCTTCGAAATACATTCTCAAGTACACCTTGGTTTTCATGACCCTAGACTCGCTCGATCCTCCGGATCTAATTCAACCCTTTTGCTCGTGACGAGCAAAGTCTAGGTGTGGGGGTGTCTTGGCGGTCAATTTCCATGAATTTTACCGCTCACATTTCGCCGGATTTCATGCTTATAAGCCCAAGATCATGCAAAATTTATTTATCCTAATGAGTTCCACAAGTTTTGTTGCATATTTGAACTCATCAGCTCACTGTGCGAAATTTGGCCGATTTGGGAGAAATCCCAGGCCGGCCGGCCTCCCCTAGGCCGCCGGCCAGTCTAGAACTGTGGTCTTTCAAGCTCAAACTTCACCTGCACGTTTACAAATACAAGTCCAAGCAATCCTGACCGGCACATCATCAAGCAAAACATCCGACGGTCCAACGGCTTGAGCCATGGATTGATGGGCCCACATGCAGCGTCTAGCCTGGTCTTCAAGCTCCAAACCGCCTCCCTGAGTAACATGCACGGGTTGATCAAAAGGTGGTGCAATGGAGGGCTGAGAGGAGCCAGAGCTAGGCCGGCCGACCTCTAACGGTAAAGCCTCAAACTGACGCAACCACTACCGACCTTAGGAGAAGATCAGGAGCGTCCACGAGAAGGTGATTCGCGGCAACATTCCTAGGCCGGCTGGCCTAGGAGAGGCTGGCCGGCCTGACCCTGGAGCACCACATGCCCCCCGCCCCTTTGCATGCAAAATACACAACCATTGTACTTGTGTGGAAACTAAGCACAGGTCCAAGTACCGACCTTGAAGAGCTATAAATAGCTGCCCATACCTCCACTCTCAACACACCATCCTTGGAGGGAAGTTGAGTTCTTAGTTTAGTCACTCTACCTTAGTGTAGAATAGGGAGAGAGTGAGGTGAGAGCTTGGCTTGGCTGAGAGCCAAGCTAGGAGAGGAGCCGGGTTCCCTCGGTCCTACTTCAACTCTGTAGCCACCTTGGAGGAATAATGCTTATTCAAGTAAGTTCCTCATTTATCTTTAGTGCCTCGCTAGTTCTTCTCTGACTTTCAGCAAATTTTTTTATTTACTTTTGTTGATCTGCGAGATCCCTTGTCTACGTGGTTAGAAAGTTCTATCCATTTGAGGTTTCTTCTAGCCTTAACGTGAGGAGGAAGTCAGTGACTTGATAGTTTAGGCGTGGTGCTTAGACTTGATAGTTACCTTGGGTTGTGTTCCACCCTATGGAACAGTATGGTAGGCGGCAGGTGGTGACAGTCCTGTCCGTCCGCCGTAGTCCACCATGTTCGGGTGTTTTCATAGCAGTAGTAGCAGGATGCCGTTGGACTCCCCTCTCACCCCTTTCTGAAGTCCTTCCTCTTCCAGCCTCCAAAGCAGATGAAGCTAGTACATAGCAAGTTATCTGGGTAACGAGTTGGCTAACTGAAGTTAATCCCTCTACCCTCTTACCTCTTCTCCCCTGATGGGTCCGGTTTAATAGATCTAGGTCTGGTCGCGCTTATCATTCCTTGGATTCGATATCCCAGGTAAACCCCCTAGAGAAAGCTACATCGGTATCCGTGCGCTTGCAGATTTGTTTGTATATGCTAAGAAGTGCCAACAGAAAGCCCGATGGTACCGAGGCTACTAGTTTTGTTTCAGTAGATAGGTGTCTCGTTGTCCAGTTGGCTGATCCTAGGTTGGCTTCAATTTGAGTGGATCCAGATGTACAACCCCTGCACGGTGAAAACTATACGTATAGCTGCATCCTCGATCATGCTCTTCTGTTGCTCTTATTAGTTAGTGTTACTCATGTTTCTACCTCCCTCTAGTGGATACTTCCTGCCTGGGGCAGCTGAGGTGCGAGGGGTGGGAGTTCACGCACCGACTTGAAAGTTTTGGAAGGTGTGAGTAGACTGGAACCCAGGATGCCGGATTGGCCCGAGTCTGAGGAAGTTTGGATGAGATTTACTCATGATTCTGCTTGTGTATAGGAAACCCCAACTTTATTCCTTGAATATTTATTATACCATTACTATAGTCCATCTTAAAGCTTGCATACAGAGAGTGACGTGGACCTATCCCATTTCTTGGGGATAGCCTGGTACGATGCAGGATCCGACTTGGAGTTTGACCCCAACGACGATGGATGGTACGATTGAAGCCTGTGCTACGCTCGAGTTTGCTTGTGGTGGAGATTCCAGAAGATGAAGGATGGGCCAGAAGCCTAGCTACCGTTTCCCACTTTTTGTTTGAATGCTTTAGTCCAAGAGGCTTGTAATGGACCTTGTACTGCAAATCCTATGGATTTATGTAATAATTAAACCCATGTTTGACCTTAATGCGATGTATGACTGTGATATTATCTCTGAAATGTGTTTTGTATATGATAGCGCTTGATCCAGGGACTATCACGATGATATAGGGAGTCAGATTCTCAACTCGAGAATCCAATTCGTTTCAGTTGGTATCAGAGTCATACTTGACCGTAGCACGAGCCATAGAAGTGGTCGATAGACATAGGACTATCTAAACGATTCTATTTGCTTATTATACTACCTTGAACTATATTCCACCTATACTTTGACTCACTTCCCCCACCTTCGCTCATTCTCTCACCAACGTTAGTGCCACTCTTACGTGAATGCACAGAATGGACGCCGCTATGGAGGCCCACCATAACCAGGCTTTGGAAAGTGACGTTCAAAGGGTGACTGAGACCGCACATAGTGCCAAATTGGCCCAGCGCACACTAGCCCGACAGCTCAACAAGGAGACCGCTGTGGCAGAACCACCTGAATTATTCCGGCTCAAGCGCGCTAAACATCACCACAAGGGCAATCAGGGCTAACTCGCAGTTCAAACGGAATAATCCATTGGTCTGTCGGGTAACCTCCCGATACAACCACGGTTTTTGCCGATCGAAACCATACATACAAGTACTCACACGAAGGTGAGCCCAGAGGATACAGCATTCCACAAATTTTACATCACAAGTTCATCATAAATTATTATTACAACTGAGTTCGAATTCGTAAAACAAGGTACTTCAAAGTTCAAAATAATTGAGTTCTTCAGAGTTCAATGCAGCGGAAAATCAATGATAAACTACTCGACGATACATGATGTCTCGATGAAGCCCGTACGAGACATCACTCGGCATTATCATCATTGGCCGGGGGCGCATCCCATTCCACCGACCAACTAGGAGGAAGGGTACACGGCCAAGTCAAACTAGCGATCATATCCTCGAAAGTCTCACCTGAAAACAAGCCACAAGCAAGGCTGAGTATACTAATACTCAGCAAGGCTTACCCGACTAGTGGAATATACTTAGCCGACTCCTAGACATGCAAGGCTTTTGGCTTGAGGGGTTTGTTTTGCCGAAAAGCATAAACAAGTAGGTCCTTACTTTCCAATTTTAGCTCCAGATTCTAGTTTTCTATAACCATTCTAGTTGAGCAACAATCCAATATGGTGAAAGAATTAATTTTTCATCCAACAAGATTAATCATCATCATTGTTTCTCTTCTTACTCTATGTGGTAAAAGGGTCAAGCAGTCTCAATAACCGCGAGAAACGAATGATTCGAATCGAATTTCTTAACCTTGCAAGGGAAACCTAAACACACGTCACGTGGTTACTCCAGAGTCACGCGTGCAACTTTTTCCTTCAATTGCCGCTTCACGGAACAGGCCCACCGCCCTCGACTACACGTCCCCATGGACCCGGCCATGGCGGCACATGCACCCGCCATTAGCTAGATGTGAACGAATTCAAGACGGTGGGGAGTATATTCCGGCCTCAGTTCAATCCGGTACTTAAGCTTACCGATTACCATATTCTCAGCATGTGGTTAGTTCGTTCAAAGACTTAACCACCACTACCACACACTACGGCCTTAGCATTTTTCACTAAACAGACGGGGCCTCAATCATTAACATAAACATCGTACCATAGCCCCGTCCGTCGACTTTATGGTTGCAGCATGTAGTAATCATTCAACTCCTATATTCTCGCGAGTGACAGGAAATCACTCGACTTTTACCGAGTCTTATTAGCATGGCCTTCTATCGAACCTTACATCTAGTGTTCAGAGCATGGGTACCTAGGATCATGCAACTAAGTTTTCATCCAACTCCTATAAACTTAATGCACAAGCAAAATAGAGTAATAAGTTGCATAATTTAGAAAAACAGGGTTCCTGCTCCGGGGCTTGCCTTCTTGGGTAAAGTTAGTTTGGGGCTCGTCCGAACTCGGGTTCGGGTCTTCGAAAGCTTCAGTTAGATTCACTTGAGCTTCACGCTGCTCACTCTTGGACTCGGGCACCAGCTCGTACGTTCCGTCGCCGAGAGTAGTCGATTCTATATGAATGCACAAGTGTAAGTTGTAATGATGGTATATGATGATTATTTTTCCTTCACGATAAAGTTGCAGTCCACAATTATATATTTGGTTGTAAAGTTACTTAGTTAAGATTTCTTTGGGCAATCGTTAATAGAGTATAACTTAAACTATTTAACTTCACTAAACAAGAAGGGGTTGTGTTATATTGGAAACTTAATTTTCTAAGCACAAGCATGGATTAAGCATAAACACTGGTCTGGGTAACTTCTGGTGATGAAATTTGTATTTAGAGCACATTATGCAGAGACAAAACCATTGTAAAAATTTCAGAAATTTCTGTGCAGCAGATTAATTTTGAAAAATGAAATACACAGCCACATCTAGAACCTAGTTATTTTTATACAGGACAACCCATGCATGTTTTGATGCTAAAACATTTGTAGGGTGTTAATCTATCCACATATATGTTACTGTTAATTTTTTCAGATTTTATTGTGCATGATACAAAGCATAATAAATAGGACAAGATACACCTATTTTTTTAAGGATTAATTTCTACAGGATGTTTTACAAGGTTTCTGAGTATGAAAATTTTTGTACAGCAAGAGTTACTCTAAAAAGTCCCACAGTAAAAAGTTGAACATTTTCAAAGCACAGAAAACTAATTATTTGAATTAGTGCATTTTTCCTACCAGGAAATTATATAAATAGGTTACAGAAAGGATAAAGGTCCTAAACTTTTTCTGTGGTATTTAGGCATCACTATAACATCTCTGGAAAAGGTTCACAGCAAGAAACACGACATAACAGCAGTTACAAATTAGTTTTATTATTTCATGGCATGAATAAAGTTTAACAAACAGTTTAGCTAGAGATGGGTTCTGGTCCTAATATTTTTACACTGGCTTACACATCAAGCAACCGATCTACTGTCCAAAAATCAGATTCATAACTGGTCTACAATAGTGGGTACAATTAAAGTCTTTTAAACCTTCCATTTAATTTAGAGCAAGATTTAGCAAGCAACAGAAGAAAAGCATGTAACAAAAGTTGTAGATTTTCTTCTATCGATCCCAGAACAGTTGAGTTTGTAATTTTATGATTTTTTTATAATTTTATATGAATTTAACAAGTTCGCTGTTTTTGAATTGAAAGTTTAAACACAGGTTTACAGTTATGCCCCTGGAAACATGCGTGCAGACTCTTTTAAAGATTTCAATCATTGCAATTGGGTCCCTGGGCGGCGCTGGCACAGCGGCCAGCCAAATTCCGGCGAGGGGGCTCGTTGGCTGTGAGGGGAAAAGGTTCGGGGAGATCCAGGGAGGTGAGGGCTACCTTGGGGTGGCTTTGGTCGGGGTTGGGAGTGGCCGGAGGTGGCTCGTCGGCGTGGAGCAGAAGGGCGGCGGCGGTGTGGGCGTCGGCGACGGTGCTCCGGCGAGGAGGGGAGGGCGTGGGCTGGTCCATGAGCTTCGCAATGTCGAGGGGAACCCGTTCCGAGGCTTGGCTCGGACGGAGGAGCGTCGGAGTGGGCTGCCCACGGAGCAGCAGGGGAGCGGCGGCGGCGCGGGCGGCGCTGGCGGTGCTTCGGCGGTTGAGATTGTCGGGGAAGAGGCCGGTAAGCTTCAATGGAGGGAGGGCAAGCTCGCTGGGTGATGGGTTTGGGCAGTGGGAGGCTGGAGGATGGGGCTCCACGGGTGGGTGGTGCGCGGCAGCGGCAATGGCAGCGGCGGCGGCATTCTGGTGGGTTGAGGTGCGCGCGAGTGGCCTTGCGTCGCCTTTTATAGGCTGCAGGAGGGAGGGAGAGGGCCGGGCGACGCTGAGGAGGGGCAGCACGACGGGGGCGCGTTACTAGTCGCGGTGGGCGGCGAGCAGTGCCGGAGCGGCGTACGGCGGGCGCGGGTAGGGGATTGGGCGAGGAGCTGCAGCAGCTGGCTTGCTGGGCGGCGAGCGCGGCGACCGGCGGGACGCGGCGGGGACACGGGCACGGCGCGGACATGCCATTGGGCGCGGCAGGCGGCGAGCGGAGGCGCACGTCGCCAGCGTGCTCGTGGCGTGCGCGGACTGGGCAGGGTCGCGGCGTGGGGAGGAGCGCGTGCGGGCGGGGCGCGGCCAGGCATTGGCTTCGCGCCTAGCGCCGGTCAGGCATCGTCGGCCAAGTGGCCAGCGGCGACTGCGCGGCGGGCGGAGGGTCGGGCGGAGCAGAGAAGGGAGGGTCAGCGGTGACTGCGCGGTGGAGGGTTGGGCGGAACGGAGAAGGGAGGGTCAGCGGCGACTGCGCGGCGGAGGGTCGGGCGGAGCGGGGAAAAAAGGGTCTGAAATGAAAAATAGAGAAAAAGGCAGGGACTGGTTTGCAAATTCACGTGTTTCTCAAATTTTTGTGTTGTAACTGAAAAATCTCTGAACATGAAAGTTGTTCAAAATGAAAAGTTACACAAGTTTTGTTTCAGGCCAAAATTCATTTGAGCTATAGTTCAGTAGTTATTTTAAAAACTCAAAAAGCATGATTCGGAGGGCACGTCATTTCCTGGGCAAAAATTTGTATTCTCTCGTAGGCTTCAACTAGACTTTTGTTTATCCTGCCATCAAGGGTGTTCCTATTAAATTTCACAGCCATAAGTGCTTTGAGGAGAGAGTTATTCAATTTGTTCGATTAAAGTACATGTACTTGTGCATATATACACATCTATTTTCAATTCAAAGCAAAATCCAATTATAATTCATTTTTTTTAAACTTTTCTTAGTTATTTATGCATCGTGTTAAGCTAATGAGGCTTATTTCGTAATTTAAACACCTGAGGTGTCACAACCGCCCAGAGAATAGCCATGGAAAGTAAGCTTGTCCAGGCAGAGGCAGAGATTACGAAGCTCAAGGCCGAGATGAAGTGCAAGGAGAGGGCATACCTCGCCGCCATGGAGCTAATGCAGGACAAAGTCGACCGCACCCTGAAGACCTGGAGGGAAGCTGATGCAATCTGAGTGGATGAAATCCAGGAACTACTAAACAAGCTACCAGAGGAATGCCAGCGAGCCATCAGGAAGGAGGATTTCACACCCATAGAGCTCTGCATGGAGGAGTACCCACTCAAGCACTTACCACCTTCGGATGAGACTGAAGAAGAACTGAAGACCGCCACCACCCTCAACGAGGGCCACCCCAAGAAGTGCCAGATGGTGCGGGCACACAAGAAGTCTCGCCGCTCTAGGGACTAGAGCACGTGATGGAGACCCACGAATAAAAGTAGGTTGTAAACTAGTAAGCCGATGACCCATCCCGGCCGAGTTGTCGTGAGTCAAGTTTGTTTGTCGATGTCACATGCCGACAGTAGTACTAGGAGTTGAGTACTCGATGTCTGGGTATAGTCAGCCCCCTCTTTTGAAACTTCCATGATGTATCCTTAGATGCATGAGTAGTGTGTTATCTGCAAGATTTAGTCATAACCTCAAGATAACAAGGGTGTATGACTTGTGCTGGACTGAGTGAATGATGGATCTTATGTTTTTTTTATGGTTTTACTTGCTTTTCCTATTGAGTGAATTTGTATTGTGTGTATTTGAGTTATACCCTTCCTTGTGCTGAGCGATGTTGCTAACTAGTTGACCACCACTTGCAACTGAACAGAAGAATGTCGATCTGGAGATCCAACTGTTTGATCGCACGCTTTGAGCAAGCCGCTCAGGAGGAAGCTGCCACCGTAGCACGCGGACGCGGCCGTTCTACTGGCCGTGGATGCGGACGTGCACCTCAAGCACTAGTCCTAGCCGCGGGTCGTGGAAGGGGTAGAGCCCCCACTGCTCAAGCCGCACCGCGCCCCGTTGGACAAGCCTTCACGGAGGATGAAGCTGAGGAGGAAGTCAACGAGGAGATCAAAGCTGAACCGCACCACAACAGAGGCGTGGAGGCTAGAACAACCGCCAACAGCAAGTGCCACCACCGCCGCCACAAAACCTCGCTAAGGCCATGGCCGCGCAAACCCAGATGTTGCAGCGCTTGGCCGAGGCTGCCGAGCATCGCAACAATGGTGGCAATCAACATGGCCCACCAGAAGAAGACCTGCAGCGCAAGATCGAGAGGTTCATCCGCCTGAAGGCACCGACCTTCATCTACTCGGAGGATCCAATGGATGCCGACGATTGGCTGAGCGTGATCAAGACCACAAGCTGGACCTTACCGACTGTACCGACGAGGAGTGCATCGCACTCACCGTTCACCAGCTTGAGGGACCCGCTAAGTCATGGTGGGACAACTACTGTGACTCCCACGCAAACACAACAACCATCGCTTGGGATGAGTTCGCCGGAGCCTTTCATGAGCAGCATGTGCCCCGGCAGGTGCTCATCTAGAGGGCCCAAGAATTCCGTACCATGACTCAGGGTATGATGAGGGTGGAGGAGTATGAATGACACTTCACCAAGATGATGAGGGATGCCCCATACGACACCAACACCGACGAGAAGAAACAATTCTGGTTCCTACACGAACTACACCACGGCATCCGACAGATCGTGATGGGATGTGACTACCCATCGCTCCGCAGCTTGGTCAACCGTGCCATAGCTGTGGAAAGGGAGAGAATAGGTTGGGAGGATCACTAGCGTGACAAGAAGAGGAGGACCGAGTTCCAGACTCACGACAGGACCTCCCAGAAGCCCAAAAATGCACCACCACATCCACCCAGGTACGATTTCCGATCGGGCCCCAACTACCCAAACAGGGACTTCGGTGGTGGAAATGGCCAGTACGCAGGCAACAGCACCTTTGGAGGACAGACCCAGGGAGGGGGGGGGGCTTCATGATGAGGACATCACTCCTACGGATATACACGAGGCTTCTTCGCTGGACATCCAAACCATTCAAGGTCCAATCACAAGAGCTCGCGCGCGACAATTAAATTTAGAGGTGAGCTCGCTCCTAAGTGTTTCTCTTAATAGTTTCGAGAATAGTTTGCTACCTAATGTTTATATTGTGATTAGAAACCAAGGAGAAGATAAGATGACACATGGAGAGGAGCATGGAGTCGTGGAGGGACAGCAAGGGACGTCCAAGCTACGTGGAGGCCCAATACAACTCAACTTCGAGTCCACCTCGGAGTCCAGGAGCAGTTTGACTTGAATTGGACACCCAGGCCGCATCCGAAGTCCGATTTCGACAATCTACATATGGGTGGAAAGACAATTTGATAGAGCTTCCAATGGCGTTGGTTTGAGGCCCAAATTCATTATGAGTCGTCGGGAATCGTCCGAGGAAGTTGGCGTCCAGAATCTGTCCCGGTGCTGCGTCACCGTATTTTGGCCTTTGGGCCGTGTATCGTCGTCGAGTCCTTTAGGGTTGCGTCCAGGTACTTGGACACGACCCTAAACCCTATATATCAGTAGCCGCAGCCCTCGTTAGGATTCGGGTTTTACTTAGATTATTCTGTCAAGAACAGTTTCGCCGTACTCGGCTTGTGAGACCCCAACTCGTGAGCTAATCATCCATCTGCAATTGGTTTGCAATCTTCCTTGTTCTTGCTTGTGTTCTTCGATTCGCAGGCAGGGATTAGCCTTCTTGGCGAGGTCGACCGTGTATTCGCCGGTCGATAACCTGAGGAGACGTGGTGCTACGATTGCGGGGTTTCGGGACGTGTTGCCGGAAGCCGGATCGATTCGTGTCGCGACTCCACCAAATCGAGAGTTATCAGAACCTTTCGGAAGATCGGGAATACAGCAGCCTGAGAGGTTGCAGCGACACAATTTGTTCCAGACCTTTTTCGTCATCAAGCAGCGACGTGCTCGTGTGATTATTCATGGAGGAAGCTGCAACAACTTGGTGAGTTCAGATCTGGTCAAGAAGCTTGGCTTGACCACACGACCACATCCACATCCATACTACGTTCAGTGGTTAAATGACTCCGGTAAAGCTAAGGTAACACAAACTTGCAGAGTTTCTTTTTCCATTGGTGCATATGCTGATTTTGCTGATTGCGATGTGGTACCTATGCAAGCTTGTTCACTTTTGTTGGGTCGTCCATGGGAACATGATAATGATGCTACACACCATGGTAGAAGTAATAATTATACCTTCATGCATAAAGGGAAGAAAATTACTTTGGTTCCTTTGACACCTGCTTAAATTGCACAAGCCGATCAAGAAAGAGCTGCTAGTTTGAGTCATGATAAATCTGAAAATCAGCAAGTTGCTAATTCTATGTTCCCACCTAAAAAGGAGAAACACACTCATAAATCTGAGGCCGAGGGAATTAAATTAGGGGGTCAAGTTATGCTCGCAACAAAATGTGACCTCGCTGAAATTTCTGATGATGATATTTGCTATGCCTTGTTTTGCAAACGAACCTTATTTTCACTTCATGATATTGCTAGCTCTTTGCCTCCTGTGGTTACTAACATTTTGCAGGAGTACGCGGACGTTTTTCCAGCTGAGATACCTCCGGGGCTGCCACCTTTGAGAGGAATAGAACATCAAATTGATTTGATCCCCGGCGCCGCTCTGCCAAACCGTGCTGCCTATAGAACCAACCCCGAGGAGACTAAAGAAATTCAGCGACAAGTACAAGACCTTGTGGACCGTGGGTATGTACGTGAGAGCCTTAGTCCTTGTGTTGTTCCTGTGCTTTTGGTTCCTAAGAAAGATGGTTCGTGGCGTATGTGTGTTGATTGTAGAGCCATTAATAATATTACTATTCGATATCGTCATCCTATTCCTAGGTTGGACGACATGCTTGATGAGTTGTGTGGTTCTATAATTTTCACAAAGATTGATTTGCGTAGTGGTTACCACCAAATAAGAATGAAGCTTGGAGATGAATGGAAAACTGCTTTTAAAACTAAATTTGGGTTGTATGAGTGGTTAGTGATGCCTTTTGGTTTAACCAATGCACCTAGTACCTTCATGCGCTTGATGAATGAGGTTTTGAGGGCTTTTATTGGTCGATTTGTGGTGGTTTACTTTGATGACATATTGATTTACAGCAAGTCTTTGGATGAACATATGGATCACTTACGTGCTGTTTTTGATGCGTTGAGAGTAGCGCAATTGTTTGCTAACCTTGAGAAGTGCACCTTTTGCACCGATCGAGTTTCTTTCCTTGGCTATGTTGTTACTCCACAGGGCATTGAGGTGGATGAGACGAAAATTGAAGCCATTGAGAGTTGGCCGTTGCCCCAAAACATCACACAGGTGAGGAGTTTTCTTGGTCTTGCAGGTTTCTACCGCCGCTTCGTCAAAGATTTCAGCACCATTGCTGCGCCGCTGCATGAGTTGACGAGGAAGGGTGTGGTGTTTCGTTGGGGAAAAGCACAAGAGGAGTGAAGGACAAGTTTACGCCGTTGCTGCAACTTCCGCATTTTGGTAAGACTTTCGAACTCACTTGTGATGCTAGTGGAGTTGGTATTGGTGGTGTTTTGATGCAGGATGGTAAACCCGTTGCATACTTTAGCGAAAAAATAAATGGCCCTGTTCTGAATTATTCTACGTATGATAAAGAATTGTATGCTCTTGTACGTTCTTTAGAGACGTGGCGTCATTATTTGTGGCCTAAAGAATTTGTTATACACTCTGATCATGAAGCGCTTAAGTATCTTCGTTCTCAAAATAATCTGAACCGTAGACATGCTAAATGGGTTGAGTTCATTGAATCTTTTCCTTACATTATTAAGCATAAGAAAGGGAAGGATAATGTGATTGTTGATGCTTTGTCTAGACGATATACCTTACTGTCCCAACTTGATTGTTGGATTTTTGGGCTTGAATCAATTAAAGAACAATATGCGCTTGATCCTTATTTTACAGAAGTGTTGCTTAATTGTAAAGAGGGACGTACATGGAACAAGTTTGTGGTCAATGATGGATTTGTGTTTAGAGCTAACCGCCTGTGCATTCCAGTTGGTTCCGTTCGTCTTTTGTTGATACAGGAAGCACATGGAGGAGGTTTGATGGGACATTTTGGCGCAAAGAAGACGGAGGATGTTTTGACCACACATTTCTTTTGGCCAAAGATGAGGACCGACGTTGAGAGGTTCGTTGCTCGCTGCACTACATGTCAGAAAGCTAAGTCTCGTTTGAATCCACATGGTTTGTACATGCCTCTTCCTGTTCCTTCTATTCCTTGGACCGATATTTCTATGGACTTTGTTTTGGGATTGCCTAGGACTAAGAGGGGGATGGATAGCATTTTTGTTGTGGTGGATCGATTTTCTAAGATGGCTCATTTTATACCATGTCATAAAAGTGATGATGCTGTTCATATTGCTAACCTCTTTTTCCACGAGATTGTACGCTTGCATGGTATGCCTTCTACTATTGTTTCAGATCGTGATGCGAAATTTTTGAGTCACTTTTGGCGTACTTTGTGGTACAAGTTGGGGACAAAATTATTATTTTCTACCACTTGTCATCCACAAACTGATGGACAAACAGAGGTGGTGAACCGTACCTTGGGCACCATGTTGAGGACTGTTTTGAAGAAGAATTTGAAGATGTGGGAAGAATGCTTGCCTCACGTGGAGTTTGCATACAATCGGGCAACACATTCTCCCACAAAGGTAAGTCCTTTTCAGGTAGTGTATGGTTTCAACCCCCGTGCTCCTATTGATATCTTACCTTTACCTACTACTGAGAGAATTCATAGTGATGCTAAGAAACGTGCTGAATTTATATTGAAAATGCATGAAACAACTAAGCACAACATTGAAAAGATGACTGAAAAATATAGAGTTGCTGGTAGCAAAGGTAAAAGAGAGTTAAAACTTGAACAAGGTGATCTAGTGTGGTTACATTTGAGAAAAGAACGTTTTCCAGAATTGAGGAAGTCCAAGTTAATGCCTAGAGCTGATGGTCCTTTCAAAATAATTAAGAAAATTAATGATAATGCATACAAACTTGAGTTGCCTCCCGAATTCGGGGTTAGTCCCACCTTTAACATTTCAGATTTGAAGCCTTACTTGGGAGAAGATGATGCGCTTGAGTCGAGGACGACTCAAATTCAAGAGGAGGAGGATGATGAGGACATCACTCCTACGGATATACACGAGGCTTCTTCGCTGGACATCCAAACCATTCAAGGTCCAATCACAAGAGCTCGCGCGCGACAATTAAATTTAGAGGTGAGCTTGCTCCTAAGTGTTTCTCTTAATAGTTTCGAGAATAGTTTGCTACCTAATGTTTATATTGTGATTAGAAACCAAGGAGAATATAAGATGACACATGGAGAGGAGCATGGAGTCATGGAGGGACAACAAGGGACGTCCAAGCTACGTGGAGGCCCAATACAACTCAACTTCGAGTCCACCTCGGAGTCCAGGAGCAGTTTGACTTGAATTGGACGCCCAGGCCGCATCCGAAGTCCGATTTCGACAATCTACATAAGGGTGGAAAGACAATTTGATAGAGCTTCCAATGGCGTTGGTTTGAGGCCCAAATTCATTATGAGTCGTCGGGAATCGTCCGAGGAAGTTGGCGTCCAGAATCTGTCCCGGTGCTGCGTCACCGTATTTTGGCCTTTGGGCCGTGTATCGTCGTCGAGTCCTTTAGGGTTGCGTCCAGGTACTTGGACACGACCCTAAACCCTATATATCAGTAGCCGCAGCCCTCGTTAGGATTCGGGTTTTACTTAGATTATTCTGTCAAGAACAGTTTCGCCGTACTCGGCTTGTGAGACCCCAACTCGTGAGCTAATCATCCATCTGCAATTGGTTTGCAATCTTCCTTGTTCTTGCTTGTGTTCTTCGATTCGCAAGAAGGGATTAGCCTTCTTGGCGAGGTCGACCGTGTATTCGCCGGTCGATAACCTGAGGAGATGTGGTGCTACGATTGCGGGGTTTCGGGACGTGTTGCCGGAAGCCGGATCGATTCGTGTCGCGACTCCACCAAATCGAGAGTTATCAGAACCTTTCGGAAGATCGGGAACCCTCGTTCACATTACTTCAACCGCCAGCAGATGGTGCAGAGAGCTAACACCGTAACCACCCCATTCGTCTGCTTCACCTGCAATAAGCCGGACCATAAGTCCTATGAGTGCCCCAACAAGAAGAACCCCACTCCAGCCCTAGCTTCTGGTTCCGCAAAGAAGCCAGCTCAGACACCGTGCACCGCCGATCGCGACTGACTCACTCATCTGACAGAGAAGGAGGCCAGGGTTGCACACAACGTTGTGACTGGTGAGTGCCTAATCGAAGGCTTCAAGCTTTGTTTTGTTTGATCCTGGAGCTGCTTGACCTTTCAAGACCTAGGTTCGCCTTTAATCTCGAGGACGAGATTCTTGTGAGGGGGTAGGTCTGTGACATCCTGAAATTTTTCCAGAATGTTATAAGTCCAAAAATTGAGAATTTCAAAAACTTTTTCGTGCTTGTTCTTATAGATAGGATCTCATATAAGTTTGGACTCTTCCTATCCTAAATTCTGAGCAAAATAAAACTTGTTATGAAGGACTATATTGTTAGTGTGATATATATGGAGTTATTTGGTGTTTTATTTGAATTTGTTCTATTAGATTTATTTGTTTGAGTGAAATTGGGTGGAATTCAATTCGAAGTGTGCCCTTCGAATTTGAATTCAAATGCTAACCAACCCTAACTCGGCCCGTTACCCACCTTAACCCTAACTCACCTCAGCCCAGCCCAAAACCTAAACCTAAACCTCAGTATAGCCCGGACCAGCCCAGCTGGCCACCCCAGCTTGCCAAGCCCGTCCACCACCCGTGGCCTCCTAACGGCCCGTTAGCACCCGCCACCAAGCCAGCCCACACACCGGCCCAGCCCAGCTCGGATGCACCGGCCGCACACACCACGCAACCCCCTACCTTTCCCCTGCCTGAGCCACTGACAGGTGGTCCCCACCTGTCAGCTTTCTCTCCAACCTCTCACCCACTCCCCTCCGCTCTCTCCCACGACGCTGCCATACCCGCGCCGCGCCTGCCCCACTCGGCGACAAGGGAGCGCAATGGCCTGGCCACGCGACCCCGCTCCATCTCCCTTGACTGCCCCATCGCCAAACCCTAGCGCCCGTGCGATGTTGCCACGTAACCCCCATGTGCGTATTGAGACCCGCCGGCCAATCCTCGACGTCCGTGCCCCCAATCGAGCCCTGCCACCACCTATAAAACCCCCGCTTCGGGCCGCCGCCGCAACCGTAGCACCCCAATTAGGGTTTCCCCTCATCCGCCGCTGCTACCTGAGAGAGGGAGAGGGAGAAGAGAAGGAGCACAAGTAAAAGGACGCCAGCCACTGGAGCTCCACCGCGCCTGCGCCCGTACGTCTCCACGGACGTAGCTGCTTGGCACCACACGGCCCCGACCCACCTGCTTCGACTCGTCATGGTGCGGCCCCTTCGTTCGGCCTGCCGGTAGGTGGCGCCGCCCCTTCCCGTCGCACTTGTGCTGTTGGCGTGAGCTTCGCGCCACCGATGAGCCATCCTCTAGCTAGCCTTAGGTACCCTATCCCCTTGTGCCTGGCATTCGTGCCGCACCTTTTGTGGAGGAGCCGCTGTCACCGCTGTCTTCGTCCCTTGCAGCCCCAGCACCGCCGCGGGCCTAGAGCATCAGGACTCCGCGCGCACACATGCACGCCCGAACCACCCTGCCTGGCCTCGCCTTTGCCCCACCACAACTGGACCGAGCCTCGCCATCCCTTCGCCATGCCCGCGCCGTGCACGGTGACCACGCCCTTGTGCCGTGACACCGTGGCGTTGCGCACGAGACTGCCACTACGGCATTTTGCCGAGCTCCTCGCATGCGTCTGCACGCACACACTCTCCTAGGCACATGCACGCACACACACAGGCACCGCCGCACCGGATCCAACACGAGCCATGCCAGATCTGCCCAGAGGCCAACACCCGAGCCCCACCTGGCAGAGTGAGGAGGAGGCACCTGATGTGTGGGCCAGCCACGTAAGCGAAAGGAAAGAGAGAAGGGGAAAAAGGTCCACGCTAGCCCAAGATGACCATAGTGTTATGGGGCCAGAAGACGAAGCACCGCCCCAGCAAGCTAGCCTGCGAGCCGAGAACTGAGCCATCCTGTCAAGCTCCCGAGCCAGCCCACCAGGCCACGAACGAAGCCGGCCTGCCTAAGCTTGAGTCAGTCTGCTAGCCGTAGGCCGAGCCGAGCCATGAGCCTGTTGGGCCAGCCGAGCCGGCCCAACGCTATCGGCCTGTTGAACCATAGCCACCCCTATCTTTTTCTTTTGTCTAAACCACGCTAACATGCGGGCCCAGCATGTCAGCGACGCTCCGTGGCCGACCCGTGGGCCCGAGCCCCACCTGACCTTTGACCCCTTTAACCGTTGACCGATCAATTGTTGACCAGTCAACGTTGACGTCAACAGGGCCCACTGCTGACGGTTGCAGGAACTGACCCCACGTCAGCATGCCACGTGGCATGCTCTGATGTTGCCACGTGTCACTAATGAGTGATTTTCTTTTCTGGTAATCATTTATTAATTTCAGAAATAATTTTTTCCTTAGACATTCATAATAAATCAACCGGACCTCCAAAAATTATGAAATCAGTTTCATAATTCATCTAAAATCATGATCTACATGATAGAGTAGGCTTTATAGTGATTTGAATCTTCTTTGGTACTTTTGTGCACTTTCGCACTTTGACCCTCGCCCTTATATGTATTTATGAATAGGACACATCTACAAGGAGCTGACTGACGGCCAGGACTACCCGGAGGCCCACGAAGACTATGAAGAGCCACCAGGTTCACGCCCATCTTCGATTTGAATACCTATTAGGCATTACTTGCTAGATATGCTATTGCTCCCTGATGTAGCCTACATAGCCTATTTATTTACCTGAATTACTTGCTATCCTATACACTTGATAAATATGAGATGCCTTGCTATGCTTTGGATGTGTATGTGTGGGAATGGATGGATAGTCTTAGCATGAGTGGAGATACACTTCTGAGGAGTTGGCGCATAGGGCTTTTTAGCCGGGAGCGAGCGAACTTAACTCGATCTTGGATCGAGGGCTTGGGGTGTGTATCTTGGCACACCCTACGGAGTACCTGTGGCGGGTGCAACTTTGTGGTTACTTGGTTGAGGAGTTGGGGGCACCCGTAATGGCTGCAGTTGCGGACCACTGCGGTGGAGATGCATGCAACGAAGATGCTCGCTTCGGCAATTGAGGACCGGATGAGAGAAACTATGATTTGTGGGACTATGTTAAGCGTGCACACCACTTACCCATTATGCGGTGGGTCCGGTCCGGGGCTAGCAAGTACGGTACCAAGCCGGTAGGAGAGCGAGTATCGGTGTAGGGGGAGGAGGTGCTGACCTCACGTTCCCCGAGACGCAAGGGAGGCTTCACAGTCCCGGGGTGACTTCTTATGGGAGGATGCGCCCAAGACCCGGGAAAGCAGGATGGCACCGAGGCTACTAGTTTTTGTTTTAGTAGACCGGTGTCTCGTCATCCAGTTGGTTGATCCCTGGCTGGCTTCAATTCGAGTGGGTCTGGGTGTACAACCCCTGCAGGATGAAAACTATACGTATAGCTGCGTCATCGGTCATGGACAACCCTACTCTTCTGTTGCTCTTATTAGTTAGTGTTACTCATGTTTCTACCTCCCTCTAGTGGATACTTCCTGCCTGGGGTAGCTGAGGTGCGAGGAGTGGGAGTTCTCGCACCGACTTGGTGGTTTTGGGAGGTGTGAGTAGAACAGGAACCCGGGATGCTGGATTGGCCCGAGTCTAAGGAAGTTTGGATGCGATTTACCCTTGATTCTGCTTGTGTATAGGAAACCCCGGCTTTATTCCTTGAACATTTGTTATACTCTTAGTATAGTCCACCTTAAAGCTTGAATACGGATGGTGACGTGGACCTATCTCATTCCTTGGGATAGCCTGGTACGATGCAGGATCCGACCCGGAGTTCGACCCCAACGACGACGGATAGTACGACTGAAGCCCGTGCTACGCTCGAGTTTGCCTTTGGTGGAGATTCCAGTAGATGAAGGATGGGCCAGAAGCCTAGCTACCGTTTCTTGCTTTTTGTTTGAATGCTTTAGCTCAAGAGGCTTATAATGGATCTCGTAGTGCAGATTCTAAGGATTTATGTAATAAGTAAACAAATGTTTGACCTTAGTGCGATGTATGATTGAGATATTATCGCTGAAATGAGTTCAGCGCTTGATCTAGGAACTATCACGATGATATAGGGAGTCGGAATCTTGACTCGAGAATCCGGTTCATTCCAACCATAGTCCAGACTAGCACAATATTTATCAAATTTAACGCGTGGCCAGGTTCAATCCTGGCATAATAAAAAGAGTAGAAAAACCACAAACGTTGGAGTTAGGACTGAACTAACCCCAAAACTTACACACACCGCACATCAGTTCATCAAGCATTATCGGCTTACCAAGGGGGGCAACCAGTCAACTTCATGGCTTGTAGATCCGATTCCCCACTGTCTACATCAACACGGCCCTACGGTTGAGAAGAAAAATAAGCCCATCAAATTGCTAGGAGCACAAAAATCGAAAACCATATACCATCAAACCCTAACCCTAGCTCGTAGCCACTGCAAACCACACCAATCGGGATGAACATGGCAAGCGGATGGAACAATTACCTTGGATCCGTAGGCCAGCACCCACTGCTCCCACGCTTCATCCGTCGTCAATCTCGTCGCCGCCATCCACGAATGGGAGGAAGAAGAAAGGGGAGCAGGAGGTGAAGAATAGGCGGTCGGGGGGAGCTGGGCTGGCCAGCGGTGCTCAAAAAGATAAGGGAGGGGCACCGAGATCTTTTCGCGTGCCTCCGGACGGTGGACGTGGACTGCCATGTAAGCAAATTTTGCAAAAATAAACTCTATCTTCTCTCTTCAGTAGCAATTTTGTAGGAGCCATTCTAAAGTTGGTATTTGAATGTGTGTCATTCAGAATGATGGCAAAAAGTTAAATATCCCATGGATTCGTGAAGGCTCCGGAAACGCATGATGTTGTGCTTGCTTTTGGACGGCCGGATCAAAATCCAACTGCTGGAAAAAACAAGATGATGTGGCCCAATACTTGCCCCAGAACTGTCCGCAGGCTAGGATTCGTCACGTAGAGATAGTGCAGCAGTTCCGATCAGACCTTTAAGCAAGCAACTCGGTTTCAAATTTGAGAATTGGGACCTGACAATCGTCAAAGACAAAGTACTCCCTCCATTTCGCTATTTCGTCCATAAGTTATGAAGAAAACAATTCAAAATCTTTTGTCGACGAGATGAATAGTATAGTTTAACAATCGCATTTTACCGGATGCGAAGAACCGACAGCTTTCTAATTCTTATTAGGTGTTTGGGAAGAATCCCAAGTGCGTGCACACACTTTGTTTGAAGGCTAACGGGATGCAGTGGGTATATATATGTACCTTCTCCCCTATTTTCAGAGAAGTCTAAGAATCTCGGCCTGCACATCAATTCGATATTTCTTTAGATAATGGAAAAAAATCTGGCTTCAACCTCCTCAAAGAGAAGGAATCAGTCCACACTTATTACAAATGTTTATCAAACGTTACTCACATCAAAAGTTGAATTTAACAAAAGCTCCAACTCAAACACAAATTCGCAAATGAAACTGCCATCCATGGGACTAAAACAGTGTAGAGCCGTCACCTCCAATGTACGACAAGCCTTAACCAAGTACTTTTAGGCTTTATGTCACTGCAATTGAGTCCAGAATCGGAGCCAATAGGTTCCCCTAAATAGAACCTGCAAAAAAAAAAAGGTTCTGGTTGGTTTTTACCAAAAGCAACATCGTTTCTCATTAGCCATACAGCCCAACATAAAGCGCCCGCTCCTGTCAACAAGCTAGTGTTCGTCTTTTGTCCCCCTTGCCTTACCCATAAACCAATTAAACAAGTTATTCATTGATGTTGGTGGAGCAATACCAACCGCTATATAAAAAGCACTCCAAAGAAATTTGGCGTAACTACATTCAAAGAAGATATGGTTAATGGTTTTCTCCTTACTAAAATAGCTGCAACATTAGTTCCCATTCAAATTTCACTTAGCTAGATTATCCTTTGTAAGGATAACCCCTTTTTTCAAATACCACATGAAAATTTTAGAGTAAAGTGCATGCACCATACATGAAGTTGTATTATTGTTTCACTTTGGTCCAACAAGTTACAATTGTAACAAGACTTTCAAATTACGCTAATGTACGGTCCAAGATGGTTATAGGATTAGGAAATCTCAAAAGAAAAAAAATAAAGAAAAGAAAGAAGCAGAACTAATGACTAATAAGCAGCTAGCAGCCAACGACGATCGGATCCAATTAGAAATCAAGCAAAAAGCTGCTTGCATCGGCCAGCAACTAGACAAAAAGTGATTCGTGGTTCACGATGGCCGGCGAGTCTGAACATTAGCCTGCATCTTCTAGCAGGGCCTCAAGTCGCGTAGCTCGAAGACTCTGTCCGCTCCGGTGGTCCCTTCGGGCATGCGCAGCTCGAGCGTGGAGGTGAGCAGCAGCTCGACAATCCATGATGCGGTGCTGCGGAGGGCTACATCAATGGCCGGCGAGGAACGTCACCAGGTCGCGGGTGTTGAAGATGATAGCCATCTTGAGCGGCTTGAGCTCCATGTTGCCTGGATCGATCTCCACTCTGCTGGAATCAAGTCGTTGGCCAAGATTCCCAGTTCTCCCCGTCGCCTGTAAGCTACCTTACTCGAACCTTATCCAACTCCTAATCTACCCTCCTGACCGGGATTTGTTTGCTGGGATACGAGGTTTATCGTATGTCCTTCCCATAACCTCGTATCCCATGAACCAAACGCCAATGGAGGGGTTAAGGGGGATGTGAGATGGCATCACGTCTCTGCAGCGATATATGTGGAAAACTCTCTGCTTTCTGTTTGTGGCTCCGTTATCGACTCAGTTAAGGTGGAAGCATCGGGGTCGTCGGAGTGATCCGAAGGCGATCGAAAGTTAGACTGGAGGCACATTATTCGCCTCCCATCACTGGAGATGGAACCGCGGTGGCGTGAACCCAGCGGCCTTCCTCCGGATTACGGTTAGTCCAACTGCATCTATTGTTTTCATGATGAAATCAACAATTTTGATCCGCGAATTATGGTGCAATTAGAGTTGGATATGAGGCTTAATTAGTAATTAGGAATGCAACAGCCTATCAAAGGCTATCAACTACTGAAACACCATGTACTGGCCTTGTAAATGAATTAAGAGTTTGAGTTTGTTTGACGAATGCTTCGTCACTTCTAAAATGCAGGTTCATCTGACGAATGGTTCAGTGTAGAGGTACACCATTCAGGATTTTTCTGTGGGATTGGAAGAAACATAACCTATCTAAATGACAGGATCGACTAGTTTGATTATTGCAACAATGATACTTGGTCACTGCTATGGGTGGAGGATTTTTTGAAGCAACTACAGATTGCATTCACAGGCTATGTGAAGGGGTACTGGTGTGTGCCTAACCAATCAATAGGAGAAGCATTGAGGCCTCTTAAGTGTAATGCTCACATAGTGGAAATGAATATAGCCAGCCAAATTGCAAAGAACATTCTTTTATATGTTGACCATCATAACCTGTTGGAGTCACAGAAAAGTAAGTTGGTGGATGACCCCTTGTTTGATGGACAGAAGGAGTTTCCTGATGTGACTCTTGACAATAGAAAGAAGCTTCACGAGAGTGAACAAGGTGGAGGTTCAGATGAGGATTCTGAAACAGAACCAATTTATATTGACTCAGATTATGAAATAGACAATGATGATGACCTCTATATGCACAATGTCGATGACATGGTTCATGATCAAATGTGTGTGAAGAAAAGCAAATGGCCTGCACTAGAGCGAGTCGAGAACGAGGAGGACAGTGATACACCTGATGTTGAAGAGCTGCAGCTGCCTGTTCAAGAAGAGAAGGAAACCATTAATTTTAATTTCCATACATTCAGGGCTGATATTGATATGACAAATCGAATTTTTAGAGTTGGAATGATTTTTGCAGATGTTATAGAGCTTAGAAACGCTGTGGATGCTTACAGCCTCAACAATAGAAGGCCTATTTGGAAAGTAAGGAATGAGAAGAACAGACTTGAAGCTGTGTGCAAAGAGGGTTGTCCTTGGTTTTTAAAGGCAGGATATGATAGTAGAAGCCAAAGCATGGTGGACAGTTGTTTACGGATGTGGGTATAGATGGTAATGACAGTATATATCCAATTGCTTGGGGGGTTACAGATGTGGAGTCAACTAATAGCTGGAAATGGTTTCTGACCACATTCAAGAACGACCTTAACATCATTAATACTGGACCATACACCATTATGAGTGACAAACAGAAGGTGAGCATTACTTAGTAGGCCTTTCTACACTTCATTTGTGCTTTGGTTCCTTCATTTACATTTGGTAATTCTCCGTTCATTTCTGCTTTGAAGGGCCTTATCAATGCTGTAGATGCCATCTTTCCTGATGCTGAGCAAAGGTTTTGTGTTTGCCACATGTATCAAAATTTCAATGCTGTCCACAAAGGTGAGACCCTCAAGAATGATTTATGGGCATGTGCAAGAGCAAGTAACATACCAAGGTGGAACAAGGCATTGGCAAAATTAGAGGAGGATAGCCCTGAAGCCTACAAATGGATAGAGGAACAACCTCCAAACCAGTGGTGCAGAGCCTTCTTCTCTGAGTTTCCAAAATGTGATATGTTACTAAACAACAATTGTGATGTATTTAACAAGTAGGTATTTGAAATCTTAACTTTTCAGATTAATTGAGAATAATTGTGCTGCAATACATGTGATGTAATTTCCCTAACTAATGTTTAATGGAACAGGTACATACTTGATGCAAGGGAGATGCCTGTTCTCACTATGTTTGAGAAAATAAGATGTCAGATCATGAATAGGTTATACACAAAACACAAGGAGGCTACTGAGAAGTGGAGAGGCAAGATCTGTCCAAAGGTAAGGAAGAAAGTGGAGAGGCATGCTGAGTATGCAGGTGGTGTTGATGTATTCCTAGTGGTGGCGGAGTTTTTTCAGTAAAAGATAGGGATGAAACACATGTGGTTGATATTAATGTTGCCCGATGTGATTGCCATAGGTGGCAACTCACTGGTATCCCTTGTTCGCATGCCATTGCTTGCTTCAGAGAAGATGACATAATTCCTGAAGATCGAGTGCATGAATTTTACTCCATTAACACTTATCTTAAAGCTTATGGATACAACATCATGCCAGTTAGGGACAAGCAACACTGGGAAAAGATGAATGGTGTGGAGGTACACCCTCCAATTTATAAAAAGAAGATAGGATGGTCAAAGAAGTCAAGATAGAAAGCACCAATGGAGCTTGAGGGTAGTACCAAGCTGAGTAAACATGGAGCTACCATGCACTGTAGTATATGCAAGTCAGTAGATCACACTAAGAGAAACCATAGCCGTTGTGTAGAACAAAATCAAGGCGTGCAGCTACCAAATGTACAAGCAAATGACAAGGAAGTTGATCCTACAATACTAGAGGTATGAATTGACGTCATAGTTGCCTCATCTTGTATTTTTCCATGTTCAACTTAATACAATTTTCAGCAATTGTAGGACATTAATCCTAAAAGAGTAAATTCCAACATGGATCCCAGCCAGACAAATGGAAGTATGATATTCAACTTGCTGCATGTGGTGCATTTCTTACACACTTGAGCAGTAATTTACCAAATTGGCTATAATACCCTAGTTACTAACATTGTGTTAACTCTTATTTCCAGGATTCACTTGAGGAAAATAGAAACAGGCAACTCCCAGGCCCACTTCCAGAGTCTGTCTTTGTAGAACAACACAGGGCTGATCTCCCACCTCCAAGGGTCACGACAGCAATGACAAGAGGCCGGACAAGGAGGCCAAGGGGAACTAGACGAGTTCATGGAACAAGAGCTACAATAGATGACACAGGAGGGAGAGCAAAGGGGACTCGAGGACCTGGTCGATCAAAGGCTACAACAGATGATACAGGAGGGAGCACAAGAGAACGTGGTCGAAAAAGAGCCACAAGAAATGTAATTGAAGAGAGGGATAGCAGAACAACACGAACAACAAATGGGTCTGAATTTTTGCTAGGAATATGTGGAAACCCAGCCCAAAATCCAGCTATCGAGGAGGTTGACATGACCCAGGATGCACCGGCACATAACATGAGCCAGTCCAGCATAATTCCTTAAGTAGAGAACCAATGCTTTGCAAAGTGCTAAATTAGGTTGTAAGGCTTCCTGTCATTTTGTTCTAGAATTATGTTTGTAGCTATATTATTTGCCTATTTCACTTTGAATTTGTTTAAATTTGGATGATGTCACTTTCTTTTAGGGCTATGGTATTGGAAATTTTTATTGCTTTTGACGATCCAAAACATACTACATTTCGCATATTTCTTGTTAAAAGGTCTCGTCTTTGGGTGCCGTATGTTTGAATCCTATCAAATGCCAAGCTTTATATTTAGCACCAGTTCACAACTACTTTCACAACAATGATAATGGAAGTTATGCTGCAAATTTTCCGTAGGTTCTATCATTGCACATTACGATGCAAGTCTAGATTACATTACAACATGCCAATTTTGTGTTTTAGCCCCTTTTGTTATTCTAGCATGTCATGTTAGTAGAATACACACTTCCGATGTATAGTGGACTGTATTTCCACACAATGAACAACTTAGTGTATGGTGGGTAAAAGTTTGCAACTTGTTAGACGAAAGTGAAACAATGATACAACTTCATGTATGGAGGATGCACTTTACTCAAAATTTTAATCTAACTGGTAAGTTTGTTTCCTAAATTTCCTGAGTGACTCTTACTCCGCTATTGACAAGATGCTTATACATTGATTTGACAGTCAAGATGCCGTTCCTCTATAGGGACCAGATAAAGATCTTGCTCCCCTCTTGTATACTAACATTTGCGATTTTTGCTACTAGACTAGACTACTCAATCAACTTGTTTCCCACTAACAATCTCTGAAACGAGACATTAAGTGGTGTTGATTTGAGGACTTAGCCACTGTAGCGTGTTTTTTTAACAATGTTATATAAATTTGGGTATTGGAATTTCAATGGCTAATTGCCTAGCCATATGCCTTCCAAGAATCTTATCTGTGTACCCTGGTTCAACTTAAATTGTCCCAAAAGAAGAAACTGATCCTTCACTCCCATCAAACTCATCCGAAATTGTGAATCCCCTGTTTTTTATAAACTTGGCCTTTTGACTTATCCTTTAAGTATTTGTTTCGAATTAACTCTTGCCACATTCCATCTTCATTACACAAGTTAAACAACCGCTTACTTAGAAGACATTTATTTTGTAAGTCTAAATTTTGGATTCCAAGACCTCCTTGAGCCTTAGGCTGGCAAAGGATTTACCACTTAGCTAATCTATATTTTTTCCTATGCTGATCATTCTGCCAGAAGAACCATGAGCTAAAGTACTTAATATTTTTTAGGACTCCTCTAGGGACCTCAAAAAAAGAAAGCATAAACATTGGTAAGCTAGACAGAACTGAGTTTATCAACACTAGACGTCCTATTGATTATAGTTTTCCTTTTCAACCACAAAGTCTTTTCTCAATCCTTTAGTCTATTAACCTCCAATCTCTATTATTGAGATTTCTATAATGCATTGGGATGCCAAGGTATTTAAAGCGGCATGTTCCTATATTGCAGCCAAACAGCTGTGAATATATCAATTCGTCCTCCTTAGGCTGGCTAAAAAAGAAAATTTCACTCTTATGAAAGTTGATCTTGAGACCCGATAGTTGTTGAAATACACAAAGAAGTAACTTCATGTTTTAGCTTGCTCAATATAATGGTGTAAAAAATCACTGTGTCATTTGCATATTGCAAAATAGACAATCCATCTTCTATTAAGTCAGGTACAACCCTGTCCATCCTTCTTTGCCCTAGAGATGATGACAGCCAACATGGTCACAACAATATTCAAAAGAATTGGGGATAATGGATCACCTTGTCTAAGGCCTTTTTCTAGTCTGAAAATAAGAACCCATTTGGTCATTCACCTTGATGCCTACATTCCCCCCTTTTGTGAAAGCTTCTATCCACTTACACCAAGTTGGTGAAAAGCCTTTCATTCTCAACGTTTGTAGTAGGAAACTCCACTTGACCTTATCATATAACCTTTTCAAAGTTAATCTTAAAGAAAATACCATTATGTTTTTTTGGTATGTAGTTCATGTAGTGTTTCATGTAAAATAACTGCCCCCCTCCATTACGTTTCTATCAGGAAGGAATGTTGTTTGTGACTGTGAGGGTCTAATTATTTTCTGTGCTATCTTTGTGACTCTATTAGTGGCTACTTGGGTGAATATCTTGAAACTCACATTCAAAAGACAAATTGATCTATACTGTTGAATTTGTTTAGCCTCACTACTCTTCGGCAGTAGTATAATTGTTCCAAAATTTAGGCTATGTATGGGTAACGTTCCCTTATAGAGTTCCTCAAACAAAGCCATCAAGTCATATTTGATCAACATCCAAACACTTCATAAAACTCTGGAGGGAACCCATCCAGGCGAGGAGCCTTATTGTGCTCCATTTGGAACATTACCTCCCTTACTTTACATCCTGTAAATTTGCCGATTAACATTGCATTTTCCATCTCCGAAACCCGAGGAATGTCATCATACTGTGACTCATCCATAGATATCTGGATGTCCAAAAAGATTCTTGCAATGCTTGGTGATGTATTTTTTGATTCCAACATCCCCAAGTATAATACCCTCATCCTGTTCCAGTTGGAAAATACACATTTTTCTGTGTTTCCCATTAGCCACTAACTGAAACTATTTTGTGTTGGCATCGCCTTCTAGAAGATTTTTAACTTTAGCTCTTTGGTACAATTTTATCTCTTCTTCTCATAGCAGCTCTGCTAACCTCTCGTTAAGAACATGGTTTAAATTTATTTCATTTGAATCAAGTGGTTGATTTTAAGCCTCTTTATCTAGTGTCTCCAGCTTATCCAATAACTGTTTTTTGTTTTTTATATGCACCACTAATATTTTTGGCCAACCCCCTTAGACATTGTCACAAACGTCAGATTTTTGGTTGCCACTTGTCCAAGGGTGTATGACCTTCCTGCAGGCTTTGCCAGATATCGCTTACCATATCAAAGAATCCATCACGAAGTAACCATCCCAATTCAAATGTGAACATAGATGGATTACTAAATGTAGATGCATCCCCAAAGTTTAGGAAAAGCGGAGTGTGATCAGAAATTTCACGTGTTAAAGGTTGTACCATGCTATGCGGAAACTTGGACTCCAAATCCGTACACACCAAAATCCTATTAAATTTTTCATAGGTTGGTTTTTGTAGATTATTTGTCCATGTAAATTGTCTACCTGACATTGCCGGTTCTCTGTAATTAAAAGCATCAATGATAGTGTTAAACAAGAATTGACCATTTTCCTTATTTCTTAATTTAAATCTAACAAAATATTCACCTCCTCAATCTCACCAATATCAAAAGTCAATAAATTTACCCCTACCAGCATGCCACCAGAATGTCCTCTCGGACGTTTAACATGCCACAAAAATTCTTTCCCGGTGCAAAGATTTTTGAGAAAAGACTGTAAATGTATTCCTCCCAGTTTTTTGATAAAGCAATAAAATCTAACCCGTTCTCTTTGATGAGATCAGACAGGAACATATATCTTTTTGGATCACCTAAGCCATTACAATTCCAAAAAAAATCCTTTCATCCTTCAACGGTACTAAAAAGTAGAGTATTTACTCAAACTGAATAGCACTCTTTCTTTTTCTTTTTTGCCCTTTTTGTTCTTGAACTTGAATACTTTTTGTGAGGTGCAGATTGTAGATCAGATTAGATCACAATCCTCATCACTCAATCCCTCGACTAAATCACCACACAGGTTATTCAAGGTTGGGAGATCAAGTTCTTCGTCACTTTCTAAATGCTCATTAAGAAATAAATTCCACTTCCACATCATTATTATGAACCGGAAACTCAGCCATAGTGTTATGGTAGCGTCGGCTGGTCTTGGCTGGAACACGTTCTGCAGCAGCAGATGTGATTAAGTTTGTTCAAGTTTGTTAGCTCATACTAGGATTTGTTAGTTGATTGGATAAGATTTGTTAGTGGGTTTGTTAGGCGCCTTGTCTATAAAAGGCTGTCGTGAGTCCTAGGTTAGTCAGGCAGAAAATAGATCAAAGGAGCAGCTCAGAGCCTCTAGAGGGAGGGCGAGTTAGCCAATCTATCCAATTAAGTAGCCACATCATTTTGTATTCAGAGCCATCTCTCCTGTGACCAAATCTGCTTCTGCCGCACTACAAATCCCACCCAACCCCACCCTAATTCAGTTCAGCTCAACGTCCAGGTTGCCTATCCACAGCCCACCATCAATTGCAACTACCACTGGAGTACCCGAACTCCGCATCCCATCTTTTGATGGCAGTACAGATCCGGTGCAGTGGTTGTGCCAGTGCAACCAGTGCTTTGATGCATGGGAGACCATCGAGGATGATAAGGTATGGATTGCTTCCTTCAAGATGACAGGCCTCGCCTACAAGTGGTACTGCAAGATCGAGCTGAACGTGGGTGTACCTACATGGCTTGGCTTCGTTGACGGGTCAGACGTCGATTCATGCCGGTTATGACGTCGGCTGCTGCAGCACCAGGCCTGGCGGCCATCGAGTCCCCCTCACCTGCGGCAACAACAATACCTCCAACAACCTCGTTAGCAGCTCCACCGGCAATTGCTGCGGCACCCCCACCCACCGAGTCGATGTCAGCAGCGCGGGCTGCGACTTCATCTTCCGCCATCGCCGAGATCCTCGCCATGCTCGACTCCATCATGATATCTCTACCGGCAACCTCATCAGCCGCGACGACAATGGCATCACTGACCGTTTTGGCATCCGCACCACCGTTGTTTGTACTTCAAGCACCTCCGACCTCGACATCCCCTGCCACAATGATCGCAACTGCGCCCCCTTCATGGACATCAGTGCTGTCGTTAACACCGGCACCTTCTGTAACTACTTTGCCTGCAGCAGCCACAACGGCAGTCGCTGCAGCACAAGCACCAGGGGAAGTCGAGACGGATGCACCAGCAGCCTTGACGGCCACTGCAACACCTTCACGGGTCTCAGCCACCGTTGGAGGCAGCTACGGTGTGGGATCCCCTCCGCAACCACTGGTGGCCCTGCATCCCTCAATGGTCGTTACATTTTCCTCACCGGCCCACTCACCAGCAGCTCCAACAACAGCCACGGTACCATACCTCTCATCTTTGGGTCTGACAGCAGCGCTGGATCCTACGCTAGTGACATCGACCCATCCTTTGATGCAGATCGTGCCAACAGACGCGCCACCAACATATCTGCCACCCATGACAATGATGGCTCCACCTGCGATTGCAGCTCCAGGCACAACGCCGGCAATCGCGGTGCTGTTGGCCTCCACTGTACCACCTGTGACATCAGCGCTCCCATCCGTATCGACGCACACAAGGGGTCACTATTGTCTCTGTACGTGGCACCGGTTCCTTCTCTGGACTTCTGCGCGTCAACGGCCGCTTGGATTCCGCCTCCAGAATGGCCAGGCTCTGCTCCCATGGCGGCGCGTGCTCCAGCCACCGCACCGATAGCTGAAACAGAGGAGGCACTCGTTGCCACACTGTTGCGCTCGTCTTTGCAAGCGAGCACCATGCTGGTTCGTATCCCATGCGTCACCGCCCGACCGGAGTCCCCCGTCAGCGCGGCTACATTTTGCATCCATATATGCGCATGATCCAGCTGCGACAACATCTTCACAAAAGCCATCTACCTCCCCGCGGCTCACTCGGGCGCCCTGCTTTTTTTTAAGATAATGGAAATCATCTGGCTTCAGACCTCTTCGTAGAAGGGGCATCAGTCCAAAACTATTACATTGCATATAAAATTTGAAACATAACGGTCCCTCATTATTGACCAATGCGTAAAATAAAAGACCATCCATAGGATGCGAAGAACTCCATAGATTTTAACTCTAGACACCGGCATGCTTTGACAATCTCATCCTTTCTGTCATCAGTGCACTGCAACAGAGCCTCAATGCGTCCATCTGAAAAGAACCTGCAAAAAAGTTTTTGATTTGCATTTGTCAAATACAATTTCATTCCCTATGAGCCATATTGCCCAGCACAAAGAAGCAGCCCTATCAATACCATTAAGTTGTGATTATGATTTCCGAGTTTAGACCAACCATTAAACAAATCAATAGTACTTTGAGGTGGTGAAATCCCAAACGTAATATGTACTACACGCCATAAAAATTTGGCTTAATGACATTCGAGAAAGAAATGTTGGATGGTTCCTGGTTTACTACAAAAGCAACAAGTCTTACTTCCTTTCCAATTTCTCCTAACTAAAGTGTCTTTCGTTAAGATCACTCCCTTTTTAACATACCATATAAAAATCTTTATTTTGAGAGGAATCTTCATACGCCAAATTTCTTGTGTAACTTTGATATTGTTATTGACTAGGCGCCCCGTTGGTTCAGCATCAGGCCTTCCGTATGCCACCGCAGCGCTGCGTGCTGAAGGGGCTGGTTCCACCTGCTGCACCTTCATCGTGGTGGATGTTCCCACTTTCATGTGCCGCCATTCTCCCCACCTTATTAGAGGGCATGATTCCGATGTGAGCTCAGGACAAGAGGCTATGCGATGCCGCCACGTGATGTTGACTTGCTGGACGTCTTCCTTCTCGACTACCATAACATTGTGGGCTTCTTTAAGCTGGGCTGCACCTCGCTTCAGGCACCAATCCTTCGGCCTGGCTTATTTTGGGCTCGGGCTGCACTCACCCACCAACAGCAACACATCCAGGACTGTCCATGAGCATCGGCATGTAGGCAGTCGGTGCCATGCCGTCAGAGTAAGACATGCCACATCCACATCTGTTGCCTTCAGAATCTCATGGCTTCTGTAAGAAATATTGCCTCCTTAGATTATTACTGCGATTTTGGTGATTGAGTGATACTATAGTCAATGGGACTAACAAGTTTATGAGATCATATTTGTAAAATTTCTAGATCTCATGGATGAAGTCCAATTCATAGACAAGATAGTCCAAATCATAGTCAAGACACCTAAGTCACAGTGAAAAACCAGAGAATATTTTTAGGGTGTCCAAATGACAGCTGAGATAAATTGGACGAGTGCTAGCAGAAAGCACATGACCGGATAAACCAACATCCTGAAAATATAACAGGTCGGTGCATTCCTAAATTGATACGGCGATCAAGTGAAGAAAAGACAATAGCACCAGATAAACCGATGCCATGGAGAGAAGCGTCGGTGCATCGGTACTTTAGTGTGCTGGAGACCATTTTTCATCCAGAAGGTTTTGGAGAAAATGTGCATCAGCACTGGATTAACTGACGATACTAATAGAGGCGTCGGTGCAATCGTAGTGTGATTACCTAGACAACATTTCAACATGCAGAAGACATCGAGGAACAAAGTCTTCGGCACCAGATAAACCGACGCCTGTCGGTGCAACGCGTCGAAGCAATGATGCCAGCAGAAGGAGACGTTAGGGTTCAACGACTAGCATGTAGGCTTAGTGTGACCGGATAAACCGACGGTAGTGACCGGATCATCCGACACTTTAAGCTTTTTGGCAGAATGGCAGGTAACGGCTATGAGTGGCTCTCTATCCTATAGAAGGGGTTTCCCCGGGTCATTTGAGGTTGCTGGAGTTCAGAGGAAGAATACACACACTGAAGAATATCTCCAAGCCATCATAGTGCAAATTGATCACATTCATAGGCTTTAGCACATGCTTTGAGAGTGTTAGTGCTAGGTTAGGCCTAGAGAAAGTGAGAGAGCAAGGTGTTGCTACCTTGTGTATGGTTCTAGAGTGAACCACCGTTGTAATCTTGGTGATAAACCGACACCCGTCGGTGCAATGCGTCGAAGCAATGATGCCAGCAGAAGGGGACGTTAGGGTTCAACGACTAGCATGTAGGCTTAGTGTGACCGGATGAACCGACGGTAGTGACCGGATCCTCCGACGCTTTAAACTTTTTGGCAGAATGGCAGGTAACGGCTATGAGTGGCTCTCTATCCTATAGAAGGGGTTTCCCTGGGTCATTTGAGGCTGCTGGAGTTCAGAGGAAGAATACACACACTAAAGAATATCTCCAAGCCATCATAGTGCAAGTTGATCACATTCATAGGCTTTAGCACATGCTTTGAGAGTGTTAGTGCTAGGTTAGGCCTAGAGAAAGTGAGAGAGCAAGTTGTTCCTACCTTGTGTATGGTTCTAGAGTGAACCACCGCTATAATCTTGGTGTGCCGGCCCCTTGGCGTCTTGGTGACTTGCCGGCAAGTCATCGACCCTCCTGCTTGGTGTGGAGCGACGTCGATGACTGTGTTCAGGGGACGATGTCGGTGTTTTACCGCCACGCCCATCGAGAGATACCCCCGAGGTGGTGAGTTTGTAGGTAGGGTGTCATCAAGATCAGGAACTCGAAGGTGCAAAGGAACACAAGGTTTTAGACACGTTCGGGCCCCCGAGAGCATAATACCCTACGTCCTGTGTGGTTTGTATTGCCTTTGATGGTGATCGGGTGATCACCTGGGTGATTCCTTGGATGATCTCCAAGTTATCCCCTGGAGGGGGTCCTGTCCGCCCTTATATAGTCTGGGGGGACAGGTTTACATGGAAGTCCTAGTCGGATACATGCCCTAGAGTCCTACCCCGAGTGGTTTTCTGTAGTTTCCTACTGTATCCGACTAGTTTGACTACTGTAGGAGCATTTCTACTAGGCTACGAGTAGTTACACAGATGTAGGGCGTGGACCATGTCCCAACCCTTATCCTAGAAAAAGTATGCCACGTGTACAGTCCCGTGTACCTAGGTCTGACAGATGAGGAGACTCTTCCTTCACGGAAAGCTCCGTAGTGAAGACGGTGTCAAGGTGACCGGTGCAAGAGGTGGTGAGCATTGCCTTTGTGGTAAGAACCTCACCCACTTGGCATGAGCCTTAGTGGCAAGACAAGTTCTTGATCGGAAGAGACTTGGTGATCGGGTGCGTACCTTGGTGAAACTACAACGTGGACTACGGGTGACTTTAGCCCACCGATACCACGGGACAAAATTGACATGCCGAGTTTGCATTTTCCTAACCTAGTCACTTACATATCCACACTTCTTTCATACAACTTGTGTGCCTTTTCTTTCTTAGAGTAGCATCAAGCTAGAATTGAATATAGATTGCAAAACTCTTGTTTTTGGGTGGGTTGTAAGAGTAGATGAACCGTAGTCGCATATCTAGATAACATGTTCTAGTTTATATTTTGTGCAATTTAGTTGAAGCCATAGACTAAGATTTTAGCTTTGCCTAATTCGCCCCCTCCCCGTCTTAGGCTATAAGCACCGATTCCTTTCAACTTTCCAGCTCGAGGAGGAGCTGTCTTCGAGGGGTGGAGAAGTGTTATGGTAACGTGGGCTGATCTTGGCTGGAACGGCAGCAGCAGATATGATTAGTTTGTTCAAGTTTGTTAGCTCATAAGATTTGTTAGTTGGTTCGATAAGATTTGTTACTGGGTTTGTTAGGCGCCTTGTCTATAAAAGGCTGTCGTGAGTCCTAGGTTAGTCGGGCAGAAAATAGATCAAAGGAGCAGCTTAGAGCCTCCTGAGGGAGGGCGAGTTAGCCAATCTATCCTGCTGTTTGTATCCAATTAAGTAGCCACATCACATAGGTTTCTGTACCCTATCTTATTCTAATTCCTTTAAACCATTAACAGACCTACTAATTAAACAGCTCGAGGAACCTAATGAAACACCAACTTTGCTAATATTATAAATTATAGTGCAGTCTGAAAAAGAATTGAAAGAGCACTTTGCAAAATCATTACCTCCCAGGTGCGGCTCTTCTAGGTTCCTGCGTGCCTCGAGCTTGCTAGTGCGAGTAGGAGTGATTGGCACACCGGAAATCAATTGCTTGGGAAGGAGGACTTTCACAGGAGTAGCGATATTATTTTTCTTGGTCGCTGGAATTGCCTTGGCTGTCCATTGAGTGCCTGCCTTCTGGACCTGTAGGGCGCAGCACAACCATTGGTTTTTGCTGTACCGAGCCAACTTGTGCTCGACCAGCAGCTTGCACCTTGGTGCCACTGCCTGAAGTCTCCAAAACCACATTCGAACCAGCACCCGCACCAGCCTCTTTATTTCCCATCTTTTCTTTGCCACTTTGCTTTTCTTGCTCATCAGACTTGCCTTCCTTTTCCTTATCATTTACAGGGTCAATATCCATGTCAATGGGAGTAGGATTTTCTGCATTTTCCTCCTTTTCAACTCTAAATTGTAGCTCATAAACAGAGTCCCCAATAACCACATCCACTAAATCTGGAATAAGATCAGGGTCTAGTACTGTACTGGTACTCTGATTCTTGCCGCATCATGTTTATTTGTGAATTTCAATATCCACCATCTTAGTTACCCCCAAAATGAAACCAGGCGCCATGATAGGAAATTCCATTAACACCATTGCAATCCTTAAAATTGTACCCATGCCTTTGGGATCTCATACTTATAAACTATTGATTCACTTTCCTCTAGAACTTTCATCTTAGCCTCAACACACTGTGTCTCTACACTCCCCCACAACACCATTCGCTGTAGATCGATCTGTGATGGGAATGTGGTAGTGTAAATCAATACTACAAGCTAGACCCGACGCCCGCGCCGCTCCTCCTCGGGGCGACTCTGGCGGACTGCGAGTCCCAAATGCCGCCGCCCTCTTCCTCCGCCTCCCTCCCTCGCCGCCACCCGACCAGGCCAGCGGAAGTCCGCCTGGCTGCAAGGAAGGTGGCGGCGAGGCCACCTTCCTCCTCACGCAGACGCAGGCGAGGTGAGGTCCTCTTTCCCCGTCGGTGGTGGCCGCGACTTTGGCAGCCCGGTGGCCGATTCTGGCTCCCTACGACCCGATCTGCTGGCCTCTAGGCTTGATCTATTCCCGCCGGGACCGGATCTGCGCCAGAAGCAGCGCCAAGATGTGGGCCCAGCGTACGCCCGCCCGTTGTCAAGCCGCGCTGCGCGCGTGGAGAGTAGGCCGCACGGCGAGCCGGCCCAGGTGCGGGTGTACACGGCGGCGTCCGTGCACGCGGTGAGGTGGCAGTGCGACGGCGAGTAGGCGCGGCAAGGCGGCTGGTGCAGGTGGCTGGCTCGAAGGGGGTTGTCGAACCCACGTGGTGGCAACCAAAGTTATGCTGGCGGCCAGGGGTTGTCGCATGGGTGTCAGCTTTGGCTGCTTGCAGCGGAGTGCGGTGGCTGGCGTTGCTTGGTAACTGTCAGTGCGGCGTGGGACTGCGTCGGAGGACGGCACTTGCAGCAACGACATCGTGGGATGACTAGTTTTGCAGCGGACTGCGGCGGGTTGCTTAGCCTTGCTCGGCGACTCCGGTGCGGTACATCGTCGGAAGACGGCACAAGCGACAACTTGCCTTGCTGGAATGGCGGTGGAGGCTGTGTGCGCGGGTGGTGCAACGAGATGCTGTCGTCCGGCGGGCGCGGTTCGGCTGTTTGATGGGGATCTTCAAAACGGGGCAACACTGTTCATCATCCTGATGGTGACATAATAAACGGATCCACGACACGGAGTACTGTAGCGGACGTGGCAAGGCCCCCCGCATGCGGTGTCTTCCGCGAGGCGATGAGAGCGAGGTGGAGTCCAACTGCGGATGTGGCGAGGCCCTCGCACGTTGTGTTTCGCGGTGGTGACTGCGAGGCAGCCTGCGAGAGGTCCTAATTCGGTGCTTTCACCCTGTCGGATGATGTGTGATGTTGCAGTGGCACTACGGCGGCGGGTCCCGCATGATGGTGGCCTTCTCGGTGCGGTGCGGTCTGTTTCTCTCGTTTTCCTATCAGGGCAGGGCCGTGCCTTGACTGCGACTTCATGAGATGGAGAGGGATGTTTGCCGCGATGGCTAGTCTTCATTTTGCCTCCGTTGTCCAGTGGAGTGGTTCGACCGTGGTTGACGTCCCAATCCAATCGGTCGGTCCTTTCGAGGTAGTTTTGAGTGCATACCCGCGTTCATGTCCCAATCGAACCGGGCGAGTTGAGTTGAGTTGAGTAGTTTTGTTGCTCTGTAGTTTTTTTTTCCTTTTGTTGTTTGCCCAGTTTGGGTTTCATCTGCTTTTTAATATAATCGGCAGCTCTCCTGCCTGGTTCGTTTAAAAAAAATATGGTAGCGTAAGGGTTAGTGCCTTTCTCCTCAACGACCCGAGGACCTTTGCCTGGTAGAAGTCTATCAAGTTCCACTGCAACCTGGGTTGCAGTCATGGGACCCTCAAGAACCTTCACCACCGCATCGTCCTTTAAGTCAGTTTTAACCTTCTGATTGGCCACATGAGGAATGTGATAAATCATAAAACCCAAGACCATCCACCGTATACCACATGGCATAGCTGTTGGTTTAACTGATTTGAAATACTGACACGCTTTTGTCACATGAGTGTCAGTGCTGGAATTAATGGGCTTGGTCCATTGGAAATTTCAGAAATTCCTAAAGGACCATAAGCGTAAGAGAAAATGGTGCAAAGTGTAGTCCCACCTTGCTAGTGGAGGAGTGGGATGACCAAAATAAATATGAAGGTATCTCCACTACTCCAAGCTATGTGATGGGGGAGGGAAGAGAAATACCACACGCGCGCACGCCATGCCTTCGCCTCATAGCCTAAACCCTAAACCTAATCGGTTTAGATCGCCAACACGATGCGAGGTCGGTTGGCTTCCCTATATATACGACCTATCAGTCTTCACCAGATATATACCAAAACCTAGTGTTTTTGCCTTTTCTCGCTGCTGTGCCGCCACCGTAGCCTTCTCTACTCGGCCGCCACCGGGAGAGGCCTTTTCTCGCTGCTGCGCCGCCACCGTAGCCTTCTCAACTCGGCCGCCACCGGGAGAGGGCGAATAAGATTTTTGGGAAGCGCTTGCCTCACAGCTTAAATCCTAAACCTAATCGGTTTAGATCGCTAACGCGACGCGAGGTCGGTTGGTTTCCATATATATGACCTATCGGTCTTCACCAGATATATACCAAAATCTAGTGTTTTTGGCTTTTCTCGCTGCTGCGCCGCCACCGTAGCCTTCTCAACTCGGCCGCCACCGGGAGAGAGCGAATAAGATTTTTGGGAAGCGCTTCGCGCGTCTACTCAAGATCTTCACCACGTCGCATCTTTCACCCAACCGCGTCACCTCATGAGCTAATCACCTTCGTCGTCTCCAGCAGCGGCGGTTCGTCGTCGTCAACCCTCCAGCCAAGGCTTAGTATGTGTTTTGTAATCTGATCTATTTCTTAAACATATACCTTGAGTTCCTGGCTAACTGTTCTTGATGTCTAGTATGTTAGATCTATGCATGCTAGTTTCTGTATTCATCATTATTTATTTCATACGGAATTTAATACTGCATTTGCCATAGTCAGTGTCACAAATATCATAGAGTGTGGTAAGTGTTAATATATCTCTTAGTGAGACATCTATAATGGTAAGGCTTATGTTTACCTCCCCCACGTGCAGCGCCTTGCGCAGATCGAAGGTTCAACATCCATATGCACATCATTGCTTTTCTCTATCACTTCCTGCCCAGCAATAGCAACCGGCACAGCTGGTGCGGCAGCCTCTGTTGACAGATTAGGAACATTGGTCCCTACTGGCTGCACATCTGTCGCCTGAGCCTTGCCAATGTTGTTGTCGCTCAAGTTGCCGTGTAGACCATGACCATGGCCAGCCGGTGCCTTGTCGTAGCCATGGTTCTGGCCACGACCAGCATGAGCATTGAGCACCCCGGCCACCACGACCGCCATGGCCAGCAACGTGCCAGCCATCATGGCCAGTCGTAGGAGAAATTTAGATTTTTGCTATCGCAGTCGTGTGGCTTGGCAAATTTGCCATTGTTAATATTGATTTTGCAAAACTACCATTAACTTCATTAACACCTTGATCCCTGTGATGCAGCTTTGCTAGAATGGACGGAGCGAGCATCAGGCACCGGCGACGCGAAGTCATGCGCCGGTCCTCCTTACCTCGATCGCTCTCGGAAGAGATTAAGGAGCATTTCGATGTACCGCTATGAGATTAAAGAACAATTCGTGAAGGAGCAGCCCCCTCGTTCCGGTGGTGGCAGCGGTGACTGAGACCTGCAGCTAGTGCATGCGCGGCCGCCTTAGTAGTTGTTGCAGTGAGTGGAATGGATTTCGCCGCCGTTGATGCAGTTAGTGCGGGCAACGGCGTCCTGTCGTGCCGATTTCGCTAGCTGATAGATGCAAGAAGATAGGCGGTCCCTCGGCTCGTACGCGGCGGAGTAAGAAGGGTACGAGTGTACGACGAGAGGACAGTGGCCCTATCTTTAAGAAATTATTGTTTGCACATACTCTCCCTAGACCCTACTTCACTAGTAAATAACAGCTCGGGCCAGAAAAACATACAGTACATGCATTTAGACATATAGGACAACAACAGTTACCTAAACACTGCAATGAGAAGACTCACGTGAACGAAAAAAATACTACTAACGAACTAATAAGTACCATAGGAAAGAAGAAAATACTACAGTATATAGGAATGTAGGATTAGGGTACAACACTGATGGGCCTATCAAAGATCCAGTTGATCGGGATGAGCGTGGGCTTCTTTTTTGCCTTGACCGCCCTATCGTGGGCCTTCTCCTCCATCCTCTTGATCTTGTGGGGCAGCGCGCACAGGTAATCCTGCGCGTGCCTCCCGTCGCTGGAGAGCCCTGCCGTGAGCTCCTCCACGCGCCACTGCCGCATCAGGTGCTCGAGAATGCAGCGGTAGTCGGACAACGTGTACGTTCCGGCCTTCTCGGCGATGGCGATGAAGCGAGCGTAGAAGTCACCGCTGCTGTGGCGGCCATCGTTGATGAAGGCGGTCGGCATGTCGATCCGGCGCCGCATCATGTACGCCATCGCGCGCACGGCAGCGTCCGGGTCGGCCTCGAAGAGCTTCCCCATGATGCGTGTGTAGGCCGCCTCGTGCCGCTTCTCGTCTGCGGCGACGGTGCCGCAGATGCGCGCGAGCGCGGCGTCCCCGGCCCCGCGCGCTCCCACGAGGCGCGCCGTGTTACCGTGCGCGATCGCGGTGGCGCGCTCCTGGAAGGCAACGTAGGCGAAGCCGTGGAACGGGCTGGCCGGCGCGTGCACGGTTATCCCATCGCGGATGAGGCGCTGCACGGTGCGCTCCACCTCGCGCATGTCGAAGCGGCCGGAGAGGTGCATGTAGCGGTTGAGCACGTCGCCGTGGCGGTTCTCCTCGGCAGACCACCCGCGGATCCAGCGCGCCCACGCCGTGGCGTCGGCGCCCGTGGTGTCCCGCACGACCTCGAGGCGGTTCAGCCCGCTCGGGTACATGGGCAGCGCCTCCTCCGTGACCATGTTCGCCACGAGGCACACGAGGAGCTCGTCGGGCACACCCGCCGCCCGCTTGCGGAGCTCAAGGCACGCGGCGTGGAAACCGTCGCTGCCCAGTGCCGCGGGGTCCGGCAGCAGGTCGGACGGCTGCCACGACGCCTCCACCGGCTTGAGCAGCGGCAGCACGTGCTCCTCCACCCACGGCTCAATCTCCCTCAGCACCTCCAGCCTCTCCGACGCCAGGTAGCTCCGCCATTCCTCCGCCTCGTCCACGATGTCCTTCTTCTTTTCTTGCCGGCGTCCAGCCATATTCTCTCTACTCGCTGTAGCCGTACTCCTGCACCTCCTGCACTCACGACTCAACTTGTATACGTCAAAAATCACGCAACACAGCTGCTGCGGTTAAGACACAACGCCTGCTCGATCGTCAAGATTAATATAATCGCGCGACATTAATTAGATAGCGGAGTGTGCCCATAACTTATGTAACCGTGCTACTGATGTGATGAGACAATGCACGTACGTACCAGCTGCTGCGGTTAATCGCTAGGACACCATTGCCATTGCCAGCAACAGCAGCAGCTGCTGCTGCTTTTGTTGGTTGCCTGTATCCACCTGCAGGAACATTTGGTTTACACGACGGGTAGTAACCACCACACCTGAACAAGGTTGCTGCTGTCAAGGCCATGGTGTTGAAGCGGCTCGCAGTCCGGGAGATAGCTGTGAACGTGTTAACGAGTGTTGTGTGGCTGCTCCATGTCGCGGGGCGTCCTTATAGAGCCCGAGCAGGGAGGTACGGTGCGTGGTAGAAAATGGCAGTTACTACCGCGCAGTTGTTTGGTTGGAATAGATGCCGTGGAGTTATTCAGTCTCTGGTCGGCAGTGGCTCATTCATGTTACCACTGTACCGGCGGCAGTCATAGGCAGTTACGACACGTCGTCAGCTCGTTTCAATATCCCAGTGTACCACCTCGACACCGTCCTTCGCCATATCACATGGTTCTCATCAGTCCATGAATGCAATAGTTTCCAGATAATGTTTTTGGTTCATGTAAACAAAGACAACTCTATCCCCTCCGCATGTTTGTGCTCGTTTTAGGTTGGACGACTATACAAGGCATTGTAGCAGCATTTCCTTGTCCAGTAAATGGCGTCCTCTCTCCTCCGGACGCCCTCCAACGGAATGTTGGCGAGCGAGCAAAACCGAAGCACCGGCCATGGCCACTAACACCCTGGTACACGCTAAAAATACCGGCTACTGTTGCAACAAGCATCAGTACCAGCACTAATAAGTCCCGCATGCATTAGTATCGGGTTGGGTATGCATAAGTACCGGGTCGTGGCATGACCGGATACTAATGTCCGATCCATTAGTACCAGGTCGAGCCATGACCCGGTATCTATTACCGGGTCGTGGCTTGACCCGGTACTAATGACCAAACATTAGCGGGTCTAGTTTTGATTCGGTACTAATACTGCTGCCTATATGTAGCAGGCCTCATCCCCATTCCCGAGCGCCATGAACTCAGCCACTGTTCATGACAGCTTGGCAAGAAGAGGTGAGAGGAATTTTTGAATTTTTTTAATAAAAAAAGTTAGCAATTTTCTACATGAGTTTGCAATTAATTTTTTTAGATGTAGTTAGCAACTGATTTAGGTCATAATTGTTACACATTTGATAATAGTTTTTAGATATAGTTAGCAAGTGATTTCGTTTATAATTGTTATATGTGATAATAATTTTTTAAAATATAGTTAGCAAGTGATTTAGTTTATAATTGTTATACATGAGATAATATTTTTTAGATTTAGTTAGCAAGTGATTTAGTTTATAATTTGTTATACATATGATACTAATTTTTAGATGAAGTTAGCAAGTGATTTAGTTTATAATTGTTATACATGTGATAATTATTTAGATATAGTTACCAGGTGATATAGTTTATTATTTTTATAATAATTGTTAAACATGTGAGATAGTGTATTCAATTATAGTTTCAATTACGTATTCTGAAATGAATTATTTTGAACACTCTAATGATGTATATAAGGGTCTGTTTTTGGAAAAATTTTCATGCTTCTTCCAACATAGCCTTGGGAACCACTACTACAAAAATAATTTATACTAATGTCCCGTTTTTCTTCAGGGGCGGGTCAAAATGTAAACCGTTCCTACAAAAGGAGCGGGGTTCCTGTAGCAGTTGACCCGCCCCTGGAAAAAGTACTTTTAGGGGCGCGTGCATCACCCGCCCCTCAAAATGAGCCCCAATTTTAGGGGGTGATGGCGTCCCCCGCCCCTAAAAATATCATTTATAGGGGCAGGTGACGCCGTCACCAGCCCCTAAAAATAGGGCTCATCTTCAGGGGCGGATGATGGCGTCACCTGACCCTAAAAGTGCTTTTCCAGGGGGCGGGTCACGCCATCACCCGCCCCTAAAAATGTGCGACAAACAGCCCTTCTTCCTCCTTCCGAAAGCACAGTGTTTGCTTGGGGGAGGTGCTGCCCGAAAATCCAAAAGAAGGAAAAAGGGGAGGGAAGGTTTTAAACTTGAGTTCCTTCGAGTTGGGGGCTCTAAGAGGTAAGTTGATGCTAATTCCATGTCTTTTCTAAGCTTTTTGATAGTTTTAAGGCTCAAATGGAGCTCTCTTACCTCTAGCTAGATCTAGATCTCTATGGTGTGGATTTTCCATGTGGGGCTCCATTTGCCTCAAACTTTTGGATGAAGATTTGTTATTTTAGTAGGAGAATAAGATTATGTAATTATTTGGGCTCAATCTTTATGTTTTAGCCCCATTCCTAAGTAAACAAATTCCTTGATCCATGGAGGAGAGAGAAGAAGATTTGATATTTTTCTATATTAACACACATGCATGATAGTTTTTTTCCACAAAATTTATTTGTTCAATAATAGGTTGGGTTTTGATTTTTTTAGTTAGTACATGTTAATTAACTTTTTTCAATATCTACGTATATATAAAGGTATATATTTATGGCTATTTGGGGATCCATTTGCCTCAAATTTTTGGATGAATTATGTTACTTTAGTAGAAGAACAAGAATATGTAATCATTTGGGCCCAATCTTTACGTTTTAGCCTCATTTCTAAGTAACCAATTTCCTAGATCCATGGAGGAGATAGAAGAAGATTTGAGTTTTTATTATATTTACACACACGCATATCTACGCGTATATAAAGTTATATATTTTCAAAATTATTGAAGAGCTTGTTTTAATCAATTTAAACTATTTGTTAATGTTCAAAGATGGATAGTACATGGATGTACAAAGCATGAAGGACGGATGCCTATTTCCTTGGAGAACTTAATAAATTCATTCAAGCTGTGAAAAATCACGCAAGATAGAGGATTCCTTGCCCGTGCAAAACCTACAAGAATATGAGAGTATTCAGTGACATAACTACAATTAGATTGCATGTGTTGGTGGATGGTTTTGTTGAGAATTATATGATCTGGATGTATCATGTCGAGAAAGCACCACCTCCAGTGGAGAATCCACTCGATGAAATGGTAGAAGACGTCGAGTTTGATAGATTGTTTGATGCTTATGATGATTTTTGTGTGGGTGTCGGCGATGATGATGGTGATGGTGTTAGTCAGGGGCCCACGAGTGATGACGAACTTGATGATGGTGATATCCTTAGCCAGTTGTTGCGCCACACCAAAGTAGAGCTATTGCTAGGTAGTGCAAAGAGGTTGGCAAACTTCGAGATGGTGAAAAAATCAGCGGAGGAAAGTATAAACAAGCGATCAAAGGGATATCCGAAATATTGGACCGTGCTTCATTTCATACTAGTTGGTCAGACAGTAGTTTCAATGACCTCTTGTATATGTTGGTTTGGTTGCTTACAAAGCCAAATAAAGTGCCCGCCAACACCTATCGAGCAAAGAAGCTTGTCAGTCCATTTACGATCGGTGTGGAAAGAATTCACGCATGTCCAAATCTTTATATTTTGTATCATGGGGATACTTTCGAAGACTTGGACAAATGCCCTGTTTGTTCTGCAAGTCGATACAAAAACAATTCCGTTTATTGTGGTGGTGACATTCAAGGTCCAGGCATTGGGAATAAAAGGAATAGGAAGGGTGCAAGGAATAGTGTTGCCTCTGTTGAGCCAACAGACACAGAAATAGAGCAGAATTCCTGCGATGGTTATGTGGTACCTCCTAGTTGCCGATCGCCTGAGGCGTTTCTTCTCCAACCCAAAGGATGCTGAACTGATGCGGTGGTGGGATTCGGATAAGCGCAAGAAGAGCGACGGAAAGTTCCGACATCAAATTGATGCTCGCCAATGGAAGACGTTTGATGAGCAGTATTATCTAGAATTTGGAAAGGACCCAAAGAATGTTCGGTTTGGGTTGAGTACGGATGGAATGAATCTGTTTGGTGATAGAACCAGCACTCATAGCACATGGTCAGTGATCTTGATGATGTACAATCTTCCTACATGGTTGTGCCAGAAGAGAGAAAGTATCTTTTGCTATCAATCCTTATACAAGGCCCGAAGCATCCTGACATCGATATAGATGTTTTTCTTGAGCCTCTGTTGCAAGAGATGGAAACTCTTTAAAAGGAGGTATCAATATTGTTGATAGTTTTACACGACAGCCCTTTAATCTAAGAGCCATTAACTTCGTCACCATCCATGATTACTGGGCTTTGTTTGTCCTTTTAGGATAGGTCAAAGGTTGGACGGGATGCACGGTCTGCGTGGATGGCACCGTATCATCCTTCTTGGAAGGTTCTAGAAAGGTAGTTTACCTTGGGTACATGCGCTTCTTGGTAGATCAACATCGGTACCGAAGTAAGAAGTTTGTGTGGGATGAAGATTGTGAAAAAGCTTTCCACACTCTTTGTGAACACTTGACTACAACCCTAGTCTTAGCTCAACCTGACCATACCAAACCATTTGACATTGACTGTGACGCTTCTGGTACAGGTTTGGTTGTGTACTTATGCAAGACAATCGGGTTATTGCCTATGCTTCACGAGCACTTCGACCCCATGAAAAGAATTACCCAACCCATGATCTTGAGTGAGCAGCTGTCATTCACGCTCTCAAGATTTGGAGGCACTACCTTTTGGGTACGCATTGCAATATTTATACCGATCATAAGAGTCTCAAATATATATTCACACAAGCCGACCTGAATATGAGACAAAGACGATGGTTGGAATTAATCAAAGATTATGATCTTGAGGTGCACTACCATCCAGGCAAAGCTAATGTAGTCGCGGATGCACCCAGCCGCAAGGCTCATTGCAATTGCCTATCTACCGAATCATACAATGAGACATTATGCTCTGAAATGCGGAAACTTAGGTTAGAAATGATTCCTCAGGGAACTTTGAATCACATCTCTATTGAACCCACTCTTCATGACCGTATCATCATGGCACAATTACATGATGAGGGTGTTAAGATCATCAAGCAGAAAATGTTTCAAGAAGAGGAGAAGTAAAAATGTTTTCGTCAGGATCACAAGGGAATTTTATGGTTTGAAAGTTGCATTGTTGTTCCTAAAAATCACAAACTCGGAAAGCAAATTCTTGATTAAGCACATCTCTCCAAATTCTCTATTCATCCAGGTAGTAGCAAAATGTATCAGGACCTTAAATAAAATTTTTGGTGGACCAGGATGAAGAGGGAAATTGCCCAATATATTGCAGAGTGTGACACTTGTCAGTGAGTGAAAGCTAGCCACTTAAAAGTAGCTGGTACACTTCAAACTCTTCCAATACCATCCTTGAAATGGGAAGACATCAGTATGGACTTCATTGTTGGTTTGCCCAATACATCTCAAAAACACGATTCTATATGGGTTATTGTAGATAGGCTTACAGACACCGCTCATTTTATTCCCATACACAACACTTATAATGCCAAAAGATACGATGAGATATACCTGGATCGAATTGTTTGTCTACACGGTGTACCAAAGACAATCATTTCTGATCGCGGCACTCAGTTCGTAGCACGCTTTTGGGAACAACTGCAAGAATCTCTTGGTACCAAATTAATCCGAATTTCAGCTTATCATCCTCAGACCGACAGCCAAACTGAAAGAGTAAATCAAATTCTTGAAGACATTCTTAGAGCTTGTGTCATTCATTGTGACAAGAATTGGGACAAATGTTTACCTTTAGTAGAGTTCTCCTATAACAGTAGCTATCAAGCAAGCCTAAAGATGGCACCATTCGAGGCATTGTATGCACGAAGGTGTCGAACTCCGTTGAGCTGGTCACAAACTGGAGAGCGAAATTCTTTGGACCAGACTTGGTAGTCGAGGCAGAAGAAAAGGTGAGAGTTATCCAAGAAAATCTTAAAGCAGCCCAATCTAGACAAAAGAGTTATTTTGACAAGAGGAGAAAACCCTTGAAATTTGACGTTGGTGATCATGTTTACCTTCGGGTTTCACCAACCAAGGGTGTGCAAGGATTTGGAGTAAAAGGAAAGTTACCCCCTCGTTATGTTGGTGCATATGAAATCATTGAAGAATATGGACCCGTGGCCTGTGGAGTGCGACTTCCTTCGCAACTTGGCGCCATTCATGATGTTTTTCATGTCTCTCAACTAAAGAAATGTGTCAGAGTTCCTACCGAAATTGTTGAACAATAAGAAATCATGGTGGAACCAGACCTCTCTTATGTTGAGCAGCCCATCAAAATCCTTGACCAGAAGGAAAGAAGTACTCGAAGGGCGGTAATTAAAATGTATAAAATTCAGTGGAACCATCACACTGAAGAAGAAGCCACATGGGAAATTGAAAGTTATCTCAATCAAAAATTTCCTGGTTTTCTTGGTTCCGTCCAAGGTATATACTTTCCGCACTTAGTTTTTATCCGAATCTCGGGACGAGATTCTTTTTAAGGGGGTAGGCTGTGACAACCTATGTGTCTAAAAGACTAAACAAAGATCCTTAACATGAAATCAGTCACTAAAGAGCATGGAAGTATGAAACAACCTATCAAATCTACCTTTCAAGCAAATGAATATATGTATAGGTATATATGCATATACATATGAACCTTTGCCAACAAACCCTTGTAACTTTCAAAGTTGATCACAAATGACTCTGAAAATTTAATGGCACATCTATCATATCAAGAACAACAAAAGTCTAGTTGAACTCAAAGGCTAACAATGCAAAAATTCACATGAAATTACATTTCATTTAAATACTTATTTTTGGAATTTCAAAATAACTTTTTATAGATTGCTCAAATGGACATAGTCATAAAAGAGGAAATGTTTGTCTTAAAAAGTTGAACAAAATTTGGTATTCAAATGTTTTTGATTTGACCTTGGGAAGAATGAGTTTTAGCTCCCTTTCCACCCAGACCCCTACTGTTTTTGTTTTTCACACTCAAGTCTCATCATCTTCTCCCTCCTCTCTCCTCCCCTGCCCTATCCCATCGCTGCAGGCTAGCTGGCCGGCACAAACCGGCGCAACCGAGCTCGCCGGTCATGTGGTCCTGCTAGCAACCGGAAGATCTATAGCTGGCCCGCAACATCTCGCTCTCCCCCTCAGGAAGCCTCCACGCGGCGACATTTCTCTGCCGCGGGCGCTGCTCGCGCTACGGCGAGCCCCCGCTGGCACCAGCAAGGCGGCTGCGCCCCCGATTTTGCCCCTGGTCTCGCCTTCCCCTACGGCTCGAGCCCAGGCCGCCATCTCCCCCTCCAGCGCCTATAAAAGCCCACTCGAGGCACCTGAGCTCGATGCCCTCTCCAACTCCGGCGAGTCACCACCTGCGCGTGGACACACCACTCCGCCCCCACATTGTCCAAACCAACCTTTCCACCACCTTCTTCACCTCAACCCGAGGCTACACAGCCGTTTCCCTGCGCCATCTTCCTCACCTGACCATCGCCCCCATCATCCGCACCCGCCGCCGGCGCTGTGCCACCGTCAGCAAGCCGCCTCGGTCGACGCCTTCCCCACCCAAGACCTCAAACAGGTGCGGTTTGTTCCCCTCTTGCCTCTCCCGCTTTCACCCCTCACCACCGGCCACCCTAGTCGCCGGATTTTGGCCGACAGTAGCTGTTTCGCTGTGGAAAGGACCCAATTGCTTCGATTTTAATCTTTCCAAGAAGCTTTCTGTAAATCTCAGGGGCTCGTTTGTAAACCTGAAACAAGAACTTTGAAAACCAATCTTTTAACTTTGCAGATGCATAACAACTCACATTAAAATCCTAAGAACACGAACTAAGATGTTCTGGAATCCTTAAGTTTAGATCTACAACTTGGTAAAAAGGAACTTGAACTATTTCCACAGGATTTTATTTGTTGATTTAAATCAAGTTTAAATGGCTTTTATTTTGTTCCAAGAGTTTCAGGAAAGATCTGCTCATGAAATGTTGATGGTAGCTTCAGTGCTAAGAGTTTAGTCTTTCATAAATATCTCATGCTTTGAATCCAAGCACAACCAGTGGTTTCGAGTACTTTTGTTATAGGCTATATCCCTTTTAAACTAAAATGTTAACCTCTGGTTCTTGCTTAGGAAAAATCTACAAAAATGTGTAGTAACCTACTCATGCGAGTAGGTTTGCTCAGTAAAAAGGTGGAACACCAGTTCTTGCATGGTTTGTTCTGTGCAAAATAGATCTTGAATCTAGCAGTAGCCGTGTAATGAAATTTTCATGATTAACCTGCTGAATAAACATGGCTAAAACTTTTACAGTGAGTTTGTACTTATGTATCAAGCTCTGCATAAAAATCTCAACACAGGAACTACCTATACGAGTAGTTTTGCAACCTAAAAACTACCTCGGCGAGTAGTTTTGGTTAAACAATGCTTCCTATGGGAAAGGACCGTTTACAACATGCAAAACCACTCACTCACTTAATGAAGTCAGTTAATACAGATAAGTACTCGAGATAAATGACTGCCCAGGGAAAAGAAAATGAAGTACTCGACTACTTAACTTAAGTTTTGACTATTTTATAATGCAATATTGTACCAGTATAACCACTCATACATGTGCATTCATATAGAATCGACTACTCTCGCCGACGGGATCTACAATTTTGGTCCCGAGTCCGAGAGTGAGCAGCTCGAAGCTCAGGTTAATCTAACAGAAGTCGCTGAAGACCCAAACCAACGTTCAGAAGAACTCTTGACTAGCTTAGACCAAGAAGGCAAGTCCCGATGCATGATCCTAGTTTTGAATTTATGCAACTATTGTTCCTTTTGCTTGTGCATTTAAGTTCATAGGAGTTGATTGGAACCCTAACTGCATGATCCTAGGCACCAATGTATTGAATACTAGAACAGGAAGTTCGAGTAGTTGCTCTACTAATAGGTACGGTAAAAGTCGAGTGGTTTCCTGCCACTCACGGGAATTATAGGAGTTGAATGTTTTACTACATACTGCAACAATAAGGTCGACAGCCAGGGCTGTGGTACGGTACTCATGGTTAAGGCCCCGTTTGAGTAGTGAAAAATGCTAAGGCTGCAGTGTGTGGTAGTGGTGGTTAATCGTTTGAAAGTACTAACCACATGACGAGAATATGGTAATCGGTAACCTTAAGTACTCGATTGAACCGGTGCATGGACAGGCTCCACCGTCTTGACTGTATCCCATGGGCCCAATGGTGAGTGCAAGAGGGGTCATGGCCCAACATGGTCCGTGGTTCGTGGACCTCTTGTACTCGAGGCCGGTGGCCCTGATCCATAAAATGGGAATAAAGGGGAAAAGTTGCACGTGTGACTCTTGGAGTAACCACGTGACGTGTGTTTAGGTTTACCTTGCAAGGTTAAGAAATTCGATTCGAATCATCCGTTTCTCGCGGTAATTGAGACTACTTAATACTTCTGCCACATAGAGTAACAAGAGGAACTATGGCTATGATGAAACTTGTTGGATGATTAATTGTTTCCACCATATTTGATTAGAGATAGATGCTCACCTAGACTGGTTAAATGAACTAGAATATTGAAAGCTAAAATATGAAATTAAGGACTTACTCTTTGTTGCTTTTCAGCAAAAAGAAACCCTAGAACCTTAGAGCCATGCATGCTTAGTAGTTGGTTTTTACATAAAACCAGTCGGGTAAGCCTTGCAGAGTATTAGTATACTCAGCCTTGCTTGTGGCAATGTTTTCAAGTGTATCTTTTGAAGATCTGATAGCTGGTTTGACCTGGCCGTGTACTTTACCGACTGGTTGGTCAGTGGAATGGGATCCGTCCCCAGCCAATAATGACTCTGCAGAGTGATGCCACGTATGGGCTTCATCGTGGTATCCAGATCGACGCTAGATGATCGTGTTGTTTTTTCCGCTGCTATTGAACTCTGAATAAATTTTTATGTTGAACTTAAAAGTACTTGAGTGGTGATTTCAACTTGTAATAATTGATGTCCGACTTGTGAAATAATCTGTGGAATGTTGTAGTCTCTGGACTTGCCTTCGTGCGAGTTATCTGTATGCTTTGTTTCGATCAAAATATTAAATGGTCGCATCGGGATCTACCCGACAGACTGTTGGATTACTCCGTTTGAAGTGCATGGTAGCCGGTTCATCTTTATGGATGAAGGTTAGTGCACTTGAGCTGGGTTAATTCGGGTGGTTCTGCCACAATTTGATCTAGATTACATTCCGAATACAGTTCAAGTAATGACTACACACGATTAATTACCACCTAGCTTTATGTTTTGATAGACTACGCGTAATGACTTGCCGAATCCTATGATCCATGTAGGCAGCTCCGACAGGAAGGAGTAAATGCAAACGCTGACTCCCAAGCCCCACAGAGGAAGAACTTCAGGGCAATGATAGCTCTGGTCCAAAACATCAAACTATGACCTCTGGTAGCCAAAGAAAAAGGAAACGGGGTCAACAAGGAAGAAACCAATACCCCGAAGGGCAATGGACGCTCAATGCAGTTAACGCAGCAGGCGAGCCCATAGAGCCTCCTGAGTTGCGTGCAAAGTTTCGGAACGCAATCAGTTCTCTAATCAGGAAAAAGATGGTTTTGGATCCAACAATACCTGATTGGCTAACAGTTCGTGAGGGGAAGAAAGAAGCGATGTGGCACTATTGAGCAAAACATTTATTTTTCCACAAGGAACTTGTTGGCGGTCCTTAGCCTAATAGAATAAATCTGCACGCATACGGATGCCGATGTAGCTTTCACCTAGGAGTATTCCAGGGTATCGAATCCACGAGGAACGATAAGTGTACTAGTAGTGACCCTTGTTTATCCAGGGGATATGACGAGAGTGAAGAGGTCCAGATAAGATAGGTAGAGGTGGTCTAACATCGTCTTGCTAACTACTCCTAACAAGAATACTTGACTACTCTAGCTGCTTCAGCGACTGGAAGAGGAAGGGCTTCAGAAAGGGGTGAGAGGGGTGTCCAGTGGCAACCTGCAACTACTGCTATGAAAGCACCCGAACGTGGTGGACCACAAGGGACGGACAGGGCTGTCACCACCTGCTGCCTACCACATTGTTCCGTGGGGTGGAACACAACCCATGGTAATTACCAAGCCTAGGCACCATGCCGATAACTATCGAGTTACTTACTCCTACCGTGTACTTAGGCAGAGAGCATACGCAAATAAGTAGAACTTGCTACCTACGCCGTCAAGGGATCCTGCAACTAGAGAGATAAAGTATTCAAGTACTAATAAAGTAAAGTAGAGAAAGCAGTGTTACTAATGAAAGAGGAGGAAATTACTCGAACCAAAGCTTCATTCCTCGAAGGTAGAAACTTGGAGAGGGGCCGACACTCCGGTTCCTCTCTGGACTCTCACCTCGCCTCTCTTCCAATTTTCTAAGGATATGTGGGCAGCGCTACGCTTCACCTTGGACTTGCTTCCATATTCCGTGCTTTGAATGGAGGTGTGGGCTGCCTTTTATAGGCCTTCAAGGATGGTACTCGCTGTGTTTCTTATCTTGTAAGCAGGTATGTAAGTTGAGGTAACTTTCACGCGAAGGGGGGCACGTGGCGTGCAAGTAGCAGGCCGGCGGGCCTGGGATTTTTGCCATTTGGCACCGCCTTTGGCGTGGATGTCCGAGATGCCTTCCTGATGGCGGTTATGGTTGCACACCAACCGTTTCTTTAGTTGCAAGGCCAGCCGGCCTTGACTAGTCCGGTCAGCCTGGTCTTGGCGCGTCTTTGGCCGTTTGTTCCACCGCCTCGGTCATCAACGCGTGCATGTTGTCCAGGAGGGCGGTTTTGAGCTTGAACATCGAAGGAGTCACTATATGTGGGTCCATGGATCCGAGGCACATGCCTTTCGGCCGTATTATGTAGTTCTTCATGATGTGCCAGTCAGGATCCCTTCTAGATGTGTTTCTTTGCATGCAGGACAAAGTTGGGCCTCATTGCCCACATTGTTAGGCCGGCTGGCCTGGAATTTCTTCCAAACTGGCTCAATTTTGTACACTAAGTTCCATCAATCACATATTCACCAAAACTAATGAAACTCATTAGTTTAAATAAATTTAGCTTGGTCTAGGCCTTGTTAACATGAATTCTGGAGTAATGTTGGTGGTCAAAATCATCGGAACTCGATCGCCAATAGAACTTAGGAAAAAGTAAAGCATTATGCTAAGAAAATGCTTGGTGAAACTTTCCGCCGGTAGAAGAGTGATTTTAATACCAAGTATGTCAAGGGCCGAGAGCCTTTTGTAGATTACAGGGAAATCACACAGGCACAATGCGAGGAGTTTGTTCAGCAAAAGACCTTTGAGGAATCTCTAGCCCTAAGTTAGAGGAATAGAGAACTTGCACTGAGCAACATACATAAAGTTCATCTTCGGCCGGGTGGATACCAAAGGCAGGTCGAGAAGTGGCGGCTTGAAAGGCAGGCGGCAATAGCTGCTGGGCAACCCAACCCTTTTGAATGTCGTGAAGAACGTGCCTAGATGTGTCTTCAAGCAAGGAAGCCTAAGATAGTGGATGGCAAGCCTAAGTTTGACCAACCCAAGACCAAAGCGGTGGCACAAAAAAATGTATGAACTTAACGAGCTTCAGAAGCAAGGACAGGTCAAAGCCAAGAGGGACAAGGATGTGCTCAGTATGGCCATTGGGTCCAAAGATCATGGAGACCGCGTTATAGGCTTCTCCTCTAAGTTGACCATCAAGGATGGTTTCCTGCAGGACCGGGCTAGCTACAAGAAACATGACCGCTACAAGGAGGAAATGAAAGAAGCGGAAGAGAAAGCACTAGAAAGAAATGGGCCGCTCCTTGCTCCGCACTGACACGGACATCAAACAGGATGTTGGGGTCGATACACTTCCAGATTTACCGTATTTGAGTACGGTAAACCATTTCTACCCGAGTGGGCTATCTCCACGGTTCCAAATGAAATGCAGAGGATGCATAATTGGTACCTGAGGGCATGTAGACTTGGGCTCCATACCCTATGTGCTCCGTACCATTCGCAAGTATTCGGACTTCATGGTATTGGCATCATGGATGTCATGTTTGATTTTCGAGACATCCACAACATGTTCTGCCTTGGTGAACAAGACATCGAAATGGTTAGATTTTGGTGCATGTAAGTGCCTCATTGATACTAATATCTTGTATGCTATGGCCTTAATTACTATATATGCATATCTAATTAATTGTCATACATTCAATTCTACAATTTGCAAACAAATGATGCCATTGTTTTAGGTGAAAGTATGAGGTATTTTGATCCTACAGCTATTTGCGAGACCAGGCACACCGGGCCAAGTAAGTGGACGAACAACGATGACATGCTAGCTGGTGTGAAACGCCCGAGGAGAAGAATGAGAAACGAATGTCATATCACAAAGATGCCATGAAGAGGGTTGCGGTTAACGTAGGGGTTACGATGGTAAAATGACAAGACGAGGCCGATACCATATTTGCACCATACAACATCTTGTAAGTCTACTTTCAATCTTTAGTTACAATATACACTTGCTCCGATCCATGGCTAAAAATTGTATATAATTTTTTTACGGAAATCAATGGATTGCTTTTGTGATACAGCCAAAGCATGGAAGACTCCTCGTATTGGACTCCTTGGATTGGCCAAAGAGTAAATTAACGAAATTCTTATTCATCCTCAAAATGTTAGCGAATTTCTTATCTTCCATTCGTACATCATACTAATTTTTCCATAAAAGTAAATATTTATAAACTAACTTCTCATTTCTTTCTTTTTAAAACAGGGCTTACGGGCACTACATTAAAAAAGGAGGTGCTCATCCCGCTAAAAATACAGAAATGACTCTACACACAAACTTTTCGTCCACAAGCAACCTGCAAATTCCATGTACTGCGGGTATTACATGTGCGAGCATATGAGGGTGCAAGGGAGATACACCACTGATCCTGAACGTGTAAGGGACTACTCTTTATTAGGGATAGATGTATATCTGTACATTATTTTTTGCGTCTATCTAACATTTGCTTAATTTTTTAGTGGATTCATCAATTGCATATTCATCCAAGAAGGAACGAGGGGGCACTCCATGAGAAATAACTCCTAGAAGTAGTAGCCGATTTATGTCGTTTCATTATGCATCAAGTGATCCACCCAAGGGGCACATTTTTTTATAAAGGACTACGAATTAGCAACAGACACTAAATAGATTGATCTTCATGAGTGGTTGAACCAGCAGCACCGTGCCGCCTCAAGTAGCGTTAGAAAATAGGAGAAAAATATGTATTCAAGCAGTACATTTAAATGTTAATGATGCACTTTAATGATGTACTCTAATGAGGCACTGTAATTATATATATATGCTTTATTTCTATATGATTTAATTTTGTATGTGCAATTATTTATATTCATGAAATATATTCTATGTCGATCACTGTGACATTTGATCGCGCACTAGTTTGATAGGTAGCAATTATGTATGTGCAATTTTTTTTTGAAAAGGTAGCAGGAAACATATTTGGAAAATTTAAATTCAAATAAGTGAAATTTTAGACGGGAAGGATGTTTCCTTGGGCGGTTCATGCCCTAACCCGCTTCCAGAAATCAATTTTCAGGGGCGGTTAACCCCCTAACCTGCCCCTGCAAAAACCATTTCCAGGGGCGGGTCATGGAGTGACCCGCTATCAGACCATGGGCCACGGGACTGCGCACATGGTATACATTTTGTAGGATAAGGGATGGGACATGGTCCACACCCTACACCAATTGTAACTACTTGTACAAGAGTAGGACTAGTCGGAACAGAATGAAACTACCCAAGTAGTACTCGGGTAGGACCCCTAAGCTCGTATTTTGCTAGGATTTCCATGTAACCCTATTCCCCCAGACTATATAAGGGCGAGCAGGGACCCTGTCGGTATTTCACCGCCACGCCCACCGAGGGATACCCGCGAGGTGGTGAGTTTGTAGGTAGGGTGTCGCCGAGATCAGGAACTCGAAGGTGCAAGGAACACAAGGTTTAGACAGGTTCGGGCCACCGAGAGCGTAATACCCTACGTTCTGTGTGGTTTGTATTGCCTTTTATGGTGATTGTCCCCTAGGGGGTCCCTGTCTGCCCTTATATAGTCTGGGGGGACAAATTTACATGGAAGTCCTAGTCGGGTACAAACCTAGGAGTCCTACCCGAGTACTTCTCGGGTAGTTTCCTACTGTGTCTGACTAGTTTCACTACTATACGAGTAGTCCTACTGCACTACGAGTAGTTAAAACAGATGTAGGGCGTGGGCCATCATGCCCGTTCCCGTATACTAGAAGTACGCCACGTGCACATTCACGTGTGCCCGGGTCTAACAAGCCCCCAAGCTCTACGTAGTTGAGTACTACAGGCGTCCGAGTACTTTTGAAGGCGTCTTCGAGTTCTCCCAAACTTCATCTTGAAGGTGTCCTCCGAGTACTTCCTTGGCTGTGTCGAGGCTGTGAGGTGCTTATGCCACGAGTAGTTGTCAAGTCTTCTTTTATATGTGGTGCGATTAAACTTGCACTCCATATGGAATAGCCCCCGAGCCTTAGGTTTACTCGTAGAATCAGGCTGAGGGTCAACTTAATCTTGAGTCTTCTGTCCTTATCGTCCAGCAGATGTGAAAAATAAGTCGCTGATGACACATATCCCGCAACCCCCGAGCCTTGAATCCAAATCCCTAAAGTTTGGAATAAAGGATCCAAAGAATCGTGGCGTGCAATATATGACAGTAAAGATGTGATGGTGAACATGGGCAAATCGGTTTAGTAAATTTGAAAATCTCTTTTTTCGGGATGAATTCCCTGAAAAAATGGTTAAACAGATAACATCTCCAACAAACACCCAATATTACCTCTCAATTCAATCTTTGTTCCCTGAATCAATGACTAAATAAGACCTCTGGGTAATAATCTGAACAAACCCCTTATTTGGGAGTAAAATTCCTGAAATAATGGTTAAACATCTACCCAAGATAAATCTTAAAAAGCCTCTTGGATCGGGTACTGTGGAGTAGTTTTACAGCGTCCAGTGTTTAAGCATGAGAGCTGCCCCTTGAAGCACGCTGAGTGCCTTGTCCCATCGAGGCCCCGAGCCAAGGAGCCAGATGAGAAGCATAGGGTACACGTAGCACTCGGTGGCGTCAGCCTCCAAGCCCAGGCATCAGGCAAGTAGCCGCTGAATCTTGAATAGTCCATGAAGCCATCTAGTCAGAGTCGATCCTGACTAGGGTTGTAGTCAGGATGAGTAGTCGAAGTAGACGAACAGGTATAGAACTAGTCGTAAACTAGTATTTCCACCCGCCGATTCCTTTGGTCTCCAGTCGATGAGATGGCTTGAACAGATAATTCAAGGGGATATCGGTGGAGGAAACATCTAGGCCGGTCAGCAGCAGGACATCAGCCATGGTCGGGGTCATGGGTCCGTGTCCAAAAAGGAATGCGTTAAGTGCATCGGACCAGAAGTAAGAGGCTGCCATAACCAAAGGTTCGTTCTTTTCCATCTGAGACAGGGATAAGTCTATGCACTGGCCGATTTTAAGTTCTTCCCATTGAACCTTCCAAGACCCGGCTACCCTCTGGTACCATTCTCTCCACCCGGGTGTTTCATTCGGCCAGGATCTGAATGTGCCTACCCAATGATCTAAATCCATGGATGACTGCTTAAAGGGGATCCTATGAGTTTCTAAACTGATCAGATCCGTTGGATCAGGGCTCCCCATAGGGCCTAGACAGATGAGGTCAGGGGATTCTGAGAGAGGAATGGTGATTCTGTGCCTAAGGGCCTAAAAGAGGGAAAAAGGGAAGAAACTAAGAAAGGGTCCGAAAAATACTGAAGCAGTAGAAAGGCGAAAAGGGAAAAAATTTCGAGCATTTACCTCTGGGATGGAAGCCATCGTCGCCGATGACGCCGCTGGGGAAGCCGCCGATTGGGCCGCCGCCGCCAAAGGAGCAGCCGATGGAGCCGCTGTAGATGGGGTGGTCGCCGATGGAGACGCCATTGGGGGTCGGAGCAGGCTGCGGATGAGATCGCCGGAAAAGGGGGAGCACATGGAAATCGAAGGAGCTTGGAGGAAGACGAACAGTGATGCGACAGAGAGAATGCTAGATTCGTGGAGAAGGAGAGGCGGAGAAAGCCAGTACTTAAGAGAGATCAGGGGAGCAAGGGCAAAGATGGTATTTTTACCGCGCCGTCTACACGAGTTCCAGGGGAGCGGTCGTTTCGCGCGCCCGGTTCGAGGAAATTGCAATCATTGTGCCGCGGAACGGAAGGAGATTTTTACTGCGCCCGTTTCGGAGGAGAGGATTAAAGAAAAGAGTTTCGAAGGAAAAGTTACATTTTACTCCGAAACTGGGGGGCATGTGTTGACGCCAGATTTTGACACGTGTTAAATCGGCGTCAAGAGGAGAAGATTGGCCGATGCGGCAGATCTGGAAGCTACAGTAAAGAATCGGCCGATTGGGGTAACAGTTGGAAATCGGCCGATGGGTGATGCAGCTTGCGCCAACAGGATGGGACTACTTCGGACGGTCCCGGTCAAAAGTTGGTCAATAGAGCGACGCTAAGTCGGTTGGGAAGCAATTGAAAAAGTCCTGATTAGATTAGGAAACGGCGGCGGAAGATTCTGCGGGAGTCCGTTTCCTTTTTAAAAGATATTATAGATATAGTAGTTCTCCCGTTTTTAAATAAGGTTGTAATGAGTCGTAATCGACCAGGAGTCCTAGTTTTAGGGTATAAATAGGAGTCGTCAGGGCTTTTCAAAAAAATCAATACATCAATCAACAACAACACCTCTACTTTTCCAGCAATTTACTTTCAAGTCGGCGACTTCGCCAATATTTTCTTCTTCCACGAGTTCGTACGGATTGGCAGGGCTGCATCAACTTGATCTCCGGCCAATTGGTAGGTTCCGCTTACCGAGTAATATCCGAGCTTTAACTACGGGCGCATCGCTGTGGTTTCATTTGGATTTATTCACCAGTTATCGATATTTGCTAGAATTGCAAGTTTTACCTGTTGTTCTAGTATTATCACCCGTTATCCAGCTTGAGATCGAAGTAATCGGCTTCGTCATTGTTCTTCCTCGATTTATCATCATACAGCCGATTAGATCTATTTCAAGTGTTGCTTCTGTAGTAATTGTTTAGATCGCTCCAGCAGTTTTCTTTACAATTACTAGACGATCATCGGCTGATCTATAGCCGATCGTCTCTACAGCAAATCGGCCGATTCGCCGCTGACGCGCTCCTCAGGACAGATCGGAACTCCAGCTGATCGACGCGCCTGGAATTTAATACTCTATTTCCTTGTCAATCAACAGGTCAGATTGACTGGCACGCCGCACGAACCGCACCAGGGCGATAACCCGAACAGGAGCTAAGCAGATTCTCTCGGGTCGTGTGTCCGACGCTGAAGACCCATCGGCCGATTCCTATCTGGCCGATTTTAGCGCCAACAGCTCGATATTCCAAGAATTAGGAACCTCCTGACCATCAGGGTACTGTAAGCGATAAGATACAGGGCCTGTAACCATGTGCACAATGAAAGGCCCTTCTCATCGCGAGTTAAGCTTGTGTAGCCCAGTGTCATCCTGGATTCGTCGAAGAACCATATCTCCAACATTGAAAGAGCGTCGTTGAACGTTCCTATCGTGGTAATGACAAACTCCTTGTAAGTAGCGGGCCGACTAGAATAAGACATTGCATCTGATTTCCTTAGCCGAGTCAAGCTCGAGATGTCTTGCGGTGTCAGCCTTGCCTTCTTCCGACATCTCCAGTCGTGGAGACTTCCATATCACGTCAGCTTGTAATATAGCTTCAGACCCATATACGAGAAAGAAAGGTGACTGTTCTGTGGCTTTGCTTGGTTGTGTGCGAAGCCCCCAGACTACTGATGAGATCTCATCGATCCACTTGCCGCCCTTTTTGCTATTCTCGTCATATAGTCTTTTCTTCAGTCCATCAAGAATCAAGCCGTTGGCGCGCTCAACCTGGTCGTTGGCCCGCGGGTGAGCCTTTGAAATATATTTGACTTCAATGGAACTGCGTTCACAGAAGTCCCAGAACTGATGCAAGTGGAAATTGGATCCCAGATCTGTAATGATAGTGTTGGGAAAGCCAAAATGATGTAAGATGTCACAGATAAAAGTAACCACTCGATCCGCAGAGAGCGTTGCGATTGGCTTGAACTCGATCCACTTGGTCAACTTGTCGATGGCCACTAATATGTGTGAGAAACCACCTGACGCAGTTGTTAAGGGCCCTATCACCCGGTAGCGTCCCGATTGTGGAGGATATCCGCCAATGGGAAGTCGGAGACCACCAGGATATTGTATGCATCGAAATAATGGCAAAGGTTCCTGGAGGTGATGAGTATACCGTAAAGTAGTTTCTCAAACATGTCGTGGAGCTTAAGCAATTTGAAGAAGGATAGTCCCCTTTCTCCAAGTCAGGAGATGAATCGATTCAAAGCTGCCATGCAGCCGGTGAGCTTCTGGACGTTCTTGATCGTCCTTGGAGCATCCATGGCTGTGATGGCGTTGATCTTCTCCGGGTTGGCTTCAATTCCTTAGTGACTGACAATGAACCTGAGTAGTTTTCCTTAAGGCACGCCAAAGACGCACTTTGTCGGGTTAAGCTTCCATCAAAACTTCCGCAAGCTGTTGAACGTTTCCGTGATGAACTCGTCGTGGGATCTGATCTTGATGACCACGTCATCCACGTAAGCTTCAACGTTGGGGTGTAGCTGGTCCGTGAGGCATAGTTGGATGGCCCGTTGATAGGTGGCTCCTGCGTTCTTCAACCCGAATGATATTGTAGTGTATGCGTATGCTCCAAAGGGGGTGATGAACACCGTTTTAATCTAATCTTCTTCCTTGAGAGCTATCTGGTGGTAGCCAGAGTAGCAGTCGAGAAAGGAGAGCAAGAGGCAGCCAGCCATGGAGTCGATGACTTGGTTGATGCGTGTGTGGCAGAATCACCTGAATTAATCTGGCTCAAGCGCGCTAACCATCACCACGAGGGCAATCAGGGCTAACTCGCACTTCAAACGGAATAATCCATTGGTCTGTCGGGTAACCTCCTGATACAACCATTGTTTTTGCCAATCGAAACCACACATACAAGTACTCACATGAAGGTGAGCCCAGAGGATACAACATTCCACAGATTTTACATCACAGGGTTCATCATAAATTATTATTACAACTGAGTTCAAAATTTGTAAAACAAGGTACTTCAGAGTTCAAAGGTAATTGAGTCTTCAGAGTTCAATGCAGCAAAAAATCAACGATAAACTACTCGACGATACATGATGTCTCGATGAAGCCCGGATGAGACATCACTCGGCATTATCATCGTTGGCCAGGGGCGTATCCCATTCCACCGACCAACAAGGAGGAAGGGTACACGGCCAAGTCAAACTAGCGATCATATCCTCGAAAGTATCACCTGAAAACAAGCCACAAGCAAGGCTGAGTATACTAATACTCAGCAAGGCTTACCCGACTAGTGGAATATACTTAGCCGACTCCTAGACATGCAAGGCTTTTGGCTTGAGGGGTTTGTTTTGCTGAAAAGCATATACAAGTAGGTCCTTACTTTCAAATTTTAGCTCCAAATTCTAGTTTTCTTAACCATTCTAGGTAAGTAACTATCCAATATCATTCATGGTGAAAGAATTAATTTGCATCCAACAAGATTAATTATCATCATTGTTCCTCTTCTTACTCTATGTGGTAAAAGGGTCAAGCAGTCTCAATAACCGCGAGAAACGGACGATTCAAATTGAATTTCTTAACCTTGCAAGGGAAACCTAAACACACGTCACGTGGCTACTCCTAGATTCACGCATGCAACTTTTCCCCTTTCTTCCTGGGTTGTGGATCAGGGCCACCCTCCGAGACTACAGAGCCTAGCTCTGCACCCACCATGTGCAAGCATGGAACCGAAGTTGAGAGGGTGGGATGCTTTCCACTTGCCGGTCCGATAGGTACTTAAGCTTACCGATTACCATATTCTCGGCATGTGGTTAGTACGTTCAAACGCTTAACCACCACTACCACACACTGCGGCCTTAGCATTTTTCACTAAACAGATGGGCCTCAATCACCAACATGAACATCGCACCATAGCCCCGTCCGTCGACGTTATGATTGCAACATGTAGTAAACGTTCAACTCCTATATTCTCGCGAGTGACAGGAAATCACTGGACTTTTACCGGGTCCTATTAGCATAGCATTCTATCGAACCTTATATCTAGTGTTCAGAGCATGGGTACCTAGGATCATGCAACTAAGTTTTCATTCAACTCCTATAAACTTAATGCACAAGTTAAAATAGAGTAATAATTTGCATAATTTGGGAAAATAGGGTTCATGCTCCGGGGCTTGCCTTCTTGGGTAAAGTTAGCTTGGGGCTTGTCCGAACTTTGGTTCGGATCTTTGAAAACCTTAGTTAGATTCTCTTGAGCTTCATGCTGCTTACTCTCGGACGCGGGCACCAGCTCGTATGTTCCGTCGGCAAGAGTAGTCGATTCTATATGAATGCACAAATGTAAGTTGTAGTGATGGTATATGATGATTATTTTCCTTCACGATAAAGTTGCAGTCCACAATAACGTAGATTTGGTTGTGAAGTTACTTAGTTAAGATTTCTTTGGGCAATTGTTAATAGAGTATAACTTAAACTATTAACTTCATTAAACCAGAAGGGGTTGTGTTGCATTGAAATTTTTAATTTTCGCAGTACAAGCATGGGTTAAGCACAAACACTGATCCAGGTAACTTCTGATGATGAAATTTTTATTTAGAGTACAAACTAAAGAGACAACAGCACTGTAAAAATTTCAGGCATTTTTATGTAGCAGAATAATCATGAAAAATGTAATACACAGCTACTGCTAGAACCTAGTTATTTTTATACAGGACGAACCATTTATGTATTGATGCTAAAACTTTTACAAGGTGTTAATCTATCCATATATGTGTTACTGTAAATGTTTCAGAATTTATTGTGCAGGATACAGTGCATAACAAATAGGACAATATACACTTATGTTAATAAAGATTAATTTCTATAGAGTGTTCTACAGGGTTTCTGTGTATGAAACTTTTTGTACATCATAAAATAATCCAATGTATCCCCTAGTAAAAAGGTGAACATTTTCCAATCACAGAAACTAATAATTTTTATTTAGTGCATTTTTCCCACCACAAAATTATTTATATAGGTTAGAGAAAGGAAAAAGGTACTAAACTTTTTCTGTGGTATTTAGGCATCACTATAACAGGTTTGTAAAAGTTTCACAACATGAGTCACAATATAACAGCAGTTACAAATTAGTTCTATTATTTAATGGCATGAACAAAGTTTAACAAAAAGTTTAGCTAGAGATGAGTTCTGGTCCCAATAATTTTACACTGGCTTACACATCAAGCAACCAACCTACTATCCAAAAATCAGATTCAGAACTAGTCTACAACAGTGGGTACAATTAAAGTCTATTAAACTTTCTATTTAATTTAGAGCAAGATTTAGCATGCAACTGAAGAAAAACATGTAACAAAAGTTGTAGATTTTCTTCTAACGAATCCAGAACAGTTGAGTTTGTATTTTTCTTATTTTTCAATGGTTTTATATGAATTTTACAAGTTCGCTGTTTTTGAATTCAAAGTTTAAACACAGGTTTACAGTTATGCCCCTGGAAACTTGCGTGCAGGCCCCTGGGAAGATTGCAATCAAAGCAATGTGGTCCCTGGCGGCCGTTCGGCGAGCTCGAGCTCGATTCCGGCGAGGGGAGGGGCCGGCGGTGAGGGCAAGGTGGGGGAGGAGCACGGGGAAGGCATGGGCTACCTTGGGGAGGTCTCAGTTGGGGCCGAGGTGGCCAGTGGCGGGCTCGCCACGGTGGAACAGGGGCGGCGGTGCTTGGAGCTTGGCTTCGGCGAGCTCCGGCGATGTGGAGCAGTAGCGCTTGGCTGGGGAGCTTTGGTGGATGGTGGGGGACCGATCCCACACAAACTTTACTCTCTTTTTCAATAGTTCAGTCATAGGCTTAGCAATTCTGGAGAAATCCGGAATGAAACGGCGATAGTAACCAGCTAAACCAAGAAAACTACGAATCTGATGAACCGAGGTAGGAGGTTTCCAATCCATCACCTCTTGTACCTTGTTGGGGTCAACGGCTATGCCTTTGCTGGAAATTGTGTGACCCAAGAATTTCACACTATCCAACCAGAATTCGCACTTAGAAAATTTAGCATAGAGCTGATGATCTCTGAGACGCTGAAGAACAATGTGCAGGTGCTTAGTGTGCTCTTCCTCATTCTTGGAATAGATAAGGATGTCATCAATGAAAACTACGACGAATTTGTCAAGCTCGGGCATGAATACCGAATTCATGAGATACATGAAGTAGGCAAGGGCATTTGTGAGACCAAAGGACATGACCAAGAATTCATATAGTCCATATCGTGTGGAAAAGGAAGTCTTAGGAATATTGCATGGGCGAATCTTTATCTGATGATATCCAGATCGAAGATCAATCTTTGAGAAAACTCTAGCTCCAGATAATTGATCAAAGAGAACGTCGTTGCGGGAAAGTGGGTATTTATTCTTAATGGTGACCGCATTGAGAGGTCGGTAGTCCACACATAATCTTAAACTGTCATCCTTTTTCTTTACAAAAAGGGCTGGACATCCCCAAGGCGATGCGCTAGGACGAATGAAGCCTTTGTCCAGTAGTTCTTGGAGTTGTGTTTTCAGTTCGGCCAATTCCTTAGGTGGCATTCTATAGGGTCTTTTGGAGATAGGTACAGTGCCTGGATGTAGTTCAATAAAGAACTCAATATCCCTATCTTGTGGTATTCCTGGTAAGTCATCTGGAAAAACATTGGCATACTCGCATACCACTGGAATTTCTTCTAGTTTGATTCCTTCCATCATGAAAGCACAAGAATTCGTGCACTCCCGGAATGGTAGGTAATGGGTAGTGGCTCCGTGACTAGGTGAATTTATTTCAACAGCTCGGGAAGAAAGGTCCAGTGTGACTCCTTGTAGAGTGTGGCAGAACCACCTGAATTAATCCGGCTCAAGTGTATTAACCATCACCATTAAGGCGTTCTCGGTTAACCTTACACTTCAAACGGAGTAATCCACTGGTCTGTCGGGTATAACCTCCCGATACAACCACGGTGCACGGATCGAGCGACGTACATACAAATGCTCATGCGACGATGAGCCCAGAGAATACCACATTCCAGCAAATATTATGACATTAACATAAGTAAATATTACAGGCCAAGTTCTGAGCTTAGAAACCAAATACTCCAATTAACATAAATAAGTTCTTCAGAGTTAAGTTGTGTGGTAGAACCACCTGAATTAATCCGGCTCAAGTGTATTAACCATCACCATTAGGGCAATTTCGGTTAACCTTACACTTCAAACGGAGTAATCCACTGGTCTGTCGGGTATAACCTCCCGATACAACCACGGTAATCGGATCGAGCGCCATACATACAAATGCTCACGCGACGATGAGCCCAGAGAATACCACATTCCAGCAAATATTTCAACATTATCATAAGTAAATATTACAGACCAAGTTTTAAATTTAGAAACCAAGTACTTCAATGATCATAAATAAGTTCTTCAGAGTTTAAGTTGCAGCGGAAAATAAAACAACGGAAGCTACTCGACGATACATAATGTCTCGATGAAGCCCGTACGAGACATCACTCGGCATTATCTCCGTTGGACGGGGGCGTATCCCATTCCACCGACCAACCAGGGGGGAGAGTGCAGGGCCAAGTCAAGCTAGCAATCATATCTTCGAAGGACTCACCTGAAAACAAGCCACAAGCAAGGCTGAGTATACTAATACTCAGCAAGGCTTACCCGACTAATGGGGTATACTTAGCCGACTCCTAGACATGCGAGGCTTTTGGCTTGAGGGGTTTGTTTTGCCAAAAAGCATATATAGTAGGTCCTTACTTTCAGATTTTAGCTCCAAGTTCTAGCTTTCTTTAACCATTCTAGGTAAGCAACTATCCAATATCATACATGGTGAAGCATTAAATTTCATCCAACCAGTTTATTCATCATCATTGTTCCTCTTCTTACTCTGTGGGTAAAAGTGGTTAAGCAGTCTCAATAGCCGTGAGAAACGGACGATTCGAATCGAATTTCTTAACCTTGCAAGGGAAACCTAAACACACGTCACGTGGTTACTCCCTAGAGTCACACGTGCAACTTTTCCCTTCAATTCCCGCTTCACGGAACAGGCCCACCGCCCTCGACTACACCTCCCCACAGACCACGGTACGTCGGGCTGTGGCGGCCGATGCACCCGCCATTAGCTAGATGTGAACGAATTCAAGACAGTGGGGAGTATATTCCGGCCTCGGTTCAATCCAGTACTAAGCTTACCGATTACCATATTCTCGGCATGTGGTTAGTACGTTCAAAGACTTAACCATCACTTACCACACACTGCGGCCTTAGTATTTTTCACTAGACAGACGGGCCTCAATCATCAACATAAACATCGTACCACAGCCCGTCCGTCGTCCTTATGATTGCAGCGTGTAGTAAACAATCAGCTCCTAATTTCTCGTGAGTGACAGGAAATCACTCGACTTTTACCGAGTCCTATTAGCATAGCATTCTATCGAACCTTGCATCTAGTGTTCAGAGCATGGGTACCTAGGATCATGCAACTAAGTTTTCATCCAACTCCTATAAACTTAATGCACAAGTAAAGTAGAGTGATAAGTTGCATAAGTTGAGAAAATAGGGTTCATGCTCCGGGGCTTGCCTTCTTGCGAAAAGTTAGTCCGGGGCTCTTCCGAACTTGGGCTCGGGTCTTCGGCAACTTCAGTTAGATTCACTTGAGCTTCACGCTGCTCACTCTCGGACGCGGGCACCAACTCGTACGTTCCGTCGGCGAGAGTCGTCGTTTCTACATGAATGCACAAGTTTAAGTAGTGGTGATGTTAAACGACATGATTTCCTTCACGATAAAGTTGTAGTTTGTAAAACATGAGTTTGTTGTGGAGTGAGTTACTTCATCAATCGTGGGCAATCGTTAATAGAGTTTATCTTAATCTATTTAACTTTATTAAAGAAGAAGGGGTACATTATATTTAAACACCAACATGAGTTGAACACAATACTAATCTAGTTAGCTTCTGGTAATAAAATTTTTATTCAAGGTACATTATGCAGAGATAAGATCACTGTAAAAATTTCAGACATTTTTGTGTAGCATGTTAAATATGAAAAATGTAATACACAGCCACTGCTAGAATCTAGTTATTTTTATACAGAACAAACCATGCAAGTATTGATGCTACAAATTTTACAGGGTGTTGCTATAACCATATTTGTGCTACTGTAAATTTTTCAGATTTTATTGTACATGATTTAGAGCATAATAAATGGGACAAGCTACGCTCATGTTATTAAAGATTATTTTCTACAGGATGTTATACAGGGTTTCTATGTTTGAAACTTTTTGTACAGGTTGAGCTACTCTATTGTGTTTCATAGTAAAAAGATGAATATTTTATAAGGGCTTTACTAATTATTTTGAATTAGTGAAGTTTTCCTACCACAAATTCATATGAACAGGTTACATATAGTAAAAATGTTTCTAAATTTTTCTGTGGCCTCTAGGTATCACTACAACAACACAGAAAAAGTTTCATGACATTAAACATCACAGAACAGCAGGAATAATTAGTTCTATCACTTTATGGCATAAAACAATGTTGGACAAAAAGTGTATCTAGAGATGGCTTTTGGTCCTGATCTTTTTACACAGTCCTAAACATCAAGCAATTAACTCACTGCCCAAAATTGAGGGTCAGCAATGATCTACAACAGTGGGTTCAAAAGAAGTCCATTAAACCTTCCATTTAACCTAGAGCAAAATATATTGAGAATCTGAGAAACTTTATGTAAAAAAGTTGTAGAGTTTCTTCTAAGGATTCCAGAACAGTTGAGTTTGCATTTTTCTGAATTTTCTACGATTTTATACGAATTTTACAAGTTCACTGATTTGGTTAAAACTTTCTTTACAGAGGGGTCCCTGAAAATTAGCAGAAAACCCCCTAGAAAGATTTGGGCGTTTGCAATGTGGTCCCTGGTCGCAATTTCACGGCGGGGTCATCCTGTCTGGCCAAATTCCGGCGAGCTGGGTCGCCGGCGGCGAGGGCAAGGTGGGGGAGCACGGAGAGGGAACCAGGGCGCACCTATTGGTGGTCTTGGAGTGGCTCGGGGTGGCCGGTGGCGGGCTGGCCGCGGAGAGCAGAGGCGGCGGCGGTGGGGCGGCGCGAACGGCGGCGCTCCGGCGATGAGGGCGGCGGGGCTCGGGCTGGGGAGCTTCAGCGCACTGAGGGGGACCCGTTTCAGCGCTTGTCTCGAGCGGAGGTGGGCCGGAGCAGGGGGTTCCACGGCGAGGTGGGGGCGCCGGCGGCAATGGAGCTCTCTGTTCTGCGGGGAAGAAGAAAGGAGGGGAGGGAGGGGCACTGCGCCGGGCTTTATAGCCGGTGAAGCTCGTGGGGGCGGGCTTGGCACGGCCAGAACGTGGGGTGGAGGGGCCGGCGAGGCTGGGCGCCATTGGGGGCGGCCGGCGGTGACCAGCGGCCAGAGGCGCGTCGTGCGCGTGGCGTGCGTGCGCTGGGCGCGCCTGGGGCGCGACGTCGCGTGTAGGCGACGCTGGCGGGCGGTTGGGGAGCTCGGGCGGCACGACGGAGCACTGGTGGAGGGGGCGGCGGCCTGCGACTTGGCAGCACGGGGCGGTGCCGCAGGGAGCAGCGGGTTGGGCAGAGGCGAGGCGTGCGGGAGGGAGAAGAAAAGGCGCGGCCGCGGTTGGGCGAGCGGGGGCGGGCAGCAGGCAGGGCGTCGGGGGTTGGCTCGGCGCCTGGGGCCGCGCAGGCGTCGAGGGCCAAGTGGCCGGCGGCGGTCGGGCGAGCGTGCGGTGCAGCAGATGAGGGAGGGGTGAGGGAGGGACCTAAGTGCAAAAATTTGAAAAACTTCAGGGGCTGGATGCAAACAGGGCGTTTTCTCCTCTTTCTGATTTGAATTTCAAAAAAATTTGAACACGAAAGTTGTTCAAAATAAAAAGTTCTACAACTTTGGTTTCAGGCGAAATCTCATTTGGCTTATGGTTTGAAAGTTAAATTTAAAAGTCCAACAGTGACTAAATGTGCTCAAATTAACTTTGAATTCCAACTGAACTCGTTCTAATTCTTTCCACCCTTTTATTAGTTGGTTTATGCATAGGGTTAGGCTAATGATACTGATTTTAGAAATGAAATTTTTACCAGGGTTGTCACAAGTTGCAGCGGAAATAAACAATGGAAACTACTCGACGATACAGGATGTCTCGATGAAGCCCGTACGAGACATCACTCGGCCTTATCTCCGTTGGACGGGGGCGCATCCCATTCCACCGACCAACCAGGGGGAAGAGTGCAGGGCCAAGTCAAGCTAGCAATCATGTCTTCGAAGGGCTCACCTGAAATCGAGTCACAAGCAAGACTGAGTATACTAATACTCAGCAAGACTTACTCGTGTAGTGGAAACTACTCCACCGACTCTAGACATGCCAGGCTTTTTGGCTCAGGGGTTTGTTTTGCCGAAAAGCATCTACAAGTGGGTCCTTACTTTCAACTTTTAGCTCAAGATTCTAGTTTCGTTAGCCAGTCTAGGTAAGCAGCTATCTAAAGCATACATGGTGAAGCATTAAATTTTTCATCCAACCAGTTCATTCATCATCATTGTTCCTCTTCTTACTCTGTGGGTAAAAATGGTTAAGCAGTCTCAATAGCCGTGAGAAACGGACGATTCGAATCGAATTTCTTAACCTTGCAAGGGAAACCTAAACACACGTCACGTGGTTACTCCCTAGAGTCACACGTGCAACTTTTCCCTTCAATTCCCGCTTCACGGAACAGGCCCACCGCCCTCGACTACACCTCCCCACAGACCACGGTACGTCGGGCTGTGGCGGCCGATGCACCCGCCATTAGCTAGATGTGAACGAATTCAAGACAGTGGGGAGTATATTCCGGCCTCGGTTCAATCCAGTACTAAGCTTACCGATTACCATATTCTCGGCATGTGGTTAGTACGTTCAAAGACTTAACCATCACTTACCACACACTGCGGCCTTAGTATTTTTCACTAGACAGACGGGCCTCAATCATCAACATAAACATCGTACCACAGCCCGTCCGTCGTCCTTATGATTGCAGCGTGTAGTAAACAATCAGCTCCTAATTTCTCGCGAGTGACAGGAAATCACTCGACTTTTACCGAGTCCTATTAGCATAGCATTCTATCGAACCTTGCATCTAGTGTTCAGAGCATGGGTACCTAGGATCATGCAACTAAGTTTTCATCCAACTCCTATAAACTTAATGCACAAGTAAAGTAGAGTGATAAGTTGCATAAGTTGAGAAAATAGGGTTCATGCTCCGGGGCTTGCCTTCTTGCGAAAAGTTAGTCCGGGGCTCTTCCGAACTTGGGCTCGGGTCTTCGGCAACTTCAGTTAGATTCACTTGAGCTTCACGCTGCTCACTCTCGGACGCGGGCACCAACTCGTACGTTCCGTCGGCGAGAGTCGTCGTTTCTACATGAATGCACAAGTTTAAGTAGTGGTGATGTTAAACGACATGATTTCCTTCACGATAAAGTTGTAGTTTGTAAAACATGAGTTTGTTGTGGAGTGAGTTACTTCATCAATCGTGGGCAATCGTTAATAGAGTTTATCTTAATCTATTTAACTTTATTAAAGAAGAAGGGGTTGTGTTATATTAAACACCAACATGAGTTGAACACAATACTAATCTAGTTAGCTTCTGGTAATAAAATTTTTATTCAAGGTACATTATGCAGAGATAAGATCACTGTAAAAATTTCAGACATTTTTGTGTAGCATGTTAAATATGAAAAATGTAATACACAGCCACTGCTAGAATCTAGTTATTTTTATACAGAACAAACCATGCAAGTATTGATGCTACAAATTTTACAGGGTGTTGCTATAACCATATTTGTGCTACTGTAAATTTTTCAGATTTTATTGTACATGATTTAGAGCATAATAAATGGGACAAGCTACGCTCATGTTATTAAAGATTATTTTCTACAGGATGTTATACAGGGTTTCTATGTTTGAAACTTTTTGTACAGGTTGAGCTACTCTATTGTGTTTCATAGTAAAAAGATGAATATTTTATAAGGGCTTTACTAATTATTTTGAATTAGTGAAGTTTTCCTACCACAAATTCATATGAACAGGTTACATATAGTAAAAATGTTTCTAAATTTTTCTATGGCCTCTAGGTATCACTACAACAACACAGAAAAAGTTTCATGACATTAAACATCACAGAACAGCAGGAATAATTAGTTCTATCACTTTATGGCATAAAACAATGTTGGACAAAAAGTGTATCTAGAGATGGCTTTTGGTCCTGATCTTTTTACACAGTCCTAAACATCGAGCAAGTAACTCACTGCCCAAAATTGAGGGTCAGCAATGATCTACAACAGTGGGTTCAAAAGAAGTCCATTAAACCTTCCATTTAACCTAGAGCAAAATATATTGAGAATCTGAGAAACTTTATGTAACAAAAGTTGTAGAGTTTATTCTAAGGATTCCAGAACAGTTGAGTTTGCATTTTTCTGAATTTTCTACGATTTTATACGAATTTTACAAGTTCACTGATTTGGTTAAAACTTTCTTTACAGAGGGGTCCCTGAAAATTAGCAGAAAACCCCCTAGAAAGATTTGGGCGTTTGCAATGTGGTCCCTGGTCGCAATTTCACGGCGGGGTCATCCTGTCCGGCCAAATTCCGGCGAGCTGGGTCGCCGGCGGCGAGGGCAAGGTGGGGGAGCACGGAGAGGGAACCAGGGCGCACCTATTGGTGGTCTTGGAGTGGCTCGGGGTGGCCGGTGGCGGGCTGGCCGCGGAGAGCAGAGGCGGCGGCGGTGGGGCGGCGCGAACGGCGGCGCTCCGGCGATGAGGGCGACGGGGCTCGGGCTGGGGAGCTTCAGCGCACTGAGGGGGACCCGTTTCAGCGCTTGTCTCGGGCGGAGGTGGGCCGGAGCAGGGGGTTCCACGGCGAGGTGGGGGCGCCGGCGGCAATGGAGCTCTCTGTTCTGCGGGGAAGAAGAAAGGAGGGGAGGGAGGGGCACTGCGCCGGGCTTTATAGCCGGTGAAGCTCGTGGGGGCGGGCTTGGCACGGCCAGAACGTGGGGTGGAGGGGCCGGCGAGGCTGGGCGCCATTGGGGGCGGCCGGCGGTGACCAGCGGCCAGAGGCGCGTCGTGCGCGTGGCGTGCGTGCGCTGGGCGCGCCTGGGGCGCGACGTCGCGTGTAGGCGACGCTGGCGGGCGGTTGGGGAGCTCGGGCGGCACGACGGAGCACTGGTGGAGGGGGCGGCGGCCAGCGACTTGGCAGCACGGGGCGGTGCCTCAGGGAGCAGCGGGTTGGGCAGAGGCGAGGCGTGCGGGAGGGAGAAGAAAAGGCGCGGCCGCAGTTGGGCGAGCGGGGGCGGGCAGCAGGCAGGGCGTCGGGGGTTGGCTCGGCGCCTGGGGCCGCGCAGGCGTCGAGGGCCAAGTGGCCGGCGGCGGTCGGGCGAGCGTGCGGTGCAGCAGATGAGGGAGGGGTGAGGGAGGGACCTAAGTGCAAAAATTTGAAAAACTTCAGGGGGCTGGATTCAAACAGGGCGTTTTCTCGTCTTTCTGATTTGAATTTCAAAAAAATTTGAACACGAAAGTTGTTCAAAATAAAAAGTTCTACAACTTTGGTTTCAGGCGAAATCTCATTTGGCTTATGGTTTGAAAGTTAAATTTAAAAGTCCAACAGTGACTAAATGTGCTCAAATTAACTTTGAATTCCAACTGAACTCGTTCTAATTCTTTCCACCCTTTTATTAGTTGGTTTATGCATAGGGTTAGGCTAATGATACTGATTTTAGAAATGAAATTTTTACCAGGGTTGTCACAAGTTGCAGCGGAAATAAACAATGGAAACTACTCGACGATACAGGATGTCTCGATGAAGCCCGTACGAGACATCACTCGGCCTTATCTCCGTTGGACGGGGGCGCATCCCATTCCACCGACCAACCAGGGGGAAGAGTGCAGGGCCAAGTCAAGCTAGCAATCATGTCTTCGAAGGGCTCACCTGAAATCGAGTCACAAGCAAGACTGAGTATACTAATACTCAGCAAGACTTACTCGTGTAGTGGAAACTACTCCACCGACTCTAGACATGCCAGGCTTTTTGGCTCAGGGGTTTGTTTTGCCGAAAAGCATCTACAAGTGGGTCCTTACTTTCAACTTTTAGCTCAAGATTCTAGTTTCGTTAGCCAGTCTAGGTAAGCAGCTATCTAAAGCATACATGGTGAAGCATTAAATTTTTCATCCAACCAGTTCATTCATCATCATTGTTCCTCTTCTTACTCTGTGGGTAAAAATGGTTAAGCAGTCTCAATAGCCGTGAGAAACAGACGATTCGAATCGAATTTCTTAACCTTGCAAGGGAAAACCCAAACACACGTCACGTGGTTACTCCCTAGAGTCACACGTGCAACTTTTCCCCTTTCTTTCCGGGTCGTGGATCGGGGCTACCCTCCGAGAGTACAAGAGTCCCATGCCACGGTTCGGCGCCGGGTCGTGACCACTCTCTGCACTCGCCATATGCACATGGGACCGAAGTTCAAAGGGTAGGATGTCGTCCCCTTGCCGGGCCAATCAGGTACTTAAGCTTACCGATTCCCATAATCTCGGCATGTGTTTAGTACGTTCAAAGACTTAACCATCACTACCACACCCTGCGGCCTTAGCATTTTTCACTAGACAGACGGGCCTCAATCGTAACCATCGTTACATAACCCGTCCGTGTCCTTATGATTGCAGCGTGTAGTAGCCATTCAACTCCTATTTTCTCGCGAGTGACAGGAAATCACTCGACTTTTACCGGAGTCCTATTAGCACAACATTCTATCGAACCTTACATCTAGTTTTCAAGCAAGGGTTCCTGACATCATGCAACTAAGTTTTCATCCAACTCCTATAAACTTAATGCACAAGCAAAGAGTGATGAGTTGCATAATTTCGGAAAGAATGGGTTATGCTCCGGGGCTTGCCTTTGCAGTTCGCTTGGGGATCTTCCGAACTTGTGCTCGGGTCTTCAAGAGCTTCAGTTAGATTTGCTTGAGCTTCACGCTGCTCACTCTCGGACGCGGGCACCAGCTCGTTAGTTCCGTCGGCGAGAGTCGTCGATTCTACATGAGTGCACAAGTTTAAGTCGTGGAAATGGCACTTGATTACGATTTGAGAGTAATTACTACAAGGGAAAGATGTGCTTACTGTAAAATTTTCAGCCAATTTTATGTAACAGATTAATTATGAAAAATACATTACATAGTTGCTGTTAGATCCTTGTTCTTTTTGTACAGAACAATTGGTGCAACAATTGAGTCTAAGATTTTTACAGAGCTCTCACTTAAGCATGCAGAAGCTACTGTAATTTTTGTAGGATTTATCATGCAGTATTCAGAGCATAGAAAATATGACATTCTACACCTAGGCTATTCAAAGATTCATTTTTACAGGACCCTACATAGGGTTTTTGTCCATGGAACTTTTTACACAGCAACCTCTACCATAGTTTATCTCCCAGTAAAAATGTGAGAATTTTCCAAGCTAAGATACTATTTTCTTGATTTAATGTATTTTATTAGCACATAAATCAAATAAGTAGGTTACTGTGAGATAAAAAGTCTCCTAATTTTTCTCTGGCTTCTAGGTACCAATACATTTGCATAGGAAAAGTTTCAATGGGTGACTCACCACCTAACTGCCGGGATAAAACATTCTACTTACACATGAATTAAAACTAAGTTTAACAAACAGTAGAGCTAGAGATGGAATTTGGGCCTGATCTTTTTACACAGTCCTAAACATCAAGCAACTAATTCACTGCCCAAAATCTAGGGTCAGCATTGTTCTAGAACAGTGGGTACAAAATAAGTCCATTAAAGCTTCTATTTAATGTAGAGAAAAATATTTTGAGATACTGAGAAAACTTTTGTAAGAAAAGTGGTAGAGTTTGTTCTGAGGATTCCAGAACAGTTGAGTTTGCATTTTTCTGAAGTTTCTACGATTTTATACGAATTTTACAAGTTCACTGAATTTGAATCTAGGTTTGAAACTTTCTTTTACAACTAGGTCCTTGAATCTTACGCTCAGACCCTTCTAAAGATTTAAATTCTTGCAATTGGGTCCTCGGGCGGCTCGGGTACGGCGGCCGGCCGAAATTCCGGCGAGGGGGCTCGCTGGCGGCGAGGGGCGAGGGTCGGGGAAGGTTCAGGGGTGCGAGGGCTACCTTGTGGGGGTGTTGTTCAGGTGGGGGACGGCCGGGAAGGGCTCGCCGGCGTTGGAGCAGAGGCGGCGGCGGCGCGGCTCGCGTCGACGGCGGTGCTCCGGCGGGCTTGGGGCGGCGTGGTCCGGTCGGTGAGCTTCAGTGGCGCGTGGGGAAGCTACTCAGGGGCTCGGCTTGGACGGAGGGGGTCGGGGTCGTGCTGTCCACGGCGAGCAGGGGCGGCGGCGGCGGCGGCAGTGCGGGCGGCGGCGCTCCGGTGGTTCTGGGTGGCGTTGGGTGGGTCGGCGAGCTGCGGTGGGGTGATGTAGTGGTGGCTGGGGGCTCAGTTTGGGCAGTGGGCGGCGCCGGAGGGCTGTCCACGGGCGGGTGGTGCTCGGCGGCGGCGATGGCGACGGCGAGGCGTTCTGGGCTGCGGTGGCTCGCGCGCGTGGCCGGGGTGGTGCTTTTATAGGGACAGGAGGGGGTGTGGAGGTGCCTGGGCGACGCGCGGGGCGGGGCACGGCAACGGCGTGCACTGGGCGCGGCGGGCGGCGGCAGAACGCCGGCGCGACGTGCGGCAGCGCGGGCGCGGTGACTGGGCGGCTGCGATATGGCGTGAGCACGGTGGGATAGTGCCGGGCGCGGAGTGGTGAAGCAGCAGCGGCAGCGGCTCGGGCGGAGGGCGGGCGCGGCGACTGGTGGGGCGCGGGGGCCGGGGCGGCATGGCGGAGCGCGGCTACTGGGCGCGACGGGCGGCAGGGCTGGACGCGGCTGCGTCGCGGGCACGCGCGGGCGCTGACGGGCCGCGCGGCGTGGGGGCGGGGCAAAGCCGGCCGTGGTGGGGTGGTGCGGCGGCCACTGGCCTGGCGCTTCGCGCCGGTCAGGCGACGCCGGCCACCTGGCGCGCGGCGGGCGGGCGAGCGCGCGCGGTGCGGCAGAGGAGGGGAGGGGAAACGGGGGACCTGGATGCAAGAATTTGGAAAACTTCAGGGGGCTGGGTGCAAACAGGGCATTTTCTCCTCTTTCTGATTTGAATTTCAAAAACTTTTGAACACGAAAGTTGTTCAAAATAAAAAGTTCTACAACTTTGGTTTCAGGCAAAATCTCATTTGGCTTATGGTTTGAAAGTTAAATTTAAAAGTTCAAAGTAACCAAATGTGCTCAAATTAAATTTGAATTCCAACTGAACTCATTTTAATTCTTTCCACCCTTTCATTAGTTGGTTTAATCATAGAGTTAGGCTAATGACATTGATTTTGGAAATGTAATTACCAGGGTTGTCACATAGAGCCATCCAATTCATACCCAAAATAACGTCCATGCCATCAAGGGGTAAAAGAACAAGGTCTGTGTTGATGGTTTTACTACCCAAGTTGATTGGTACTTGCCTTATCATTTGATATGAAACAATTTTACCACCTGGTGTTGATATCATATACGACCCTTTTGTGTGACAAACATCCAAGCCTACTTTTGCACCAAACTTTGCACTAATGAAACTATGTGATGCACCAGAATCAAACAATATAACTGTAGGCTTGTTATGGATAGAGAATGCACCCATCATCACCGGTGCTCTTTCAGGAAGTTCTGCAAGAGTGGTGAAATTGATCCGTCCTTGTTTGAACTGAAGGGTTTGCCTGTTGCCTTTGTTCTTATTGTTCTGGTTAGAGTATTAGGCCTGATTTGGCTGCCTAGGCTGAGGGCATTCGCGAGCAAAATGACTGAAACTCCCGCACTTGAAACAACGATTGGTGATGCTCGGTCGAAGAAACTACTGAGTAGCGGGCCTTGGGCCAGTTTGCTGAGGCACAATGGGTCATACCACGCCTTGTTGTTGTGGGGGCCTGACAATCCAAGGCCCTGGCTGAGGGGCCTTCTGTGGAGCTGTATGCGCAACAATTTGCACTAAGCGATACCTCAGTGGCTGAGCACCCGAGGGTCTAGCTGGCGCCTTCCTCTTCTTTTCAGCACGATGAGCTTCAATACAATCCTCTTGAGTGATGACCATATTGACCAGCTCATTATATGTATCGGCCTTGACAAGATTCAGCCGTTCCTTGAGTTTGGTACTCAGACCTCTGCGGAAACGATCACGCTTCTTAGCATCCGTGTCTGCGTGATAGCCTGCGTACTGGCACAGATTGTTGAAGGCCTGAGCATATTGAAGTACAGTGCGGGTACCCTGAGTGAGTGCCAGAAACTCATTTAGCTTTCTTTCTATAAGACCTTCTGGGATATGGTGTGCCTGTAACGCAGTTTTGAATTCGTCCCAGGTGACAACGTGATCAGCAGGGAGAATAGCAAAGTAGTGGTCCCACCAAAGACGAGCTGTACCACGAAGCTGCTGCGTGGCAAAACGAGCCTTGTTTGCATCCGAGCATGGGGCCATGAGTAGAGAAAACTTGGACTTGATTGTGCGAGTCCAAGCGTCTGCATCCAAGGGTTCCTCCGTCTTGTGAAACAAGGGAGGCTGGGTCCCAAGGAAATTCGTATAACCGGCAGCTTGGGATTGGGGGACATTGTGCCCACCCCGCTGATGGTGCTGCTGCCCTTGCACGAGCTGACGAAGCAACTCGGTTTGAGCAGCCATTACTTCCACCAAACTGGGTGGTGGCGGTGGCTGTTGTTGTGGTTCACTAGCACTAGCACCGAAACCTTCTGGGTTACCACGGGTTGCTCTAACCATCTGAAATGTGAATATTTATCATTAGCAACTAGATCCATGTTGCTTCCATGATTCAAAAGGATTAGCGCGGAAAAGTAGACTTCCGAAAGATCATGGATAGAATCATGGACAGAATACTGTCTGCCATAAGAAACTTATAACTCCTGGTAGGTTCATCCAAAATTGCTCATATTTTGGCAGTAGGTAGGGAATTTAGATATGTACAACTTTGGTATTCAACTAAGACGCTAAATCAATGGCCAAGATGGTCGAAAGATACATTCTTTGCTTCTTTGTCTCGGCTGTTTTTCAGCAGAACGAGTTATTGTATCTTGCCTATAACTCAAACTAGCAAAGTCCAATAGTGCTGAAATTTTGTGAGCTGTCAGGACATGAAATTCTTGACAACTTTGGTATTCAACTTGCTGCTCAGAAGGATCATCTTCAAAGGGTAAAAGTTTTGACAAGATCATGCTATAGGATATGAACTAGAGGATGGGAGTTGAATATTTCTGGAAGCAACTTCAAAACTCCATAACTCCAATTTGAGTAATCCAGAAATTCGCAAACTTCACCAAAACATTCCTAAGGTATTAGTGAACAACTTTGTTAGTCAACTCCCGAGCTAGATCAGGCACTAAGATGGTCTTTTTCTTAAGGTTTTACTTTACTGTCTACCCAGAAATTTCAGTGAACAGTGGGCCAAAATTTCATGCACCCGGGAAAATCTACCCAGCCAAAAATTACCAAATTTTAACAGTAGCTTCCTGAGTAAAGTTACAACAAGTTTTGCGTTGAACACCTTTGCCGAAAACTGTAGTAAGAGGGCATAAAAATTTATGTGGCAGGAGTGCTTATTTTGGACAGAAAACTGACATCTCAAGGTCTTTGTTGTTTCTCATTATCCATATGTTCAGAATTTTTCAAAATTAGATAGGAGGTAGAATACAAATTTTGGAACAAAACTTTCAACATGAGTTTCTCTAGAAAGGATCATTTTCTAAGCTCAATAAATCCATCTTTTCAGATAAGACAGAAATATGACAGATTTGCTAGATAATCCTTATACGAAGACAATCTTGTGCACGCATGAACCTTACCACTCTCAAGCATCGCATTTTAAATTTCAGATTTATATAGTCATGATGCATGCACATCCTATTCGTCCTCACAAAATAAAATAATTGTCAAATAGCTTTGGTCTTACGAAGTTAGTTTTTGTGTCATACACAATATGTCTCTCACTATAATAGCTAGTCAAAAATTCTCTAACCGTTCTTTAACTTATCGTAATCGCGGTTAGAGTACCTGCAAAAGATTGATATAGCATATATATATATCCATTGAACCTTTCATGCCAGCACTCATGAAAGCGTCTGTATTCATTACCGTTCACTATAGAAACGGCATCCGTACAATTCCCGCCGTACAGACGACGTTAACATACACTATCAAGATAGCGTATTCACGTGGGGTACTGTCTTGAGACGGGGGCATGAACAGCGATCGCTATACCCTGCGCCAAACCTTCTACTCCCAATATAATCAACTAATAGTTGGTATATTGGCAGCACCTCAAGTAAGCCACTGCTTGAGGGCAGCGTTCGGCTCGCATCACCGACAGGAAGGCCAAGCTCTCTCAGTTGGCTGAGGATTCTTACCTTCTTACCTTAGCGATGAGTGCGTCCTTACAGAAATTAAGGGTCGATTGTGCATAAAAGTAAGTTTTGACATGAAGTAACGTGCTGGAAGACAGTTGATAATATTCATAAGTTAGATAGCCACCTAGTAACTTTCCCATAATCACTTAGGGCTTTACGAACTAGGTACCATCCTTAACGAACCAACGCATTTTGCAAACGCATTTTTCTGGTCAAGTTTTTAAGGCTTGTTGCATTCTCTGGCGTATGCATTTCGGCTCTGATACCAGCTGTGGCAGAACCACCTAAATTTATCCGGCTCAAGCGCGCTAACCATCACCACGAGGGCAATCAGGGCTAACTCGCACTTCAAATGGAATAATCCATTGGTCTGTCGGGTAACCTCCCGATACAACCACGGTTTTTGCCGATCGAAACCACACATACAAGTACTCACACGAAGGTGAGCCCAGAAGATACAACATTCCACAGATTTTACATCACAGGGTTCATCATAAATTATTATTCCACGCGATCCTTGCATCATGAACTACAACTTTAGCATCTTTTTACTTTCTGTTCGTACTGTTTGTTGTACTGTTTCTTATTTGTTTGTGTATGCTTGTTTGTGTGATCGCGTAGACAACGTGATGTTCGAGCAAAACCAAGAGCACGCTTATGAGGAAGAGAACCAGCAGCTGTTTGAGGAAGGCAAGTGGATTTTCCCCCCTTCATATTCTATTTGATCCCAACAACAACATGATAATTCACTTTACTTTACTGTTGCTTGCATAAACTTGATGGGTTACCTATGCTAAGGACATACCTAGTCTTTTACCCCAAACCTTGAAACACTTGGGTTTACTATTCATGTTGGGTAAACACGCTTAGTTGCAAACTTTGGGATTGGTATTGGTTTACTCTTATGATAATTATGATCACGATTCATATTGTTGTTATACCGCGTTAATTCAAGATCAACTTTGTTTAATGGGAACATGGAGAACCACCCAAGAAAACAGTGCAACCACAAAGTCATATGGCTCTGACCTTAGCCAATTAATTAGATGTGTAGTTTGCTGAAGGCCTTACCGAAAGGGCAAGTAGGGGGTTCGGTGATAGGGGTCATAGCCCGGTCCTCTTGGGGTAGCTGCCTTTGCTAAGGAGCTGACCATTAGGGAGGTTTATGGACCACACTGCTACTGAAACTCTAGCGGGCTGCCTAGCTCTCGACATGTCTTTGTAAAGGCTTCGTAGTGTACCCTCGCCACTCACCTCGGAAGTGTTTAAGGGCCTTGCAAACCCGGGCGATTCAGGGGAACACGATTTGTGGGTAAAATGTACAACCTCTGCAGAGTGTAAAACTGTTATAACAGCCGTACTCACGGTTAAGAGTGGCTTGGACCCTCACATGATAATGAAACTTGAAGATTAATTAAATTGTGGTTCATGGTTTATGTTTATGTTGATGGTATCTTTATGATCTTGCTAAAGTGGGATGGTATAAACTTACACCTAGTTAATAGGTGCTTGTTAATAAATACTTGACCAACTAAAAGAGACCGCTGCTGCAAACCTTAGCCTATCCTTGATGGCCTTGCATATTCACCCCACTTGCTGAGTACCAACCATAAGAGTACTCACCCTTGCCCCCTTGCTGTTCAGAAGAGAACTTTGAAGAGGAGAACTTCGACGACTTCAAGGAGTTCTAGGACTTGCGTTCACCAGTCATCGCCTGTGGAAGACGGAGTTGTTGCAGACTTCGTATAGGGTATATCGGTGTATTGTTTAAAGACTTTTGTGTCTCTTTTATTCGGAGTGTAATATTGTTAAATACTTTATTTAGTTACTTATTGAGCATTGTCTTTGATATCTTACACTTTTCCGTCTATCATGTGTGTGTGAACATGATCCTGGCGCACACATGAGATGCATCTGCTTCTTTCTAGAATCGGGTGTGACAGAAGTGATATCAGAGCTATGTTGACTGTAGGACGCTAACCTAGTTAGAAATGGTCGAAATTAAGGATTTATCTTCTATCAAGCCATGTCAGCATCAAAAATTTCTTTGTGTTTATTTTTCCTCATAAAAACCTATGTTGACATAAACCTTCTATTATTTTATTTCCTTAAAAAAATATATTCTAAGTTTTACTCCCGCTCTGTCAGATCGCCAGGACTTACCAGACTGCTCGCAAGCGCACCGGAGGTCGCCAAGTTCGCATTGCCCCAGCTGAGCCAGCTCCTCCCGCCCCAGTTCTAGCCCCTGTTGAAGAGGAGGAAGCTATGGAGGAAGAACCCGCGGAGACCTACTACTTTGTGGATGGTGATGATGGCCGCATCATGGCGATTGATGAAGAAGGAAATCAGTTCACACCGCCGGCATCACCAGTTGTTGAGGCACCGCCACCACCCCCAGTTGTCCGTGCTTCAGCTCCCGCTCTAGCACCGGTCGCCGCTGGAGGAAGCCGGGGTAACTCCGAGGGTATTGATGATGGAAGAGATGATGATGAGGACAACGACAACAATGAAGACAACGACGATCAGGGTGATGATCCTCCAGGGACGAGGCAACTCTGCTGTGTTCGCACTTCGGACAGAGAGCCCGGCCACTTGTCTCTGGTGCTACAAGGTGTTCTGCAAGAGTTGGGCAACCACGTGAGACCCCACTACCACACGCACCACTACATCGACCCTGCGCTCGGCGACTACTACCTCACTCGCGTCCACATCGGGATGGATACGGAGAGTGCCAGAGGCCTGAGGACTCTCGCGGCACACAACTCCGCCACACCCCACGGTACTTACGACGCCGCCGTCAGCAGCGCCGCCAGGAGAGCTCTGTGGTCCATCTGCCACACCTACCGCTAGGAGCTTCAGAACACGGAGTATCACCACCTTCCTCGCCGCCTCAGTGGAACTGAGGAGACTGTGATTACTCTGGGTGGAGATGATGAAGACCGCCTCAACACTTTTGCTCGTGTCACCACCGCTCTCAACACTGAGCTGGAAAGCGTCGTCACGGAGCTGGACGATACTCAGGACAAGCTACTAGAGGCCCATGATAGGATCCGCATACTGGAGGCCCGACTTGAAGGAAGGGCGCCGCCACCACCATAGCTGGATGAACCCCGTTTCCCCGCCCTGTCACCACCTCGCAAGAAGCTTCGCCGCGGTGAACCCAGCTCCATAACTCGCCTCGAGGAATAGGCATCTAGGCTCTTAGGCTAGTATCTCTTAAAGTTCTCTCGTTAGAACCTTTTGCTTGAGAGGACGACGATGTAATAATTGGTTGCTTGAGAACAAATGTTTGCTTTTGTGTGCTTGGTTGGAAACCTTGAGAATTGCTTGGTATAATCTATCCATTAATATAAGTTGGAGTCTTTATAAATCCATATTTTGTTAAGATCTTATCTTCTATCTACCTATATCAAGTGCACCTGTCTTATCCTGGGTTTATTCCCTAACGGTCAGATGGTAAACACCAAGACAGGTGGAAGGCAGGATATCCCTAGCACGAGGCGTGCTCACGTAGTCAACCGACAGAATCAGTTGTCACCACTACCCAATCCAACATTGGAGCAATTCTTGGTAGCACAGATGCAGGTGTTGCAGAACCTCACTGCCACCATCCAGAACATACAAGCTCAGCAAAATCAGCAAGCACCGCAGCAAAACCAGCCACCAAGAGACAAACACAGAGAATTCATGAGCCACCACCCTCCTACCTTTTCTCACTCAGTGGACCCCTTGGATGCTGATGATTGGTCGAAGGTCATCACTAAGAAGCTGGACATCACGCAATGCAGTGACCGTGAAAGGGTCCTGTATGATGCAGGACGTCTGGAAGGTGCAGCCGCTGATTGGTGGGATGCTTTCACTGCTGCCCACGCCAATGCCAACACTATCATTTGGGAGGAGTTCAGAACCAACTTCCACAGCCACCATATTCTAGCAGGACTATTGAAGCTCAAGCAGAAGGAATTCCTTTCCCTGAAGCAAGGCAGCATGACTGTCAGCGAGTACCGGGAAAAATTCACTCAGTTGTCTCGATACGCACCCCATGAGGTGGATAGTGACGCAAAGAGGCAGGAGCGCTTCTTGGAAGGTCTGATAGGGCCGCTCAACTATCAGCTGCACAGTCACACCATTCCAAACTTCCAGAATCTGCTAGACAAAGCTATTGGTCTGGAGAGCAAGCGCAAGGAGCTTGGGGAACACAAGCGAAAACTTCAGTCCCAGGAACAATCCAGCAGCAACACTCGTCCCCGCTACAGCACACCCCAGGGATTTCAGTCGCTCTTTGGAGGACAAGGCGGAGGATATCCTCAGAGTCAACAGAATCAATGAACTCCACAGCAGCCTCAACGCTTCAACCAGCAGACTCAGCGCAACTCCAACCCGCAATCGTACCGTTCAGGCTATGCCACAGGTGCACCAGTGCGGACCAACAACCCAGTCACACCGGTCCAACCCAACGGCTGTTTCAAATGTGGAGAACTGGGTCATTATGCTAACAACTGCCCGAAGCGTAACATGCAGACTCCTCAGAATCAAAGGAACAGTGGGCAGATGCAGACTCCTCAGAAGCAGCAGCCGCGCAATAGCAACCAGACACCACTGGGCAACAGAGGTCAACAGAACTACGTGCGCGGAAAGGTGAACCATGTGGCTGCAGAAACAGCTGAAGAGACTCCCGACGTTGTGCTCGCTACGTTTCTTGTTAATTCTGAACCTACATCAGTTTTATTTGACTCTGGGGCATCACATTCATTCATTACTGAGCAATTCGCCACAAGGCATAATTTACCAATGAGCCCTATGAAACAAATATTTCTAGTAAGCTCCCCAGGCAAAGAATTGAAAGCTAGACACTTATGCCCGAGGGTCAGCATGAATATTATGGGAGTAGAATTCCTAGCCAATCTAATAGTCCTAGGGACTAGCGGCATTGATGTGATCCTTGGAATGGATTGGTTATCAGGATGTGATGGTGTCATTCAGTGTCGCAAGAGATCAGTGCTCTTAACCAGCCCTCAAGGAGATAAAGTGGAGTTTGTGGCATCAGCTTCACCCAGTGGAGTTGGGACAGTGAACCAAATGAAGGGAATGCCTCTAGAAGATATCAGAGTTGTTTGTGAGTACCCCGACGTCTTCCCGGAGGATTTACCAGGTATGCCACCTGTTCGTGACATTGAGTTCAGTATTGATCTTTTACCTGGTACTGCACCTATCTCTAAAAGACCCTATAGAATGGATGTTAAGGATCTAAGTGAACTAAAGAAACAAATAGAAGAAATGTTAGCTAAGGGATTTATCCGTCCTAGCTCGTCCCTATGGGCAGCACCCGTGATCTTTGTCTATAAGAAGGATGGTAGCAGAAGGATGTGTGTAGACTATAGGTCACTGAATGATGTGACGATCAAGAATAAGTATCCACTGCCCAGAATTGAAGATTTATTTGATCAGATGAGAGGTGCCAAGGTTTTCTCCAAGATTGCTCTGAGATCAGGCTATCATCAGTTAAGGTCTGTACGAGTTCACTGTGATGTCGTTTGGATCGACCAACGCTCCAGCATACTTCATGTACCTGATGAACAAGGTTTTCATGGAATATCTTGACAAGTTTGTGGTTGTGTTCATTGATGACATCTTGGTGTATTCACAGAACGAGGAAGAACATGAAGAGCACTTGAGGATAGTGTTACAGAAACTCTAAGAGAATCAGTTATATTTCAAGCTGAGCAAATGTGATTTTTTGTTGAGAGAAGTTTCTTTCCTTGCACATGTTATCACAGATGGAGGAATTGCAGTAGACCCGAGTAAAGTTCAGGATGTTCTACATTGGAATCCACCTAAGACTGTGCCTGAAATCAGAAGTTTTCTCGGACTTGCAGGTTACTACCGCAGATTTATTGAAGGATTCTCAAAGATCGTGAAACCCATGACTTCCTTGTTGGAAAAAGGGAAAGAATTTAAGTGGGATGTTGCATGCTAGAAGTGTTTTTAAGAGCTGAAAAAAAGATTGACCACTGCTCCTGTGTTGATAATGCCAGATATCCACAAAGTGTTTGATGTGTATTGCGATGCTTCACGAATGGGACTTGGATGTGTGTTAATGCAAGAAGGCAAAGTTGTGGCCTATGCTTCAAGACAGTTGAGAAAGCATGAGCAGAACTATTCTACCCATGACTTGGAATTGGCTGCCGTCGTGCACGCATTGAAGATTTGGAGGCACTACATGATCGGAAACAAGTGTCAGATCTTCACGGACCATAAGAGTCTGAAGTACATCTTCACGCAACAGGATCTTAACCTAAGACAGCGCAGATGGCTAGAATTAATCAAGGACTATGATTTGGATATTCAGTATCATCCTAGCAAGGCTAATGTTGTGGAAGACGCCCTAAGCCGGAAAGGACAAGCTAATAGGATGATTGCTCGATTGATGCCTCAGGAATTATGTTGGGAGATGGCACATTTGAACTTGGGAATTGTCACACAAGCGGAAGCCATGACTATGGAGATGGAACCTACATTAGAACACGAGATCAAAAAAGGACAGTTGACAAATGCTAAGATCAAAGAGATCAAGATTCAAATTGGTTTAGGCAAGACTAAGGATTTCACCGAAGATGAACAAGGAACTGTTTGGTTCAGAAAGAGGATCTGTGTACCTGAAATTGATCACCTTCGTGAACTCATTTTGAAGGAGACACATGAATCCGCTTATTCCATTCATCCTGGAAGTACCAAGATGTATCAAGACTTGAAAGAAAGGTACTGGTGGTATGGTTTGAAAAGAGACGTAGCAACTCACGTGGTTTTGTGTGATGTGTGCTAGAGAGTGAAAGCAGAACACCAGAGACCAGCAGGTTTACTCCAGCCATTGAAGGTACCTGAATGGAAATGGGAAGAGATTGGTATGGATTTCATTTTAGGGTTACCCCGTACTCGTGACGGTTACGACTCGATATGGGTTATTGTGGACAGATTGACAAAAGTCGCACATTTCATCCCGGTCAAAACAACATACACTGGAGCCAAGTTAGCAGAACTATACATGTCATGAATTGTGTGTCTGCACAGTGTTCCAAAGAAGATAGTGTCTGATCGAGGTACTCAGTTCACGCCACGTTTGTGGCAGAAATTACATGAATCCATGGATACAAAGCTCAATTTCAGTTCCGCATATCATCCACAAACAGACGGTCAGACTGAGCGAACAAATCAAGTATTAGAGGATATGTTGAGAGCATGTGCCCTTAAGCATGGAGGTAGTTGGGATAAAAGTTTGCCATATGCAGAATTCTCCTACAATAACAGTTATCAGGCAAGTCTCAAGATGGCCCCATTTGAAGCATTATATGGGGGAAAATGCAGGACACCATTGTATTGGAATCAAACAGGAGAAAGTCAGGTTTTTGGGCTAGAGATTCTTCAAGAAGTGGATAGACAAGTCCAGATAATCCGGGATAATCTCAAGACTGCTCAGTCACGACAGAAAAGTTATGATGATACACGAAGAAGGGAATTGACATTTGAAGTTAGAGATTTTGTGTATTTGAAGGTATCACCCATCAGAGGTTTACGTAGATTCAAAGTGAAAGGAAAGTTGTCGCCATGTTATATTGGTCCTTTTCAGATCTTGGAAAGGAAAGGTGAAGTGGCATATCAATTGGAGTTACCGGCACGATTGTCAGATGTCCATGATGTGTTTCATGTATCACAGTTAAAGAAATGTTTGAGAGTGCCTGAGGAGCAATTACCGTTGGAGGAACTCAATGTACAAGAAGATTTGACTTATGCAGAGCATCCGGTTAGAATCTTGGAAACATCTCAGAGGGTTACTCGGAACAAGGTAATCAAAATGTGCAAAGTACAGTGGAGTCACCACTCAGAGGATGAGGCTACTTGGGAAAGAGAAGATGAACTGATTGCATAATTCCCTCACCTGTTCCCTAGTCCTTCCAAATCTCGAGGACGAGATTCACTTTAAGGGGGGTAGGTTTTGTAACACCCAAAAATATTGGAATCAAAATTTTATAAAAGTATTTTTATAAAAGCCACAAAATAAAAATTGTGCATGCATCTTTCTCTCTTTTTTCTTTTTCTTCTCCTACTCTTTTCTTTCAGCCCAGCCCAAATCCTTCTCTTCTCTTCTCCTTTTCTTTCTTCCCTGCGGCCCAAACCAGACAGCCCAATTTGCATTACTCACCATCACCTTTCTTCCACCGACAGCTGGGACCCGCTTGTCAGCGCCTTTTCTCTTCTTTCCTTTCTTCTTCCTCTGCACCACTCCCCTATTTCCTTTCTCTGCCGCGACGCCAGACGCGCCGTCGTCCGCGCTCCCTTCCTTTTTCCTTCCTCACCCCGAGTCCGGATCGACTCCGCGCCGTCGCCCGCGTCTCTCCTTCCTTCCCCGCGACGCTGGATGCCTTACTGGCCGCGGATCCGCCCCTTTCCTTTGCAGGCCACCGCGTGAGCCGCTGCCTTCCTTTTTCCCGGCCACTCCGCCCCTATAAAACCCTGCCGGAGCCCCGCTTTGCACCCAGAGCCACCATCAACCCTTTACTCTACTCTACACCGTCGCACGCCGCTGGAATTCGCACACCGGAGGAACGCCGCCGCCCCGTGTCGCCGCCTCTCCGTCGACTCGCCAACCCGCTGCTTCTCCGCCACCTTCAACTCTCGCCGGAGTTCCGCGTGGTGGTGAGCATCAAGCCGTCCCCGTTTCTCCTCTCTCTCTCTCTTGCTCCGTCGCAGCCCCGATTTCTCACCGGAGATTTGTTTCCGCCCGCCGCCGTGGCCGCCGGTCTACAGTTGCCGCACAGCCGTCCCATGACCACCCTCACCTTCGCCGTGTCGCCCACTCTCTCCCCGGCATAAACCCAGCTTGAACTAAGCCCCGGAACACCGGATTCGTTGAAGCTTCGGTTGTCCCCCGCCGCTCTCGCTCGCTGCCGGCGCCCAGCGCAACTCCGATTCGCCCGACCCTCTTTACACCGTCGAGCCGACCCATCCCCTGCCGCTTGATCTAAATCTCACGGCCAGAACGAATCTGAGCCGTGCAACAGACACCGCATTCGCCTGACCCTTAACCCGCCACGTGATTTTGATCCAACGGACCAGATTCACCCAACCCTAGCCGTTCCCAGAACTTTTGCAGAAAGCCCCTTGGTTTTTCAGGAATCAACCCACAGTCCAGATCAGTAGAAAAATAATTAGAGTTGAGCCCTTTCTTTTTCTGTCCCGACCCTTGACTTTTCTAGAATTAGTACCCGCCGTCCAGAACCTCTACTTTTGCACTCCGACCCTCTGTTTAAGGTTTAATTATGTTTTAGCCCCTGATTTCTTCAGATTTAGTCCCTGGAAGTTCAAAACTCTCGCAGTTAGGTCCCTGAATCACTGTTTTGGCCATATCTTCATCGTTTCAACTCTGATTTCAGCGATTCTTGCACCCACGCGATCCTTGCATCATGAACTACAACTTTAGCATCTTTTTACTTTCTATTTGTACTGTTTGTTGTACTGTTTCTTATTTGTTTGTGTATGCTTGTTTGTGTGATCGCGTAGACAACGTGACGTTCGAGCAAAACCAAGAGCAAGCTTACGAGGAAGAGAAACAGCAGCTGTTTGAGGAAGGCAAGTGGATTTTCCCCCCTGCATATTCTATTTGATCCCAACAACAGCATGATAATTCACTTTACTTTACTATTGCTTGCATAAACTTGATGGGTTACCTATGCTAAGGACATACCTAGTCTTTTACCCCAAACCTTGAAACACCTGGGTTTACTATTCATGTTGGGTAAACACACTTAGTTGCAAACTTTGGGATTGGTATTGGTTTACTCTTATGATAATTATGATCACGATTCATATTGTTGTTATACCGCGTTAATTCAAGATCAACTTTGTTTAATGGGAACATGGAGAACCACCCAAGAAAACAGTGCAACCACAAAGTCATATGGCTCTGACCTTAGCCAATTAATTAGATGTGTAGTTTACTGGTGGCCTTACCGAAAGGGCAAGGAGGGGGTCGGTGATAGGGGTCATAGCCCGGTCCTCTTGGGGTAGCTGCCTTTGCTAAGGAGCTGACCATTAGGGAGGTTTATGGACCACACTGCTACTGAAACTCTAGCGGGCTGCCTAGATCTCGACATGTCTTTGTAAAGGCTTCGTAGTATACCCTCGCCACTCACCTCTGAAGTGTTTAAGGGCCTTGAAAACCCGGGCGATTCAGGGGAACACGATTTGTGGGTAAAGTGTACAACCTCTGCAGAGTGTAAAACTGTTATAACAGCCGTACTCACGGTTAAGAGTGGCTTGGACCCTCACATGATAATGAAACTTGAAGATTAATTAAATTGTGGTTCGTGGTTTATGTTTATGTTGATGGTATCTTTATGATATGCTAAAGTGGGATGGTATAAACTTAAACCTAGTTAATAGGTGCTTGTTAATAAATACTTGACCAACTAAAAGTGACCGCTGCTGCAAACCTTAGCCTATCCTTGATGGCCTTGCATATTCACCCCACTTGCTGAGTACCAACCATAAGAGTACTCACCCTTGCCCACTGCTGTTCAGAAGAGAACTTTGAAGAGGAGAACTTCGCCAATTTCGAGGAGTTCTAGGCATTGCGTTCACCGGTCATCGCCTGTGGAAGACGGAGTTGTTGCAGACTTCGTATAGGGTATATCGGTGTATCGTTTAAAGACCTTTGTGTCTCTTTTATTCGGAGTGTATTATTATTAAATACTTTATTTAGTTATTTTACGAGCATTGTCTTTGATATATTACACCTGTCCGTCTATCATGTGTGTGTGAACATGATCCTGGCGCACACATGAGATGCATCTGGTTCTTTCTAGAATCGGGTGTGACATCTTGAGCCCTCGACTTGTCACCTTCCTCATCGTCCTCCTGGTCCTTTCGCTTTCCTGCTTGAGGGACGGGTGGTGCATTGAGTGTCTAGCGGATGGTGACGTACTCGAAGAGCGTGTATCGCGACTTCGGGTGTACCGACAATTATTTGTGCATGATCTTCTCATATTCCGAGTCGTTGTTCCCCAACTTCTTGCCACGCGGATTGCGCTCGACAGCCGCGACTTCTTGGTCTGGCTTGTGCTTTTGGGTGTTCTCAGAGTGGTTCCGCTGGCTCTTGTTGAAGTGGTCGTTGCCATTGCTTTGCCTGTCATGGTTGCGCTTAGGGAAGCTGTTGTTCTCCTCGTCCTCCTGGTCAACCCACCGTGCCATCTTGCCATCATGCCACGCAGCTCCGCGGCAGTAGTCGGGCAATTGCGTCCAAAGTCATGGTACGTGTGCTTCGAGAAGAGCCCGTTCTGGAAGCAGCGGATGACGTCCTCATCGGTGATGTTGGCGATAGTGGCGCGTGTCTCGAAGAAACACCGGGTGTAGGACCTCAGGATCTCGTTCATCTCTTGCTTCACCTAGGACAGATCGTGGCGAGTGCCCGCTCTGATCATGGATCCTTGGAAGTTGTTGATGAAAGCCCGCTTGAGGTTCTCCCATGAGTTGATGGAGTTTGGCTTGAGGCTTTAAAGCCACGTGAGGGGTGTGGACTCTAGAGCCACCGGGAAGTAGAGAGCTTTGGTGGAGTTGGATCCCCCTAAAACTTCAATAGCAACAGAGTATCATCAAATCCACTGGCGCGGGTCCTGCTTACCATCGTACTTGGGGATTCCGACTGGTTTGAACTCCTTTGGATAGGACTTGTCGGTGATATTGGAGGTGAAGGCGGGGAAGCGGTCGCTGTCATCGTCATCGTGGTACTTGCCGGTACGGTCCCTTCTCCTTGCTTCAATAACATGTCGCGCGTCGCGGCCTTAATTGATCTTTTGCCTAAGGTCGATCGTGGGAGCGTCGTGAAGGCTGGCCTCGAGTGGATCTTGGCCTTGATGCCGCGCACCATGCTGGTTGCGGGTGGATTTTTGTACCTCTTGTTCATTGTTGCCACGCGCGGATGGGTGGCCCACGTTGCGCTGGCGGTTGTCGTTCCTCTGGCTCCCGGGGCCTCCTCCGGGTGCAGATGACCAGCACGGTTTCGCCATGGTGCTCAGACCTCGAGGGTGGATTCCGACTGGAAGACTTTGGATGTTGCCCATTGAGTTGCACAAGCGCGCGCTGGGTCAGATACGGCAGCCTTTGTATCTCAGGGTTGGGTGGGAGTTGTTGGGCTAAGAGGGCTGCTTCTGCGATGGCGCCAATCGGCGTACGGTACTCCCGATCCGCGACTGCTGCAAAAGCGTTGTTGTTTAGATCCCTTGGATCGCGAGCGCGATTCTGTGCATTGCGCCTGCGCTGGGCGCGCTTGGCGTTCTTCACCCGCCGGATCCTTCGGTGCTCCTCGTCTTCATCCGGGAGAGCATCAGCTGTGGGCTCGTTGGCTGAGACGTCCGCGAGTTGCTCGTTGTCGTACTGGGGGTCTAGCTCGTCGTCCTCCGCATTGCGAGGGAGGCTCTGTACTCGAGTTGCTCTATGCTACTTTTTCCCGCTTCCGCGATGGGAGAGAGAGGTTTGCCCTACTGGAAGGGCAGTTCCTGCGTGAAGGCCACAAGGCGGGACTCGTAATCAAGTAGTTCGAAGGGCCCAAAGCCCTTCCAGTACACGAAACGGCCTTGCAGCATTGATGTTATGGTTAAACCCAGGTGGTTGCCCGAAAACGATTCGGTGTGGCCATCGGGTTGCGAGTGGTTTTCAAGGGCGGGGCCGCCCGACGGGTGGTGGCTCCCTCATCTCTGAGTCCTTCTCGGGACTGGCTTGAAGGTGAAGTACTGAGCGAGGAGTACTCTTCGTTCGAGTTCGAGTAGATGTCAAAAATGGGGCCCCACCGGCAAGCGGTGGCTCCCACATCCTAGAGCTTGAGCAGCAGATCCAAATCCTCCTCCAAGTCGGAGAGGGATTTAGATTGTGTGGTCCCCTCAGATTGGTTTGAGTCCGACTCGACTAGATCTGGTGCGTCACGAGTGGAAGTCGCGTCAAAAAATGAACATCTTTTCGATCGGGAAGCAGCAGCTCACCGAGGTTATCGATGAACTCGTCGAGACTGCTGCTTGGAGTCGATGAAGAGGCCTCCGGCTTCCTGGAGTTGGCGAGGTGGCTGTTGAAGCCACCCAAACCATTGGCGATGTAGATCCAGGAGCCGAAGATGAAAGTTGTGCCCTCGTCGAGCACAGCGCTGGTGAAGTTGAAGGATGCCATCGAGTTCTCCGGTGGATGCTCGATGAACACCCGTACCTGGCACGCCAGTTGTCGTTATTTTACCGCCACGCCCATCGAGGGATACCCCCGAGGTGGTGAGTTTATAGGTAAGGTGTCGCCGAGATCTGGAACTCGAAGGTGTAAGGAACACAAGGTTTAGACAGGTTCGGGCCGCCGAGAGCATAATACCCTACGTCCTGTGTGGTTTGTATTGCATTTGATGGTGATTGTCCTTGAGGGGGTTCCTGTCCGCCCTTATATAGTTTGGGGGGACAGGTTTACAGGAAGTCCTAGTCGGGTACAAGCGCAGGAGTCCTACCCGAGTACTTCTCAGGTAGTTTTCTACTGTGTCCGACTAGTTTCACTACTGTATGAGTAGTCCTACTGCACTACGATTAGTTACAACAGATGTAGGGCATGGGCCATGTCCCATCCCATATCCTAGGAGAAGTACGCCACGTGGACAGTCCCGTGTGCCTTGGTTTGACAGTGTGGATTATGCTGATCTCAATAAACATTGCCCAAAGGACCCCTTCGCGCTCCCACTCATCGACCAAGTCATTGACTCTACGGCTGGTTGTGTCTTGCTCTCCTTCCTCAATTACTACTCGAGCTACCATTAGATAGCTCTCAAGGAAGAAGATAAGATTAAAACGGTGTTCATCACCCCCTTTGGAGCATACGCATACACTACAATGTCATTCGGGTTGAAGAACGCAGGAGCCACCTATCAATGGGCCATCCAACTGTGCCTTGCAGACTAGCTACACCACAACGTTGAAGCTTACGTGGATGATGTGGTCATCAAGACTAGATCCCACGACGACTTCATCACCGATCTCGAGGAAACATTCAACAGCTTGTGGAAGTTTTGATGGAAGCTTAACCCGACAAAGTGCGTCTTTGGCGTGCCTCAAGGAAAACTACTCAGGAATTGAAGCCAACCCGGAGAAGATCAACGCCATCACAGCCATGGATGCTCCAAGGACGATTGTCACACCCGGTTTTTGGAAAGTAACCGAATGCATTTCATATGTGCGCTAGGATCAAGTTCCACACATATGATAGACGATACAAGTGTATATCCGAAACAATGTCAAAACGAAAGAGAGTATTATAGTACTTTATTACATGAGAGAAAGTCTTAATCTTAAGCGAATAAATAAACGTTTATAACTTGCAGCGGACTTCAACTTCACAGGCAGATGACTAGGAGACATACGCCTAGAACTCCACAAAATCTTCATTGAACTCCGGACAATTATCTTGTTCTGAGCAGCATTTATTTTAATAAAGCAAGCGTGAGTACACTTATGGTTGGTACTCAGCAAGAGAAGTAAATTATATGACATGCAAGGCCAAAATCAAGGAAAAGCTGACATGGATTGACTGCGATAAGCATTTTTAGTTGATCAAGTTTTATTTAGCAAACATTAACTAAGTGTAAGTATATACCAACCCTTAAATAAATAACACAGATAAACAACAACAACATAAATAAAGAACATCAATTTAGATCATCTTTAAGTTCAATTATCATGTGAGGGTCCAAGCCGCTCTTAACCGTGAGCACGGCTGATATATCAGTTTTCACTCTGCAGAGGTTGTACAATTTACCCACAACTCGTGTTTCCCTTAATGCCCGGGTTTGCAAAGCCCTTAAACACTTCCAAGGTGAGTGGCAGGGATTCACTACGAGGCCTTTACAAAGATTCCCTAACTTATGACAATCCGCTAAGGTTTCAAGTCAAAGCGGTCATAGCCCTCCCTAATGAGGAAGTGCCTTAGCCAAGGACCACATATCATAAAGCCTCAAGAGGACCGAGCTATACCCCAACGATGCAACCCCTCTTGCCCTTTCGGTAAGATCACCATAAGCTAAAGTTTCTAATTAATTAGCCAAGACTAGAGCCATGTAGTATTGTGGTTGCACTGTTTTCCTGGGTGGTTCTCCATGCTCCAATTAATGCAATGATTCTATAATTATCACCTTAAAGGTATTCCAGAACGTGAAGTAAAACAAGCGTAGCATAATTTCCAGGATATCCAACCAAAGTCTAAGTTAAAGCAACAAGCGTAGCTACAACATAAAATAAACAACCTAGGTTTAATCAAGGAATTTCAAAAGAAACTAGGCATATCCTTAATTTGGGATCCATCATATTATAGACACATGCATGCATATAAAGTAAATGTGTGTATTAGAATTTATTAGGACCGGAATATGATCAAGGATCACTTGCATTCTTGAAAGAACTGCTGCTGCTCAGGGGCGTCTTCAAAGCCTTGCTCTTGCGGATCCTCGAACTGCGCACCGTCTAACGCCACACACAGGTACATACAAACAAACAAGTACAATAAATAAGAAACAGTACACCAAACAATATAAATAGAGCAAAACATTATTGTAATGCTATTGTATACGTCGCAAGGGTCGCGTGAGCGCGAGAATCAATGAAAACGGAGTTGAAATGAAGAAGTTATGGCGAAAACATGATTCCAGGGGCTTTTTTGTAGAGGATTTGAAACTAAAAGGGCTCTGGACAAAGAAACCGAGGGTTAAAACATAATTAAACCTTAGATCTAGGGTTTAGATTGAAAAACAGAGGGGCTAAGGATGGCGGGTTCTATTTTAGAAAAGATCAGGGGTTTAAATAGAAGAAAAAGGATCTACTCGTGAATACTTTAGAACTATCGTGGACTGAGGGTTTTTTTCAAGAAAACCCAAGGTTTCTTTTGCAAAAAGAGCTAGGGTTTGACCGGTATGGGTTATTTGACTCGGGTTAGATTAGATCTGACCGGTCGGATCGAGATCCGACGGCTGCGCGGGCTAGGGCGGCTCGGGCGGCGGCACTAGTGCCGGCGGCGGCGGCGGACGGCGGCGGACTTGCCGGGAAATCGCGTAAACGCGATTCCGGCCACTATTTTGGCTCAGGTCTGTCCTGGGAGAACGAGAACGAGGAGGGGAACTCGTTTTGGGGCTTGGTTGGGCAAGGCGGGGTCCAGAGAGGGGCGCACAACGGCGGAGCTTCGGCGAGAGATTGCGCGCGCGGGAAGGTGAAGGAAAAGGGGGGAAAACAGGCCGACGATGCTCCTCACCATAACGCAGAACTTAGGCGGTGGCTCGCGGCGATGGAGGAGCAGCGAGGCGGCGGCGGCGTCGGGCGTTCGAGCTGCGGCAGCGGCGGCTTGCGCGGCTAGAATTTTGATTCCTATATTTTGACTGGGTACTCTGTATAAGTCAAATCGTCCTGCACATTCAACTCCTCCAGTGGCAACTGTTCCTCTGGGACCCTCAAGCACTTTTTCAACTATGATATGTGGAATACGTTGTGCACGTTTGACAGTCGCGCAGGTAGCTCTAGCTGGTAAGCTACCTCGCCTTTCCGTTCCAAGATCCTGAACAAGCCAATGTAATGAGGTGACAACTTCCCTTTGACCTTGAATCTGCGCAAACCTGTGATAGGTGATACTTTCAGATACACAAATTCTCCTTCTTCGAAAGTCAACTCCCGTCGTCGAGTATCTACGTAACTTTTCTGCCTCGACTAAGCCACTTTCAGATTCTCACGGACAACCTGTACCTGTCGTTCGTGCTCTTTAATGATCTCAGGCCCAAACAACTAGCTTTCACCTGTCTCACTCCAATACAACGGAGTTCTGCATTTCCTGGCATACAATGCCTCAAACGGTGCCATCTTCAAACTGGCCTGATAACTGTTGTTGTAAGAGAACTCTGCAAACGGCAAACTCTTATCCCAACTGCCTCCGTATTTTAGGGCGCAGGCCCTAAGCATATCCTCTAACACCTGATTTGTCCTTTCTGTCTGCCCATCAGTCTGCGGATGATAAGCGGAGCTGAAATTCAACTTCGTGTCCCTTGAACAACTTCTGCTAAAATTAAGACGTGAACTGAGTACCTCTGTCTGACACTATCTTTTTAGGTACCCCATGCAAACACACAATTCGGGAGATATATAGCTCTGCTAATCGTGCCCCTGTGTAAGTAGTCTTCACCGGTATGAAGTGAGCTACTTTGGTCAAACGATCCACTATGACCCATACAGAATCATAACCATCTCGTGTGCGTGGCAATTCCACGATGAAATCCATACCAATTTCTTCCCACTTCCATTCTGGCACCTTCAATGGCTGTAACAAACCGGCTGGTCTCTGATGTTCTGCCTTGACCCTCTGATACACATCACACAGTGCCACATGAGCTGCAACATCACGCTTCATGCCATACCACCAATACCTCTCCTTCAAATCCTGATACATCTTGGTACTGCCAGGATGGATGGACTAAGCCGAGTCATGAGCTTCCTTCAAAATCTTCTCACGAAGGTGATCCACATCGGGTACACATTTTCTCTTCCGGAACCACACAGTTCCATGTTCATCTTCAGTGAAGTCAGGTGCCTTGCCTGCTTCTATCATCTCTTTTATCTCATGAATCTTAGCATCGTCAAGCTGAACCTTCCGTATCTCTTGTTCGAGGGTCAGCTCCACTTCTATAGTGATCCCTTCCTTATGAGTAACGAACCCAAGGTTGAGTTGTTCAAACTTTTTATACAATTCCCAAGGCTTCCGGCTAACCATGGTTGCATTCACATAACTTTTGCGACTCAAGGCATCGGCAACCACATTTGCTTTCCCTGGATGATAGTGTATCTCCAGGTCATAGTCCTTTATGAGCTCTAACCATCATCGCTGTCGTACGTTGAGGTCATTCTGAGTGAAAATGTACTTCAGACTCTTGTGGTCGGTGTATATCTGACATCTGTGACCCAACAAATAGTGCCTCCATATCTTCAGAGCACGTACCACAGCTGCTAACTCCAGATCATGTGTGGGATAGTTCTGCTCATGTTTCCTCAACTGACGAGACACATATGCAATCAAGTGTCCCTCTTGCATCAATACACAACCAAGACCTTGTTTAGAAGCATCACAGTAGATTTCGAAACTCTTGTGAATATCAGGCATAACCAATACTGGTGCGGTAGTCAACCTTTTTCTCAACTCATCAAAGTTGTTCTAGCATGCCTCTGACACTGGTTTCACTATCTTAGAGAAACCTTCTTTAAATCTTCTGTAATATCCTGCGAGTCCTAGAAAACTCCGGATCTCTGACACCGTCGTTGGCGGTTCCCACTTCAACACATCTCTGAAGATGAAGGGGCCTCGCTCCCATACTTCCAGTAACTAATTACTAGTTTCCGACTAGTCTCTTGGGTTACTGAAGGGGCCTTGAACTCATACTTCCAGTACAACTCTGTTTTACTAGTTTACGACTGGTATTACGCGCAAGTTTGCTGAAGGGGCCTCGCTCCCATACTTCCAGTAACTAATTACTAGTTTCTAACTAGTCTCTTGGGTTACTGAAGGGGCCTTGCGCTCATACTTCCAATACAACTCTGTTTTACTGGTTTACGACTGGTACTACGCACATGTTTGCTGAAGGGGCCTCGCTCCCTTATTATTAGTAACATATTACTAGTTTTCGATTTATACACTATGTTATTGAAGGGGCCTCGCTCCCACAGCAAGAGGTTTACTAGTTTACGACTAGTTCTACACCTGTTCGACTACTCGTCTTGACTACAATCCTAGTCGGGATCGACTCTAACTAGATGGCTTCATCGACAATTCACGACTCAGCGGCTACTTGCCCAATGCCTGGGCTTGGGGGCTGACGCCACTGTTCGCTACGTGTACTCTATGCTTATCATCTTGCTCCTTGGCTCTGGGGCTCGATGGGACAAGGCACTCAGCGTGCCTCAAGGGACAACTCTCATGCTTACATGCTGGACGCTGTAAACCTACTCGACAATACCCGATCCAAGAGGCTTTTTAAGATTTATCTTGGGTAGATGTTTGTTAACCATTATTTCAGGGATTTTATTCCGAAATAAGGGGTTTGTTCAGATTATTACCCAGAGGTATTATTTACTCATTGGCTCAGGTCACAAAGATTGATTTGAGAGGTAAATTTGGGTTTTTTGTTGGAGAAGTTACTTGTTTAACCATTTTTTTAGGGAATTCATTCCGAAAAAAGAGGTTTTCAAATTAACTGAACTGATTTGCCCATCTTGACCATCAAATCTTTACCATCATATATTGCATGCCACGATTCTTTGGATCCTTTATTCCAAACCTTGGGGATTTGGATTCAAGGCTCGGGGGCTCCAGAACACGTGTCATCAGCTACTTATTTTTCAAATCTGCTGGAAGATAAGGACAGAAGACTCAAGACTTGACAACTACTCGGGGTATGAGCACGTCACAGCCTCGACGCAGCCAAGGAAGTACTCGAAGGACACATTAAAGATGAAGTTCGGGGGAACTCGAAGACACCTTTAGAAATACTCGGACGCCTGCAGTACTCGGCTACGAAGAGCTCGGGGTCTTGTCAGACCCGGGGACACGGGACTGTCCACGTGGCGTTCTTCTCCTAGGATACGGGATGGGAAATGGTCTATGCCCTACATCTGTTGTAAGTACTCGTAATGTAGTAGGACTGCTCATATAGTATTGAAACTAATCGGACACGGAAGGAAACTACTCGAGAAGTACTCGGGTAGGACTCCTGGGCTTGTACCCGACTAGGACTTCCATGTAAACCTGTCCCCCTAGACTATATAAGTGCGGACAGGGACCCCCTTAGGGACAATCACCATCAAAGGCAGTACAAACCACACAGGACGTAGGGTATTACGCTCTCGGTGGCCCGAACCTGTCTAAACCTTGTGTTCCTTGCACCTTTGAGTTCCAGATCTCGGTGACACCCTACCTACAAACTCACCACCTCGGGGGTATCCCTCGGTGGGCGTGGCGGTAAAACACCAACACGAACTACATGCGGATATCTCCGCTGATGAGGCCACGTTGGACGCTCCTCAAAACGAGGCTGAGGAGCGTAGAAGTATCCGACGGGCAAAGAACGCCAAGCGTGCTAAGCACAGGCGGAAGGCACAGGCTCGTGCACAGAACCCACTTCACCGCAGAAATCTTAATGGTGCTTTCACCACAGCCGATGATCGCGAGTACAACACTCTGATCAGGAACATCGCTGAAGCGGCCTTGCTAATTGAGCGGCTACCCCAAAACCTGAACACCGAGAGGTTGCTGCAGCTAACATAGCATGCTATTGTTCAACTGGACCAGCAGGTACCCATGCTGTCGCTGCAGCACAGCCGCTCAAGATCCAAGCGTCACGTGAGCTCCATCCCTCAGGCCAGTCGCACCCTAAGAGGAAGACCCAACCCTCGAGGGAATGACAACCGCCAGCACAACCAAGACAACTGGGGTGGGCACGGACGCCAGCACGCTCAGTACTCTGCGCGCGGCCACGCAGATCAATAAGTCCAACAGCCTCCACAACAGTCAGGCAACCACCAAGTCGCGGGGCCTCAGGCTGGAGGTCACTCTGCGTGGGGCCAAGGCTACCATAGAGATCTTCATGAATTTCCCACAGTCGACCTGAGGCAAGAAAATCAACGAAGGCCGTGATGCTCGAGACATCATCGACTCGAGACACCGCGAGCTCGGCGGTGATCTCAACTATATCGACGATAGTGATCGCTTCCCAGCATTTACTCGCAACATCATCACCCGTCATCAGCCGAAGGAATTCAAACCAGCCGGCATCACCAAGTACGGCAGCAAGCAAGACCCACGACATTGGATTCGCTGCTACTCCACCACCATTGAAGCGTTAGGCGGCTCCAACACCACCAAGGTCATCTACATCCTCATGGCACTGGAGTCCGCACTACTCACCTGGCTCGAAAGCCTCAAGGAAAACTTCATTGACTCGTGTGAGGATCTGAAGAAGGTCTTCATCGACAACTTCCAAGGCTCCATGCTCCGAGCATGTACTTGTCATGACTTGTCTTAGGTCAAGCACGAGGAAAATGAGACCTTGAGGTCATACACCTGGCTTCATCGAGATGCGCGCCACCATCGCCAACATCACCGATGAGGATATCATCCACTGCTTCCAAAACGACCTCGCCTCAAACAACATCTACTGCTACTTCGGGCGCAACCGCCCCAAGACTGTTGTCAAGCTTCGCGACATGATTTTTGGTGTGGGGTACCCTTCGGAACGATGAAGCACCACGACTTCCCGCGGAACGAACTTAGACAACACGAATGAAGACAAAGACACCTTCAGAATGGGACAATGATTCTCTATTCAACCGAGATCCATCCCATCAGTTACATTTACAGGGGTATTTATAGGGTTGTTACACCCACCCCTCACCGTTATTACACCTTTTTACCCCTCAACCACTAGATTCCTCAAATATTCCAGGGGCATACAGTAATTTCTTAGGCAAACACCCTATATAGCTCATCATGCCCTTCGAATTCAATGAGATGCTGCGGCCTTCCTCGTCTTCGCCCATCAGTTCATCTCGCCTTCGGCCGCTTGATTGGGTGATCTCCTGTAACACCCAAAAATATAGGAATCAAAATTCTAAAAGTATTTTTATAAAAATCATAAAATAAAATTGTGCATGCATCTTTATCTCTTTTCTTCTTCTATTCTTTCTTTCAGCCCAGCCCAATTCTCCTCTTCTCCTTCTTCTCTTTTTCCCGCGGTCCAACTCAGACAGCCCAATCTGCCTTACTTCCCCTCACCTCTCTTTCACCGACAGCTGGGTCCCATCTGTCGGCGTCTTCTTTCTTCTTTCCTTTCTTCTTCCTCTGCTCCGTATCGCTCCCACTCTTCTGTTACCTTTCTCCTTCCTTCTTCCTTCCTTAACCCGAGTCCGGATTGACTCCGCGTCGTCGCCCGCGTCTCTCTTTCCTTCCCGCGATGCAGGCTTGCCTTACTAGCCACGGTTCCGCCCTTTCCTTCGCAAGAGCCGCCACCTTCCTTACTCCCGGCCTACCCGCCCCTATAAAACCCTGTCGGAGCCCCGCTTTGCAACTAGAGCCATCCTCAAACCCTTTCCTCTACTCAACACTGACGCACGCCGGTGGAAGTCGCACACAGGAGGATCACCGCCGTCCCGTGTCGCCGCCTCTGTAACAACCCTGATAAATTACATTTCTAAAGCAATGTCATTAGCCCAACCCTATGCTTAACCATCTAATAAAAGGGTGAAAAGAATTAGAACAAGTTAAGTTGAAATTCAAATTGAAATTGGGCACATCTGAAAACCTTTGAATTTTTAAATTAACTTTCAAACCACAAGCCAAATGAGGTGTTGCCTGAAACCAAACTTGTAGAACTTTTTATTCTGAACAACTTTCGTGTTCAAAAGTTTTTGAAATTCAAAGTAGAAAGTGGAGAAAACAGCCTATTTGCAACCAGCCCCTTGGAACTTTTCAAATTTCGCAAATAGGCCCTTTTTCCCCCTCCTCTCTCTCCCTCCCCGCCCGACACACCGGCCAGGTGGCCGGCGATGCCTGACCGGCGCAAGCCGCCAGGCCAGTGGCCGCCGGCCTTCGCCCCCAAACCCGGCTTTGCCCCCCCCCCCCACCGCCGCGCTGCCCAGCCCCAGCTCGCCACGCGCGCCACGCCAGCCGCGCCTCTGCTCGCCACCCGCCGCGCCCAATGGCCGCGCCGCGCCGTGCCGCACCGCCCGCCGCGACCCGCCCGTCGCTGAGCTCGCCTCCCGCCCGAGCCGCTGCTGCAGCTGTCCCCCAATCCCCGTGCCGTGCTATCTTCCATCCGTCACGCAAGATTTCTGGCCGCCAGTCGCGCGCCTCCGCCCTCTGCACGCTGCGCCGGTGAACCGAGCCGCCCACCGCGGCCAACCCGCGCCATTACCGTGCCATCACCCCCGCGCGTCGCCTGGCACTCCTCCCTCCCTCCTGTCCCTATAAAAGCCACCCCAGGCCGCCCGCGCGAGCTACCAGCAACCAGAACACCCGCCGCCGCCATTGTCGCCGCCGAGCTCCCCCCCGCTCGTGGACAGCCTTCCACAGCCGCCCCCTGCCCAAATTGAAGTTCCAGCCACCACCACATCATCCCACCGGAGCTCACTGACCCGCTCAACGCCGCCCAGGACCGCCGAAGCACCGCCGCCCGCGCTGTCGTCGCCGCCGCCGCCGCCCCTGGTCACCGCGGACAGCTCGACTCCGACCTCCTCCGCCCAAGCCAACTGCCAGAACAGCTTCCCCACGCGCCACTAAAGCTCCCCGTCCAGACCAGACCGCCCCAAGCCCGCCGGAGCACCGCCGTCGACGCGTACCGCCGCCGCCCCTGCTCTGCTCCAACGCCGACGAGCTACTCCCGGCCGTCCCCCACCCGACCAAGACCCCCACGAGGTAGCCCTCGCACCCCTAATCCTTCCCCAGCCCTCACCCCTCGCCGCCGGCGAGCCCCTCGCCGGAATTTTGGCCGGCCACCGCACCCGAGCCGCCTAAGGACCCAATTGCATTGATTGAATTCTTTAGAAGGTTCTGCCCGTAAGATTTCAAGGACCCAGATGTAAGAGAAAGATTCAAACCTAGATTCAAAATCAGTGAACTTGTAAAATTCGTATAAAATCGTAGAAAATTCAGAAAAATGCAAACTCAACTGTTCTGGAGACCTGAGGTTAAGCTTCACAACTTTTGTTACATGCATCACCTTAGATTCTAGCTAAATCATGCTTTAAATAAAATGGAAAGATTAAAGGCTTTTATTCATAGACTTGTCTTGAGACAAGTGCTGGCCCTGAAAAGTTTACAGTGAGGAAATTACCTGATAAATAGGCCACCCTAAAAAGATCAAGTTCAGAATCTACTTCTAGATATACTTCTTGCTAAGTTTGGTTTCATGCCATGATTGGCTAAATTTTTTTATCTCTGTTGTTAGATTGTGATTCACCTAATGAAACTTTTTCTATACTGGTGTAATGGTACCTAGATGCCACAGAAAAATTTAGAGACTTTTTATCTCATAGGAACCTATTTATTTGATTTATGTGTTAATAACATACATTAAATCAAGAAAATAGTATCTTAGCTTGGAAAATCCTCATATTTTTACTAGAAGATATTCAGTGGTAGAGGATGCTGTGTAAAACGTTTCATGGACAAAAACCCTGTGTAGGATCCTGTAAAAATAAATCCTCGAATAACCTAGGTGTGTGTCATATTTACTATGCTCTGAAAACTGCATAATAAATCCTATAAAAATTACAGTAGCTCCTGCATGATTAAATGAAAGCCCTGTAAAAATCTTAGTCTCAGTTTTTGCACCTTTTGTTCTGTACAAAAAGAACAAGAATCTAGCAGCAATCATGTATTATATTTTTCATAATTAATCTGCTGCATGAAAATATCTGAAAATTTTACAGTAAGCTTATCTTTCCCTAATGTGCCTAGATCCAATGTTTTATGACCAGAAACCACTCACTGTAGTAGTTACACTTAAATCATGTTTCCATGAGGAACATAAGTCCCCATGAACACCCACCCCATCTTGCTTAACGAAGTTACTTATTATACTATTCTACTCTATTAACGATTGCCCACGAATGATAAAGTAACTCACTTCACAACAAAACTCATGTTTTACAGACTGCAACTTTATCGTGAAGAAAATCATGTCGTTTACCATCACCACTACTTAACTTGTGCATTCATATAGAAACGACGACTCTCGCCGACGGAACTTACGAGCTGGTGCCCGAGTCCGAGAGTGAGCAGCGAGAAGCACAAGTAAATCTAACTGAAGCTCTTGAAGACCCGAGCCCAAGTTCGGAAGAGCCCCAAGCTAACTGTTCACAAGAAGGCAAGCCCCGGAGCATAACCCCATTCCTTTCCTAAAATATGCAACTCATTACTCTCTTGCTTGTGCATTAAGTTTATAGGAGTTGAATGAAAACTTAGTTGCATGATGTTAGGTACCCATGCTCTGAACACTAGATATAAGGTTCGATAGAATGCTATGCTAATAGGACTCCGGTAAAAGCCGAGTGATTTCCTGTCACTCGCGAGAATATAGGAGTTGAATGTCTACTACACGCTGCAATCATAAGAACGATGGACGGGCTATGGTACGATGTTTACGATTGAGGCCCGTCTGTTTAGTGAAAAATGCTAAGGCCGCAGTGTGTGGTAGTGGTGGTTACGTCTTTGAACGTACTAACCACATGCCGAGAATATGGTAATCGGTAAGCTTAAGTACCTGATTGGCCCGGCAAGTGGACGACAACCTACCCTTTGAACTTCAGTCCCATGTGCATATGGCAGGTGCAGAGAGTGGCCACGACCCGGCGCCGAACCGTGGCGTGGGGCTCTTGTACTCTCGGAGGGTAGCTCCGAGTCCCATGTGCATATGGCGAGTGCAGAGAGTGGTCACGACCCGGCGCCGAACCGTGGCGTGGAGCTCTTGTACTCTCGAAGGGTAGCTCCGATCCACGACCCGGAAAGAAAGGGGAAAAGTTGCACGTGTGACTCTGGGAGTAACCACGTGACATGTGTTTAGGTTTCCCTTGCAAGGTTAAGAAATTCGATTCGAATCGTCCGTTTCTCACGGCTATTGAGACTGCTTAATCCCTTTTACCACACAGAGTAAGAAGAGGAACAATGATGATGAATGAACTTGTTGGATGAAATTTAATGCTTCACCATGAATGATATTGGATAGCTGCTTATCTAGAATGGTTAATGAAACTAGAATCTTGAGCTAAAAGTTGAAAGTAAGGACCACTCGTATATGCTTTTCGGCAAAACAAACCCCTGAGCCAAAAAGCCTTGCATGTCTAGAGTCGGTGGAGTAGACTCTACTACACGGGTAAGATTGCTTGTGGCTCGTTTTCAGGTGAGTCTTTCCAAGACCAGATTGCTAGCTTGACTTGGCCTTGTACCCTTCCTCCTTGTTGGTCGGTGGAATGGGATACGCCCCCGGCCAATGGAGATAATGCCGAGTGATGTCTCGTACGGGCTTCATCGAGACATCCTGTATCGTCGAGTAGCTTTCGTTATCTTATTTCCGCTGCAACTTGAACTCTGAAGAACTTATTGGTTATGATCACTGAAGCACTTGGTTACTAAAACTCAAACATGGTTTGTAATATTCACGTATGATAATTTTTGTAATATCTGCTGGAATGTGGTATTCTCTGGGATCATCTTCGCATGAGCATTTGTATGTATGGCTTCGATCCGCAAGAACCGTGGTTGTATCGGGAGGTTACCCGACAGACCAGTGGATTACTCCGTTTGAAGTGTGAGTTAGCCTTGATTGCCCTTGTGGTGATGAATAGCGCGCTTGAACCGGATTAATTCAGGTGGTTCTGCCACAGCCTCTCCGTCGACTCGTCGTTCCGCAGCTTCTCTGCCGTCTTCAACTCTCGCCAGAGCTCCGCGAGTTGGTGAGCATCAAGCCGCACCAGATTCCCCTCTCTCCCCTTGCCCCGCCGCAAACACGATTTCTCACCGGACCCCTGTTTCCGCCCGCCGCCGTGGCCGCCAGTTTACAACCGCCGCACAGCCATCCCGTGATCACCCTCACCTTCGCCGTACCGCCCACTCTCTCCCCGGCATGAACCCAGCCCGAACCGAGCCCCAGAACACCGGATTCGGTGAAGCTCCGGCCGTCCGCCACCGGACTCGCTCGCCGCTGACGCCCAGCAAAGCTCCGATTCGCCTGATCCTCTCTTTACTCCGCCGATTTGCCCGACCTTCACTTTCACTGCCGATTTACCCAACCCTCTCTTCACACCGCCGATTCGCCCGACCCTTACTCCGCCGATTCGCCCGACCCGCCGCTCGATGCTGATCTAACGGATCAGATTCACCTGAACCTAGCCGTCCCTGAATCTCTTGCAGAAATATCCGTAGGTTTTCCAGGAATCAACCCGCAGTCCAGATCAGTAGAAAATAATTAGAGTTGAGCCCTTTCTTTTTCTATCCCGACCCCTGACTTTTCTAGAATTAGTACCCGCCATCCAGAACCTCTAGTTTTGCACCCCGACCCTCTGTATAAGGTTTAATTATGTTTTAGCTCTTGATTTCTTCAGATTTAGCCCCTGGTAGTGCAAAACTCTCGCAGTTAGGCCCCTAGACCACTGTTTTAGCCATATCTTCATCGTTTCAACTCCGATTTCAGCGATTCTTGCGCCCACGCGATTCTTGCATCATGAACTACAACTTTAGCATGTTTTTTACTTTCTGTTTGTACTGTTTGTTGTACTGTTTCTTATTTGTTGTGTATGCTTGTTTGTGTGATCGCGTAGACAACGTGACGTTCGAGCAAAACCAAGAGCAAGCTTACGAGGAAGAGAATCAGCAGCTGTTTGAAGAAGGCAAGTGGATTTCTCCCCCTACATATTCTATTTGATCCCAACAACAGCATAATAAATCACTTTACTTTATTGTTGCTTGCATAAACTTGATGGGTTACCTATGCTAAGGACATACCTAGTCTTTTACCCCAAACCTTGAAACACCTGGGTTTACTATTCATGTTGGGTAGTCACGCTTAGTTGCAAACTTTGGGATTGGTATTGGTTTACTATTTTGTCGATGTTGATCACATTTCATATTGTTGTTATTGCGTAATTACAAGATTAACTTTGATTAATGGGAACATGGAGAACCACCCAAGAAAATAGTGCAACCACAAAGTCATATGGCTCTGACCTTAGCCAATTAATTAGATGTGTAGTTTGCTGGTGGCCTTACCGAAAGGGCAAGGAGGGGGTCGGTGATAGGAGTCACAGCCCGGTCCTCTTGGGGTAGCTGCCTTGGCTAAGGAGCTGACCATTAGGGAGGTTTATGGACCACACCGCTACTAAACCTCTAGCGGGCTGCCCAGCTCTCGACATGTCTTTGTAAAGGCTTTGTAGTGTACCCTCGCCACTCACCTCGGAAGTGTTTAAGGTCCTTGCAAACCCGGGCGACTCAGGGAAACACGATTTGTGGGTAAAGTGTACAACCTCTGCAGAGTGTAAAACTGTTATAACAGTCGTACTCACGGTTAAGAGTGGCTTGGACCCTCACATGATAATGAAACTTGAAGATTAATTAAATTGTGGTTCGTGGTTTATGTTATTGTTGATTGTATCTTTATGTTTCTACTAAAGTGGGTTGGTATAAACTTAAACCTAGTTAATAGGTGCTTGTTAATAAATACTTGACCAACTAAAAGTGACCGCTGCTGCAAACCTTAGCCTATCCTTGATGGCCTTGCATTTTCACCCCACTTGCTGAGTACCAACCATAAGAGTACTCACCCTTGCCCCTGCTGTTCAGAAGAGAACTTTGAAGAGGAGAACTTCGACGACTTCGAGGAGTTCTAGGCTCCGCATTCACCAGTCATTGCCTGTGGAAGACGGAGTTGTTGGAGACTTCGTATAGGGTATAACGGTTAATCGTTAAAAGACATTTGTGTCTCTTTTATACGGAGTGTAATATTGTTAAATATTTTATTTAGTTACTTTTGAGCATTGTCTTTGATATATTACAGTTTCCGTCTACCATATGTGTGTGAACATGATCCTGGCGCACATATGAGATGCATCTGGTTCTTTCTAGAATCGGGTGTGACAGAAGTGGTATCAGAGCTATGTTGACTATAGGACGCTAGCCTAGATAGAAATAGCCGAAATTAAGGATTTATCTTCTAGCAAGCCATATGAGCATCAAAAATTCCTATTTACTTTATATTTCCGCATAAAAACCTATGTTTACATAAACCTTCTATTATTTTCTTTCTTAAATAAAAATATCCTGAATTTTACTTCCGCTCTGCCAGATGGCCAGAACTTACCAGACTGCTCGCAAGCACACCAGAGGTCACCAAGTTCGCATTGCCCCAGCTGAGCCAGCTTCTCCCACCCCAGTTCCAGCCCCTGTTGAAGAGGAGGAAGCTACGGAAGAAGAACCCGAGGAAGTTTACTATTTCGTGGATGGTGAAGATGGCCGCATCATGGCAATTGATGAAGAAGGAAATCAGTTCACACCACCGGCATCACCAGTCGTTGAGGCATCGCCACCACCCCCAGTTGTCCCTGCTCCAGCTCCCGCCCCAGCACCGATCGTCGCTGAAGGAAGCCCGAGTAACTTCGAAGATATTGGAAGAGATGATGATGAGAACAACAACAACGATGAAGACAACGACGGTCAGAGTGATGAAACTCCAGGGATGAGACAACTCTGTTGTGTTCACACTTCGGACAGAGAACCCGGCCACTTGTCTCTGGTGCTACAAGGTGTTCTTCAAGAGTTGGGCAACCGCGTGAGACCTCACTACCACACGCACCACTACATCGACCCTGCGCTCGGTGACTACTACCTCTCTCGCGTCCACATCAGGATGGAAAGTGCCAGAGGCCTGAGGACTCTCACTGCACATGACTCCGCCACACCCCACACTACATACGACGCAGCCGTCAGCAGTGCCGCCAGGAGAGCTCTGTGGTCCATCTGCCACACCTACCGCCAGGAGCTTCAGAACACGGAGTACCGCCACCTTCCTCGCCGCCTTAGTGGAACTGAAGAGACTGTGATTACTCTGGGTGAAGATGATGAAGACCGCCTCAACACTCTTGCTCGAGTCACCACCGTTCTCAACACTGAGCTGGAAAGCGTCATCATTGAGCTGGACGATACTCAGGACAAGCTACTGGAGGCCCATGAAAAGATCCGCATACTGGAAGCTCGACTTGAGGGAAGAGCGCCGCCACCCCCACAGATGGATGAACCCCGCTTCCCCGCTTTGTCACCACCCCGCAAGAAACTTCATCGCGGCGAACCCGGCTCCATAACTCGCCCCGAAGAATAGACACTTAGGCTCTTAGGCTAGTATCTCTTAAAGTTCTCGTTAGAATCATTTTCGCTTGAGAGGACGACGATGTAATGATGATTGCTTGAGAACAAATGTTTGCTTTGAGTGCTATAAGAATTGCTTGATCTAATCTATCCATTAATATAAGTTGGAGTCTTTATAAATCCATATTTTGTTAAGATATTATTTTCTATCTACCTATATTTAGAACACCTGTCTTATCTTGGGTTTATTCCCTAACGGTCAGATGGTAAACACCAGGACAGGTGGAAGGCATGATACCTCTAGCACTAGGCGTGCTCGCATAGTCAACCGACAAAGTCAGTTGCCACCACCGCCCAATCCAACAATGGAGCAATTCTTGGCAGCACAAATGCAGGTGTTGCAGAACCTCACTACCACCATCCAGAACATACAAGCTCAGCAGAATCAGCAAGCACCACAGAAAAACCCGCCACCAAGAGACAAACACAGAGAATTCATGAGCCACCACCCTCCTACCTTTTCTCACTCTGTGGACCCCTTGGACGCTGATGATTGGTTGAAGGTCATCACTAAGAAGCTGGACATCACGCAATGCAGTGACCGTGAAAGGGTCCTGTATGCTGCAGGACGTCTGGAAGGTGCAGCCGCTGATTGGTGGGATGCTTTCACTGCAGCCCACGCCAACGCCAACACTATCACCTGGGAGGAGTTCAGAACCAACTTTCGCAGCCACCATATCCCAGCAGGACTAATGAAGCTCAAGCAGAAGGAGTTCCTGAACCTGAAGCAAGGCAGCATGACTGTCAGTGAGTACCGGGACAAATTCACTCAGTTGTCTCGTTACGCGCCCCATGAAGTGGATAGTGACGCGAAGAGGCAGGAGCGCTTCTTGGAACGACTGATAGGGCCGCTCAACTATCAGCTGAATAGTCACACTTTCCCAAACTTCCAGACTCTACTAGACAAAGCCATTGGTCTGGAGAGCAAGCGCAAGGAGCTTGGGGAACATAAGCGAAAACTTCAGTCCCAGGGACAATCCAGCAGCAACACCCGACCCCGCTACAACACACCCCAGGGATTTCAGTCGCGCTTTGGAGGACAAGGTGGAGGATATCAGCAGAGTCAACAGAATCAACAAACTCCACAGCAGCCTCAACGCTACAACCAGCAGGCTCAGTGCCACACCAACCTGCAACCGTACCGTCCAGGCTATGCCACAGGTGCACCCGTGCGGACCAACAATCCAGTCACCCCGGTCCAACCTAACGGTTGTTTCAAATGTGGAGAACTGGGTCATTACGCTAACAACTGCCCAAAGCGTAACGCGCAAACTCCTCAGAATCAGAGGAACAGTGGACAAATGCAGACTCCTCAGCAGCAGCAGCCGCGCAACAGCAACGAGACACCACTGGGCAACGAGGGACAACAAAACTGCGTGCGTGGAAAGGTGAATCATGTGGCTACAGAAACAGCTGAAGAGGCTCCCGATGTTGTGCTCGGTACGTTCCTTGTTAATTCTGAACCTGCATCAGTTTTATTTGATTTTGGAGCATAGCATTCATTTATTACCGAGCAATTCACTGCAAAACATAATTTACCAACGAGTCCTATGAAACAAATATTACTAGTAAGCTCCCCGGGCAAAGAATTGAAAGCCAGCCACTTATGCCCAAGGGTCAGCATGAATATTATGGGGGTAGAATTCCTAGCCAATCTAATAGTCCTAAAGACTAACGACATTGATGTGATCCTCGGAATGGATTGGTTATCAGGATGTGATGGTGTTATTCAGTGTCGTAAGAGGTCAGTGCTCTTAACCAGCCCTCAAGGAGATAAAATAGAGTTTGTGGCATCAGCTCCACCCAGTAGAGTTGGGACAGTGAACCAAATGAAGGGAGTGCCTCAGGAAGATATCAGAGTTATTAGTGAGTACCCAGATGTCTTCCCGGAAGATTTACCAGGTATGCCACCTGTTCGTGACATTGAGTTCAGCATTGATCTTTTACCTGGTACTGCACCTATCTCTAAAAGACCCTATAGAATGGATGTTAAGGATCTAAGCGAACTAAAGAAACAAATAGAAGAAATGTTAGTTAAGGGATTTATCCGTCCTAGCTCATCCCCGTGGGGAGCACCCGTGATCTTCGTCGATAAGAAAGATGGCAGCAGAAGGATGTGTGTAGATTACAGGTCGCTGAACGATGTGACAATCAAGAATAAGTATCCACTGCCCAGGATTGAAGATTTTTTTGATCAGATGAGAGGTGCCAAGGTTTTCTCCAAGATTTATCTGAGATCAGGATATCATCAGCTATGGATCCGACCAGAGGATATACCCAAGACAGCCTTCACTACCAGATATGGTCTGTACGAGTTTACTGTGATGTCGTTTGGATTGACCAACGCTCCAACATACTTCATGTACCTAATGAACAAGGTTTTCATGGAATATCTTGACAAGTTTGTGGTTGTGTTCATTGACGACATTTTGGTGTATTCGCAGAACGAGGAAGAACATGAAGAGCACTTGAGGATAGTGTTACAGAAACTCAGAGAGAATCAGTTATACGCCAAGCTGAGCAAATGTGATTTTTGGTTGAGAGAAGTTTCTTTCCTTGGACATGTTATCACAGATGGAGGAATTGCAGTAGACCCGAGTAAAGTTCAGGATGTTCTGAATTGGAATCCACCGAAGTCTGTGCCTGAAATCAGAAGTTTCCTCGGACTTGCTGGTTATTACCGCAGATTTATTAAGGGATTCTCAAAGATAGTGAAACCCATGACTTCTTTGTTGGAAAAAGGGAAAGAATTTAAGTGGGTTGCTGGATGCCAGAAGTGTTTTGAAGAGCTGAAAACAAGATTGACCAAGTGTTTTGAAGAGCTGGATGCCGGATATCCACAAAGGGTTTGATGTGTATTGCGACGCTTCACGGATGGGTCTTGGATGTGTGGTAATGCAAGAAGGCAAAGTTGTGGCCTATGCTTCAAGACAGTTGGGAAAGCATGAGCAGAACTATCCTACCCATGACTTGGAATTGGCTGCCGTCGTGCACGCATTGAAGATTTGGAGGCACTACATGATCGGGAACAAGTGTCAGATCTTCACGGGCCATAAGAGTCTGAAGTACATCTTCACGCAACAGGATCTTAACTTAAGACAACGCAGATGGCTAGAACTAATCAAGGACTATGATTTGGATATTCAGTATCATCCTGGCAAGGCTAATGTCGTGGCAGACGCCCTAAGCCGGAAAGGACAAGCTAATATGATGATTGCTCGATTGATGCCTCAAGAATTATGTTGGGAGATGGCACGTTTGAACTTGGGAATTGTCATACAAGCGGAAGCCATAACCATGGAGATGGAACCTATATTAGAACTGGAGATCAGAAAAGGACAGTTGACAGATGCGAAGATCAAAGAGATCAAGATTCAAATTGGTTTAGGCAAGACTAAGGATTTCACCGAAGATGAACAAGGAACTGTTTGGTTCAGAAAAAGGATCTGTGTACCTGAAATTGATCACCTTCGTGAACTTATTTTGAAGGAGGCACATGATTCCGCTTATTCCATTCATCCTGGAAGTACCAAAATGTACCAAGACTTGAAAGAAAGGTACTGGTGGTATGGTTTGAAAAGAGGCGTAGCAACTCACGTAGCTTTGTGTGATGTGTGCCAGAGAGTGAAGGCAGAACACCAGAGACCAGCAGGTTTACTCCAGCCACTGAAGGTACCTGAATGGAAATGGGAAAAGATTGGTATGGATTTCATTGTAGGGTTACCTCGTACTCGTGATGGTTACGACCCGATATGGGTTATTGTGGACAGATTGACAAAAGTCGCACATTTCATCCCGGTCAAGAAACCTACACTGGAGCTAAGTTAGCAGAACTGTACATGTCACGAGTTGTGTGTCTGCACGGTGTTCCAAAGAAGATAGTGTCTGATCAAGGTACTCAGTTCACATCGGTTTCTGGCAGAAATTACATGAATCTATGGATACAAAGCTCAATTTCAGTTCCGCATATCATCCGCAAACAGATGGTCAGATTGAGTGAACGAATCAAGTATTAGAAGACATGTTGAGAGCATGTGCCCTCAAGCATGGAGGTAGTTGGGATAAGAGTTTGCCATATGCAGAATTCTCCTACAATAACAGTTATCAAGCAAGTCTCAAGATGGCCCCATTTGAAGCACTATATGGGAGAAAATGCAGGACACCCTTGTATTGGAACCAGACAGGAGAAAGTCAAGTTTTTGGACCAGAGATTCTTCGAGAAGCGGATAGACAAGTCCAGATAATCCGGGATAATCTCAAGACTGCCCAGTCACGACAGAAAAGTTATGCTGATACACGAAGAAGGGAATTGACATTTGAAGTTGGAGATTTTGTGTATTTGAAGGTATCACCCATCAGAGGTTTACGTAGATTCAAAGTGAAAGGAAAGTTGTCACCACGTTATATTGGTCCTTTTCAGATCCTGGAAACGAAAGGTGAAGTGGCATATCAATTGGAGTTACCGGCACGGTTGTCAGATGTCCATGATGTGTTTCACATATCACAGTTAAAGAAATGTTTGAGAGTGCCTGAGGAGCAGTTACCGTTGGAGGAACTTGATGTACAAGAAGATTTGACTTATGCAGAGCATTCGGTTAGAATCTTGGAAACATCACAGAGGGTTACTCGGAATAAGGTGATCAAAATGTGCAAAGTACAGTGGAGTCACCACTCAGAGGATGAGGCTACTTGGGAAAGAGAAGATGAACTGATTGCAGAATTCCCTCAGCTCTTCCCTAGCCCTTCCAAATCTCGAGGACGAGATTGTTTTTAAGGAGGGTAGGTTTTGTAACACCCAAAAATATAGGAATCAAAATTCTTCTCCTTCTTCTCTTTTTCCCGCGGTCCAACTCAGACAGCCCAATCTGCCTTACTTCCCCTCACCTCTCTTTCACCGACAGCTGGGTCCCATTTGTCGGCGTCTTCTTTCTTCTTTCCTTTCTTCTTCCTCTGCTCCGTATCGCTCCCGCTCTTCTGTTACCTTTCTCCGCCGCGACAGCAGGCGCGCTGCGCCGTCGTTCGCACCCCTTCTCTTTCCTTCTTCCTTCCTTAACCCGAGTCCGGATCGACTCCGCGCCATCGCCCGCGTCTCTCTTTCCTTCCCGCGATGCAGGCTTGCCTTACTAGCCGCGGTTCCGCCCTTTCCTTCGCAAGAGCCGCCGGCTTCCTTACTCCCGGCCAACCCGCCCCTATAAAACCCCGTCGGAGCCCCGCTTTGCAACCAGAGCCATCCTCAAACCCTTTCCTTTACTCAACACCGACGCACGCCGCTGGAAGCCGCACACAGGAGGATCGCCGCCGTCCCGTGTCGCCGCCTCTCCGTCAACTCGTCGTTCCGCAGCTTCTCTGCCATCTTCAACTCTCGCCAGAGCTCCGCGAGTTGGTGAGCATCAAGCCGCACCAGATTCCCCTCTCTCCCCTTGCCCCACCGCAAACCCAATTCCTCGCCGGACCCCTGTTTCCGCCCGCCGCCGTGGCCGCCAGTTTACAACCGCCGCACATCCATCCCGTGATCACCCTCACCTTCGCCATATCGCCCACTCTCTCCCCGGCATGAACCCAGCCCGAACCGAGCCCCAGAACACCGGATTCGGTGAAGCTCCGGCCGTCCGCCGCCGCACTCGCTCGCCGCCGACGCCCAGCAAAGCTCCGATTCACCCGACCCTCTCTTTACTCCACCGATTTGCCCGACCTTCACTTTACACTGCCGATTTACCCGACCCTCTCTTCACACCACCGATTCACCCGACCCTTACTCCGCCGATTCGCCCGACCCGCCACTCGATGCTGATCTAACGGATCAGATTCACCCGACCCTAGCTGTCCCTGAAACTCTTGCAGAAAGATCCCTAGGTTTTCCAGGAATCAACCCGCAGTCCAGATCAGTTTACTTTATTGTTGCTTGCATAAACTTGATGGGTTACCTATGCTAAGGACATACCTAGTCTTTTACCCCAAACCTTGAAACACCTGGGTTTACTATTCATGTTGGGTAGTCACGCTTAGTTGCAAACTTTGGGATTGGTATTGGTTTACTCTTTTGTCGATGTTGATCACGTTTCATATTGTTGTTATCGTGTAATTACAAGATTAACTTTGATTAATGGGAACATGGAGAACCACCCAAGAAAATAGTGCAACCACAAAGTCATATGGCTCTGACCTTAGCCAATTAATTAGATGTGTAGTTTGCTGGTGGCCTTACCGAAAGGGCAAGGAGGGGGTCGGTGATAGGAGTCACAGCCCGGTCCTCTTGGGGTAGCTGCCTTGGCTAAGGAGCTGACCATTAGGGAGGTTTATGGACCACACCGCTACTAAACCTCTAGCGGGCTGCCCAGCTCTCGACATGTCTTTGTAAAGGCTTTGTAGTGTACCCTCGCCACTCACCTCGGAAGTGTTTAAGGTCCTTGCAAACCCGGGCGACTCAGGGAAACACGATTTGTGGGTAAAGTGTACAACCTCTGCAGAGTGTAAAACTGTTATAACAGCCGTACTCACGGTTAAGAGTGGCTTGGACCCTCACATGATAATGAAACTTGAAGATTAATTAAATTGTGGTTCGTGGTTTATGTTATTGTTGCTTGTATCTTTATGTTTCTACTAAAGTGGGTTGGTATAAACTTAAACCTAGTTAATAGGTGCTTGTTAATAAATACTTGACCAACTAAAAGTGACCGCTGCTGCAAACCTTAGCCTATCCTTGATGGCCTTGCATTTTCACCGCACTTGCTGAGTACCAACCATAAGAGTACTCACCCTTGCCCCTGCTGTTCAGAAGAGAACTTTGAAGAGGAGAACTTCGACGACTTCGAGGAGTTCTAGGCTCCGCGTTCACCAGTCATCGCCTGTGGAAGACGGAGTTGTTGGAGACTTCGTATAGGGTATAACGGTTAATCGTTAAAAGACATTTGTGTCTCTTTTATACGGAGTGTAATATTGTTAAATACTTTATTTAGTTACTTTTGAGCATTGTCTTTGATATATTACACTTTCCGTCTACCATATGTGTGTGAACATTGTGACAACCCTGGTAATTACATTTCCAAAATCAATGTCATTAGCCTAACTCCATGATTAGATCAGCTAATGAAAGGATGGAAAGGATTAAAACGAGTTCAGTTGGAATTCAAATTTAATTTGAGCACATTTGGTTACTTTTGAACTTTTAAATTTAACTTTCAAACCATAAGCCAAATGAGATTTTGCCTGAAACCAAAGTTGTAGAACTTTTTATTTTGAACAACTTTCGTGTTCAAAAGTTTTTGAAATTCAAATCAGAAAGAGGAGAAAACGCCCTGTTTGCACCTAGCCCCCTGAGGTTTTTCAAATTTTGCACTTAGGTCCCTCCCTCACCTCCCCCTCCTCTGCCGCACCGCGCGCGCTCGCCCGCCCGCCGCGCGCCAGGTGGCCGGCGTCGCCTGACCGGCGCGAAGCGCCAGGCCGGTGGCCGCCGCACCACCCCGCCACGGCCGGCTTTGCCCCGCCCCCACGCCGCGCGGCCAGTGAACGCCCGCGCGTGCTGCCGCGCCCAGCCCGCCGCCCGGCCGCCCAGTAGCCGCGCTCCGCCGTGCCGCCCCGGCCCCCGCGCCCCGCCAGCTGCCGCGCCTGCCCTCCGCCCGAGCCGCTGCAGCAGCTGCTCCCCAATCCGCACGCCGCGCTATCTCCTCGCGCCCACGCCAAAATCTCGGCCGCCCAGTCGCCCGCGCCCGCTCGCCGCACGCCGCGCCGGCGTTCTGCCGCCGCCCGCCGCAGCCAGTGCACGCCGTTGCCGTGCCCCGCCCCGCGCGTCGCCCAGGCACCTCCACACCCCCTCCTGTCCCTATAAAAGCACCACCCCGACCACGCGCGCGAGCCACCGCAGCCCAGAACGCCTCGCCGTCGCCATCGCCGCCGCCGAGCACCACCCGCCCGTGGACAGCCCTCCGGCGCCGCCCACTGCCCAAACTGAGCCCCCAGCCACCACTACATCACCCCACCGCAGCTCGCCGACCCACCCAACGCCACCCAGAGCCACCGGAGCGCCGCCGCCCGTGCTGCCGTCGCCGCCGCCGCCCCTGCTCGCCGTGGACAGACGACCCCGACCCCCTCCGTCCAAGCCGAGCCCCTGAGTAGCTTCCCCACGCGCCACTGAAGCTCACCGACCGGACCACGCCGCCCCAAGCCCGCCGGAGTACCGCCGTCGACGCGAGCCGCGCCGCCGCCGCCTCTGCTCCAACGCCGGCGAGCCCTTCCCGGCCGTCCCCCACCTGAACAACACCCCCACAAGGTAGCCCTCGCACCCCTGAACCTTCCCCGACCCTCGCCCCTCGCCGCCGGCGAGCCCCCTCGCCGGAATTTCGGCCGGCCGCCATACCCGAGCCGCCCGAGGACCCAATTGCAAGAATTTAAATCTTTAGAAGGGTCTGAGCGTAAGATTCAAGGACCTAGTTGTAAAAGAAAGTTTCAAACCTAGATTCAAATTCAGTGAACTTGTAAAATTCGTATAAAATCGTAGAAAATTCAGAAAAATGCAAACTCAACTGTTCTGGAATCCTCAGAACAAACTCTACCACTTTTGTTACAAAAGTTTTCTCAGTATCTCAAAATATTTTTCTCTACATTAAATAGAAGCTTTAATGGACTTATTTTGTACCCACTGTTCTAGAACAATGCTGACCCTAGATTTTGGGCAGTGAATTAGTTGCTTGATGTTTAGGACTGTGTAAAAAGATCAGGCCCAAATTCCATCTCTAGCTCTACTGTTTGTTAAACTTAGTTTTAATTCATGTGTAAGTAGAATGTTTTGTCCCTGCAGTTAGGTGGTGAGTCACCCATTGAAACTTTTCCTATGCTAATGTATTGGTACCTAGAAGCCAGAGAAAAATTAGGAGACTTTTTATCCCAGAGTAACCTACTTATTTGATTTATGTGCTAATAACATACATTAAATCAAGAAAATAGTATCTTAGCTTGGAAAATTCTCAAAGTTTTACTGGGAGATAAACTATGGTAGAGGTTGCTGTGTAAAAAGTTCCATGGACAAAAACCCTGTGTAGGGTCCTGTAAAAATGAATCTTTGAATAGCCTAGGTGTAGAATGTCATAATTTCTATGCTCTGAATACTGCATGATAAATCCTACAAAAATTACAGTAGCTTCTGCATGCTTAAGTGAGAGCTCTGTAAACATCTTAGGCTCAATTGGTGCACCAATTGTTCTGTACAAAAAGAATAAGGATCTAACAGCAACTATGTAATGTATTTTTCATAATTAATCTGTTACATAAAATTGGCTGAAAATTTTACAGTAAACACATCTTTCCTTGAAGTGCCTAAATCCAAAATTTCATGACCAGAAACTATCCCTTGTAGTAATTACTCTTAAATCGTATCAAGCACCATTACCACGACTTAAACTTGTGCATTCATGTAGAATCGATGACTCTCGCCGACGGAACTTACGAGCTGGTGCCCGCGTCCGAGAGTGAGCAGCGTGAAGCTCAAGCAAATCTAACTGAAGCTTTTGAAGACCCGAGCCCAAGTTCGGAAGATCCCCAAGCGAACTGCGAAGGCAAGCCCCGGAGCATAACCCATTCTTTCCTAAATTATGCAACTCATTACTCTTTGCTTGTGCATTAAGTTTTTAGGAGTTGGATGAAAACTTAGTTGCATGATGTCAGGAACCCTTGCGTGAAAACTAGATGTAAGGTTCGATAGAATGCTGTGCTAATAGGACTCCGGTAAAAGTCGGGTGATTTCCTGTCACTCGCGAGAAAATAGGAGTTGAATGGCTACTACACGCTGCAATCATAAGGACACGGACGGGTTATGTAACGATGGTTACGATTGAGGCCCGTCTGTCTAGTGAAAAATGCTAAGGCCGCAGGGTGTGGTAGTGATGGTTAAGTCTTTGAACGTACTAAACACATGCCGAGATTATGGGAATCGGTAAGCTTAAGTACCTGATTGGCCCGGCAAGGGGACGGCATCCTACCCTTTGAACTTCGGTCCCATGTGCATATGGCGAGTGCAGAGAGTGGTCACGACCCGGCGCCGAACCGTGGCGTGGAGCTCTTGTACTCTCGGAGGGTAGCCCCGATCCACGACCCGGAAAGAAAGGGGAAAAGTTGCACGTGTGACTCTAGGGAGTAACCACGTGACGTGTGTTTGGGTTTCCCTTGCAAGGTTAAGAAATTCGATTCGAATCGTCCGTTTCTCACGGCTATTGAGACTGCTTAACCATTTTTACCCACAGAGTAAGAAGAGGAACAATGATGATGAATGAACTGGTTGGATGGAAAATTTAATGCTTCACCATGTATGCTTTAGATAGCTGCTTACCTAGACTGGCTAACGAAACTAGAATCTTGAGCTAAAAGTTGAAAGTAAGGACCCACTTGTAGATGCTTTTCGGCAAAACAAACCCCTGAGCCAAAAAGCCTGGCATGTTTAGAGTCGGTGGAGTAGTTTCCACTACACGGGTAAGTCTTGCTGAGTATTAGTATACTCAGTCTTGCTTGTGACTCGATTTCAGGTGAGCCCTTCGAAGACATGGCTGCTAGCTTGACTTGGCCCTGCACTCTTCCCCCTGGTTGGTCGGTGGAATGGGATGCGCCCCCGTCCAACGGAGATAAGGCCGAGTGATGTCTCGTACGGGCTTCATCGAGACATCCTGTATCGTCGAGTAGTTCTCGTTGTTTATTTCCGCTGCAACATAAAACTCTGACGAACATATTTGTGATCATTGAAGTACTTGATTTCTAAACTCAAAACTTGGTCTGTAATATTTACTTATGTTAATGTCGTAATATTTGCTGGAATGTGGTATTCTCTGGGCTCATCGTCGCATGAGCATTTGTATGTACGTCGCTCGATCCATGCACCGTGGTTGTATCGGGAGGTTATACCCGACAGACCAGTGGATTACTCCGTTTGAAGTGTAAGGTTAACCGAGAATGCCTTAATGGTGATGGTTAATACACTTGAGCCGGATTAATTCAGGTGGTTCTGCCACAGCTGGTATCAGAGCCGTAGCTGGTGCCACAGCTGGCAACAGCGGACACCAGAGCCGAAATACATACGCCAGAGAATGCTACAAGCCTTAAAAACTCATTTTACTAAAACTTGACTAGAAGGTTGTGTTGCGAAATGCGTTGGTACGTTAAGGATGGTGCCTAGTTCGTAAAGCCCTAAGGGATTATGGGAAAGTTACTAGGTGGCTATCTAACTTCTATATATATTATCAACTTACTTCCAGCACATTACCTTCTGTCAAAACTTACTTTCATGCACAACCGACCTTAAATTCTGTAACGACGCACTCGTCGCTAAGGTAAGAAGGTAAGGATCCTCAGCCAACTGAGGGAGCTTGGCCTTCCTGTCGGTGATGCGAACCGAACGCTGCCCTCAAGCAGTGGCTTACTTGAGGTGCTGCCAATATGCCAACTGTTAGTTGAACATATTGGGAGTAGAAGGTTTGGCGCAGGGTATGGCGATCGCTGTTCATACCCCTGTCTCATGACGGTACCCCCGTGAATACGCTATCTCGATAGCGTATGTTAACGTCGTCTGTACGGCGGAAATTGTACAGATATCGTTTCTATAAGTAAACGGTAATGAATACGGACGCTTTCATGAGTGCTGGCATGAAAGGTTCATGAAATATATATATGCTTTGTCAATCTTCTGCAGGTACACTAACCGCGATTACGATAAGTTAAGGGACGAGTAGAAAGACTCGACTAGCTATTATAGGAGAGCCGTATTGTGTAAGCCACCGAAACTATCTTCGTAAGACCAAAGCTATTTGGCAATTGTTTTATTTTGTGAGGACGAATAGGACGTGCATACATCATAAACATGTGTATCTGAAATCAAAAATGCGTTGTATGAGAGTGGTAAGGTTATTGCGTGTCTAAAGCATGGTTTGCATAAGGACCATCTAGCGGAACTGTCCGAATTCTGCCGTGACCAAAAAGAGCGATTTATTGGCCAAAGAAAATGACCATTTCTGATAAAGTTCATGTTGAAGAAATTGTCCCAAATTTTGTGTTCTATCTTCTGTTCAAAAACGAAAAATTCTGAACTTATGGATAGTGAGAAATAACAGAAACCTTGAAATGTCAGAATTCTGTCCAGAATAAGCACTTCTGCCCCTTAAATTTTTAGGTCCCCTTCCTGCGGTTTTCTGCAAAAGAGCACAACACGAAACTTGTTCCAAATTTACCCAGGAAGCTGCTGTTAAAATTTGGTAAATTTTGGCTGGGTAGATTTTCCCTGGTGTACGAAACTCTAGCCCTCTGTTCACTGAAAATTCTGGGTAGACAGTAAGGTAAAACCTGAAAAGAAAGACCATCTTAGAGACCCAATTAGCTCTGGAGTTGACTAGAAAAGTTGTTCACAAATACCTTAGGAGTGATCTGGTGAAATTTGAGAATTTTTGGATGAGAACTGTGGGAGTTATGGTTATTTTTGCACACTATACAGAATCTGTCCTTGCGCTGTTCACAGTTTTTCGCTATCTCACTCCATTTGATCTTTTGTTCAGATGGCCGAGCCTGTTGATATGATGGTGGATGAGGATGGACGCGTACACTCGCAGTGTCTCCACTGGGAGGGCTTTCCCTCTATTTTGTGGGATGTTCTGCGTACCGCGGGCTATCTAATTCCCCCACGTTACGCCGGACTGGAGTTTGCAGAAAATGGAGTTACCCAGTGCCGTGTCAACTTGACTATCTTTCCACACCCGCTACACCCGGAGTGGCCCGCCTTGGAGCTTGAGGCTGCTGGTCGCCGTTTGGCCGATACTTGGGAGCTTGCAGCCATGAGGGCGCTCACCACGTTTTGTGCGCAGCGTCCCGAGGTTGTCACACTCACTCCCATTGGATTGTTTCCTGCTGCCCAGGACAACGACCCCTTTTGGCTCAACAGGGTGCAGCACGCACAGTACTTGGTAGACTTTCATGCCCAGGAGACTATCCACATCTCCGTGCGGTGCATGAGTGCACTCTACCGGCTTCTGACTCTCCAGAGTCAGGCACTCGAGCAGCTCACTGATCTTGCTCAGGCCTACCATATGATGGCAGATACCAGGGATGAGCAGATAAAGGAACTCAGTCAGGATCTTGAGGACAGAGATGCTCAGATTGGCCAACTTGAGGGCCAAATCCAGGAGCAGGACACTCTCATGGGTGAGAGAGATACCACGATAGCACAGTTGGAGGAGCAGCTCCATGATCTGAACCTTGAGTTGGAAGATGCTAATGAGCACATTCAGTGGCATCATGATCAGAATGACCATCCCCATGAGGACGACATGGAGGAGGATGAGGAGGAGCCACAGGAGATTGATGGTATCTCAGGTATGGATTTTGAGGGTGAGGTACCACAGGCACCTCAGATGGGAGCTCACTCTCCTGCTCACAGCGAGTCGTCCGTCAACGACTTGGATGATTTCTAGAGGACGACCTAGGAGGACTTTTGCACATACTCCTCGATAGGGTAGCCTAACTTTTGGCAAGTGTTGTAATAGGCTAGCTAGGAGTTGAGTAACTCTTTTGTGTTGGGTACACCTGAACCATGTGGATACCCTCAGCGTGTAAGGAACGGCGATAAACTTGGGGGATTTCGTTGTAATTGGGTAAACGACGGAATCCACAATCGCTGAGACTTGTCGGAATTTTTATCCATGTCTCCTTGCATTTCTTGGCTGAGTGTTGAATACCAGACTTGTGCTAAATTTTGTGATCTAGGGTCTCACAAAAATTCAGCATCATTGGACCTCGCTAGTTTAAGATATAGGCGAAACCGTACCGATCAATCTGCTGAAAAACAGCTAAGACAGCAAGGCAAAGGACGAGCTTTTCGACCACCTTAGCCATAGTTCTAGCACCGAAGTTAAATACCAAGGTGGTGCATTCCTAAATTCTCTGACTACTGCAAGAGTTTGAAATGTTTTGGATGGACCCACGGCAGGCTATGATTTTTCTCGTAGCAAACAGAGATTCCGTCCATACGTCTAGCGGTGACTTCGGAAGTCTATGACTACACCAATTATTTATGAATCCAGGAAGTAATATGGATCGCGTTGCTAATGGTAACCTTTCACGTTTCAGATGGTCGGATCCACCCGTGGCAACCCCGAGGGTTTTGGTGCCGGTGGCAGCCGCTCGCGACAATCGCCACCACCCCCGCCCAGTTTGGTGGAAGTGATGGCCGCTCAAACCGAGCTACTGCGTCAGATTGTGCAAGGACAACACCAGCAGAGGGGTGGGCACAATGCTCACCAACCACAAGCCGCAGGATACACGGATTTCCTAGGGACCCAGCCTCCCTTGTTCCATAAGACCGAGGAACCCCTAGACGCAGATGCATGGATTCGCACCATAGAATCCAAGTTCACACTACTTGTGGCCCCATGCTCAGAGGCCAACAAGGCTCGTTTTGCCGCGCAACAGCTTCGCGGTACCGCTCGTCTGTGGTGGGACCACTATTCTGCGATGCTCCCGGCTGACCATGTGGTCGACTGGGATGAATTCAAGACCGCGTTCCGGGCACATCATATCCCCGAGGGTCTCATGGAGAGGAAGCTGAACGAGTTCCTGGCACTCACCCAGGGCACCCGCACCGTGCTGCAGTACGCCCAGGCGTTCAACAACTTGTGTCAGTATGCGGGCTATCACGCTGATACGGATGCCAAGAAGCGTGATCGTTTCCGCCGAGGTCTGAATACCAAGCTCAAGGAACGTCTGAACCTAGCCAGGGCTGACACCTACAACGAGTTGGTCAATATGGCCATTACCCAGGAGGACTGTATCATGGCACACCGGGCAGAGAAGAAGAGAAAGGCACCCGCAGGACCATCAAGTGCCCAACCACCAAGGTATCACATCGTGCAAAATACCGCACCCACAGGTCCACCCAGGGCCCCGCAGCCAGGAAGATGGATTGCCAGACCCCCACAGCAGCCAGGCATGGTACGACCCCCGATGCCTCCACAGAATGGTCCGAGGCCCATTCTTCAGCAGTCTCTTCGACCTAGCCCCGCGAATCGCTGTTTCAAATGCGGGAGTTCCAGCCACTTCGCACGAGAATGCCCTCAGCCTGGACAGCCCAACCAAGGTCAAGGATCCAACCCGAACGCCAAGAACAGGGGCAAGAGACAGACCCTGCAAGTCAAGCAAGGACGGATTAACTTCACCACGCTTGCAGAGCTTCCTGAAGGAGCCCCAGTGATGTCGGGTACATTCTCTATCCATAACAAGCCTGCAGTTATATTATTTGATTCTGGTGCATCGCATAGTTTCATAAGTGCAAAATTCGGTGCAAAAGTAGGCTTGGATGTTTGTCACACCAAAGGGTCATACATGATATCAACCCCGGGTGGTAAAATCGCTTCAAACCAAATGATCAGACAAGTACCAGTCAAATTGGGTAGTAAAACCATCGACACGGACCTTGTCCTTTTACCCCTTGACGGCATGGACATTATTTTGGGAATGAACTGGATGGCTATGCATGGAGTCACACTGGACCTTTCTTCCCGAGCCGTTGAGATAAATTCACCTAGTCACGGAGCCACTACCCTTTACCTACCGTTCCTAGATTGTACTAATTCCTGTGCTTATAAGATGGAAGGACTTAAGCCAGATAATATTCCTGTGGTAAACGAGTATGCCGATGTTTTCCCGGAGGACTTACCAGGAATGCCACCGGATAGGGACATTGAGTTCGTTATTGAACTACAACCAGGCACTGCACCTATATCCAAAAGACCATATAGGATGCCCCCTAAAGAATTGGCCGAGCTGAAAATTCAACTCCAAGAACTACTGGACAAAGGTTTCATTCGCCCTAGCGCGTCACCTTGGGGATGTCCAGCCCTATTCGTAAAGAAGAAGGATGACAGTTTGAGATTATGTGTGGACTACCGACCTCTCAATGCGGTAACTGTTAAAAATAAATACCCCCTTCCTCGCATCGATGTACTCTTCGATCAATTAGCTGGAGCCAGAGTCTTCTCCAAGATTGACCTTCGTTCGGGATATCATCAGATCAAGATTCGCCCGTGCGATATTCCTAAGACTGCCTTCTCCACACGATATGGACTATATGAATTCTTGGTCATGTCCTTTGGACTCACCAATGCCCCTGCCTACTTCATGTATCTCATGAATTCGGTATTCATGCCCGAACTTGACAAATTCGTCGTAGTGTTCATCGACGACATTCTTATCTATTCCAAGGATGAGGAAGAGCATGCCAAGCACCTTCGCGTTGTTCTTCAGCGACTCAGGGACCATCAGCTCTATGCTAAGTTTTCTAAGTGTGAATTCTGGTTGGATACTGTAAAGTTCTTAGGTCACACGATCTCCAGCGAAGGCATAGCTGTTGACCCCAGCAAGGTACAAGAGGTGATGTATTGGAAACCCTCTACCTCTGTTCATCAGATTCGCAGTTTTCTCGGCTTAGCCGGTTACTACCGCCGCTTCATCCTGGATTTCTCTCGAATTGCTAAGCCCATGACGGAACTGTTAAAGAAGGAAGTAAAGTTTGTATGGGACGAGAGATGTGAAGAAGCTTTCCACACTCTCAGAGAGCATCTGACTACTGCACCTGTGTTAGCTCAACCCGATAATACCAAGCCATTCGATGTGTATTGTGACGCATCAGGTACTGGTCTAGGATGTGTGCTTATGCAAGAGAATCGAGTAATTGCATATGCCTCACGAGCCCTTCGGCCCCACGAACAGAATTATCCCAATCATGATCTTGAGCTTGCAGCCGTCATTCACGCGCTGAAGATATGGAGGCACTATCTCATGGGTACACAGTGCAATATCTACACGGATCATAAGAGTCTCAAGTATATCTTCACACAAGCCGATCTGAATATGAGACAACGGAGATGGCTAGAACTAATCAAGGATTATGACCTTGAAGTGCACTATCACCCCGGCAAGGCTAACGTAGTCGCTGATGCACTAAGCCGCAAGTCCCATTGCCATTGCTTATCCATGGAGTTCTACCATGAGACATTATGTGCAGACATGAGGAAGCTTAACTTGGAAATGGTTTCCCAAGGCACTCTAAATCACATCTCAGTTGAGCCCACTCTTCACGACCAAATCGTCATGGCACAACTACAGGATGAAGGAATTAAGATCATCAAACAGAAACTCTCTCTAGGTGAGGAGAAGTACAAATGTTTCCGCCAGGACCATAAGGGAGTTCTATGGTTCGAAGGTCGTATAGTCGTTCCGAAGAATCGTGAACTCCGCAAGCAAATTCTCGATGAGGCACACCTTTCCAAATTCTCTATCCACCCCGGCAGTAGCAAAATATATCAGGACCTAAGGCAAAACTTCTGGTGGACTAGAATGAAAAGAGAAATTGCTACGTATGTCTCAGAATGTGACACGTGCCAGAGAGTGAAGGCTAGCCACTTAAAGGTAGCCGGTACACTTCAACCGTTACCTATACCATCATGGAAATAGGAAGACATAAGTATGGACTTCATCGTTGGACTACCAAACACGTCCCAGAGACATGATTCCATATGGGTTATCGTTGATAGACTCACGAAGACGGCACATTTTCTTCCGGTACACACCACCTATTCTACCAAGAAATATGCCGAGATTTACCTCGATCGTATTGTTTGCCTGCATGGAATACCTAAGACAATTATTTCCGATCGTGGTCCCCAGTTTGTAGCACGCTTTTGGGAACAACTGCAAACGTCTCTTGGCACAAAGCTGATTCGCAGCTCAGCATACCACCCTCAGACCGATGGACAAACGGAAAGAGTAAACCAAATTCTTGAAGACATGCTGAGAGCCTGTGTCATTCATTATGATAAGAATTGGGACAAATGCCTACCCCTGGCAGAGTTCTCGTACAACAACAGCTACCAAACGAGTTTGAAAATGGCACCATTTGAGGCCCTGTACGGACGAAGGTGTCGAACTCCTTAGAGCTGGTCGCAAACCGGAGAACGTAACATAATTGGACCCGACCTGGTAATCGAGGCAGAGGAGAAAGTAAAAGTAATACAAGCAAATCTTAAAGCCGCACAAGCCCGACAAAAGAGCTATTCTGACAAAAGGAGAAAGCCCCTAAAGTTCGAAGTTGACGATCATGTCTATCTTCGAGTTTCACCAACCAAGGGAGTGCGAAGATTTGGAATCAAAGGCAAACTAGCTCCCCGCTATATTGGTCCCTACGAAATCATTGAGAGCTGCGGACCCGTAGCCTACAATTTACGACTGCCCCCTCAGCTCACGGCCACCCATGATGTCTTCCACGTATCTCAACTCAAGAAGTGTATTCGAGTCCCTACCGAGATTGTGGAACAACAAGAAATATCGTTGGAACCCGACCTCTCATATGTCGAACACCCAGTTAAGATTCTGGATCAAAAAGAAAGAGAGACCAGGAGGAAAGTAATTAGAATGTATAAAATACAATGGAATCACCACACGGAAGAAGAAGCCACCTGGGAAACGGAGAGCTACCTGAACCAACATTTCCCTGGGTTTCTTGTCTCAACCACTGGTATGTGCACCCACGCCCACACTAAGAATTACCGAATCTCGGGGCGAGATTCTTGTTAAGGGGGGAAGGCTGTGACAACCCTGGTAATTACATTTCCAAAATCAATGTCATTAGCCTAACTCCATGATTAGATCAGCTAATGAAAGGATGGAAAGGATTAAAACGAGTTCAGTTGGAATTCAAATTTAATTTGAGCACATTTGGTTACTTTTGAACTTTTAAATTTAACTTTCAAACCATAAGCCAAATGAGATTTTGCCTGAAACCAAAGTTGTAGAACTTTTTATTTTGAACAACTTTCGTGTTCAAAAGTTTTTGAAATTCAAATCAGAAAGAGGAGAAAACGCCCTGTTTGCACCTAGCCCCCTGAGGTTTTTCAAATTTTGCACTTAGGTCCCTCCCTCACCTCCCCCTCCTCTGCCGCACCGCGCGCGCTCGCCCGCCCGCCGCGCGCCAGGTGGCCGGCGTCGCCTGACCGGCGCGAAGCGCCAGGCCGGTGGCCGCCGCACCACCCCGCCACGGCCGGCTTTGCCCCGCCCCCACGCCGCGCGACCAGTGAACGCCCGCGCGTGCTGCCGCGCCCAGCCCGCCGCCCGGCCGCCCAGTAGCCGCACTCCGCCGTGCCGCCCCGGCCCCCGCGCCCCGCCAGCTGCCGCGCCTGCCCTCCGCCCGAGCCGCTGCAGCAGTTGCTCCCCAATCCGCAAGCCGCGCTATCTCCTCGCGCCCACGCCAAAATCTCGGCCGCCCAGTCGCCCGCGCCCGCTCGCCGCACGCCGCGCCGGCGTTCTGCCGCCGCCCGCCGCAGCCAGTGCACGCCGTTGCCGTGCCCCGCCCCGCGCGTCGCCCAGGCACCTCCACACCCCCTCCTGTCCCTATAAAAGCCCCGCCCCGACCACGCGCGCGAGCCACCGCAGCCCAGAACGCCTCGCCGTCGCCATCGCCGCCGCCGAGCACCACCCGCCCGTGGACAGCCCTCCGCCGCCGCCCACTGCCCAAACTGAGCCCCCAGCCACCACTACATCACCCCACCGCAGCTCGCCGACCCACCCAACGCCACCCAGAGCCACCGGAGCGCCGCCGCCCGCGCTGCCGTCGCCGCCGCCGCCCCTGCTCGCCGTGGACAGCACGACCCCGACCCCCTCCGTCCAAGCCGAGCCCCTGAGTAGCTTCCCCACGCGCCACTGAAGCTCACCGACCGGACCACGCCGCCCCAAGCCCGCCGGAGTACCGCCGTCGACGCGAGCCGCGCCGCCGCCGCCTCTGCTCCAACGCCGGCGAGCCCTTCCCGGCCATCCCCCACCTGAACAACACCCCCAAAAGGTAGCCCTCGCACCCCTGAACCTTCCCCGACCCTCGCCCCTCGCCGCCGGCGAGCCCCCTCGCCGGAATTTCGGCCGGCCGCCATACCCGAGCCGCCCGAGGACCCAATTGCAAGAATTTAAATCTTTAGAAGGGTCTGCGCGTAAGATTCAAGGACCTAGTTGTAAAAGAAAGTTTCAAACCTAGATTCAAATTTAGTGAACTTGTAAAATTCGTATAAACTCGTAGAAAATTCAGAAAAATGCAAACTCAACTGTTCTGGAATCCTCAGAACAAACTCTACCACTTTTGTTACAAAAGTTTTCTCAGAATCTCAAAATATTTTGCTCTACATTAAATAGAAACTTTAATGGACTTATTTTGTACCCACTGTTCTAGAACAATTCTGACCCTAAATTTTGGGCAGTGAATTAGTTGCTTGATGATTAGGACTGTGTAAAAAGATCAGGCCCAAATTCCATCTCTAGCTTTACTGTTTGTTAAACTTAGTTTTAATTCATGTGTAAGTAGAATGTTTTGTCCCTGCAGTTAGGTGGTGAGTCACCCATTGAAACTTCTCCTATGCTAATTTATTGGTACCTAGAAGCCAGAGAAAAATTAGGAGACTTTTTATCCCACAGTAACCTACTTATTTGATTTATGTGCTAATAACATACATTAAATCAAGAAAATAGTATCTTAGCTTGGAAAATTCTCAAATTTTTACTCGGAGTTACACTATGGTAGAGGTTGCTGTGTCAAAAGTTCCAGGGACAAAAACCCTGTGTAGGGTCCTGTAAAAATGAATCTTTGAATAGCCTAGGTGTAGAATGTCATAATTTCTATGCTCTGGATACTGCATGATAAATCCTACAAAAATTACAGTAGCTTCTGCATGCTTAAGTGAGAGCTCTGTAAACATCTTAGGCTCAATTGGTGTACCAATTGTTCTGTACAAAAAGAATAAGGATCTAACAGCAACTATGTAATGTATTTTTCATAATTAATCTGTTACATAAAATTGGCTGAAAATTTTACAGTAAACACATCTTTCCTTGAAGTGCCTAAATCCAAAATTTCATGACCAGAAACTATCCCTTGTAGTAATTACTCTTAAATCGTATCAAGCACCATTACCACGATTTAAACTTGTGCATTCATGTAGAATCGACGACTCTCGCCGACGGAACTTACGAGCTGGTGCCCGCGTCCGAGAGTGAGCAGCGTGAAGCTCAAGAAAATCTAACTGAAGCTTTTGAAGACCCGAGCCCAAGTTCGGAAGATCCCCAAGCGAACTGTGAAGGCAAGCCCCGGAGCATAACCCATTCTTTCCGAAATTATGCAACTCATTACTCTTTGCTTGTGCATTAAGTTTATAGGAGTTGGATGAAAACTTAGTTGCATGATGTCAGGAACCCTTGCGTGAAAACTAGATGTAAGGTTCGATAGAATGCTATGCTAATAGGACTCCGGTAAAAGTCGGGTGATTTCCTGTCACTCGCGAGAAAATAGGAGTTGAATGGCTACTACACGCTGCAATCATAAGGACACGGACGGGTTATGTAACGATGGTTACGATTGAGGCCCGTCTGTCTAGTGAAAAATGCTAAGGCCGCAGGGTGTGGTAGTGATGGTTAAGTCTTTGAACGTACTAAACACATGCCGAGATTATGGGAATCGGTAAGCTTAAGTACCTGATTGGCCCGGCAAGGGGACGGCATCCTACCCTTTGAACTTCGGTCCCATGTGCATATGGCGAGTGCAGAGAGTGGTCACGACCCGGCGCCGAACCGTGGCGTGGAGCTCTTGTACTCTCGGAGGGTAGCCCCGATCCACGACCCGGAAAGAAAGGGGAAAAGTTGCACGTGTGACTCTAGGGAGTAACCACGTGACGTGACGTGAGACTGCTTAACCATTTTTACCCACAGAGTAAGAAGAGGAACAATGATGATGAATGAACTGGTTGGATGGAAAATTTAATGCTTCACCATGTATGCTTTAGATAGCTGCTTACCTAGACTGGCTAACGAAACTAGAATCTTGAGCTAAAAGTTGAAAGTAAGGACCCACTTGTAGATGCTTTTCGGCAAAACAAACCCCTGAGCCAAAAAGCCTGGCATGTCTAGAGTCGGTGGAGTAGTTTCCACTACACGGGTAAGTCTTGCTGAGTATTAGTATACTCAGTCTTGCTTGTGACTCGATTTCAGGTGAGCCCTTCGAAGACATGGCTGCTAGCTTGACTTGGCCCTGCACTCTTCCCCCTGGTTGGTCGGTGGAATGGGATGCGCCCCCGTCCAACGGAGATAAGGCCGAGTGATGTCTCGTACGGGCTTCATCGAGACATCCTGTATCGTCGAGTAGTTCTCGTTGTTTATTTCCGCTGCAACTTAAAACTCTGAAGAACATATTTGTGATCATTGAAGTACTTGATTTCTAAACTCAAAACTTGGTCTGTAATATTTACTTATGTTAATGTCGTAATATTTGCTGGAATGTGGTATTCTCTGGGCTCATCGTCGCATGAGCATTTGTATGTACGTCGCTCGATCCGTGCACCGTGGTTGTATCGGGAGGTTATACCCGACAGACCAGTGGATTACTCCGTTTGAAGTGTAAGGTTAACCGAGAATGCCTTAATGGTGATGGTTAATACACTTGAGCCGGATTAATTCAGGTGGTTCTGCCACAAACATGATCCTGGCGCACATATGAGATGCATCTGGTTCTTTCTAGAATCGGGTGTGACATCTCCTTATTTCACTTTCGTCCTGCTTGTCCTTCGAGGCAGCCTCATCTTCGCGAAGCTTCCGAAGCTTTTGACCCACTTTCTGGAACCATCTGGGAGGCCGGTCATATCCTTCGATCCTCAACCCTTCATCGCGATCCAAAGGTGGCGCCCCCCAGCAGTAGCCCCTCGAGGGCGAGGGCCTTCCTTGGAAGTCCCGAGGCCTCAATCATTCTGTCACGTGCAACACGGCTCAAAGCGCCACCCCTCGGATCGCCGACGCCGTGTGGAGAGATCTGTTGTGATCCTGCAAAAACAACGAAGACCCAAAAACATAGAAAAATGGTGGTCGGAGAAGAAAAACTGGATAATAATGCCTAAAATTATGGTGAAGGGGCCGCATGAAGAAAAGACCGCCCAGCCCCTCATGTGGTTGTGGAGATTCGTTGTTAACGGTTGAATTTGAAAAGGGGCAAGGATGTATTTTTCTCTCTTTGCCGCCCTGGTGCGCTATATAAGTGTGACACCTCCAGTCGCTTTCCTCACGCCCTCTTTGTGCCTTTACTTTTCTCCTAGCTTCGTTGTTCCCACTGCTTGTCCAAGCCTCACTTTGCTTTGCCTTTTAAAACCTTCACTCATAGACGCGTCACCTTCGATTAACATGGTGCCAAAAGTTGACTGCATGAGGCCTCCGACCCGGTCCGCCGAGGACAGATTGTTGCTGGTCGAGCCCGTCCCCCCAAGGAAGGCGAGACTTCGGCTCATCCAGAGAAAGATGAGGTCGTTGTCTTCGCGACTTTTTTACTGCGGGGATTCATTTTCCGTTGGACCCCGTGTTTGTAGAGACGTGTCGACTATACAACATGTTCCTGCACCAGTTGACGCCCAACTCTATTGCTCGTCTCAACCTACACTTTTGGTTGGTGAAGACATGTTGTTTCCAAGCTTCGGCACAAAACTTTGCCTTCATTCACTGGGTGCATCACCAGCCTAAAGTAATCGCGGTGACGACTTTGGACGGTACCGAAGGTGAAGCCAAAGCCTAGTACGGGTGCTACAACTTCATCTACAGAGGGATAGTTTCTAGCCCTGTTACTGCTTACAAGAACAAATGGCCGGTAGACTGGACTTCGCACTGGTTCTACCACAAAGTTCCGCTGGACGAAGCCACGCAGAGCCAGCCCCTTGTTGCGGGCAGGATTCGAAACTTGGGCGAAACTCCTCGTGTTGATGTCGAAGACACGGAGGACCATTTGGCCTTCATTTCTATGCTTCGGGAGGTGTCGAAGGTGTTCAGCACCCACGACCTCACTGAAGAGTACGTCGCATGCCGCTGCTGGCCTCTAAAGGCTGGTTTGCCGGTCAAGGCCTTTGCTGCCTCCTTCAATCTCAAGAAACATCGTGAGTCTCCTTCATGGTGTTGTACTTTGGTTTTTTCTACTTCATTTTCTACTTCAATGGTACTTGCTTTTGTACAGAGATCGATGCAAACTCTGTGGAGAGTTGGGCCGATGACATCCTGGGGGTTGAGTCCATTGGCGAATACAAAGCCATTTTCTAGAACTTGGGCGGGACTCGCACCAATCGCGTGTTTCGAGCCTTCACAATTGAGGCCTCACTGCACATTGCAGCCATCAGGCGCCAGGCTGCCGAGAAGAAGTGGAAGTAGAAGAAAGAGGCTCAAGGTGTGAAAGTTGCCGGTGGTGCTTCAGCCACCGCACACCTTGAGCAGAAGAAGAGGAAACTTGGTGCGAAAATGAGCGGTCCATCGAAGCAGACCCGCGTCGCGGAGTTTTTATTTGGGTCTTCTTCACCAATAAATACTGAGGGAGAATTCGAAGATGCTGGGGACGAGGAAGCAAGCCCCCTTGCTGTCATGCCTTTGCCGTCTGCATCGCCCCCTCCGTTCCAGCCGAAGGTATCCGGTAGCTGTCACACCCGGGCCCACAGGACTGCGCACATGCTCTACATCTTAGAGGATAAATGGTGGGACATGGCCCACGCCCTACACCAGTTGTAACTACTCGTAGCGTAGTAGAACTACTCATACAGTAATAAAACTAGTCGGAGACAGTAGGAAACTACCCGAAAAGTACTCGGGTAGGACTTCTAGGCTCGTATCTGACTAGAACTTCCATGTAACCCTGTCCCCCCAAACTATATAAGGGCCGGCAGGGACCCCTTACAAACAGGAGATCACCCGATCACCACCTAAGGAAATACAAACCACACAGGACGTAAGGTATTACGCGCTCAGTGGACCGAACCTGTCTAAACTTTGTGTTCCTTGCACCTTCGAGTTACTAATCTCGGCGACACCCTACCTACAAACTCACCGCCTCGGGGGTATCCCTCGGTGGGCATGGCGGTAAAACACCGACAGCTGGCGCGCCAGGTAGGGGTGTTCATCAAGCATCCACCGAACAACTCGATGGCATCTTTTAGCTCACCAGCACCGTGCTCGATTAAGGCACAACTTTCATCTTTGGCTCCTGGATCTGCCTCGCCAACGGCTTGGGTGGCTTCAATAGCCACCTAGCCGACTCTAGGAAGCCGAAAGCCTCTACACCAACTTGACGCAGCGACCTCGATGAGTTCATCGACAACCTCGACGAGTTGTTGCTCCCCGATCTAGCCCGGCAGATCAAGAGGATGTCCATTTTTTGATGCGACTTCAACTCGTGCTGCACCAGAACTAGTCGGATCGGACTCAAACCGATCTGAGGAGACTACACAATCTGAGTCCCTCTCTGACTTGGAGGAGGACCTAGATCGTTTGCTCAATCTCGAGGATGCGGGAGCCAACACCTGTCGGGGGGCTCCCCATTTTTGACAATTACTCGGACTCCAATGAAGAGTACTCGTCGGCTAGTACTACACCTTCAAGCCAGAGCCGAGGAGGTCTCAAGGATGAGGGAGCCACCGCTTGTCGGGACACCCCTGTTCTCGACAACCACTCGCAACTTGATGACCACCTCAAATCTTTTTCGGGTAGTCATCTGGGTTTGACCATAACGTCTATGCCGCAAGGCCATTTCATGTACTGGAAGGGCTTAGAGCCCTCTTAATTACTCGAGTATGACTCCCGCCTTGTGGCTTTCATGCAGGAACTACCTTTTCAGGAAAACAAAGGTATTGCAGATTGCATTAGTCTGACAAAATTCTTCCTTTGGCGTATCAACCCTAGGGGGCCGAAAGATTATGACTACTCTGCTCAACTTCAGCTCGCATCACAACATCAATGCGCTGCAGCGACGACCTCGACTACTCAGCTCATACCGCAGTTACGACTGCTTTGACAAATCGGCAGCGCCAACAACTACTTCAACAACTCGTCTCGACTAGAAACTAGTCGGGGACGAATCTTAAACTACTCGGCGACTAGCTCCACACGGTCAACAAATAGTCGGAATCAGCTCCGACTAGTCGGCTTCATCGACAAATCGCCCACGGACCAAAGTTACACATTGCCGCCTACTTTTTGCACAACGCACATTCTCTCCATCGGCAAATTTGAAACCCCCAAGCCATGTCCAGTTTGGTCTGAGGCGGATCAACCCAGGACCCTCTCCGCATTGGAAGAGGATTTGGATCATCTACTACCACTCAGAGAAGGAGAAGCCACCGCGCATCGGGGGGCTATTATTTCCGACAACTACTCGGATTCAGCTGCTCATATGACCCGGGGTATGGTAAGGGGATCAGATTGGTCGGGCAGGTTTGAGCATCGGAAGGGTATGAAACCCTCCAGGTTTCTCAAATCAAGTCCACCAGAATCCATTACCACACCCGGCGAAGTCCCTTTTCAAGAAGGCAGACCCCTCCCTCCTTCCAACGACGAAGATGAGGGCCAGGTGGTGCGGAGTGCCAAACGCTTCACCCCCAATCGAGAAATGTTCATGATTCACGCTGACGAGGACTGTGAAGGCCTAGAGTGGGTCCAGCTAGATGACTACGACGTCTACCTCCTTGATCCACTCGACGAAGACGTGGACGCAACAATGGGTATTAAATTCCCAAACAACATCAATGTAGAAGACGCAGATGACATCCAGAAGGAACGCCATAAGCTCATCAATGCGAAGCGCGCCCAACGCAGGCACCACGTAGTCGAGACGAACCAGCACGGGAGCGGCAACCTCTACGACTCCTCGAGGGGTGACCTCTGCACTATCATCAACGCTGGCCTGGACGCCCGCAATGTCATCATTGCCAGGCAGCAGGAGCACGAAGAAGTGGAAGCCTACAACCCCACCCACTATGAACTCCCTCTCGACTACTTGGAGATAACTTGAAAGCACAAGCCAGAAGCTGGGAACAATCCACCCATACAAAGAAGACTCTCAGTTTGAAGGAACAATTCGAGGAAGCACTCCACAGGCGATGCACGTGGCACCCGAAAAGCAAGCATTCCACGTTTGAATGTCAAACCCCACGGAGGGATTTGGGAGCTCCACCAAAACAACGAAGAAAGGCGATGGGACTACCCGAATAATGATTTATTCACAAATTAAGTACCCGATTCATGGAGGTGTTCTGAGGGTCTTTTAGGTGCTTCGTTTGTTTAAACCATTATTTTGGGACCATATCTCGAAACAAGGGATTCCGAACACCATAAAGCACCCCTTTCTACCACTTAGTCAGGGTCACCATTTATGTTCATTATAAAGGTTAATCACGATTTCCTTGCTATACTACTCTAAGACATTTTTCCAGCCGATCTCTTGTCACCTATTCATCATGTCACGAGCCTTTTTTACCAACGCTCAGGGGCTAAGGATAGGGCCAGTGAGGATGGGCTCGGGAAAGAAGATAATGATTCAATTTCTTCAAGGCTAAACTCAGGGAACCATGTCACAGCCAAGCCATGCGACTGCCAAAAGTGGTCGCCTCATTTGGCAATGACTAGTGGAACCCTTTAATTAGCCAAATAAAGCACCTGCGTTATTATCTATCAAATACTACCAATAACCCTCAGATTACTAGTTCTCGACTAGTTTTCTATGTTACTGAAGGGGCCTTGCTCCCAAACTTCCAGTAAAACTCCGTTTACTAGTTTTCGACTAGTATTACGTGTAGTTTACTGAAGGGGTCTTGCTCCCGTATGACCTCGCCCACGATCTCGGCGGAAATCAATTTTTCCGACCAGAAGCAGTCTGAAACACCCATACCACCCGCCATGGAATCGACGACTTGATCGACAACCTGGAACCCCTCGAACCGAGTCTGCCTCGGTCCAAGGTCCAGTACCACATGTCGGAGGAGGATTGGGATAGTCTACCACAAGTCGGAGGAGGATTTGAATCGCCTACCACAAGTCGGAGGAGGATTTGGATCGTCTACCACAACTCAGCGGAGGACTAGCAACCATCCATTGAAGGGCTCCCGTCTCCGCTGACTACTCGGACTACATCAACGACACACCACCCTTATCACACGGCCACCAGAGCCTGAGGGCGCCTCCAACTTGGTCAGGCGGGCCTGGGTATCGAAAAGGCACGGAGTCCTCCAAGCTACCCGGCTCAGCCCACCTTTCTGTGCTTCCAACTTGGTTGGGCGGGCACGGGCATCGGAAGGGCATGGAGTCCTCCAAGCTACCCGGCTCAGCCCACCCTTCTGCGCCTTCAAACTGGTCGGGTGGGCTCGAGCATCGGAAGGGCACGGAGTCCTCCAAGCTACCCGACCTCAGCCCACATTTCCGGGCCATCAACCCCGACAACCTCTCGGGCATAGGACCGTTCCTCCGACGTAGAAGAGGGGTGGATTGCCAAAAGCTCCTTGCCGGATCGCGCGGTATTTTCATTTTCGTCGAAGAAATCCCATTTACGGAGGCGGATGCATCGGATCGCATCCAACTCGACGACTACATCACCTTCGCGAGGGCACTCGGCGACCCGCCGGCGACTACTTCGACTACAAAACTACTCGGGAGCGGGACTCACTCCATCAGTGACTAGTTGGAATTGATGCCGACTAGTTGGTTCTCATCAACAAACCGTCGCGGCTCCATCAACGAGCGATAAGGCATCATCGGCAATCACCCATGAATCAAGATCGACAACTATCCACGCTTGTCTGGTTTCTACGCTCGGGTGCTGGGCACAACAAGGCGGCTGCCACGTGAAGACTGAGACCCGATTCAAGGAGGTTTTGCGGAGATCTTTAGGGCACTTATTTAACCATTATCTTGAGTTTTATCTCGAAACAAGGTGTTTTTTCCCAAAGAATTCATTCAAACCACTCAGTCAGGGAATCAAGGAATTTACTCAAGACAGGTCCTTTATCCATTCATCCACATTTCAGCGCCGTCTTCGCCCACCCAAGGAATTCCTTCGAGCTAGCCGAGTCATCTTCGCACAACGACTACTTTCATAACAACGCATGTGAAGGATTATGTTGTCAGTTCCTTTAGGCCAACCGAGACATCTTCGCATGGCAACATACGACTTGTCTTGGCCCGCCCAAGGAACTGATCAAGATCAAGTGAACGACCTCGTCGTCACCTCCTTTGGGCCAACCGAGACATCTTCGCATGGCCCCATACGACTTGTCTTGGCGCGCCTAAGGAACTGATCACCCCACGTGAAGAACCTCGTCATCAATTCATTCAAGCCAATTGTGATGTTTTCGCATGGCAACATGTGAATTCCCATGGTCCGCCCAAGGAATAGACTGAAGCTACCAGCAAGATTTATTTCTCCCTTGCTAATTGATTTCCAGTCACCTTCCCATACTTCCAGTAACGCTCAGATTGCTAGTTTCTGACTAGTATTCTATAGTACTGAAGGGGCATCGCTCCCGTACTTCCAGTACTACTCTGTCTACTGGTTCACGAGTGGTACTACATGGAGTTTACTGCCTGGGCATCACTCCCATACTTCCGCTACTACTCCGTCTACTGGTTCACGACTGGTACTACGTGGAGCTTACTGCATGGGCCTCGCTCCCATACTTCTAGTACTACTCCGTCTACTTGTTCACGACTGGTACTACGTGGAGTTTACTGCATGGGCCTCGCTCCCATACATCCAGTACTACTCCGTCTACTGGTTCAGGACTGGTACTTCGTGGAGTTTACTGCATGGGCCTCGCTCTCATACTTCCAATACTAGTCCATCTACTGGTTTATGACTGGTACTACGTGGAGTTTACTGCATGGGCCTCGCTCCCATACTTCCAGTACTACTCCGTCTACTGGTTCACGACTGATACTACATGGAGTTTACTGCATAGGCCTCGCTCCTATACTTCCAGTACTACTCCGTCTACTAGTTCACGACTGGTACTACGTGGAGTTTACTGCATGGGCCTCGCTCCCATACTTCCAGTACTACTCCATCTACTGGTCACGACTCGTACTATGTGTAGTTTACTGCATGGGCCTCGCTCCCACACTGCTAGTACTACTCCATTTACTAGTTTACGACTAGTACTACGTGTAGTTTACTGCAAGGACCTCGCTCCTATGCTTCCAGTAACGCTCAGATTACTAGTTCTCGACTAGTACACTATGTTACTGAAGGGGCTTCACTCCCATATTTCCAGTACTACTCTGTTTACTGGTTCACGACTGGTATTATATGCTAGTTTACTGAAGGGGCCTTGCTCCCAAACTTCCAATAACACTCATATTACTAGTTTCCGACTAGTACTCTATGTCACTGAAGGGGCTTTGCTCCCATGATTCAAGTAACACTCGGATTACTAGTTCTCGACTAGTACTTTATGTTACTGAGGGGGCTTCTCTCCCATGACTCTGCGGTTACTAGATCCCGACTAGTTTTACGTGTCGTCGACTACTTCGACTACTCGTCTCGCCTACAAAACTAGTCGGAATCGACTCCGACTAGTCGGCTTCATCAACAGTTCAAGATCCAGCGGCAACTTGGCCAATGCCTAGGCTCGGGGGCTTGCGCCACCGACTACTAGGTGTATCTTGTGCCACTCATCTAGCTCCCAGGCTCGGGGGCTGGATACAACACGACTCTCAGCGAACAAGGTTAGATTTGAGCATTAATTTAGGGCGCTTTTTGGAAAAGTTATTTGTTTGGTTTTTTTAGGGAATTCATCCTGAAAAGGCGGTTTTTAGATTTCTGAACAAATTTGCCCATCTTAACTATCAAATCTATACCGTCATATATTGCATGCCACGATTCTTTGGATCCTTTATTCTAAACCTTGGGGATTTGGATCTAAGGCTCGGGGGCTGCAGGGACATGTGTCATCAGCGACTTATTTTTCAAATCTTTTTGGAAGATAAGGATAGAAGATTCAAGACTAAATTGACCCTTAGCCTGATTCTATGACTCAACCTAAGGCTCGGGGGCTACTCCATATGGAGTGCGAGTTCAATGGCACCCCATATAAAAGAAGACTTCACAACTACTCGGGGCATGAGCACCTCAAAGCCTCGATGCAGCCAAGGAAGTACTCGGAAGACACCTTCAAGATGGAGTTCAGGAGAACTCGAAGACGCCTTCAAAAGTACTCGAAAGCCTGCAGTACTTGACTATGAAGAGGTCGGGGCTTGTCAGATCCAGGCCCACGGGACTGTGCACATGGTCTACATCTTACAGGATTAAGGGTGGGACATGACCCATGCCCTACACCAGTTGTAACTACTTGTAGCGTAGTAGAACTACTCATACAGTAGTAAAACTAGTCAAAGACAGTAGGAAAGTACCCAAAAAGTACTCGGGTAGGACTCCTAGGCTCGTATCCGACTAGAACTTTCATGTAACCCTGTCCCCCCAATCTATATAAGGGCGGGCAGGGACCCCCTCTGAACAGGAGATCACCCGATCACCACTTAAGGAAATACAAAACACACAGGACATAGGGTATTATGCTCTCGGTGGCCCGAACTTGTCTAAACTTTGTGTTTCTTGCACCTTCGAGTTCCTGATCATAGCGACACCCTACCTACAAATTCACCACCTCGGGGGTATCCCTCGGTGGGCGTGGCAGTAAAACACCGACAGTAGCGGTTCTTGCCAGCTCCCTAGCTTGGACGCCGGCGACCAAGAGGATGAAAGCGATGAAGACGGTGGCAGGCAAGTTGATATAGTAGGCTCGCCGGTCGGGGGTGCACAAACCCACGTCCTCGTCATCGCCGAAGAAAATCATAGGCCCCGATAAGGCATCGAGCAGCTCACGTGGTTCCTCGAGCTCGTCGTCTTCAACTGGCGACTGTGGAAACAAAGTGTCCTCTGCGGAAGATGACCACGAAAGGGTCATGCATGCCCCAGCGAATGCTAGCCATAGCTCCTCGTCCAGCTCCAAGGGTAACGGTTACTTTGTCAGCCCGGAGGACCCTGCTTTCGCTGCTGCCGAACTCGAGGCTTCGGGAGTCAAGCTGGTAGGCGGCAACATTATTGGCAGCCTTCGATTCGAGAGCCAGGACCAGGAACACAAGTTCTTGTCTCAAGCTGGGGCCTTGTTCTGTTTTCCTTTGATGGAAAAAAGAGATAATAAAGACTGGCGTGCCCAACATGCTTCAGTGCGATCAAGACTTAGCGTTGAAATCTTTTGTGGCTACGCGATGTGCAGCTCACCAGATTCAAGATGAAGCTTCTTCAAGGTCCCGTGTGACTGAACTGGAGGAGAGGATTGTTACTCTAGAGTGCGAGAAGCTGGAGCTCCAGAAGGCTTCCGAAGCTAAAGACACGCAGCTGCCACCGCCCATGCCGAAGCCAGTGATGCATTGACACTCAAGAACAAATATTCTGATGATTTGGCTGAGACACAGGTGCACCTCAATCTAGCCAAAACCCGCGTAGTGAAAATTAAGAATAAACACAACAAGTCACAAAATTCATCGCTACCGGAGGGCCCTGACGATCGGCATTGAATATATTCGAGATGAAGTGCCTCGCCTGTTATCCTCGCATGGTCTGACTGCACCGGAGCTGCCTAGACCCAAAGATATGGAAATTATGCAATTCTTCAGGTGGCTTCGGTCCTGTCTTGCCATGGTGGAGTCCGGAAGTTGTCTTCATGGGGACCTATGTGCGATGGTCGCGGCACACACTTTGGCTGCCTCTGCCTGCGGCCTTCTGCCAGGCGATGCGAACTCTTCAGGTGGTATCACGAAGACCCAGCTTCGTCAACTGCGGGAGTGCACCTTCGCATGGCCTTCGGAAGAAGATGTCATGCCGGAGAGGCATTCCCGTATGCCGAAGAACATTGCCAAGAATTTCATTGATACTTTCTATAAGGAGAAAGGGGTTGCCCTCATGGATCGTGAAAGGCTTCGGGTTAAGGAACAGGTACATGACACATCCTTGATCTCTTGTCAATTCTGGACTTTGCTTCTAATTCTTTTCCCTTGATGCAGCTGCAACTGAAAGCGGAATTATACGCAAAGGAGGTGGTGTATGGCTCCCAGTCATCAGGCTCTAATGTTCCTGCTACCGAGGACGCTTTGGCTACCGCTCCATCGAACATTATGATCGAGCCTGCATCGACTCCTAGCGAGACCGAAGAGGGCGATGCTCGAGGTGATATGCCAAAGGATGGAGAGGTGCGAGGGATCCATTGTTTGAATTGGCTTGTAATATATTACTTTTGAATACTAACACCTTTGGCCCTGCGCAGGACCGTGCGTCGGAACCTGCGCGGGTTACCGAAGGTACTTTGCCTATGAACATGCACCGTGATGGTTTCTTTGGTACCGGTGAAACATGGTTGAAGTTCCACGCTACATTTCCCTCTGTTACCTTCAGCGAATTTTTGTCTATTAAGCTTCATTTTTATGAAAAACATAATGCTGTTGCAAAAAGGTCCTTCGCAGAGTTTCAACGTGATCCTGCTCGTCATGCTAGGATTCTGGTTGATCCTACCGTTTGGCGTAAAATCCGAAGCGTGCAAAATAGCTCTAAAGTTCCATACGCCCCTCCGAAGGACTTGCGGAACCTAAGCCGGAGCCTGTTGACAACGACTGGGGGTCCTTGGAATTTTTGCATCGTGTCCCAATTTGAAAGAAGGAACGACGCCTTACGTCTCCCACCTCAGCACTATCTTCGGCTGCAGGGATGCCTTCGAAAGATCCTCTTCGACGCATGGCTGAAGATATCATTATTGCTACTGTGCGAGTGTTGATAGATGAAATTGACCGTGCTGTCTTTGACGATGAACAATGACTACCTGTGCTTCTGGAAATATTAAATTGTATTTCATGGCATGAAGCTATGAAGTCTTCATTTAGTTATGGCTTGTAATGAAGTGTCACCCTTTGGTGCACATTGTGTAATATTCATTTGTCTCGAAGGGTTTGTAACAAACTTTGTGACTGCGCTTCTATTGTCATAGGTATATGTATGTTGTATGCTGCTTACACATTTTGTCATATTATTCTCTACGCATACCTTCAAAGACTCGACAACGGGATTAAGTAACAATACTACAAAGTGCCGCCCCCTTGCTTAATCACGGTGTAGGGGAGCCAATGGTATATTGGATCTTATTCGGGCCTTTGGCCTTTTGTTTGAGAAAGCCTTTGCTTATGTCTTGACGAACGCCTTCAGCCTTTCGCTCGAGAGGGCTTCATTTTAAATTTCTAAGAATGCCATGGGCCTTTCGCTCAAGAGGGATTCGATTTTCAATTTCACGAATGCCTTCAGTCTTTTGCTCGAGAGGGCTTCGATTTTCAGTTTCATGAATGCCTTCGGCCTTCTGCTCGAGAGGGCTTCGATTTTCAGTTTCACGAATGCCTTGGGCCTTTTTCTCGAGAGGGCTTCAATTTTCAGTTTCAAGAATGCCTTCGGCCTTTTGCTCGAGAGGGCTTCAATTTTCATTCCTGAAATGAAGTTAAGAGACGCCAAGCCTTTCTAGCTTCGGCAGCTTGAGCTCACTTATTTCTTAGCACCATTTGTGTTGTGCGCCGATGGCAACCCCTCTTCGACCCGAAGAGGGTAGTTGCTTCGGTGCTCTTCTCTACCTTCAGTAGATGTTTTTTTTTGGGGGATCCTTATTTATATTTCACAAGGGGTTACATAGGATGCCCACCTCATTAAAAATCTCACACCTTCGGTGACCATGACGCCGGCACGAAGGTTCCCCTATGAGGAAAAGAGTACAGGTCCTTGGCTACATTTTGGTATATAATGTGTGAAAAGAAAAGAAAATACAAAAAGAAACATCTATGAGCCCCTTCGGTTATCTACCCTCCGGTGGTCCTTACATTTTCCCCATACAAAATACTTTTGCAACATGTCCTTATTTCACGAGTATGGGTCATCAACCCCCTTGAGCGTCTGAAGCCTGCAAGCCTCCGGTCTTGACATCTCCGTTACCAGGAACGGTCCTTCCCAGTTACTATTCATCTTGCCCTTCATCTTCCCCTTCGGCACACACCGCAAAACGAGATCTCCTTCTTTGATCTCCCTTGGCTTCACCTTCTTATTCTTCCACCTTCGGGTCTCATTTTGGTATTTTTTAGATTTGCAGCTGCTTGCAGTTTCACTATCTCGATGATGTCGACAGTTTGTCGCCAAGTTTTCGTGTGGATTTTCCTCTGTGCTCTAGGAACGAAACTTTATCTCTTCGGGTGTCATGGCCTCTTCGCTGTACAATACCTTGAATGGTGAAAACTTTGTTGTTCTCTATGCAACTATATTGTGTGACCAGATGACCTTCGGCAGTTCATCTACCCACTTGCCCTTCGGCTCATCTGTGATGTTCTTCTTGATGCATGTGAATATGATGCCATTGGCTCTTTCAATTGCCCTATTTGATTGCGGATGATAGATCAAAGCGAAACATAGCTTCGTTCCCAACAGTTCACAGAATGCCCTGAAGGTCTCACAATCGAACCGCTTGCCATTATCAACAGTTACTTCCCTTGGTACGCCGTAGCGGCACACGATGTTTTGCCAGAAGAACTTTTGAAAGGTTCCAAATGCGATATCACGAAGGGGCTTTGCTTCTACCCACTTGGTGAAGTATTCTACTATGACGACTGCGTACTTGTAGTTTCCCGGAGCTGTTGGTAGAGGGCCAACAATACCGATGCCCCATCGTGCCAGCGGCTAGACCGGGGGTATGGGTTCACTTCGTCTGGGGAGAATTTGCTGTAGTGAACATGCTTTTTACAGTTGGAGCACGTCCTGACCACTTCGACCACGTCGGCCACTGCTGAAGGCCAATAAAAACCTTCTCCGAATGCTTTGCCTACCAGAGCTCTTGTGCCGATGTGAGATGAACACATCCCTGAATGGATTTCATTGAGGAGTTGTTTGCCTTCATCTTTGATATGCATTTGAGGAGCAGCGCACACACACCCCTTCGGTACAGGTCTTCATTAATGATTGGATAGTTCCTGGCCCGGAAGGCCATCCTTCTTTCTTCCTTACCATCCTCCAGAACGAAGCGTCCTTGGAGAAATGCCATTATGGACACCCGCCAATCTTCACTAATGACTGCGTTCACAAATTTTATTGGGGCTTCATCATTGTGTATGGAGCCATGCTTCAATGTGTCGAAGAACGCGTCTGGGGGCAACAGCTTTTTCTATGCTGCGGCCTTGGCAAATTCATCTGCCTCTTTATTGAGAGCCCTCGGGAAACTCCTGACACCGAAGCCCAAGAAATATTTCTCCATGCCTCTCTGCTAAGTATTTGATCAGCTCCGGGTGTTATGCCCTGTTATCAACTCTGAGTCGGATTTGACAGATAACCTTCGAACTCCTAGTGCCCTCGCTTTCCGAAGGCCCAATAACAACCCTTCATATTCTCCTACATTATTTGTACACCCATTGAAGTCCAATCTGATAGTGTATTTTAGCTTGACACCTGAAGGGGCCACCAATACTGCCGAAGCCCCTGCGCCTTTCTCACAATAAGCCCCATCACATGCCATGTGCCAAGTGACTTCAGTTGTTGGTTGCATTTGACCAGGAGACGACGGTGTCCAGTCTACTATGAAATCCGCTAGCACTTGAGACTTGATTGCACTGCGTGAAGTGAAATTGATTGTGTGCTCTGCTAGCTGCGCTGCCCATTTTCCAATTCTGCCGGAAGCTTCTCTGTTCTCGAACATGTCCCGAAGGGGGTACTATGTTGGCACTGTTATTTTGTGGCTCGGAAAGTAATACCAAAGCTTCCTTGCTTCCATTACTATTGCGTATGCCATTTTCTCCATCTAAAAATACAAAAGCTTAGAACCCACTGAGGGCTTCGGACACGAAATATATATGGACTTTCTTTAGGACCCCTTTGATCTTGCGCTCCTCTACCAGTGCTGCACTGACTGCCGCTCCTGACGAAGCAATATATAATAGGAGCTCCACCTTCGGTGATGGGCTAGACATGACTGCCAAATTCTCAATGTACATTTTCAAGTCTTCGAAAACCTGCTGCTGCTATGACCCCCACTGGAAATTACAGGAGCCCTTCAGTGCCTTGAAGAATGCAAGGCTTCATTCTACAGACTTTTATATGAACCTGTTCAGCAAAGCCAATCTGCCTACCAGTTTCTAGACCTCTGTTTGAGTTCAGGGAGCTTTCATGCGCCTGATAGCTTTCTCTGGGTTCGCCTTGATGCCTCATTTTGAAATCATGCAACCAAGCAACTTTCCTCTTTTGACACCAAAGACACACTTCTCTGGATTCAACAGCAGGCCATTGTTGGCGGTTGTTATCTCGATAATCGACCACACATTCTAGGAATAAAATGGAGTTCATAACAAGAAACATGTCCATTTTTATTGAAGTAATAATGTTCCATGAGTTTTGTTGAGTATTTGGTGTAGGGATGTAGCAGACCAACATTCAGCCCAAACCGAGGAAACTCTGGTCCAGCCGAACCCATGTTGAGCCCAAATCAGCCCAGCTTCGCACACATGCAACGAAGCACAGAGAGAACACATCCCATGCGTTGGTTCGATGACCGTTTGATCCAAGAGCTGTATGCAAACATCCATGGATCAATGGGCCCACAAAAACAAAGGAAACAACTAAACTTACCAGCAACCCAACTGAGGAATGCATCACATACCGTCCAAGGATCACGTCGGTGCAAGGATGGTGCAGCGGCCCTGGGTGGAGTTCGGCCGAACTCCTTGTGTTCGGCCGAACCCGTTTGTCTCCCAAGCAAGCCCAACTGCCTCGGACAGGAAGTTACCGACCTCACGAAGTGTTCTGGAGCGTGTGATGGCCAAGTCGACAGATCTTGTGGTTCGGCCGAAGCCCCCCATGTTCGGCTGAACCAGGTGTGGCAGAACCACCTGAATTAATCCGGCTCAAGTGTATTAACCATCACCATTGAGGAATCCTCGGTTAACCTTACACTTCAAACGGAGTAATCCACTGGTCTGTCGGGTATAACCTCCCGATACAACCACGGTGAACGGATCGAGCGCCGTACATACAAATGCTCATGCGACGATGAGCCCAAAGAATACCACATTCCAGCAATATTACATCATTAGCATAAGTAAATATTACAGACCAGGTTTTGAGTTTAGAAATCAAGTACTTCAATTAACATAAATAAGTTCTTCAGAATTAAGTTGCAGTGGAAATAAACAACGGGAACTATTCGACGATACAGGATGTCTCGATGAAGCCCGTACGAGACATCACTCGGCCTTATCTCCGTTGGACGGGGGCGCATCCCATTCCACCGACCAACCAGGGGGAAGAGTGCAGGGCCAAGTCAAGCTAGCAATCAAGTCTTCGAAGGGCTCACCTGAAATCGAGTCACAAGCAAGACTGAGTATACTAATACTCAGCAAGACTTACCCGTGTAGTGGAAACTACTCCACCGACTCTAGACATGCCAGGCTTTTTGGCTCGGGGTTTGTTTTGCCGAAAAGCATCTACAAGTGGGTCCTTACTTTCAACTTTTAGCTCAAGATTCTAGTTTCGTTAGCCAGTCTAGGTAAGCAGCTATCTAAAGCATACATGGTGAAGCATTAAATTTTTCATCCAACCAGTTCATTCATCATCATTGTTCCTCTTCTTACTCTGTGGGTAAAAATGGTTAAGCAGTCTCAATAGCCGTGAGAAACGGACGATTCGAATCGAATTTCTTAACCTTGCAAGGGAAACCCAAACACACGTCACGTGGTTACTCCCTAGAGTCACACGTGCAACTTTTCCCCTTTCTTTCCGGGTCGTGGATCGGGGCTACCCTCCGAGAGTACAAGAGCCCCACGCCACGGTTCGGCGCCGGGTCGTGACCACTCTCTGCACTCGCCATATGCACATGGGACCGAAGTTCAAAGGGTAGGATGCCGTCCCCTTGCCGGGCCAATCAGGTACTTAAGCTTACCGATTCCCATAATCTCGGCATGTGTTTAGTACGTTCAAAGACTTAACCATCACTACCACACCCTGCGGCCTTAGCATTTTTCACTAGATAGATGGGCCTCAATCGTAACCATCGTTACATAACCCGTCCGTGTCCTTATGATTGCAGCGTGTAGTAGCCATTCAACTCCTATTTTCTCGCGAGTGACAGGAAATCACTCGACTTTTACCGGAGTCCTATTAGCACAGCGTTCTATCGAACCTTACATCTAGTTTTCAAGCAAGGGTTCCTGACATCATGCAACTAAGTTTTCATCCAACTCCTATAAACTTAATGCACAAGCAAAGAGTAATGAGTTGCATAATTTCGGAAAGAATGGGTTATGCTCCGGGGCTTGCCTTCACAGTTCGCTTGGGGATCTTCCGAACTTGTGCTCGGGTCTTCAAGAGCTTCAGTTAGATTCGCTTGAGCTTCACGCTGCTCACTCTCGGACGCGGGCACCAGTTCGTAAGTTCCGTCGGCGAGAGTCGTCGATTCTACATGAGTGCACAAGTTTAAGTCGTGGAAATGGCACTTGATTACGATTTGAGAGTAATTACTACACTGGATAGTTTCTGGTCATGAAATTTTGGATTTAGGCACATCAAGGAAAGAGGTGCTTACTGTAAAGTTTTCGGCCAATTTTATGTAACAGATTAATTATGAAAAATACATTACATAGTTCCTGTTAGATCCTTATTCTTTTTGTACAGAACAATTGGTGCAACAAATGAGTCTAAGCTTTTTACAGAGCTCTCACTTAAGCATGCAGAAGCTACTGTAATTTTTGTAGGATTTATCATGCAGTATCCAGAGCATAGAAATTATGACATTCTACACCTAGGCTATTCAAAGATTCCTTTTTACAGGATCCTACACAGGGTGTTTGTCCATGGAACTTTTTACACAGCAATCTCTACCATAGTTTATCTCCCAGTAAAAATTTGAGAATTTTCCAAGCTAAGATACTATTTTCTTGATTTAATGTATGTTATTAGCACATAAATCAAATAAGTAGGTTACTGTGAGATAAAAAGTCTCCTAATTTTTCTCTGGCTTCTAGGTACCAATACATTAGCATAGGAAAAGTTTCAATGGGTGACTCACCACCTAACTGCAGGGATAAAACATTCTACTTACACATGAAATAAAAATAAGTTTAACAAACAGTAAAGCTAGAGATGGAATTTGGGCCTGATCGTTTTACACAGTCCTAATCATCAAGCAACTAATTCACTGCCCAAAATCTAGGGTCAGCATTGTTCTAGAACAGTGGGTACAAAATAAGTCCATTAAAGCTTCTATTTAATGTAGAGCAAAATATTTTGAGATACTGAGAAAACTTTTGTAACAAAAGTGGTAGAGTTTGTTCTGAGGATTCCAGAACAGTTGAGTTTGCATTTTTCTGAATTTTCTACGATTTTATACGAATTTTACAAGTTCACTGAATTTGAATCTAGGTTTGAAACTTTCTTTTACAACTAGGTCCTTGAATCTTACGCTCAAACCCTTCTAAAGATTTAAATCCTTGCAATTGGGTCCTCGGGCGGCTCGGGTACGGCGGCCGGCCGAAATTCCGGCGAGGGGGCTCGCCGGCGGCGAGGGGCGAGGGTCGGGGAAGGTTCAGGGGTGCGAGGGCTACCTCGTGGGGGTGTTGTTCAGGTGGGGGACGGCCGGGAAGGGCTCGCGTCGACGGCGGTGCTCCGGCGGGCTTGGGGCGGCGTGGTCCGGTCGGTGAGCTTCAGTGGCGCGTGGGGAAGCTACTCAGGGGCTCGGCTTGGACGGAGGGGGTCGGGGTCGTGCTGTCCACGGCGAGCAGGGGCGGCGGCGGCGACGGCAGCGCGGGCGGCGGCGCTTCGGTGGCTCTGGGTGGCGTTGGGTGGGTCGGCAAGCTGCGGTGGGGTGATGTAGTGGTGGCTGGGGGCTCAGTTTGGGCAGTGGGCGGCGGCGGAGGGCTGTCCACGGGCGGGTGGTGCTCGGCGGCGGCGATGGCGACGGCGAGGCGTTCTGGGCTGCGGTGGCTCGCGCGCGTGGCCGGGGTGGTGCTTTTATAGGGACAGGAGGGGGTGTGGAGGTGCCTGGGCGACGCGCGGGGCGGGGCACGGCAACGGCGTGCACTGGCTGCGGCGGGCGGCGGCAGAACGCCGGCGCGGCGTGCGGCGAGCGGGCGCGGGCGACTGGGCGGCCGAGATTTTGGCGTGGGCGCGAGGAGATAGCGCGGCGTGCGGATTGGGGAGCAGCTGCTGCAGCGGCTCGGGCGGAGGGCAGGCGCGGCAGCTGGCGGGGCGCGGGGGCCGGGGCGACACGGCGGAGCGCGGCTACTGGGCGGCCGGGCGGCGGGCTGGGCGCGGCAGCACGCGCGGGCGTTCACTGGCCGCGCGGCGTGGGGGCGGGGCAAAGCCGGCCGTGGCGGGGTGGTGCGGCGGCCACTGGCCTGGCGCTTCGCGCCGGTCAGGCGACACCGGCCACCTGGCGCGCGCCGGTCGGGCGAGCGCGCGGTGCGGCAGAGGAGGGGGAAACGAGGGACCTAGATGCAAGAATTTGGAAAACTTCAGGGGGCTGGGTGCAAACAGGGCGTTTTCTCCTCTTTCCAATTTGAATTTCAAAAACTTTTGAACACGAAAGTTGTTCAAAATAAAAAGTTCTACAACTTTGGTTTCAGGCAAAAACCCATTTGGCTTATAGTTTGAAAGTTAAATTTAAAAGTTCAAAAGTAACCAAATGTGCTCAAATTAAATTTGAATTCCAACTGAACTCGTTTTAATTCTTTCCACCCTTTCATTAGTTGGTTTAATCATAGAGTTAGGCTAATGACATTGATTTCGGAAATGTAATTACCAGGGTTGTCACAACCTTCCCCCCTTAACAAGAATCTCGCCCCGAGATTCGGTAATTCTTAGTGTGGGCGTGGGTGCACATACAAGTGGTTGAGACAAGAAACCCAGGGAAATGTTGGTTTAGGTAGCTCTCCGTTTCCCAGGTGGCTTCTTCTTCCGTGTGGTGATTCCACTGTATTTTATACATTCTAATCACTTTCCTCCTGGTCTCTCTTTCTTTTTGATCCAGAATCTTAACTGGGTGTTCGACATACGAGAGGTCGGGTTCCAACGATATTTCTTGTTGTTCCACAATCTCGGTAGGGACTCGAATACACTTCTTGAGTTGAGATACGTGGAAGACATCATGGGTGGCCTTGAGTTGAGGGGGCAGTCGTAATTTGTAGGCTACGGGTCCGCAGCTCTCAATGATTTCGTAGGGGCCAATATAGCGGGGAGCTAGTTTGCCTTTGATTCCAAATCTTCGTACTCCCTTGGTTGGTGAAACTCGAAGATAGACATGATCGCCAACTTCGAACTTTAGGGGCTTTCTCCTTTTGTCAGAATAGCTCTTTTGTCGGGCTTGTGCGGCTTTAAGATTTGCTTGTATTACTTTTACTTTCTCCTCTGCCTCGATTACCAGGTCGGGTCCAATTATTTTACGTTCTCCGGTTTGTACCAGCTCAAAGGAGTTCGACACCTTCGTCCGTACAGGGCCTCAAATGGTGCCATTTTCAAACTCGTTTGATAGCTGTTGTTGTACGAGAACTCTGCCAGGGGTAGGCACTTGTCCCAATTCTTGTCATAATTAATGACACAGGCTCTCAGCATGTCTTCAAGAATTTGGTTTACTCTTTCCGTTTGTCCATCGGTCCGAGGGTGGTATGCTGAGCTGCGAATCAGCTTTGTGCCAAGAGACGTTTGCAGTTGTTCCCAAAAGCGTGCTACAAACTGGGGACCACGATCGGAAATAATTGTCTTAGGTATTCCATGCAGGCAAACAATACGATCGAGGTAAATCTCGGCATATTTCTTGGTAGAATAGGTGGTGTGTACCGGAAGAAAATGTGCCGTCTTCGTGAGTCTATCAACGATAACCCATATGGAATCATGTTTCTGGGAAGTGTTTGGTAGTCCCACGATGAAGTCCATACTTATGTCTTCCCATTTCCATGATGGTATAGGTAACGGTTGAAGTGTACCGGCTACCTTTAAGTGGCTAGCTTTTACTCTCTGGCACGTGTCACATTCCGAGACATACGTAGCAATTTCCCTTTTCATTCTAGTCCACCAGAAGTTTTGCCTTAGGTCCTGATACATTTTGCTACTGCCGGGGTGGATAGAGAATTTGGAGAGGTGTGCCTCATCAAGAATTTGCTTGCGGAGTTCACGATTCTTCGGAACGACTATACGACTTTCGAACCATAGAACTCCCTTATGGTCCTGGCGGAAACACTTATACTTCTCCTCACCTAGAGAGAGTTTTTGTTTGATGATCTTGATTCCTTCGTCATGTAGTTGTGCCATGACGATTTGGTCGTGAAGAGTGGGCTCAACTGAGATGTGATCTAGTGTGCCTTGGGAAACCATTTCCAAGTTAAGCTTCCTCATATCTGCGCACAATGTCTCATGGTAGGACTCCATGGATAGGCAATGGCAATGGGACTTGCGGCTTAGTGCATCCACGACTACATTAGCCTTGCCGGGGTGATAGTGCACTTCAAGGTCATAATCCTTGATTAGTTCTAGCCATCTCCGTTGTCTCATATTCAGATCGGCTTGTGTGAAGATATACTTGAGACTCTTATGATCCGTGTAGATATTGCACTGTGTACCCATGAGATAGTGCCTCCATATCTTCAGAGCGTGAATGACGGCTGCGAGCTCAAGGTCATGCGTGGGATAATTCTGTTCGTGGGGCCGAAGGGCTCGTGAGGCATATGCAATCACTCGATTCTCTTGCATAAGCACACATCCTAGACCAGTACCCGATGCGTCACAATACACATCGAATGCCTTGGTATTATCGGGTTGAGCTAACACAGGTGCAGTAGTCAGATGCTCTCTGAGAGTGTGGAAGGCTTCTTCACACTTCTCATTCCATACAAACTTTACTTCCTTCTTCAATAGTTCCGTCATGGGCTTAGCAATTCGAGAGAAATCTGGGATGAAGCAACGGTAGTAACCGGCTAAGCCGAGAAAACTGCGAATCTGATGAACAGAGGTAGGGGGTTTCCAATCCATCACCTCTTGTACCTTGCAGGGGTCAACAGCTATGCCTTCGCTGGAGATCGTGTGACCTAAGAACTTTACTGTATCCAACCAGAATTCACACTTAGAAAACTTAGCATAAAGCTGATGGTCTCTGAGTCGCTGAAGAACAATGCGAAGGTGCTTGGCATGCTCTTCCTCATCCTTGGAATAGATAAGGATGTCGTCGATGAACACTACGACGAATTTGTCAAGTTCGGGCATGAATACCGAATTCATGAGATACATGAAGTAAGCAGGGGCATTGGTGAGTCCAAAGGACATGACCAAGAATTCATATAGTCCATATCGTGTGGAGAAGGCAGTCTTAGGAATATCGCACGGGCGAATCTTGATCTCATGATATCCCGAACGAAGATCAATCTTGGAGAAGACTCTGGCTCCAGCTAATTGATCGAAGAGCACAACGATGCGAGGAAGGGGGTATTTATTTTTAACAGTTACCGCATTGAGAGGTCGGTAGTCCACACATAATCTCAAACTGTCATCCTTCTTCTTTACGAATAGGGCTGGACATCCCCAAGGTGACGCGCTAGGGCGAATGAAACCTTTGTCCAGTAGTTCTTGGAGTTGAATTTTCAGCTCGGCCAATTCCTTAGGGGGCATCCTATATGGTCTTTTGGATATAGGTGCAGTGCCTGGTTGTAGTTCAATAACGAACTCAATGTCCCTATCCGGGGGCATTCCTGGTAAGTCCTCCGGGAAAACATCGGCATACTCGTTTACCACAGGAATATTATCTGGCTTAAGTCCTTCCATCTTATAAGCACAGGAATTAGTACAATCTAGGAACGGTAGGTAAAGGGTAGTGGCTCCGTGACTAGGTGAATTTATCTCAACGGCTCGGGAAGAAAGGTCCAGTGTGACTCCATGCATAGCCATCCAGTTCATTCCCAAAATAATGTCCATGCCGTCAAGGGGTAAAAGGACAAGGTCCGTGTCGATGGTTTTACTACCCAATTTGACTGGTACTTGTCTGATCATTTGGTTTGAAGCGATTTTACCACCCGGGGTTGATATCATGTATGACCCTTTGGTGTGACAAACATCCAAGCCTACTCTTGCACCGAATTTTGCACTTATGAAACTATGCGATGCACCAGAATCAAATAATATAACTGCAGGCTTGTTATGGATAGAGAATGTACCCGACATCACTGGGGCTCCTTCAGGAAGCTCTGCAAGCGTGGTGAAGTTAATCCGTCCTTGCTTGACTTGCAGGGTCTGTCTCTTGCCCCTGTTCTTGGTGTTCGGGTTGGCTCCTTGACCTTGGTCGGGCTGTCCAGGCTGAGGGCATTCTCGTGCGAAGTGGCTGGAACTCCCGCATTTGAAACAGCGATTCGCGGGGCTAGGTCGAAGAGATTGCTGAAGAATGGGCCTCGGACCATTCTGTGGAGGCATCGGGGGTCGTACCATGCCTGGCTGCTGTGGGGGTCTGGCAATCCATCTTCCGGGCTGTGGGGCCCTTGGTGGAGCTGTGGGTGCGGTATTTTGCACGATGCGATACCTTGGTGGTTGGGCACTTGATGGTCCTGCGGGTGCCTTTCTCTTCTTCTCTGCCCGGTGTGCCATGATACAGTCCTCCTGGGTAATGGCCATATTGACCAACTCGTTGTAGGTGTCAGCCCTGGCTAGGTTCAGACGTTCCTTGAGCTTGGTATTCAGACCTCGGCGGAAACGATCACGCTTCTTGACATCCGTATCAGCGTGATAGCCCGCATACTGACACAAGTTGTTGAACGCCTGGGCGTACTGCAGCACGGTGCGGGTGCCCTGGGTGAGCGCCAGGAACTCGTTCAGCTTCCTCTCCATGAGACCCTCGGGGATATGATGTGCCCAGAACGCGGTCTTGAATTCATCCCAGTCGACCACATGGTCAGCCGGGAGCATCGCAGAATAGTGGTCCCACCACAGACGAGCGGTACCGCGAAGCTGTTGCGCGGCAAAACGAGCCTTGTTGGCCTCTGAGCATGGGGCCACAAGTAGCGTGAACTTGGATTCTATGGTGCGAATCCATGCATCTGCGTCCAGGGGTTCCTCGGTCTTATGGAACAAGGGAGGCTGGGTCCCTAGGAAATCCGTGTATCCTGCGGCTTGGGGTTGGTGAGCATTGTGCCCACCCCTCTGCTGGTGTTGTCCTTGCACAATCTGACGCAGTAGCTCGGTTTGAGCGGCCATCACTTCCACCAAACTGGGCGGGGGTGGTGGCGATTGTCGCGAGCGGCTGCTTCCGGCACAAAAACCCTCGGGGTTGCCACGTGTTGATCCAACCATCTGAAACGTGAAAGGTTACCATTAGCAACGCGATCCATATTACTTCCTTGATTCCTAAATGATTGGTGTAGTCAAAGACTTCCGAAATCACAGCTAGACGTATGGACGGAATCTCTGTTTGCTACGAGAAAAATCATAGCCTGCCGTGGGTCCATCCAAAACATTTCAAACTCTTGCAGTAGTCATAGAATTTAGGAATGCACCACTTTGGTATTTAACTTCGGTGCTAGAACTATGGCTAAGGTGGTCGAAAAGCTCGTCCTTTGCCTTGCTGTCTTAGCTGTTTTTCAGCAGATTGATCGGTACGGTTTCGCCTATATCTTAAACTAGCGAGGTCCAATGATGCTGAATTTTTGTGAGACCCTAGATCACAAAATTTAGCACAAGTCTGGTATTCAAAACTCAGCCAAGAAATGCAAGGAGACATGGATAAAAATTCCGACAAGTCTCAGCGATTGTGGATTCCGTCGATTACCCAATTACAACGAAATCCCCCAAGTTTATCGCCGTTCCTTACACGCTGAGGGTATCCACATGGTTCAGGTGTACCCAACACAAAAGAGTTACTCAACTCCTAGTTAGCCTATTACAACACTTGCCAAAAGTTAGGCTACCCTATCGAGGAGTATGTGCAAAAGTCCTCCTAGGTCGTCCTCTAGAAATCATCCAAGTCGTTGACGGACGACTCGCTGTGAGCAGGAGAGTGAGCTCCCATCTGAGGTGCCTGTGGTACCTCACCCTCGAAATCCATACCTGAGATACCATTAATCTCCTGTGGCTCCTCCTCATCCTCCTCCAAGTCATCCTCATGGGGATGGTCATTCTGATCATGATGCCACTGAATGTGCTCATTAGCATCTTCCAACTCAAGGTTCAGATCATGGAGCTGCTCCTCCAACTGTGCTATCGTGGTATCTCTCTCACCCATGAGAGTGTCCTGCTCCTGGATTTGGCCCTCAAGTTGGCCAATCTGAGCATCTCTGTCCTCAAGATCCTGACCGAGCTCCTTTATCTGCTCATCCCTGGTATCTGCCATCATATGGTAGGCCTGAGCAAGATCAGTGAGCTGCTCGAGTGCCTGACTCTGGAGGATCTGAAGCCGGTAGAGTGCACTCATGCACCGCACGGAGGTATGAATAGTTTCCTGGGCATGAAAGTCTACCAAATATTGTGTGTGCTGCACCCTGTTGAGCCAAAAGGGGTCGTTGTCCTGGGCAGCAGGAAACAATCCAATGGGAGTGAGTGTGACAACCTCGGGACGCTGCGCACAAAATATGGTGAGCGCCCTCATGGCTGCAAGCTCCCAAGTATCGGCCAAACGGCGACCAACAGCCTCAAGCTCCAAGGCGGGCCACTCCGGGTGTAGCGGGTGCGGAAAGATAGTCACGTTGACACGGCACTGGGTAACTCCATTTTCTGCAAACTCCAGTCCGGCGTAACGTGGGGGAATTAGATAGCCCGCGGTACGCAGAACATCCCACAAAATAGAGGGAAAGCCCTCCCAGTGGAGACACTGCGAGTGTACGCGTCCATCCTCATCCACCATCATATCAACAGGCTCGGCCATCTGAACAAAAGATCAAATGGAGTGAGATAGCGAGAAACTGTGAACAGCGCAAGGACAGATTCTGTATAGTGTGCAAAAATAACCATAACTCCCACAGTTCTCATCCAAAAATTCTCAAATTTCACCAGATCACTCCTAAGGTACTGGTGAACAACTTTGCTACTCAACTCCAGAGCTAATTGGGTCTCTAAGATGGTCTTTCTTTTCAGGTTTTACCTTACTGTCTACCCAGAATTTTCAGTGAACAGAGGGCTAGAGTTTCGTACACCAGGGAAAATCTACCCAGCCAAAATTTACCAAATTTTAACAGCAGCTTCCTGGGTAAATTTGGAACAAGTTTCGTGTTGTGCTCTTTCGCAGAAAACCGCAGGAAGGGGGCCTAAAAATTTAAGGGGCAGAAGTGCTTATTCTGGACAGAATTCTGACATTTCAAGGTTTCTGTTATTTCTCACTCTCCATAAGTTCAGAATTTTTCGTTTTTGAACAGAAGATAGAACACAGAATTTGGGACAATTTCTTCAACATGAACTTTATCAGAAATGGTAATTTTCTTTGGCCAATAAATCGCTCTTTTTGGTCATGGCAGAATTCGGACAGTTTTGCTAGATGGTCCTTATGCAAACCACGCTTAGATACGCAAGAACCTTTCCACTCTCACACAACGCATTTTTGATTTCAGATACACATGTTTATGATGTATGCACGTCCTATTCGTCCTCACAAAATAAAACAATTGCCAAATAGCTTTGGTCTTACGAAGATAGTTTCGGTGGCTTACACAATACGGCTCTCCTATAATAGCTAGTCGAGTCTTTCTACTCGTCCCTTAACTTATCGTAATCGCGGTTAGTGTACCTGCAGAAGATTGACAAAGCATATATATATTTCATGAACCTTTCATGCCAGCACTCATGAAAGCGTCCGTATTCATTACCGTTTACTTATAGAAACGATATCTGTACAATTTCCGCCGTACAGACGACGTTAACATACGCTATCGAGATAGCGTATTCACGGGGGTACCGTCATGAGACGGGGGTATGAACAGCGATCGCCATACCCTGCGCCAAACCTTCTACTCCCAATATGTTCAACTAACAGTTGGCATATTGGCAGCACCTCAAGTAAGCCACTGCTTGAGGGCAGCGTTCGGTTCGCATCACCGACAGGAAGGCCAAGCTCCCTCAGTTGGCTGAGGATCCTTACCTTCTTACCTTAGCGACGAGTGCGTCGTTACAGAATTTAAGGTCGGTTGTGCATGAAAGTAAGTTTTGACAGAAGGTAATGTGCTGGAAGTCAGTTGATAATATTTATAGAAGCTAGATAGCCACCTAGTAAACTTTCCCATAATCCCTTAGGGCTTTACGAACTAGGCACCATCCTTAACGTACCAACGCATTTCGCAACACAACCTTCTAGTCAAGTTTTAGTAAAATGAGTTTTTAAGGCTTGTAGCATTCTCTGGCGTATGTATTTCGGCTCTGGTGTCCGCTGTTGCCAGCTGTGGCACCAGCTACGGCTCTGATACCAGCTGTGGCAGAACCACCTGAATTAATCCGGCTCAAGTGTATTAACCATCACCATTGAGGCATCCTCGGTTAACCTTACACTTCAAACGGAGTAATCCACTGGTCTGTCGGGTATAACCTCCCGATACAACCACGGTGAACGGATCGAGCGCCGTACATACAAATGCTCATGCGACGATGAGCCCAGAGAATACCACATTCCAGCAATATTACATCATTAGCATAAGTAAATATTACAGACCAGGTTTTGAGTTTACAAATCAAGTACTTCAATTAACATAAATAAGTTCTTCAGAATTAAGTTGCAGCGGAAATAAACAACGGGAACTATTCGACGATACAGGATGTCTCGATGAAGCCCGTACGAGACATCACTCGGCCTTATCTCCGTTGGACGGGGGCGCATCCCATTCCACCGACCAACCAGGGGGAAGAGTGCAGGGCCAAGTCAAGCTAGCAATCAAGTCTTCGAAGGGCTCACCTGAAATCGAGTCACAAGCAAGACTGAGTATACTAATACTCAGCAAGACTTACCCGTGTAGTGGAAACTACTCCACCGACTCTAGACATGCCAGGCTTTTTGGCTCGGGGTTTGTTTTGCCGAAAAGCATCTACAAGTGGGTCCTTACTTTCAACTTTTAGCTCAAGATTCTAGTTCGGCACCGGGTCGTGACCACTCTCTGCACTCGCCATATGCACATGGGACCGAAGTTCAAAGGGTAGGATGCCGTCCCCTTGCCGGGCCAATCAGGTACTTAAGCTTACCGATTCCCATAATCTCGGCATGTGTTTAGTACGTTCAAAGACTTAACCATCACTACCACACCCTGCGGCCTTAGCATTTTTCACTAGACAGACGGGCCTCAATCGTAACCATCGTTACATAACCCGTCCGTGTCCTTATGATTGCAGCGTGTAGTAGCCATTCAACTCCTATTTTCTCGCGAGTGACAGGAAATCACTCGACTTTTACCGGAGTCCTATTAGCACAGCGTTCTATCGAACCTTACATCTAGTTTTCAAGCAAGGGTTCCTGACATCATGCAACTAAGTTTTCATCCAACTCCTATAAACTTAATGCACAAGCAAAGAGTAATGAGTTGCATAATTTCGGAAAGAATGGGTTATGCTCCGGGGCTTGCCTTCGCAGTTCGCTTGGGGATCTTCCGAACTTGTGCTCGGGTCTTCAAGAGCTTCAGTTAGATTCGCTTGAGCTTCACGCTGCTCACTCTCGGACGCGGGCACCAGTCCGTAAGTTCCGTCGGCGAGAGTCGTCGATTCTACATGAGTGCACAAGTTTAAGTCGTGGAAATGGCACTTGATTACGATTTGAGAGTAATTACTACACTGGATAGTTTCTGGTCATGAAATTTTGGATTTAGGCACATCAAGGAAAGAGGTGCTTACTGTAAAGTTTTCGGCCAATTTTATGTAACAGATTAATTATGAAAAATACATTACATAGTTGCTGTTAGATCCTTATTCTTTTTGTACAGAACAATTGGTGCAACAAATGAGTCTAAGATTTCTACAGAGCCCTCACTTAAGCATGCAGAAGCTACTGTAATTTTTGTAGGATTTATCATGCAGTATCTAGAGCATAGAAATTATGACATTCTACACCTAGGCTATTCAAAGATTCATTTTTACAGGACCCTACACAGGATGTTTGTCCATGGAACTTTTTACACAGCAACCTCTACCATAGTTTATCTCCCAGTAAAAATTTGAGAATTTTCCAAGCTAAGATACTATTTTCTTGATTTAATGTATGTTATTAGCACATAAATCAAATAAGTAGGTTACTTTGAGATAAAAAGCCTCCTAATTTTTCTCTGGCTTCTAGGTACCAATACATTAGCATAGGAAAAGTTTCAATGGGTGACTCACCACCTAACTGCAGGGATAAAACATTCTACTTACACATGAAATAAAACTAAGTTTAACAAACAGTAAAGCTAGAGATGGAATTTGGGCCTGATCTTTTTACACAGTGCTAATCATCAAGCAACTAAATCACTGCCCAAAATCTAGGGTCAGCATTGTTCTAGAACAGTGGGTACAAAATAAGTCCTTTAAAGCTTCTATTTAATGTAGAGCAAAATATTTTGAGATACTGAGAAAACTTTTGTAACAAAAGTGGTAGAGTTTGTTCTGTGGATTCCAGAACAGTTGAGTTTGCATTTTTCTGAATTTTCTACGATTTTATACGAATTTTACAAATTCACTGAATTTGAATCTAGGTTTGAAACTTTCTTTTACAACTAGGTCCTTGAATCTTACGCTCAGACCCTTCTAAAGATTTAAATCCTTGCAATTGGGTCCTCGGGCAGCTCGGGTACGGCGGCCGGCCGAAATTCCGGCGAGGGGGCTCGCCGGCGGCGAGGGGCGAGGGTCGGGGAAGGTTCAGGGGTGCGAGGGCTACCTCGTGGGGGTGTTGTTCAGGTGGGGGACGGCCGGGAAGGGCTCGCGTCGACGGCGGTGCTCCGGCGGGCTTGGGGCGGCGTGGTCCGGTCGGTGAGCTTCAGTGGCGCGTGGGGAAGCTACTCAGGGGCTCGGCTTGGACGGAGGGGGTCGGGGTCGTGCTGTCCACGGCGAGCAGGGGCGGCGGCGGCGACGGCAGCGCGGGCGGCGGCGCTTCGGTGGCTCTGGGTGGCGTTGGGTGGGTCGGCGAGCTGCGGTGGGGTGATGTAGTGGTGGCTGGGGGCTCAGTTTGGGCAGTGGGCGGCGGCGGAGGGCTGTCCACGGGCGGGTGGTGCTCGGCGGCGGCGATGGCGACGGCGAGGCGTTCTGGGCTGCGGTGGCTCGCGCGCATGGCCGGGGTGGTGCTTTTATAGGGACAGGAGGGGGTGTGGAGGTGCCTGGGCGACGCGCGGGGCGGGGCACGGCAACGGCGTGCACTGGCTGCGGCGGGCGGCGGCAGAACGCCGGCGCGGCGTGCGGCGAGCGGGCGCGGGCGACTGGGCGGCCGAGATTTTGGCGTGGGCGCGAGGAGATAGCGCGGCGTGCGGATTGGGGAGCAGCTGCTGCAGCGGCTCGGGCGGAGGGCAGGCGCGGCAGCTGGCGGGGCGCGGGGGCCGGGGCGACACGGCGGAGCGTGGCTACCGGGCGGCCGGGCGGCGGGCTGGGCGCGGCAGCACGCGCGGGCGTTCACTGGCCGCGCGGCGTGGGGGCGGGGCAAAGCCGGCCGTGGCGGGGTGGTGCGGCGGCCACTGGCCTGGCGCTTCGCGCCGGTCAGGCGACGCCGGCCACCTGGCGCGCGGCGGTCGGGCGAGCGCGCGGTGCGGCAGAGGAGGGGGAAACGAGGGACCTAGATGCAAGAATTTGGAAAACTTCAGGGGGCTGGGTGCAAACAGGGCGTTTTCTCCTCTTTCCAATTTGAATTTCAAAAACTTTTGAACACGAAAGTTGTTCAAAATAAAAAGTTCTACAACTTTGGTTTCAGGCAAAAACCCATTTGGCTTATGGTTTGAAAGTTAAATTTAAAAGTTCAAAAGTAACCAAATGTGCTCAAATTGAATTTGAATTCCAACTGAACTCGTTTTAATTCTTTCCACCCTTTCATTAGTTGGTTTAATCATAGAGTTAGGCTAATGACATTGATTTCGGAAATGTAATTACCAGGGTTGTCACACCAGGGCCCACTCCAACCGCCATCAGCTCACTCCTACAAGTACCCCCAAGCATCCTAAGCACTATAAATACAGGGGTCTGCGCCAGAGATCACCAGACACCAAGAGGAGCTATCTACTTCTACTTTAGTTGAGTTAGGCTTGTAGTAGTTCGGAGTTAGAGTCAAGTCGAGCTTTGCCTCGGGGTTCTGGAGTCGTCTTCAGGAGTTCTGGTATAAGCTCTTGTATCTTTTCCTTTACTCTTTTGTAAGACTCTGAGCTTTCAATATAAAGTTATCTTCTATCTATCTTAAGTTGATTACCTTCAGCACTTACTTTATTATTAGTGCAAGTATCTAGTTTAGATCACATTCTTTTGTTTAGGCTCTTTTCCTTAGAGCCTCGAAGAGGAAGCTCCCTTGCTTGGAATCCCATGAGAGTATTAAGTTATATATGTAGGCGTGGTGCCTAGAATTATCGCTTAACTTGATTTGCACCTAACCTCACAAATAGTAGTGGTAGCCGACAGGTGGTGACAGCCCTGTCCGGCCTATTTATTCCACTTAGGAGTAGATTGCGCAAGTTCCCCTTCTCATCCCTTTCTGGAGCTTGTCCAGTCCAGGTGCTGGAAGCATACTTGGATCAACTACAATAGTTTCTCTTCCCTATCTCTGCTTCCAATTATAAATCTCTACTAGAGTTGGCTCAAGTACATAAGAAGTATCTAGAAATCTATCTCGTCTCGTTGTTCTCCCACTACTCAGGTCGCTCACTTATTTATTTTATCAGGGTATCCTCGTGTGTGACTGCTATCATTTATCTATCTTTACCTTACCCCTGTTGGGTTGTTGTTCACTAAAGTCTTGATATATTCTTGAGATTTTTTACCGATTTCCTTAGCCAGTACTGATTCCCCGTGGAAAATATAAATTACTATAGTCTGGAATACTACTAGGTGAAGTGCTACATCGGTGATTCTGTGAGCTTGCAGAATTAATCCTGAATTATATTTGTGGACCATAAAAAATACCAACAAATATTTTTGGCGCCGTTGCCGGATAAGCAATTGGCATAAGATATCGTTAAATATTTTTTTTGAGAATTATCATGTTTTACTTCTCAAGCATGCTTACCCTTGCTCTGTTATCTTCTTTTGGACGAAACAGAGCGGTGAATGACTGGCTTCGAACTACCATCAAATTTTCTAGACAATCTGGAGTCACTAGTAAGAAGAGTGCGACCTCGTGCTGTCCCTCCTCAGAAGAGACACTCGACCACGAGCCGAGTCACCCGTATAGACAGCACACCATCAACCTTAGCTAGCATGACTGGAAAGTCGATCCGTGATTACTCCGCTCCATCCAAATCCAATATTGGAATTGGACCTGAAACCGCATGTTTGGGGAGAACAAAAATCACGATAAGGGATTTCTTTGCACGGAATAAAAGAGTGCGGGCGTGCCAGTGTACCAAGTACACAAAAATAAATAGACAAAGATAGAATAAGGGAACACAAACTTTATTCATATTTTAGAAAATACAAATACCGGTTCCCTTATGTGTATGTGCGCTCCATAGCATGCCGTTGGGCAAATCCGACTTGGACGACGTGGTCTTCTGGTTCCCGAGGTCTCGGAAAACTTCCGGTTAATTACCTCCGCAAGATCGGCTTGCCGGAGTACCTCCGATTCTGCAGCTGTGGTCGTCGTCTTCGGTCTTCGCTTCGCGATCTCCATGCATGATGATGGTGGTGGTGTAGACGTGGGCCTCGGCGTCGTCCATGACCTCGTTGGTGTCCATGAGCTGGTGTAGCGCAGCTGGAACATCAGCGGCGCCCGCCCATGTCGTCCGGCCTCGTCGGTCTCGAACGGCGTAGTTGTCGTGGTAGCAGTAGATTGTAGATGCATGGTCGAGTGAAGCTCCGACTGAATCAGATGTCCCGGCAGCTTGGTCGTCGAGGTGGGTATCAGCAGTGTTGTTGTCGAGGTAGAGGTAATCTTCGAGTCTTAGCAGGGTTGCAGCATCAGCCAGTCGGTAGAAGTGACGCGTTGGCACAGACCCAAGTCTCACCGATCTCCCGTAGCTTGCTTGCTGGCCCAAGCAGTACATGCGCACGTGCTAGTCCTGCATGCATGGCCGTGCAGGGAACACCCTTCCTTGCCTGCTCGTCGCGCACGCTGGCTCCACACGTGGTTGCCGGCTCCTGGCAGCAATAATGGACGGTGAAGGGGCACTGGGGCAGGCCGCCATCGGTATGGTGTCGATGTCGGTCTTGGGAGCGCCTCCGGCAGCTCCGATGATCTCGCGCCGTCCTTGTCTGTTTGCTCGTGTGTAACACTTAGGCATATGATGTGCGTGCATGAGCATGAACGCACCCAGCGCATATACTGGTCTAGGGGCCGCGCCCTCTGCAACCTCGGCCGTGTCACCGTCGTTCTCGCTATAGTCTCCCGGCAGCTTGCAGCAGCATTGTTGTCGTTGGCGCTCCATGGCCCTCCGGCAGCCTCACCGCGGCACCGTTGTCGTTGTCGATGGCGCCTCCGTAGCCCTCCGGCAGCCTCGCAGCGGCGCTGTTGGTGGTGGCGGCCGCTCGTAGTCGATCGTGAGGATGCGGACGACGGTGATCTCGGCGCAGACACGGGCTCCGGCGTTGTGGAGATGGGCATGTCATCCTCCAGCCCGGGCATGCATGAGCTCCGGCGGCAGTGGGGAAACGTCGGCGCCGGCGGAGTGCCATCTTGGCTTGGGTGCGGCTTGCTCGATGGCCACGGCTCGGGCATAGAGCTCAGACCATCTTATATGGCATGACGTCGGGCTGCGGCGGCCGGCGGCGTCTGGATGGCGATGCAGGTTGTCGACGCATAGTTGCTGGGCGTCGATGAACTCGATGGCCATCTGCGCATCGTGGGCGCGAGCCATCGGCGATGTGTTGGATTGATCTCTACCCTAAGGCCCAAAGGCCTTAGCCTTGATCCGCGCCCTGATCGGGGGCACCCAACCCAACTCCGTGTTGGTGGGCCCCCGTCGCCAGCGCCACAATAAATAGAAGGTGGGGGCCGGGGGGCACGCACATCGAGAATCACCGTGCCCCGACTCCCCACCTACATCCTAACCCTAACCCGATCTCGAGGGGTCGTGCTGCGGCGGCGGGAAGCTCAACCGGCCTGCACTGCACTGGCCATCGCCGCCCAGAGCGGATCTGCCCCGACCCGTCACTGCGCAATGCTGCCTAAGAGCAGACGCCACCAACGAACGTGATGGCGTCATCGTCCTCAGAGCAAGGTATACTATCCTATCCCTCCTCTCGGTTTGATCTTGCACACGCGCACGCACACGTGCACATCTGTTTGTTCCTAGAACTGGAAACAGAGAGAGAACCCGAGTCGATCCCGCACCTAGCGATCCATTATTAGACCTAACAATGGTACCAGAGCCTATCTAGGTTGTGGTTTTAACTCGGTAGAAGAATAAAAGGGTAAAGGAATCGAGCAATAGAGAAAATAGAGAACAAATCAAGAAAGAAATCGAGAGAAGCTCGAAACCCTAACCCTAACCCTAGATCTAACCCACCCGACATACCTGGCCCTTCTTTCCTCGTCTACTCCTTCTTGCTTTTCTTCTCTTCTCCTTCTCTTCCCTCCGCCGTTTCCCTCTTTTCCCGTACCCCAGAGATCCCCTCAACGGAGCCGCGCGCGAGACGCACACGACTCCGGCGAGGAGGCCCATAGGGCACAGTATCGCTTCGTGTGGACGCACACCGAGCCAAGAAAGCAAGAGAATGGGTACTGGAATGTGGATCCGGCCATGGCACGGCCGCCGGCGTCGAGGATGAACGCGGCAGCGCAGCCTCTGGCCGGAACAGAGAAGTGAGTGAGAGGGCGAGGGAACTAGAGAGAGAGAGGGAGAAGGAGAGGAGGCGAGCTAGATCCGGCCCGCCGGCAGATGGCCGGCGGCCATGCCGTCCGCCGCGCCGGAGTTCAAGCCGGCGACGGCGGCGACGGGCAGAGGCGAGGAGGGAGAGGCGAGAGAGAGCCAGGCGAGAGTCGCGGGTGAAGAGGAGAAATGACCTAGGGTTTCCGCGGGCGTTGCCCGGCCGCGGAGTTTTTTATACCTCCCGAAACGCGCGCTCAGCCATCCGATCAGGATGAACGGCTGAGATCGCGCGAGGGGGGGGGCCGGCCGGCGCGCGCGCAGGTGGGCCGGTTTCACGGCCCAGGCCCAGGTTGCGGCCTGTTAGCTGCGGGCCGCACAGTAGCAAGCCGTTTTCACAAGTGGGCCGGGCCGCGGAGGCGGTATTGGGCTGCACAGTAACGGGCTGCACAGTAACGGGCTGCACAGTGCTAGATTTTCGGCCCGTTTCGTAGATGAACAGTAACATTTTATATTTTTCATTCTGTTTTGAATCAAATTTGAATATTTTTGCACAGAATTTGATCTCTTTTCATTTTGAACCAAAGGGATAAATGTTTAGAGAATAGAAATACAGATTTTCACAGATCTTGCTTCAAAATAGAATTATTTTATTCATGTTTCCGCTGCACAGATAATTGTTTTGACTTGAATTTAAATTTGAACCAAAGGGATAATTTAAATTTTGAGTTACAGATAATTTCAGATTAAATTGTAATGTTGTTATTTTCTGACCAAAGTTGATGATAACAATATTATGATTCCACAGATTAATTTTTCTAGATTAAATTGTAATGTTGTTATTCTCTGACCAAAGTTGATAATAACAATATTATGATTTTCATGCTTTTGTCATTATTGTTATAATATTCTCACTTGAGCTAACCTATTTCAGCTGGTTTTCCTATGATGGTTTCCATCAAGGATATTCCGATTTTGAAAGGCGACAACTATAATGAATGGTATAAGAAGTTGGATCTCTTCGTTACCATGGTTGAGCTAGATTGGGTCCTTTCTGCACCGGTTCCAGTAGAGCCTGAGAGACCGGTCAGAGGGGAAGATGTTACAGATGCTTCTTGGAAGCAAACAGAGCTCGCCTACAAGGCGAGCAAACAGAGGTATGATGCTGATCATGCCAAATGGCTGCCTGCCAACAAGAAATGTTTGGCAGTGGTCAAGAACACAATAGAGCCTGCCATTTTGGGGGCAATCACAGATTTTCCTACTGTCGTTGAGTACCTTGACAAGATAAGGAGTCAGTATACCGGCTCCTCAAAGACTTATGCTACCCAGTTGATCAAACAACTGGTTACAGAGAGGTACTTGGGAGGTGGGATAAGAGAGCACATCCATCGCTAGGTGAACATCAACAACAGGCTTAAACCAATGGATATGGAGTTCAAACTAGAACACATAGTTCATTTGGTTTTTGCTTCGTTGCCAAAAGAGTTTAACAACTTTGTTATCAATTGCAACATGAACCCTGAAAAATGGGATATTGAAAAGACCATAGCGATGTGTGTTCAAGAAGAAGAGAGAATAAATATTGCACATGGTGGATCTATAAACTATGTGAACAAGAAAAGACACAATAAAGATATTCCCTCTTCATCCAAAGGAAAGGGACCCCAGTTGGCTCAGCCGCAGCACAGGCCCAAGTTTGGGCAACCTTAGTGGAGAAGGATCAGTGCCTTCACTGCAAACAGAAGGGACACTACAAGACAAATTGTCCCGACTACCTAAAGATGATCATGGAGAAATGAGGTGAGAACATTATCTCATTTGTAGATGAATCCCTGTATAAAGATTATTCGAAATCTACTTGGTGGATTGACTCAGGAGCAACAATTCATGTTGCAAACTATTTACAGGGATTCCGTTCAACGAGAACTACGGGAAGAGGAGAAAACAGAATTAAAGTCGCAAATGGAGTCGAAGCAGATGTTGAGGCGGTGGGAGACCTCCTCTTAGAGCTCGACACAGGCTTTAATTTATTACTTAAAGATGTATTTTATGTTCCCATAATTCAGATAAACTTGATAAGTGTGTCTCGTCTTGATGACGATGGATTTGCATGTCGTTTTGGAAACGACATGTGTGTAATAGAATTTGATGATACAGTTGCTTCGATTGCTTTTAGAAGAAATCATCTTTATTTATTATCGCTACGTGAAAGTGTGAATTCCGTATATGATGTGAATGCGACTGTGTCTGCAACCACAGATAATAACAGAAAACGAAAGAGAACTCAGGACACATCGTCGAAATTATGGCACTGTCGTTTAGGCCATATTTCGAGGGGGAGAATAGAAAGGCTGGTTAAGAATGAAATTCTACCTCCTCTTGAGTTCTCAGACTCAGACAAATGCATTGATTGCATTAAAGGAAAATATATAAAGATAACAAAGAAAAATGCTGAGCATAGCGCAGGTATTTTAGAATTAATTCACACAGATATCTGCGGTCCATTCTCAGTTAAAAGCATAGACGGTTATCACTCTTTCATAACATTCACAGATGATTATTCCCGTTATGGATATATTTATCCAATAAAAGAGAAATCAGAGGCATTAGATAAATTTAAAGAATTCAAGGCTGAAGTTGAAAATCAGCACAATTTAAAGATAAAAGTTGTCCGTTCTGACCGTGGAGGGGAATACTACGGTCGGCATACCCCATACGAACAGGTTCTAGGACCTTTTGCGAGGTTCCTAACAGAACAAGGAATAGTTGCCCAGTACTCTATGCCGGGCGATCCTCAGCAGAACGGAGTAGCTGAAAGACGGAATCGTACCCTGATGGATATGGTACAAAGCATGATCGGCTATTCTACGCTACCGGTGAGTTTATGGATGGAGGCGTTGAAAACCGCTGTCTATATTCTCAACAGAGTACCCAGTAAAGCGGTGCCTAAAACACCATATGAACTGTGGACAGGAAAGATACCCTCGCTGAATCACCTACGGGTGTCGGGGAGTCCTGCTGAGGCAAAGATATTCAACCCAAACATTGGGAAATTGGATCCCAAGACAGTGAGTTGCCATTTTATTGGTTACCCAGAAAGATCAGAAGGATATCGTTTCTACTGTCCAGACAGATTTACAAAGTTCGTAGAAACGAGACATGTTACCTTCCTAGAAGAAGAGATGATTCGGGGAAATATAGCAGTTCGAAAGATTGTTCTTGAGGAGAAGCGGGTATGTGCACCCACTCCAATGATTCAGGAACCGTTTTTCTCACTGCCTACTGAGACTGCGCCGGCGGTACGAGTTACTGCGATGCCAGTTCCCGAATTGATCCCTTCTGTGGCGATGCTGAATGAAAATGTGGAACCTGTCCTTCAGGATCCTATAGATAATAACATTGCCACAGATCAGGGGGAGCCATCACAGGCTCTAGCAGAGAATATTCGAACAGAAGAGGCTCCTAGGAGATCTCAAAGAGAAAGAAGATCAGCTATTCCCGCTGATTATGAAGTGTATAACACAGAAGAGTTTCGAATGGAAGATGATCCCATCTCATTCGAAGAAGCCATGAGAAGCAGACATTCATCTAAATGGTTTGAAGCCATGGAAGATCAAATGAAATCGATGAGGACCAACCGAGTTTGGGACCTAGAAGAAATTCCTGAAGGAGCCAAAACAGTAGGCTGTAAATGGGTCTACAAGACAAAATGTGACTCCAAAGGGAATATAGAAAGATACCAGGCTCGTCTTGTGGCAAAAGGATTTACATAGAAGGAAGGAATAGATTATAATGAGACCTTTTCTCCGGTCTCATATAAAGACTCTTTCAGAATAATTATGGCCTTGGTTGCACATTTCGATCTGGAATTGCACCAAATGGATGTAAAGACGGCATTCCTAATTGGGGATCTCGAAGAAAGAGTTTACATGGCACAACCTAAAGGTTTTGTCGTAAAAGGAAAAGAAAATATGGGATGTCATTTAAAGAAATCCATTTATGGATTAAAGCAACTTTCAAGACAGTGGTACTTGAAGTTTAACGAGACTATAAAGAAGTTTGGGTTTACAGAGAATGTTGAGGATAATTGCATTTATGCAAAGTTCAAGAAAGGGAAATATATTTTCCTGGTACTGTATGTGGATGACATTCTGCTAGCGAGTAGCGATGTCAGTCTACTATTAGAAACAAAAGAATTCTTGTCATCGAATTTTGACATGAAAGACCTTGGTGAAGCCTCATTTGTGCTAGGGATTGAGATTCACCGAGATAGAAGAAATGGGGTACTTGGTTTGTCACAAGAGACATACATACAAAAGACTCTAGAAAAATATAGTATGCAAGCGAGTAAGCCTACTCCTGCTCCGATAGTCAAGGGTGACAGATATGGAGACTTTCAGAGTCCCAGAAATAAATATGAAAAAGAACAGATGAAAACTGTTCCGTATGCCTCGGCAGTCGGAAGTTTACAGTATGCCCAAGTGTGCGCACGCCCTGACTTAGCCTTTTTCACTAATGTGCTTGGCAGATTTCAGAAAGATCCAGGTCTAGAACACTGGAAACTTGTAAAGAAAGCCTTGCATTATGTGAAAGGCACAAAAGGCCTCATGCTAACATATAGAAGAAGCGATTCTTTAGAGATTAAAGGATACGCAGATTCAGACTTTGCGGGAGATGAAGATGATAGAAAATCCACGACGGGTTACATCTTCACTCTCGCAGGGGGAGCTATATCATGGAAAAGGTCTAAACAATCGGTCACAGCAACATCGATGATGTATGCTGAGTTTATAGCATGCTACGAGGCCTCCGGACAGGTAGAATGGTTAAAAAAATTTATACCTGGCTTAAGAGTGGTGGACAGTATAGAAAGACCACTAAAGATGTACCGCGATAACCAGCCAGCAGTGTTTTATGCTCATAACAACAAGAAGAGCACGGCTACCAAGTCGATACAGATAAGATTTTATTCGATAAAAGATAGAATCCAGGATCACACCATAAGTCTCGAGCATATAAGAACAAAAGATATGCTTGCAGATCCGCTAACGAAAGGCCTACCACCCAGCGTGTTCATGGAACACGTAGCCGGCATGGGAATGAGGTACAACCTATGATCTCTGGATAATAGAGGCCCAAAAGGATTATAGAATCTATTTCTGAATAGAGGCGTGTATTGTGGCTATTGATTCTATCGGCAGTTGCACGTGACAATGAGATATGCCCTGTACATAAATCTGTGATGAGATAAGAAAAATAGAAAAGTGAAAGAGAAAGATAATGTGAGATCAAGGGGGAGATTGTTGGATTGATCTCTACCCTAAGGCCCAAAGGCCTTAGCCTTGATCCGCGCCCTGATCGGGGGCGCCCAACCCAACTCCGTGTTGGTGGGCCCCCATCGCCAGCGCCACAATAAATACAAGGTGGGGGCCGGGGGGCACGCACGCGAGAATCACCGTGCCCCGACTCCCCACCTACATCCTAACCCTAACCCGATCTCGAGGGGTGGTGCTGCGGCGGCGGGAAGCTCCACCGGCCTGCACTGCACCGGCCATCGCCACCCAGAGCGGATCTGCCCCGACCCGTCATTGCGCGACGCTGCCTAAGAGCAGACGCCACCAACGAATGTGATGGCGTCGTCGTCCTCAGAGCAAGGTATACTATCCTATCCCTCCTCTCGGTTTGATCTTGCACATGCGCACGCACACGTGCACATCTGTTTGTTCCTAGAACTGGAAACAGAGAGAGAACCCAAGTCGATCCCGCACCTAGCGATCCATTATTAGACCTAACACGATGGCCTTCGGCCGTGATGGCACGTGATCGACAGCACCCTTCAAGCTTTTGGCTTTTGGCCGTGGCATCTCAATACGGCCCCCATCTCCACATGATGCATGCATGCGTACGTAGATGATCCGTGGGAGAGAAGAGATCCAAAATAGAATGAAATCAATCTATACCATTGGTGAGCAGTAGGGCCATATGGGGTCCTTCCTCTTGCCAAGTTCCGAGCGGATGGCAGCGCGGCGCCATCCACAGACCTTGGCGTCGTCGCCGTTGTCTTGTCAACGCAGTCCTGCGGATGCTTGCCCGCCATCGGAGGCGTTGCTCGCCGTTGAAGCGCCGCCATGAAGAGAGTCGTTGACGATCACCTGTGCTTGCCGTCGGGGTTGTCGTTGGCATCACTGTCCTTTGTCATCATTGGCCCCGCCTCTGGCAGCCTCACGGTATCGGCGTCGGCGTCGGCGTCGGCTTGGCGCCGTCACCCCTCTCGGCAACCTCGTAGCGTCGGCGGCGGTGGCAAGATCGTCATCTCCTGCGCCTCCGGTAGTCCTGCATCCTCCTCGTCAGCTCGCAGGCGATCATGGGCATCCCTCGATGGCTCGATGCATACGGAGGTGATCTTGTGCTGCGTGGCAAGTCTTCGTGTTCTCGTACCGGCCGTAGTGTTGGTGTTTGGAGACGCTATCCTGCTTGGGCATGGGCTCCTTGATAGACGTGGCTCGGGCGGCGAGCCTCGATCGAGATGAGGCCCTGTTGTGTGGCGACGGTGAGCGGCGCTAGTGGCGAGCTTAGTTGTGGTCCGGCGGCGTCTCCATGAGCGGCCGCCGTGCTGGCCGTGCCATGAGTCTTGAACATGACAATCTAGATGTCTTGCATCGAGATCAGGAAGACATCTTCAGGGGCAGGCCTGTGCTCCAGCCCCCACCGATCCACGCATGCTGCTGAGAGAAACAAAGAGAGGATCAATATAAGCGGTGCTCACCCATGGATGTAGTGCAGGCCATCTTTCTCCTCTCCTTCACGTCTTGTTCCTTGTAGATGGATTCTTGATCGAGGAGTGGTAGACGGATCTCGATCTACGGCAGTCTCGTCTGCGTGCTCGCCGAGAGCCGAGGTGGACGTGGATGACGAGCAGGAGAGCGCGACGCCGCTCTGCTCGGCGGCCGGACCAAGGTGGACGTCGATGGCGTAGCTGTCTTGCTGTTCAGCGTCGCTGGCCGTCGATGGAGTCGTGGTGGTTGGGCTCCGGGCTCCTTCCTCCGTGAGAGCTTTCCTCCGTGCGCCGGCTTTGCTCGAAAAGAAGAGCCCCCCCCCCCCCCCCCCCCCCCCACCCCCACACACACACACCCCTTTGCGTGCAGACCTCATGGTCTTATATAGGCAAGGACCAGAGCAAGCAGATGGACCCAGGCTATGCGTCGAGCGCCGCCGGCTCGTGGAACTACTCCGCGCAGATCACGCACAAGCTGTTTAGCGAGATCACGTATGTTGCTTTTGTTCCAAAATGGATGCGCACACGCGTGGTACTATCCTCTAGCCGTACGTCGGTGTCGTACGTCGGTGTGGAGCTCATGTCCACTGAGCTGTGGGGCTAGCTCAACGCAACCCCACCTGTCAGCTTGAAATCTTCTACTCTTGTCCTGGGCATAGTTAGCACACCAGCGGCTGACAAGCGGACCCAGCGTGTCGTCTCTTATACGCGTATACACGGCGTACGTGTAGTTTGGAGACAGGATAAGAGCATGCCTGCGATACGACGACGCCATGCATGCTGGCTGCCACGTAGGGGAACTACCAATTGTTTCATCTTGTGCACAAATTATCTATGCGTTGACTCCAGAACAAGTATGCACAAAGTTGCATGTACGCCCTAATTGGCTTGTCACGTACATACGTAAATGCCCGTGCGACATGCTAGCTTGTTCGTTTTTTTCTTCCTTGAGCACACATGATCCATATTAACAAATAGCTCATATGGCACAAAATCTCGTCAAACACCGCAGTCGGAGACGGAAACTTCGAACTTAAGCCAGCACTCATCAACATGGTGCAAGCTAGTCCATTCTGCGGCAAGATGAATGAGGACGCCAATGCCCATCTCCAACACTTCCTGGAGATATGCAGCACATTTACCGTCAGAGGTGCATCCGTTGATGCCGTTCGTCTTCGGTTATTCCCATTTTCATTCTACGGAAGGCGAAGCAATGGTTCTATGCCGACCGAAATGCCGTTGACACTTGGAAAAAATGCTTCAATGCATTTCTTGAAAAATTCTTTCGGGTGGGCACCCTAAATGCCCTCCAAAATAAGATTTCTGGCTTCCAGCGAAACAATGACGAGTCCATCGCGGAGGCTTGGGAAAGCTTCCAAGAGTACATTACTGCTTGCCCACACTACGGCATGCAGAATTGGTTCCTAATTCAGACCTTCTACCATGGGCTCAAGTGTTCCGCACGTGAGCATATTGATGCTGCAGCTGGAGGGGCATTCTTTTCACTGGAAGTTGGCCCCTCCCAACGTCTTGTCGAGAAAATGGTCAGAAATCAAGGATGGAGCGACAAACGTGCTCCAATGCATGCTCGTGGAGTCCATCAATTTGATGGAATGGACATGTTGACGGCCAAAATGGATCTTCTCATGAAGAAATTGGGGGCCCCAGCACACGAGACAGCTCAAGCCATGGACGCTCGCATGACCGCGAGGTTTGTGGAAATTCAGGCCATTCAGGAAATAATTGTCCAGAAACCCGTGAACATCCATTCTACATCAACAACAATGGGAGCAACAACAACAACGGATTCCGTCCGAACAACTGCACCAACCAAGGGTGGAACTCAAGGCTAAACCTCACCTTCGATCCACCCCAGGGAGGTAAAAACTTCAATAATAATGGCAATAATTTCAGCAATCAGCCTTCCATCAAAGACCTTGTGCTAGGCCAAGTTAAAATCAATGAAAATATTAGTAAAAAGTTCCTTACAACCGATAAAATCTTGGAAAGCATATATTCGAAGATGGAATCTTTATCTTCTACCATGAAAAATCAATTGAGCCTTAATAAAATGATAAAAACCCATGTAGCTCAGCTTGCTGCTTCTTTACCTTCAAATGAAATGGGGAGAATTCCGGGGCAACCCAAAAATTCTCCGTGTGAAAAGATTAAAGAGGTAACCACGAGGGGAGGTAAGTCCACTCGAGACCCGCCATATCCGACTAATGCAGCAGGAAATAACAAGAAAGTACAGGTAGAAGAAAGCGAAGACGAGGAGGAAATGGAAGAAAATCCTGAGGAGAACTCTCCTCAAAAGAACTCAGAAGCAAAGACCAGAAGCAAGACCGCTCCACATGAGTTCTACAACATGACGCTACAACCTTTCCCATGAAGAAACAGGAAACCCACTAAGGAAGAACAATTTGTGAGGTTCGTGGAGGTAATTAAAAAGCTCTATGTGAATATTCCATTACTAGAAGCTATGCAAGTTCCGACATATGCAAAGTACCTCAAAGACATCCTCAACAACAAGCGTCCAATGCCGACAACGGAGGTAGTAAAGCTAACGGAGGAATGTAGCGCAGCGATCCTAAATACTCTCCCAGAAAAGAAGAAAGACCCCGGATGTCCCACCATCTCGTGCACGATTGGGACACAACATTTTGATCACGCCCTATGTGACCTTGGAGCCAGCGTCAGCGTGATGCCCAAGGTAGTATTCGATAAACTGAATCATACTCTATTATCCCCTACGGCTATGTGCTTGCAGCTAGTGGACCAATCAGTTCGCTACCCAGCGGATATAGCAGAAGATATCGCGGTGAGAATCCGGAGTTTCCTCATACACGTTGACTTCGTTGCCTTGGATATGGAAATTGCACAACAACACCTCTCATCCTCGGGTGACCATTCTCAAGCACTGCGAACGCAAACATTGAAGTCGGGGCAGGAGAAATCAATTTGAGCATAAATGGAATGGAGAAGAAGTTTGCCTTCAAGCCAAGAGTAGAAAAATGCTCAATGGTAAGAATACTTTATGGCAGGGGCAATATGCAGAAAAATGAGGTAACTCCTCCCAAACAAAAGACAAACGTCGTGGTCATCACAATGAAGAAGCACCAGGAGAACGAACAACGTCGTCAGGCAACCCGAGCCCCAAAGAAGAAATCAAATGGCACGCCCAAGACGACCGAGAAAACAGGGGCAAAACAGAAGCCCTCTGATCCAAAGAAAGACGCCACACCAAAGAAGACAATTAGAGTTTGGCGCAAGAAAGAAACAGCCTCGTCTGTGTCACGATTCCAGGACCGGATGACGTTAAATCAAGCTAAACAAACGCCGAAGAAGTCCAACTCAAGGACTTAAAAATGCGAGCACTCGCCGTGAGGTAAACCAGTATGTATCACTCATATTTGATTCCTCAAATTTAAATTCTGCATCAGCAGATTTAAATTTTGAAATTAGCAGCATGATTAGCTTAGAAAGAGAGAAAAGAAGAAAAAAATGGTGCTGGAGGGTTCGGCCGAACTGCATGTTTTCGGCCGACCCTACCACCATGTGTTGAGTGCAGGAGACAAGGCTGATCAAAGTTCTGTGCAAAAGATGGTGATTACTGTTCGGCCATCCCCCCCCCCCCCCCCCCTCCACCCCCCATGATTCGGCCGAAGCACACTCTCCACTGTTCCTGTCATCTCACCACCGAAAGCAACACTACCACCTGCAACTCTATGCCATAGCTCAAGGACATCGATGAACGAGCACCATGGAGTTCGGCCGAAGCAATGATGTTCGACCAAACCACCTCCTCCCCGTTCTGCCATAAATCAAAGAGCTCTCTGCCTCACTCTCGCACACCACAACTCGAGCAACCAAGTCCCAGCTCCAGAGCGCTCTTTCCTTTCGCTTTCTCAAACTTTTGAAGCTTTGCATTAGTAGTTCTTAGTTAAAGAAAATCTCAAAAATATTCTCAGTTTTAGTAGCTACCAAATAAAATTCTGCTGGTCGGAGGAAGGTTTGTCAAGGTACTTCAGACTACTAATCGCTAATCACATTTTATCCTTGCATTAGTTTTCCGGGTATTCGCTAATATTTTGCTCGAACCATGTCATGGGCATCATAGATAAAGAGTGGTGCAAAGAAGGTGATGCACATCAGGTTCAAGAGCCGGTCTGACAGCAGTTCGCAGACGCCAACACACGTCTCGGACAGCATGTCGGTAGACTCCATCCCGCTGCCAAGCCAAGGAGCAACATCAAGGAGAACCCGGGTCCTAACGGAAGAAGGACAAATTGTCTTGAGGACGGACCTAGCAAGGCAAGCTATCTCCATGATGAGAGACCGATCGTTTGAACATACTTGCATTTTTGATAAGGAACTCCTCACAAAAACCGGTATGGACAAACGAGTTTGGGTCCGTCTTCCACAATGTCGGCTGGTCGGAATTTTGGAGTATTACAGAGCCAGGTTCAAAACTCCTCGCTCTTGAATTTCTTAGCACACTTGAGGTTAAAGACACCGGCATAAATTTTCGCATGTTTAATGAAGAATTCTCTTGCACGCACTATTAGCAATGCACTGGGGTTTAACAAAAGATGCTCTCTAGATTCTTATGAATGTTTCCACAACTTCGATAGAAATAAATTTTGGAGAAAATTTCTGGCCAAGAAAGTAGTAGAGCACCACGAACTAATGACATTCATAACCCTACCTTAAAGTTTATGCACAGCTGGTTGGCCATGACTTTGCACCCACGTGCTGATTTGAGGCCTATTAGAACTGATGAGCTTTTGATCATGAACGCCATGGTAAAGAAAATTAAGTTTTCTCCTGTAAAATCCATGGCGGAGCACTGGCGCTCCACTCCCACTCGAGTGGGCAGCATTGAGATGACTTCTTTAGTCACACGAATTGCGCATGCTTTGGACATTCTTGATGGTGCCACAGTCACTTCTCTTAAAAAAAGAACGTCCTACAATTACCGGGGAACACTTTGTTCAGGGCCACATGCTCCGCGTGGCGGCCAACGGTTCTTTGATCATGATTTACATTGGCTATATAACTGAAGTTGCGTTGCCATGCATGAGACTTGGGTTATATGCCGTATAAAGACTAACCCTTTCACTGGAAGAGGGGAGGCCTCCTCGTCCAGTAAGGAGAGAACCAGCTCGTCATAGTGTTTCGGGTGCAGGACCAACCACAAGGAGAGAACCAGCTCGTCATAGTGTTTCAGGTGCAGGACCAACCACGAGGGCCAGGACTAGATGGATGGAGGAAACCGTAGGGCCATCTCATCCTCAACCTCCACCACCAGAAACGTCCGCGACAGCTGCATCCCAAGAAGCATACTCCGGAGGATGGCCCACTGGGTCATATGGCTCAGGGTACGCCGAAGGGGCATATCATGGAGGACCTTCATACCAGCAATTCGGTCCTGAACCGGGGAGGACATAGTCTGCACACTTCCCACCAAACTACTACGTGAGTATTTCACATGTGGTGGAGACGGTGGATGACACCAACACAAGAGTTCAGCAGATTTAGACGACCCTCGACCAAAACACCAAGCTGATGACCAACTTCTTCGGCAGTTGGAACCCGTACACATAGTCGACCACGTTTGGGGGGAGAGGCCCCCGCCAAGGTAAGTACCACAAATAACAATCCCGATGCAGCTCGTTATTTGTATAATTACTTAGTTAGTTTATCTTCTATATAAAAAACAATTAAAATTTGAAAATTTTGAAAATTCAAAAAAATATTTGATTTGAAAAATAACTCCCAACTAGGACATGAATCTTGTTTATGCTCCTTTCTTTTGGAAATGATGAATAGGTGCTCTGTTAATTTTCTGCAAGTACCTTGTTTACAACATGATACTCTACAAGTACTTCAATTACCGGACATAAGTGAAATATGAACCTGAAACTTTGTGGGAGCACATGTTAATACAAACCTAAGGTGTTCAGAGGCATGATTTGGCTACAGTTTGATAGAGTTCCCTTATTGCTCTAGTATGGTGAAAATCTCGGATGATTTATTTCAAAATTAAAAAGACATGTTCCTCAATGGTTATGAAATACCTACCAAGGCCAAATACTTTACATGATAAACCACCATAGAACACTTAGTTTGGTAAATGAGCCAAGTCAAATGTTGAGTCCTTAAGAGGTATGCCTTCATGATCCCTAATCATTCGTGTTCACCATTCCACATCCATCTACGCCATCAAACAAATTTTCATGGTTTTGATCCTACACTCCATAAAAATTCCATCAAAAATTCCCTGCAAGAAAGGACATGGACCATTAGTATTCAAAAAAATTTATTGAAAAAAAGAGAGAAAAAAGAAAAAGAAAAGAGAAAAAGAAAAGAAAGAGATGGTCCATGATCAAAGAAGGGAAACAAAATATCCACAAAAAATAAGGAGTCCAAAAGACCATTGTTCCATGTGTGAGTCCACCATCCGTGATCACTTTCATCTTTATCGGAGTTTGAGTCGGCATACACCTCTAAACAACCAATCTTTGGCTTAGCAATATTTTGCAAACTAAGTGAGTCTCATACTACCTACCCAAGCTCCCGATAAGCCTTGTAGCTGTAGGATGTTGAGGCTAAAGAAAAACCTTTGGAGAGGTTTATACACCACTTGAGCGTTTGAGAGTACCATATGAGGAACATTGTTTTTAAAAAATTATCGAAAAACTCCGAGATAGACTCCAAAACAAGCAGTGAGTGGGATGATACTAAGATAAGATGTTCTAGCCCTCAACCGCCCAAGGCAAGGTGAAACTATACGCCCTGCGGGTATTAAGGTATGAAATTCACAAAAGCCAGGAAGTTCAAATGAAATAGAGTGTTGGGTTATACACAGGTACCTGCAGAATGTTAACATTGACACAACTCCTTGATCCACCGAGCCTAAGTCTTAAGTTTTGCTTAGGGACGAGCAAAGGTTCAAGTTTGGGGAATTTCTAGGCGGTCGTTATTATGGCAGAACCGCCCGAATTAATCCGGCTTAAGTGCGCTAACCATCACCATAGAGGCAATCCGGGCTAACACGCAATTAAAACGGAGTAAAATGACAATCTGTTGGGTAACATCCCGATGCAACCACTGGAATTTCGATCGAAATAATGTATACATACAACCCACGCGAAGGTGAGTCCAGAGATTACAACAATCCACAAATATTACATCATAGAGTTCAATAGGAATTATTATTACAAACCAAGTTTGAGTTCATTCATTAAACAAGAACTTTCAGAGTTTAATAGTGCAGCGGAGAATAAATGATAGTTCTAACGACGATACAAGATATCATGATGAAGCCCATACATGACATCATTCAGCGTTATCATCGTTGGCCGGGGACGCATCCCATTCCACCGACCAACCAGAAGGAAGAGTACACGGCCAAGTCAAACTAGAAACCATATCCTCAAAGGTCTCACCTAAAAAAACCACAAGCAAGGCTGGGTATACTAATAATCAACAAGGCTTACCCGACTAGTGGTATATACTTAGCTAATTCCTAGACATGCAAGGCTTTTGGCTGAGGGTTGTTTTTGCCAAAAAGCATCTAAGAGTGAGTCCTTGCTTTCAAGTTTTAGCATCAAGTTCTAGTTGATTAACCATTCTAGGTAAGCAACTGTCCAGATCACGCATGGTGAAAAATAATTAACTGAGCATCCAACAATATTAATCATCATCATTATTCCTCTTCTTACTCTATATGGTAAAAGGGTTAAGCAGTCTCAATGGCCGCGAGAAACAGACGATTCAAATCGAATTTCTTCACCTTGCAAGGGAAACCTAAACACACATCACGTGGTTACTCAGAGTCACACATGCAAATTTTTTCCTTTATTCCTGTTTCATGGAATAGGGCCACCGTCCTCGAGTATAGAGGTCCATGAACCACGGTACGGCGCCGGGCCGTGGCTGCTCTTGCACTCACCATGTGCCCATGGGAACGGCGTCAAGACGGTGGGAGGTATGTCCACGTCCCGATTCAATTAGGTACTTAAGCTTACCGATTACCATATTCTCGGCATGTGGTTAGTTTTAATGGTATCTCATGAATGCATATGTATGAGTTGTTTTAATGGTACAATATAAATAACTATTTCACTGTAAAGTTGTAATTCAACAAAACTCAAGTTAAGTTGTGTTGATGCTAGATTTTGACACATGTTGAATCGGCGTCAGAAGAAGAGATTGGCCGATGCGGCAGATCTAAAGGCTACAGTGAAGAATCGGCCGATTGAGGCTACAGTTGGGAATCGGCCGATTGGCGATGCAACTTGCGCCAACAGATAGGGAGGATGAAACTATTGGAACCACAACAGAGGATTCCGGTCAAAAGTGGCCTAATATTGGTCAACAGAACAATGCTGATTCGATCGAGAAGTAATGGAAAGAGTCCTGATTGGATTAGGAGATGGCGGCGGAAGATTCTGCGGGAGTCCGTTTCCTTTATAAAAATATTATAGATATAGTAGTTTTTCTGTTTAAAATAAGATTGTAACAAGTTGTAATCGATCAAGAGTCCTGGTTCTGGGGTATAAATAGGAGTCGTCAGGGCTTTGTAGACACAACAAATCAATCAACAAAACACATCTACTTTTTCATAGCACTTTACTTTCAAGTCGGTGACTTCGCCAATACTTTTTCTTCTTTCACGAGTTCGTACGGATTGACAGGGCTGCATCGACTCGATCTCCGGCCAATTGTTGGGTTCCGCTTATCGAATAACATCTGAGCTTTAACCTCGGGCGCATCGCTGTGGCTTCGTTCGGATTTATTCATCTGTTATCGATATTTACTAGAATCATAGGTTTTACCTGTTGTTCCAGTATTATCACCAGTTATCCAGCTTGAGATTGGAACTATCGGCTTTATTATCTCTCTCCCTCGTTCATCGTCATATAGCCGATTAGATCTATTTTCAAGTGTTGCATCCGTAATAATTGTTTAAGTTGCTCCAGCAGTTTTCTTTTGCAATTATTACGTGATTATCGGCTGATCCATAGCCGGTCATCTTCATAGCAAATCGGCCTATTCGCCGATACGCTCTTCGGGACAGATCGGAACCCCAGCCGATCGGAACGCCCGGAATTTAATACTTTTATTTCCTTGTCAATCAACAGGTCAGATTGACTAGCACGCCGCGCGAACCGCACCAGGGCAATAACCCGAACAGGAGCTAAGCAGATTCTCCCGGGTCGTGTGTCCGACGTTGAAGGTCATCGGCCGATTCCTGGCCGATTTTTAGCGCCAACACACTTTTGGCACGCCCGGTGGGACACAACATCAAGATCCAATATGTCAAAGAACGCATAAGTTTTTGAAAACAACATCATTGAGGTCACAGAAGCAGATCTCAAGGACGACCAGAAATAAGAACTGGCAAAACATCTGGAGGATTACAAAAGGATGTATCTACAGTCTTTCGGTCGTACCAGAAGCGGGAGGCAATCAAGAAAGCTCCTCTTCCAGTTCCCCGCCACATCACCATTGCTGAGGATTCGGGCAAGATGTCCGATATGATCCAACAGTCCGTCTACCAGGCTTTCATCGACCAATCCTCGGTGATGACCAATACGGTGTATAACGCCGTCATCAGTTCTCTGGTCAGCGGAGCAGCTCAAGGATATCAGGGGCCAGCATACAGCCCACCTATTGCACCTCCAGCCAGAAGCTCACCAGGCATGTCCTACTCGGCTCCTCAGCCGATATCGACGCAACGCGAAGGATACAACACTTCGTTGCCTCCAGTGTCTCCAAGGTACAGCGGTGCACCATGTTTCCCATCGCAGGCACCGCTTCAGCCTGTCCAGATTGCCTCTGTGCAATCGCTGCCCACAAACTCAGTGCCTTTGGGCGTATCGGCAACGACGGCTTTTTCTGATCAATCAACCGGACAAGGGAACTATCCGATCCAGGCGACGTTCCATTCGGCCGCCCGGCCGACGGTCCCTCAATATCAACCAGCCCCGTCAGAAATCGGCAGGGGGGCAGGCGCTGTAGAAGCACTCCGAAGCACGGCGCCGATGACGATGTACGACGGGGCGGCGGATTCGCTTCTCCATCAACTGTCAACTACTCAGACAGCCATGACGCAACAAAATTCACCGCATGCTTCGATCCATCACCCGGCCGTACCACCGCCAATCCTCCATCATATGCCAGCACCTCGAACAGCTGTTCATCAGCAGCAAGTGGATTGGACGGCAAGAATAGCGGAGGTAATTCAGGACCAATTCAGGTTGAAGCCGAAGGTGCAGACTTATACATACAAGACGCCATACCCATCGGCCTACGACCTGCTGCCGTTTCCCCACCGATACAAGGTTCCTGATTTTACCAAGTTTTCGGGGCTGGATGACACATCTACCGTGGAGCACATTAACAGATTCATCATCCAGTGCGGGGAAGCCGCCACGCAAGATGCTTTGAGGGTGCGTCTGTTCTCGTCATCTCTGTCTGGATCGGCCTTTCAGTGGTTCACCACTTTACCACCCAATTCCATTGTTACTTGGGCCGATCTGGAAAAGCAATTCCATAAGTACTTCTACGCAGGAGTACGTGAGATGAAGCTCTCAGATTTGACAAGCCTCAGGCAGAGAAGTGACGAACCAGTAACTGGATACATACAAAGGTTTAGAGAAATCAGGAACAAATGCTATAGTCTGGCTCTGACCGATGCCAAGTTGGCCGATATCGCTTTCCAAGGCTAAGCCGGATCGTTCACCGATTGGCAGGTCAGGAAGTCCGTCCGTTTGAGCAGCGGAGGAATTTCCAGAAAAAAGTGGCATATCTGGAAGGGTCTGAATCGGAGGGAGAGGAAGAAATCGGCCTAGCAGAATGGGTAAAAGGCAAGAAGCCAATATCGTGCCCTTTTGGAAAGAAAGAACCAGAAGCATTCGGCTTTGATACGACAAAGGCCGATAAGATTTTTGACTTACTACTCCAGGAAGGGCAGATCAAGCTATCACCATACCATACCATTCCTTCGGCCGATCAGCTCAAAAAGATGAAGTACTGCAAGTGGCACAACGCCACGTCTCATGACACGAATGAATGCAAGATCTTCCGTCAGCAGATACAGTCGGCCATCGAGCAGGGAAGACTCAAGTTTGAAACCCCGGCAAAGCCGGCGAAGCCGATGAAGATTGATCAGCATCCGTTCCCGGCCAACATGGTTGACATGGGAAGAAACTCACTTCAAACCAAGGTGCTGACGTAGGTCCCAGGAAGAAGGTCACAGTGGATGAAGTCAAAGGGAAAAGGCGGGCTGAAGACAAGGGCGAAGGGTCAGAACGATCGCGCAGACTCATCACTTCCAATTTCTTGCTCAGGAAATATCGGCGGCAGCAGGAACGGTCAAGATACCACAATGAGATGATATGCCGACACGAGGATCACTGGCAATGTCCGTTCTTCATCCATTGTTGGGAAAATGACCTCCGATTGCCATCAGCCGATAACTGTCCTGAGTGCAACGAGTCAAGCTGCAATGATCGCCCGTTCAAAAGATCACGCTCCAGAGACAGAGAATCAGAGTCGATCAGCAGAAATTGGCGCGAACAAGAAGGTCGGCGCCTTTCAGTGCATAATCGGCTGGGGGGCAGAGTTGACCGGTATCACCGGTCGAAAGGCAGGATCAACCAGCAGGAGCGACTGGGAGGCAGAACCACCGTACACGATCGGCTGGAAGAGATGGCTGATGACAGGGTATCGGACGAAAACCCCCTAGGAAGGGAACCAGATTGGGAACACGCCAAATCATCGGCCAAATCAGTAAACCCCAGGTGGTGCCCTGATGGACTATCCAAATCCTAGAAACAGAGGATCCAACGCCTGCGCCAATGAGAGCAACAAGAAGAAGAGCAGAGGCAAGTGCTGGACAAGAGAAACGTCAAGTCTCAGATCTAGCGCTGCAAGAAATATAACAGCAAAGAGGTTGAGAATCAAGAATCGGCAGCTGATGTCAATATGGTGTTCATATTGCCGATGGAGTTCATGGCGCCTGCGGATCGAGACAAGGCAACAAGGGTGGAAGAGCAGATGGCGCAGTTGGTATTAGAGCCGATGACAACCACCTTTGAGAAACTAGAAGTCAAAAAACGGCAACATCTCAAGGCATTATTTCTCAAAGGGCACGTTAACGGACGACCCGTTACCAGGCTACTAGTGGATGGAGGCGCCGCAGATAACATCATGCCATATGCCATGTTCCGGAAGTTAGGCAAAAGTGATGAAGACCTGACCAAGACGGACATGATGCTCAAGGACTTCGAAGGCAACGTGTCTCCCGCCCGTGGAGCGCTCTGCATCGACCTCACCATCGGCAGTAAGACCCTTCCCACTACTTTTTTTATTATTAATGGTACGGGGTCCTACAACATGTTGCTCGGTCACGACTGGATACATGCGAATTGTAGTGTCCCATCTACAATGCACCAATGCCTCGTGCAATGGGTCGGCGATAGTACAGAGATAGTCACCGCCGATTCCACCTACAGCATCGCAGCGGCCGACACGCAACAATGGAGCTTTGAACAAGTCAGGTGTATATCCGACAGGACTTGGGACACTGATTTCCTGAGAGTGTCCGATTTTGATCTACAGCCGATCCAAGCAGTCGGCTCTGAAGATTCAGAATAGATGGATCAATTCGTCCGAGAAGAAGGAAAGCTTGGGCATGGATTTACGTCGGCCGATTCATTAGAGATGGTGGATTTGGGAGATGGTAGCAAGCCAAGGCCGACGTATATTAGTGCTAGCTTGGATCCTGGATATAAGTGTAAATTGATAAGTTTATTAGAAGAATTCAAGGATTGCTTTGCCTGGGAATACCATGAGATGCCTAGTCTAGACCGGTCCATTGTTGAACACCGGTTACCTACAAAATCAGGATATTAGCCATATCAGCAGCCTGCACGACGGTGCAACCCCAAAATTCTACCTGATATAAAGGCCAAGGTCACAAGGTTGATTGAAGTAGGATTTATTCGGCAGTGCCGTTACACCGAATGGATTTCTAATATTGTGCCCATGTATAAGAAAAATGGAAAATTGCGCGTATGCACCTAAATCAGGCTACACCAATGGACGGATATCCAATGCCGACGGCCGATGTCTTGATAGATGCTGCCGCAGGACACAAAGTCATCAGTTTCATGGATGGTAATGCTGGGTACAATCAAATATTAATGGCCGAAGAAGATATCTCGAAAACGGCTTTCAGGTGTCCGGGTCACCTTGGTCTATTCGAGTGGGTTGTAATGACCTTTGGGTTAAAGAACGCCGGTGCTACATATCAGCGGGCCATGAACTATATCTTTCACAAGCTCGTTGGTGCATCGGTGGAAATTTACATCGATGATGTTGTGGTCAAGTCAAAAGGTCATCAGGAACATCTGGCCGATTTACAAGAAGTACTGGAGTGCACAAGGAAGCATGGGTTGAAAATGAACCCGAACAAGTGTGCATTCGGTGTATCGGCCGGGCAATTCTTAGGATTCATGGTCCATGAGCGCGGGATAGAGATTAACCGGAAGACCATAGACGCCATCAACAAAGTTGTAGCCCCACAGAATAAAACTGAGCTGCAATCCCTCATCGGCAAGGTCAATTTTATCAGAAGATTCATATCCAACCTGTCCGGGTGTATTCGAGCTTTCACTCCTTTGTTGAAATTGAAGCCCGACCAGGAATTCGTGTGGGGAGAAGAACAACGCAGAGCGTTAGAAGATATCAAGCAATATCTGATTTCACCTCCGGTGTTAGTCCCACCATAGCCTGGTAAGCCGTTCAAATTGTACTTATCGGCTGATGAACAAGCTATTGGATCGGCGTTGGTACAGGAGTTCGAAAGGAAAGAACGGGTGGTATATTATGTCAGCAGAAGACTCCTGGATGCCGAAACAAGATATTCCCCGGTGGAACGGCTGTGCTTGTGTTTATACTTCTCGTGTACCAAGCTCAGGCACTATTTGTTATCGGTGCATAGTTGTATGCAAAGATGATGTGGTGAAGTATATGCTATCACTGCCGATTTTAAAAGGACGGATTAGAAAATGGATCCTGGCTCTTTCAGAGTTTGACTTAAGGTACGAATCGGCCAAAGCTATCAAAGGTCAAGTCATGGCTGATTTCGTAGCCCAACATTGTGGACCGGAAATTGCTATCGTTGAACCAGTTCCGTGGACTCTGTATTTCGATGGTTCTTCATGTGGGGCCGAATCGGGAATCGGCATCGTTCTTGTATCGCTTCGGGGGGCAAGTTATGATTTCTCTCTGCCGATAGAAGCGTTCGCAACCAATAACCAGGCGGAATACCGAGCCGTCCTAAAGGGTATCCAATTATTAAGGGAAGTCAAGGCTGATGCAGTTGAAATTTTTGGGGATTCCATGCTCATCGTAGATCAGATAACGAGGAAATCTGAATGCAAAGATGATATCTTAAGGATTTACTATGAAGATTGCCTCCAGCTGTTAAAGGAATTCAAGTCTGTAATAATTGAGCATATCCCCAGAAATTATAATGAAGAGGCCAATAGGATGGCCCAACACGCGTCCGGATATCGGCCGATTCAAGGAGCTTTGAATTTAGAGCTCATGGCCGATGATTGGCGAAAGGAGATTGCCGATTACTTGAGGGATCCGTCCCAGAAGGTGGATCAGCGAGTGCGTTTCCAGGCCACAAAATATGTGTTACTTGAAGACGATTTGTTTTACCGGACGATTGATGGGGTTCTTCTCAAATGCCTGGGAACGGAAGAAGCAAAGGTCCTGATGGGAGAAATCCATGAAGGCGTATGTGGAGCCCATCAATCGGCTCACAAGATGAAATGGATGATCAGAAATAATGGGTATTACTGGCCAACGATCCTTGAAGATTGTTTCAAATATTATAAAGGTTGCCAAGACTGTTAGAAGTTTGGCAATGTGCAGCGCGTGCCAGCTTCGGCTATGAATCCGGTAATCAAGCCGTGGCCATTCACAGGTTGGGGAATAGATCTCATCGGACAGATTCACCCTCCATCGAGCAAGGGGCATATGTTTATATTGGTAGCCACTGATTATTTCACTAAATGGGTGGAGGCAGTTCCGTTAAGGACCATGACATCGGCCGATATGATCGAGTTCGTTAAGAACCACATTGTTTATCGATTCGGTATTCCTCAGACTATCACAAGTGGTCAAGGAACGATCTTCACCTCTAGAGAATTTGGAGAATTCGCCGCCGATATGGGGATTAAATTATTGAATTCTTCTCCGTACTATGCTCAAGCCAATGGCCAGGCCGAGTCGTCCAATAAGGGGATAATCAAGTTGATCAAGAGGAGGATAGAAGAACAACCCAAGAAGTGGCACATGTCTTTAGCTGAATCTCTATGGGCTTATAGGATGGCTTGCCACGGGGCCACTAAGATATCTCCTTATCAGTTGGTATATGGTCACGAGGCAGTTTTGCCTTGGGAATTAAGGATGGGGTCAAGGCGTATATCGCTTCAAGATCAGTTGACGGCCGATGACTACTCCTCCTCATGAAGGATGAGCTCGATGACTCGGCGGGTCAGCAGTTGAGGGCCCTTATTAGCATCGAAGAAAACAAGAAGAGGGTGGCCAGGTGGTATGACAAGAAGGTCAAGGTTAAACAATTCTCCCAAGGAGATTTGGTGTGGAAGTTGGTGCTGCCGATAGGGTCTAAAGATCCCAAATTCACTAAATGGTTGCCCACTTGGGAAGGGCCGTATAGAATCAGCCGATGTGCTCCGGGAAATGCATACATTCTAGAAACTATCGAAGGGGAAGAATTCCCAAGAGCCTTAAATGGAAGATATCTGAAGAGGTACTATCCAAGCATTTGGGTAGATGCGTAACTTGCAGTAAGATGCATCAAGACAACGTGGCCGACTCCTATCGGCTTTTGTCTACATAGCTGATGTAAAAATGACATCGCCTTAAGGAGGAAGCATTTTGGTTTGGTCTGACCAATTCATTATTCGATGAAAACAACAGAGTACATGGCCAACGTGGTACAAGTCGCCCTTAGAATAAAAAGTACCAATATATCTACTGATCACGCTTTTTCTTGAACTCTCTCTCGATCCGGCCCAGTTTTATCAGAAGGCGGGTGGTCTTCTCCTTCAGATTCTCCATGGTGGCTTCAGTCTTGACTTGATGAGGGAGTGGATGGCTCCTGTCGAGAGGTGGTTGAGGTGTTCCCACCGCAGCATCTTCAAGGGCAGCTGAGCGAGGGAGTGGAGGACTCCTTTCAGTTGGCAGTCGCTTGGGGCAATGAGCGTTTATACGGTCCCAGTACTTCTGGACATCAGCAGGAACATGACCTTTAAGTTCTTTAGAGTGAGCTCTTATCAGATCTATGTCTGCCTGCGACAGTGGTTCGTCTGAATGCATAACTTCAATCTCTCGTTCCAGACTGGGACTGAAGCGTTTTGGCTAAAGAGAGATAAACAGCTATCCAGTATCAGAGCGATTGAGATGTCAAGGGGAGAAATAGAGGAGGGTTCGTACCTGGTTGACAGAAGAGGAGGAAGATGAAGAAGACATCTTGATGTCCAGCTTGGGAGGATAGAGATCGAGTTATTGGAGGGGGAGAAAATGGGTAATGCAGATGCCTCTGGAAATGGTGTGGGATCTCGTACTTATAGAGAGAAGGAGGTAAAGAGATAGTAGGATGCGTCCTATCAGAGTAAAAGCGTTCATAAATGCAAAGCTGCCAAAGGGAACGGTCCAAGTTTGAATCGGCGCATCAACATTAAGAGAGCATTAAATGTTTACGAGATTCTTTACAACCCAAGGAGGGCATCTATGGTCGCGATAGCTCGTTGCCTAATCTGATCGGCCGAGTCTAATACTCTTTTGTCGTCGTCGGCCGATCCGGGAATTTCTGGCATATGGCGATGAAGTCTTATCGCTTCATAGGCCAGGTTCTGTCTTTCTTTTTTCAGCCCGACGATGACGGTTGGAAGCTCTTGAAGTTTCTTTTCTTCAGTAGCTATGTCTTTGGTTACCTACTCCATCTGTTTGGCTAGCTCTGCTCTCCTCCGCTTGAGGCGATCTATTGTGCCGACAATATTTTGGCGGGAGCTCTCGAGGAAGTTGATCCGTTGGTGTACTTCTTGGGCTCGGTGTTTGTAGGAATCGGCTTCCTCCCGGGTCTTTGCTAGCTGGGCACGATCGGCCACATGATGCAGAGGCCTGAACACCGGAATCTACATCCACTCTATGAATGCAGCAGGTTGTAGAGTCTCTGTCGCTTCCTCCGGAATTCGGCCTCTGATATCATTAAGAAGCCGCCGAATCGGTGAGGCATCTCCCACTAATCGGCCGATATCATCTTGGAGGAGGATCCGCATACCCTCGAGCTTGGCGCGGACATCATCAGGAATTGAGCTCAACGGAACTTGGCGTGAAGCGACTTCTTCATCGTCAGGCAAGGAAACCGTGAAGGAGAAAAGGCTGTTATTGGGAGTGTCTTGTTAGTGCGAAAGAATAAAGACAAGGATTAGCAAGTAGTAAAGGGGAATCGGCTGATTCCGGTGATAAGTTTATTACCTCCTTGAAGCGGATCTCTCTGGCTTGCGCCGATGGGAGTGCTACCCTCGTCTCAGGAGCCGGTGCAATCGGCTCATCAGAAGAAGAGGACTCAACAACTATCAATGCTCTGCTTGGGCCAGCTTCCTGAAAAGGTATGGGAAATAGATTCTATGAGTATACTGTGGATAATTGAATAGGATGATATGAGATACTTGCCATACCTCTGTGAGTCTTCCGGCCGATGTTTGTTGAGGGGGTACAGTCAACGCACCCAGATCGGTCTGCATCAGAATCGGTTAGTTTTCTGAATATCGAGAAATTGAGTTAAGAGATTATCTACCTCGATGAGGAGGGTCGCTGGTGTTTCGGCTTCCGCTCGGGATGTGGCCGATTGCTGTGGGGATTGCGCTGGAGCGGTCTGTGCAGCCTGGCAGAAGGGAGAAGTTAATATTGATAAGAGTACTTAAAGATATGTGAAGTATGCGAGGTTACCTGAACAGCTTCCACCAGTAGTGATGCAGCGGCCGCTCCGACTTCTGCGGCAGTTTGGGGATCGACCATCTCGGTAGTCGGCAAGGCTGGAGGAGTTGGGGTTTCAGCCGATACTACCGCCGATTGGTCAGTCGGTCCTATGCGGGCACGCACTTGACGGCTTGTCTTCTTCAAGGTTGGCCTTTTCGGCGTTCGTTTCCATCGGCCGCTAGTGATGTCCTTGATGGTCGGAGCGTGATAGCCGATAAGTGGAAATGATGTATACGGACGATCGCTCTCTATCGGCCTACCACTTCGACTCCGCATCGGAGGAACTTGGCTTTCAGACAGAAAAGATAAACACAAGTTAACGGTAAGATTGTAGCATGGAAAGAGACAATATTGAAATCGGCTGGGAGAAAGGTCATACAGCTGCACTTGAATCAATGTTTTCTGGGTCCAAACTGTTGCAATATGTTGATGGAGATAGGCAGAAGAGATATTGCTTCCATTCTGCCCACCACAGTTTGAATTGTTGGACGGCAAAAGGGGCCACCATCCAGTTGTTCAGGTCGATGATACTGGAGTCTGGCACTAAGTTGCACAGCCGATTGTAGTCGAGAATCTTGGTCAGTTCATCTCGAAATTTGGTTGGCCGGCAAAGTAGACCTGAATCGGCAGTTGACCAAAGCCCAGTTGCCTTGCTGCGGCCGATGGATTATAAAATTCATAGGTTGGGGAATCCTTTCCAGAAAAGAAATTGGCCGGTAAAATCCCTGGCTTGATCAGGATATCCATAAGAGCACCGTCAAAAGTATGGGATGATGAATCATAGCAGACGGGAAGCTCGAAAATCGGCCCTACTGTCTGATATGGATACCAACTGATAGTCTCTTCACTGAAGCCATTATAGAAACATCTGAAGTATTCGACCGTTCGGGTGGCAGTGAATTGACAGCCAGGGAAGGCCGATGCCGCTTCTCCAAAAGATGTACAGCATCGTCGAATGGTGGGGTTTTCCTCTGACTCAATATTGGGAAATGTCTTGGTCTCTATTTGCTGCTGAGAGACCTTGCTCATATATAAGTTGAGCCAGAGGGTGATAAACCACCAGGGACAACCAGGATTACCAATCGGCTCCCCTTTTGACAATCTGACGCTGATTTGGTGCATCATATGATAGGCCGATCCTAACAGATGTTTCCCAAGGGGGATGGCCCATCCTAGTGACAGAGCTTCTGCCAGGGCTTGAGTGTTAGACGAAGGACCAACTGCTCTGCCACAGAAGAAATGTTTCTCTAGCCACATCATCAGAAACGCCGTATGTTCTCTCTCTGAAATCGTCCCAGTCCTCATATTCTTGCTGATATACCCCTTCCATTTGTCGATTCCTTTTGTTTCTAGTCGATGAGATGGTTTGATCAGATAATCAAAGGGGGTATCAGGAGAAGAGATATCAAGGCCGGTCAACATCAGAACATCGGCCAAGGTTGGAGTCATAGGTCCGTGCCCAAAGAGGAATGCGTTGAGCGCGTCGGACCAGAAGTAAGAGGCCGCTATTACTAAGGGCTCGTTTTTCTCCATTTGGGATAGAGAGAGATCGATGCACTGGCCGATTTTCAGTTCATCCCAGTGAACTCTCTTAGACTTGGCTACTCTAAGGTACCATTCTTTCCAGCCAGGGGTCTCATTCGGCCAAGATCTAAAGGCACCTTCCCACTGACCTAAATCCATGGGCGATTGCTTGAACGGAATTATGTGGGTTTCTAGGTTAATCAAATCGGATGGATCTGGATTCCCCATATGACCTAAGCAGATGAGACCGGAGGATTTGGAAAGGGGAATAGTAATCTGGTGCCTAATTGCCTAAAAAGAAGGAAAAAGGGAAAAAACTGAGAATGGGTCTAGAAAATACTTGAGCAGTAAAAGAATAAAAGAGGAAAGTTTCGGATGATTACCTCCGGAATGAAGCTCATCATCGCCGATGGAGCCGCCAGTGGAGCCGCCGATGGAGCTGCCGATGCTGAGGGGGTTGCCGGCGGAACCACCGTAGTTGGAGAAGTTGCCGATGGCGCCGCCATTGGAAGGGTGGAGCAGGTCGCAGGCGAGATCGCTGAAGGGAGCGGTTGGAGATCAAGAGGGCGCAGGAAGAAGATGAACGGTGGTTCGCTGGAGGAGATTACTAGGCTCGTGGAGAAATGAAGGCGGAGAGTGCCGGTACTAAAGGACAATCCGAGAGAGAAAGGGCAAAGGCGGGATTTTTGCCGCGCCGTCTACACGAATTCCAGGAGAACAGTTGTCTCGAGCGCCCGGTTCGAGAAGATTGCAATCATCACGTAGAAGACCGCGAAACGGAAGGAGATTTTTACAGCGCTCGTCTCGGAAGAAAGATTAAAGAAAAGAGTTTCGAAGTAAAAATTATGTTTTACTCCGAAATTAGGGGCATATGTTGACGCCAGATTTTGACACGTGTTGAATCGGCGTCAGAAGAAGAGATTGCCCGATGCGGCAGATCTAAAGGCTCCAGTGAAGAATCGGCCGATTGAGGCTACAGTTGGGAATCGGCCGATTGGCGATGCATCTTGCACCAACAGATAGGGAGGATGAAACTATTGGAACCACAACAGAGGATCCCGGTCAAAAGTGGCCTAATATTGGTCAACGGAACGATGCTGATTCGGTCGAGAAGTAATGGAAAGAGTCCTGATTGGATTAGGAGATAGCGGCGGAAGATTCTGCGGGAGTCCGTTTCCTTTATAAAAATATTATAGATATAGTAGTTTTTCTGTTTAAAATAAGATTGTAACAAGGAGTAATCGAGCAAGAGTCCTGGTTCTGGGGTATAAATAGGAGTCGTCACGGCTTTGTAGAGACAAGAAATTAATCAACAAAACACATCTACTTTTTCATAGCACTTTACTTTCAAGTCGGCGACTTCGAACTTTTTCTTCTTTCACGAGTTCGTACAGATTGGCAGGGCTGCATCGACTCGATCTCCGGCTAATTGGTAGGTTCCGCTTATCGAATAACATCTGAGCTTTAACCTCGGGCGCATTGCTGTGGTTTCGTTCGGATTTATTCACCAGTTATCGATATTTACTCGAATCATAGGTTTTACCTGTTGTTCCAGTATTATCACCAGTTATCCAGCTTGAGATTGGAACTATCGGCTTTATTATCGCTCTTCCTCGTTCATCGTCATATAGCCGATTAGATCTATTTTCAAGTGTTGCATCCGTAATAATTGTTTAAGTTGCTCCAGCAGTTTTCTTTTGCAATTATTACGTGATTATCGGCGGATCCATAGCCGGTCATCTTCATAGCAAATCGGCCGATTCGCCGATACGCTCTTCGGGACAGATCGGAACCCCAGCCGATCGGAACACCCGGAATTTAATACTTTTATTTCCTTGTCAATCAACAGGTCAGATTGATTGGCACGCCGCGCGAACCGCAGCAGGGCAATAACCCGAACAGGAGCTAAGCAGATTCTCCCGGGTCGTGTGTCCGACGCTGAAGGTCATCGGCCGATTCCTGGCCGATTTTTAGCGCCAACAAGTTGTAAAGCACTTCATTTTCTTTTCCTTGGGCAGTCATTTATCGAGTAGTATCTAGATTAACTAACTTCATTAAGTAAGTGAGGGGTTTTTTAATTTCATAAATGGCCATTCTTTTCAAGAGTAAGCATTGAATAAAAACAAAACAACTCCTAGAGATAGTTTCTGGTGTTGTGACTTTATGCAGAGCACACTACTTAAGTACAAACTCACTGTAAATTTCCAGTCATTTTCATTCAGCAGATTAATCATGAAAAAAACTTTAAACCGCTACTGCTAGGATCAAGATCCATTTATTCAGAACAAACCATGAAAAAACTGGTGCTCAACATTTTACTAAGTACTCCTAAACTTATGGTGAGTTTACTGTAAATTTTTTAGGTTTTAATGTGGAAGATACAGAGCATAGAAAATAAGCAAATATACATCTACATTAATCAAGATTTATTTCTTCAGGCAGTTCCACAAAGTTTCTATGTGTCAAACTTTTGCAATGTGATACTCTACTCAAAGGTAGTCTCTGGTTAAAATTTCTTATTTTTCTAAGCTCCAGAATTAGTTACTTTGAGTTTATTGTAGTTTTTCTTAACTAAAAACATATGAGCAAGTTAGACAGAAGTAAAAAGTTCCAAACTTTGTCCATAGCATTTAAGCGCCAAGGTTACTCTCCTATCAAACTTTCAACCCTAAAATATCAGTAGAACAGCATGAAAAAATAACTCTAGCAAAATAGCACATCAAACAAGATCCAACAAGAACAACTCGTAGAGACATTTTCTGGCCTTGAGATTTTTGCAAAAGTCTTAACAAGCAGAGACTAGCTTGCAGTCCAAAAATCATCCATAGTGCTTTCCCAGATCAAGAGATACATTTATGGGCTATTTAAAACAAGATTAATTTTAGATCAAGTTATAGTTTCTAACTGGTCATCCTTCTATTCAAAAGTTGTTGGATTCATCAAGAGGGTGACAAAAAATTTCAGTTTGCATTTTTCTGATTTTTCTATGATTTTAGATTGATTTTAAAATTGACAGCCCCTTGAAAACAAAAGTACTCGAGTTCTCGTAGATAGGTCCCTGGATCTAGCAGAAAGGAACCTAAAAAGAACTTGGCGGTTGCAATGTAGTCACTAGGTGGGGCTACCATGGTTGGGGGTGAAATCTCGGTGAGGAACTAGTCGGCGACGAGGGGTAAGGGGTGGGGGAGCACGAGGAGGTCGAGAGAAACCTGTTGGTGTGTTCGATTGGGGCTGGGGTGGCCGGAGTTGGGCTGCCGGCGGTGAGCAGGAGCTCCAGCGAGGTGCGGGCGGTGGGCGGCGGTGGTCTGGCGAGGGAGGGCAGCATGGGGAAGTCGGGATGAACCAGCAGGTCGAGGACGACCCATTTAGAGCCTCGGTTTGGGCTGAGGAGGAGCGGAAAGTGGGGCTCGACGGCGAGGTCGAGTGGCGGTGCTAAAGGCGCGGTGGTAGTGATACTCGGACGTGTGTGAGCAGGAGCTCGGTGCAGCCCTTTTATAGGCGCACAGGGGGAGGAGGGGCTGGGCGCGAGCGGATCGGGGGACGCGCAACCGGGACAAGGCCGCGGCAAGGGCGCAGCGTCGCCGGCGCGTTGTGGCTCGGCCGTCGGGAATCGACGGCCGCGTGGCGCGCGCGCATCCGGCATGGGTGGATTCGGGGCAGGGGAGGGCGATTTGGCCGCGGGCCTGTCGGGGCCTGTCGCGGCGCTGTCCTTTGGCGCAGCTCGCTGGCAAGCATCATCGGCCAGGTGGCCGGCGGCCGCTGCCCCTCGACGGGAGACAATAGGGGAGGGGAGAGAAGAGAGAGGGAGGGAGAGAGAAAAGAGCCGGAATTCAAATTAAATTTTCTCAAAATTTTGAATAGAAACTTGAAAAACTTTGAACACAAAAGTTGTAGGGAATTTCAAAATCTACTACCTTTGTTTTGGATTAAAGTTCATTTGAGCTTTAGTTTAGAAGTTATTTTAAATTTAATACTACTAGGATTTGAATTCCTATTCTTTTTATGACTTTAAAATTTGAATTTGCAAAAGGCCATTTAAGTAAACTTGTAAGGCACTAAAATATGAGTGTGTTTTTATACTACATTTGTCATGAAAAGTGGAGCATGAAATGGTTATAAACACAAAAGGAACAAATCTCATATACACACATAAATACACGTGCACATACACATTCATACATGCATATGGACACACATAATTAGATGCATTGTTTCAATGATTCTGGGTTATTATGCATGATGCTATGTTTAGATTTTCTTGCTTAGGATTTTAAACACCTAGGATGTTACAGTTATCTCGATAATCGACCACCACATTCTTGGAATAAAATGGAGTTCATAACAAGAAACATGTCTATTTTTATTGAACTAATAATGTTCCATGAGTTTTGTTGAGTATTTGGTGCAGGGATGTAGCATACCAAAATCCAACCCAAACCGAGGAAACTCTGGTTCGGCCGATCACAAGTGATTCAGCCGAACCCATGTTGAGCCCAAATCAGCCCAGCTTCGCACACATGCAAGGAAGCACAAAGAGAACACATCCTATGCGTTGGTTCCATGACGGTTTGATCCAAGAGCTGCATGAAAACACCTATGGATCAATGGGCCCACAAAAACAAAGGAAACAACTAAAGTTACCAGCAACCCACCTGAGGAACGCATCACATACCATCCAAGGATCACTTCGGTGCAACGGAGGGCGCAACGAGCCTGGTTGGAGTTCGGCCGAACCCCATTGTCTCCCAAGCAAGCCGAACCGCCTCGGACAGGAAGTTACTGACCTCAGGAAGTGTTCTGGAGTGTGTGATGGCCAAGTCGGTGGATCTTATGGTTCGGCCGAAGACCCATGTTCGGCCGAACCAGGGCACTCTCCAACCGCCATTAGCTCACTCCTACAAGTACCCCCAAGCATCCTAAGCACTATAAATGCAGGGGTCTGCACCAGAGATCAACAGACACCAAGAGGAGCTATCTACTTCACTTCTATTTTAATTGAGTTAGGCTAGTGGTAGTTGGGAGTTAGAGTCAAGTCGAGTTTTGCCTCGGGGTTCCGGAGTTGTCTTCAGTAGTTCTGGTATATGCTCTTGTATCTTTTCCTTTACTCTTTTGTAAGACTCTTTTAATATAAAGTTTTCTTCTATCTATCTTGAGTTGATTACCTTCAGCACTTACTTTATTATTAGTGCAAGTATCTAGTTTAGACTAAGTCGGGTTAGATTGGCACTAGAGCAAGTGTTGTAGTCCCTTGTATGCGGGTTTAACGTTCTTTCTTTTAGGCTCTTTTCCTTAGAGCCTCGGGGAGAGGGTGCTCTCTTGTTTGGAATCCCAGGAGAGTATTAAGTTATATCTATAGGCATGGTGCTTAGAGTTATCGCTTAACTTGATTTGCACCCAACCCCACGATAGTAGTGGTAGCTGGCAGGTGGTGATAGCCCTGTCCGGCCTACGTATTCCACCACGTGACACCGGTTGGTGTTGTAGGACTTAGGAGTACACTGCGCAAGTTCCCCTTCTCATCCCTTTCTGGAGCTTGTATGATCCGGACGCCCGAAGCATACTTGGATCAATTACAATAGTTTCTCTTCCCTATCTCTGCTTCCACTTATAATTCTCTAATAGAGTTGGCTCAAGCACATAAGAAGTATCAAGGAATCTATCTCATCTCGTTGTTGTCCCACTACTCAGGTCGCTCACTTATTTATTTTATAAAGGTATCCTCGTGTGTCATTGCTATCATTTATCAATCTTTACCTTACCCCTGCTGGGTTGTCGTTCCCTAAAGTCTTGATATATTCTTGAGATTTATTTGCCGATTGCCTTAGCCAATACTACTTGCCCGTGGAAAATATAAACTACGATACTCTGGAATACTCCTGGGTGAAGTGCTACAGTGTGATTCGGTGCGTTGGCATAATTAATCTTGAATTATATCTATGGACCATAAGAAATACCAACAGCCATGCCGCCGTAGGTTGGCGAAAGTTTACCGAATGTTCTGAATATGATCACCCCTTTTTTGGCTCCGCACCACTACATCATCCATATATGCAGAGACATTCCTGCCCAACTGCATCCCGAGGACTGCTCGCACTATTCTGTTGAAAGTAAACCCTGCATTCCTGAGCCCCTCCGGCATTTTGACAAAGCAATACGTGCCGAAGGGCGTAGTGAAATTGGTCTTGTCTTTGTCAGACTTCCTCATCAAGATCCTATGATATCCGGAGAAACAATCAAGCACACTCATCATTTCTGACTCTATGGCTATTGGCGGTCAATTTCCATGATTTTTACCGCTAACATTTCTCCGGATTTCAAGCTTCTAAGGCCAAGATCATGCCAAATTTATTGTCCTAATGAGTTCCACAATTTTTGTTGAATATTTGATCTCAGGAGCTCACTATGCGAAATTTGGCCGATTTGGGAGAAATCCCAGGCCGGCCGGCCTGGCACTGTGGTCTTTCAGGCTCATACTTCACCTGCATGTTTATAAATACAAGTCCAAGCAAGGCTCAAACTTCACCTGCATGTTTAAAAATACAAGTCCAAGCAATCTTGACTAGCACATCATCAAGCAAAACATCTGACAGTCGAACGGCTTGAGCCATGGATTGATGGGCCCACAAGCAAGGCTCAAACATCATCTACCATAGTCTTCAAGCTTCGAACCGCCTCCTTGAGTAACATGCACACGTTGATCAAAAAGGCGGTCCAACGGAGGGCTAAGAGGAGCCCGAGTAGGTCGGCCGGTCTCTATCTGTCGAGCCTCAAACCGATGCAACCACTACAGACCTCAGGAGAAGATCAGGAGCGTCCACGAGAAGAGCGGTGACACGCGGGACCATTCCTAGGCCTGCCAGCCTAGGAGAGGCCAACCGGCCTGGACCTGCAGCACCACGTGTCCCCCCTTCGCGTGGAAGTTACACAACCACTATACCTGCATGGAAGCTAAGCACATGTCCAAGTACCGACCTTGAAGAGCTATAAATAGCTGTCTATACCTCCACTCTCAACACACCATCCTTGGAGAGAAGTTGAGTTCTTGGTTTAGCCACTCTACCTTAGTGTAGAATAGGGACATAGTGAGGTGAGAGCTTGGGTGAGAGCCAAGCTAGGAGAGGAGCCGGGTTCCCTCGGTCCTACGCCAACTCTGTAGCCACCTTAGAGGAATAAAGCTTATTCAAGTAAGTTCCTCGTTTATCTTCAGTGTCTTGCTAGTTCTTCTCTTACTTTCTGTAATTTGTTTATTTACTTTCGTTGATCTGCGGGATCCCTTGTCTGCGTGGTTAGCAAGTTCTATCCATTTAGGGTTTCTTCTAGCCTTAATGTGAGGCGGAAGTCAGTGACTCGATAGTTTAGGCGTGGTGCTTAGACTTGGTTAGCTACCTCGGGTTGTGTTCCACCCCATGGAATAGTGTGGTAGGCGGCAGGTGGTGACAGTCCTGTCCGTCCCTCGTAGTCCACCATGTTCGGGTGTTTTCATAGAAGTAGTAGCAGGTGGCCGTTGGACTCCCCTCCCTCCCCTTTCTGAAGTCCTTTCTCTTCCAGCCATCAAAGCAGATCAAGCTAGTAGATAGCAAGTTATCTGGATAAAGAGTTGGCTAACTGAAGTTGAGCCCTCTACCCTCTTACCTCTTCTCCCCTACTGGGTCCGGTTGAATAGTTCTAGGTCAGGTCGCGCTTATCGATCCTTGGATTCGATATCCTAGGTAAACTCCCAGGTGAAGGCTACATCGGTATCCGTGCGCTTGCGGATTAGTTCGTATAGGCTAAGGAGTGCCAACAGCGGCTACATCCACAAGGGTGTCGATTCGAGGGAGCGGGTAGTCATCCTTCGAGCAAGCCCTGTTTAGATTCATGAAATCTATGCACATTCGCCATTTGCCATTCTTCTTCGGCACCATCACGACTTGGCGAGCCAATCAAAGAACTGCACCTCCCGGATCACCCCTGCATTTAGCAGCTTCTGGATTTCAGCTTGTACGGCCTCACTGGCTTGAATCTTGGATCAACATTGAGTACTGTTGACGCCAGATTTTGACACGTGTTGAATCGGCGTCAGGAGGAGAAGATTGGCCGATGCGGTAGATCTGGAAGCTACAGTAAAGAATCGGCCGATTGGGGTAACAGTTGGAAATCGGCCGATTGGGGTAACAGTTGGAAATCGGCCGATGGGTGATGCAGCTTGCGCCAACAGGATGGGACTACTTCGGACGGTCCCGGTCAAAAGTTGGTCAACAGAGCGACGCTAAGTCGGTCGGGAAGCAATTGCAAAAGTCCTGATTGGATTAGGCAACAGCGGCGGAAGATTCTGCGGGAGTCCGTTTTCTTTTTAAAAGATATTATAGATATAGTAGTTTTCCCATTTTTAAATAAGTTTGTAACGAGTCGTAATCGACCAGGAGTCCTAGTTTTAGGGTATAAATAGGAGTCGTCAGGGCTTTTCAGGGGAATCAATACATCAATCAACAACAACACCTCTACTTTTCTAGCAATTTACTTTCAAGTCGGCGACTTCGCCAATATCTTCTTCTTCCACGAGTTCGTACGGATTGGCAGGGCTACATCAACTTGATCTCCGGCCAATTGGTAGGTTCCGCTTACCGAGTAATATCCGAGCTTTAACTACGGGCGCATCGCTGTGGTTGTTGGCGCTAAAATCGGCCGGATAGGAATCGGCCGATGGGTCTTCAGCGTCGGACACACGACCCGGGAGAATCTGCTTAGCTCCTGTTCGGGTTATCGCCCTGGTGCGGTTCGCGCGGCGTGCCAGTCAATCTGACCTGTTGATTGACAAGGAAATAGAGTATTAAATTCCAGGCGCGTCGATCGGCTGGATTTCCGATCTGTCCTGAGGAGCGCGTCGGCGGTGAATCGGCCGATTTGCTGTAGAGATGATCGGCTATGAGTCAGCCGATGATCGTATGGTAATTGTAAAAACTGCTGGAGCAATCTAAACAATTACTATAGAGGCAACACTTGAAACAGATCTAATCGGCTATATGGCGATGAATCGAAGGAGAACGATGACGAAGCCGATTACCCTGATCTCAAGCTGGATAACTGGTGATAATACTAGAATAACAGGTAGAACTTGCAATTCTAGTAAATATCGATAACTTGTGAATAAATCCAAACGAAACCACAGCGATGCGCCCGTAGTTAAAGCTCGGATATTACTCGATAATCGGAACCTACCAATTGGCCGGAGATCAGGTTGATGCAGCCCTGCCAATCCGTACGAACTCGTAAAAGAAGAAAATATTGGCGAAGTCGCCGACTTAAAAGGTAAAGTACTGGTAAAAAGTAGAAGTATTTTGTTGATTGATGTTGGTTTTCTCTGCAAAACCCTAGCGACTCCTATTTATACCCTGAAACTAGGACTCCTGGTCGATTACGACTTGTTACAACCTTATTCAAAATAGGAAAACTACTATATCTATAATAACTTTAAAAAGGAAACGGACTCCCGCAGAATCTTCTGCCGCCGCTTCCTAATCCAATCAGGGCCTCTTCAATTGCTTTCCGACCGACTTAGCATGCCGCGTTGACCAGCTTTTGACTAGGATCTTCTGGAATAATCCTATCCTGTTGGCATAGGCGACGCCACCAATCGGCCGATTTTCAACTGTTACCCCGATCGGCCGATTCCTTACTGTAGTTCCCAGATCTGCCGCATCGGCCAATCTTCTTCTCCCGACGCCGATTCAAGACGTGTCAAAATCCGGCGTCAACACATGCCCCCCAGTTTCGGAGTAAAATATAATTTTTCTTCGAAACTCCCTCTTTAATCCATTTTTCCGAAACGGGTGCAGTAAAAGTCTCCTTCCGTTCCGCGGCACAATGACTGCAATTTCCTCGATCCGAGCACGCGAAACAACCGCTCCCCTGGAACTCGTGTAGACGGTGCGGTAAGAATACCATCTTTGCCCTTACCCCCTTATCTTAAGTACTGGTTTTCTCCACCTTTTCTCCTCCACGAATCCAGCATCCTTTCTGCCGCATTACTGTTCATCTTCCCCCAAGTTCTTTTGATTTCCAAGCGCTTCCCCTTCTCCGGCGACCTCGTCCGCAGCTTGCCCTGACCCCAATGGCGTCTCCGTCAGCGACCACCCCATCTACAGAGGCTCCATCGGCTGCTCCTTTAGCGGCGGCGGCCCAATCGGCGGCTTCTCCAGCAGCGTCATCAACGATGATGGCTTCCATCCCAGAGGTAAATGTCCGAAAAATCTTTTCCTTTTCGCCTTGCTGCTTCAGTATTTTCCGGTCCCTTTCTTAGTTTCTTCCCTTTTTCCCTTTCTTTTTTAGGCCCTTAGGCACAGGATCACCATTCCCCTCTCAGAGTCTCCTGACCTCATCTGCCTAGGCCCTATGGGGAGTCCTGATCCAACGGATCTAATTAGCTTAGAAACTCACAGAATCCCCTTCAAGCAGTCACCTATGGATTTAGATCATTGGGTAGGCGCATTCAGATCCTGGCCGAACGAAACACCCGGGTGGAGAGAGTGGTACCAGAGGGTAGCCGGGTCTTGGAAAGTCCAATGGGAAGAACTTAAAATCGGCCAGTGCATAGATTTGTCCCTGTCTCAGATGGAAAAGAACGAACCTTTGGTTATGGCAGCCTCTTACTTCTGGTCCGATGCGCTCAACGCATTTCTTTTTGGACACGGACCCATGACCCCGACCTTGGCCGATGTCTTGCTGCTGACCGGCCTAGATGTTTCCTCCGCCGATACCCCTTTTAACTACCTGTTCAAGCCATCTCATAGGCTAGATACCAAAGGAATCGGCGGGTGGAAAGGATACATCAGTAAGAACATGAAGACAGGGACAGTCTCACAGAGAGAGCACACCGCCTTCCTGATGATGTGGCTAGAGAAACATCTCTTCTGTGGCAGAGCGGTCGGCCCCTCTTCCAACACTCAAGCTTTGGCAGAATCTCTCGCACAAGGATCGGCTAGCCAGATGGCAGCAGCATCGGCCGAGACCCCCCGCGTTGGATCGGCTGATCAGATGGGAGTGATGCGCGCCGAGACCCCAGATCCTTCACCTCCATCAGTCGTTGAGACGGCCGATCCCCAAGTCGCCGCCGAAGCCGGGGCTGCTGCAGCATCACTCTTAGTAGAAGCTGTCCAGGTAACTTTATTTATCTCATGTATTCCCCAAAAACCTTCTGCTGACGTCAATTTCATCCCTTTACCAGGCTGCACGAGTTGTCCCACCACAATCTCCACGGCTGTCGGCCACGTCTCAAGTAGGGACTGAAACTATAGCAGCTCCTGTTGCCGAGGTAAATGATCTCTTACTCTGCATCCTCAATATTCAGGAAACTTAACCAATTCTGATGCAGGTTGACTTGGGTATGCCGACTGTAACTCCACAGCTGGAATCGGCCGGAGAACCCGCAGAGGCATGTCAAATTCCCATTACCATCTTATCTTATTTTCCATAGTACCTTCACGAGCATTTATATCTTTCTCAGGAAGCTGGCCCAAGCGGAGCACCAATAATGATCGAATCTTCTTCTTCTGGTGAACCTAGTGCACCAATCCCTGAAACAAGGGAAATACTTCCACCGACGCAGGCAAGAGAGATTCGTTTCAAAGAGGTAACAATCTTACCATCAGAATCGGCCGATTTCCTCTCACTACCTGCTTACCCTTTGCTTCGTTCCTTTACAGGAGCAAGATTCTCCTAACAATAGTATCTTTTCTTTCACTGTCTCCTTGGCCGACGAAGAAGAAACTGCCTCACATGTGGTTCCACCGAGTTCTGCCTCCGACGATGTCCGCTCTAAGCTCGAGAGCATCCATACTCTCCTCCAAGATGACATCGGCCGACTGGTGAAGGATGCATCGCCGATCCGACAACTTTTCAATGAGGTCGTAGATCACATTCCGGAAGAAGTGTCGGAAGACTTGGGGTACGCTGCCTATATAGAGGGCATGCGGATTCCGGTCTCGCGGGCGCTGCGACGTATGGCCGATCACATTCAGATGGCCAAAACTCAGGAGGAGGTTGACTCGTACAAACACGAGGCCTAGGAAGTACATCACAAAATCAACTTCCTCGAGAACTGCCGTCCGGACATTGTTGGCACAATAGATCGGCTGAAACGGAGGAGAGCAGAACTAGCCAAGGAGATGGAACAGATAACCAAAGAGATAGCCGCTGAAGAGAAAAAGCTCCAAGAACTCCCAACCATGATCAGCGAGCTGAAGCAAAAAAGACAACATCTGGCCCGTGAAGCAATAAGACTCCGTCGCCGTGTGTCAGAAGTGTCAGGATCGGCCGAAAGTGATCAGAGGATATTAGAATCGGCCGATCAAATCAGACGACGAGCGATTGTAGCCATAGATACTTTCCTTGGGCTGTAAACAATATGTTAAACATTGTTGTTCCTTAATGCCACCGCGCCGATTTGATTTTGAACTGCTTCATGTAATCTGTGCTTTCCACCTAACAATGAATCCCAATATCTCTTTCACAGGATGTGTAGCCAGAAAACCGATGAGAAATCGGTCATGTTAACTCGACACATTTTCTTTTTGTGCTCAGAATCCCCATCGGTACCAACGTATGTCGGCCTTGATCTGATGCTATCTCTTAAATCTCCCATCTCTAATGAATTGGCCGACGTGAACCCATGCCTCAGCTTCTCATTCTTTCGAACGAGCTGAATCCTCAGAGCCGACTGCTTGGATCGGCTGTAGACCGAAATCGGACACTTTCAGGAAGTCAGTGTCCCAAGTCCTGCCAGATATACATTTGACGTGTTCGCAGCTCCACTGTTGTGTGTCGGCCGCTGCAACGCTGTAAACAGAATCGGCAGCTACTATCTCTGTACTGTCACCGACCCATTGCACAAGGCATTGATGCATGGTAGATGGGACACAGCAATTTGCATGTATCCAGTCGCGACCGAGCAGCATATTATAGGACCCTTTGCCATTAATGATGAAGAAAGTAGTGGGGAGGGTCTTACTGCCGATGGTGAGGTCGACGCAGAATGCCCCGCGGGCAGGCGACACGTTGCCTTCGAAGTCCTTCAGCATCATGTCCGTCTTGGTGAGGTCGTCCTCGCCCTTGCCCAGCTTGCGGAACATGGCATACGGCATGATGTTGACTGTCGCGCCTCCATCTACCAGTAGTCTGGTGACGGGTCTTCCGTTGACATAGCCCTTGAGAAACAGCGCTTCGAGGTGCTGTCGTTTTTCTTCCTCTGGCTTCTCAAACATAGCCGTCATCGGCTCTAACACCAGTTGTGCTATTTGCTCTTCCTCTGTATTTGTCACTTTGTCCCGATCGCTTGGCGCCATGAACTCCATCGGTAGTATGAAAACCATATTGATTTCGGCCGCCGATTCTTGGCTGTTTGCTTCCTGATCATTTTTCTTTGGGCGCCAAAATCGAGATTTCACATTCCTTCTTTCTGGCACGTGTCTTTGTTCTTCTTCTCGATGTTCCCACTGGCGTAGGTGTTGGATCCTTCGCTTCTGGGATCTGGATAAGCCGTCAGGACACCACCTGGGATTTACTGGTTTGGCCGATGATCTGGCGTGTTCCCACTTTGGTTCTTTCCCTAGGGGATCTTCGTCTGATACCCTATCATAGGCCACCTCTTCCAGCCGATCGTGCGCGCTGATCCTGCCCCCCAGTCCATCTTGCTGGCCGATCTTGGTTTTTGACCTGCCGTACTGGTCAACTCTGCCCCCCAGCCGATCATGCACCAAAACGCGCCGTTCTTCGCGCCGATTTCTGTTGATCGGCTCTGATCCTCTGTCCCTAGAGTGTGGCTTCGGGCGATCGCTGCGGTTTGATCCATTGCACTCCGGACAGTTATCGGCAGAGGGCAGTCTGATATCGTTCTCCCAGCAGTGGATGAAGAAGGACACTGCCAGTGATCTTCATGCCGGCGTATCATCTCTTCTTGGTGTTGTGCTTGTTCTTGCTGCCGCCGATATTTACTGAGTAGAAATCGGGAGGTGACAGGCCTGTGTGGCCGTTCTAGTCCTCGCCTATTCCTTCTGATTTCTTCCGTCGTGATCTGCCTCTTGGGATCGACGACGCCACCTCTTCTCGCCGATTCTGATGTCAGCACCTTTGTTTGACTTGACTCTTCTCCAGCGTTGACCGTGTTGGCCGGGAAGGGATGCTGATCTATCTTCATCGGCATTGCAGATTTGGTTGGAGTCTCAAATTTGAGCCGCCCTTGTTCAATGGCCGATTGTATCTGCTGACGAAAGACTTTAAATTCGTTGGTGTCATGAGAAGTAGCGTTGTGCCACTTGCAGTACTTCATCTTCTTCAGCTGATCGGCCGTAGGGATGGTGTGATGTTGCGACAGCTTGATCTGTCCCTCCTGAAGCAGTAGATCAAAAATTTTATCGGCTTTTGACGTGTCAAAGCCGAATGTCTCTGGCTCCTTCTTGCCAAAGGGGCAGGATATTGGTTTTTTCCCTTTTACCCATTCCGCCAGGCCGATTTCCTCCTCTGCGTCAGATTCAGATCCCTCCAAATACGCCACCTTCTTCTGAAAGCTTCTCCGCTGTTCAAACGGTCGGATCTCTTGCCCTGACAATCGGTGGACGATTTGACTCAGGCTCTCAAACTCTTGGGCGGCATATCTTTCTCTGATTTGCGGTAAGAGGCCCTGGAAAGCGATATCGGCCAACTGTGCATCGGTCAGGGCCAGGCTGTAGCACTTGTTTTTGATCTCTCTGAATCTCTGTATATACCCTATCACCGGCTCATTGTTCCTCTGCCTGAGGCTGGTTAGATCCGAAAGCTTCATCTCGTGTATTCCCGCATAGAAATACTTGTGGAATTGTTTCTCCAGATCGGCCCACGTGACGATAGAATTTGGAGGTAAAGTGGTGAACCACTGGAAGGCCGATCCGGATAGAGAAGATGAAAATAACCGTACCCTCAGAGTGTCTTGCGTGGCAGCTTCACCGCACTGGATGATGAATCTGTTGATGTGCTCCACAGTGGATGTGTCATCCGTCCCTGAGAACTTGGTGAAATCAGGAACCTTGTAGCGGTGTGGGAACGGTAACGAGTCATAGGCCGATGGATACGGCGTCTTGTAAGTATAAGTTTGAACTTTCGGCTTCAGCCCAAACTGATCTTGAATTACTTCTGCTATTCTTGCCGTCCAATCCACCTGCTGCTGATGAACAGTTGTTCGCGGTGCGGGCACGTGTTGAAGGGCTGGTTCAGCCAGGTGATGAATCGGCGAAGTTTGCTGAACGGCCGATAACTGGTGGCGAAACGCGTCCGCACCCCCTTCGTACGTTGCTGCTGGCGCCGCGGCTCTGAATGCCTCCACAGTGCTTGACCCCCTGCCGACTTCTGGTAAAATCGGCTAGTACTGGGAGATCGTCGGCCGGGCGGCCGACTGGTACGGCACCTGAAACGGATAAGTGCCATGCCCGTTCGCCGGCTCGGGAAAATGCGTCGTGGCTAATGCCCCCCTGCCGATCTCTGGTAAAATCGGCTGGTACTGGGAGACCGTTGGCCGGGCCGCCGATTGGTACGGCACCTGGAACGGGTAAGTGCGATGCCCGTCCGCTGGCTCGGGGAAATACGTCGTGGCTGATGCCCCCCAAGGCACTGAGCTTGTAGGCAGTGTTTGCACCGAAGCCATCTGGACGGGTTGAAGCGGCGCTTGCGACGGGAGACAGGGTGCACTGCTATATCTTGGAGACGCCGGAAGTGGTGGAGAGTTGTACCCCTCGCGCTGCGTCAACATCGGCTGAGAAGCCGATTGGGATGTGTAGGGTAAGCTTCTGGCCAGCAGGGTAGTTGGAGGGACATATGCCGGTCCCTGATAACCTTGAACGGCTCCGCTGGCCAGAGAGTTGACGACGGCGTTGTACACCGTGTTGCTCATCACCGAGGATTGGTCAATGAACGCTTGATATACGGACTGCTGAATCATCTCTGACATCTTGCCCGAGTCTTCAGCAATGGTAATGTGGCGAGGTGTTGGAATAGGGGCCTTCCTAACTGCTTCCCCGCTTCTGGTACGACTGAACGACTGGAGGTATATCTTCTTGTAATCTTCTAGATGTTTGGCCAATTCCTCCCTCTGGTCGTCCTTGAGATCAGCTTCTGTGACCCCAATGATGTTGCTGTCAGAGATTTCTGCGTTGTTTGACATATCAGGTCCTGGATGGTCCCACCGGGCGTGCCAAAAGTGTGTTGGCGCTAAAATCGGCCGGATAGGAATCGGCCGATGGGTCTTCAGCGTCGGACACACGACCCGGGAGAATCTGCTTAGCTCCTGTTCGGGTTATCGCCCTGGTGCGGTTCGCGCGGCGTGCCAGTCAATCTGACCTGTTGATTGACAAGGAAATAGAGTATTAAATTCCAGGCGCGTCGATCGGCTGGATTTCCGATCTGTCCTGAGGAGCGCGTCGGCGGTGAATCGGCCGATTTGCTGTAGAGATGATCGGCTATGAGTCAGCCGATGATCGTATGGTAATTGTAAAAACTGCTGGAGCAATCTAAACAATTACTATAGAGGCAACACTTGAAACAGATCTAATCGGCTATATGGCGATGAATCAAAGGAGAACGATGACGAAGCCGATTACCCTGATCTCAAGCTGGATAACTGGTGATAATACTAGAATAACAGGTAGAACTTGCAATTCTAGTAAATATCGATAACTTGTGAATAAATCCAAACGAAACCACAGCGATGCGCCCGTAGTTAAAGCTCGGATATTACTCGATAATCGGAACCTACCAATTGGCCGGAGATCAGGTTGATGCAGCCCTGCCAATCCGTACGAACTCGTAAAAGAAGAAAATATTGGCGAAGTCGCCGACTTAAAAGGTAAAGTACTGGTAAAAAGTAGAAGTATTTTGTTGATTGATGTTGGTTTTCTCTGCAAAACCCTAGCGACTCCTATTTATACCCTGAAACTAGGACTCCTGGTCGATTACGACTTGTTACAACCTTATTCAAAATAGGAAAACTACTATATCTATAATAACTTTAAAAAGGAAACGGACTCCCGCAGAATCTTCCGCCGCCGCTTCCTAATCCAATCAGGGCCTCTTCAATTGCTTTCCGACCGACTTAGCATGCCGCGTTGACCAGCTTTTGACTAGGATCTTCTGGAATAATCCTATCCTGTTGGCATAGGCGACGCCACCAATCGGCCGATTTTCAACTGTTACCCCGATCGGCCGATTCCTTACTGTAGTTCCCAGATCTGCCGCATCGGCCAATCTTCTTCTCCTGACGCCGATTCAAGACGTGTCAAAATCCGGCGTCAACAGTGGTTTCGTTTGGATTTATTCACCAGTTATCGATATTTACTAGAGTTGCAAGTTTTACCTGTTGTTCTAGTATTATCACCCATAATCCAGCTTGAGATCGAAGTAATCGGCTTCGTCATTGTTCTTCCTCGATTTATCATCATATAGCCGATTAGATCTATTTCAAGTGTTGCTTCTGTAGTAATTGTTTAGATCGCTCCAGCAGTTTTCTTTACAATTACTAGACGATCATCGGCTGATCTATAGCCGATCGTCTCTACAGCAAATCGGCCGATTCGCCGCCGACGCGCTCCTCAGGACAGATCAGAACTCCAGCCGATCAACAGGTCAGATTGACTGGCACGCTGCGCAAACCGCACAAGGGCGATAACCCGAACAGGAGCTAAGCAGATTCTCCCGGGTCGTGTGTCCGACGCTGAAGACCCATCGGCCGATTCCTATCCAGCCGATTTTAGCGCCAACAAGTACATGCTCCATGACATCCCTGCTAACACCCTTCAGATTGGCTGAAGACTAGGCAAAAACATCTTGGTTATTTCTTAGAAACTGTATTAGTCGTTCCTTTTCAGCCTGCTCGATGCCCTTGCCGATGATCCGGGATGTCATCACACAAGGGGACCTTCTTTGTGTGCTCCGTTGGTTTCACCCTTGCATTTGCCTCTTGAGCTTCGGGGCCTGCCGCCCCTTCGGGTTCTTCTAGGTTCTCTTCAATGACATGGACATTTTTTGAAGCCTAAGAAGTGTTATCTTCGCACCTTCAGGCCTCCTCCTAGCTGCTGAAGACAGTTAGGACTCCCCCAGCTGTCGGAATCTTCATGCATAAATACGGATGATGGATCGCTATCGCAAACTTGTGGATAATGTTTCTTCCAAATATGGCATTGTAGGGGTACTGAATGTGAACGCTATCGAAAGTTATGACTTCGGTTCACATGGTCGCACCTTGGCCGAAGGTCACATTTATGTCAGCTTTTTTGCCGACAGCTTCAATTTTCTTCCCGCTGAAGCCTATTAGGGGGTACACTAACTTCTTCAAGTCCTTGTCTGTGAAACCCATCTGCACGAAGCATCGCCAAGTAAGGACATCTGCAGAGCTTCCTGTGTCTCTTAGAATTCTCCCCACATCGTTTCCGAAGAAGTGTACTGAGTTTTTGCCAATGTTCGCTCTGATGACCAGGGGGTCATTGTGGGGGAAATGCTTCAACTTCAAATCCGCTTCGGTGAAGGTTATTGGGATGTGAGACCATGCTGTCCTGAAGTTCTTACCTTTGCACACATGATTGACTGCCCGAAGGTAATCTTTTCTCTACCGCTTCATTTCGTGCACTGGTTCATTGGACCCTCCGGATATTGCGTTGATTACATTCACGGCCTCTGGAATTATTTACCTTCGGAGACCCTCGGGCCTTTTCTGGGACTTGGCTTAGCTCTACCTTTGGAGCTGGCGAAAGGTGGTAGTTTACTGGGTCATAACCTTGAGTGGACGCACTCCGTGCCCAGCCATGATGAAACGCCGAAGGAGCCTGAGTGGACTGTGTTGCTGGTGGAGCTGGAAACGGTAAGTACTGTGGCATGTCCGACAGCGAGTTCTAGTTGAATGTTGGGTGGGCGGGCCATTGGGGGATTGATGCCGAAGACCCGGCTTTGTCTTCTCCGAAAGTGTAGTTCACAGACTTTGGTGCCTCGAACGGTTTCTTTTCTAGTTGTTCCTTTTTTTTCCGTTGTAAAGGGGCACTCATTTGTCCAGTGGACCTGGTCCCTGCCGTGAAAATAACAAAATGGCACCCTTGGCCCTGAAGGCCTTTGGCATCGTCGATTCCCTCGGCCTCCTCTTCCGCTTTGCCCCCCACTATTTGTAGGCCTTGAAAATCGTATTGATGTTGGCCTCCTGAGATAGTATTTACAAGCTTCTAGCTTTGCTGCTCCAGCTGGTCCGCGTGCCAGGGCTTCGGTTGTGACCACTGGTTCGTTCTTGCCTTCTTTTTTTGGTTCAGGGCTTCGATCATCCTCCTTCTTCCACGTTATGACTTGTAATATTGTTGCATGACGTCGAAGAGTTCTCCCACAATACTTGGCTTGCACCTGTCTAGGTAGTCTTGGCAAGACCCTACTCGCAACTGTTGGTGTTTGTTAGCGTCATCACTAGGATCGTGAATCCCTAGCAATGGTGCCTAAAATGCCCTGTCGTATTTCTTACATCATAGACAAATTCACAAGCGCACGGAATACCGTTGTAGAATTTTACCCGTGAGTAATCTCGGGTGTCGTATTAATATTTCCGCAGGGAAGGCGGCAGCTATAGAATAAGTACATTGATGATCAAATATTGGTGTAGCATTCGATTGTATAAACAGGGGTAATATAATGAGGTAGTGTGACACACAAGTTACTCAAGCTGAAACTCAAGCAAAGGCATAGCTAGGGAGAAAGGAAGAAGAAAGCTACTCGGGACCTATGTACTTCTATCTAGATATACAGCTAGTACTATACACTCATACACATCCACATGATTATCCTTAGCTCTAGGCTCCAAGGCACTACCGGGAGAACCACACATGACTGGCAGAGGAGCCACCAGATAACTAGGCTACTTTATGGACCTCATACAACCACTACCCGAACGGGGAGGGTTATGCTGGACGGACAGGGCTGTCACCACCTGCCGCCTACCTCATAAAACCATGGGATAGAACTACATCCGGCAACACTGACTAGCCTAGACACCACGTCTACACTATGAGCGATACTCTAGCATCCCGCGCGGAACCCCCACCCTCCGGATGGACAAACATCACACTAGAGCAAACATACGAATACCCGAACCGTTGTCGTGGCACTAGATTTACTCTTCTAATCATGCAAGGCATAAGGTATGAATACAAACTAATAATAGCATACATGTCTAACACCGCAGTATCTAGACTATGCAAGTAAATAAATCTAGAAGATAACTCTATTAAAGATATCAGATAATTACAAAGGAGATGAAGAGAAAAACCTATACCGAAAACTCCTAGGCAACCTCGGGAACCCGAACACAGCTACTTCAGCCTAAACTCCACTAACCTATGGACTAAGCAAAAGAGGAAATTGAGAGAGACCAACTTGAGGTGTGTCTTAATTCTATCCCCCCTCCCCTCATATTTTTAGGTGTGTCTAAGGGTGTTCTGGCCGTAAAAATAGCTGAAGCCTTGGAGAACCGACGTTGGGGACCAATGTAGAGGCGCCACGTTCAAGAACTAGGTCGGTAGAGCTGGTCCTGGTTCGGGCGAACCACCTGGTTCGGCCAACCCAAGCCTGGCTCCAACCAGCCTGATCTTTGGCTGGGTGGCTGACTGATGGGTCCTTAGGTCAATGGTGCACAACTTGGTGCTGTTCTAAGGCGGTTGCATGTCCTGGTGGGCCCTTTGATCCATGTGAGGCTAAACAGTGCATTCTGATTGGTCGATAGCTTCTGCCTTAGATTCAAGGCTCTGTTTTCCCACCATTTCTACTCAAATCCCTCCATAGCAATATTTTCCAAGGGATATGTGGAAATGACATTATTCTAGATAAATTTGCATGCAAGAAATGCTAGTTCTCCCAATTTTCTAATCAAATTGATGGTCAGAATTGAGTCGTAACGAGCTTCAACAATATCCCCCAAGCTGTCCTTTGCTCATCCCGAGCAAAGTAGGACATTCAGGTTGTTGATCAGAAAATAATTATTACTCATTACCTGTCATCGTGCCATGTCTTGCAGCTTAGACGATCGCCGTGAGCTGAGTAGGTTGGCATGAGTACCCAGCCCGTGTCACCTTAATCATCTATGGGGCTTCTTAGTTCTCCTTGTCTAGAGCTGTTAAGAGTTACAATAGTTGATAGAGCAAGACTTAAACCTTCTTTGTTCAACAATCCATCTGGAGATTTTCTTTTGAATTTTGCAAATCAAGACTAAGTTCCACAAATGAATCTCTCTGTTCGCTCAATGTGTACAAATCCTTACCAGGGCATTACTTCCCTCCTCATTTCTAAAGCTTTTGTGGAACTCAATGTATGGCAAGGATGAGGCATACCTGTACTTCATATGTTGCAAAGACAGAGTGGATCCACGGAGAAACAAGTCATAAATCAAGATCAAGATGTGCACGTGTGTGGATGGATGATGGTATGATGAATCCTCTTTTCTATGACCCCTCTCTCCTTTATTTTATATTTTTTTTGGACATAGTTATCCCCTTTATTCTTCTCTATTTTTTGGGGGGGTCATGCTTCTTAGCATGCCTTTCTTTTTCTTTGGGGTAACCATATGTTCTTTTCATTTTTTTTAGGGATACTTGGAGAGAGATCACGTAACACATGGAGTATTTATTTGGTGGATGGATGGAGCATGCTAATTCCCGGTGTAGGAATTTCGCAATGGATGTGGAGTGTACATTATCTTGATCAAGAGGATATGAAAAGCATCTCACTAGGGCCACAACAATTTGGCAAAGCTCAATGAAGTAGAAAGTAGCATATGTGTAGGGGTTTTTCAATGTAGATAGCATATGGCTCTGGTAGGACTTGTAGCATCATCGAGGAAGTTGTCTTCTTATTTTATTTTCAAAAACAAAGACTCCAGATATCATGTCTTACTTAGAAAGAGATTGTTAAGCTCTATCTTCCATATCTATCCTAACAACAACCTAGACTTGGATGAAGCATGTGCAACCCATGAGATTTTCAGGTTCATGGGAAAGGTTTAAACAGCCAACAGACTCAAACTCAGGAAACTCTATGCTTAGGACTAAGTAAGACAGATGAGCAAGAGCATAACAATTATTCATCCTTTCAACTTAGGAAAGCTAAGAATTCTTACCGCGCATATGGAAAGGGAAATTTAAGCAGAAAATATTTTTGCTGGTTTTATGGTTTTTATATTTTTATTGGAAGCAATAAAGATACAATTCACTTGGTGGAGACCCTCCCCCAAGCTAGCTCTTGGTTTAAGGTCCGATGAGTAGGACCCTCTCCATGCCTATTTAACTCGAGGCACAGTCGTCCATACCTGGAGAGGAGGTCGAGGATGATGACGTCTTCTTCACTTGCCACATCTTCTTCTTCTTCTTCTTCTATGATTTTGGTGGTGCGGGCGTCGGGTCATCAGATTGGAGCATGGCTCCACCCAGAACCTATTTCCTTCATGGTCTTGATGAATCAAGTATGTTTTTCCTTGGTTTGGAACCTGAACATCATCTTCTTGCCCATGATTCAGAGATGGATCTTCCCTGCCCCAACATCGATCTTAGGCTTGGCGTCTCTTAGGAATGGTCACCCAAGAATGAGTGATATTCCTAAGTCGCTCTCCATGTCGAGTACTACGAAGTCGGCGAGAATGAAGGAATCCTTAACTCGCGTTAGAAGATTCTTTACTGTCCCCTCGGGGTATCAAACCGTCGAGTCAGCAACATGTTGGGGAAAGAGCAGGATAGCATAGGTTCTCGAATGTCACCTTGGGCATGATGTTGAAACTTGCTCCAAGGTCGCAAAGGGCCTGCTTGAAGTGTCAGTCATAGATTGAACAACTGATCACGGGGTATCCTGGATCTTCCGTTCTTGGTGCTGCCAATCTTCCCTGCCGGTCTCTTCTTGGACGTGCGAGCTTCTCTGCATAGTTAGTAAAAGATGTATCCTGTGATAGCTTACCCATTTGGTGGTTACTACATTGACACTCTCCAGAGAAGCTTCAGGTTGCCTTGGAATTCTTCCGGTTTCAGCAGAGGGTACAGCAGCATCCAGCTGAGCTAGTTGAGTTTCAAGCATCTTTTTGAAGCTCAGCTGGTTCTTGATAGTGGAGGAGATGCCATCCATCTTTGCCTGAATGGTCTCCATAGATTTGTCGTTGGTGGCTAGCTTCTTTTGTAGTGATTCATTGACTTTTTCTTGGCCTAGGACAAGATCCCTCAAAAAAGATTGGTTAGGATTAAACGAATTTGAATTACCATTATCTCCTTGGTAGTAGGGGCACAACTGATTCCACAGCTGACCTCCTTGTGGATGAAACCCGTTGTTGTTGTTGTTGTTCAGGTACATGACATCTTCATGGGTTTTGCGGTAGTCACTCCCTGAATGTCCGGTGTTCCCGCAGACCTCGCACGTCATGCGAGCATCCAAGGCTTGAAGTGCTTGCATCGGAGCATTCTCCTATGGTTGTTCCTCGATCTTCTTGAGGAGGAGGTCGAGCTTTGCGGCGAGCATGTCCATCTTCTTGACAGTGTGCATGCCCCGCTGGCGTGGTTGGAGTCGATCTTCGTTCCAACCTTGGTTGGACACCATCTTCTCGATCAAAGTCTTGGCCTTGTCAATGGAGAGATGCATGCATGTTTTTATTTTGTTATTTTCATAAAATACTTTCAGAATTTTATTTTCTACATTTTGGGTGTTACAAAACCTACCCCTCTTAAAGAGAATCTCGTCCCCGAGATTCAGAAGTGTTAGAGAACAGCTGAGGGAATTCTGCAATCAGTTCATCTTCTCTTTCCCAAGTAGCCTCATCCTCTGAGTGGTGACTCCACTGTACTTTGCACATTTTGATCACCTTGCTCCGAGTAACCCTCTGAGATTTTTCCAAGATTCTAACCGGATGCTCTGAATAAGTCAAATCTTCTTGTACATTGAGTTCCTCCAGCGGTAACTGCTCCTTAGGCACTCTCAAACACTTCTTTAACTGTGATACATGAAACACGTCATGGACATCTAACAATCGTGCCGGTAATTCCAGTTGATATGCCACTTCACCTTTCCTTTCTAGGATCTGAAAAGGACCAATATAATGAGGTGACAAGTTTCCTTTCACTTTGAATCTACAGAGACCCCTGATGGGTGATACCTTCAGATACACAAAGTCTCCAACCTCAAATGTCAATTCCCTTCTCCGTGTGTCAGCATAACTTTTCTGTCGTGACTGAGCAGTCTTGAGATTATCCCGGATTATCTGGACTTGTCTTTCAGCTTCTTGGAGAATCTCTGGCCCAAAGACCTGACTTTCTCCCATCTGACTCTAATACAACGGTGTTCTGCATTTTCTCCCATATAATGCTTCAAATGGGGCCATCTTGAGGCTAGCTTGATAACTGTTTTTATAGGAGAATTCTGCATATGGCAAGCTTTTATCCCAACTGCCTCCATGCTTTAGGGCACATGCCCTCAACATATCCTCTAATACTTGATTCATTCGCTCAGTCTGACCGTCTGTTTGTGGATGATATGCGGAACTGAAATTGAGCTTTGTATCCATGGATTCATGTAACTTCTGCCTGAAACGTGACGTGAACTGAGTACCTCGATCAGACACTATCTTCTTTGGAACACCATGCAGACACACAATTCGTGACATGTACAGTTCTGCTAACTTGGCTCCAGTGTATGTTGTTTTGACCAGGATGAAATCTTCAACTTTCGTCAGTCTGTCCACAATAACCCATATCGAGGTTTAACCGTCACGAGTTCGGGGTAACCCTACTATGAAATCCATAACAGTTTCTGCCCATTTCCATTCAGGTACTTTCAACGGCTGGAGTAAACCTGCTGGTCTCTGGTGTTCTGCTTTCACTCTCTGGCACACATCACACAAAGCCACGTGAGCTGCTATGTCTCTTTTCAAACCATACCACCAGTACTTCTCTTTCAAGTCTTGATACATCTTGGTACTTCTAGGATGAATGGAATAAGCGGAATCATGTGCCTCCTTCAGAATGAGTTCACGAAGGTGATCAATTTCAGGTACACAGATCCTCTTTCTGAACCAAAGAGTTCCTTGCTCATCTTTGGTGAAATCCGGAGTCTTGCCTAAACCAATTTGAGTCTTGGTCTCTTTGATCTTAGCATCTGTTAACTTCCCTTTTCTGATCTCTTGTTCTAATGTAGGTTCCATCTCCATAGTCATGGCTTCTGCCTGTGTGACAATTCCCAGGTTCAAACGTGCCAGCTCCCAACATAATTCCTGAGGCATCAATCGAGCAATCATCATATTAGCTTGTCCTTTCCGGCTTAGGGCGTCTGCCACAACATTTGCCTTGCCAGGATGATATTGAATATCCAAATCATAGTCTTTGATTACTTCTAGCCATCTACACTGTCTTAGGTTAAGATCGTGTTGCGTGAAGATGTACTTCAGACTCTTATGGTTAGTGAAGATCTGACACTTGTTTCCGATCATGTAGTGCCTGCAAATCTTCAATGCGTGCACGACCGCAGCCAATTCCAAGTCATGGGTAGGATAGTTCTGCTCATGCTTTCGCAACTGCCTTGAAGCATAGGCCACAACTTTGCCTTCTTGCATTAACACACATCCAAGACCCATCCATGAAGCATCACAATACACATCAAACCCTTTGTGGATATCCGGCATTATCAACACAAGAGCAGTGGTCAATCTTGTTTTCAGCTCTTCAAAACACTTCTGACATGCAGCATCCCACTTAAATTCTTTCCCTTTTTCCAACAAACAAGTCATGGGTTTCACAATCTTTGGGAATCCCTCAATGAATCTATGGTAGCAACCTGCAAGTCAGAGGAAACTTCTGATTTCAGGCACAGTCTTCAGTGGATTCCAATTCAGAACATCCTGAACTTTACTCGGGTCTACTGCAATTCCTCCATCTGTGATAACATGCCCAAGGAAAGAAACTTTTCTCAACCAAAAGTCACATTTGCTCAGCTTGGCATATAACTGATTCTATCGGAGTTTCTGTAACACTATCCTCAAGTGCTCTTCATGTTCTTCCTCGTTCTGTGAATACACCAAGATGTCATCAATGAACACAACCACAAACTTTTCAAGATATTCCATGAAAACCTTGTTCATCAGGTACATGAAGTATGCTGGAGCGTTGGTCAATCCAAACGACATCACAGTGAACTCGTACAGACCATATCTGGTTGTGAATGCTATCTTGGGTATATCTTCTGGTCGGATCCTTAACTGATGATTGCCTGATCTCAGATCAATTTTGGAGAAAACCTTGGCACCTCTCATCTGATCAAACAAATCTTCAATTCTGGGCAGTGGATATTTATTCTTGACCATCACATCATTCAGTGACCTGTAGTCTACACACATCCTTCTGCTGCCATCCTTCTTATCGACAAAGATCATTGGTGCTCCCCACGGGGACGAGCTAGGACGGATAAATCCCTTAGCTAACATTTCTTCTATTTGTTTCTTTAGCTCACTCAGATCTTTAACATCCATTCTATAGGGTCTTTTAGAGATAGGTGCAGTACCAGGTAAAAGATCAATACTGAACTCAATGTCACGGACGGGTGGCATACTTGGTAAATCTTCCGGGAAAACGTCGGGGTACTCACAGACAACTCTGATTTCTTCTAGAGGCATTCCCTACATCTGATTCACTGTCCCGACTCCACTGGGTGAAACTATTGCCACAAATTTGACCTTCTCTCCCTGAGGGCTGGTTAGGAGCACTGATCTCTTGCAACACTGGATCACCCCATCACATCCAGCTAACCAATCCATTTCGAGGATTACATCAATGCCGCTATTCTTTAGCACTATTAGATTGGCTAAGAATTCTACCCCCATAATATTCATGTTGACCCTCGGGCATAAGTGACTAGCTTTCAATTCTTTGCCCGGGGAACTTACTAAAAGAATTTGTTTCAAAAGGGCTCATCGGTAAATTATGCTTTGTGGCGAATTTCTCGGTAATGAATGAATGTGATGCTCCAGAATAAAATAAAACTGATGTAGGTTCAGAATTAATAGGGAACGTACCGAGCACAACATCAGGAGCCTCTTCAGCTGTTTCTACAGCCACATGATTCACACTTCCGCGGACGTAGTTCTGCTGACCTCTGTTGCCCACCGGTGTCTGGTTGCTATTGCGCGGCTGCTGCTGCTGAGGAGTCTGCCTCTGCCAACTGTTCCTCTGATTCTGAGGAGTCTGCATGTTATGCTTCGGGCAATTGTTAGCATAATGCCCCAGTTCTCCGCATTTGAAGCAGCCATTGGGTTGGACCGGTGCCACTGGATTGTTAGTCCGCACTGGTGCACCTGGGGCATTGCCTGAGCAGTACTGCGGTGGGTTGGCGTTGGGGGTGGTCGGAAAGGGCTCGTCGGCGTGGAACAGGGGGCAGCGGCGGTGCGGAGCGTCGGCGACGGTGCTCCGGCGGGGTTGGGAGGGCGTAGGCTGGTCGATGAGCTTCGCGGCGTCGAGGGGAACCCATTCCGAGGCTTGGCTCGGACGGAGGAGCGTCGGAGTGGGCTGCCCACGGAGCAGCAGGGGAGCGGCGGCTGCGAGGGCGGTGCTGGCGGTGCTCCGGCGGTCGAGATGGTCGGGGAAGAGGCCGGTGGGCTTCAGTGGAGGGAGGGCAAGCTCGCTGGGTGATGGGTTTGGGCAGTGGGAGGCCGGAGGATGGGGCTCCGCGGGCGGGTGGTGCACAGCGGCGGCAATGGCAGCAGCGACGGCATTCTGGTGGGTTGATGCGCGCGCGAGTGGTCTTGTGTCACCTTTTATAGGCTGCAGGAGGGAGGAAGAGGGCCGGGCGACACTGGGGAGGGGCGGTACGACGGGGGCACATTACTGGTCGCGGTGGCGGCGAGCAGTGCCAGCACGGTGTGCGGCGGGCGCGGGCAGGGGATTGGGCGCCGGGGATTTGGCGTGGGGAAGAGGGAGATCACGCGGGCGCGGGTTGTGCGAGGAGCTGCAGCAGCTGGCTTGCCGGGCGGGGAGCGCGGCGACTGGCGGGACGCGGCGGGGACTCGGGCAAGGCGCGGACTGGCCATTGGGCGCGGCGGGCGGCGTGCAGATGCGCGCGTCGCCGCCGTGCGCGTGGCATGCGGGGACTGGGCAGGGTCGCGGCGTGGGGAGGAGCGCGTGCGAGCGGGGCGCGTCTAGGCATTGGCTTAGCGCCTAGCGCCGGTCAGGCATCGCCTAGCGACTGCGCGTCGGGCGGAGTGGAGAAGGGAGGGTCTGCAGCGACTGCGCGTCGGAGGGTCGGGCGGAGCGGAGAAAGAAGGGTCTGAAATGAAAAATATAGAAAAAGGCAGGGGCTGGTCTGCAAGGTCAAGTGTTACTCAAATTTTTGTGTTGCAATTCAAAAATCTCTAAACATGAAAGTTTTGTTTCAGGCCAAGGTTCATTTGAGTTCTAGTTTAGAAGTTATTTTAAAATTCAAAAAGTAGGATTCGGAGGGCACGTCATTTCCTGGGCAAAAATTTGCATTCTCTCCTAGGCTACAACTAGACTTTTGTTTATCATGTTAATAACGATGTGCCTATTCAATTTCGTAGCCATGTTTGCATCGATGTGAAAGTTATTTAATGTGTTTGATTAATGTACATGTACTTATGCACATATACACATACTTTCAAATCCAAGCAAAACCAACTCATAATTCATTTCTTTCAACTTTTCTTAGTTAGTTCAGCATATTGTTACGCTAATGAGACTTGTTTAGCAATTTAAACACCCGAGGTGTCACAATGGCTCTGACCTTCGCCAATTAATTAGATGTGTAGTTAGCTGGTGGCCTTACCAAAAGGGCAAGGAGCGGGTCGGTGTAGGGGTCATAGCCCGGTCCTCTTGGGGTAGCAGCCTTTGCTAAGGAGCTGACCATTAGGGATGCTTATGGACCACACTACTACCGAAACTCTAGCGGGTTGTCTAGCTCTCGACATGTCATTGTAAAGGCATCACAGTGTACCCCTCGCCACTTACCACGGAAGTGTTTAAGGGCCTTGCAAACCCGGGCGACTCAGGGGAACACGTTTTATGGGGAAAGTGTACAACCTCTGCAGAGTGTAAAACTGTTATAACAACCGTGCTCGCGGTTAAGAGCGGCTTGGACCCTCATATGATAATGGAACTTGAAGATTAATTAACTTGTGGTTCTTGGTTTATGTTTATGTTGTTGGTACCTTTATGTTTTTGCTTAAGTGGGATGGTATAAACTTAAATCTAGTTAATAGGTGCTTGTTAATAAAACGTGACAAACTAAAAGTGCAAACTGCTGTAAACCTTAGCCTATCCTTGATGGACTTGCATATTCTCCCCCACTTGTTGAGTACAACCCATAAGAGTACTCACCCTTGCCCAACTGCTATTCAGAAGAGAACTTTGAAGAAGAGGTCTTCAACGACTTTGAGGAGTTCTAGGCTTGGGTTCACCAGTCATCGCCTGTGGAAGATAGAGTTGTTGCAGACTTCGTGTAGGGTATATCGGTGAAACGTTTAAAGACATTTGTGTCTATTTTATTCGGAGTGTAAGAATGTTAATTACTCTATCTTGTTTACTTTTCAAGAATAGTCTTTGATATATTACACTTGTTTCGTCTATCATGTGTGTGTGAACTTGATCCTGGCGCACACATGAGATGCATCTGGTTCTTTCTAGAATCGGGTGTGACAGAAGTGGTATCAAAGCTATGTGACTGTAGGACGCTAGCCTAGTTAGAAATGGTCGAAATTAAGGATTTATCTTCTAGCAAGCCATGTCAGCGTCAAAATTTCTTTGTGTTTATTTTATTATTTCCGCATAAAAACCTATGTTTATTTACATGTCCTTTTTTGTTTTATTTCTTTTAAAATAAATTATTCTGAGTTTTATTCTTGCTCTGTCGGATGGCCAGGACTTACCAGACTGCTCGCAAGCGCACCGGAGGTCGCTAGGTCCACATTACCCCAGATGAGCCAGCTCCTCCCGCCCCAGTTCCAACCCCAGTTGAGGAGGTGGAAGCTATGGAGGAGGAACCCGTGGAGGCCTACTACTTTGTGGATGGAGATGATGGCCGCATCATGGCGGTTGATGAAGAAGGGAATCAGTTCACTCCGCCGGCATCACCAGTTGTTGAGGCACCACCACCACCCCCAGCTGCCCCTGCTCCAGCTCCCGCTCCAGCACCGGTCTCCGCTAGAGGAAGCCCGGGTGAATCCAGGGGTATTGATGATGGAGATGATGAAGATGACGAGGACAATGACAACAACGACGATCAGGGTAATGGTCCTCCTGGTTACTTGTCTCTGGTGCTGCAGGATGTTCTGCAGAAGTTGGGCAACCACATGAACCCCCACTACCACACGCACCACTACATCGACCCTGCGCTCGGTGACTACTTCCTCACTCGCGTCCACATCAGGGTGGAGATGGAGGGGATCAAAGGCTGGAGGACCCTCACTGCGCACGACTCCGCTACGCCCCACGCTACTTACGACGCCTCCATCAGCAGCGCCGCCAGGAGAGCTCTGTGGTCCATCTGCCACACTCATCGCCAGGAGCTGCAGAACACGGAGTACCGCCACCTTCCTCGCCGCCTTAGTGGAACTGAGGAGACTGTGGTAACTCTGGGTGGAGATGATGAAGACCACCTCAACACCCTTGCTCGAGTCACTACCGCCCTCAACACCGATCGTGAGAACGTCATCTCCGAGTTGGACCAGACTCAGGACAAGCTGCTGGAGGCACATGAGAGGATCCGCGCACTGGAGGCCCAGCTTGAAGGAGTGCTGCCACCACCTCCACAGATGAATGAGCCCCGCTTCCCCGCCCTGTCGCCGCCCCGCAAGAAGCTTCGTTACGGCGCACCCGGCTCCATCACTCGTCTCGAGGACTAGGCATCTAAGCTCCTAGGCTGGTTATCATTTAAAGTTTGCCTCGTTAGAACCTTTTTGCTTGATAGGACGACGATGTAATAATGCTTGCTTGTGAACAAGTGTGTGCTCGCTCTTGTTTTATGTTGGTTGTGCTTGGTTTGAAATAATTTGAGATTTGCTTGCTACAAATTATCAATTAATATAAGTTGGAGTCCTTATCAATCCATATTTTGTTAAATTCTTATCTTTTATCTATCTATATCAAGTACACCTATCTTATTCTGGGTTCATTCCCTAACGGTCAGATGGTAAACACCAGGACAGGTGGAGGTCAGGAAATTCCTAGCACGAGGTGTGCTCACATAGTCGACCAACAGAGTTAGCTGCCACCACCACCCAACCCAACAATGGAGCAATTCTTGGCAGCCCAGATGCAGGTGTTGTAGAACCTCGCCGCCACCATCCAGAACATGCAAGCCAAGCAAAATCAGCAAGCACCGCAGCAAAACCAGCCACCAAGAGACAAACATAGGGAATTCATAAGCCACCACCCCCCTACCTTTTCTCACTCGGTGGACCCCTTGGATGCTAATGACTGGTTGAAGGTCATCACTAAGAAGCTGGACATCACACAATGCAGTGACCATGAAAGGGTCCTGTATGCTGCAGGACATCAAGAAGGTGCAGCCGCTGATTGGTGGGATGCTTTCACTGCTGCCCACGCCAATGCCAACACTATCACCTGGGAGGAGTTCAGAACCAACTTCCGCAGCCACCATATCCCAGCAGGACTGATGAAGCTCAAGTAGAAGGAGTTCTTATCCCCGAAGACGGCAACATGAATGTCAGCGACTACCGGGACAAATTGAGGTTGATAGTGACGCGAAGAGGCAGGAGCGCTTCTTGGATGGTCTGATAGGGCCGCTCAACTATCAGCTGCACAGTCACACCTTGCCAAACTTCTAGACTCTGCTAGACAAAGCCATTGGTCTGGAGAGCAAGCGCAAGGAGCTTGGGGAGCACAAGCAGAAAGTTCAATCCTAGGGGCAATCCAGCAGCAACACTCATCCCCGCTACAGCACACCACAGGGGTTCCAGTCACGCTTTGGAGGACAAAGTGGAGGATATCAGCAGAATCAGCAGAGTCAGCGTACGCCACAGCAGCCTCAGCGCTTCAATCAGCAGACCCAGCACAACTCCGACCAAGGCCACCCCAAGGTAGGTCTCACCTCCCTAGATCTCCCCGACCCTTTTTCCCTCGCCGCCGACGAGCCCCCTCGCCGGAATTTGGCCGGCCACCGTGCCAGCGCCGCCTAGGGACCCAATTGCAATGATTGAAATCTTTAAAAGGGTCTGCACGCAAGTTTCCAGGGGCATATCTGTAAACCTGTGTTTAAACTTTGAATTCAAAAACAGTGAACTTGTAAAATTCATATAAAATCGTATAAAAATTGGAAAAATACAAACTCAACTGTTCTGGAATCGATAGAAGAAAATCTACAACTTTTGTTACATGCTTTTCTTCATTTGCTTGCTAAATCTTGCTCTAAATTAAATAGAATGTTTAATAGACTTTAATTGTACCCACTGTTGTAGACCAGTTCTGAATCTGATTTTTGGACAGTAGTTTAGCTGCTTGATGTGTAGGCCAGTGTAAAACTATTAGGACCGGAACCCTTCTCTAGCTAAAATTTTTGATAAACTTTGTTCATGCCATGAAATAATAGAACTAATTTATACCTGCTAATATATTGTGTTTTGTGCTGTGAAACTTTTCCAGAGCTGTTATAGTGCCGCCTAAATACCACAGAAAAAGTTTAGAACCTTTTTCCTTTCTGTAACCTATTTATATAATTTTGTGGTAGAAAAAATGCACTAATTCAAATAATTTGTTTTTTTGCTTGAAAAATGTTCAACTTTTTACTGCGCCACTCTTTAGTGTAGCTCGTGCTGTATAAAAAGTTTCATGAATAGAAAACCTGTAGAACATTCTGTAGAAATTAATCTATATTAACATAAGTGTACATTGTCCTATTTATTATGCTCCGTATCATGCGAAATAAAATCTGAAAAATTTACAGTAACACATATATGGATAGATTAACACCCTGTAAAAGGTTTAGCATCAATACATGCATAGTTTGTCTTGTATAAAAATAATTAGGTTCTAGTAGTGGCTGTGTACTACATTTTTCATAATTATTCTGCTGCACAGAAATTTCTGAAATTTTTACAGTGCTGTTGTCTCTGCATAATGTACTATAAATAAAACTTTCATCTCCAGAAGTTACCTAGACCAGTGTTTATGCTTAATCCATGCTTGTGCTTAGAAAATTAAGTTTCCAATATAACACAACCCCTTTCTTGTTTAATGAAGTTAATTAGTTTAAGTTATACTCTATTAACGATTGCCCAAGAAATTGTAACTAAGTAACTTTACAACAAAACCTATGTTTTGTGGACTGCAACTTTATCGTGAAGAAAATAAATACCATGTATCATCACTACAACTTACACTTGTGCATTCATATAGAATCGACTACTCTCACCAACGGAACGTACGAGCTGGTGCCGGCGTCTGAGAGAGAGCAGCATGAAGCTTAAGTGAATCTAACTGAAGCTTTCAAAGACCCGAACCCGAGTTCGGACGAGCCCCAAACTAACTTTACCCAAGAAGGCAAGCCCCGGAGCATGAACCCTATTTTTCTAAATTATGCAACTTAATACTCTATTCTACTTGTGCAGTAAGTTTAAAGGAGTTGGATGAAAACTTAGTTGCATGATCCTAGGTACCCATGCTCTGAACACTAGATGTAAGGTTCGATAGAATGCTATGCTAATAGGACTCGGTAAAAGTCGAGTGATTTCCTGTCACTCGCGAGAATATAGGAGTTGAATGTTTGCTACATGCTACAATCATAAGGTCGACGGACGGGGCTATGGTACGATGTTCAAGTTGATGATTGATGTCCCGTCTGTTTAGTGAAAAATGCTAAGGCCGTAGTGTGTGGTAGTGGTAGTTAAGTCTTTGAATGTACTAACCACATGCCGAGAATATGGTAATCGGTAAGCTTAAGTAACTAATCGGACCGGCAAGTGGACAGCATCCCACCCTCTCAACTTTGGTTCCATGCGCGCACATGGTGGGTACAGAGCCGGGCTCTGTAGTCTCGGATGGTGGCACTGATCCACAACCCAGGAAGAAAATGGAAAGGTTGCACGTGTGACTCTAGGAGTAACCACGTGACGTGTGTTTAGGTTTCCCTTGCAAGGTTAAGAAATTCGATTTGAATCGTCCGTTTCTCGCGGTTATTGAGACTGCTTGACCCTTTTACCACATAGAGTAAGAAATGGAACAATGATGATGATTAATCTTGTTGGATGCAAATTAGTTCTTCCACCATATATGATATTGGATAGTTGCTTACCTAGAATGGTTAAAGAAAATTAGAACTTGGAGCTAAAATTTGAAAGTAAGGACCTACTTGTATATGCTTTTCGGCAAAACAAACCCCTCAAGCCAAAAGCCTTGCATGTCTAGGACTCGGCTAAGTATATTCCACTAGTCAGGTAAGCCTTGCTGAGTATTAGTATACTCAGCCTTGCTTGTGGCTTGTTTTCAAGTGATACCTTCTGACTACCCAATGTAAACAATAAACCCGGTGTTTCAAGGCTTTGGGTAAAAGACTAGGTATGTCCTTAGCATAGGTGACCCATCAAGTTTATGCAAAGCAATAATAAAGTAAAGTGAATTATCATGCTATTTTTGGGATAGAATAGAACATGCAGGGGAGGGAAGTCCACTTGCCTTCCTCAAAAAGCTGCCGGTTCTCTTCCTTGAAAAGTTTCTCTTGATCTTGCTCGAACGGCACGTCGTCTACACGGTCACACAAACGAGCATACACAAACAAATAAGAAACAGTACAATAAACAGTACAACAGAGAGTAAAATGATGATAATGTTGTAGTTCATGATGCAAGGATCGCGTGAGCGCAAGAAGCGCTGAAATCGGAGTTGAAACGATGAAGATATGGCTAAAACAGTGATCCAGGGACCTAACTGCAAGAGTTTTGAACTTCTAGGGGCTAGATCTGAAGAAATCAGGAGCTAAAACAGAATTAAACCTTAAACAGAGGGCCCTGGGTGCAAAACTGGAGGTCCTGGATGGCGGTTACTAATTCTAGAAGGGTCAGGGGCCTAAACAGAAAAGAAAGGACATAAATCTAATTACTTTTCAACAGATCTGGACCGCGGGTTGATTCCTGGAGAACCTAGGGCTTTTCTGCAAAGGTTCCAGAGGCGGCTAGGCTTGGGCTCGGTCGGGCAGATCTGATTCGTTGGATCACGATCCGATGGCGGTGGCTGTGCGGCTCAGCTCGGGCATAGCTTGGCGGCTAAGGCTCGGCTCAGATCCGATCTAGGCCCTTCGATCTGGATCGGACAGCAGAGTGATGGTTGGAGCGGCTCGGGTCGGCTTGGCAGGTGGCACTGGGCACCAGCGGCGAGAGGGCGATCTGGATCTGGATCCGGGGCTTGGTTTGGGATGGGTTCTAGCCGGGGATGGAGAGGGCGGCACAGCGAAGGCAGTGGGGGCCATGGGACGGCCGTGCGGCGGCCGAAGACTGGCGGGCCACGGCTGCGGGCGGAGGAAGAGCTCTGGCGAGCGATTGCGGCCGCGACAGAGCGAGAGAAGGAGGGGAAACGGGGCTGGGGGTGCTCTCACCACCTCGCAGAACTCCGGCGAGGGTTGAAGGCGGCGGAGTCGAGGAGGAACGGCGAGTCGATGGCGAGATGCGATTCGGGGCGGAGACGAGGATGCCGCTATGAATTCCCGAGCGCAGTGCAGCAGGAGGAGGTGGCTGACGGGTCGGCGACGGTGCTCCTCCGAGGAAGAAGTTCCGGCGACAGTCGTGGTCGGCGAGGTGGCTGCAGAGCGGGAGGTCGACGAAGCAGCGGCGACGGCGGGCTCGGGCTCGGGAAACGGCGGCGCTGCACGAGCTCGGGCGTAGTGTGGAATGGAGAGCTGGGTGTGCTGGATCTCGGGCTTGGGTTTTATAGAGGACGAGAGGAGGCGGGGTGGCCGGGGAAGGGAGGCGGCGGCTCACGCGGCGGCCGGGATTGGCGGCCGGATTGCAGCGGCCACCCGCGAAGGAAAGGGGGTCGGGTCGTCTGAGGGCATGTGCCGCGACCATTATGGCAGGCAGGCGTCGCAGGAAAGGAAGGGGCGCGGGCGACGGGCGATGGGCGCGAGCGCCGGCGGGATTCACGTCGCGGCAGGAAAGGAAAGAGGGGAGCGGGAGGAAGAAAATGGCATTGACGAGTAGGTCCCGTCCGTCAGAGAGAGAGAGAGGTGAGGGAGTGGGTGAGGGGGGCGCTGTGGGTTGGGCCGGCTGGAGTTTTTGGCCGCGGGGTGAGAAAAAGAAAAAGAGAAGAGAGAGAGGTTTGGGCCGGTCCCGAAAGAAAAAGAAAAAGATGAGGGGGTTCTAGGTTGGGCTGAAAGAGAATGGGAGAAGAGAGAGAGAGAGAGAGAGATGCATGCATGTTTTTATTTTGTTATTTTCATAAAATATTTTCAGAATTTTATTTTCTACATTTTGGGTGTTACATTTATGGACCTCCTACAGCCACTACCCGAACGGGGAGACTTACGCTTGACGGACAGGACTGTCACCACCTACCGTATACCTCATCAAACCATGAGATAGTACCGCATCCAGCAACATTGACTAGCCCAGACACCACGTCTACGCTAATGAGCGATACTCTAGCTGTGACACCCTAGGTGTCTAAAAGACTAAACAAAAGATCCACCACATGAAATCAGTCACAAAAGGGCAAGAGAAGTATGAAACAGCCTATCAAATTTACCTTTCAAGCAAATGAATATGTGTATATGTATATATACATAAACATTTGAACTCTTGCGAGCAAACCCTTGTAACTTTCAAAGTTGATCACAACTGACTCTAAAAATTTAATGGCACATCTTTCTTGACAAGAGCAACAAAAGTCTAGTTGAACTCAAGGGCTAAAAGTGCAAAAAATTCACATGAAATGACGTGTCATTTAAATACTTGTTTTCGGAATTTCAAAATACCTTTTTATACATTGCTCAAATGAACATAGTCATACAAGAGAAAATGTTTGTCTTGAAAAGTTGAACAAAAGTAATCAAATGTTTTTGATTTGACCTTGGGAAGAATGAGTTTTAGCTCCTTTTTAACCTAGGCCCCTGCAGTTTTTGTTTCCCGCACATAAGTCCCATCATCTTCTCCCTCCTCTCTCCTCCCCCAGCCCTGTTGTGGCAGAACCACCTGAATTAATCCGGCTCAAGTGTATTAACCATCACCATTAAGGCATTCTCGGTTAACCTTACACTTCAAACGGAATAATCCACTGGCGTGTCGGGTATAACCTCCCGATACAACCACGGTGAACGGATCGAGCGCCATACATACAAACGCTCATGCGACGATGAGCCCAGAGAATACCACATTCCAGCAAATATTACAGCATTAGTATAAGTGAATATTACAGACCAAGTTTTGAGTTTAGAAACCAAGTATTTCAATTATCATAAATAAGTTCTTCAGAGTTTAAGTTGCAGCGGAAATAAACGACGGAAACTACTCGACGATACAGAATGTCTCGATGAAGCCCGTACGAGACATCACTCGGCCTTATCTCCGTTGGACGGGGGCGCATCCCATTCCACCGACCAACCAGGGGGAAGAGTGCAGGGCCAAGTCAAGCTAGCAATCATATCTTCGAAGGTCTCACCTGAAAACGAGTCACAAGCAAGACTGAGTATACTAATACTCAGCAAGACTTACCCGAGTAGTGGAATCTACTCCACCGACTCTAGACATGCCAGGCTTTTTGGCTCAAGGGTTTGTTTTGCCGAAAAGCATCTACAAGTGGGTCCTTACTTTCAACTTTTAGCTCAAGATTCTAGTTTCGTTAGCCAGTCTAGGTAAGCAGCTATCTAAAGCATACATGGTAAAGCATTAAATTTTTCATCCAACCAGTTCGTTCATCATCATTGTTCCTCTTCTTACTCTGTGGGTAAAAATGGTTAAGCAGTCTCAATAGCCGTGAGAAACGGACGATTCGAATCGAATTTCTTAACCTTGCAAGGGAAACCCAAACACACGTCACGTGGTTACTCCCTAGAGTCACACGTGCAACTTTTCCCCTTTCTTTCCGGGTCGTGGATCGGGGCTACCCTCCGAGAGTACAAGAGCCCCACGCCACGGTTCGGCGCCGGGTCGTGACCACTCTCTGCACTCGCCATATGCACATGGGACCGAAGTTCAAAGGGTAGGATGCCGTCCCCTTGCCGGGCCAATCAGGTACTTAAGCTTACCGATTCCCATAATCTCGGCATGTGTTTAGTACGTTCAAAGACTTAACCATCACTACCACACCCTGCGGCCTTAGCAGTTTTCACTAGACAGACGGGCCTCAATCGTAACCATCGTTTCATAGCCCGTCCGTGTCCTTATGATTGCAGCGTGTAGTAGTCATTCAACTCCTATTTTCTCGCGAGTGACAGGAAATCACTCGACTTTTACCGGAGTCCTATTAGCACGGCATTCTATCGAACCTTACGTCTAGTTTTCAAGCAAGGGTTCCTGATATCATGCAACTAAGTTTTCATCCAACTCCTATAAACTTAATGCACAAGCAAAGAGTGATGAGTTGCATAATTTCGGGAAGAATGGGTTATGCTCCGGGGCTTGCCTTCGCAGTTCGCTTGGGGCTCTTCCGAACTTGGGCTCGGGTCTTCAAGAGCTTCAGTTAGATTCGCTTGAGCTTCACGCTGCTCACTCTCGGACGCGGGCACCAGTTCGTAAGTTCCGTCGGCGAGAGTCGTCGATTCTACATGAATGCACAAGTTTAAGTCGTGGTAATGGCACTTGATTACGATTTGAGAGTAATTACCACAATGGATAGTTTCTTGTCATGAAATTTTGGATTTAGGCACATCAGGGAAAGATGCGCTTACTGTAAAATTTTCAGCCAATTTTATGAAACAGATTAATTATGAAAAATATATTACATAGTTGCTGTTAGATCCTTGTTCTTTTTGTACAGAACAATTGGTGCAACAATTGAGTCTAAGATTTCTACAGAGCTTTCACTTAAGCATGCAGAAGCTACTGTAATTTTTGTAGGATTTATTATGCAGTATTCAGAGCATAGAAAATATGACATTCCACACCTAGACTATTTAAGGATTCATTTTTACGGGACCCTACACAGGGTTTTTGTCCATGGAACTTTTTACACAGCAACCACTACCACAGTGTATCTCCTAGTAAAACTTTGAGAATTTTCCAAGCTAAGATACTATTTTCTTGATTTAATGTATGTTGTTAGCACATAAATCAAATAAATAGGTTACTGTGCGATAAAAAGTCTCCTAATTTTTCTGTGGCTTCTAGGTGCCAATATATTAGCATAGGAAAAGTTTCATTGGGTGATTCACCACCTAACTGCAGGGATAAAATATTTTACTTAAACATGGTATGGAACTAAGTTTAATAAACAGTAAAGCTAGAGAGGGAATTTGGGCCTGATCTTTTTACACAGTCCTAAACATCAAGCAACTAACTCACTGACCAAAATTTATGGTCAGCATTGTCCTACAACAGTGGGTACAAAATAAGTCCATTAAAGCTTCTATTTAATGTAGAGCAAAATGTGTTGGGATTCTGAGAAACCTTTTGTAACAAAAGTGGTAGAGTTTGTTCTAAGGATTCCAGAACAGTTGAGTTTGCATTTTTCTGAATTTCCTACGATTTTATTCGAATTTTACAAATTCACTGAATTTGAATCTAGATTTGAAACTTTCTTTTACAACTAGGTCCTTGAATCTTACGCGCAGACCCTTCTAAAGATTTGAATTCTTGCAATTGGGTCCTCGGGCGGCTCGGGTACGGCGGCCGGCCGAAATTCCGGCGAGGGGGGCTCGCCGGCGGCGAGGGGCGAGGGTCGGGGAAGGTTCAGGGGTGCGAGGGCTACCTTGTGGGGGTGTTGTTCAGGTGGGGGATGGCCGGGAAGGGCTCGCCGGCGTTGGAGCAGAGGCGGCGGCGGCGCGGCACGCGTCAACGGCGGTGCTCCGGCGGGCTTGGGGCGGTGTGGTCCGGTCGGCAAGCTTCAGTAGCGCGTGGGGAAGCTGCACAGGGGCTCGGCTTGGACGGAGGGGGTCGGGGTCGTGCTATCCACGGCGAGCAGGGGCGGCGGCGGCAGCGGCAGCGCGGGCGGCGGCGCTCCGGTGGCTCTGGGCGGCGTTGGGCAGGTCGGCGAGCTTCAGGGGGATGATGTAGTGGGCGGCGGCGGCGGGCTGTCCACGGGTGGGCGGCGCTCGGCGGCGGTAATGGCGACGGCGAGGGCGTTCCGGGGTGCTGTGGCTCGCGCGCGTGGCCGGGCGGGGCTTTTATAGGGGCCGGAGGGGGTGCGGAGGGGCCTGGGCAGCGCGCGGGGCGGGGGCACGGCACAACGCGCACTGGGCGCGGCGGGCGGCGGCAGAACGCCGGCGCGACGTGCGGCAGCGCGGGCGCGGTGACTGGGCGGCCGGAGATATGGCGTGGGCGCGGTGGGATAGCGCGGGGCGCGGAGTGGTGAAGCAGCAGCGGCAGCGGCTCGGGCGGAGGGCGGGCGCGGCGACTGGCGGGGCGCGGGGGCCGGGGCGGCACGGCGGAGCGAGGCGACTGGGCGGCCGGGCCGCGGGGCTGGACGCGGCTGCGTCGCGTGCACGCGCGGGCGTTTACTTGCCGCGCGGCATGGGGGCGGGGCAAAGCCGGCCGTGGCGGGGTGGTGCGGCGGCCACTGGCCTGGCGCCTCGCGCCGGTCAGGCGACGCCGGCCACCTGGCGCGCGGCGGTCGGGCGCGGAGGAGAGAGAGAGGGGGGGGGGGGGGGCGAGGGGCCTGGATGCAAGAATTCGAAAAGTTTCAGGGGGCTGGGTGCAAACAGGGCGTTTTCTCCTCTTTCTGATTTGAATTTCAAAAACTTTTGAACACGAAAGTTGTTCAAAATAAAAAGTTCTACAACTTTGGTTTCAGGCAAAATCTCATTTGGCTTATGGTTTGAAAGTTAAATTTAAAAGTTCAAAAGTAACCAAATGTGCTCAAATTAAATTTGAATTCCAACTAAACTCGTTTTAATTCTTTCCACCCTTTCATTAGTTGGTTTAATCATCGAGTTAGGATAATGACATTGATTTTGGAAATGTAATTACCAGGGTTGTCACACCTGTCCCATCGCCGGCAGGCCAGCTGGCCGGCGCAACCCGGCGCAGCTGAGGCCGCCCGGCCAAGTGGGCCTGCCAGCGCACCGGAAATCTTCCACGGACCCACAAAATCTCGCGCTACCCCCTCAGGAAGCCTCCATGCGGCGACATTCCTCTGTCGCAGGCACTACTGGCGCCACGGCGAGCCCTCACCAGCGCAAGCAAGGCGGCTGCGCCCCTGGTTTTGCCCCTGGTCTTGCCTTCCCCTACGGCTTGAGCCCAGGCCATCATCCCTCCCCTCGTGCCTATAAAAGCCTAACCAGAGGCCCTGAACTCGTCGCACCCAACCCCAACTCCGGCGAGCAGTCACCCGCGCGTGGACGCACCACTCCGCCCCCCATATTGTCCAAACCAACCTTCCCACCACCGTCTCCGCCTCACCCCGAGGCTGCACAGCCATTCCCTGCGCCATCTTCCTCACCGGACCGCCGCCACCACCATCCGCACCCGCCGCCGGCTTTGTGCCACCGTCGGCAAGCCGCCTTAGTCCAACCCTTCCCCACCCAAGACCTCAAACAGGTGCGATTTGTTCCCCTCTTGCCTCTCCCACCTTCGCCCCTCACCACCGGCAACCCTAGTCGCCTGATTTTGGCCGGCAGTCGCCGTCCCCCTGTGCAAAGGACCCATTTGCTTCGATTTCAATATTTCCGAGAAGCTTTCTGTAAATCTCAGGGACTCATTTGTGAACCTAAAACTAGAACTTTGAAAACCAATCTATTAACTTTGAGAATGCAAAACAACTCATAGACAAATCCTAAGAACACCAACTAAGATGTTCTCGACTCCTTTAGTTAAGATCTACAACTTTGTAAAAGGACCTTGGAACTGTTTCCACATAATTTTAGCTGTAGATTTAGATCAAGCTTAAATGTGTTTTAGTTGTTCCAAGAGTTTCAGGAAAGAACTGCTCTTGAGTTTTGGATGGTAGCTTCAGTGCTAAGAGCATAGTCTTTCATAAAAAACTTCATGCACTGAATCCAAGCACAGCTAGTTGTTTCGATTACTTTTGTTATAGGCTAGATCCTTTTAAACTAAAATTTTAGCCTCTGGTTCTTGCATAGGAAAAATCTTCAAAATTTTACAGTAGCCTACTCATGCAAGTAAGTTTGTTTAGTAAAAAGTTGAGCACCAGTTCAAGCATGAGTTATTCTGCACAAATAGATCTTGATCCTAGCAGTAGCCGTTTAATATAATTTTCATGATTAACCTGCTCAATAAAAATGGCTAAAAATTTTAGAATGAGTTTGTACTTAAGTAACGAGCTCTGCATAAAAATATCAACCCAGAAACTACTCTACAAGTAGTTCTGCATAAAAATCTCAACCTAGAAACTACTCTACGAGTAGTTTTGGTTAACCAATGCTTACTGATAAAAATGACTGTTTGCAACATGCAAAACCACTCGCTCACTTAATGATATCAGTTAATCTAGATAAGTACTCGATAAATGACTGCCTAGGGAAAAGAAAATAAAGTATTCGACTACTTAACTTAAGTTTTGACTATATGGTGAAATAGTTGTTTATCTTGTATCCCAAAACCACTCATACATGTGCATTCATATAGACTCGACTACTCTCACCGATGGAACCTACAATCTGGTACCCAAGTCCGAGAGTGAGCAGCGCGAAGCTCAAGTTAATCTAGCAGAAGTCGCTGAAGACCCGAACCAACGTTCGGAAGAACTCTCGACTAGTTTTGCTCAAGAAGGCAAGGCCCGGTGCATGATCCCAGTATTTTAATTAACGCAACTATTTTTCCATTTTATCTGTCCATTTAATTTCATAGGAGTTTATTGGAACCCTAGCTACATGATCCTAGGCACCATTGTAATGAATACTAGAATAGGAAGTTCGAGTAGTTGCTCTGCTAATAGGTACGATAAAAGTCGAGTGGTTTCCTGCCACTCGCGAGAATTATAGGAGTTAAATGTTTTACCGCATACTGCAACTATAAGGTTGATGGGCAGGGCTATGGTAAAGTACTCATGGTTGAGGCCCCCGTCTGAGTAGTGAAAAATGCTAAGGCTGCAGTGTGTGGTTGTGGTGGTTAAGCGTTTGAACGTACCAACCACATGCCGAGAATATGGTAATCGGTAACCTTAAGTACTCGATTGAACCGGTGCATGGACAGGCTCCACCATCTTGACTCAATCCCATGGGCCCAATGGTGAGTGCAAGAGGGGTCATGGCCCAACATGGTCCGTGGTTCGTGGACCTCTTGTACTCGAGGCCGGTGGCCCTGATCCATAAAATGGGAATAAAGGGGAAAAGTTGCACGTGTGACTCTTGGAGTAACCACGTGTGTTTAGGTTTACCTTGCAAGGTTAAGAAATTTGATTCGAATCATCCGTTTCTCGCGGTAATTGAGACTGCTTAATACTTCTGCCAAATAGAGTAACAAGAGGAACTATGGCTATGATGAAACTTGTTGGATGATTAAATGTTTTTCCACCATGTTTGCTTAGAGATATATGCTCACTTAGATTGGTTAAATGAACTAGAATATTGAAAGCTGAAATATGAAATTAAGGACTTACTCTTTGTTGCTATTCAGCAAAAAGAAACCCTAGAACCCTAGAGCCATGCATGCTTAGTAGTTGGTATTTACATACCACTAGTAGGGTAAGCCTTGCTTATGACAATGTTTTCAGGTGTGTCTTTTGAAGATATGGTAGATGGTTTGGCTTGGCCGAGTACTTTTCCGACTGGTTGGACAGTGGAGTGGTTTCCGTCCCCGGCTAACAATGACTCTACCAAGTGATGCCACGTATGGGCTTCATCATGGTATCTAGATCGAAGCTAGATGATCGTATTTTTCTTCCCGCTGCTGTTAAACTCTGAATAATGTTTTATGTTGAACTTAAAAGTACTCATTTGATGAACTCGACTTGTAATAATTGATGTCAGACTTGTGAGATAAAAGCTTTGGAAGGTTATAATCTCTGGACTTGCCTTCGTGCGATTTATGTGTACGCTTTGTTTCGATCGAAATATTAAGTGGTCGCTTCAGGATTTACCTGACAGATTGTCAGATTACTCCGTTTGAAGTGTATGGTAGCCGGTTCATCTTTATGGATGAAGGATAGTGCACTTGAGCCAGGTTAATTCGGGCGGTTCTGCCACACTATCATCCCGTGCGGAGCCCCCTCCTTCCGGATGGACAGACATCACACTAGAGCAAACATACAAATATCGGAATTGTTGTCGTGGCACTAGATTTACTCTAAGGTATGAATACAATCTAATCATAAGGTATGAATACAATCTAATCATAAGACATAAGGTATGAATACAATCTAATCATAGCATACATGTCTGACACCGCAGTATATAAACTATGCAAGTATACAAATCTAGAAGATAACTCTATTAAAGATATCCGAGAATTACAAAGGAGATGAAGAGATAAACCCATACCGAACACTCCTAGGGAACCTCGGGAACCAGACGAGAGCTACTAATGAGGACATCACCATGCTGGATACACCTGAGATTTGGTCTTCTACGAGTTACAAGTCGTCTCCAACTTGGTCTTCACGTCCGGTTTGGACTCAGTCGACCACCCTGAACGGAAACACTGATATCTCCTTCATACGACGTCGAACGAGGCGGTTTTTGATTCTTTGGAAAGAAGACGATGAAAGCTTTCTTTTGGTTCTGGTCTGAGCTCCAGAAGATTCATAGATCATTCTGTATGACCACGACAAGGTGCTACGTCACATATTTTGGGCTAAGTCGGCCTTGTATCATGTTGGATCTTATGCCCAGGTTGAGGACGCCCCCACCTGGTTGCCCTCAACCCTAGGACGTCCCCCTTTCGGTATAAACTCAGTAGCAGTCGCTACATTAGGGTTTGGGTTTTGTTTAGTTCTAGTTTTCCATTGAGAAACGGACATCTTCGTTGTAACTGTGACGTCGAGCGCTTTTGCTGTGAATGAGGGCCCCCGTTCTTGTTCTTCCCCACTGTTGCGATTAGGTCTTTTGTGATCAGAGTTTCAACCCCATACCTGTATTTGCTTCATACACATGCGCAATTTCAGATTGCGTGCTTATACTTTCTTGCTTGTGTTCCTCAATTCGCTTGCAGGATTAGCCTTCTTGGCGAGGTCAATCAAGTCATGCTTTGTTGATAACCAACAAACCAGTGGTGTAATAGATGCAGGGGTTTGAATCATTTCGGATTAGAAGCCCGGATCGCCAATGTCGAGTTCTCTACCAATCGAAACTATCATACCTATCGGAAGATCGGGCCAGTGCAACTTCAAGTGATATCAGGATTTCGGTTAACAGTGAGGTATACCTTCGTGTTCCTCTTTAGATTCATCTCGTTTGCATTACCCACAGTCCATAAAAAGCCAAAAAAAATTACACATTCTGCTGTTCTATCACCTGTTTTAGCCTTTGCAATTTCGTTTCAGATTCGCTTTGTTGAGTTTCTGTCCGTGTCCAAGTCGTTGTTGCTGATTTAGTATGTTTGTGGTCGTAGTTCAATTGCCTGTCGCTATTTTTGTTTCCGCCTCTATCCCATCCACCTTTACCCAAACAACAAGTCAAGCCCTCATGTTACTTGACTTTCCCTGCTAGCCGCCTTCTACGAACTCTCGCCACGCAAGCCCTAGATAGGTTGCAAGCCGCCGTGTGTTTTTCGCCTTGCATCGCAGCCCTTCTTGTTTCCATCTGGCGAGTCTGCATACACCAGGGACGCTTTGACCTAGGTTGTTCGCTTGCTGAGACACTTTGCTCAGCCATGTTTCTACGTTGGAGGATAGGGACGCTTTGCCCTAGCCGCGCCGACGTGTTCTGCCTTGTTTTTACCCTCCAAAAACCCTGATCGTGAGGCCCTTCTTTAAAATAGGCATAAGTTTTCGCTTGTAACTTGGATTGGGGCAAACTTTTTTTGAAATCGTGTGAAATTTAATTTTGCATCCAACCGTGACCGGAGTATCCGATCGGAGCAAAAATAGAATCCCACAAGTTGCTTCTAAGTGGTAGATCTCAAGCTCCAAAGTTGTTGCACGCTTTTTAGAGAATGTGCCTGATTTTCTGTAGACCACATCTTAACTCTGTTCAGGCTAAAACAATTTGTGCTTCCATCCCGGGTGTACCCTGTTTGGAGAAAAATATAAAAAAATAGTTTAAAAAATAAAAAAATTGAAAAAAACAATGACAAGAGGAAAAACTACGGAAGTAGAAAAAAACAATTGCATGAGTTGCTGGTTGCATTTTATTTGAGGTTTGTCCATCGTTCTTTGTCCCAACTTGTTATGCTACGCCTAGAGACATATTTTAGCCCGCAACATTGACTAGTACTTTGGATACTTATTGAACTTTGTGTCACACCCTAAAATATTTAATTTTAGGATGTTAATGTCTTTTAGAATGTGTTCATCCATCTTTAGGGTTTTTTTGAGAATTTTTCAGATTTTTCTGGCAATTATTCTCTTTTTCCATAGAGCTAAATCCATTTATTGGAAAGTTCTAAAATCTTTTTTTCTCAAATTCTAAATATTTTATTTGGATTCCTCGTGTCCCAAATTATCTCTAGAGTTTTCCTTGGAATGTTTGGGATTCTTCTGGATATATTTTTCGATGTGAATGTCTTTTAGAATGTGTTCATCCATCTTTAGGGTTTCTTCGAGAATTTTCCAGATATTTCTGGCAATTATTTTCTTTTTCCGTAGAGCTAAATCCATTTATTGGAATGTTCTAAAATCTGTTTTTTGTCAAATTCTAAATATTTTATTTGGATTCTTCGTGTCCTAAATTATCTCTAGAGTTTTCCTTGGAATGTTTGGGATTCTTCTGGATATATTTTTTGTGGTTTAAAATGTTTATTTGGACTTTTCTAGATTTATTTTAAGCCTGAAAATATGTTTTGGAAAATGAATTCTTTTTCTTTTCATCTGGAGCTAGACTTAATTCATTTTTGGTCCAATCCGCCTTAGATCCTAGAACCGTGCCATGCAAAAGCTTGATCTCAACCACCGCTCTGATTTCGTTGTCCGTTGCTTTTCCATCGACAAAAAGTAAATCAAAAGCTTCTCTTTGATGCAGCGAAAGAAACACCCTTATTTTCGCCTTTTTCCTTTCCTTTCCAAAGCTTAAGAGCTCGACGAAGCTACTGACCGCCACTCGCCGTCGATCATCTTTCTTCGTCAAGCTGGAGTTATCTAGAAGCCTTTCCATTTGGCCTTTCTTTCTTTCTTTCTTTCTTTCTTTCTTTCTTTATCTCCTCGTAGTCGGACCGAGCCGTTTCTTTGTTGTCCATCCTTATTACTCTGTCGTATCCGACACCCTAAAATGCCCATTTGAATTCCCATCTTCTAATCATTCTCCCGATCAAATCACGCTCGAAACGGAGCCGTAGCCCGACTTTTTTGTTTTCCGATGATGGTCCAATGTCGTAAGTGTTAGCTCTTGCGACCTACGTCGCCGCTGCATGACCCTGGCCTGGCTTGCCAACACCTAAACCTGATCCGACCCAGTTCGGCCACCACCATCGTCATCCTCTCTTTTTCCTTCCTCGACACGGCAGCTATGTCATGCCAAACTCAGCTTTCCTGTGCGTGCGTGCTAGGACTCATCGATCGAGTCCGATCTGGCCACACATGCCCGACCTCATCGTATTCTTGTATGTCACCTGCAAACCGAGCTAGGTGTTCGCGATGTGCTGTTTTGGACTTCGTTAGAAACTGGACGACTCTATTGTTGTGCTCGACATGAGTGTCACGCGAGCATGGCCATCCACACCCTATTAAAAGGTGCAACTCGCTCGACCTCCCTCTCCCTTCTTTCTCTTTTGGGTCCGTTCTCCTGATCAGACCATTAGCACGAACTATCATGCTCACCAGCTTGCCGAGCGCCTCTATCCTCTTTCGCTGGCCCAACACTGCTCAGTCGTCTTACTCAGTCGACTTACCCGTTCATCTTCAGCCAGCCAACGTTCAACTTGCGCAGGACCGATCACAGCCTGGTGCCTCGGCGTGCTCGTCAAGCCGGCCCTGTCCATCCCTCTTCTACCTCGCTCTCTGCCAACCCTAATGGACTGAGCGTGAAAGGCCCATCGTAGCCCATTGGTGCATATAGAGACCTCTCATGTCTCCTGGTGCTGCCGTCGCCTTTCCAGGCGTGCTCAACATGCCCAGCCAAGGTGTCGCGCCCTACAAATCGCGAGGCCGAGCCCTCCCGTCAACCCTACTGCCACGCGTCGCCCTTGCCCTACCTTCCCGCCCACCTGCAGCTTTGCCTCACGCCCTGCCCAGCAAAGCCTAGCACCGCCGCCAGCCCTGCTCGCCCTTCCCCGTCGCCCTTGGTGCTTCCCACGACCCTCCCGTGGCTGCCTGCGCCTCCTTGCCGCGCATGAAAGAGGGGCAAGCGCCCAACCAGGCCTGCACGCGCCCCCTGTGCCCTCATGCCGCCCCTACCTAGCGTCGCCACTAGGAGGCCGAGTGCCCAGGGCCTCCACGTTCCCCTGCTCGGTGGTTCTGTAAGGAACTGCAGCCTCTCGTTCTGGATTCGAATCCGGTCGCCTCCGTGCATCCCCGCGATGGGTAAGAGGTAAAACGGAACCCCCTCGTTATCCTCTCTCTATTCCCCTGCTCCCCGCTGTCTCTCGTGCCCTAAATCTCTGCAATTTTTGCCAGCAGCAAGCTCCTGTACGGTAGCCATGGAGGAGCCCGAGGTTTTGCAGATTAGTCCCTGAAGAAACGTGCAATTTTCTGCTATTTTCTTGTGTCTTGTAAAATCTGCTGAAAACCCCCTGGTAGATTGCATCTTTTCAACCCAGCCCCACCCGTGGTCTTTTATGGATCTAAATCTAACCTTTGCTGCATTTGCGAGCTCAGTTTTCTGAGTGTTGTAAAAATCAGCAGCTAGTCCTTCGCGTCTATAGTTAATCGCGACTAGGTCCTTGCAACCTTATTTCATGTGTAGTTTCCCCGTTTTAGATCCGTTTCGATCTGTTCTTTTTGCGTTAGTCTTCTCAAACCCTAAGCTATCGTTTAGTAGCATTTTTGTACCGTAGTTTCTATTTTAAAATTAAATTTCAATTTAATTTGATTGATGTCCTCTCATCTAGGTTTCCAAAATAAAATCCAATTACATCTATACTCCGGTTTTCATAATTAATGTTAACTTGATTAATATCAACTCAAATGTGTTTCTAATTTAATTTGTTTAGTTTAACACAAATCATAAAGTTATACGTTTAGATATTCTCACAAGTCTTCTTTGCTAATTAATTGTTTAATTAGAGTAATTTGAACATAGATAATTATAAATAAAATTTGACTAAATTCTACTCCGGTTTTACAAATGCAAAATATAATATGAGTTAATTATAATGAAGGATAATTCCTTTCAAATATCTTTTACATTAGTTTTCTAAATCAAAATCAATGAAGCTTATAGTTCTTTTGTCTCTTTTATAACATAAATCTTTTGATAGTCGTTTCTTTTCAACCCTAGCTCCGTTTTTCGCATTTTTTTTGCGCTCTCATGACCGTAGCAACAAGCCCTTTCCTTTTGTACGCTCTTTTAAAGTTTTCCTTTTGTTTGGTGTATCTGTTGTTAGTTGTTCTTGTTTGTTTGCTTGCTTGTATGCTTGGGCCCGATGTTCGTTTGACGTTAGAAGGAATGCAATCCAAGAGCTTTGAAGACTAAGAGTTCCAAGAACAAGAGTTGAAGACTCTGAGCAGCTATTTTGTAGAAGAAAGGCAAGTGTTTCCTTGATCATTCTTTTGTCCTAATAATCACAATAAATATAACTTTTTCTTTATGTATGCATGTGTCTTAATTTTGATGGATCCTAATTAAGGATATGCCTAGCCTTTATGATCATTGCTTGTCAACCTGGGTTTTACCTTTATGTTGGGTAGCTTCTGCTTAGTTGCTAACTGGTTCAGGAATAATTTATAACTACGATGACAACAATGATGATGCTACACCTGTTCTATCCATGTTCATGCGCTATGCGTTGTTAATACAAGATCATATGTTTAATCGGAACATGGAGAACCACCCAGGAAAACAGTGCAACCACAATACTATATGGCTCTGGTGTTGGCTGATTAATTAGAAACACTAGCTTGTGACGATCTTACCGAAAGGGCAAGAGGGGTTGCATCGTCGGGGTATATCTCGGTCCTCTTGAGGCTTTGATATGTGGTCCTTGCCTAAGGCACTACCTCACTAGGGACAGTGATGAACGCTTTGACTTGAAACCTTAGCGGATTGTCATAAGTTAGGGAATCTTTGTAAAGGCCCCGTAGTGAATCCCTTGCCACTCACCTTGGAAGTGTTTAAGAGGCTAGCTACCTCGGGCAAATCGGGAGACACAAATTGTGGGTAAAGTGTACAACCTCTGCAGAGTGAAAACTGATATATCAGCCGTGCTCACGGTTAAGAGCGGTTTGGACCCTCACATGATTAATGAACTTGAAGATGAAATAAATCGTGGGCCATGGTTATGGTTATGTTTCTATTATACCTGTTCTGTTTCTTTTAATGTGGGTTTTGGTATGAACTTATACCTTAGTAATTAGGTGCTAATAAATATTGACCAACTAAAATTACTTATCGCAGTAAGCCAATCAGCCTTTCCTTGCTTTTGGCCTTCATGTCATATAATTCCCAACACTTGCTGAGTACCAACCATAAGTGTACTCATGCTTGTTATAATTGCTGCTCAGAAGAGAAAGTTGATGTGAAGTCTTTTCAAGATGATGCTGAGTTCTAGGCCTACGCAACCCCCGGTCGATTGCTTGTGAAGTTTGAAGCCTTCATTTCCAGGATAAGTTGTATATCTCTGATAATGTTTTATAGTCTTTTAGTTCTCTTTTCATGATACTGTTACTGATTATTCACTAATGAAGTCACTATGTATATAGAACTTGATCCTGGCATACATATAGTTATGCATTCGGTTTTGTCCTTAAAACCGGGTGTGACACTTTGCTAATCTGATTTTGCTGGTTCAAGAATAATTTATAACTATGATGACAACAATGATGATGCTACACCTGTTCTATCCATGTTCATGCGCTATGCGTTGTTAATACAAGATCATATGTTTAATCGGAACATGGAGAACCACCAAGGAAAACAGTGCAACCACAATACTATATGGCTCTGGTGTTGGCTGATTAATTAGAAACACTAGCTTGTGACGATCTTACCGAAAGGGCAAGAGGGGTTGCATCGTCGGGGTATATCTCGGTCCTCTTGAGGCTTTGATATGTGGTCCTTGCCTAAGGCACTACCTCACTAGGGACAGTGATGAACGCTTTGACTTGAAACCTTAGCGGATTGTCATAAGTTAGGGAATCTTTGTAAAGGCCCCGTAGTGAATCCCTTGCCACTCACCTTGGAAGTGTTTAAGAGGCTAGCTACCTCGGGCAAATCGGAAGACACAAATTGTGGGTAAAGTGTACAACCTCTGCAGAGTGAAAACTGATATATCAGCCGTGCTCACGGTTAAGAGCGGTTTGGACCCTCACATGATTAATCGTGGACCATGTTTATGGTTATGTTTCTATTATACCTGTTCTGTTTCTTTTAATGTGGGTTTTGGTATGAACTTATACCTTAGTAATTAGGTGCTAATAAATATTGACCAACTAAAATTACTTATCGCAGTAAGCCAATCAGCCTTTCCTTGCTTTTGGCCTTTATGTCATATAATTCCCAACACTTGCTGAGTACCAACCATAAGTGTACTCATGCTTGTTATAATTGCTGCTCAGAAGAGAAAGTTGATGTGAAGTCTTTTGAAGATGATGCTGAGTTCTAGGCCTACGCAACGCCCGGTCGATTGCTTGTGAAGTTTGAAGCCTTCGTTTCCAGGATAAGTTGTATATCTCTGATAATGTTTTATAGTCTTTTAGTTCTCTTTTCGTGATACTGTTACTGATTATTCACTGATGAAGTCACTATATATATAGAACTTGATCCTGACATACATATAGTTATGCATTCGGTTTTGTCCTTAAAACCGGGTGTGACACTTTGCTAATCTGATTTTGATAATTGCTAATTCCTTGCTAGCATATTGTGCCTACCCAAGATACACATATACTTCTGTCAGTACAGATTCGCCTTGCAACTGTTACACTCAAGCTTGACAGCAGATTGTACCACCCTGTTAGCTTTGGTAAGGACACTTGCAAGACGGTGGTAAGCCGCTTGCGATATTGCATTCTACTTTCTCCACCACCCAATAGCTGCTAGTTGATAGGGATAATACTTCGGTGTTGTCTTTTGTTGTCTTCTAACCATGTCAAGGTCAGGGAAAGGAGGGGAGTCCCCTTCAGACTTCAACGAGTGTGTGTCCAAGGATGAGCTTACGAGGCTTCTTGATGACCAATGCACCTACATGAATGGGAAATTTGATGAGTTGATGCGCACTATCAATAGTCTGGCCATCTGGGTTGAACATGTTGAACAACGACCTCCTCCACGTCGGTCACATCAAGTACCACCTGAAGGTGAGGAGGATGAGGCGTACGATGATGATGATGCTGATGCACGCAATGAGGACCGTCTTCGGCATAATCGTCATGGTATGGGAGGTAACCTTAATCGTGGTAATAATGATCCTTTTGCTAAACCAAAGTTTACCATGATTCCTTTTGCTAGTAATGCCGATCCTAAGGCTTACTTAGATTGGGAACTTGCTGTTGAACAAAAATTTAATTCTCATTTGGTTCTTGCTGAGCATAGAGTTAGACTTGCTACTAGTGAGTTTACTAGTTTTGCTCTATTTTGGTGGACTTTGCACTACGCCTAACAATGCTGTACCTCAGACTTGGAATGCTTTAAAACAACATATGAAATTAGGGTGACAAAGGGGTAGAGGAATATTATCAGGAGCTAATCATTGCTTTAGCACATTATAATATACATGAGGATGATCAGGATACTTGTGCTAGATTTTTTTATGGTTTGCATCGTGATATACAGGATATCCTTGATTATAAAGAATGGACCAGGTTCAGCCAATTGTATCATCTTGCTCTTAAGGCTGAAAGAGATGTACATGGATGACGACAGCATCAGAATTTCAGGTCCAACCCTGGAAGATCTTTTCCGCAGCCTTCTTGGCGAGGTTAATCAAGTTGTGCTTGGTTCATAACCAACGGAGCAGCAGTATAACGCTTGCAGGGGTTCAAATCATGTTTGATTAGAAGCCCGGATCGCCAACGTTGAGTTCTCCACCAATCGAAACTATCATACCTATCGGAAGATCGGGCCAATGCTACGTCAGCTACTTCACCGTAAACTCCACTAACCTATGGACTAAGTGTCACACCCGGTTTAAGGACAAAACCGAATGCATAACCATATGTATGCCAGGATCAAGTTCCATACATATAGTGACATTATCAGTGAATAACAACAACAGTATCACGTAAAGAAACATAAATAAGGACTTACAAGACTATCAGAGATATGCGCTTAACATGGAAACGAAGGCTCCACACTTCACAGGCAATCGACTAGGGGTTGCGTACACCTAGAACTCTTCATCATCTTCAGTAGACTTCACACCTTTTTCTTCTGAGCAGCAGTTAGCAAGGGGTGAGTACACTTATGGTTGGTACTCAGCAAGGCCACAAGAAATAACCAGAGTAACGATTTAAATCCATCTTTAAGTTTATTAATCATGTGAGGGTCCAGGCCGCTCTTGACCGTGAGCACGGCTGATATATCAGTTTTAGACACTCTGCAGAGGTTGTACACTTTCACCACAAGTCGCGTAAAAGTTCAAAAGAACTTTGGACCCAACCATGCTGTGCTAGCTAGTTACAATACCACACTTCCAAGGTGTGATTGCATAGGGACGCTATGAGGCCTTTACAAAGATTCCCTAATAAGAAGTAGTCCGCTAGAGTTTCGGTAGCAGCGTGGTCCATAAACCTCCCTAATGGTCAGCACCTTAGCGAAGGCTGCTACCCCAAGAGGACCGGGCTATGACCCCTATCACCGACCCCCTCCTTGCCCTTTCGGTAAGACCGCTTCAAACTAGAGTCTCTAATTAATTAGCCAAGACCAGAGCCATATAGTCCTCGTGGTTGCACTGTTTTCCTAGGTGGTTCTCCACGTTCCATTTAATACATGGTATTCTTGTAAATAAGCATAGATAGAAGGATGGTTAGGGTCACTTGCCTTTTTCCAATGAAAAGCTACTCTTACTGCTCTTCAGCTCTTGCTTACTTGAAAACCTTGATCTTCAAGCTTCAATAGCGATCATTCTACTCGAAACAAACATCGAGCACAAACATACAAAACAACAAACAAGTACAGCTAAGAACAATACACCAATCACAAAACAAAAGCTTTTAAAAGAGCGTGCTAAAGGATAAGGCTCGCTGCTACGGTTACAAGAGCACAAGAAACACGGAAAATGGAGCTAGGGTTGAAAAGACACAACTATCGGAAGATTGGTATTATAAAAGAAACAAAAGAACTATAAGTTTTATTTATTTTATTCGGAAAACAAATGTAAAAGATATTCAAGACAAAATATCCTTGATTATAATTAACTAATATTATATTTTTATTTATAAAAGCCGAGTAGAACTTAGTCATATTTTATTTATGATTGTCTATGTACAAATTACACTAATTAACAATTAATTAGAAAGAAACTTGTGAGAGCATCTAAATGCATAACTTTATATTTGGTGTTCAACAAAATAAATTTATATTTAGAACACATTTGAGTTGGTATTAATTAACATTAATTAGAAAAAACTAGGTGAGAGAACTTTAATCAAATTAAATCTATTTTTAATTAAAAGACAGGAACTAAGTCACAACGACACGACCAAACGGTAACTTAGGGTTTTAGAAGACTTAACTGTAACACCCAAAAATATAGGAGCTAAAATTTCTAAAAGTATTTTCATAAAAATCATAACTTAAAATTGTGCATGCATCTTTATTTCTTTTCCTCTCCTATTCTTTCTTCCAGCCAACCAAATTCTTTTCCTCTTCTTCTTTTCTTTTTCCGCGGCCAACTCCGTGGCCGATTCCCTCACCCGACCCTTGCTTTCACCGACGTCTAGGCCCCACCTATCGGTGCCTTCTTCTTCTTTCTTCTTTCCTTACCCAGAGTCCGGATCGATCCCGCGCCGTCGTTCGCGCCCCTTCTTTCTTTCTTCTTACCCCGAGTCCTGATCAACTCCGCAGCACCGCCTTCCTACTCCCGGCCGATCCGCCCCTATAAAATCCCGCTGAAACACCGCTTTGCAATCAGAGCCAGGCTCAAATCTTTTCCTCTACACAACATTGTCGCACGTCGCTGGAAGTTGCTCCTCGGAGGAACGCCGCCGTCCCGTGTCGCCGCCTCTCCGTCGACTCGCCGTTCCGCAGCTTCTCCGCCGTCTTCAACTCTCGCCAGAGCTCCACGAGTAGGTGAGTATCAAGCCGTACCAGATTTCCCTCTCTCTCTTGCTCCGCCGCAAACCAGATTTCTCGCTGGACCCCTGTTTCCGCCCGCCGCCGTGGCCGCCAGCTTACATCCGCCGCACAGCCATCCCGTGATCACCCTCACCTTCGCTGTACTGCCCACTCACTTCCCGGCATGAACCCAGCTTGAATTGAGCCCCGGAACACCGCATTCGGTGAAGCTCCGGCCGTCCGCCGCCGTACTCGCTCGCCGCAGACGCCCAGTAAAACTCCGCTTCGCCCGACCCCTTTTCGTCCCATCGAGCCGACCCTTCATCTGCCGCTCGATCTAGATCTAACGACCAGAATCGATCTTCTTATTTGTTTGTGTATGCTTGTTTGTGGGATCGCGTAGACAACGTGACATTCGAGCCAAATCAAGAGCAAGCTTACGAGGAAGAGAATCAGCAGTTGCTTGAAGAAGGCAAGTGGATTTCCTCCCCTGCATATTCTATTTGATCCCAACAACAGCATGAAAATCACTTTACTTTATTGTTGCTTGCATAACCTTGATGGGTTACCTATGCTAAGGACATACCTAGTCTTTTACCCCAAACCTTGAAACACCTGGGTTTACTATTCATGTTGGGTAGTTACGCTTAGTTGCCAACTTTGGGTTTGGTATTGGTTTACTCTTTTGGCAATGTTGATCACGTTTCATATTGTGGTTTTATTGCGTAATTTTCAAGATCAACCTTGTTTAATGGGAACATGGAGAACCAACCAAGTGAACAGTGCAACCACAAAGTCATATGGCTCTGACCTTAGCCAATTAATTAGATGTGTAGTTTGCTGGTGGCCTTACCGAAAGGGCAAGGAGGGGGTCGGTGATAGGGGTCATAGCCCGGTCCTCTTGGGGTAGCTGCCTTTGCTAAGGAGCTGACCATTAGGGAGGTTTATGGACCACGCTGCTACTGAAACTCTAGCAGGCTGCCGAGCTCTCGACATGTCCTTGTAAAGGCTTCGTAGTGTACCCTCGCCACTCACCTCGGAAGTGTTTAAGGGCCTTGCAAACCCGGGCGACTCAGGGAAACACGATTTGTGGGTAAAGTGTACGACCTCTGCAGAGTGTAAAACTGTTATAACAGCCGTACTCACGGTTAAGAGTGGCTTGGACCCTCACATGATAATGAAACTTGAGGATTAATTAAATTGTGGTTCGTGGATTATGTTTATGTTGATGGTACCTTTATGTTTTTGCTAAAGTGGGTTGGTATAAACTTAAACCTAGTTAATAGATGCTTGTTAATAAATACTTGACCAACTAAAAGTGACCGCTACTACAAACCTTAGCCTATCCTTGATGACCTTGCATTTTCACCCCACATGCTGAGTACCAACCATAAGAGTACTCACCCTTGCCCCCTGCTGTTCAGAAGAGAACTTTGAAGAGGAGAACTTCGACGACTTCAAGGAGTTCTAGGTCCTGCATTCACCAGTCATCGCCTGTGGAAGACGGAGTTGTTGGAGACTTCGTATAGGGTATAACGATTTATTATTTAAAGACATTTGTGTCTCTTTTATACGGAGTGTAATATTGTTAAATACTTTATTTAGTACTTTTGAGCATTGTCTTTGATATATTACACTTTCCGTCTACCATATGTGTGTGAACGAGATCCTGGCGCACATATGAGATGCATCTGGTTCTTTCTAGAATCGGGTGTGACAGAAGTGGTATCAGAGCTATGTTGACTGTAGGACGCTAGCCTAGTTAGAAATGATCGAAATTAAGGATTTATCTTCTAGCAAGCCATATCAGCATCAAAAATTCCTGCTTACTTCTATTATTTTCTTTCTTAAAGAAAAACATCCTGAATATTACTCCCGCTCTGCCAGATGGTCAGAATTTACCAAACTGCTCGCAAGCGCACCGGAGGTCGCCAAGTTCACATTGCCCCAGCTGAGCCAACTTCTCCCACCCCAGTTCCAGCCCCTGTTGAAGGGGAGGAAGCTACGGAGGAAGAACCCGAGGAAGTCTACTATTTCGTGGATGGTGAAGATGGTCGCATCATGGCAATTGATGAAGAAGGAAATCAGTTCACCCCACCGGCATCACCAGTTGTTGAGGCATCGCCACCACCCTTAGTTATCCCTGCTCCAGCCCCCTCCCCAGCACCGGTTGACGCTGAAGGAAGCCCGAGTAACTTCGAAGATATTAGAAGAGACGATGACGAGGACAACAACAACGATGAAGACAACGACGATCAGAGTGATGAAACTCCGGGGATGAGGCAACTTTGCTGTGTTCGCACTTCGGACAGAGAACCCGGCCACTTGTCTTTGGTGCTACAAGGTGTTCTTCAAGAGTTGGGCAACCGCGTGAGACCTCACTACCACACGCACCACTACACCGACCCTGCGCTCGGCGACTACTACCTCTCTCGCGTCCACATCAGGATGGAAAGTGCCAGAGGCCTGCGGACTCTTACTGCACACGACTCCACCACACCCCACGCTACTTACGACGCAGCCGTCAGCAGTGCCGCCAGGAGAGCTCTGTGGTCCATCTGCCACACCTACCGCCAGGAGCTTCAGAACACGGACTATCGCCACCTTCCTCGCCGTCTCAGTGGAACTGAAGAGACTTTGATTACTCTGGGTGAAGATGATGAAGACCGCCTCAACACCCTTGCTCGAGTCACCGCCGCTCTCAACACTGAGCTGGAAAGCGTCATCACTGAACTGGACGATACTCAGGACAAGCTACTGGAGGCCCATGAAAAGATCCGCATGCTGGAAGCTCGACTGGAGGGAAGAGTGCCGCCATCCCCACAGATGGATGAACCCCGCTTCCCCGCATTGTCACCACCCCGCAAGAAGCTTCGTCGCGGCGAACCCGGCTCCATAACTCGCCCCGAGGAATAGGCACTTAGGCTCTTAGGCTAGTATCTCTTAAAGTTCTCGTTAGGATCATTTTCACTTGAGAGGACGACGATGTAATGATGATTGCTTGAGAACAAATTTTTGCTTTGAGTGCTATAAGAATTGCTTGATATAATATAATATCAGTTGGAGTCTTATAAATCCATATTTTCTAAGATATTATCTTCTGTCTACCTATATCTAGTACACCTATCTTATCTTGGGTTTATTCCCTAACGGTCAGATGGTGAACACCAGGACAGGTGGAGGACAGAATATCCCTATCTCTAGGCGTGCTAGCACGGTTAACCGACAGAGTCAGTTGCCACCACAGCCCAATCCAACAATGGAGCAATTCTTGGCAGCACAGATGCAGGTGTTGCAGAACCTCACTGCCACCATCCAGAACATACAAGCTCAGCAGAATCAGCAACCACCACAGCAAAACCAGCCACCAAGAGACAAACACAGAGAATTCATGAGCCACCACCCTCCTACCTTTACTCACTCTGTGGACCCCTTGGACACTGATGATTGGTTGAAGGTCATCACTAAGAAGCTGGACATCACGCAGTGTAGTGACCGTGAAAGGGTCCTGTATGCTGCAGGACGTCTGGAAGGTGCAGCCGCTGATTGGTGGGATGCTTTCACTGCTGCCCACGCCAATGCCATACTATCACCTGGGAGGAGTTTAGAACCAACTTCCGCAGCCACCATATCCCAGCAGGACTAATGAAGCTCAAGCAGAAGGAGTTCCTGAACCTGAAGCAAGGTAGCATGACTGTCAGTGAGTACCGGGATAAATTCACTCAGTTGTCTCGTTACGCGCCCCATGAGGTGGATAGTGACGCAAAGAGGCAGGAGCGCTTCTTGGAAGGTCTGATAGGGCCGCTCAACTATCAGCTGCACAGTCACACTTTTCCAAACTTCCAGACTCTACTAGACAAAGCCATTGGTCTGGAGAGCAAGCGCAAGGAGCTTGGAGAACACAAGCGAAAACTTCAGTCCCAAGGACAGTCCAGCAGCAACACCCGTCCCCGCTACAACACACCCCAGGGATTTCAGTCGCGCTTTGGAGGACAAGGTGGAGGATATCCGCAGAATCAACAGAATCAACGAACTCCGCAGCAGCCTCAACGCTACAACCAGCAGACTCAGCGCAAATCCAACCCGCAACCGTACCGTCCAGGCTATGCCACAGGTGCACCAGTGCGGTCCAACAATCCAGTCACCCCGGTCCAACCTAACGGATGTTTCAAATGTGGAGAACTGGGTCATTACGCTAATAACTGCCCAAAGTAACGTGCAAACTCCTCAGAATCAGAGGAACAGTGGACAAAGGCAGACTCCTCAGCAGCAGCAGCCGCGCAATAGCAACCAGACACCACTGGGTAACAAAGGACAACAGAACTGCGTGCGCGGAAAGGTGAATCATGTGGCCGCAGAAACAGCTGAAGAGGCTCCCGATGTTGTGCTCGGTACGTTCCTTGTTAATTCTGAACCCGCATCAGTTTTATTTGATTCTGGAGCATCACATTCATTCATTACTGAGCAATTCGCTGCAAAACATAATTTACCAATGAGCCCTATGAAACAAATATTACTAGTAAGCTCCCCGGGCAAGGAATTGAAAGCCAGCCACTTATGCCCAAGGGTCAGCATGAATATTATGGGGATAGAATTCCTAGCCAATCTAATAGTCCTAAAGACTAACGACATCGACGTGATCCTCGGAATGGATTGGTTATCAGGATGTGATGGTGTCATTCTGTGTCGTAAGAGGTCAGTGCTCTTAACCAGCCCTCAAGGAGACAAAATAGAGTTTGTGGCATCAGTTCCACCCAATAGAGTTGGGACAGTGAACCAAATGAAGGGAGTGCCTCTGGAAGATATTAGAGTTATCAGTGAGTATCCCGACGTCTTCCCGGAAGATTTACCAGGTATGCCACCTGTTCGTGACGTTGAGTTCAGTATTGATCTTTTACCTGGTACTGCACCTATCTCTAAAAGACCCTATAGAATCGATGTTAAGGATCTAAGTGAACTAAAGAAACAAATAGAAGAAATGTTAGCTAAGGGATGTATCCGTCCTAGCTCATCCCCGTGGGGAGCACCCGTGATCTTTGTCGATAAGAAAGATGGCAGCAGAAGGATGTGTGTGGACTACAGGTCGCTGAACGACGTGACCATCAAAAATAAGTATCCACTGCCCCGGATTGAAGATTTGTTTGATCAGATGAGAGGTGCCAAGGTTTTCTCCAAGATTGATCTGAGATCAGGATATCATCAGCTAAGGATCCGACCGGAGGATATACCCAAGACAACCTTCACTACTAGATATGGTCTGTACGAGTTTACTGTGATGTCGTTTGGATTGACCAACGCACCAGCATACTTCATGTACCTGATGAACAAGGTTTTCATGGAATATCTTGACAAGTTTGTGGTTGTGTTCATTGAAGACATCTGGTGTATTCACAGAACGAGGAAGAACATGAAGAGCACTTGAGGATAGTGTTACAGAAACTCCGAGAGAATCAGTTATATGCTAAGCTGAGCAAATATGATTTTTGGTTGAGAGAAGTTTCTTTCCTTGGACATGTTATCACAGATGGAGGAATTGCAGTAGACCCAAGTAAAGTTCAAGATGTTCTGAATTGGAATCCACCGAAGACTATGCCTGAAATCAGAAGTTTTCTCGGACTTGCAGGCTACTACCGCAGATTTATTAAAGGCTTCTCCAAGATCGTGAAACCTATGACTTCTCTGCTGGAAAAAGGGAAAGAATTTAAGTGGGATGCTACATGCCAGAAGTGTTTTGAAGAGCTGAAGAAAAGATTGACCACGGCCCCTGTGTTGATAATGCCAGATATCCACAAAGTGTTTGATGTGTATTGCGACGCTTCACGGATGGGTCTCCGATGTGTGTTAATGCAAGAAGGCAAGGTTGTGGCCTATGCTTCAAGACAGCTGAGAAAGCATGAGCAGAACTATCCTACCCATGACTTGGAATTGGCTGCCGTCGTGCACGCATTGAAGATTTGGAGGCACTACATGATCAGAAACAAGTGTCAGATCTTCACGGACCATAAGAGTCTGAAGTACATCTTCACGCAACAGGATCTTAACCTAAGACAGCGCAGATGGCTAGAACTAATCAAGGAGTATGATTTGGATATTCAGTATCATCCTGGCAAGGCTAATGTCATGGCAGACGCCCTAAGCTGGAAAGGACAAGCTAATATGATGATCGCTCGATTGATGCCTCAGGAATTATGTTGGGGGATGGCACGTTTGAACTTGGGAATTGTCACAAAAGCGGAAGCCATAACCATGGAGATGGAACCTACATTAGAATGGGAGATCAGAAAAGGACAGTTGACAGATGCTAAGATCAAAGAGATCAAGATTCAAATTGGTTTAGGCAAAACTAAGGACTTCACCGAAGATGAACAAGGAACTGTTTGGTTCAGAAAAAGGATCTGTGTACCTAAAATTGATCACCTTCGCGAACTCATTTTGAAGGAGGCACATGATTCCGCTTATTCCATTCATCCTGGAAGTACCAAAATATATCAAGACTTGAAAGAAAGGTACTGGTGGTATGGTTTGAAAAGAGACGTAGCAACTCACGTAGCTTTGTGTGATGTGTGCCAGAGTGTGAAGGCAGAACACCAGAGACCAGCAGGTTTACTCCAGCCTTTGAGAGTACCTGAATGGAAATGGGAAGAAATTGGTATGGATTTCATTGTAGGGTTACCTCGTACTCGTGATGGTTACGACTCGATATGGGTTATTGTGGACAGATTGACAAAAGTCGCACATTTCATCCCGGTCAAAACAACATACACTGGAGCCAACATACATGTCACGAATTGTGTATCTGCACGGTGTTCCAAAGAAGATAGTGTCTGATCGAGGTACTCAGTTCACATTGCGTTTCTGGCAGAAATTGCATGAATCCATGGATACAAAGCTCAATTTCAGTTCTGCATATCATCCGCAAACAGACGGTCAGACTGAGCGAACAAATCAAGTATTGGAGGATATGTTGAGAGCATGTGCCCTCAAACATGGAGGCAGTTGGGATAAAAGTTTGCCATATGCAGAATTCTCCTACAATAACAGTTATCAGGCAAGTCTCAAGATGGCCCCATTTGAAGCATTATATGGAAGAAAATGCAGGACACCCTTGTATTGGAATCAGACAGGAGAAAGTCAAGTTTTTGGACCAGAGATTCTTCAAGAAGCGGATAGACAAGTCCAGATAATCAGGGATAATCTCAAGATTGCCCAGTCACGACAGAAAAGTTATGCTGATACACGAAGAAGGGAATTGACATTTGAAGTTGGAGATTTTGTGTATTTGAAGGTATCACCCTTCAGAGGTTTACGTAGATTCAAAGTGAAAGGAAAGTTGTCACCACGTTATATTGGTCCTTTTCAGATCCTGGAGAGGAAAGGTGAAGTGGCATATCAATTGGAGCTACCAGTACGATTGTCAGATGTCCATGATGTGTTTCATGTATCACAGTTAAAGAAATGTTTGAGAGTGCCAGAGGAGCAATTACCGTTGGAGGAACTGGATGTGCAAGAAGATTTAACTTATGCAGAGCACCCGGTTAGAATTTTGGAAACATCGCAGAGGGTTACTCGGAACAAGGTGATCAAAATGTGCAGAGTACAGTGGAGTCACCACTTAGAGGACGAGGCTACCTGGAAAAGAGAAGATGAATTGATTGCAGAATTCCCTCAGCTGTTCCCTAGTCCTTCCCAATCTCGAGGACGAGATTCTCTTTAAGCGGGGTAGGTTTTGTAACACCCAAAAATATAGGAGCTAAAATTTCTAAAAGTATTTTCATAAAAATCATAACTTAAAATTGTGCATGCATCTTTATTTCTTTTCCTCTCCTATTCTTTCTTCCAGCCAGCCCAATTCTTTTCCTCTTCTTCTTTTCTTTTTCCGCGGCCAACTCCGTGGCCGATTCCCTCACCCGACCCTTGCTTTCACCGACGTCTAGGCCCCACCTGTCGGCGCCTTCTTCTTCTTTCTTCTTTCCTTACCCAGAGTCCGGATCGATCCCTCGCCGTCGTTCGCGCCTCTTCTTTCTTTCTTCTTACCCCGAGTCCTGATCAACTCCGCAGCACCGCCTTCCTACTCCCGGCCGATCCGCCCCTATAAAATCCCGCTGAAACACCGCTTTGCAACCAGAGCTAGGCTCAAATCTTTTCCTCTACACAACATTGTCGCACGTCGCTGGAAGTTGCACCTCGGAGGAACGCCGCCGTCCCGTGTCGCCGCCTCTCCGTCGACTCGCCGTTCCGCAGCTTCTCCGCCGTCTTCAACTCTCGCCAGAGCTCCACGAGTAGGTGAGTATCAAGCCGTACCAGATTTCCCTCTCTCTCTTGCTCCGCCGCAAACCAGATTTCTCGCCGGACCCCTGTTTCCGCCCGCCGCCGTGGCCGCCAGCTTACAGCCGCCGCACAGCCATCCCGTGATCACCCTCACATTCGCTGTACTGCCCACTCACTTCCCGGCATGAACCCAGCTTGAATTGAGCCCCGGAACACCGCATTCGGTGAAGCTCCGGCCGTCCGCCGCCGTACTTGCTCGCCGCCGACGCCCAGTAAAACTCCGCTTCGCCCGACCCCTTTTCGTCCCATCGAGCCGACTCTTCATCTGCCGCTCGATCTAGATCTAACGGCCAGAATCGATCTTCACTTTACACTGCCGATTTGCCCGACCTTTTCCTTACTCAGCCAATTCACCTGACCCACTCTTCATACCGCCGATTCGCCCGACCCTTACCTCGCCGATTCGTCCGACCCGCCGCTCGATGATGATCTAACGGATTAGATCCACCCGACCCTAGCCGCCCTCGAAACTTTTGCAGAAAGACCCTAGGTTTTCCAGGAATCAACCCGCAGTCCAGATCGGTAGAAAATAATTAGAGTTGAGCCCTTTCTTTTTCTGTTCCGACCGCTGACTTTTCTAGAATTAGTACCCGCTGTCCAGAACCTATAGTTTTGCATCCCGACCTTCTGTATAAATTTTAATTATGTTTGGGCCCCTGAATTCTTCAGATCTAGCCTCGGGAGACTCAAAACTCTAGCAGTTAGGTCCCCAGATCACTTTCTTAGCCATATCTTCATCGTTTCAACTCCGATTTCAGCGATTCTTAAGCCCACACGATCTTTGCATCATGAACTACAACTCTAGTGTCTTTTTACTTTCTGTTTGTATTGTTTGTTGTATTGTTTCTTATTTGTTTGTGTATGCTTGTTTGTGGGATCGCGTAGACAACGTGACATTCGAGCCAAATCAAGAGCAAGCTTACGAGGAAGAGAATCAGCAGTTGCTTGAAGAAGGCAAGTGGATTTCTGTGGCAGAACCACCTGAATTAATCCGGCTCAAGTGTATTAACCATCACCATTAAGGCATTCTCGGTTAACCTTACACTTCAAACGGAGTAATCCACTGGTCTGTCGGGTATAACCTCCCGATACAACCACGGTGAACGGATCGAGCGCCATACATACAAACGCTCATGCGACGATGAGCCCAGAGAATACCACATTCCAGCACATATTACAGCAGTAGCATAAGTAAATATTACAGACCAAGTTTTGAGTTTAGAAATCAAGTACTTCAATGGTCACAAATAAGTTCTTCAGAGTTTTAAGTTGCAGCGGAAATAAACAACGGAAGCTACTCGACGATACAGGATGTCTCGATGAAGCCCGTACGAGGCATCACTCGGCCTTATCTCCGTTGGACGGGGGCGCATCCCATTCCACCGACCAACAAGGGGGAAGAGTGCAGGGCCAAGTCAAGCTAGCGATCATATCTTCGAAAGTCTCACCTGAAAACGAGCCACAAGCAAGGCTGAGTATACTAATACTCAGCAAGGCTTACCCGTCTAATGGGGTATACTTAGCCGACTCCTAGACATGCGAGGCCTTTGGCTTGAGGGGTTTGTTTTGCCAAAAAGCATATATAGTAGGTCCTTACTTTCAGATTTTAGCTCCAAGTTCTAGCTTTCTTTAACCATTCTAGGTAAGCAACTATCCAATATCATACATGGTGAAGCATTAAATTTTCATCCAACGAGTTTATTCATCATCATTGTTCCTCTTCTTACTCTGTGGGTAAAAGTGGTTAAGCAGTCTCAATAGCCGTGAGAAACGGACGATTCAAATCGAATTTCTTAACCTTGCAAGGGAAACCTAAACACACGTCACGTGGTTACTCCCTAGAGTCACACGTGCAACTTTTCCCTTCAATTCTCGCTTCACGGAACAGGCCCACCGCCCTCGACTACACCTCCCCATGGACCACGGACGCAGCCGGGCCATGGCGGCCGATGCACCCGCCATTAGCTAGATGTGAACGAATTCAAGACGGTGGGGAGTATATTCCGGCCTCGGTTCAATCCAGTACTAAGCTTACCGATTACCATATTCTCGGCATGTGGTTAGTACGTTCAAAGACTTAACCATCACTTACCACACACTGCGGCCTTAGCATTTTTCACTAAACAGACGGGCCTCAATCATCAACATAAACATCGTACCATAGCCCGTCCGTCGTCCTTATGATTGCAGCGTGTAGTAAACAATCAACTCCTAATTTCTCGCGAGTGACAGGAAATCACTCGACTTTTACCGAGCCCTATTAGCATAGCATTCTGTCGAACCTTGCATCTAGTGTTCAGAGCATGGGTACCTAGGATCATGCAACTAAGTTTTCATCCAACTCCTATAAACTTAATGCACAAGTAAAGTAGAGTAATAAGTTGCATAAGTTGAGAAAATAGGGTTCATGCTCCGGGGCTTGCCTTCTTGCGAAAAGTTAGTCCGGGGCTCTTCCGAACTTGGGCTCGGGTCTTCGGCAACTTCAGTTAGATTCACTTGAGCTTCACGCTGCTCACTCTCGGACGCGGGCACCAACTCGTACGTTCCGTCGGCGAGAGTCGTCGTTTCTACATGAATGCACAAGTTTAAGTAGTGGTGATGGTAAACGATATTATTTTCTTCACGATAAAGTTGCAGTTCATAAGACATAAGTTTTTCTGTGAAGTTATTTACTTTAACATTTTCTGGGCAATCGTTAATAGAGTTCGTCTTAATCTATTTAACTTTATTAAAGAAGAAGGGGTTGTGTTATATTGAAAACTTAGTTTCTTTTTAAACACAAACATGAGTTGAACACAATTACTAATCTAGTTAGCTTCTGGTAATAAAATTTTTATTCAAAGTACATTATGCAGAGATAAGATCACTGTAAAAATTTCAGACATTTTTGTGTAGCATGATAAATATGAAAAATGTAATACACAGCCACTGCTAGGATCTAGTTACTTTTATACAGAACAACCCATGCAAGTATTGATGCTACAAATTTTACAGGGTGTTGCTATAACCATATTTGTGCTACTGTAAATTTTTCAGATTTTATTGTACATGATTTAGAGCATAATAAATGGGACAAGCTACACTCATGTTATTAAAGATTATTTTCTACAGGATGTTATACAGGATTTCTATGTATGAAACTTTTTGTACAGCTTGAGCTACTCTATTGTGTTTCATAGTAAAAAGATGAACATTTTCTAAGCACTTTACTAATTATTTTGAATTAGTGAAGTTTTCCTACCACAAATTCATATGAACAGGTTACATATAGTAAAAATGTTCCTAAATTTTTCTGTGGCCTGTAGGTATTACTACAACAACACAGAAAAACTTTCATGACATTAAACATCACAGAACAGCAGGAAAAATTAGTTCTAACACTTTATGGCATAAAACAAGGTTGGACAAAAGGTGTATCTAGAGATGGCTTTTGGTCCTGATCTTTTTACACAGTCCTAAACATCTGCAAGTAACTCACTGCCCAAAATTTAGTGTCAGCAATGATCTACAACAGTGGGTACAAAAGAAGTCCATTAAACCTTCCATTTAATCTAGAGCAAAATATATTGAGAATCTGAGAATCTTTATGTAACAAGAGTTGTAGAGTTTCTTCTAAGGATTCCAGAACAGTTGAGTTTGCATTTTTCTGAATGTTCTACGATTTTATACGAATTTTACAAGTTCACTGATTTGGTTAAAACTTTCTTTACAGAGGGGTCCCTGAAAACTAGCAGAAAACCCCCTAGGAAGATTTGGGCGATTGCAATGTGGTCCCTGGTCGCGATTCACGGCGGGGAACAGCAAATCCGGCCGAAATCCGGCGGGCTCGGTCGCCGGCGGCGAGGGCAAGGTGGGGGAGGAGCAAGAGGAGGTTGGGGGCTACCTTTGGGTGGGTTTTGTGCGAGTTGGGGCGGCCGGGAAGGGGTGCCGCGACGTGGAGCAGCGGCTCCGTCGAGGTGCGGCCGGAATTCCGGCGAACTCCGGCGAGCTGGGCGGCGGGGCTCGGGCTGGGAGGCTTCAGTGCGTCGAGGGGAATCCGTTTCAGTGCTTGTCTCGGGCGGAGGTGGGCCGGAGCAGGGGGTTCCACGGCGAGGTGGGGGCGCCGGCGGCAATGGAGCGCTGCTCTACTCTATTCTGCGGGGAAGAAGAAAGGAGGGGAGGGAGGGGCGCTGCGCCGGGCTTTATAGCTGGTGGAGCTCGTGGGGGCGGGCTTGGCACGGCCAGAACGTGGGGTGGAGGGGCCGGCGAGGCTGGGCGCCATTGGGGGCGGCCGGCGGTGACCAGCGGCTAGAGGCGCGTCGTGCGCGTGGCGTGCGTGCGCTGGGCGCGCCTGGGGCGCGACGTCGCGTGTAGGCGACGCTGGCGGGCGGTTGGGGAGCTCGGGCGGCACGACGGGGGCACTGGGTGGAGGGGGCGGCGGCCAGTGACTGGGCGGCGGGGCGGTGCTGCAGGGAGCCGCGGGTTGGGCAGGGGCATGCCGTGCGGGAGGGAGAAGAAAGCGCGGCCGCGGTTGGGCGAGCGGGGCGGGCAGTAGGCAGGGCGTCGGGGTTGGCTCGGCGTCTGGTGCCGCGCAGGCGTCGGGGGACAGGTGGCCGGCGGCGGTCGGGCGAGCTGGGCGGTGCAGCAGAGGAGGGAGAGGTGAGGGAGGGACCTATGTGCGAGAATTTGAAAACTTCCAGGGGGCTAGGTGCAAACAGGACGTTTTCTCCTCTTTCTAATTTGAATTTCAAAAACTTTTGAACACGAAAGTTGTTCAGAATAAAAAGTTCTACAAGTTTGGTTTCAGGTAACATCTCATTTGGCTTATGGTTTGAAAGTTAAATTTAAAAGTTCAAAAGTGTCCAAATGTGCTCAAATTAAATTTAAATTCCAACTGAACTCGTTCTAATTCTTTCCACCCTTTCATTAGTTGGTTTAAGCATAGGGTTAGGCTAATGATACGGATTTTAGAAATGAAATTTTTACCAGGGTTGTCACAGCCTTCCCCCCTTAACAAGAATCTCGCCCCGAGATTCGGTAATTCTTAGTGTGGGCGTGGGGGCACATACCAGTGGTTGAGATAAGAAACCCAGGGAAATGTTGGTTTAGGTAGCTCTCGGTTTCCCAGGTGGCTTCTTCTTCCGTGTGGTGATTCCATTGTACTTTATACATTCTAATTACTTTCCTCCTGGTCTCTCTTTCTTTTTGATCCAGAATCTTAACTGGGTGTTCGACATACGAGAGGTCGGGTTCCAACGATATTTCTTGTTGTTCCACAATCTCGGTAGGGACTCGAATACACTTCTTGAGTTGAGATACGTGGAAGACATCATGGGTGGCCGTGAGCTGAGGGGGCAGTCGTAATTTGTAGGCTACGGGTCCGCAGCTCTCAATGATTTCGTAAGGACCGATATAACGGGGAGCTAGTTTGCCTTTGATTCCGAATCTTTGCACTGCCTTGGTGGGTGAAACTCGAAGATAGACATGATCGCCAACTTCGAATTTTAGGGGCTTTCTCCTTTTGACAGAATAGCTCTTTTGTCGGGCTTGTGCGGCTTTAAGGTTTGCTTGTATTACCTTTACTTTCTCCTCTGCCTCGATTACTAGGTCGGGTCCAATTATTTTACGTTCTCCGGTTTGTGACCAGCTCAAAGGAGTTCGACACCTTCGTCCGTACAGGGCCTCAAATGGTGCCATTTTCAAACTCGTTCGATAGCTGTTGTTGTACGAGAACTCTGCTAGGGGTAGGCATTTGTCCCAATTCTTGTCATAGTGAATGACGCAAGCTCTCAGCATGTCTTCAAGAATTTGGTTTACTCTTTCTGTTTGTCCATCAGTCTGAGGATGGTATGCTGAGCTGCGAATCAGTTTAGTGCCAAGAGACGTTTGCAGTTGTTCCCAAAAGCGTGCTACAAACTGAGGACCACGATCGGAAATAATTGTCTTAGGTATTCCATGCAGGCAAACAATACGATCGAGGTAAATCTCGGCATATTTCTTGGTAGAATAGGTGGTGTGTACCGGAAGAAAATGTGCGGTCTTTGTGAGTCTATCCACGATAACCCATATGGAATCATGTTTCTGGGAAGTGTTTGGTAGCCCAACGATGAAGTCCATACTTATGTCTTCCCATTTCCAGGGTGGTATAGGTAACGGTTGTAGTGTACCTGCTACCTTCAAGTGGCTAGCTTTTACTCTCTGGCACGTGTCACATTCTGAGACATACGTAGCAATTTCTCTTTTCATTCTAGTCCACCAGAAGTTTTGCCTTAGGTCTTGATACATTTTGCTACTGCCGGGGTGGATAGAGAATTTGGAGAGGTGTGCCTCATCAAGAATTTGCTTGCGGAGTTCACGATTCTTCGGAACGACTATACGACTTTCGAACCATAGAACTCCCTTATGGTCCTGGCGGAAACATTTGTACTTCTCCTCACCTAGAGAGAGTTTTTGTTTGATGATCTTAATTCCTTTATCATGTAGTTGTGCCATGACGATTTGGTCGTGAAGAGTGGGCTCAACTGAGATGTGATCTAGTGTGCCTTGGGAAACCATTTCCAAGTTAAGCTTCCTCATATTTGCGCACAATGTCTCATGGTAGGACTCCATGGTTAGGCAATGGCAATGGGACTTGCGGCTTAGTGCATCCGCGACTACATTAGCCTTGCCGGGGTGATAGTGCACTTCAAGGTCATAATTCTTGATTAATTCTAGCCATCTCCGTTGTCTCATATTCAGATCGGCTTGTGTGAAGATGTACTTGAGACTCTTATGATCCGTGTAGATATTGCACTGTGTACCCATGAGATAATGCATCCATATTTTTAGAGCGTGAATGACGGCTGCAAGCTCAAGATCATGAGTGGGATAATTCTGTTCGTGGGGCCGAAGGGCTCGTGAGGCATATGCAATCACTCGATTCTCTTGCATAAGCACACATCCTAGACCAGTACCCGATGCGTCACAATACACATCGAATGACTTGGTATTATCGGGTTGAGCTAACACAGGTGCAGTGGTCGGATGCTCTCTGAGAGTGTGGAAAGCTTCTTCACATTTCTCATTCCATACAAACTTTACTCCCTTCTTTAACAGTTCAGTCATGGGCTTAGCAATTCGAGAAAAATCCGGGATGAAGCGACGGTAGTAACCGGCTAAGCCAAGAAAACTGCGAATCTGATGAACAGAGGTAGGGGGTTTCCAATCCATTACCTCTTGTACCTTGCTGGGGTCAACAGCTATGCCTTCGCTGGAGATCGTGTGACTTAAGAACTTTACAGTATCCAACCAGAATTCACACTTAGAAAATTTAGCATAGAGTTGATGGTCTCTGAGTCGCTGAAGAACAATGCGAAGGTGCTTGGCATGCTCTTCCTCATCCTTGGAATAGATAAGGATGTCGTCGATGAACACTACGACGAATTTGTCAAGTTCGAGCATGAATACCGAATTCATGAGATACATGAAGTAGGCAGGGGCATTGGTGAGTCCAAAGGACATGACTAAGAATTCATATAGTCCATATCGTGTGGAGAAGGCAGTCTTAGGAATATCGCATGGGCGAATCTTGATCTGATGATATCCCGAACGAAGATCAATCTTTGAGAAGACTCTGGCTCCAGCTAATTGATCGAAGAGTACATCGATACGAGGAAGTGGGTATTTATTTTTAACAGTTACCGCATTGAGAGGTCGGTAGTCAACACATAACCTCAAACTATCATCCTTCTTCTTTACGAATAGGGCTGGACATCCCCAAGGTGACGCGCTAGGGCGAATGAAACCTTTGTCCAGCAGTTCTTGGAGTTGAATTTTCAGCTCTGCCAACTCTTTAGGGGGCATCCTATATGGCCTTTTGGATATAGGTGCAGTGCCTGGTTGTAGTTCAATGATGAACTCAATATCCCTATCCGGTGGCATTCCTGGTAAGTCATCTGGAAAGACATCGGCATACTCGTTGACGACAGGAATATCCTCTAGCTTAAGTCCTTCCATCTTGTAAGCACAGGAATTCGTGCAATCTAGGAATGGTAGGTAAAGGGTAGTGGCTCCGTGACTAGGTGAATTTATCTCGACGGCTCGGGAAGAAAGGTCCAGTGTGACTCCATGCCTAGTCATCCAGTTCATTCCCAAAATAATATCCATGCCGTCAAGGGGTAAAAGTACGAGATCTGTGTTGATGACTTTACTTCCCAACTTTATCGGTACCAGCCTTATTATTTGGTTGGAAGCAATTTTTCCACCCGGTGTTGATATCATATACGACCCTTTGGTGTGCCAAACATTCAAGCCTACTTTTGCACCAAACTTTGCACTAATGAAACTATGTGATGCACCAGAATCAAACAATATGACTGCAGGCTTATTATGGATGGAGAATGTACCCGTCATCACTGGTGCTCCTTCAGGAAGTTCTGCAAGGGTGGTGAAGTTGATCCGTCCTTGTTTGACCTGGAGGGTCTGCTTCTTGCCTTTGTTCTTATTGTTCTGGTTAGAGTCCTGGCCCTGATTTGGCAGCCTGGGTTGAGGGCATTTGAAACAACGATTCGCGGGGCTAGGTCGAAGAGGCTGTTGCAGAGTGGGCCTCGGACCGTTCTGTGGAGGCATCGGGGGTCGTACCATGCCTGGCTGCTGCGGGGGCCTGATAATCCAACGCCCTGGCTGAGGGGCCTTCGGTGGAGCTGTAGGCGCAGCATTTCGCACCAAGCGATACCTCGGTGGCTGAGCACCCGAGGGTCCAGCTAGCGCCTTTCTCTTCTTTTCAGCACGATGAGCCTCAATACAGTCCTCTTGAGTGATGGCCATGTTGACTAGCTCATTATATGTATCGGCTTTGACAAGATTCAGTCGTCCCTTGAGTTTAGTACTCAGACCTCTACGGAAACGATCACGCTTCTTGGCATCTGTGTCTGCGTGATAGCCCGCGTATTGGCACAGATTGTTGAAGGCCTGAGCATACTGAAGTACAGTGTGGTTATCCTGAGTGAGAGCTAAAAACTCATTTAGCTTTCTTTCTATGAGACCTTCGGGAATATGGTGTGCCCGGAATGCAGTCTTGAATTCATCCCAGGTGACAATGTGATCAGCGGGGAGCATAGCAAAGTAGTGGTCCCACCATAGATGAGCCGTACCGCGAAGCTGCTGCGCGGCAAAGCGGGCCTTGTTTTCATCCGAACATGGGGCCACAAGTAAAGAAAACTTGGACTCGATTGTGGGAATCCAAGCGTCCGCATCCAAGGGTTCCTCCGTCTCGTGAAACAAGGGAGGCTGGGTCCCTAGGAAATCCGTGTATCCTGCAGCTTGGGGTTGGGGAGCATTGTGCCCACCCCGCTGCTGGTGCTGTCCTTGCACGAGCTGGCGGAGCAACTCGGTTTGAGCGGCCATTACTTCCACTAAACCAGGTGGTGGCTGTGGCTGTGGTTGTGATCCACTTGCGCTAGCACCAAAACCATCCGGGTTACCACGGGTTGCTCCAACCATCTGAAAAGGCGAAGGTTCTTCATTAGCAACGTGATCCATATTGCTTCCATGACTCAAAAAGATCTAACGCGGAATAGAAGACTTCCGAAACGTCATGGATGGAATCATGGGCATAAAAACTGTCTGCCATAAGAATTTTATAACTCCTGGTAGGTTCATCCAAAGTTCCTCATATTTTGGCAGTGGATAGGGAATTTAGGGATGTACAACTTTGATATTCAGCCAAGATGCTAAATCGACGGATAAGATGGTCAAACGATTCACTCTTTGCTTCCCTGTTTTGGCTGTTTTTCAGCAGAACGAGTTATAGTATCTGGCCTATAACTTCAAAAGTTCTGGTCCAAAAATTCTCAACTTTTACCAGAGCATTTCTAAGGTATTTGTGCACCACTTTTCTATTCAACACTTTGGCTGGATTAGGCTCTAAGATGGCTGTTCCCTTAAGGTCTTACTTCTCGGTCTACCCAGAATTTTCAGTGAACAGAGGGCTAATGTTTCGTGCACCAGAGAAAATCTACACAGCCAAAATTTACCACATTTTAACAGCAGCTACTTGGGTAAATTTGGAACAAGGTTTGTGTTGTACTCTTTTGCAGAAAACTGTAGGAAGGGGGCCAAAAAATTTAAGAGGCAGAAATGCTTATTCTGGACAGAATTCTGACATTCCGTGGTTTCTGTTATTTCTTACTATCCATGAGTTCAGAATTTTTGATTTTTGAACAGGGGATAGAACACGAAATTTTGAACAATTCTTTCCACATGAACTTTACCAGAAAAGGTCATTTTCTTGGGTCAATAAATCTTTCTTTTCGGTCATGGCAGATTTGTGACAGATTCGCTAGATAGTCATTATGCAAACCACGCTTAGATACCCAAGAACCTTACCACTCTCATACAACGCATTTTCAATTTCAGATATACATGGTCATGATGCATGCTTGTCCTATTCGTCCTCACAAAGAAAAATAATTGCCAAATACTTTTGGTCTTACGAAGAGAGTTTCGGTGGCATACACAATACGGCTCTCGCTATAATAGCTAGTCGAGTCTTCCTAATCGTCCCTTAACTTATCGTAATCGCGGTTAGTGTACCTGCAGAAGATTGACAAAGCATATATATATCTCATGACCCTTTCATGCCAGCACTCATGAAAGCGTCCGTATTCATTACTGTTTACTTATAGAAACGATATCTGTACAATTCCCGCCGTACAGACGACGTTAACATACGCTATCGAGATAGCGTATTCACGGGGGTACCGTCATGAGACGGGGGTATGAACAGCGATCGCCATACCCTGCGCCAAACCTTCTACTCCCAATATGTTCAACTAACAGTTGGCATATTGGCAGCACCTCAAGTAAGCCACTGCTTGAGGGCAGCGTTCGGTTCGCATCACCGACAGGAAGGCCAAGCTCTCTCAGTTGGCTGAGGATCCTTACCTTCTTACCTTAGCGATGAGTGCGTCGTTACAGAATTTAAGGTCGGTTGTACACGAAAGTAAGTTTTGACAGAAAGTAATGTGCTGGAAGTCAGTTGATAATATTTCATAAGTCAGATAGCCACCTAGTAAGCTTTCCCATAATCCCTTAGGGCTTTACGAACTAGGCACCATCCTTAACGTACCAACGTATTTCGCAACACATCCTTCTAGTCAAGTTTTATGAAAATAGGTTTTTACGGCTTGTCGCATTCTCTGGCGTATGTATTTTGGCTCCGGCACCAGCTGTTGCCAGCTGTGGCACCAGTTACGGCTCTGATACCAGCTGTGGCAGAACCACCTGAATTAATCCGGCTCAAGTGTATTAACCATCACCATTAAGGCATTCTCGGTTAACCTTACACTTCAAACGGAGTAATCCACTGGTCTGTCGGGTATAACCTCCCGATACAACCACGGTGAACGGATCGAGCGCCATACATACAAACGCTCATGCGACGATGAGCCCAGAGAATACCACATTCCAGCACATATTACAGCAGTAGCATAAGTAAATATTACAGACCAAGTTTTGAGTTTAGAAATCAAGTACTTCAATGGTCACAAATAAGTTCTTCAGAGTTTTAAGTTGCAGCGGAAATAAACAACGGAAGCTACTCGACGATACAGGATGTCTCGATGAAGCCCGTACGAGACATCACTCGGCCTTATCTCCGTTGGACGGGGGCGCATCCCATTCCACCGACCAACCAGGGGGAAGAGTGCAGGGCCAAGTCAAGCTAGCGATCATATCTTCGAAAGTCTCACCTGAAAACGAGCCACAAGCAAGGCTGAGTATACTAATACTCAGCAAGGCTTACCCGTCTAATGGGGTATACTTAGCCGACTCCTAGACATGCGAGGCCTTTGGCTTGAGGGGTTTGTTTTGCCAAAAAGCATATATAGTAGGTCCTTACTTTCAGATTTTAGCTCCAAGTTCTAGCTTTCTTTAACCATTCTAGGTAAGCAACTATCCAATATCATACATGGTGAAGCATTAAATTTTCATCCAACGAGTTTATTCATCATCATTGTTCCTCTTCTTACTCTGTGGGTAAAAGTGGTTAAGCAGTCTCAATAGCCGTGAGAAACGGACGATTCGAATCGAATTTCTTAACCTTGCAAGGGAAACCTAAACACACGTCACGTGGTTACTCCCTAGAGTCACACGTGCAACTTTTCCCTTCAATTCCCGCTTCACGGAACAGGCCCACCGCCCTCGACTACACCTCCCCATGGACCACGGACGCAGCCGGGCCATGGCGGCCGATGCACCCGCCATTAGCTAGATGTGAACGAATTCAAGACGGTGGGGAGTATATTCCGGCCTCGGTTAAATCCAATACTAAGCTTACCGATTACCATATTCTCGGCATGTGGTTAGTACGTTCAAAGACTTAACCATCACTTACCACACACTGCGGCCTTAGCATTTTTCACTAAACAGACGGGCCTCAATCATCAACATAAACATCGTACCATAGCCCGTCCGTCGTCCTTATGATTGCAGCGTGTAGTAAACAATCAACTCCTAATTTCTCGCGAGTGACAGGAAATCACTCGACTTTTACCGAGCCCTATTAGCATAGCATTCTGTCGAACCTTGCATCTAGTGTTCAGAGCATGGGTACCTAGGATCATGCAACTAAGTTTTCATCCAACTCCTATAAACTTAATGCACAAGTAAAGTAGAGTAATAAGTTGCATAAGTTGAGAAAATAGGGTTCATGCTCCGGGGCTTGCCTTCTTGCGAAAAGTTAGTCCGGGGCTCTTCCGAACTTGGGCTCGGGTCTTCGGCAACTTCAGTTAGATTCACTTGAGCTTCACGCTGCTCACTCTCGGACGCGGGCACCAACTCGTACGTTCCGTCGGCGAGAGTCGTCGTTTCTACATGAATGCACAAGTTTAAGTAGTGGTGATGGTAAACGATATTATTTTCTTCACGATAAAGTTGCAGTTCATAAGACATAAGTTTTGCTGTGAAGTTATTTACTTTAACATTTTCTGGGCAATCGTTAATAGAGTTCGTCTTAATCTATTTAACTTTATTAAAGAAGAAGGGGTTGTGTTATATTGAAAACTTAGTTTCTTTTTAAACACAAACATGAGTTGAACACAATTACTAATCTAGTTAGCTTCTGGTAATAAAATTTTTATTCAAAGTACATTATGCAGAGATAAGATCACTGTAAAAATTTCAGACATTTTTGTGTAGCATGTTAAATATGAAAAATGTAATACACAGCCACTGCTAGGATCTAGTTACTTTTTTACAGAACAACCCATGCAAGTATTGATGCTACAAATTTTACAGGGTGTTGCTATAACCATATTTGTGCTACTGTAAATTTTTCAGATTTTATTGTACATGATTTAGAGTATAATAAATGGGACAAGCTACACTCATGTTATTAAAGATTATTTTCTACAGGATGTTATACAGGATTTCTATGTATGAAACTTTTTGTACAGCTTGAGCTACTCTATTGTGTTTCATAGTAAAAAGATGAACATTTTCTAAGCACTTTACTAATTATTTTGAATTAGTGAAGTTTTCCTACCACAAATTCATATGAACAGGTTACATATAGTAAAAATGTTCCTAAATTTTTCTGTGGCCTGTAGGTATTACTACAACAACACAGAAAAACTTTCATGACATTAAACATCACAGAACAGCAGGAAAAATTAGTTCTAACACTTTATGGCATAAAACAAGGTTGGACAAAAGGTGTATCTAGAGATGGCTTTTGGTCCTGATCTTTTTACACAGTCCTAAGCATCAAGCAAGTAACTCACTGCCCAAAATTTAGTGTCAGCAATGATCTACAACAGTGGGTACAAAAGAAGTCCATTAAACGTTCCATTTAATCTAGAGCAAAATATATTGAGAATCTGAGAAACTTTATGTAACAAGAGTTGTAGAGTTTCTTCTAAGGATTCCAGAACAGTTGAGTTTGCATTTTTCTGAATGTTCTACGATTTTATACGAATTTTACAAGTTCACTGATTTGGTTAAAACTTTCTTTACAGAGGGATCCCTGAAAACTAGCAGAAAACCCCCTAGGAAGATTTGGGCGATTGCAATGTGGTCCCTGGTCGCAATTCACGGCGGGGAACAGCAAATCCGGCCGAAATTCGGCGGGCTCGGTCGCCGGCGGCGAGGGCAAGGTGGGGGAGGAGCAAGAGGAGGTTGGGGGCTACCTTTGGGTGGGTTTTGTGCGAGTTGGGGCGGCCGGGAAGGGGTGCCGCGACGTGGAGCAGCGGCTCCGTCGAGGTGCGGCCGGAATTCCGGCGAACTCCGGCGAGCTGGGCGGCGGGGCTCGGGCTGGGAGGCTTCAGTGCGTCGAGGGGAATCCGTTTCAGTGCTTGTCTCGGGCGGAGGTGGGCCGGAGCAGGGGGTTCCACGGCGAGGTGGGGGCGCCGGCGGCAATGGAGCGCTGCTCTACTCTATTCTGCGGGGAAGAAGAAAGGAGGGGAGGGAGGGGCGCTGCGCCGGGCTTTATAGCTGGTGGAGCTCGTGGGGGCGGGCTTGGCACGGCCAGAACGTGGGGTGGAGGGGCCGGCGAGGCTGGGCGCCATTGGGGGCGGCCGGCGGTGACCAGCGGCCAGAGGCGCGTCGTGCGCGTGGCGTGCGTGCGCTGGGCGCGCCTGGGGCGCGACGTCGCGTGTAGGCGACGCTGGCGGGCGGTTGGGGAGCTCGGGCGGCACGACGGGGGCACTGGGTGGAGGGGGCGGCGGCCAGTGACTGGGCGGCGGGGCGGTGCTGCAGGGAGCCGCGGGTTGGGCAGGGGCATGCCGTGCGGGAGGGAGAAGAAAGCGCGGCCGCGGTTGGGCGAGCGGGGCGGGCAGCAGGCAGGGTGTCGGGGTTGGCTCGGCGTCTGGTGCCGCGCAGGCGTCGGGGGACAGGTGGCCGGCGGCGGTCGGGCGAGCTGGGCGGTGCAGCAGAGGAGGGAGAGGTGAGGGAGGGATCTATGTGCGAGAATTTGAAAACTTCCAGGGGGCTGGGTGCAAACAGGATGTTTTCTCCTCTTTCTAATTTGAATTTCAAAAACTTTTGAACACGAAAGTTGTCCAGAATAAAAAGTTCTACAAGTTTGGTTTCAGGAAACATCTCATTTGGCTTATGGTTTGAAAGTTAAATTTAAAAGTTCAAAAGTGTCCAAATGTGCTCAAATTAAATTTGAATTCCAAATGAACTCGTTCTAATTCTTTCCACCCTTTCATTAGTTGGTTTAAGCATAGGGTTAGGCTAATGATACGGATTTTAGAAATGAAATTTTTACCAGGGTTGTCACAATTTCCTCCCCTGCATATTCTATTTGATCCCAACAACAGCATGAAAATCACTTTACTTTATTGTTGCTTGCATAACCTTGATGGGTTACCTATGCTAAGGACATACCTAGTCTTTTACCCCAAACCTTGAAACACCTGGGTTTACTATTCATGTTGGGTAGTTACGCTTAGTTGCCAACTTTGGGTTTGGTATTGGTTTACTCTTTTGGCAATGTTGATCACGTTTCATATTGTGGTTTTATTGCGTAATTTCAAGATCAACCTTGTTTAATGGGAACATGGAGAACCAACCAAGTGAACAGTGCAACCACAAAGTCATATGGCTCTGACCTTAGCCAATTAATTAGATGTGTAGTTTGCTGGCTGCCGAGCTCTCGACATGTCCTTGTAAAGGCTTCGTAGTGTACCCTCGCCACTCACCTCGGAAGTGTTTAAGGGCCTTGCAAACCCGGGCGACTCAGGGAAACACAATTTGTGGGTAAAGTGTATGACCTCTGCAGAGTGTAAAACTGTTATAACAGCCGTACTCACGGTTAAGAGTGGCTTGGACCCTCACATGATAATGAAACTTGAGGATTAATTAAATTATGGTTCGTGGATTATGTTTATGTTGATGGTACCTTTATGTTTTTGCTAAAGTGGGTTGGTATAAACTTAAACCTAGTTAATAGGTGCTTGTTAATAAATACTTGACCAACTAAAAGTGACCGCTACTGCAAACCTTAGCCTATCCTTGATGACCTTGCATTTTCACCCCACATGCTGAGTACCAACCATAAGAGTACTCACCCTTGCCCCCTGCTGTTCAGAAGAGAACTTTGAAGAGGAGAACTTCGACGACTTCGAGGAGTTCTAGGTCCTGCGTTCACCAGTCATCGCCTGTGGAAGACGGAGTTGTTGGAGACTTCGTATAGGGTATAACGGTTTATTGTTTAAAGACATTTGTGTCTCTTTTATACGGAGTGTAATATTGTTAAATACTTTATTTAGTACTTTTGAGCATTGTCTTTGATATATTACACTTTCCGTCTACCATATGTGTGTGAACGAGATCCTGGCGCACATATGAGATGCATCTGGTTCTTTCTAGAATCGGGTGTGACAGAAGTGGTATCAGAGCTATGTTGACTGTAGGACGCTAGCCTAGTTAGAAATGATCGAAATTAAGGATTTATCTTCTAGCAAGCCATATCAGCATCAAAAATTCCTGCTTACTTCTATTATTTTCTTTCTTAAAGAAAAACATCCTGAATATTACTCCCGCTCTGCCAGATGGTCAGAATTTACCAAACTGCTCGCAAGCGCACCGGAGGTCGCCAAGTTCACATTGCCCCAGCTGAGCCAACTTCTCCCACCCCAGTTCCAGCCCCTGTTGAAGAGGAGGAAGCTACGGAGGAAGAACCCGAGGAAGTCTACTATTTCGTGGATGGTGAAGATGGTCGCATCATGGCAATTGATGAAGAAGGAAATCAGTTCACCCCACCGGCATCACCAGTTGTTGAGGCATCGCCACCACCCTTAGTTATCCCTGCTCCAGCCCCCTCCCCAGCACCGGTTGACGCTGAAGGAAGCCCGAGTAACTTCGAAGATATTAGAAGAGACGATGACGAGGACAACAACAATGATGAAGACAACGACGATCAGAGTGATGAAACTCGAGGGATGAGGCAACTTTGCTGTGTTCGCACTTCGGACAGAGAACCCGGCCACTTGTCTTTGGTGCTACAAGGTGTTCTTCAAGAGTTGGGCAACCGCGTGAGACCTCACTACCACACGCACCACTACACCGACCCTGCGCTCGGCGACTACTATCTCTCTCGCGTCCACATCAGGATGGAAAGTGCCAGAGGCCTGCGGACTCTTACTGCACACGACTCCACCACACCCCACGCTACTTACGACGCAGTCGTCAGCAGTGCCGCCAGGAGAGCTCTGTGGTCCATCTGCCACACCTACCGCCAGGAGCTTCAGAACACGGACTATCGCCACCTTCCTCGCCGTCTCAGTGGAACTGAAGAGACTTTGATTACTCTGGGTGAAGATGATGAAGACCGCCTCAACACCCTTGCTCGAGTCACCGCCGCTCTCAACACTGAGCTGGAAAGCGTCATCACTGAACTGGACGATACTCAGGACAAGCTACTGGAGGCCCATGAAAAGATCCGCATGCTGGAAGCTCGACTGGAGGGAAGAGTGCCGCCATCCCCACAGATGGATGAACCCCGCTTCCCCGCATTGTCACCACCCTGCAAGAAGCTTCGTCGCGGCGAACCCGGCTCCATAACTCGCCCCGAGGAATAGGCACTTAGGCTCTTAGGCTAGTATCTCTTAAAGTTCTCGTTAGGATCATTTTCACTTGAGAGGACGACGATGTAATGATGATTGCTTGAGAACAAATGTTTGCTTTGAGTGCTATAAGAATTGCTTGATATAATATAATATCAGTTGGAGTCTTATAAATCCATATTTTCTAAGATATTATCTTCTGTCTACCTATATCTAGTACACCTATCTTATCTTGGGTTTATTCCCTAACGGTCAGATGGTGAACACCAGGACAGGTGGAGGACAGAATATCCCTATCTCTAGGCGTGCTAGCACGGTTAACCGACAGAGTCAGTTGCCACCACCGCCCAATCCAACAATGGAGCAATTCTTGGCAGCACAGATGCAGGTGTTGCAGAACCTCACTGCCACCATCCAGAACATACAAGCTCAGCAGAATCAGCAACCACCACAGCAAAACCAGCCACCAAGAGACAAACACAGAGAATTCATGAGCCACCACCCTCCTACCTTTACTCCCTCTGTGGACCCCTTGGACACTGATGATTGGTTGAAGGTCATCACTAAGAAGCTGGACATCACGCAGTGTAGTGACCGTGAAAGGGTCCTGTATGCTGCAGGACGTCTGGAAGGTGCAGCCGCTGATTGGTGGGATGCTTTCACTGCTGCCCACGCCAATGCCATACTATCACCTGGGAGGAGTTTAGAACCAACTTCCGCAGCCACCATATCCCAGCAGGACTAATGAAGCTCAAGCAGAAGGAGTTCCTGAACCTGAAGCAAGGTAGCATGACTGTCAGTGAGTACCGGGATAAATTCACTCAGTTGTCTCGTTACGCGCCCCATGAGGTGGATAGTGACGCAAAGAGGCAGGAGCGCTTCTTGGAAGGTCTGATAGGGCCGCTCAACTATCAGCTGCACAGTCACACTTTTCCAAACTTCCAGACTCTACTAGACAAAGCCATTGGTCTGGAGAGCAAGCGCAAGGAGCTTGGAGAACACAAGCGAAAACTTCAGTCCCAAGGACAGTCCAGCAGCAACACCCGTCCCCGCTACAACACACCCCAGGGATTTCAGTCGCGCTTTGGAGGACAAGGTGGAGGATATCCGCAGAATCAACAGAATCAACGAACTCCGCAGCAGCCTCAACGCTACAACCAGCAGACTCAGCGCAAATCCAACCCGCAACCGTACCGCCCAGGCTATGCCACAGGTGCACCAGTGCGGTCCAACAATCCAGTCACCCCGGTCCAACCTAACGGATGTTTCAAATGTGGAGAACTGGGTCATTACGCTAATAACTGCCCAAAGTAACGTGCAAACTCCTCAGAATCAGAGGAACAGTGGACAAAGGCAGACTCCTCAGCAGCAGCAGCCGCGCAATAGCAACCAGACACCACTGGGTAACAAAGGACAACAGAACTGCGTGCGCGGAAAGGTGAATCATGTGGCCGCAGAAACAGCTGAAGAGGCTCCCGATGTTGTGCTCGGTACGTTCCTTGTTAATTCTGAACCTGCATCAGTTTTATTTGATTCTGGAGCATCACATTCATTCATTACTGAGCAATTCGCTGCAAAACATAATTTACCAATGAGCCCTATGAAACAAATATTACTAGTAAGCTCCCCGGGCAAGGAATTGAAAGCCAGCCACTTATGCCCAAGGGTCAGCATGAATATTATGGGGATAGAATTCCTAGCCAATCTAATAGTCCTAAAGACTAACGACATCGACGTGATCCTCGGAATGGATTGGTTATCAGGATGTGATGGTGTCATTCTGTGTCGTAAGAGGTCAGTGCTCTTAACCAGCCCTCAAGGAGACAAAATAGAGTTTGTGGCATCAGTTCCACCCAATAGAGTTGGGACAGTGAACCAAATGAAGGGAGTGCCTCTGGAAGATATTAGAGTTATCAGTGAGTATCCCGACGTCTTCCCGGAAGATTTACCAGGTATGCCACCTGTTCGTGACGTTGAGTTCAGTATTGATCTTTTACCTGGTACTGCACCTATCTCTAAAAGACCCTATAGAATCGATGTTAAGGATCTAAGTGAACTAAAGAAACAAATAGAAGAAATGTTAGCTAAGGGATGTATCCGTCCTAGCTCATCCCCGTGGGGAGCACCCGTGATCTTTGTCGATAAGAAAGATGGCAGCAGAAGGATGTGTGTGGACTACAGGTCGCTGAACGACGTGACCATCAAAAATAAGTATCCACTGCCCCGGATTGAAGATTTGTTTGATCAGATGAGAGGTGCCAAGGTTTTCTCCAAGATTGATCTGAGATCAGGATATCATCAGCTAAGGATCCGACCGGAGGATATACCCAAGACAACCTTCACTACTAGATATGGTCTGTACGAGTTTACTGTGATGTCGTTTGGATTGACCAACGCACCAGCATACTTCATGTACCTGATGAACAAGGTTTTCATGGAATATCTTGACAAGTTTGTGGTTGTGTTCATTGATGACATCTGGTGTATTCACAGAACGAGGAAGAACATGAAGAGCACTTGAGGATAGTGTTACAGAAACTCCGAGAGAATCAGTTATATGCTTGTGACAACCCTGGTAATTACATTTCCAAAATCAATGTCATTAGCCTAACCCTATGGTTAAACCAACTAAGGAAAGGGTGGAAAGAATTAAAACGAGTTCAGCTGGAATTCAAATTTAATTTGAGCACATTTGGTTACTTTTGAACTTTTAAATTTAAACTTTTAAACCATAAGCCAAATGAGATTTTGCCTGAAACCAAAGTTGTAGAACTTTTTATTTTGAACAACTTTCGTGTTCAAAAGTTTTTGAAATTCAAATCAGAAAGAGGAGAAAACGCCCTGTTTGCACCCAGCCCCCTGAAGTTTTTCAAATTCTTGCACTTCGGTCCCTCGCTCACCCCTCCCTCCTCTGCTGCGCCGCGCGCTCGCCCGACCGCCGCCGGCCACCTGTCCCCGAACGCCTGCGCGGCACCAGGCGCCGAGCCAACCCACGGCGTCCTGCTGCACCGCCCCCGCTCGCCCAACCGCGGCCGCGCCTTCTTCTCCCTCCCGCACGCCTCGCCTCTGCCCAACCCGTTGCTGCTCCCTGCGGCACCGCCCCGTGCTGCCCAGTCGCTGGCCGCCGCCCCCTCCACCAGTGCTCCGTCGTGCCGCCCGAGCTCCCCAACCGCCCGCCAGCGTCGCCTACACGCGACGTCGCGCCCCGGACGCGCCAGCGCACGCACGCCATGCGCACGACGCGCCTCTGGCCACTGGTCACCGCCGGCCGCCCCCAATGGCGCCCAACCTCGCCGGTCCCTCCACCTCGCGCCCCGGCCGTGCCGAGCCCGCCCCCACGAGCTCCACCAGCTATAAAGCCGGCGCAGCGCCCCTCCCTCCTCTCCCTGTTCCTCCTTCTTCCCCGCAGAGCAGAGCCGAGCTCCGCCCCACGCCGCCGCCGTGGAACTCCCTCCTCCGCCCCTCCTCGACCCGAGCTAGGCCCCAAAATCGCTCTCCTACCTCCGCGCGAAGCTTCCCAGCCCAAGCCCCGCCGCCCAGCTCGCCGGAGCTCGCCGGAGCAGAGCTCCACCCGCCGCCGCCCCCCCGGTAGCCGTGGGCAGCCCTGCTCAGGCCGCCTCCGCCCCAACCGTGACCACCCAAAGGTAGCCCCCAACCTCCTCTTGCTCCTCCCCCACCTTGCCCTCGCCGCCGGCGACCCAGCTCGCCGGAATTCGGCCGGACAGGATGCTCCCCGCCGTGATTTGCGACCAGGGACCACATTGCAAACGCCCAAATCTTTCTAGGGGGTTTTCTGCTAATTTTCAGGGACCCCTCTGTAAAGAAAGTTTTAACCAAATCAGTGAAATTGTAAAATTCGTATAAAATCGTAGAAAATTCAGACAAATGCAAACTCAACTGTTCTGCAATCCTTAGAAGAAACTCTACAACTTTTGTTACATAAAGTTCCTCAGATTCTCAATATATTTTGCTCTAGATTAAATGGAAGGTTAAATGGACTTCTTTTGTACCCACTGTTGTAGATCATTGCTGACTCTAATTTTTGGGCAGTGAGTTACTTGCTTAATGTTTAGGACTGTGTAAAAAGATCAGGACCAAAAGCCATCTCTAGATACACTTTTTGTCCAACATTGCTTTATGCCATAAAGTGATAGAACTAATTATTCCTGCTGTTCTGTGATGTTTAATGTCATGAAACTTTTTCTGTGTTGTTGTAGTGATACCTAGAGGCCATAGAAAAATTTAGAAACATTTTTACTATATGTAACCTGTTCACATGAATTTGTGATAGGAAAACTTCACTAATTCAAAATAATTAGTAAAGCCCTTATAAAATGTTCATCTTTTTACTATGAAACACAATAGAGTAGATCAACCTGTACAAAAAGTTTCAAACATAGAAACCCTGTATAACATCCTGTAGAAAATAATCTTTTATAACATGAGCGTAGCTTGTCCCATTTATTATGCTCTAAATAATGTACAATAAAATCTGAAAAATTTACAGTAGCACAAATATGGTTATAGCAACACCCTGTAAAATTTGTAGCATCAATACTTGCATGGTTTGTTCTGTATAAAAATAACTAGATTCTAGCAGTGGCTGTGTATTTCATTTTTCATATTTAACATGCTACACAAAAATGTCTGAAATTGTTACAGTGATCTTATCTCTGCATATTGTACTTTGAATAAAAATTTTACTACCAGAAGCTAACTAGATTAGTAATTGTGTTCAACTCATGTTTGTGTTTAAAAAGAAACTAAGTTTTCAATATAACACAACCCCTTCTCCTTTAATAAAGTTAAATAGATTAAGATAAATTATATTAACGATTGCCCACGATTGATGAAATAACTCACTCCATAACAAACTCGTGTTTTATACACTGCAACTTTATCGTGAAGGAAATCATGTCGTTTAACATCACCACTACTTAAACTTGTGCATTCATGTAGAAACGACGACTCTCGCCGACGGAGCGTACGAGTTGGTGCCTGCGTCCGAGAGTGAGCAGCGTGAAGCTCAAGTGAATCTAACTGAAGTTGCCGAAGACCCGAGCCCAAGTTCGGAAGAGCCCCGGACTAACTTTTCGCAAGAAGGCAAGCCCCGGAGCATGAACCCTATTTTCTAAACTTATGCAACTTATTACTCTACTTTACTTGTGCATTAAGTTTATAGGAGTTGGATGAAAATTTAGTTGCATGATCCTAGGTACCCATGCTCTGAACACTAGATGCAAGGTCCGATAGAATGCTATGCTAATAGGACTCGGTAAAAGTCGAGTGATTTCCTGTCACTCGCGAGAAATTAGGAGTTGATTATTTACTACACGCTGCAATCATAAGGACGACGGACGGGCTGTGCTACGATGCTTATGTTGATGATTGAGGCCCGTCTGTCTAGTGAAAAATGCTAAGGCCGCAGTGTGTGGTAAGTGATGGTTAAGTCTTTGAACGTACTAACCACATGCCGAGAATATGGTAATCGGTAAGCTTAGTACTGGATTGAACCGAGGCCGGAATATACTCCCCACTGTCTTGAATTCGTTCACATCTAGCTAATGGCGGGTGCATCGGCCGCCATGGCCCGGCTGCGTCCGTGGTCCATGGGGAGGTGTAGTCGAGGGCGGTGGGCCTGTTCCGTGAAGCGGGAATTGAAGGGAAAAGTTGCACGTGTGACTCTAGGGAGTAACCACGTGACGTGTGTTTAGGTTTCCCTTGCAAGGTTAAGAAATTCGATTCGAATCGTCCGTTTCTCACGGCTATTGAGACTGCTTAACCACTTTTACCCACAGAGTAAGAAGAGGAACAATGATGGTGAATAAACTTGTTGGATGAAAATTAATGCTTCACCATGAATGCTAGGGAATAGCCGCATATCTAGAATGGTTAATGAAACTAGAATTTTGAGCTAAAAGTTGAAAGTAAGGACCCACTTGTAGATGCTTTTTGGCAAAACAAACCCCTCAAGCCAAAAGCCTCGCATGTCTAGGAGTCGGCTAAGTATACCCCATTAGTCGGGTAAGCCTTGCTGAGTATTAGTATACTCAGTCTTGCTTGTGACTCGTTTTCAGGTGAGCCCTTCGAAGACATGATTGCTAGCTTGACTTGGCCCTGCACTCTTCCCCCTGGTTGGTCGGTGGAATGGGATGCGCCCCCGTCCAACGGAGATAAGGCCGAGTGATGTCTCGTACGGGCTTCATCGAGACATCCTGTATCGTCGAGTAGTTTCCGTTGTTTATTTCCGCTGCAATTTAACTCTGAAGAACTTATTTATGCTAATGGAAGTACTTGTTTTCTAAACTCAGAACTAGGTCTGTAATATTGACTTATGCAAATGATGTAATACTTGCTGGAATGTGGTATTCTCTGGGCTCATCGTCGCATGAGCATTTGTATGTACGGCGCTCGATCCGTTCACCGTGGTTGTATCGGGAGGTTATACCCGACAGACCAGTGGATTACTCCGTTTGAAGTGTAAGGTTAACCGAGGATGCCTTAATGGTGATGGTTAATACACTTGAGCCGGATTAATTCAGGTGGTTCTGCCACAGCTGGTATCAAAGCCGTAGCTGGTGCCACAGCTGGCAACAGCGGACACCAGAGCCGAAATACATACGCCAGAGAATGCTACAAGCCTTAAAAACTCAGTATACTAAAACTTGACTAGAAGGTTGTGTTGCGGAAAGCGTTGGTACGTTAAGGATGGTGCCTAGCTCGTAAAGCCCTAAGGGTTTATGGGAAAGTTACTAGGTGGCTATCTAACTTCTATATATATTATCAACTGACTTCCAGCACATTACTTTCTGTCGAAACTTACTTTCATGCACAACCAACCTTAAATTCTGTAACGACGCACTCGTCGCTAAGGTAAGAAGGTAAGGATCCTCAGCCAACTGAGGGAGCTTGGCCTTCCTGTCGGTGATGCGAACCGAACGCTGCCCTCAAGCAGTGGCTTACTTGAGGTGCTGCCAATATGCCAACTGTTAGTTGAACATATTGGGAGTAGAAGGTTCGGCGCAGGGTATGGCGATCGCTGTTCATACCCCCGTCTCATGACGGTACCCCCGTGAATACGCTATCTCGATAGCGTATGTTAACGTCGTCTGTATGACGGAAATTGTACAGATATCGTTTCTATAAGTAAACGGTAATGAATACGGACGCTTTCATGAGTGCTGGCATGAAAGGTTCATGAAATATATATGCTTGTCAATCTTCTGCAGGTACACTAACCGCGATTACGATAAGTTAAGGGACGATTAGGAAGACTCGACTAGCTATTATAGCGAGAGCCGTATTGTGTATGCCACCGAGACTCTCTTCGTAAGACCAAAAGTATTTGGCAATTATTTTTCTTTGTGAGGACGAATAGGACGTGCATGCATCATGACCATATATATCTGAAATTGTAAATGCGTTGTATGAGAGTGGTAAGGTTCTCGCGTATCTAAGCATGGTTTGCATAAGGACTATCTAGCGAATCTGTCACAAATCTGCCATGACCGAAAAGAAAGATTTATTGACCCAAGTAAATGACCTTTTCTGGTAAAGTTCATGTTGAAAGAATTGTTCAAAATTTCGTGTTCTATCCCCTGTTCAAAAATCAAAAATTCTGAACTCATGGATAGTAAGAAATAACAGAAACCACGGAATGTCAAAATTCTGTCTAGAATAAGCACTTCTGCCTCTTAAATTTTTAGGCCCCCTTCCTACAGTTTTCTGCAAAAGAGTACAACACAAAACTTGTTCCAAATTTATCCCAGTAGCTGCTGTTAAAATTTGGTAAATTTTGGCTGGGTATATTTTCCCTGGTGCACGAAATATTGGCCCCCTGTTCACTGAAAATTCTGGGTAGACAAAGAAGTGATACCTTAAGGGAACAGCCATGTTAGAGCCTAATCCAGCCACAGTGTTGAATACCAAACTTGTCCTAAATTATGTGATCTAGGTTCTCACCAAATTTCAGCCCTATTGGATCTTGCTAGTTTGAGTTATAGGCCAGATACTATAACTCGTTCTGCTGAAAAATAGCCAACCAGCGAAGCAAAGAGTGAACCGCTTGACCATCTTATCCATCGATTTAGCATCTTGGCTGAATATCAAAGTTGTACCTCCCTAAATTCCCTATCCACTGCCATAATATAAGGAACTTTGGATGAACCTACCAGGAGATATAAGATTCTTATGGCAGACAGTTTTATGCTCGTGATTCCATCCATGACGTTTCGGAAGTCTTCTATTCCGCGTTAGATCTTTTTGAGTCATGGAAGCAACATGGATCACGTTGCTAATGAGGAACCTTCGCCTTTTCAGATGGTTGGAGCAACCCGTGGTAACCCGGATGGTTTTGGTGCTAGTGCAAGTGGATCACAACCACAGCCACAGCCACCACCTGGTTTAGTGGAAGTAATGGCCGCTCAAACCGAGTTGCTCCGCCAGCTCGTGCAAGGACAGCACCAGCAGCGGGGTGGGCACAATGCTCCCCAACCCCAAGTTGCAGGATACACGGATTTTCTAGGGACCCAGCCTCACTTGTTTCACGAGACGGAGGAACCCTTGGATGCGGATGCTTGGATTCACACAATCGAGTCCAAGTTTTCTCTACTTGTGGCCCCATGTTCGGATGAAAACAAGGCCCGCTTTGCCGCGCAGCAGCTTCGCGGTACGGCTCGTCTATGGTGGGACCACTATTTTGCTATGCTCCCCGCTGATCACATTGTCACCTGGGATGAATTCAAGACTGCGTTCCGGGCACACCATATTCCCGAAGGTCTCATAGAAAGAAAGCTAAATGAGTTTTTAGCTCTCACTCAGGATAACCACACTGTACTTCAGTATGCTCAGGCCTTCAACAACCTGGGCCAATACGCGGGCTATCACGCAGACACAGATGCCAAGAAGCGTGATCGTTTCCGTAGAGGTCTGAATACTAAACTCAAGGAACGATTGAATCTTGTCAAAGCCGATACATATAACGAGCTAGTCAACATGGCCATCACTCAAGAGGACTGTATTGAGGCTCATCGTGCTGAAAAGAAGAGAAAGGCGCTAGCTGGACCCTCAGGTGCTCAGCCACCGAGGTATCGCTTGGTGTGAAATGCTGCGCCTACCGCTCCACCGAAGGCTCCTCAGCCAGGGCGTTGGATTATCAGGCCCCCGCAGCAGCCAGGCATGGTACGACCCCCGATGCCTCCACAGAATGGTCCGAGGCCCACTCTGCAACAGCCTCTTCGACCCAGCCCCGCGAATCGTTGTTTCAAATGCGGGAGTTCCGGTCATTTCGCTCGCGAATGCCCCCAACCCAGGCTGCCAAATCAGGGCCAGGACTCTAACCAGAACAATGAGAACAAAGGCAAGAAGCAGACCCTCCAGGTCAAACAAGGACGGATCAACTTCACCACCCTTGCAGAACTTCCTGAAGGAGCACCTGTAATGACGGGTACATTCTCCATCCATAACAAGCCTGCAGTCATATTGTTTGATTCTGGTGCATCACATAGTTTCATTAGTGCAAAGTTTGGTGCAAAAGTAGACTTGAATGTTTGGCACACCAAAGGGTCGTATATGATATCAACACCGGGTGGAAAAATTGCTTCCAACCAAATCATAAGGCTGGTACCGATAAAATTGGGAAGTAAAGTCATCAACACAGACCTTGTTCTTTTACCCCTTGACGGCATAGATATTATTTTGGGAATGAACTGGATGACTAGGCATGGAGTCACACTGGACCTTTCTTCCCGAGCCGTTGAGATAAATTCACCTGGTCACGGAGCCACTACACTTTACCTACCGTTACGGGAGTGCACAAATTCTTGCGCTTTCGTGATGGAAGGGACCAACCTAGAGAATATTCCAGTGGTATGCGAGTATGCCGATGTCTTTCCGGATGACTTACCCGGAATGCCACCAGATAGGGACATTGAGTTCGTTATTGAACTACAGCCAGGCACTGCACCTATATCCAAGAGACCATATAGGATGCCCCCTAAAGAATTGGCAGAGCTGAAAATTCAACTCCAAGAACTACTGGACAAAGGTTTCATTCGCCCTAGCGCGTCACCTTGGGGATGTCCAGCCCTATTCGTAAAGAAGAAGGATGACAGTTTGAGATTATGTGTGGACTACCGACCTCTCAATGCGGTAACTGTTAAAAATAAATACCCCCTTCCTCGCATCGATGTACTCTTCGATAAATTAGCTGGAGCCAGAGTCTTCTCAAAGATTGATCTTCGTTCGGGATATCATCAGATCAAGATTCGCCCATGCGATATTCCTAAGACTGCCTTCTCCACACGATATGGACTATATGAATTCTTAGTCATGTCCTTTGGACTCACCAATGCCCCTGCCTACTTCATGTATCTCATGAATTCGGTATTCATGCCCGAACTGGACAAATTCGTCGTAGTGTTCATCGACGACATCCTTATCTATTCCAAGGATGAGGAAGAGCATGCTAAGCACCTGCACATTGTTCTTCAGCGTCTAAGAGACCATCAGCTCTATGCTAAGTTTTCTAAGTGTGAATTCTGGTTGGATACTGTAAAGTTCCTAGGTCACACTATCTCCAGCGAAGGCATAGCTGTTGACCCCAGCAAGGTACAAGAGGTGATGGATTGGAAACCCCCTACCTCTGTTCATCAGATTCGCAGTTTTCTCGGCTTAGCCGGTTACTACCGTCGCTTCATCCCGGATTTCTCTCGAATTGCTAAGCCCATGACTGAACTGTTAAAGAAGGAAGTAAAGTTTGTATGGAATGAGAAATGTGAAGAAGCTTTCCACACTCTCAGAGAGCATCTGACTACTGCACCTGTGTTAGCTCAACCCGATAATACCAAGTCATTCGATGTGTATTGTGACGCATCAGGTACTGGTCTAGGATGTGTGCTTATGCAAGAGAATCGAGTGATTGCATATGCCTCACGAGCCCTACGGCCCCACGAACAGAATTATCCCACGCATGACCTTGAGCTCGCAGCCGTCATTCACGCTCTGAAGATATGGAGGCACTATCTCATGGGTACACAGTGCAATATCTACACGGATCATAAGAGTCTCAAGTACATCTTCACACAAGCCGATCTGAATATGAGACAACGAAGATGGCTAGAATTAATCAAGGATTATGACCTTGAAGTGCACTATCACCCCGGCAAGGCTAATGTAGTCGCGGATGCACTAAGCCGCAAGTCCCATTGCCATTGCCTATCCATGGAGTCCTACCATGAGACATTATGCGCGGACATGAGGAAGCTTAACTTGGAAATAGTTTTCCAAGGCACTCTAGATCACATCTCAGTTGAGCCCACTCTTCACGGCCAAATCGTCATGGCACAACTACATGATGAAGGAATTAAGATCATCAAACGGAAACTCTCTCTAGGTGAGGAGAAGTACAAATGTTTCCGCCAGGACCATAAGGGAGTTCTATGGTTCGAAAGTCGTATAGTCGTTCCGAAGAATCGTGAACTCCGCAAGCAAATTCTTGATGAGGCACACCTTTCCAAATTCTCTATCCACCCCGGCAGTAGCAAAATGTATCAAGACCTAAGGCAAAACTTCTGGTGGACTAGAATGAAAAGGGAAATTGCTACGTATGTCTCGGAATGTGACACGTGCCAGAGAGTAAAAGCTAGCCACTTGAAAGTAGCCGGTACACTTCAACCATTACCTATACCATCATGGAAATGGGAAGACATAAGTATGGACTTCATCATTGGACTACCAAACACTTCCCAGAAACATGATTCCATATGGGTTATCGTGGACAGACTCACGAAGACGGCACATTTTCTTCCGGTACACACCACCTATACCGCCAAGAAATATGCCGAGATCTACCTCGATCGTATTGTTTGCCTACATGGAATACCTAAGACAATTATTTCTAATCGTGGTCCTCAGTTTGTAGCACGCTTTTGGGAACAACTACAAACGTCTCTTGGTACTAAACTGATTCGCAGCTCAGCATACCATCCTCAGACTGATGGACAAACGGAAAGAGTAAACCAAATCCTTGAAGACATGCTGAGAGCTTGCGTCATCCACTATGACAAGAATAGGGACAAATGCCTACCCCTAGCAGAGTTCTCGTACAACAACAGCTATCAAACGAGTTTGAAAATGGCACCATTTGAGGCACTGTACGGACGAAGGTGTCGAACTCCTTTGAGCTGGTCACAAACCGGAGAACGTCAAATAATTGGACCCGACCTGGTAATCGAGGCAGAGGAGAAAGTAAAAGTAATACAAGCAAATCTTAAAGCCGCACAAGCCCGACAAAAGAGCTATTCTGACAAAAGGAGAAAGCCCCTAAAGTTCGAAGTTGGCGATCATGTCTACCTTCGAGTTTCACCCACCAAGGGAGTGCGAAGATTCGGAATCAAAGGCAAACTAGCTCCCCGTTATATTGGTCCCTACGAAATCATTGAGAGCTGCGGACCCGTAGCCTACAAATTACGACTGCCCCCTCAGCTCACGGCCACCCATGATGTCTTCCACGTATCTCAACTCAAGAAGTGTATTCGAGTCCCTACCGAGATTGTGGAACAACAAGAAATATCGTTGGAACCCGATCTCTCGTATGTCGAACACCCAATTAAGATTCTGGATCAAAAAGAAAGAGAGACCAGGAGGAAAGTGATTAGAATGTATAAAATACAATGGAATCGCCACACGGAAGAAGAAGCCACCTGGGAAACGGAAAGCTACCTGAACCAACATTTCCCTGGGTTTCTTATCTCAACCACTGGTATGTGCACCCACGCCCACACTAAGAATTACCGAATCTCGGGGCGAGATTCTCGTTAAGGGGGGAAGGCTGTGACAACCCTGGTAATTACATTTCCAAAATCAATGTCATTAGCCTAACCCTATGGTTAAACCAACTAAGGAAAGGGTGGAAAGAATTAAAACGAGTTCAGTTGGAATTCAAATTTAATTTGAGCACATTTGGTTACTTTTGAACTTTTAAATTTAAACTTTTAAACCATAAGCCAAATGAGATTTTGCCTGAAACCAAAGTTGTAGAACTTTTTATTTTGAACAACTTTCGTGTTCAAAAGTTTTTGAAATTCAAATCAGAAAGAGGAGAAAACGCCCAGTTTGCACCCAGCCCCCTGAAGTTTTTCAAATTCTTGCACTTCGGTCCCTCGCTCACCCCTCCCTCCTCTGCTGCGCCGCGCGCTCGCCCGACCGCCGCCGGCCACCTGTCCCCGAACGCCTGCGCGGCACCAGGCGCCGAGCCAACCCACGGCGTCCTGCTGCACCGCCCCCGCTCGCCCAACCGCGGCCGCGCCTTCTTCTCCCTCCCGCACGCCTCGCCTCTGCCCAACCCGTTGCTGCTCCCTGCGGCACCGCCCCGTGCTGCCCAGTCGCTGGCCGCCGCCCCCTCCACCAGTGCTCCGTCGTGCCGCCCGAGCTCCCCAACCGCCCGCCAGCGTCGCCTACACGCGACGTCGCGCCCCGGACGCGCCAGCGCACGCACGCCACGCGCACGACGCGCCTCTGGCCACTGGTCACCGCCGGCCGCCCCCAATGGCGCCCAGCCTCGCCGGTCCCTCCACCTCGCGCCCCGGCCGTGCCGAGCCCGCCCCCACGAGCTCCACCAGCTATAAAGCCGGCGCAGCGCCCCTCCCTCCTCTCCCTGTTCCTCCTTCTTCCCCGCAGAGCAGAGCCGAGCTCCGCCCCACGCCGCCGCCGTGGAACTCCCTCCTCCGCCCCTCCTCGACCCGAGCTAGGCCCCAAAATCGCTCTCCTACCTCCGCGCGAAGCTTCCCAGCCCAAGCCCCGCCGCCCAGCTCGCCGGAGCTCGCCGGAGCAGAGCTCCACCCGCCGCCGCCCCCCCCGGTAGCCGTGGGCAGCCCTGCTCAGGCCGCCTCCGCCCCAACCGTGACCACCCAAAGGTAGCCCCCAACCTCCTCTTGCTCCTCCCCCACCTTGCCCTCGCCGCCGGCGACCCAGCTCGCCGGAATTCGGCCGGACAGGATGCTCCCCGCCGTGATTTGCGACCAGGGACCACATTGCAAACGCCCAAATCTTTCTAGGGGGTTTTCTGCTAATTTTCAGGGACCCCTCTGTAAAGAAAGTTTTAACCAAATCAGTGAAATTGTAAAATTCGTATAAAATCGTACAAAATTCAGACAAATGCAAACTCAACTGTTCTGGAATCCTTAGAAGAAACTCTACAACTTTTGTTACATAAAGTTGCTCAGATTCTCAATATATTTTGCTCTAGATTAAATGGAAGGTTAAATGGACTTCTTTTGTACCCACTGTTGTAGATCATTGCTGACTCTAATTTTTGGGCAGTGAGTTATTTGCTTAATGTTTAGGACTGTGTAAAAAGATCAGGACCAAAAGCCATTTCTAGATACACTTTTTGTCCAACATTGCTTTATGCCATAAAGTGATAGAACTAACTATTCCTGCTGTTCTGTGATGTTTAATGTCATGAAACTTTTTCTGTGTTGTTGTAGTGATACCTAGAGGCCATAGAAAAATTTAGAAACATTTTTACTATATGTAACCTGTTCACATGAATTTGTGATAGGAAAACTTCACTAATTCAAAATAATTAGTAAAGACCTTATAAAATGTTCATCTTTTTACTATGAAACACAATAGAGTAGATCAACCTGTACAAAAAGTTTCAAACATAGAAACCCTGTATAACATCCTGTAGAAAATAATCTTTTATAACATGAGCGTAGCTTGTCCCATTTATTATGCTCTAAATAATGTACAATAAAATCTGAAAAATTTAGAGTAGCACAAATATGGTTATAGCAACACCCTGTAAAATTTGTAGCGTCAATACTTGCATGGTTTGTTCTGTATAAAAATAACTAGATTCTAGCAGTGGCTGTGTATTTCATTTTTCATATTTAACATGCTACACAAAAATGTCTGAAATTTTTACAGTGATCTTATCTCTGCATATTGTACTTTGAATAAAAATTTTATTACCAGAAGCTAACTAGATTAGTAATTGTGTTCAACTCATGTTTGTGTTTAAAAAGAAACTAAGTTTTCAATATAACACAACCCCTTCTCCTTTAATAAAGTTAAATAGATTAAGATAAATTATATTAACGATTGCCCTCAATTGATGAAATAACTCACTCCATAACAAACTCGTGTTTTATACACTGCAACTTTATCGTGAAGGAAATCATGTCGTTTAACATCACCACTACTTAAACTTGTGCATTCATGTAGAAACGACGACTCTCGCCGACGGAGCGTACGAGTTGGTGCCTGCGTCCGAGAGTGAGCAGCGTGAAGCTCAAGTGAATCTAACTGAAGTTGCCGAAGACCCGAGCCCAAGTTCGGAAGAGCCCCGGACTAACTTTTCGCAAGAAGGCAAGCCCCGGAGCATGAACCCTATTTTCTAAACTTATGCAACTTATTACTCTACTTTACTTGTGCATTAAGTTTATAGGATTTGGATGAAAATTTAGTTGCATGATCCTAGGTACCCATGCTCTGAACACTAGATGCAAGGTCCGATAGAATGCTATGCTAATAGGACTCGGTAAAAGTCGAGTGATTTCCTATCACTCGCGAGAAATTAGGAGTTGATTATTTACTACACGCTGCAATCATAAGGATGACGGACGGGCTGTGGTACGATGCTTATGTTGATGATTGAGGCCCGTCTGTCTAGTGAAAAATGCTAAGGCCGCAGTGTGTGGTAAGTGATGGTTAAGTCTTTGAACGTACTAACCACATGCCGAGAATATGGTAATCGGTAAGCTTAGTACTGGATTGAACCGAGGCCGGAATATACTCCCCACTATCTTGAATTCGTTCACATCTAGCTAATGGCGGGTGCATCGGCCGCCATGGCCCGGCTGCGTCCGTGGTCCATGGGGAGGTGTAGTCGAGGGCGGTGGGCCTGTTCCGTGAAGCGGGAATTGAAGGGAAAAGTTGCACGTGTGACTCTAGGGAGTAACCACGTGACGTGTGTTTAGGTTTCCCTTGCAAGGTTAAGAAATTCGATTCGAATCGTCCGTTTCTCACGGCTATTGAGACTGCTTAACCACTTTTACCCACAGAGTAAGAAGAGGAACAATGATGGTGAATAAACTTGTTGGATGAAAATTAATGCTTCACCATGAATGCTAGGGAATAGCCGCATATCTAGAATGGTTAATGAAACTAGAATTTTGAGCTAAAAGTTGAAAGTAAGGACCCACTTGTAGATGCTTTTTGGCAAAACAAACCCCTCAAGCCAAAAGCCTCGCATGTCTAGGAGTCGGCTAAGTATACCCCATTAGTCGGGTAAGCCTTGCTGAGTATTAGTATACTCAGTCTTGCTTGTGACTCGTTTTCAGGTGAGCCCTTCGAAGACATGATTGCTAGCTTGACTTGGCCCTGCACTCTTCCCCCTGGCTGGTCGGTGGAATGGGATGCGCCCCCGTCCAACGGAGATAAGGCCGAGTGATGTCTCGTACGGGCTTCATCGAGACATCCTGTATCGTCAAGTAGTTTCCGTTGTTTATTTCCGCTGCAATTTAACTCTGAAGAACTTATTTATGCTAATGGAAGTACTTGTTTTCTAAACTCAGAACTAGGTCTGTAATATTGACTTATGCAAATGATGTAATACTTGCTGGAATGTGGTATTCTCTGGGCTCATCGTCGCATGAGCATTTGTATGTACGGCGCTCGATCCGTTCACCGTGGTTGTATCGGGAGGTTATACCCGACAGACCAGTGGATTACTCCGTTTGAAGTGTAAGGTTAACCGAGGATGCCTTAATGGTGATGGTTAATACACTTGAGCCGGATTAATTCAGGTGGTTCTGCCACAATGCTAAGCTGAGCAAATATGATTTTTGGTTGAGAGAAGTTTCTTTCCTTGGACATGTTATCACAGATGGAGGAATTGCAGTAGACCCAAGTAAAGTTCAAGATGTTCTGAATTGGAATCCACCGAAGACTATGCCTGAAATCAGAAGTTTTCTCGGACTTGCAGGCTACTACCGCAGATTTATTAAAGGCTTCTCCAAGATCGTGAAACCTATGACTTCTCTGCTGGAAAAAGGGAAAGAATTTAAGTGGGATGCTACATGCCAGAAGTGTTTTGAAGAGCTGAAGAAAAGATTGACCACGGCCCCTGTGTTGATAATGCCAGATATCCACAAAGTGTTTGATGTGTATTGCGACGCTTCACGGATGGGTCTCGGATGTGTGTTAATGCAAGAAGGCAAGGTTGTGGCCTATGCTTCAAGATAGCTGAGAAAGCATGAGCAGAACTATCCTACCCATGACTTGGAATTGGCTGCCGTCGTGCTTTATTGTTGTTTGCCTGAGAAAGCATGAGCAGAACTATCCTATCCCAACAACAACATGAAAATCACTTTACTTTATTGTTGTTTGCATAACCTTGATGGGTTACCTATGCTAAGGACATACCTAGTCTTTTACCCCAAACCTTGAAACACCTGGGTTTACTATTCATGTTGGGTAGTTACGCTTAGTTGCCAACTTTGGGTTTGGTATTGGTTTACTCTTTTGGCAATGTTGATCACATTTCATATTGTGGTTTTATTGCGTAATTTCAAGATCAACCTTGTTTAATGGGAACATGGAGAACCACCCAAGTGAACAGTGCAACCACAAAGTCATATGGCTCTGACCTTAGCCAATTAATTAGATGTGTAGTTTGCTGGTGGCCTTACCGAAAGGGCAAGGAGGGGGTCGGTGATAGGGGTCATAGCCCGGTCCTCTTGGGGTAGCTGCCTTTGCTAAGGAGCTGACCATTAGGGAGGTTTATGGACCACGCTGCTACTGAAACTCTAGCAGGCTGCCGAGCTCTCGACATGTCCTTGTAAAGGCTTCGTAGTGTACCCTCGCCACTCACCTCGGAAGTGTTTAAGGGCCTTGCAAACCCGGGCGACTCAGGGAAACACGATTTGTGGGTAAAGTGTACGACCTCTGCAGAGTGTAAAACTGTTATAACAGCCGTACTCACGGTTAAGAGTGGCTTGGACCCTCACATGATAATGAAACTTGAGGATTAATTAAATTGTGGTTCGTGGATTATGTTTATGTTGATGGTACCTTTATGTTTTTGCTAAAGTGGGTTGGTATAAACTTAAACCTAGCTAATAGGTGCTTGTTAATAAATACTTGACCAACTAAAAGTGACCGCTACTGCAAACCTTAGCCTATCCTTGATGACCTTGCATTTTCACCCCACATGCTGAGTACCAACCATAAGAGTACTCACCCTTGCCCCCTGCTGTTCAGAAGAGAACTTTGAAGAGGAGAACTTCGACGACTTCGAGGAGTTCTAGGTCCTGCGTTCACCAGTCATCGCCTGTGGAAGACGGAGTTGTTGGAGACTTCGTATAGGGTATAACGGTTTATTGTTTAAAGACATTTGTGTCTCTTTTATACGGAGTGTAATATTGTTAAATACTTTATTTAGTACTTTTGAGCATTGTCTTTGATATATTACACTTTCCGTCTACCATATGTGTCTGAACGAGATCTGGCGCACATATGAGATGCATCTGGTTCTTTCTAGAATCGGGTGTGACATTAACGCAACAAGAACGAGTCGAAACGGAGCTAAAACGACGAAGGTAGGGCTAAAACAAGGCTCCAGGGATTTATGTGTGAAGAAACTGAACTTCCAGGAGCTAAATTGAAGAAATCAGGGCTAAAACATAATTAAACCTTAAACAGAGGGTCGGGGTGCAAAATTGGAGATCCTGGATGGCGGTTACTAATTTCAGAAAGGTCAGGGGTCGGGACAGAAAAAAAAAGGGCTCAACTCTAATTATTTTTCTACTGATCTGGACTGCGGGTTGATTTCTGGAAAGTCTAGGTGTCTTTCTGCAAGGATTCCGGGGACGGCGAATCGGCGGAGAGGCGGCGACACGGGGCGGCGGCGTTCCTCTGGTGTGCGAACTCCAGTGGCGTGCGATGGTGTGGAGTAGAGTAAGGGATTGAGGACAGCTCTGGGTGCGAAGCGGGACTCTGGCGTGGGTTTTATAGGGGCGGAGAGGAGACGGAGCGGCCGGGAAAAGGGAAGGCGGCGGTTCACGCAGCGGACAGCGAAGGAAAGGGAGGAGCGCGTACCGCGACGAGTATGGCAGCCAGCATCGCGGGGAAGGAAAGAGGAGACGCGGGCGACAGCGCGGAGTCGATCTGGATTCGGGGTGAGGAAAAAGGAAAGGGGAGGTAGCGCGGACGACGGCGCGGCGGCGCGTCTGGCGTCGCGACGGAGAAAAGGAAACAGGGGAGCGGGAGCGGAAGGAAGAAGAAAGGAAAGAAGAGAAGGGGAAACTGACGAGTGGGGCCAGCGCGTCAGTGGAAGAGGGGTGAGGGAGGGTAAGGCGTTTGGGCTGATGGAGTCGGGCCGCGGGGTTGGGCCGCAGAGAGAGAGGAAAAAGAAGAAGAGAAGAAGGATTGGGCCGACTGGACTGGGCCGCGAGGGAAAAGAAAGAGAGGAGAGGTTTTGGGCCGAGCTGGAAGAAAAAGAAAGAGAGAAAAAGATTTTAGGGTAGTTCTTAGGTATTTTTATTTCGCAAACTTAAACACGCAAACAAACAAAAACCAATGCAACGACATGAATGCAACAAACATAAAACCATTTTATTTAGTTCTGAAAGACAATTATTTATTTTTCCTATACTAGATTTTCTGTAAATAAAAAAATGTTAAAATTTTTATAATTATGAGAAAATCATTGATTTATTATTATTATTATTATTATTATTATTATTATTTTTAATCACATCCTAAAATCCATTAATTTTAGGGTGTGACAAATCTACCCCCCTTAAAAGGAATCTCGTCACGAGATTTGCAAAGGCTAGCAAGAGACAAAGGTTTAGGTGAGTGGCATCCAACTTTCTTCCACATCGTTCATTCTTACAATAGCTCCTCGATCACACTTGTGAATGCTCCACTACCACATGAGACAGTTCTTGGATACTTAGTCTAATTCCACTTTTAACTATCCATTCCTTCCTCAGCTTCGTTGGCCCATCTTTTGAAGAACCTTCTTCATATATTGATAAAGTGATTTGAATAGAGCTGGATTGATTCCATGATCGCTTTTCCTTGGCTTGACTGTCTTCTTCCAAGATATCCTCAATTCTTCTCAGCCTAACTTTTACTTGCTTTGGTATCTTGGCGACTCGAGGTGGTATGAGAATTGGGCATTGGGGATTGATGGCATTCTTATCTAGCTGAGGTATCCTGATCATCTATCCTGCTAAGGAGGCAAACTGATGACATCTGACTGAGTGCAGGGCCATTAGGACTTTGGTCCAGGGGTTGATGATCATCCTCTTTTGCACACCAACTGGCAAGATGTCCGTCCTCTCAACACTTGAGGCAATATAATCCAGCATCACATGACCTAATCACCTTACGCTTTGTTGGACATTTATTAACATAGTGACCTTTTTCACCACATTTGAAGCACACTCCTTTAACATATCCATTCGGGCTTCCTTTCTGCTCCACCATAGCTCCTCGTGAAGCAATCTGGGCATCAGAATTCTTCTTGATAGAGTTGTCATGCGGAGGTTGAACAACTTTAGGTTGTAGTTGGTTGGAACAGGGTTGAGTACTGCTATGTAGCAATGGTTCTGGTAACTCCATCTTCTCTTGGCTTTCTTCGCTTGCTTGTTTCTTGCGTTGCTTGATTCTACTAGGCTGAAATTCCTTGAAAGAAATACTCCAATCCTCAAGGTTCATAGTCTTTGTACCATCTTGATATTGGGTAACTCCCTCTTGGAAAGTCTCTTGGGTAGATAAATCCTTATTAATATCTAAATAGTAATATTGTCTCGCTTCAGCTGTCATTAGGCTAGCATCTTCTTGAAGACATGGCTGACCATAATGCTCACAACATTGACATGTTCCTGGAGTCTTGATATCTTTATATTGTCTCTCAATTTCTAGCTCTAGCGCTCCACAACTTTTCTTATTCCTTTGACGGTTCCATGCTTCAGCGACTTGCCTCTTCACTGGTCCGGTAGGAATGTCTGGTTTGGTCAACTTCATGTTATGAGGGGATGATGTATTGGGCTGCATCCTTCCTCGTAAGACTTGGGCCTGCATGGCTAATAGCTTCCTTTTATCTAACGGTGACAGAATTGGTGAAATCTGATGGTTATTACTACTAAGGGAGTTGTGGTTCATAGGAGCTGAGGCTTGCTCTGTAATATGCTGATGGATATTGATCATGGTTTGAGCCATTGCTTGTAGACTTTGAGTTTGTGCTGCCATATACTCTAGCATCCTGTGCTCAAATGATGAGGCTACAGGTGGAATGTTGAGGTCACCTTCATTAGCTCCTTCTTCATGATTTCCGTTGGGACTCACCATCTGGTTGGGTGGTAAGGGTGAAATTAGGGGAGAATGAGAATAAATATAGAATATATAATGATAAAGAATGATTGAGGAATAAGGTAGAGTCCATGATATCATCTTCATTTGCTATCATCTCAAAAATCAAGCAAATAAATCAAGGTAGAGAGGAGAATAGCACAGAGGTGACAAAAGGAGATAGAGCATTCTTGGCTTCAGCTTCTTTAATTTGTCGACCACTGCAGATGTTTGTAGGTTTCTACTGATGATGCCGGTGTTGCCTTCAACTTCCTATTGGGTTATTGAGGTCATCATCGAAGTAAGGTAGACTGAAGAATAGCAAGCTGCAAGGTGGTAAAGGAACTAGAGTAGGGTCTTCTTTTCTTTGACTTGCTTCTATCCAGACGATGGTGGTGACAATAACTTCTGGTTGTTGACATTTTTAGCTTCCTTCTCGACGTCCTCTTTCGGAATAGGGAGAAAGAAAGGAAAAGAACAAGGATGTGGGAGATACAAGAGAAGAACCCAACTAAGCAACTGATGTCATTGTAGGTAGAAGACCCACAATACACCAACGGCGAATCAGGCAAAGTCATAAAGAAAAGCAACATCACGCAAACACAGAACTAAACTAGTCAACACACAGTCAAGGAACGATGCTAAACGTTGTTAATAGGGCTGCAAGGGGTACTCCTAAGCATGGGTCGTCTCTTCAGGTTCAACATTCTTGATAGAGACATCCTTCAGCTTGTGCAGTGTGGAATCTTGCTCTTCGGGTGAGGGTGACATAGTATCCCGCTGTTGATTTTTAACTTTTCCGGGGGTAAGTGATGACTCCATCCTTCAGTTGTCTTGAGCAGGCTTTGGGTCAGGTGGCACTAATGATCTAAACATTTTGAATAAAAGGAGAGTAGAAGGTCATCTTGTAATGAGAAAGGCAACGGAAAGAATCCAAAATGGTCGTGCTTAAGATGCAAGGGGATCGGAGGTACAATGTGGAGGATAGATAAAATCAAGGAGGTGATATGTTTACAAAGATATATAGGAATTAATAAGAAAATATTAAGGAGTGGGGGTAAAAAATATCACCAACTAATCAAAAGGAGGTCAGATGCATGACATAGGAAAATCATTCATCAAATGAGATGTATGATTAAGAGCAAGAAGTCATCCAGGAGAGAGGAAATAGACGATGGTTGAGGGTTTAGCAAAAACTAGAAAGTGTAATTGTCAAGGGGGCCGAGTATCAAAATGAGTTATCAAGGAAAGAGTAAGTCAATAGATAAGGATGGGGGTTTTACATTTGCAAAACAAGGATGTGCAAATGAAAAAGAAGGTCAGGTGAGAAAGGTGAGTTATCAAGGCGGATTGAGAAAAGAAAATGGTCAAGGAGCGAGAATATTTATCAGAAAGGTCAAGGGTAAGACAGGAATAAGTTGTATAATAAAATAGACCATAAGGAGCAACCATTGCTATCTAGGCTTACGTCCTACAGTCGATACAGCTCTGATACCACTTCTGTCAAACCCGGTTTAAGGACAAAACCGAATGCATAACCATATCTATGCCAGGAACAAGTTCCATACATATAGTGATATCATCAGTGAATAACAACAACAGTATCACGTAAAGAAACATAAATAAGGACTTATAAGAGATGTACATGGACGACGACAACATCAGAATTTCAGGTCCAACCCTGGAAGATCCTTTCCGCAGCCTTCTTGGCGAGGTTAATCAAGTTGTGCTTGGTTCATAACCAACGGAGCAGCAGTATAACGGTTGCAGGGGTTCAAATCATGTTTGATTAGAAGTCCGGATCGCCAACGTTGAGTTCTCCACCAATCGAAACTATCATACCTATCGGAAGATCGGGCCAATGCTACATCAGCTACTTCACCCTAAACTCCACTAACCTATGGACTAAGTGTCACACCCGGTTTAAGGACTACCGCGACGAGTATGGCAGCCAGCGTCGTGGGGAAGGAAACAGGAGACGTGGGCGACGGCGCGGAGTCGATCTGGATTCGGGGTGAGGAAAAAGGAAAGGGGAGGGAGCGCGGATGACGGCGCGGCGGCGCGTCTGGCGTCGCGACGGAGAAAAGGAAACAGGGGAGCGGGAGCGGAAGGAAGAAGAAAGGAAATAAGAGAAGGGGAAACTGACGAGTGGGGCCAGCGCGTCAGTGGAAGAGGGGTGAGGGAGGGTAAGGTGTTTGGGCTGACGGAGTCGGGCCGCGGGGTTGGGCCGTAGAGAGAGAGGAAAAAGAAGAAGAGAAGAAGGATTGGGCCGACTGGACTGGGCCGCGAGGGAAAAGAAAGAGAGGAGAGGTTTTGGGCCGAGCTGGAAGAAAAAGAAAGAGAGAAAAAGATTTTAGGGTAGTTTCTAGGTATTTTTATTTCGCAAACTTAAACACGCAAACAAACAAAAACCAATGCAACGACATGAATGCAACAAACATAAAACCATTTTATTTAGTTCTGAAAGACAATTATTTATTTTTCCTATACTAGATTTTCTGTAAAAAAATGTTAAAATTTTTATAATTATGAGAAAATCATTGCTTTATTATTATTATTATTATTATTTTTAATCACATCCTAAAATCCATTAATTTTAGGGTGTGACACTAAGCAAGAGAGGAACTTGAGAGAGAGCAACTTGAGGTGTGTCTAAATTATAGCTCCCCCTCCCTTCATATTTATAGGTGTGTCCAAGGGTGTTCTGGTCATGCAAATAGCTGAAGCCTTGGAGAACCGACATTGGGGACCAATGCAGAGGCGCCATGTTGTAGAACTAAGTCGGTGGAGCTGGTCCTGGTTCGGCCGACCCAAGCCTAGCTCCAACCGGCCTAATCTTTGGCTCGGTAGCTGACAGATGGGACCTTAGGCCAATGGTGCACGGCTTGGTGCTGTCCTAAGGCAGTTGCATGTCCTGATGGGCCCTTTGATCCATACGAGGCTGAACGGTGCATTCTGATAGATTCAAGGGTATGTTTTCCCTCCATTTCTGCTCAAATCCCTACATAGCACTATTTTCCAAGGGATATGTGGAAATGACATTATTCTAGATAAATATGCATGCAAGAAATGCTAGTTCTCCTTTTTTTCTGACCAAATTGACAGGTGAAATTGAGCCGTAACGAGCGTCAACAGCAACTAACTTGTTGCAACTTCGATGACCGTCAGATCGGCCACATTTGGAGTCTTGCCTCACAATTTGATGACACGCTGCATGTATTCCTCCAGCGTCTCCTTCTCCCCTTGCTTGCAGTTGTGGAAGTCACATGATGTCAACTCCTCTATCTTCAGCCCTTGGAAACTGGTTAACAGCTTGGATCGCAACTGGCTCCATGAGTAGATATGACTCTTCGGGATGCTAGCGAACCAGTGTTGCACCGAGCCCTTTGCGGCCATGACGAAGGCTTTCGCCTTGATTGCTTAGCCCCCTCTGTCGGTGTTTTACCACCACGCCCGCCGAGGGATACCCCCGAGGTGGTGAGTTTGTAGGTAGGGTGTCGCCGAGATCAGGAACTTGAGGGTGCAAAGGAACACAAGGTTTAGACAGGTTCGGGCCGCCGAGAGCGTAATACCCTACGTCCTGTGTGGTTTGTATTGCCTTTGATGATGATTGTCCCCGAGGAAGTAGTCGTTGAGCAAGGATGACTCGGCTAGCCCTAAGGGAGTCCTTGGGCGGGCCAAGACAAGTCGTAAGTTGCCGTGTGGAGATGTCTCGGTTACCCCGAAGTAATACCTTGGGCGTGCCAAAACAAGTCGTACGATGCTGAAGTAAGGATGAACGAACATGCCTTATTTTGGCTAAACTCCTTGATCCCCTTACTGAGTGGTTGAATGAATTCTTTGGGAAAAAACCCCTTGTGTCAAGATGAAACTCGAGACAATTGTTGAACAAATTCCCTAAAGACCTCCGTAAAACCTCCTTGAATAGGGTCGCAGTCTTCTCGTGGGTGATTGGCAATCTTGATTTGTTGATGATCCTGACTAGTCGGAATCAATTCCAACTTGTCATTTGTGGTGTGAGTCCCACTTCCGGCTAGTTGTGTAGTCGAAGTAGTCATCGACGAGTTGCCAAGTGCCCTGGCGATGGCGAAGTAATCATCGAGGAGTCGAGGGTCGTGCCTGCTTGGAGCGGTGCTAGGCCCGACAAGTTGTCGGGGTTGCTGGCGCAAAAAGGTGGGCTAAGCCGGGTACCTTGGAGGGCTCCATGCCCTTCAATACCCTGGCATGCCCTTCCAAGACTATAACGCAAAAAGGTGGGTTGAGCCTGGTAGCTTGGAGGACTCGTGCCCTTCCTATGCCCAGGCCCGCCCTACCAAGATGGAGGTGCAAAAAGGGTGGCTGACCCGGGTAGCTTGGAGGACTCATTCCCTTCCGATGCCCTGGCCCACCCTACTAAGATTGAGGCACAAAAAGAGGTGGGCTGAGCCAGGTAGCTTGGAGGACTCATGCCCTTCTGATGCCCTGGCCCGCCCTACCAAGATTGAGGTGCAAAAAGGGGTGGGCTGAGCTGGGTAGCTTGGAGGACTCATGCCCTTCCGATGCCCTGGCCCGCCCTACCAAGATTAAGGCGCAAAAAGGGTGGGCTGAGCCAGGTAGCTTGGAGGACTCATGCCCTTCCGATGCCCTGGCCCGCCCTTCCAAGATTAAGGCGCAAAAAGGGTGGGCTGAGCCGGGTAGCTTGGAGGACTCATGCCCGTCCGATGCCCTGGCCCGCCCTACCAAGATTAAGGCCCAAAAGGGTGGGCTGAGCCGTGTAGCTTGGAGGACTCATGCCCTTCCGATGCCCTAGCCCGCCTTACCAAGATTAAGGCGCAAAAAGGTTGGGCTGAGCTGGGTAGCTTGGAGGACTCATGCCCTTCCGATGCCCTGGCCTGCCCTACCAAGATTGAGGCACCATCAGGCCGTGGTGGCCGTTTGGTAAAGGTATGGCATTTTTGATGAAGTCCAAGTAGTCAGGGGGATGGGAACCATTCGATAAGTGCTGGCCGGACCTTCTCCGACTTGAAGTAGATGATCCAAATCCTTCTCTGACTTGTAGTAGGCGATCCAAATCCTCCTCCGACTTGTAGTAGAAGATCCATATTCTCCTCCGACTTGTAGTAGATGATCCAAATCATCCTCCGACTTGTAGTAGACGATCCAAATCCTTCTCTGACTTGTGGTAGAGGACCTCCGATCAAGGGGGATTCGGTTCGAGGGGTTCCGAGTCGTCGATCGAGTCGTCGATTGCACGATTGAATTCCATGCGGGTGGTACGGTTTCTTCATGCTGCTTCTAGTTCGGAAAAATTGAATTCCGTCGAAACCATTGGCAAAGTTGTGTAGGAGCAAGGCCCCTTTAGTAAACTACGCGTAATACTAGTCGGAAACTAGTAAACAGAGTGTTATTGGAAGTTTGGGAGCAAGGTCCCTTCAGTAACACAGCAAACTAGTCGGGAACTAGTAATCTGTGCGTTACTGGAAGTGTTTGATAGATAATCATGTAGGTGCTATATTTGGCTAATTTAACGGGTTCCACTGGTCATTGCCAAATTAGGTAACCACTCTTGGCAGTCACATGGTTCGGCTGTGACAGGGTTCCCTGATTTTAGCAAGGGAGTCATCATTAACTCGAGTAAATGAACGTAAATAGCGACCCTAACTAAGTGGTAGAAAGGGGTGCTTTTAGGTGTACATAACCTCTTGTTTTGAGATAAGGTCCCAAAACAATGGTTTAAACAAATGAAACACCAAAAAGACCCTCAGAAAACCTCATTGAATCGGGTATGAAATTTATGAGTAAATCATTAGTCGGGTAGTCCTGTCGCCTTTCATCGTGGACTTGATAGAGCTCCAACGGCCCTCCGAAGGGCTTGACATTCAAAAGTAGAGTGCTTGATCTTCGAGTGGTACAGGCATTGCCCGTGGAGGACTTCCTCGAGTTGTTTCTTTGAACTGGGGGTCGTTTTCCTATGGGTGGATTGTTCCACGGCTTCTTGCTTGCGCTTCCGAGTAGTCCCCAATTACTCGAGAGGGTGTTGATGGCAGGTGGTGCTGTAGGCTTCCACTTCTTCGTGCTCCTGCCGCCTGGCAATGATGATATTGCGGGCGTCCCGGCCAGCGTTGATGATGACTCGAAGGTCACCCGTGGAGATGTCGTGGAGGTTACGGCTTCCCTGCTGGTTCGTCTTGATGAGCCTGCGGTGTTCCTTCTTGATCTTATCTGTGTCTTCCACCTTGATGTTGGATGAGGATTCCTTATCCATTGTTTCGTCCACGTCGTCTTCGAGTGGATCAAGGAGGTAGTCGTCGTAGTCGTCTAGCTGGACCCGCTCTACGCCTTCACAATTCTCGATTGGGAGCGAAACGTTTGGCACTCCGTACCGCCTGGCCCTCGTCTTCGTCATCAGATGGGGGGAGGGGTCTGCCTTCTTGAAAAGGGAGTTCCCCGGGGGTGGCAATGAATCGTGGTGGACTTGATTTGAGGGACCTGGAGGGTTTCATGCCCTTCCGATGCCCAAACCTGCCGAACCAATCTGATCCCCTTACCATACCCTGGGTCACTTGAGTAGATGGATTCGAGTAGTTGTCGGAAACCATAGCCCCCTGACGAGCAGTGGCTTCTCCTTCTTCGAGTGGTGGAGGATGATCAAAATTCTCTTCCAATGCGGAGAGGGTCCTGGGTTGAACTGTCTCGACGCGATCTTGATCCATGAGCGCTTTGTCGATGGAGCCAACTAGTCGTTGACCGAGCAAACCTAGTCATCAAGTAGTTTGCGGCTTGGTCCCGACTAATTTCTAGTCGAGACGAGTTGTCAAAGTTGTCGTTGGCACTGCCAATTTGTCGAGGCAGTCATGACTGCAGCGCAAGTCGAGTAGTCGAGGTTGTCCTGGCAGCGCGTTGATGTTGAGCGGAGTGGTCATAAATTTCTGGCTCCCTGGGAACGATTCGCCGAACGGTGGATTGTGCCACAAGGAGGGAGTCGAATTTGAGTACCTCAGAGGGCTCTAGACCCTTCTAGTGCAGGAAACAGCCTTGCGGCGTGGAAGTTATAGTTAAACCCGGATGACTACCCGTGATTGACTCGAAATAATCATTGGGTTGTGAGTGGATAACGATAACTAGGGCCTCCCGACAAGCGGTGGCTCCCCCGACCCCGAGTCCTCCTCGACCCGGAATTGTAATTGACGGGTACTCTTTATTTGAATCTGAATCGTAGTCGAGAACGGGGGGCCCCTACGCGCAGTGGCACCCTCGTCTCGAATCTTGAAGAGGCGATCTGAGTCCTCCTCCGAGTCAGGGAGGGACTTGGATCGTGAAGCTTCGTCAGATCGGTTTGAATCCGATCCGAGTCCTGGTGCAGCACGACTTGGAGTCGCATCGAAAGTGGATGCATTTTTGATCTGCCTGGGCGGATTGGGGAGAAGCAACTCATCGAGATCGTCGATGAAGGAGTCGCGGTTGCTGCGTTGAGTTGCTGCAGAGGCCTCCGGCTTCCTGGAGTCGATTAGGTGGCTGTTGAGGCCTCCCAAACCGTTGGCGACGCAAATCCAGGAGCCGGAGATAAAGGTTGTGCCCTCATCGAGCACGTTGCTGGTGAAGCTGTGAAATGCCATTGAGTTCTCCAGTGGATGCTCGAAGAACTCCCCTACCTGGCGCGCCAACTGTCGGTGTTTTACCACCACGCCCACCGAGGGATACCCCCGAGGTGGTGAGTTTTTAGGTAGGGTGTCGCTAAGATCAGGAACTCGAGGGTGCAAAGGAACACAAGGTTTAGACAGGTTCGGGCCGCCAAGAGCGTAATACCCTACGTCCTGTGTGGTTTGTATTGCCTTTGATGATGATTGTCCCCGAGGGGGTCCTGTCCGCCCTTATATAGTCTGGGGGGACAGGATAACATGGAAGTCCTAGTCGGATACATGCCCTAGAGTCCTACCCCGAGTGGTTTTCTGTAGTTCCCTACTGTATCGGACTAGTTTGACTACTGTAGGAGCAGTTCTACAAGGCTACGAGTAGTTACACAGATGTAGGGCGTGGGCCATGTCCCATCCCTTATCCTAGGAAAACTATGCCACGTGTACAGTCCCGTGTACCCAAGTCTGACACCCTCTGTTGGATTCCATGGCAGCTTTGTATTTGAGTAAGAATTCCCTCGGGACTGTCTCCCCATCGTACTGCGGTAGGATCCCCGCATTCAAGCGAGGTGGCCAGGACACTCGTTCAAGTTCTACTGCTAATGGCGTCCATGGTTCCTCACGTCTCCTCGGTCTCCGGTGATGCTACCTTTGATCTCTTAATATCCATCTTTGGAACCCTCATCGAGATCATCTTCGATGCGAATGGTCCTTTCCCTTGGCCTGACAACCTCTGAGCACAAGCGCCCCTGAAGCTACCTTCGGGCTGGGCTCTCTGATTGGATTGGGTCCTCATCCTCTGGATTGCATAATAACAGCAGCCTCCTCTTCTCTTGTATTTGCTGTTGCAGTAGCTGACAGCGTAGCTCATCTTCTTGCAGCTACCGATACTGGTTCATGGCTTCGGCTTCAGCCCCTTTGGGTGCTTTACCCTTCGATCTTGTTTGTATTTGGGATGTTGACGGCTATCTTGCTCTTTCTTCGGCCAGCTTGGCTTCGATCCTTCGGTATACCGCGATGTCCTCCGCCGGCACCCCATCTCTTCGAGTTGTACCTCAAACTATCCGTTCACCAGATCTTCAACTTCCACCTCTTCGTTGTTCGTCTAGTTTTGCTCCAGCACGAGGATGAGGGCCTGAGTGTCCTCCATCTGCCTCATTGAAGCGCTGGAGCTCTTTCTCTTCGGTACCATGCGGTGTGTTGGGACGAACCATTGTGGGCGCAAAAACTGATGGTGTGGGGTACCCTTCGGAACCAAAAAGCACCAGAACAGCCTGCGGAACGAATTTTGATGGCATGAATGAAGACAGAGACACCTTCGGAATGGGACAATGATTCTCTAATCAACTGGGATCCATCCCATCAGTTACAGTTCCAGGGGTATTTATAGAGGTGTTACACCTACCCCTCCTCGAATATTCCATGGGCATACAGTAATTTCCTATCTAAACACCCTTTATAGCTCATCATGCCCTTTGAATTCACTTAGACGCTGCGGCCTTCCTCGTCTTTGCCCTCCAGTTTGCCTCATCTTCGGCCGAATGATTGGGTGATCTCCTTATGTCGCCTTCGTCCTACCCGTCCTTCGGTGCAGCCTCATCTTTGTGAAGCTTCGGCAGACTGAAGCTTTCGACCCACTTTCTGGAACCACCTGGGAGGCCGGTCGTATCCTTCGATCCTCGACCCTTCGGCGCGATCCAAAGGTGGTGCCCCCCAAAAATGATGCAGCGATGGGCCGACCAGGAGGATGAGGAGAGTGAACGCTTCCCCAAGCGTAACAACGACAAGCACAACAGCGACTGCCGCTTTGACAAAGGTCAGCGAAACTACTCAAGATCCTCCCAAAAGAGCAAGCCTCCGCAAGTCCCTCAAGATGCCTCTCGCCGACCAGGACGGCAAGGGAAGGAGAAGGAGGACGACGAGGGAGATAAATCGGGGCCACAAGGTTTCCAAGACCCTAGAAACGTCATCAACATCATCTTCAGCGGGGACAGTGGTTTCCCCACCAAGCGCGCAGAAGCTTACTCTACCCGATATCCTGTCTGTCGAGCCAGCCATATAGCGGCCTCTGAGATACAACGAGGTCCCGAGCTCTTTCTCTCGAGAGGATCAGTGGACCAGCTTCTCCGAGTCGGGAAAATTCCCGCTCGTTCTGGAGATGGGTTAGGGCTTGACCTGCCCCTGGAAATGGGTTTTCAGGGGCGGGTAAGGTACCCAACCTACAAACAGCTATTTTTAGCTGCGACAAGCAGGGGCGGGTACCGCACCCGCCCCTAAAAATGTTTTCTGTAGTAGCGAACATTAAAATCTTTCAGGCTCACACTAAAGCCATCAAGAAGTAAAAATTCTATCAACAATAGTTGTAGGGAACATTCAAATCTTTCAGGCTCACAACACACTCACACTCACACACAAGCCCACACACTCTAACACACCCACACACGCGGACGCGCGCGCGCACACACACACACACTCTAACACACACCCACACCCACACCCACACACACACATACACTCACTAACACACACAGGCGGAGGCAATGAAAAGCTCATTGGAGGGGATGGAGAAAAGACATTGGGAGAGGCACTCCACGGTGTCATTCTATAGCGCAAGGCCAACATCAAACTTATTAGGAATACAACGGCTCCCGTGGACCCCCTTCTCCCGACGTGGATAATGATGATGGATTTGATCCTGATCCTTCTCTAGAACCACAACCTCACTCAGCATCATCTCCGCATGGGCAAAGGGCTAAGAGTACTCCTACTCCTCAAGCACCCGTTAAAGGAAAAAAACAGACATCGACCCTCCCAATGGCTGCGCCCCCCAAGAAGCAAAAACCAACCCCTAAAAAGTCTTTATTTCAGAAGAAAGCTTACATCATGACCGATGAGGAAACCAGGGAGGTCGTGCACACCGGGGTAATGGAGCATTTCAAACCTCGATTGCTAGTGAAGAAGGTGGCAGTAGATTGAGTATTCTCGAAGAAGTTCTTCACATGCATGAGCAACGACGCCATGAAAAAGATAGTACCATCGAACTACGACCGCACGGTTATAAAGGCTTACCAGAAAAAATAGCAAAGTGGGTCCTCCGCTAGCACACAGCTAAAAAACAAAATTGAGCCCTCTGAGTGCCGACACAGCAAGAGCTATACGTGAAAGAATTTATGGAAGAAATGGGACTTAACTTACAGCAAGCATCTAGGTCTATGGATGATCTCCCATGCACCACCGTTGTTGGTCTTCCATACGAGCATGGGAAACCTGTGGTCAGTGATGAGGAGTTGATCAATCTACCCACGTAGATATACAAATTCCATAAATAGTACCTACAAGGTTAGAAGGAAGGCCAGATCATGTTTGGAGTTAAGTATCACGATCATGATTTCTTCCATGGGGAGGATGACTTCTGGGCGAAATTTGAAGATGTGCATGCAATATACCATCAAGATGCCCTCGACATCTGTCTCATCGCTTGCTAGGTTCTATAGGTGTCGACTGGTCATTGTACTCTGTTCTTTGTGTATGATGTAATTTAAATTGTATCATGTAGGATGGATCTTCAAAGATGCCGAAAAGAATGATGGCAGCATCGGGTGGGTTTCATGCATCCCGTGCTTATCAACTAGGAAAATTTAAAGAAAAAATATTAGGAAACGTGTTGTAACATGCGCAAAGCCTTAACTAGGCAATATTACAAACCATACTCATACCCTACAACTTTGAGTAAATTTTAATCGACTCATAACTCTTTTCTACTCTTAAATAAAAGTTGAGGCTAATGCATGTATATATGCTTGTATATCTATATTTGCAGCTTTTATTGGATTTTGCTCATAATCTGCATGGAGACTAGCAGACTTATAGTGTTCGACCCGAAGAGGAAAGCACAGTTGAAAATCCAACACTTCATAGACCCATTGAAAAAGAAAGTTTAATTTGCACAAAACACCACTCATTTACTATATCTAAAGTAAAATCCTTTTTATTTTTAGATCAATTAAGCATCAAACATATACCTTTAATTCTTATGCGCATGGTGTGGAAAGCTTTTGTGAAAAAGAACAAAGGTCATTGGAATGATGAATTGGAAGTGAGAATGGACTTTCCGGTATTTGGGGTCGCTACTGTTTGCATATCTCATTTAGTGTTCTCTATACACATAGACAAAATATTTTATAACTAATTTATTTCTTCTTTAGTGTATGAGACAAGAAGAAGGAAATAATTTATTTCTTCTTTAGTGTACGAGACAAGAAGAAGGAAATAATTTATTTCATCCGTTTAGTGGAATCGACCAATTGCCCACGGATCAAAGCTACGCTTCGCCGCCTACTTTCTGGGCAACGCACACTCTCTCCATCGGCAAACTCGAAACCCCCAAGCCATGTCCAGATTGGTTTGAGGCGGTTGAACCCAGGACCCTCTCTGCATTGGAAGAGGATTTGGATCATCTACCACCACTCGGGGGGCTATTGTTTCCGACGGCTACTTGGATTCAGCTACTCATGTGGCCCGTAGTTTGGTAAGGGGATCAGATTGGTCGGGCAGGTTTGGGTATCGGAAGGGCATGAAACCCTCCAGGTCTCTCAAATCAAGTCCACCACGATTCATTGCCATACCCGGCGAACTCCCTTTTCAAGACGGCAGACCCCACCTCCCTTCTAACGACAAAGATGAGGGCCAGGTGGTGCAGAGCTCCAAACGCTTCGCCCCCAATCGAGAAGTGTTCATGATTCACACCGACGAGGACTGTGATGGCTTGGGGCGGGTCCAGCTAGACGACTACGATGACTACCTCCTTGAACCACTCGACTGAGATGTGGAATACACTTAGCCGACTCCTGGACATGCAAGGCTTTTGGCTGAGGGTTTGTTTTTGCCAAAAAGCATCTAAGAGTGAGTCCTTGCTTCCAAGTTTTAGCATCAAGTTCTAGTTGATTAACCATTCTAGGTAAGCACTATCCAAATCACACATGGTGGAAATAATTGATTGAGCATCCAACCAGATTAATCATCATCATTATTCCTCTTCTTACTCTATGTGGTAAAAGGGTCAAGCAGTCTCAATGGCCGTGAGAAACGGACGATTCGAATCAAATTTCTTAACCTTGGAAGGGAAAACCTAACACACATCACGTGGTAACTCATAGACTCACACATGCAATTTTTCCCCTTTATTCCCGTTTTATGGAATAGGGCCACCGTCCTCGAGTACAGAGGTCCACGAACCACGGAACGACGTTGGGCCGTGGCTGCTCTTGCACTCACCATGTGCCCATGGGAACGACGTCAAGATGGTGGGGTGGTATGTTCCATGCCCCGGTTCAATCAGGTACTTAAGCTTACCGATTACCACATTCTCGTCATGTGGTTAGTACGTTCAAAAACATAACCACCACTACCACACACCGCGACCTTAGCATTTTCGCTAAACAGACGGGGCCACAATCATCAACAGGAATATCGTAACATAGCCCCGTCCATTGACCTTATGATTCCAGCATAAGTAAAAAAAGCAACTCCTATATCTCGTGAGTGATAGGAAATCACTCAACTTTTACTAGAGTCCTATTAGCATGGACATCTAGCGACCGACACAGACTAGTGTTCGTATCATAGGTACCTAGGATCATGCATCTAGGGTTTCAATCCACTCCTACAAACTTAACGCACAATACCATATATAAGTAAAAGTTGCATAAGTAAAAAAATAGGGGTAATACTCCGAGGCTTGCCTTCCTGAGCAAAGCTAGCCTTGGTCGCTTCCGAACTTTGGTTCGGATCTTTGATGACATCGGTTAGATTGATCCGAGCTTCGTGCTACTCACTCTCGGGCTCTGGCGCCACCTCGTAGGTTCTGTCAGCAAGAGTCGTCGATTCTATATGAATGCATATGTATGAGTTGTTTTAGTGGTACAAGATAAATAATTATTTCACTATAAAGTTGTAATTCAAGAAAACTCAAGTTAAGTTGTAAAGCACTTCATTTTCTTTTCCTTGCGCAATCATTTATCGAGTAGTATATAGATTAACTAACTTCATTAAGTAAGTGAGGGGTTTTTTCATTTCATAAACAGACATTTTTCAAGAGTAAGCATGGATTAAAAACAAAAAAACTCCTACATTAAACAAACTCATTGTAAAATTTCAAGCCATTTCCATTTAGCAGATTAATCATGAAAAATACATTAAACAACTACATCTAGGATCAAGATCCATTTATATAGATCAAACCATGCAAAAACTAATGCTCAACATTTTATTGAGTACTCCTAAACTTATGATGAGTCCATTGTAAATTTTTCAGGTTTTAGTATGCAAGATACAAAACATAGAAAATAAGTCAAGATACATCTATATTAATCAAGATTTATTTATACAGGCAGTTCCACAAATTTTCTTTATCTCAAAGTTTTCCAACATGATGATCTACTCAAAGGTACTCTCTGGTTAAAATTTCTTATTTTTGTAATCAAAAGAACTGGTTACTTTGATTTAATGTAATTTTTCTTAACTAAAAACATATGACCAAGTTAGACAGAAGTAAAAAATTCCAAACTTTGTCCATAGCATTTATTCATCAAGGTTACTCTAGTGTAAAAGTTTCAACCCTAACATATCAGTAGAACAACATGAACAAATAACTCTTAGCAAAATAGCACATCAAAAAAGATGCAACAAGAACTACTCGTAGAGACTTGTTCTGGCCTTGAGATTTTTATACAAGTCTTAACAAGCAGAGACTAGCTTACAGTCCAAAAATCATCCACAGTATTGTCCTAGATCAAGAGATACATTTATGGGCTATTTAAAACAAGATTAATTTTAGATCAAGTTATAGTTTGTAACTGGTCATCCTTTTGTGCACAAGTTGTAGGATTCATCAAGAGGGTCACAAAAAATTTTAGTTTGCATTTTACAAATTTTTCTTTAATTTTAGATTGGTTTTACAATTGAAAGTCTCTTGAAAACAAAAGTTAACTCGAGTTCTCGTAGATGGTCTCTGGATCTAGCAGAAAGGACCCTAAAAAGAACTTGGCGATTGCAATGTAGTCCCTGGGCGGGGCTGGGTGTTTCCCGGCTGAAATTCGGCGAGGAGGCTCGCTGGCGGCGAGGGGAAAGGGGTTGGGGAGCATGAGGATGGCGAAGGCTACCTGTAGGTGGGCTCGGTTGGGGCTAGAGATGGCTAGAGTTGGGCTGCCCGTTGGCGATGTAGACCCAGGAGCCGAAGGTGAACGTAGTGCCCTCTCGAAGGTATCTTCTGAAGGCATCTTCGAGTTCTCCTGAACAAAGTCTTGAAGGTGTCTTCTGAGTACTTCCTTGACTGCATCGAGCCTGTGAAGTGCTCAAGCCCCGAGTTGTTTTTAAGTCTTCTTTTATATGATTTATATGGGGTGCAATGAAAGTCGCACTCCATATGGAGTAGCCCCGAGCCTTAGGTTGAATCGAAGAATCAGGCTGAGGATCAAATTAGTCTTTAATCTTCTACTCTTATCTTCAAAAATTTGAAAAATAAGTCATCGATGACACATGTCCCACAGCCCCTGAGCCTTGAATCCAAATCCCAAGGTTAGGAAAAAAAGGATCCAAAGAGTCGTGGCATGTATTGTGTAAAATATTAAGAATTTGATCTGATGGTTAAAATGAATAGATTGGTTCAGATATTCAAAAACCCCTTTTTCAAGGTAGCATCCCTGGAAAAATGGTTAAGCAAATAACTTTCCCAAAGTAACCTGAAATTACCGCTCAAAAAAAATCTTATCCCAAGAAAAACTCTTTGCATTCTGCACAGTAATTGTTGGGCCACTGCTGGTAATTTAACCGCGCGGTGACTTAGGGGTGACTTAGGGTTACTTACCCTTTCACTTGTGCTTTCACTGCTCTAGCCCTTCATCTTCCTCCATCATGCAGCCGTTGCCGCCTCTAGTTTCAGATCTAGGTCAATCGCAGTGGATCTTCTCTTGTTAGGAGTAGTCGCCAAGACCTTCCTCCTCCTCCATAGCGCAGCTCTTCCCCTCCAAACCTCAAGCCCCAAGCGCATGCGAGTGAAGCAACTCGTGATAACAACGATGGCCAGTAAAAAGGGCGCCACCAAGACGAAGGGGAAGGATTCCCAGCCTGTTGCCATAGCAAGCGATGTGTGGAGAAAAGTAAGGGTTCTGAGGCTGACCCCAAAAGGCTGGCTAATGAGTGCTTTCTTCAGCCCAAGGAAGTTATCCAATGGCGCCCTGCCAATAGTGATAAGAGAACTTATGAGGCTGAAGAAATAGTTTTGTTTCATTATTTTGCCGAGCACGGATTAGCCCTCCCGACTTCTGATTTCTTTTGTGGTCTTCTCTTCCACTATGGCATCCAACTCCATCATCTCAACCCCAATTTGATTCTTCACATCGCTATATTTGTCCATTTCTGTGAGGCTTTCTTAGGGATAGAACCTCATTTTGATCTTTTCTCCTACCGTTTTCATCTCAAGCCACAGCCCAACGAAGACAAAATGTATGAAGTTGGTGCGGCCGGAATCCAGCTGTGGTAGGGGATGGAAAATAAATACATCTCCTACAAGTTCCCGACTAGTCTATCGGGTTGGAGGGAGCGATGGTTCTATATTGGAAACCATGAGCCTTCGCTTCCTGAAACGACCGCTGGAGCGCTCAAAATTGCCGATGGGTGAACCATGGCGTGCTAGGACATGAGCCAAATTGAAGATCTGCTCAGCATGATCAAGAAGCATAGAGATGTAGGAGTCACTGGACATTAGTGATGTACTAGTGGGTGGGCCGGCGAATCCAGCCACTACAGAAGCGCACGCGACTTGGCTTCGAGTACCTTGGCGTCTCAGATCCATCTCGGTTTTTGTAGAGCATGTCGGTGTTTAACCTCCAAGCCCACTGAGGGATACCCCCGAGTTGGTAGATTTTAGGTGGGGTGTTGCCGAGATCAGGAACTCGATGGTGCAAGGAACACAAGAATTAGACAGGTTCGGGCCGTCGAGAGTGTAATACCAGGAGTACAAGGAGAACGACCGCTTCCACAAGCGTAACCACGACAAGCAAGGCAACGACAACGGCCACTTTGACAAAAGCCAGCGGAACCACTCGGGGAACACCCGAAAGCGCAAGCGAGACAAAGAAGTCGCGGCCGTTGAGCGCAATCCGCGTGGCAAGAAGTCGGGGAAGAACCACTCGCAATACGAGTAAGTCATGCACAAACAATGCCCGATTCACCCGAAGTCGCGACACATGCTCTTCGAGTGCGTCACCATCCGCAAGACACTCAATGCACCAACCCTCCCTCAAGGAGGAAAGCGAAAGGACCAGGAAGACAAAGACGAAGGTGACAAGTCGGGGGCTCAAGGCTTCCAAGATCCGAAGAACATCGTCAACGTCATCTTCGGCGGAGACGGCAGATTCCCCTCCAAGCGCGCGCAGAAGTTGACCCTGCGCGAAATACTCTCTGTGGAGCCGGCCACGGCAAGGCCTTTGAGATACAACAAGGTCTTGATCTCCTTTTCCAGGGACGATCAATGGACCACCTTCTCTGAGCCGGGAAAATTCCCGCTCGTCCTAGACCTTGTTGTGGCGGGCTCACAGCTAACCCGAGTACTCATCGACGGCAGGAGCGGCCTCAACCTGCGTTTTGCGAGTACTCTGAAGAAGATGGGCTTGGACATCTCCAAGATGCTCACCCCAGCAAAGCTCCGTTCTACGGCATTGTCCCGGGTAATGCGGCTACACCACTCACGTCTGTGGTCCTGCCAGTCACCTTTGGGACGAAGAACAACTACCGCACCGAGTACATCAAGTTTGAGGTGGCGGATTTCAACTCGTCATACCATGCCGTTCTTGGCAGGCCTGCACTAGCCAAATTCATGGCCATGCCCCACTACGTCTACTTGCTTCTTAAAATGCCAGGCAAGACAGGCATACTCACACTCCGTGGTGACCTGAAGAAGTCATACGATTGCGACCAGGAGGCGATCGAGTACGCCACGACAACACGCGTGTCAGAGCCCTCTGCATAAGTACTCGTGGCCGCGCAGAAGCTGACCAACTCAGAGATGGAGATCTCCAGCCAGCGGCCTAGCCAGTCGAGGGTTAAACCCAACCCCAACGATGCCGGCATCAAGGCCATCCAGCTGCAAGAAGGCGACCCATCCAAGACTGCTTTGATCGGGGGCGGCTTAGGTGACAAATAGGAAAGCGCGCTCGTCAGCTTCCTTAGGGCTAACCGGGACATATTCGCGTGGAAACTAGCGGATATGCCAGGGGTGCCCAAGGAGTTGATCGAGCACTGCCTAAAAGTCGACCCTAAAGCCACTTTGAAGAAGCAACGAGTACGTTGCTTCACCCCCGACAAGAGGGAGGCCATCAAGAAAGAGCTAGCAAAACTACTCGCGGCTGGTTTTATTAAAGAAGTGTACCACCCCGAGTGGTTAGCTAACCCTGTACTAGTATTGAACAAGAATAATAATGAATGGATGATGTGTGTGGATTACACTTATCTCAATAAACATTGCCCGAAGGACCCCTTCACGCTCCCACGCTTGACCAAGTCATCAACTCTATGCTGGCTGCGTCTTGCTCTCCTTCCTCGACTGCTACTCGGGCTACCATCAGATAGCTCTCAAGGAGGAACATCAGATTAAAACGGCGTTCATCACCCCCTTTGTAGCATATGCATACAGTACAATGTCATTTGGGTTGAAGAACGCAGGAGCTACCTACCAACGGGCCATCCAACTGTGCCTCGCAGACCAGCTACACCGCAACGTTGAAGCTTACGTGGATGACGTGGTCATCAAGACCAGATCCCATGACAAGTTCACCACTGATCTCGAGGAGACATTCAACAGCTTACGACGGTTTTGATGGAAGCTCAACAAGACAAAGTGTGGCTTTGGCGTGCCACAAGGAAAACTACTCGGGTTCATTTTTAGTCACCGAGGAATTGAAGCAAACCCGGAGAAGATCAACACCATCACAGCCATGGACGCTCCAAAGATGATCAAGGACATCCAGAAGCTCACAGGCTGCATGGCAGCTCTGAATCGATTCATCTCCCGACTTGGAGAAAGGGGACTACCCTTCTTCAAATTGCTCAAGATCCACGACAAGTTCGAGTGAAGCAAGGAGGCAATACAGGCACTGCAAGATCTAAAGCACCATCTGTAGTTGCCATCCATCCTGACAGCTCCCCAACCTGACGGCTCACGTCGTCAGTACGACAATCGTGGTGGATTGATAGGAAGAAGGCCACGCCTTCGGGATGCAGCGACCAGTTTACTTCATCAGCGAAGTCCTCTCTGAATCCAAGGTTCGTTACCCGACAATTCAGAAACTACTCTATGGTATACTCATCACTTCCAGGAAGCTCCGCCACTACTTCGATGCATACAATATCCTGGTGGTCTCTAACTTCCCATTGGCGGATATCTTCCACAATCGGAACACTACTGGTCGCATCTCCAAGTGGGCCATGGAGCTGGGAGACCTCACACTCGACTTCAAGCCCCGAACAACCATCAAATCGTGGGCACTAGTCGATTCCGTGGAAGAGTGGCGAGAAAACCAAGTGGAAGCCCCAACCAACCAGCCAGAGCATTGGGTCATGTACTTCGACGGCTCACTCAAGCTCGGTGACGATGGTGCGGGAGTACTTTTCATCAGCCCGAGAGGAGAACAGCTCAAGTATGTGTTTCAAATACTATTCGAGATCTCTAACAACGAAGCCGAGAATGAGGCATTACTACATGGGCTACGCCTGGCTGTCTCCCTGGGCATCAAGCAACTACTCGTCTACGATGATTCCTTACCGGTGGTTCAACAAGTCAACAAGGAGTGGGACATCAACAAGGACACAATGGACGCCTATGTTACGGAAATACGCAAGCTCGAGAACAAGTTCTCAGGGTTGGAAATTCACCATGTGATTCGCGACAACAATGTGGGCGCGGTTGTGCTCTCCAAACTAGGTTCTGATCGAGCTAATGTCCCACCGGGAGTTTTCGTTCATGAGTTGCATCACCCTTCCATCAGGACACCAGACTCAAGTTCCATCGCTCAGGGTCCCAAGGAACCCGACCAAGAGGTCTTCATGATCGAGGTCGACTAGAGGGTGGCCTTCACCGACTACATCCAGGAGCACAAACTACCCCCCGGCGTCGACCCAAAAAGCGCTGAAGCTACTCACATCCTAAAGCGCAGCAAAGGGTATGTTCTAGTCGGGGGTAACTTGTATAAGCGTAGATGAGCGTCAGGCATACTCATGAAGTGTGTCAGCACGGAGGAGGGCAAAGACATTCACGAACGCGTGTGCGGGAACCACGCGGCCTCTCGCACACTAGTCGGCAAGGCATTTCGATCTGGTTTCTACTAGCCGACTGTTTGGCAGATGCCGAAGCACTCGATCAGTGTACCAACTGCCAATTTTTTGGCAAACGGCCTCATGTTCCGACTCATAAACTAATTACTATACTACCCTCATGGCCGTTTGCATGCTGGGGCCTGGACATGATAGGGCCCCTAACAACTGCGCCAGGAGGTTTCACACATATGTTGGTGGCCATTGACAAGTTTACCAAGTGGATCGAGTACAAGCCAATCGCAATGCTCTCGGCGGATCGGGTGGTAACTTTCATCTGCGACATCTTACATCGTTTTGGCTTCCCCAACACTATCTGTTGGCACTAAAAATCGACCGGAAATCGGCCGATGACCTTCAGCGTCGTACACACGACCCGGGAGAATCTGCTTAACACCCGTTCGGGTGATCACCCTGGTGCGGTTCGCGCGGTGTGCCTGTCAATCTGACCTGTTGATTGACAAGGAAAGAAACATATTGAATTCCGATCTGTCCTGAAAAGCGTATCAGTGAATTGGCCGATTTGCTATGAAGATGACCGGCTAACTGGTGATAAAACTAGAACAATAGGTAAACCTATAATTCTAGTAAATATTGATAACTAGTGAATAAATCCAAACGAAACAACGATGATGCGCCCGAAGTTAAAGCTTAGATATTATTCGATAAACGGAACCTACCAATTGGCTGGAGATCGTGTCGATGCAGCCCTGCCAACCCGTACAAACTCGTGAAAGAAAAAGATGTATTGGCGAAGTCGCCGACTTGAAAGTAAAGTACGATGAAAAAGTAGATTGTTTGTATTGATTGATGTGTATGTCTTACAAAACCCTGACTTCTTCTATTTATATCCTACGACTAAGACTCCTGATCTGTCATGATCCGTTACAACCTTGACTTAAATATAAAAACTACTATATCTATAAGACTCTCCTAAAGAAAACGGACTCCCACAATATCTTCTGCACCCATCTCCTAGTCCAATTCGAACTCCTTCCATTACTCCTCGACCGAGTCGGCGTCGCTCTTTGACCAACGTCATATCATCTTTGACTGGGATCTTCTGTCATCTTGACTCAACATCCCCTCTTGGGATTGCATTGGCTTCATCCCCCTTCTACAAATAATTTATCTATTAGCGCAAGCCCATATTGGCCCAAACGCTCCAGCCTTTCAATCGGCCGACCCCCACCAACTCCTTCGCCAATCGCCCGAAACACTACAGCGCCAATCGGCCGATTCCCAATTGTAGCCTTTAAGTCTGCCGCATCGGCTAATCTCCTCCTTCCCTGAAGCCGATTCAACACGTGTCAAAATCTGGCGTCAACACATGCCCCCTAGTTTCGGAGTAAAACATGACTTTTACTTTGAAATTCTTTTTTAATCTCTCCTCCAAAACAAACGCGGCAAAAATCTCCTTTTGTTTCGCGGTCTTCTACATGATGATTGCAATTTTTTTGAACTGGGCGCCTGAGACAACTGTTTCCCCGGAATTCGTGTAGACGGCGTGGTAAAAATCCTGCCTTTACCCCTTCTCTCGGACCGTCTTTAAATACTAGCGTTCCCTGCCTCTTCTTCTCCACGAGCTCAGTAACTTCCTCCCCGGCGAATCACTTTCTATCTTCTCCCAGCGCCCTTTTGGCCTCCAACCGCATTCTCCGGCGATCCCCCTTTCGTCTACATTCCACTTCATTCCTTCAATGGCGGCACCATCAGCAACTCCGCCAGCCACGGAGGCTCCGCCAGCAAATCCATCGGCGATGGCAGTTCAATCGGCGATTCCATCAGCGACGATGAGCTTCATACAGGAGGTAAACATCCAAAACTTTTCCTTTTTACTTTTTACCGCCCATGCCTCTTTTAGATCTATTCTTAGTTCTTCCCTTTTTACCTTTTTTTAGGCAGTCAGACACCAAATCACTATTCCCCTTTCCGAAGCTCCTGGTCTCATCTGCTTAGGCCCTATGGGGAATCCAGACCCAACTGATCTGATTAACTTAGAAACCCATAGAATCCCTTTCAAGCAATCACCTATGGATTTGGGCCAGTGGTCAGGTACTTTTAGATCTTGGCAGAATGAAACCCCCGGCTGGAAAGAGTGGTACCAAAGAATGGCCAACTCTAAGAGAGTTCAATGGGATGAATTAAAAATTGGCCAGTGCATCAATCTCTCTTTGACCCAGATGGACAAGAATGAACCCCTGGTAATAGCAGCCTCCTATTTCTGGTCTGACGCGCTCAACGCGTTTCTCTTTGGGCACGGACCCATGACCCCAACTCTGGCCGATGTCTTGATGCTGACCGGCCTCAACATTTCCTCCCCCGATACACCCTTTAATTATCTGATCAAGCCGACCCATCGGCTACAGACGAAAGGAATCGGCGGGTAGAAAGGGTCTATCAACAGAAACATGAGGACCGGGACGATTTTGGAGAGAGAACATTCAGCGTTCTTGATGATGTGGCTAGAGAAGCACCTCTTCCGCGGCAGAGCGGTTGGCCCTTCTTCCAACACACAAGCTCTGGCCGAAGCCGTGTCAAGAGGATCCGCCATCCCTCTCGGGAAGCATCTGTTAGGATCGGCCTACCACATGATGCACCAGATCACCATAAAACTGTCAAAGGGAGAGCCGATTGGTAACCCTGGTGGCCCCTGGTGGTTCATCACCCTCTGGCTCAACTTGTACATGAGCAAAATCTCCCAACAGCAGATAGAGACCAAGACATTCCCCAACATCGAGTCAGAGGAGAACCCCACAGTACGACGACGATGCACCTCTTTCGGCGAAGCGGCATCAGCTTTCCCTGGTTGCCAGTTCACCGCCACCCAGACAGCCGAGTATTTCAGATACTTTTACAACGGCTTTAGTGAAGAAACTACTAGTTGGTACTCGTACCAGAGAATAGAGCCACTTTTTGAGCTTCCCTTCTGCTATGACTCAACGTCCAACTCCTTTGATACTGATCTCATGGACGCCTTGATCAAACCAGGGATCTTGCCGGCGAACTTCTTCTTTGGGAAAGACTCCCCAACTTATGAATTTTACAACCCATTAGTTGCAGCACGACAGTTCGGCCTTGGTCAGCTGCCGATTCGAGTTTATTTTGCCGGCCGCGCAAAATTCAGAGATGAGCTCACTAAGGGCCTTGACTACAGTCGGCTGTGCAATTTAGTGCCGGACTCCAGTACCATTGATCTAAGCAATTGGATAGTGGCTCCTTTTGTTGTCCAACAATTCAAGTTATGGTGGGCAGAATGGAAGCAGCATCTCTTTTGTGTATCTCCTTCAACATATTGCAATGATCTGGATCCTGACAACATCGACCCAAACGCAGCGGTACTGCCCTTTTCTCGGCCGATTTCGATGTTATTTCTTTTTATGCTACAAATTTGCCACTAACTCTTATTTCCCTTTTCAATCCGAAAGTCGACTTACTCCGACGCGGAGCCAAAGTGGTAGACCAATAGAGAATAGCCGCCCATACACACCATCGAAGACGTCACCACCGGCCGATCGAAACAAACACTGAAGAAACCCTCTTTAAAGAGGACGAGCCGCCGAGTGCGTGCCTGCATAGAACCGGCCGATCAGTCGGCGGCGGCATCGGCTGAACCTTTAGCTGTGCCGACTCTGCAGATTTTTGAGGAAGTCGATCCCTAGGCTGCTACAAAACCTGGAGCGGCGGCTGCATCATTACTAGTAGAAGTTGTTCAGGTAATTTCGCATACCTCACATCCTCCTAAGTATTCTATCTATATTAACTTCTTCTTTCTGTCAGGCTGCACAAATCGCCCCAGTGCAATCTCCGCAGCAATCGGCTACATTCCAGGCGAAAATCGGAACGCCAGCAATTCCTCCCACCGAGGTAGAGAGTCTCTTAACTCAATTTTTTGATACTTAACCAAAAACTAACCGATTTTTGATGCAGGCCACCCTGCGCGCATCGATTGTACCTTTCCAACAACCATCGGCCGGACGACTCACGGAGGTATGGCAGTCATTATATATCATCAGACTTAACCATTTGCATTATACTTATAAAAATCCGCTTCGCATACCTTTCCAGGAAGCTGGCCCGAGCAGGGCACCGATAGTCGTCGAATCTTCTTCTTCCGATGAACCAATCGCGCCAGTTCCCGAGATGAGGGTAGCACTTCCGCCGACACAAGCAGAAGAAATCCGCTTCAAAGAGTTAAGGAACTTGTCACCCAAATCAGCCGATTTCCCCTTACCATTGGCTAATCCGTATTTTCTTTTTATTCTTTCCCAGGAGCAAGATACTCCCAACAATAGTCTTTTTTCCTTTGCGGTTGCACTTTCTGACGATGAACAGGTTGCCTCGCGCCAAGTCACACTGAGCTCGATCCCTGATGACGTCCGTGCCAAGCTTGAGAGCATACGAACCCTCCTCCAAGACGACATCGGCCGACTAGTGGAAGACGCCTCGCCGATTCGGCAACTTCTTAGTGAAATCAAAGGCTGAATTCTAGAGGAAGCGACAGAGGCTCTGGTACCTGCCGCATACATAGAGTCAATGCAGATTCCAGTGTTCAGGGCCTTGCGTTATATGGCCGATCGCGCCAAACTAGCAAAAGCCCGCGAGGAGGAAGACTCCTACAAACATCGAGCTCGAGAGGCGCATCGACGAATCAGCTTCCTTGAAAGGTCTTGTCCAGATATCGTCGGTGCCATAGACCGCCTTAAACGGCGAAGGGCAGAGCTAGCCAAGGAGATGGAACAGGGACCAAGGCCATAGCTGCTGAAGAAAAAAGACCCCAAGACCTCCCATCCGTCATTGCCGAGCTGAAGCAGGAGAGGCAGAACCTGGCCCACGAAGCAATAAAAATCCATCATCATATGCCAGAAGTCCCTGGATTGGCTGATGACGACCAGAGAACCTTAGACTCGGCCGATCAAGTTAGGCAACGAGCGATTGCGGCTATTAATGCCCTCCTCAGGTGAACTGTAAAGGTGTTGAATTCTATTCTTACCGAATAATAAATCGGTCAGACTAATCGAATGTTTCGTCCTTAAGGCGATGTTATCTTTGCATCGGCTATATAGACAAGAGCCAATAGGAGTTGGCCACGTTGTCTTGATGCACCCTATCGTAAGTTATGCACCCACCCATATACTTGGATAGTACCTCTTCAGATATCTTCCATTTAAGGCTCTCGTGAATTCCTCCCCTTCGATAGTTTCTAGTATATATGCATTTCCCGGAGCATATCGGCCGATTTTATACGGCCCTTCCCAAGTGGGCGACCATTTACCGAATTTGGGATCCTTAGACCCTATCGGCAGCACCAACTTCCATACCAAATCTCCTTGGGAGAATTGTTTGACCTTGACCTTCTTGTCGTACCACCTGGCCACCCTTTTCTTGTTTTCTTCAATGCTGATCAGGGCCCTTAATCGCTGACCCGCCAAATCATCGAGCTCACCTTTCATGAGGAGGGAATAGTCATCGGCCGTCAACTGATCTTGAAGCGATGTGCGCCTTGACCCCGTTCTTAATTCCCAAGGCAATACTGCCTCGTGACCATATACCATCTGATAAGGAGATATCTTAGTGGCCCCGTGGCAGGCCATCCTGTAAGCCCATAGAGATTCGGTTAAAGACAGGTGCCACTTCTTGGGTTGTTCCTCTATCTTCCTCTTGATCAACTTGATTATCCCCTTATTGGACGATTCGGCCTGGCCGTTGGCTTGAGCATAATACGTTGAAGAATTCAACAATTTAATCCCCATATCGGCGGTGAATTTTTTGAACTCCCCTGAGGTGAACATCGTTCCTTGATTAGTTGTGATGGTTTGAGGGATGCCGAACCGATAAACAATATGGTCCCTCACGAAATCGATCATAGCGGCCGATGTCACGGTTTTTAACGAAACTGCCTCCACCCATTTGGTAAAATAATCAGTGGCTACTAATATAAACTTGTGCCCTTTGCTTGATGGAGGGTAAATCTGTCCGATGAGGTCTATCCCCCAACCTCTAAACGGCCATGGTTTGATTATCGGATTCATAGCCGAGGCTGGTGCGCGCTGCACATTGCCAAACTTCTGACAGTCTTGACAACCTTTATAATATTTAAAACAATCTTCGAGAATTGTCGGCCAATAATACCCATTGTTTCTGATCATCCACTTCATCTTGTGAGCCGATTGATGAGCTCCGCATACGCCCTCGTGGATTTCTCCCATCAGGACCTTTGCTTCTTTCGTTCCCAAGCGTTTGAGTAGAACCCCATCAATCGTCCAGTAAAACAAATCGTCTTCGAGCAACACATATTTTGTGGCCTGAAAACGCACTCGCCGATCCACTTTCTTGGACGGATCTTTCAAGTAATCGGCAATCTCCTTTCGCCAATCGTCGGCCGCAAGTTCCAGGGTCATGGCGCCTTGAATCGGCCGATACCCGGATGCGTGTTGGGCAAGCCTATTGGCCTCTTCATTGTAATTTCTGGGGATGTGCTCAATAACTGCAGACTTGAATTCCTTTAACAGTTGGAGGCAATCTTCATAATAAATCCTTAAAACATCATCTTTGCATTCAGATCTCCCCGTTAATTGATCCACAATGAGCATGGAATCTCCAAAAATTTCCACCGCATCGGCTTTGATTTTTCTCTTAACAATTGGATACCTTTTAGGATGACTCGGTATTCCACCTGGTTGTTGGTCGTGGATGCCTCTATCGGCAGAGAGAAATCATAACTTGCCCCCCGAGGCGATATGAGAACGATGCTGATTCCCGATCCGGCCCCACACGAGGAACCATCGAAGTATAGAGTCCATGGAACTGGTTCAACGACAGCGATTTTCGGTCCACAATGCTGAGCCATGAAATCGGCCATGACTTGACCTTTGACAGCTTTGGCTGATTCGTACCTTAGGTCAAACTCTAACAGAGTCATGATCCACTTTCCAATCCATCCTTTCAAAATTGGCAATGATAGCATGTATTTCACCACGTCATCCTTGCATACGACTATGCACTCTGCTGATAACAAGTAGTGCCTGAGCTTGGTACACAAGAAATAAAGACATAGGCACAGCCGTTCCACCGGGGAATATCTCATTTCGGCGTCCAGGAGTCTTCTACTGACATAATAGATTACCCATTCTTTTCCTTCGAACTCCCGTGCCAGCGCCTATCCGATAGCCCGCTCGTCGGCCGATAAGTATAGTTTGAACGGCTTGTCCGCCTGTGGCGGGACTAATACAGGTGGCGAAATTAGATATTGCTTGATGTCTTCTAATGCTTTGCGTTGTTCTTCTCCCCACACGAATTCCTGATCGGGTTTCAATTTCAACAAAGGAGTGAAAGCTTGAATACATCTGGACAAGTTGGATATGAATTTTCTGATAAAGTTGTAACACCTCAGGTGTTTAAAATTATGAAATAAGCCTCTTTAGCTTAACACGGTGCATAAATAATTAAGGGAAGTTTCAACGCAATGAATTTTTTTTAATAACTTCTAAACTAGAACTCAAATGAACTTTGGCCTCAAACAAAACTTGTGAAACTTTTCATTTTGAACAACGTTCGTGTTGAAGGATTTTCGAGTTGCAACACAAAAATTTTAGAAACACTTGGATTTTAGAAACCAGTCCGACCTTTCCGTGTCGCCCGACCCTTTCGCTTTGCCCGACCCTTTCACTCGCCCGACCCTACGTTCGCCCGACCCTCGGCTTCGCTACGGCCCTCGCTTCGCCCAACCCTCGCCCGCCGCGCAGTCGCCGCAGGCCACTTGGCCGGCGATGCCTGACAGCGCTAGGCACCAAGCCAATGCCTGGCCGCCCCCACACGCGCGCCCGCACGCCGTGTTCCTCCTCAATCCGCGCACGCCACGCGCGCGCCGGCGACGCGCGCCTCTTCTCGCTTCCCGCCGCGCCCAATGGGCAAGTCGCGCTGTGCCCGTGCCTCCGCCGAGTCCCGCCAGTCGCCGCGCTTGTCGGCCGGCAAGACAGCTGCTGCAGCTCGTCGCCCAACTCGCGTGCCGTGTGATCTCCTGCTCCACACGCCAAATCCTCTGCGCCCAGTCCCCTGCTCGCGCCTGCCGCACGCCGCGCCGGCTCTGTTCCCCGCCCGCCGCGGCCAGTCACGCGCTTCCGTCGTGCCGCCTGCGCCCGCGTCTCACAGTCCAAGTCCTGCCTTACTCCCGCCTCTCTGCTGCCTACAAAAGGCCGCACTAAGTCCCCCTCGCACGCCCAGACACCAGAATGCCGCCGCCGCTAGTGCCCAGCTCACCGTGGAGCTCACCTCTCCGGCCACCCCTTGCCAGAGCTGAGTCTTCCACCACCACCACAGCACCCCACCGCAGCTCACTGCCCCACCCATCGTCGCCCAGAGCCGTCGGAGCACAGCCAGCGCCGCCACCGCTCCTTGCTGCTCCGTGGACGGCCCACGCCGAAGCTCCTCCGTCCCAGCCAAGCTTCGAAACGGGTTCTCCTCGACGCCGCGAAGCTCATCGGCCAGCCCACGCTGTCCCCTTCTCGCCGGAGCACCGTTGCCGACGCTCCGCCCCGCCGTCGCCTCTCTGCTCCGCGCCGACGAGCCACCTCCGGCCACCCCCAACCCCGACCAAGGCCACCCCGAGATAGCTCCCACCTCCCTAGATCTCCCCGACCCTTTTCTCCTCGCCGCCGATGAGCCCCCTCACCGGAATCTGGCCGGCCGCCATGCCAGCACCGCCCAGGGACCCAATTGCATCAATTGAAATCTTTAAAAGAGTCTGCATGCAAGTTTCCAGGGGCATATCTGTAAACCTGTGTTTAAACTTTGAATTCAAAAATAGCGAACTTGTAAAATTCATGTAAAATCGTAGAAAAATAAGAAAAATGCAAACTCAACTGTTCTGCAATCTTTAGACAAAAATCTACAAATTTTGTTACATGCAATTCTTCAGTTACTTGCTAAATCCTACTATAAATTAAATGGAATGTTTAATAGACTTTAATTGTACCCACTGTTGTAGACAAATTCTAAACCTAAAAATTTATCAGTAGTTTGGTTGCTCGATTTTTAGGCCAGTGTAAAAGTATTAGGACCAGAACCCATCTCTAGCTAAACTTCTTAATAAAACGTGTTTATGGCATGAAGTAATAAAACTAATTTGTAACTGCTGTTATGTTGTGATTCATGTGGTGAAACTCTTTCAGAACTGTTGTATTAAGTCCTAAATACCATAGAAAAATTTTAGAACCTTTTTCCTTTCTGTAACCTACTTTTATAATTTTGTGGTAGGAAAAATTGCACTAATTCAAATAATTAGTTGCTCTGCTTAGAAAATGTTCAACTTTTTACTGAAGGATATTTTAGAGTAGCTCTTGCTGTATAAAGAGTTTCATAAGCAGAAACCCTGTAAAATATCCTGTAGAAATTAATCCTTATTAAAATGGTTGTATATTGTCCTATTTATTATACTTTGTTTCTTGCTCAGTAAAATCTAAAACCCTGTAAAATATCCTATAGAAATTAATCCTTATTAAAATGGTTGTATATTGTCCTATTTATTATACTTATGGATAGATTAATTCCCTGTAAAATTTTTGGTGTCAATACCCGAATGCTTTGTTCTGCATAAAAATAACTAGGTTGTAGCAGTGGCTGTGTAATGCTTTTTTCATAATTAATCTGCTACGTGAAAATATCTGAAATTTATAACAGTGCTTTTGTCTCTGCATGATGTGCTCGAAATAAAAATTTCATCACCAGAAGTTACATAATCCAAAAGTTGTGTTTAATCCATGTTGTGGTTAGAAAATTAAGTTTCCAATATAACACAACCCCCTTCTTGTTTAATGAAGTTAATATTTTAAGTTATACTCTTTTAACAATTGCCCACAGAAATCTCAACTAAGTAACTTCATAACCAAGTCGATGTTTTGTGAATTGCAACTTTATCGTGAAGAAAAAAATAATCGTTATATATCATCTCTATAACTTACACTTGTGCATTCATATAGAATCGACGACTCTCGTCGACGGAACGTACAAGCTGGTGCCCGCGTCCGAGAATGAGAAGTGTGAAGCTCAAGTAAATCTAACTGAAGCTCTCGAAGACCCGAGCCCGAGTTCGGATGAGCCCCAAGCTAGCTTTTCCCAAGAAGGCAAGCCCTGGAGCATGAACCATATTTTCTAAACTTATGCAACTTATTCTCTACTTTACTTGTGCATTAAGTTTGGAGGAGTTGATTGAAAACTTAGTAGCATGATCCTAGGTACCCATGCTCTGAACACTATATATAAGGTTCGATACAATTCTATGCTAATAGGACTCCGGTAAAAGTCGAGTGATTTCCTGTCACTCGCGAGAATATAGGAGTTGAATGTTTACTACATGCTGCAATCATAAGGTCGACGGACGGGGCTATGGTACGATGTTTATGTTGATGATGGAGGCCCCGTCTATTTAGTGAAAAATGCTAAGGCCGCAGTGTGTGGTAGTGGGGGTTAAGTCTTTGAACGTACTAACCACATGCCGAGAATATAGTAATCGGTAAGCTGAATTACCTAATCGGACCGGCAAGTGGACAGCATCCCACCATCTCAACTTCGGTTCCATGCGCGCACATGGTGGGTACAGAGCCGGGCTCTGTAGTCTCGGATGGTGGCCCTTATCCACAACCCAGGAAGAAAGGGGAAAAGTTGCACGTGTGACTCTGGGAGTAACCACGTGACGTGTGTTTAGGTTTCCCTTGCAAGGTTAAGAAGTTCGATTCGAATCGTCCGTTTCTCGCGGTTATTGAGACTGCTTGACCCTTTTACCACATAGAGTAAGAAGAGGAACAATGATGATGATTAATCTTGTTGGATGCAAAATAATTCTTCCACCATGTATGATATTGGATAGTTGCTTACCTAGAATGGTAAAAGAAAGCTAGAACTTGGAGCTAAAATCTGAAAGTAATGACCCACTTATATATGCTTTTCGGCAAAACAAATCCCTCAAGCCAAAAGCCTTGCATGTCTAGGAGTCGGGTAAGTATATTCCACTAGTCGGGTAAGCCTTGATGAGTATTAGTATACTCAGCCTTGCTTGTGGCTTGTTTTCAGGTGAAACTTTTGAGGATATGATTGCTAGTTTGACTTGGCCATGTACCCTTCCTCCTGGTTGGTCGGTGGAATGGGATACGCCCCCGGCCAACGGTGATGATGCCGAGTGATGTCTCGTACGGGCTTCATCGAGGCATCATGTATCGCCGAGTAGTTGTCGTTATTTTTCCGCTGCATTGAACTCTGAAGAACTCATTTATTTTTAACTGTGAAGCACCTTGTTTTACAAATGTGAACTCTGTTGTAATAATAATTTGTGATGAACCTGTGTTGTAAAATTTGTGGAATGTTGTATCCTCTGGGCTCACCTTCGTGTGAGTACATGTATGTGTGGTTTCGATCGACAAAAACCGTGGTTGTATCGGGAGGTTACCCAATAGACCAATGGATTATTCCGTTTGAAGTGCGAGTTAGCCCTGATTGCCCTTGTGGTGATGGTTAGCGCGCTTGAGCCGGATTAATTCAGGTGGTTCTGCCACAAAAGTTGACATTGCCGATTAGGGACTACAACTCAGTTTTATTCTGCGGGGCCACAACCTTGTTGATGGCAGCTATGGTCTTCCGGTTGACTTCTATCTCGCGCTCATGGACCATGAATCCTAGGAATTGTCCGGCCGACACACCGAATGCACACTTGTTCGGGTTCATTTTCAACCCATGCTTCCTTGTGCACTCCAACACCTCTCGTAAATCGGCCAGATGTTCCTGATGGCCTTTTGACTTGACGACAACATCGTCGATGTAGATTTCCACCAATACACCAATAAGCTTGTGAAAGATATAATTCATAGCCCGTTGGTATGTAGCGCTGGCGTTCTTTAATCCAAAGTTCATTACCACCCACTCGAATAAACTGAGGTGGCCCGGACACCTGAAAGCCGTTTTCGAAATATCTTCCTCGGCCATTAATATTTGATTGTACCCAGCATTACCGTCCATGAAACTGATGACTTTATGTCCTGCGGCGGCATCTATCAAAACGTCGGTTGTTGGCATTGGATACCCGTCCATCGGTGTAGCCTGCTTTAGGTTCGTGAAGTCGATACATACGTGCAACTTTTCGTTTTTCTTGTATATGGGTACAATATTAGAAATCCACTCGGCATAACGGCACTGCCGAATAAATCTTGCTTCAATCAATCTTATAATCTCAGCCTTTATATAAGGCAGAATTTTAGGGTTGCATCGTCATGCAGGCTGCTGATATGGCCGATATCCTGGTTTTATTGGAAACCGGTGTTCGATAATGGACCGGTCTAGACCAGGCATCTCATGGTATTCCCTAGCAAAACAATCTTTAAATTCTTTTAATAAACTTGTCAATCTACACTTGTACTCGGGATCCAAGCTAGCACTAATATACGTCGGCCTTGGCTTGCTACCATCTCCTAAATCCACCATCTCCAATGAATCGGTCGACGTAAATCCGTGCCCAAGCTTCCCATCTTCTTGGACGAACTGATCCATCTAGTCTGAATCTTCAGAGCCAACTGCTCGTATCGGCTGTAGGCCAAAATCGGACACTTTTAGGAAATCGGTGTCCCATGTTCAACCGGATATACACTTGTTGACACTAGATTTTGACATGTGTTGAATCAGCGTCAGGAGAAGAAGATTGGCCGATGCGGCAGATCTGAAGGCTACAGTAAGGAATCGGCCGATTGAGGTAACAGTTGGAAATCGGTCGATTGGTGATACAGCTTGCGCCAACAGGTCGGGGCTACATCAGAGGATCCCGGTCAAAAGTTGGTCAACAGAGCGACGCTAATTCGGTCAAGAAACAATTGGAAAAGTCCGGATTGGATTAGGAGACGGCGGCGGAAGATTCTGCGGGAGTCCGTTTCCTTTTTAAAGATATTATAGATATAGTAGTTTTCTTATTTTAAATAAGGTTGTAACAAGTCGTAATCGACCAGGAGTCCTAGTTTTAGGGTATAAATAGGAGTCGTCAGGGCTTTGCAAAGAGGAACACATCAATCAACAAAAATACTTCTAGTTTTTACTAGCACTTTACTTTCAAGTCGGCGACTTCGCCAATACTTTTTCTTCTTTCACGAGTTCGTACGGATTGGCAGGGCTGCATCAACTTGATCTCCGGCCAATTGGTAGGTTCCGCTTACCGAGTAATATCCAAGCTTTAACCACGGGCGCATCGCTGTGGTTTCGTTTGGGTTTATTCACCAGTTATCGATATTTACTAGAATTGCAAGTTTTAACTGTTGTTCTAGTATTATCACCAGTTATCCAGCATGAAATTAGAGTTATCGGCTTTATCGTCGCCCTTCCTCGTTCATCATCATATAGCCGATTAGATCTATTTTCAAGTGTTGTATCTGTAATAATTGTTTAAGTTGCTCCAGCAGTTTCTTTGCAATTATTACGTGATCATCGGCTGATCCATAGCCGATTATCTTCACAGCAAATCGGCCGATTCGCCGACGCGCTCTTACGGACAGATCGGAACCCCAGCCGATCGGAGCGCCCTGAATTTAATACTCTTATTTCCTTGTCAATCAACAGGTCAGATTGACTGGCACGCCGCGTGAACCGCACCAGGGCGATAACCCGAACAGGAGCTAAGCAGATTCTCCCGGGTCGTGTGTCCGACGCTGAAGACCATCGGCCGATTCCTGTCTGGCCGATTTTAGCGCCAACACACTTTTGGCACGCCCAGTGGGACACAACTTCAAGATCTGATATGTTGAAGAACACAGAAATGTCCGACAACAACATCATTGAGCTCACAGAAGCGGATCTCAAGGACGACCAGAGGGAAGAATTAGCTAAACATCTTGAAGATTACAAGAAGATGTATCTGTAGTCGTTCAGTCGTACAAGAAGTGGGGAGGCTGTCAAGAAAGCTCCTATTCCAGTTCCCCGCAAGATGTCCGATATGATCCAACAGTCCGTCTACCAGGCGTTCATCGACCAATCCTCGGTGATGACCAACACGGTGTACAACGCTGTCATCAGCTCTCTGGCCAGCGGAGCAGTTCAAGGTTATCAGGGACCGGCGTATGCCCTGCCGACTGCACTTCCAGCCAGAAGCTTACCAGGCACGTCCCAATTGGCTCCTCAGCCGATATTGACGCAACGCGAGGGATACAACACTCCGTTGCCTCCGGTGTCTCCAAGATACAGCGGTGCACCATGTTTCCCATCACAGGCACCGCTTCAACCCGTCCAGATTGCTTCTGTGCAGTTGCTACCCACAAGCTCAGTACCCTAGGGGGCATCGGTAACGACAGCTTTCCCCGATCCATCAACCGGGCATGGAAGCTATCCAATCCAGGCGTCGTTCCAATCGGCCATCCGGCCGACGGTCACTCAGTATCATCCAGTCTCATCAGAGATCGGCCGGGGATTAGGCGCTGCAGAGGCACTCAGAAGCACAGCGCCGATGATGACGTACGAAGGGGCGGTGGATTCACTTCGCCATCAACTTTCAGCTGCTCAGCAAAATTCGCCGCATGCTTCGATCCATCATCCAGCTGTACCACCACCAGCCCTTCACCATATGCCGGCACCGCGAATGGTCGTTCATCAGCAGCAGGTGGATTGGACGGCAAGAATAGCAGAGGTGATTCAGGACAAATTTGGGTTGAAGCCAAAAGTACAGAATTACACATACAAGACGCCATACCCATCAGCCTATGACTTGCTGCCATTCCCACACCGCTACAAGGTACCCGATTTCACCAAGTTTTCGGGGCTGGACGACACATCCACCGTTGAGCACGTCAACAGATTCATCATCCAGTGCGGAGAAGCCGCCACGCAAGATGCTCTGAGGGTGCGTCTATTTTCATCATCTCTGTCTGGATCGGCCTTCTAGTGGTTCACCACTTTGCCACCAAATTCTATTGTTACTTGGGCCGATTTGGAGAAGCAGTTCCACAAATACTTCTATGCAGGGGTACATGAGATGAAACTCTCAGATTTGACCAGCCTCAGACAAAGGAGCGATGAACCAGTAACGGGATATATACAGAGGTTCAGAGAAGTCAGAAATAAATGCTACAGTCTGGCTCTGACCAATGCACAGTTGGCCAATATTGCTTTCCAAGGTCTCCTGCCACAAATCAAGGAAAGGTATGCTTCGCAAGAGTTTGAAAGCCTAAGCCAGATCGTTCACCGATTGGCAGAACAGGAACTCCGCCCGTTTGAGCAGCGGAGGAATTTCCAGAAGAAGGTGGCATACTTAGAAGGGTCTGAAACTGATGGGGAGGAGGAAATCGGCCTGGCAGAGTGGGTGAAAGGCAAAAAACCAATATCATGCCCTTTTGGAAAGAAAGAGCCAGAGACATTCGGCTTTGACACATCAAAAGCTGATAAGATCTTCGATTTATTACTCCAGGAAGGGCAGATTAAGCTATCTCAGTATCATACCATCCCTTCCGCCGATCAGCTCAAGAAGATGAAGTACTGTAAGTGGCACAACGCCACATCTCATGACACAAATGAATGCAAGATCTTTCGTCAGCAGATACAATCGGCCATCGAGCAGGGGAGGCTCAAGTTTGAAACCCTGGCTAAATCAGCAAAGCCGATGAAGATAGACCAACACCCTTTCCCGGCTAACATGGTTGACACGGGGAGAAATTCACTTCAAACCAAGGTGCTGACGTCAGAATCGGCAAGAAGGAGCGGCACTGTAGACCCCAGGAAGCAAGTCACGGCGGCTGAAATCAAAAAGAACAGGCGAGGGCCAGAACGACCGCGCACCTCCTAGTTCTTGCTCAGCAAATATCGGCGGCTGCAGGAACAATCAAGCTACCACGACGAGATGATACGCCGGCATGAGGATCACTGGCAATGTCCGTTCTTCATCTATTGCTGGGAAAACGACATCCGATTGCCGTCAGCCGATAACTGTCCTGAGTGCAACGGATTAAGTTGCAACGATCGCCCATTTAAAAGATCACGCTCTAGGGATAGAGGATCAGAGCCGATCAGCAGAAATCGGCGCGAACAAGAGGGACAGTGCATTTCAGTACATGATCGGCTGGGGGCAGAGTTGACCAGCATTACCGGTCAAAAAGCAGGATCAACCAACAGGATGGACTAGGGGCAGAGTTAGCATACACGATCGGCTGGAAGAGATGGCCGATGACAGGATATCAGACGAAAACCCCCTAGGAAGGGAACCAGATTGGGAACACGCCAGATTATCGGCCAAACCAGTAAACCCCAGGTGGTGTCCCGATGGTCTATCCAGATCCTAGAAACGGAGGATCCAACGCCTGCGTCAGTGGGAGCAACAAGAAGATGAACAGAAGCAGGCACCGGAGAAAAGAAACGTTAAGTCTCGGGTTTGGCGCCCCAAGAAAAACAACAGCCAAGGAGCAGACAATCAAGAATCAGCAGCCGACATCAGCATGGTGTTCATATTGCCGATGGAATTCATGGCGCCTGACGATCGAGACAAAGCGACAAGAATGGAAGAACAAATGGCGCAACTGGTGTTAGAGCCGATGACGGCTACTTTTGAGAAACCAGAAGAAGGAAAACGGCAACATCTTAAGGCGCTGTTTCTCAAAGGCTACATTGACGGGCGACCTATCACCAGACTACTAGTAGATGGAGGTGCCGCAGTCAACATCATGCCGTATGCCAAGTTCCGCAAGCTAGGCAAGAGCGATGAAGATCTCACCAAGACAGACATGATGCTAAAGTATTTCGAAGGCAACGTGTCTCCCGCCCGTGGAGCGCTCTGCGTCGACCTCACCATCGGCAGTAAGACCCTTCCTACTACCTTTTTCGTTATTAATGGTAAGGGATCCTACAACATGCTGCTCGGTCGCGACTGGATACATGCAAACTGCTGTGTCCCATCTACAATGCATCAATGCCTCGTGCAATGGGTCGGCGACAATACGGAGATAGTCACCGCCGATTCCACCTACAGCGTCGCAGCGGCCGATACGCAACAATGGGGCTGCGAACACGTCAGGTGTATATCTAGCAGGACTTGGGACACTGACTTCCTGAAGGTGTCCGATTTCGGTCTACAGCCGACCCAAGCAGTCAGCTCGGAAGATTCAGAATAGATGGATCAGCTCGTTCGAGAAGACGGGAAGCTCGGGCATGGGTTTACGTCGGCCGATTCATTGGAGATGGTGGATTTGGGAGATAGTAGCAAATCAAGGCCGACGTATATTAGTGCTAATTTGGATCCTGAGTATAAGTGTAAATTGATAAGTTTATTAAAGGAATTCAAGGATTGCTTTGCTTGGGAATATCATGAGATGCTAGGTCTAGACCGGTCCATCGTTGAACACCGGTTACCTATAAAATCAGGATATCGGCCATATCAGCAACCTGCACGACGATGCAACCCCAAGATTCTACCTGATATAAAGGCCGAGATCACAAAGTTAATTGAAGCAGGATTTATTCCGTAGTGCCGCTACGCCGAGTGGATTTCTAATATCGTGCCCGTGTATAAAAAGAATGGAAAATTGCGCGTGTGCATCGATTTCAGGAACTTAAATCAGGCCACACCAATGGATGGATATCCGATGCCAACGGCCGATATCTTGATAGATGCTGCTGCAGGACACAAAGTCATCAGTTTCATGGATGGTAATGCCGGGTACAATCAGATATTAATGGCCGAAGAAGACATCTCGAAGACGGCTTTCAGGTTCCCAGGTCATCTTGGTTTATTTGAATGGGTTGTAATGACCTTTGGGTTAAAGTACGCCGGTGCTACATATCAGCAGGCCATGAACTATATCTTCCACAAGCTTATTGGTACATCGGTGGAAATTTATATAGATGACGTCGTGGTCAACTCAAAAGGTCAACAAGAACATCTGGCCGATTTACAAGAAGTACTGGAGTGCACAAGGAAGCATGGGTTGAAGATGAACCCGAACAAGTGTGCATTTGGTGTATCGGCTGGGCAATTCTTAGGATTCATGGTTCATGAGCGCGGGATAGAAGTCAACCGGAAGACCATAGACGCCATCAACAAAGTTGTGGCCCCACAAAATAAAACTGAGCTACAGTCCCTCATCGGCGAGATCAATTTTATCAGAAGGTTCATATCCAACCTGTCAGGGCGTATTCGAGCTTTTACTCCCTTGTTGAAATTGAAGCCCGATCAGAAATTTGTATGCGGAGAAGAACAGTGCAGAGCGTTGGAAGACATCAAGCAATATCTGATTTCACCTCCGGTGTTAGTCCCACCACAGCCTGGTAAGCCGTTCAAATTATATTTATCGGCTGATGAACAGGCCATTGGATCGGCGTTGGTACAGCAGTTCGAAGGGAAAGAACGGGTGGTATATTATGTCAGGAGAAGACTCCTGGACGCCGAAACAAGATATTCCCCGGTGGAGCGGCTGTGCTTGTGTTTATACTTCTCGTGTACCAAGCTCAGACATTATTTGTTATCGGCGGAATGCATGGTTATATGCAAGGATGATGTGGTGAAGTATTTGCTATCATTGCCGATTTTGAAAGGACGGATTGAGAAATGGATCCTGGCTCTGTCAGAATTCGACGTAAGGTATGAATCGGCCAAAGCTGTCAAGGGTCAAGTCATGGCTGATTTCGTAGCTCAGCATTGTGGACCGGAAATTACTATTGTCGAGCCGGTTCCATGGACTCTATACTTCGATGGTCCTTCGTGTGGGGCCGGATCAGGAATCGGCATCGTTCTTGTATCGCCTCGGGGGGCAAGTTATGATTTCTCTCTACCGATAGAAGCGTCCGCAACCAATAATCAGGCAGAATATCGAGCCGTTCTAAAAGGTATCCAATTATTAAGGGAAGTCAAAGCTGATGCCTTGAGTGCAAAGATGATATCTTGAGGATTTATTATGAAGATTGCCTTCAGCTTTTAAGAGAATTCAAGTCTGCAATAATTGAGCATATCCCCAGAAATTATAATGAAGAGGCCAACAGGCTTGCCCAAGATGCGTCCGGATATCGGCCGATTCAGGGAGCTATGATTTTAGAGCTCGCGGCCGATGACTGGCGAAAGGAAGTCGCCGATTACTTGAAGGATCCCTCCCGGAAAGTGGATCGGCGAGTACATTTTCAAGCTACAAAATATGTGTTACTTGAAGATGATTTATTTTACCGGACGGTTGATGGAGTTCTTCTCAAGTGCCTAGGAACAGAAGAAGCCAAGGTCCTGATGGGAGAAATCCATGAAGGCGTATGTGGAGCCCATCAATCGGCTCACAAAATGAAATGGATGATCAGAAACAATGGGTATTACTAGCCAACGATTCTTGAGGATTGTTTCAAATATTATAAAGGATGCCAAGACTGTCAGAGGTTTGGCAATATACAGCGCGCGCCAGCATCAACTATGAATCCAGTGATCAAGCTGTGGCCGTTCAGAGGTTGGGGAATAGATCTCATCGGACAGATTCACCCTCCATCGAGCAAAGGGCATAAGTTCATATTGGTAGCCACAGATTATTTTACTAAGTGGGTAGAGGCAGTTCCTTTAAGGAACGTGACATCGGCCGATATGATTGAGTTTGTTAAGAACCATATTATCTATCGATTTGGTATTCCTCAAACCATCACAACTGACCAAGGAACAATGTTTACTTCTGGAGAATTCGGAGAGTTTGCCGCCGATATGGGGATTAAATTATTAAATTCTTATCCATATTATGCTCAAGCCAATGGCCAGGCAGAATCGTCCAACAAGGGGATAATCAAGCTGATCAAGAGGAAGATAGAGGAGCAACCCAAAAATTGGCACACATCTTTGGCTGAATCTCTATGGGCTTATAGGATGGCTTGTCACGGAGCCACTAAGATATCTCCTTATCAGCTGGTTTATGGGCATGAAGCAGTCCTGCCTTGGGAATTAAAGAAAGGGTCAAGGCGTATATCGCTTCAAGATCAGTTGACGGCCGATGACTATTCTTTCCTCATGAAGGACGAACTTGATGATTCGGCAGGTCTGCTGTTGAGGGCCCTGATTAGTATAGAAGAAAACAAGAAAAGGGTGGCCAGATGGTATGACAAAAAGGTCAAAGTTAAACAATTCTCTCAGGGAGATTTGGTATGGAAGTTGGTGCTGCCGATAGGGTCTAAAGATCCCAAATTCGGTAAGTGGTCACCCACTTGGGAAGGGCCGTATAGAATCGGCCGATGTGCCCCAGGAAATGCATATATTCTGGAGACAGTCGAAGGGGAGGAATTCCCAAGAGCTTTAAATGGACGATATCTGAAGAGGTACTATCCAAGCATTTGGGTAGATGCATAACTTGCAGAAAGATATATCAAGACAACATGGCCGATTTCCATCGGTTTTCGTCTGCATAGCCGATGCAAAAATGACATCGCCTGAAGAAAGAAACATTATGATTCGTTTTGACCAGTTCATTATTGGATAAAAATGGCAGAGTACATGGCCGACATGGTACAAGTCGCCCTTAGAATAAAAATACTGATATATCTATTGATTACGCCTGTTCTGGATTTCTCTCTCAACATGACCCAGTTCTATCAGAAGGCGGGTCCTACTCTCCTTCGGATTCTCTACGGTGGCTCTAGTCACAGCTTGATTGCAAAGTTCTATTAGGAGGCGGGTCTTCTTCTCCTCCAGATTTTCAATGGCAGCTTCAGTCTTGACTTGACAAGGGAGCGGAGGGCTTTTCTCAGAGGATGGTCGTTTGCGGACCAAGTAGTGAGCATCTATGAGGTCCCAATACTCCTGGACCACAGCGGGAACATGATCTCTGAGTTCTTCAGCATAAGCTCTTATCAGATCTTTATCTGCCTGCGACAGTGGCTCGTCTGAATGCATGATTTCGATCGCTTGTTCCAGACCGGGGCTGAGACATTTTGGCTAAACAGAGATGAAGAGGCTACCCAACATCAGAGCGATTGAGATGCCTAGGGGGAAGGCAGAGGAAAGTTCATACCTGGTTAACGAAGGAAGAAGATGAAGAGGACGAAGAAGATATCTTGTTGTTCGGTTTGGGAGGATAAAGATCTAGTGTTTGAGAGAGAGAAGATGGGTAATGCGTATGCCTCTGGGGACGGTGAAGGATCTACTTATAAAAAAAGGGAAGGTGGATAGATGATGAGACACGTCCTATCGGAGTAAAAGCATTCATAAATGCAAATCTGCCAAAAGAAGTGGTCCAAAATCAAGTTGGCGCAGTAACATTAAAGGAGCATTAAATGTTTACAGTATTCTTTACAGTCCGAGAAAAGCATCTATGGCCGCGATAGCCCGTTGCCTAATCTGATCGGCCGAATCTAGTACTGTCTGGTCATCATCGGCCGATCCGGGAACTTCTGACATATGGCGACGAAGTCTGATCGCTTCACGGGCCAAGTTCTGCCTTTCTTGCTTCAGCCCAGTGATGACGGACGGGAGCTCTTGAAGCTTCTATTCTTCAGCGGCTATGTCTTTGGTTATCTGCTCCATCTCCTTGGCCAGCTCTACTCTCCTCCGTTTGAGCCGATCTATCGTACCGACGACATCCGGGCGACAGGTCTCGAGGAAATTGATCCGTTGATGTACCTCTTGAGCCCGGTGCTTGTACGAGTCGGCCTCTTCCCGGGTTTTTGCCAGCTGGGCGCGATCGGCCATATGGCGTAGGGCCCTGGAAACTGGGGTTTGCATGTGTTCTATATATGCAGCACACTCCAAGCTTTCTGTCGTTTCTTCCGGGATTCGACCCTTGATGTCATTGAAAAGTCATCGAATCGGCGAAGCATCTTCTACTAATCGGCTGATATTGTCTTGGAGGAGAATCCGCATGCTCTCGAGCTTGGCGCGGACATCATCACAAGCAGAGCTCGACGGAATTGGGCGTGAAGCGATTTCCACATCATCAGGCAAGGAGACGGCAAAGGAGAAAATGTTGTTGTTCGGGGTGTCTTGCTCCTGTGGGGGAATAAAGAGAAGGGTTAGCAAGCAGTAAAGGGGAATCGGCCGATTCCAATGGTAAGTTTGTTACCTCCTTAAAACGAATTTCTCTTGCTTGTGCCGGTGGAAGCGACTCCCTCGTCTCAGGGGCTGGTACAATCGGCTCGTCAGAGGAAGAGGATTCAACAACTATTAATGCTCTGCTCGGACCAGCTTCCTGAAAAGGCATGGAAAACAGATCCTGTGAGTATACTATGGGTGCTTGAAATAAGATGGTATGAAATATTTGCCATGCCTCTGTTGATCTTTCGACCGATGTTTGTTGTGGGGTTACAGTCAGCATACCCAAATCGGCCTGCATCAGGATCAGTTAAGTCCTCTGAATATCAAGAAATTGAGGTAAGAGATTATCTACCTCGACGGGAGGAGTCGCTGGAGCTTCGGCTTCCACTTGGGATGTAGCCGATTGCTGTGGGGATTGCGCTGGAACGGCTTGTGCAGCCTGGTAGAAAGGAGAAGTTAGTGTTAGTGGAGCACTTAAAAGATATATGAAATAAGCAAGATTACCTGAACAGCTTCTACTAGCAGTGATGCCGCAGCTGCTCCGACTTCGGCGGTGACTTGAGGATCGGCTATCTCGGTAGCTGGCAAGGATAAAGGAATCAGAGTTTCGGCCGATGCTATCGCCGTTCGGTCAGCCGATCCGATGCGGGCTCGCACTCGACGGCTTGTTGTCTTCGAGGTTGGCCTCTTCGGTGCTCGTTTTGATCGGCCAGTGGCAATATCCTTGATGGTTGGAGCGTGAAAGCCGATGAGTGGATATGGTGTGTAGGGATGGTTGTTCTCTATCGGCCTGCCGCTTCGGCTCCGCATCGGAGGGACTTGGCTTTCAGACTATGAAGATAAATGTGAGTTAATGATAAGATGAAAGTATGGAAAGAGATAGCATTGAAATCGGCTGGGAGAAAGGACATAGCGCTGCATTTGGGTCAATGTTCTCTGGGTCCAGAATGTTGCAATATATTGATGGAGATTTGCAGAAGAGGTGTTGCTTCCATTCTGCCCACCATAATTTAAATTGCTGAGTGGCAAAAGGGGCCACTGACCAGTTGTTCACGTCAATAGTGCTAGAATCTGGCACTAGATCGCACAGCCGATTGTAGTCAAGACTTGTAGTCAGTCCATCTCTTAATTTTGCTTGACCGGCGAAGTAGACCCGAATCGGCAGTTGACCAAAACCAAGTTGCCTTGCTGCGGCCGATGGATTATAGAACTCATATGTAGGAGAGTCCTTTCCAGAGAAGAAGTTGGCTGGCAAAATTCCTGGCTTAATCCGGATATCCATAAGTTCCCTGTCAAAAGTATGAGTGGAGAAATCGTAGCTGATGGGAAGTTCGAAAATCGGCTCTAATGCCTGATATGGATGCCAGCTGACAGTCTCTTCACTGAAACCATTATAGAAGCATCTGAAATATTCAGCTGTGCGGGCAGCAGTGAACTGACAGCCAGGAAAGGCCGATGCCGCCTCTCCAAAAGATCTGCAGTGTCGTCGGACGGTTGGATTCTCCTCTGACTCAATATTGGGGAAAGTTTTGGTCTCTATTCATTGCTGAGAGACCTTGCTCATATATAAATTGAGCCAGAGAGTGATGAACCACCAGGGACCACCAGGGTTCCCGATCGGCTCCCCCTTTGACAGCTTAGTGCCGATTTGGTGCATTAGGTGATAGGCCGATCCCAGCAGATGTTTTCCAAGGGGGATGGCCGATCCTATTGACAGAGCTTCTGCTAAGGCTTGCGTGTTAGAAGAAGGTCCAACTGCTCTGCCACAGAAAAAGTGCTTCTCCAGCCACATCATCAGGAATGCAGTATGCTGTCTCTCTGAAACTGTCCCAGTCTTCATATTTTTGCTGATGTACCCCTTCCATCCGCCGATTCCTTTGGTTTCTAGCCGATGTGATGGCTTAATCAGATAGTTAAAGGGGACATCGGTGGAGGAAATGTCAAGGCCGGTCAACAACAAGACATCGGCCAAAGTTGGGGTCATGGGTCCATGTCCAAAAAGAAACGCATTGAGTGCGTTGGACCAGAAGTAAGAAGCTGCTATGACCAAAGGTTCATTTTTCTCCATCTAGGATAGTGAGAGGTCTATGCATTGGCCGATTTTTTGTTCATCCCACTGAACTCTCCTAGACCTGGCTATTCTTTGGTACCATTCTCTCCAGCTGGGGGTCTCATTCGGCCAGGATCTGAAGGTGCCTACCCACTGATCTAGGTCCATGGGTGATTGCTTGAACGGGACTCTGTGGGTCTCTAGATTGATCAGGTCAGTTGGATCGGGGTTCCCCATGGGGCCTAAGCAGATAAGATCAGGGGATTCCGAAAGAGGGATGGTGATCTGGTGTCTAAATGCCTAAAAGAGGAAGAAAAGGGGAAAAAACTGAGAAAGGATCCGGAAAATACTGGAGCAGTAGAAAAGCAAAAGGGGAAAAATCTCAAGTGATTACCTCCGGGATGAAGATCATCGTTGCCGATGGGGCTGCCAGTGGAGCCGCCGATTGGGCTGCCGCCACTGATGGGATCGCCGATAGAGCCTCCATGGTTTGAGAGGTTGCCGATGGTGACGCCATTGGGAAGTTGAAGCAGATCTCAAGTGAGATTGCCGGAGGGAGCGGTTGGAGATCGAGAGGGCTCGGAGGAAGATGAACAGTGGTTCGCTGGAAGAAGATGCTAGGTTTGTGGGGGAAAGTAGGCGGAGAATGCCAATATTTATGGATAATCCGGGAGAGCAAGGGTAAAGGCGGTATTTTTGCCGCGCCGTCTACACGAATTCCAGGGGAGCGGTCGTTTCGCGTGCTCGGTCCGAGGAAATTGCAATCATTATGCGTAAGACCGCGGGACGGAAGGAGATTTTTACTGCGCCCGTTTCGGAGAAAAGGATTAAAGAAAGAGTTTCAAAGAAAAAGTTATGTTTTACTCCGAAACTGGGGGCATGTGTTGACGCCAGATTTTGACACGTGTTGAATCGGCGTCAGGAGAAGAAGATTGGCCGATGCGGCAGATCTGAAGGCTACAGTAAGGAATCGGCCGATTGAGGTAACAGTTGGAAATCGGTCAATTGGTGATGCAGCTTGCGCCAACAGGTTGGGGCTACATCAGAGGATCCTGGTCAAAAGTTGGTCAACAGAGCGACGGTAATTCGGTCAAGAAACAATTGGAAAAGTCCTGATTGGATTAGGAGACGGCGGCGGAAGATTCTGCGGGAGTCCGTTTCCTTTTTAAAGATATTATAGATATAGTAGTTTTCCTGTTTTAAATAAGATCGTAACAAGTCGTAATCGACCAGGAGTCCTAGTTTTAGGGTATAAATAGGAGTCATCAGGCGGAACTACGGTTAGAGTTGAAGGCGGCGGAGCAGCAGCGGGACGGCGAGTCGACGGATAGGCGGCGACACGGGGCGGCGGCGTTCCTCCGGTGTGCGAATTCCAGCGGTGTGCGATGGTGTGGAGTAGAGGAAAGGGTTAAAGACAGCTCTGGGTGCAAAGCGGGGCTCCGGCGGGATTTTATAGGGGCGGAGTGGCTGGAAAAAGGAAGGCGGCGGCTCACGCGGCGGCCTGCATGTGGCAGAACCACCTGAATTAATCCGGCTCAAGTGTATTAACCATCACCAGTAAGTCAATCTCGGTTAACCTTAGACTTCAAACGGAGTAATCCACTGGTCTGTCGGGTATAACCTCCCAATACAACCACGGTAGGGCGGATCGAATGCCATACATACAAATGCTCATGCGACGATGAGCCCAGAGAATACCACATTCCAGCAAATATTACAACATTAACATAAGTAAATATTACAGGCCAAGTTTGGAGTTTAGAAACCAACTACTTCAATGATCATACTAAGACGTTCTTTAGAGTTTAAGTTGCAGCGGAAAATAAAACAACGAAAGCTACTCGACGATAAGGATGTCTCGATGAAGCCCGTACGAGACATCACTCGGCATTATCTCCGTTGGAGGGGGGCGTATCCCATTCCACCGACCAACCAGGGGGAAGAGTGCAGGGCCAAGTCAAGCTAGCAATCATGTCTTCAAAGGTCTCACCTGAAAACGAGCCACAAGCAAGGCTGAGTATACTAATACTCATCAAGACTTACCCGAGTAGTAGAATCTACTCCACCGACTCTAGATATGCAAGGCTTTTGGCTCAGGGGTTTGTTTTGCCGAAAAGCTTCTACAAGTGGGTCCTTACTTTCAATTTTTAGCTCAAGATTCTAGTTTCGTTAACCATTCTAGATAAGCAGCTATCCAAAAGCATACATGGTGAAGCATTAAATTTTCATCCAACCAGTTCATTCATCCTCATTGTTCCTCTTCTTACTCTATCGGTAAAAATGGTTAAGCAGTCTCAATAGCCATGAGAAACGGACGATTCGAATCGAATTTCTTAACCTTGCAAGGGAAAACCCAAACACACGTCACGTGGTTACTCCCTAGAGTCACACGTGCAACTTTTCCCCTTTCTTTCCGGGTCGTGGATCGTGGCTACCCTCCGAGAGTACAAGAGCCCCACGCCACGGTTCGGCGCCGGGTCGTGACCACTCTCTGCACTCGCCATATGCACATGGGACCGAAGTTCAAAGGGTAGGATGCCGTCCCCTTGCCGGGCCAATCAGGTACTTAAACTAACCGATTCCCATAATCTCGGCATGTGTTTAGTACGTTCAAAGACTTAACCATCACTACCACACCCTGCGGCCTTAGCATTTTTCACTAGACAGACAGGCCTCAATCATAACCATCGTTCCATAGCCCGTCCGTGTCCTTATGATTGCAGCGTGTAGTAGACATTCAACTCCTATTTTCTCGCGAGTGACAGGAAATCACTCGTCTTTTACCGGAGTCTTATTAGCACAGCATTCTATCGAACCTTACATCTAGTTTTCAAGCATGGGTTCCTAACATCATGCAACTAAGTTTTCATTCAACTCATATAAACTTAATGCACAAGCAAAGAGTAATGAGTTGCATAATTAGGAAAGAAATAGGTTATGCTCCGGGGCTTGCCTTCTTGCGAAAGGTTAGCTTGGGGCTCTTCCGAATTTGGGCTCGGGTCTTCAAGAGCTTCAGTTAGATTCACTTGAGCTTCACGCTGCTCACTCTCGGACGCGGGCACCAGCTCGTAAGTTCCGTCGGCGAGAGTCGTCGATTCTACATGAATGCACAAGTTTAAGTCATGGTAATGGTAATCGACATGATTTAAGTGTAATTACTATAGTGGATAGTTTCTGGTCATGAAACTTTGGATTTAGGTACATCTGGGAAATATGTGCTTACTGTAAAATTTTCAGACAATTTCATGTAGCAGATTAATTATGAAAAATATATTACATAGTTGCTGTTAGCCCTTTGCTATTTTTGTACAGAACAAATGGTGCAACATCTGAGTCTAAGATTTTTACAGAGCTTTCATTTAAGCATGCAGGAGCTACTGTAATTTTTGTAGGATTTATTATGCAGTATTCAGAGCATAGAAAATATGACATTACACACCTAGGTTATTCAAGGATTTATTTTTACAGGATCCTACACAGGGTCTTTGTCTATGAAACTTTTTACACAGCAATCTCTACCACAGTGTATCTCCTGGTAAAAATTTGAGAATTTTCCAAGCTAAGATACTATTTCCTTGATTTAATGTATGTTATTAGCACATAAATCAAATAATTAGGTTCCTGTGAGATATAAAGTCTCCCAATTTTCCTCTGGCATCTAGGTACGATTACACCAGCATAGAAAAAGTTTCATCAGGTGATTCATAACCTAACAGCAGGGATAAAAATATTCTACCTAAACATGGTATGAAACTAAGTTTAATAAACAGTGCAGCTATAGATGGATTTTGGGCCTGATCTTTTTACACAGTCCTAAACTTTTAGGGTCAGTACTGATCTACAATAGTGGGTACAAAATAAGTTCATTAAAGCTTCCATTTAAGGTAGAGAAAAATGTGTGGAGAATCTGAGAAACTTTTTGTAACAAAAGTTGTAGAGTTTATTCTAAGGATTCCAGAACAGTTGAGTTTGCATTTTTCTGAATTTTCTACGATTTTATACGAATTTTACAAGTTCACTGAATTTGAATCTAGATTTGAAACTTTCTTTTACAACTGGGTCCTTGAATCTTACGCGCAGACCCTTCCAAAGATTTAAATTCTTGCAATTGGGTCCTCGGGCGGCTCGGGTACGGCGGCCGGCCGAAATTCCGGCGAGGGGCTCGCCGGCGGCGAGGGGTGAGGGTCGGGGAAGGTTCAGGGGTGCGAGGGCTACCTCGTGGGGGTGTTGTTCAGGTGGGGGACGGCCGGGAATAGCTCGCCGGCGTTGGAGCAGAGGCGGCGGCGGCGGTGGCGCGCGTCGACGGCGGTGCTCCGGCGGGCTTGGGGCGGCCTGGTCCGGTCAGCGAGCTTCAATGGCGCGTGGCGAAGCTGCTCAGGGGCTTGGCTTGGACAGAGGAGGTCGGGGTCGAGCTGCCCACGGCGAGCAGGGGCGGCGGAGGTGGCGGCAGCGCGGGCGGCGGCGCTCCGGTGGTTCTGGGCAGCGTTGGGTGGGTCGGCGAGCTTCGGTGTGGTGATGTAGTGGTGGCTGGAGGCTCAATTTGGGCAGTGGGCGGCGGTGGATGGCTGTCCACGGGCGGGCGGCGCTCGGCGGCGGCATTGCGGCGGCGAGGCGTTCGGGCTGCGGTGGCTCGCGCGGGCGGCCGGGGGCGCGGCTTTTATAGGGGCAGGAGGGAGTGGGGGTGTCTGGGCGATGCGCGGGGCTGAGGCATGGCAACGGCGCGGCACTGGCCACGGCGGGCGGCAGCGGGGCGCCGGCGCGGTGTGCGGCGGGCGGGCGCGAGCTACTGGCGGGCGGAGATTTGGCGTGGCAGAGAGGAGATAGTGTGGCGCGCGGAGTGGGGAAGGGGCTGCTGCAGCGGCTCGGGCGGAGGGCAGACGCAGCGACGGGCGGGGCGCGGGAGCCGGGGCGGCACGGCTCGGTGCGGCGGTTGGGCGCGACGGGCGGCGGGGCGGGACGCGGCAGCGGCGTGCGCACGCGCGGGCGCTCACTGGGCAGCGCGGCGTGGGGAGGGGGCAAAGCCGGGCGTGGGGAGTGGCGCGGCGGCCACTGGCCTGGCGCATCGAGCCGTCAGGCGTCGCCGGCCACCTGGCGCGCGGCGGTCGGGCGGGGAGGGGAGAGAAAGGGAGGGCGAGGGCCTGAATGCGAGAATTTGAAAAATTTCAGGGGGCTGGGTGCAAACAGGGCGTTTTCTCCTCTTTCTAATTTGAATTTCAAAAACTTTTGAACATGAAAGTTGTTTAGAATAAAAAGTTCTACAAGTTTGGTTTCAGGCATCATGTTAATTTAAAAATTTCAAATGTATCCAAATGGGCCCAAATTCAATTTAAATTTCAACTTAACTCGTTCTAATTCTTTTCACCCTTTTATTAGTTGGTCAAGCATAGGGTTAGGCTAATGACATTGATCTAGAAATGTAAATTATTAGGGTTGTCACAGCCTTCCCCCCATAACAAGAATCTCGCCCCGAGATTCGGTAATTCTTAGTGTGGGCGTGGGTGCACATACCAGTGGTTGAGATAAGAAACCCAGGGAAATTTTGGTTTAGGTAGCTCTCGGTTTCCCAGGTGGCTTCTTCTTCCGTGTGGTGATTCCATTGTACTTTATACATTCTAATCACTTTCCTCCTGGTCTCTCTTTCTTTTTGATCTAGAATTTTAACTGGGTGTTCGACATACGAGAGGTCGGGTTCCAACGATATTTCCTGTTGTTCCACAATCTCGGTAGGGACTTGAATACACTTCTTGAGTTGAGATACGTGGAAGACATCATGGGTGGCCCTGAGCTGAGGGGGCAGTCGTAATTTGTAGGCTACGGGTCCGCAGCTCTCAATGATTTCGTAAGGACCAACATAACGGAGAGCTAGTTTGCCTTTGATTCCGAATCTTTGCACTCCCTTGGTTGGCGAAACTCGAAGATAGACATGATCACCAACTTTGAACTTTAGGGGCTTTCTCCTTTTGTCAGAATAGCTCTTTTGTCGGGCTTGTGCGGCTTTAAGATTTGCTTGTATTACTTTTACTTTCTCCTCTGCCTCGATTACCAGGTCGGGTCCAATTATTTTACGTTCTCCGGTTTGTGACCAGCTCAGAGGAGTTCGACACCTTCGTCCGTATAGGGCCTCAAACGGTGCCATCTTCAAACTCGTTTGATAGCTATTGTTGTACGAGAACTCTGCTAGGGCTAGGCATTTGTCCCAATTCTTGTCATAGTGAATGACGCAAGCTCTCAGCATGTCTTCAAGAATTTGGTTTACTCTTTCCGTTTGTCCGTCAGTCTGAGGATGGTATGCTGAGCTGCAAATCAGTTTTGTGCCAAGAGACGTTTGCAGTTGTTCCCAAAAGCGTGCTACAAACTGAGGACCACGATCGGAAATAGTTGTCTTAGGTATTCCATGTAGGCAAACAATACGATCGAGGTAAATCTCGGCATATTTCTTGGTAGAATAGGTGGTGGGAAGAAAATGTGCCGTCTTTGTGAGTCTATCCACGATAACCCATATGGAATCGTGTTTCTGGGAAGTGTTTGGTAGTCCAACGATGAAGTCCATACTTATGTCTTCCCATTTCCAGGATGGTATAGGTAACGGTTGTAGTGTACCGGCTACCTTCAAGTGGCTAGCTTTTACTCTCTGGCACGTGTCACATTTTGAGACATACGTAGCAATTTCTCTTTTTATTCTAGTCCACCAGAAGTTTTGCCTTAGGTCCTGATACATTTTGCTACTGCCGGGGTGGATAGAGAATTTGGAAAGGTGTGCCTCATCAAGAATTTGCTTGCGGAGTTCACGATTCTTCGGAACGACTATATGACTTTCGAACCATAGGACTCCCTTATGGTCCTGGCGGAAACATTTATACTTCTCCTCTCCTAGAGAGAGTTTTTGTTTGATGATCTTAATTCCTTCATCATGTAGTTGTGCCATGACGATTTGGTCGTGAAGAGTGGGCTCAACTGAGATGTGATCCAGAGTGCCTTGGGAAACTATTTCCATATTAAGCTTCCTCATTTCTGCACACAATGTCTCATGGTAGGATTCCATGGATAAGCAATGGCAATGGGACTTGCGGCTTAGTGCATCTGCGACTACATTAGCCTTGCCGGGGTGATAGTGTACTTCAAGGTCATAATCCTTGATTAATTCTAGCCATCTTCGTTGTCTCATATTCAGATCGGCTTGTGTGAAGATATACTTGAGGCTCTTATGATCCGTGTAGATATTGCACTGTGTACCCATGAGATAGTGCCTCCATATCTTCAGAGCGTGAATGACGGCTGCAAGCTCAAGATCATGAGTGGGATAATTCTGTTCGTGGGGCCGAAGGGCTCGTGAGGCATATGCAATCACTCGATTCTCTTGCATAAGCACACATCCTAGACCAGTACCTGATGCGTCACAATACACATCGAATGACTTGGTATTATCGGGTTGAGCTAACACTGGTGCAGTAGTCAGATACTCTCTGAGAGTGTGGAAAGCTTCTTCACATTTCTCATCCCATACAAACTTTACTTCCTTCTTTAACAGTTCAGTCATGGGCTTAGCAATTCGAGAGAAATCCGGGATGAAGCGACGGTGGTAACCGGCTAAGCCGAGAAAACTGCGAATCTGATGAACGGAGGTAGGGGGTTTCCAATCCATCACCTCTTGTACCTTGCTGGGGTCAACAGCTATGCCTTCGCTGGAGATCGTGTGACCTAAGAACTTTACAGTATCCGACCAGAATTCACACTTCGAAAACTTAGCATAGAGCTGATGGTCTCTTAGACGTTGAAGAACAATGTGCAGGTGCTTTGCATGCTCTTCCTCATCCTTGGAATAGATAAGGATGTCGTCGATGAACACTACGACGAATTTGTCCAGTTCGGGCATGAATACCGAATTCATGAGATACATGAAATAGGCAGGGGCGTTGGTGAGTCCAAAGGACATGACCAAAAACTCATATAGTCCATATCGTGTGGAGAAGGCAGTCTTAGGGATATCGCACGGGCGAATCTTGATCTGATGATATCCCGAACGAAGATCAATCTTTGAGAAGACTCTGGCTCCAGCTAATTGATCGAAGAGTACATCGATATGGGGAAGTGGGTTATTATTCTTAACAGTTACCGCATTGAGAGGTCGGTAGTCAACGCATAACCTCAAACTGTCATCCTTCTTCTTTACGAATAGGGCTGGACATCCCCAAGGTGACGGGCTAGGGCGAATGAATCCTTTGTCCCGTAGTTCTTGGAGTTGAATTTTCAGCTCTGCCAATTCCTTAGGGGGCATCCTATATGGTCTCTTGGATATAGGTGCAGTGCCGGGTTGTAGTTCAATGATAAACTCAATATCCCTATCCGGTGGCATTCCCGGTAAGTCATCCGGAAAAACATCGGCATACTCGTTGACCACAGGAATATCCTCTAGCTTAAGTCCTTCCATCTTGTAAGCACAGGAATTCGTGCAATCTAGGAATGGTAGGTAAAGGGTAGTGGCTCCGTGACTAGGTGAATTTATCTCAACGGCTCGGGAAGAAAGGTCCAGTGTGACCCCATGCATAGTCATCCAGTTCTTTCCCAAAATAATATCCATGCCGTCAAGAGGTAAAAGGACAAGGTCTGTGTCGATGGTTTTACTACCCAACTTGACTGGTACTTGTCTGATCATTTGGTTTGAAGCAATTTTACCACCCGGTGTTGATATCATATATGACCCTTTGGTGTGACAAACATTCAAGCCTACTTTTGCACCGAATTTTGCACTTATGAAACTATGCGATGCACCAGAATCCAATAATATAACTGCAGGCTTGTTATGGATAGAGAATGTACCCGACATCACTGGGGCTCCTTCAGGAAGCTCTGCAAGCGTGGTGAAGTTAATCCGTCCTTGCTTGACTTGCAGGGTCTGTCTCTTGCCCCTGTTCTTGTTGTTGGGGTTGGATCCCTGACCTTGGTTGGGCGGTCCAGACTGAGGGCATTCTCGTGCGAAGTGGTTAGAACTCCCGCATTTGAAACATCGGTTCGCGGGGCTGGGTCGAAGAGATTGTTGCAGAGTGGGCCTCGGACCGTTCTGTGGAGGCATCGGGGGTCGTACCGTGCCTGGCTGCTGTGGGGGCCTGATAATCCAACGCCCTGGCTGAGGGGCCCTAGGTGGAGCTGTGGGTGCGGCATTTTGCACGATGCGATACCTTGGTGGTTGGGCACTTGACGGTCCAGCGGGTGCCTTTCTCTTCTTCTCTGCCCGGTGTGCCATGATACAGTCTTCCTGAGTGATGGCCATATTGACCAATTCGTTGTAGGTGTCAGCCCTGGCTAGGTTCAGACGTTCCTTAAGCTTGGTATTCAGACCTCGGCGGAAACGATCACGCTTCTTGGCATCCGTATCAGCGTGATAGCCCGCATACTGGCATAAGTTGTTGAACGCCTGGGCGTACTGCAGCACGGTGCGGGTGCCCTGGGTAAGTGCCAGGAACTCATTCAGCTTCCTCTCCATGAGACCCTCGGGAATATGATGTGCCCGGAATGCGGTCTTGAATTCCTCCCAGGTGACCATGTGATCAGCGGGGAGCATAGCAAAATAGTGGTCCCACCACAGACGAGCGGTACCGCGAAGCTGTTGCGCGGCAAAACGAGCTTTGTTGGCCTCTGAGCATGGGGCCACAAGTAGCGTGAACATGGATTCAATGGTGCGAATCCATGCATCTGCGTCCAGGGGTTCCTCGGTCTTATGGAACAAGGGCGGCTGGGTCCCCAGGAAATCCGTGTATCCTGCAGCTTGGGGTTGGTGAGCATTGTGCCCACCCCTCTGCTGGTGCTGTCCTTGCACGATCTGACGCAGCAGTTCGGTTTGAGCGGCCATCACTTCCACCAAACTGGGCGGGGGTGGTGGCGATTGTCGCGAGCGGCTGCCACCGGCTCCAAAACCCTCGGGGTTGCCACGTGTTGATCCAACCATCTGAAACGTGAAAGGTTACCATTAGCAACGCGATCCATATTACTTCCTCGATTCATAAATGATTGGTGTAGTCAAAGACTTCCGAATTCACAGCTAGAAGTCTGGACAGAATCTCTGTTTGCTACGAGAAAAATCATAGCTTGTTGTGGGTCCATCTAAAACATCTCATACTCTGGCAGTAGTCAAAGAATTTAGGAATGCACCACTTTGATATTTAACTTCGGCGCTAGAACTATGGCTAAGGTGGTCGAAGGGCTCGTCCTTTGCCTTACTGTCTTAGCTGTTTTTCAGCAGATTGATCGGTACTGTTTCGCCTATAACTTAAACTAGCGAGGTCCAACGATGCTGAATTTTTGTGAGAACCACGATCACAAAATTTAGCACAAGTTTGGTATTCAACTCACAGCTCAAAAATGTAAGGAAACATGGATAAAATTTCCGACAAGTTTCAGCGATTGTGGATTTCATCGTTTTCCAACTTACAACGAAATCACCCAAGTTTATCGCTGTTCCTTACATGCTGAGGGTATTCACATGGTTCAGTTGTACCCATCACAAAAGAGTTACTCAACTCCTAGTTAGCCTATTACAACACTTGCAAAAAGTTAGGCTACCCTATTGAGGAGTATGTGCAAAAGTCCTCCTAGGTCGTCATCTAGAAGTCATCCAAGTCGTTGACGGACGACTCGCTGTGAGCAGGAGAGTGAGCTCCCATCTGAGGTGCCTGTGGTACCTCACCCTCGAAATCCATACCGGAAATACCATCAATCTCCTGTGGCTCCTCCTCATCTTCCTCCATGTCCTCCTCATGGGGATGGTCATTCTGATCATGGTGCCACCGAATGTGCTCATTAGCATCCTCCAACTCAAGGCTCAGATCATGGAGCTGCTCCTCCAACTGTGCTATCGTGGCATCTCTCTCACCCATGAGAGTGTCCTGCTCCTGAATTTGGCCCTCAAGTTGGCCAGCTCCTTAATCTGCTCATCCCTGGTATCTGCCATCATGTGGTAGGCCTGAGCAAGATCAGTGAGCTGCTCAAGCGCCTGACTCTGGAGAGTCTGAAGTCGGTAGAGTGCACTCATGCACCGCACGGAGGTATGAATAGTTTCATGGGCGTGAAAGTCTACCAAGTACTGTGCGTGCTGCACCCTGTTGAGCCAAAAGGGGTCGTTGTCCTGGGCAGCAGGAAACAAACCAATGGGAGTGAGTGTGACAACCTCGGGACGCTGCGCACAGAAAGTGGTGAGCGCCCTCATGGCTGCAAGCTCCCAAGTATAGGCCAAACGGCGACCAACAGCCTCAAGCTCCAAGGCGGCCCACTCCGGGTGTAGCGGGTGCGGAAAGATAGTCACGTTGACACGGCACTGGGTAACTCCATTCTCTGCAAACTCCAGTCCGGCGTAACGTGGGGGAATTAGATAGCCCGCGGTACGCAGAACATCCCACAAAATAGAGGGAAAGCCCTCCCAGTGGAGACACTGCGAGTGTATGCGTCCATCCTCATCCACCATCATAGCAACAGGCTCGGCCATCTGAACAAAAGATCAAATGGAGTGAGATAGCGAAAAACTGTGATCAGCACAAGGACAGATTCCGTATAGTGTGCAAAGATAACCATAACTTCCACAGTTCTAATCCAAAAATTCTCAAATTTCACCGGATCACTCCTAAGGTATTTGTGAACAACTTTGCTAGTCAACTCCAGAGCTAGATAGGTCTCTAAGATGGTCTTTCTTTTCAGGTTTTACCTCTCTGTCCACCCAGAATTTTCAGTGAACAGAGGGCTAGAGTTTCGTGCACCAGGGAAAATCTACCCAGCCAAAATTTACCAAATCTTAATAGAAGCTTCCTGGGTAAATTTGGAACAGGTTTTGTGTTGTGCTCTTTTGCAGAAAACCGCAGGAAGGGGGCCTAAAATTTTAAGAGTCAGAAGTGCTTATTCTGGACAGAATTCTGACGTTCCAAGGTTTCTGTCATTTCTCACTATCCATAAGTTCAGAATTTTTCATTTTTGAACAGAAGATAGAACAAAAAATTTGGAACAATTCTTTCAACATGAACTTTACCAGAAAAGGTCATTTTCTTTGGTCAATAAATCTCTCTTTTCGGTCATGGCAGATTTGTGACAGATTCGCTAGATAGTCCTTATGCAAACCACGCTTAGATACGCAAGAACCTTACAACTCTCATACAACGCATTTTTCCATTTCAGATATATATGGTCATGATGCATGCACGTCCTATTCGTCCTCACAAAATAAAATAATCGCCAAATACTTTTGGTCTTACGAAGATAGTCTCGGTGGCATACACAATACGGCTCTCACTATAATAGCTAGTCGAGTCTTTCTAATCGTTCCTTAACTTATCGTAATCGCGGTTAGCGTACCTGCAGAAGATTGACAAAGCATACATATATATTTGAAGAACCTTTCATGCCAGCACTCATGAAAGCGTCCGTATTCATTACCGTTTACTTATAGAAACGATATCTGTACAATTTCCGCCGTACAGACGACGTTAACATACGCTATCGAGATAGCGTATTCACGGGGTTACCGTCATGAGACGGGGGTATGAACAGCGATCGCCATACCCTGCGCCAAACCTTCTACTCCCAATATGTTCAACGAACAGTTGGCATATTGGCAGCACCTCAAGTAAGCCACTGCTTGAGGGCAGCGTTCGGTTCGCATCACCGACAGGAAGGCCAAGCTCCCTTAGTTGGCTGAGGATCCTTACCTTCTTACCTCAGCGATGAGTGCGTCGTTACAGAATTTAAGGTCGGTTGTGCATGAAAGTAAGTTTTGACAGAAAGTAATGTGCTGGAAGTCAGTCGATAATATTTCATAAGTTAGATAGCCACCTAGTAACTTTCCCATAATCCCTTAGGGCTTTACGAACTAGGCACCATCCTTAACGCACCAACGTATTTCGCAACACATCCTTCTAGTCAAGTTTTAGTAAACGAGTTTTTAAGGCTTGTCGCATTCTCTGGCGTATGTATTTTGGCTCTGGCGCCAGCTGTTGCCAGCTGTGGCACCAGCTACGGCTCTGATACCAGCTGTGGCAGAACCACCTGAATTAATCCGGCTCAAGTGTATTAACCATCACCAGTAAGGCAATCTCGGTTAACCTTACACTTCAAACGGAGTAATCCACTGGTCTGTCGGGTATAACCTCCCGATACAACCACGGTAGGGCGGATCGAATGCCATACATACAAATGCTCATGCGACGATGAGCCCAGAGAATACCACATTCCAGCAAATATTACAACATTAACATAAGTAAATATTACAGGCCAAGTTTGGAGTTTAGAAACCAACTACTTCAATGATCATACTAAGACGTTCTTCAGAGTTTAAGTTGCAGCGGAAAATAAAACAACGAAAGCTACTAGACGATAAGGATGTCTCGATGAAGCCCGTACGAGACATCACTCAGCATTATCTCCGTTGGACGGGGGTGTATCCCATTCCACCGACCAACCAGGGGGAAGAGTGCAGGGCCAAGTCAAGCTAGCAATCATGTCTTCAAAGGTCTCACCTGAAAACGAGCCACAAGCAAGGCTGAGTATACTAATACTCAGCAAGACTTACCCGAGTAGTAGAATCTACTCCACCGACTCTAGATATGCAAGGCTTTTGGCTCAGGGGTTTGTTTTGCCGAAAAGCTTCTACAAGTGGGTCCTTACTTTCAATTTTTAGCTCAAGATTCTAGTTTTGTTAACCATTCTAGATAAGCAGCTATCCAAAAGCATACATGGTGAAGCATTAAATTTTCATCCAACCAGTTCATTCATCCTCATTGTTCCTCTTCTTACTCTGTGGGTAAAAATGGTTAAGCAGTCTCAATAGCCGTGAGAAACGGACGATTCGAATCGAATTTCTTAACCTTGCAAGGGAAAACCCAAACACACGTCACGTGGTTACTCCCTAGAGTCGCACGTGCAACTTTTCCCCTTTCTTTCCGGGTCGTGGATCGGGGCTACCCTCCGAGAGTACAAGAGCCCCACGCCACGGTTCGGCGCCGGGTCGTGACCACTCTCTGCACTCACCATATGCACATGGGACCGAAGTTCAAAGGGTAGGATGTCGTCCCCTTGCCGGGCCAATCAGGTACTTAAGCTTACCGATTCCCATAATCTCGACATGTGTTTAGTACGTTCGAAGACTTAACCATCACTACCACACCCTGCGGCCTTAGCATTTTTCACTAGACAGACGGGCCTCAATCGTAACCATCGTTCCATAGCCCGTCCGTGTCCTTATGATTGCAGCGTGTAGTAGACATTCAACTCCTATTTTCTCGCGAGTGACAAGAAATCACTCGGCTTTTACCGGAGTCCTATTGGCACAGCATTCTATCGAACCTTACATCTAGTTTTCAAGCATGGGTTCCTAACATCATGCAACTAAGTTTTCATTCAACTCCTATAAACTTAATGCACAAGCAAAGAGTAATGAGTTGCATAATTAGGAAAGAAATAGGTTATGCTCCGGGGCTTGCCTTCTTGCGAAAGGTTAGCTTGGGGCTCTTCCGAATTTGGGCTCGGGTCTTCAAGAGCCTCAGTTAGATTCACTTGAGCTTCACGCTGCTCACCCTCGGACGCAGGCACCAGCTCGTAAGTTCCGTCGGTGAGAGTCGTCGATTCTACATGAATGCACAAGTTTAAGTCGTGGTAATGGTAATCGACATGATTTAAGTGTAATTACTATAGTGGATAGTTTCTGGTCATGAAACTTTGGATTTAGGCACATCTGGGAAATATGTGCTTACTGTAAAATTTTCAGACAATTTCATGTAGCAGATTAATTATGAAAAATATATTACATAGTTGCTGTTAGACCTTTGTTATTTTTGTACAGTACAAATGGTGCAACATCTGAGTCTAAGATTTTTACAGAGCTTTCATTTAAGCATGCAAGAGCTACTGTAATTTTTGTAGGATTTATTATGCAGTATTCAGAGCATAGAAAATATGACATTACACACCTAGGTTATTCAAGGATTTATTTTTACAGGATCCTACACAGGGTTTTTGTCTATGAAACGTTTTACACAGCAACCTCTACCAGAGTGTATCTCCTGGTAAAAATTTGAGAATTTTCCAAGCTAAGATACTATTTCCTTGATTTAATGTATGTTATTAGCACATAAATGAAATAATTAGGTTCCTTTGAGATATAAAGTCTCCCAATTTTCCTCTGGCATCTAGGTACGATTACACCAGCATAGAAAAAGTTTCATCAGGTGATTCATAACCTAACAGCAGGGATAAAAATATTCTACCTAAACATGGTATGAAACTAAGTTTAATAAACAGTGCAGCTAGAGATGGATTTTGGGCCTGATCTTTTTACACAGTCCTAAACTTTAAGCAACTAACTTACTGTCCAATATTTAGGGTCAGTACTGATCTACAACAGTGGGTACAAAATAAGTTCATTAAAGCTTCCATTTAAGGTAGAGAAAAATGTGTGGAGAATCTGAGAAACTTTTTGTAACAAAAGTTGTAGAGTTTATTCTAAGGATTCCAGAACAGCTGAGTTTGCATTTTTCTGAAGTTTCTACGATTTTATACGAATTTTACAAGTTCACTAAATTTGAATCTAGATTTGAAACTTTCTTTTACAACTGGGTCCTTGAATCTTACGCGCAGACCCTTCCAAAGATTTAAATTCTTGCAATTAGGTCCTCGGGCGGCTCGGGTACGGCGGCCGGCCAAATTCCGACGAGGGGCTCGCCGGCGGCGAGGGGTGAGGGTCGGGGAAGGTTCAGGGGTGCGAGGGCTACCTCGTGGGAGTGTTGTTCAGGTGGGGGACGGCCGGGAATAGCTCGCCGGCGTTGGAGCAGATGCGGCGGCGGCGGTGGCGCGCGTCGACGGCGGTGCTCCGGCAGGCTTGGGGCGGCCTGGTCCGGTCAGCGAGCTTCAGTGGCGCGTAGGGAAGCTGCTGAGGGGCTTGGCTTGGACGGAGGAGGTCGGGGTCGAGCTGCCCACGGCGAGCAGGGGCGGCGGCGGCGGCGGCAGCGCGGGCGGCGGCGCTCCGGTGGTTCTGGGCGGCGTTGGGTGGGTCGGCGAGCTTCGGTGTGGTGATGTAGTGGTGGCTGGAGGCTCAATTTGGGCAGTGGGCGGCGGTGGATGGCTGTCCACGGGCGGGCGGCGCTCGGCGGCGGCAATGGCGGCGGTGAGGCGTTCCGGCTGCGGTGGCTCGCGCGGGCGGCCGGGGGCGTGGCTTTTATAGGGGCAGGAGGGAGTGGGGGTGTCTGGGCGATGCGCGGGGCTGAGGCACGGCAACGGCGCAGCACTGGCCACGGCGGGCGGCAGCGGGGCGCCGGCGCGGCGTGCGGCGGGCGGGCGCGAGCTACTGGCGGGCGGAGATTTGGCGTGGCAGAGAGGAGATAGTGTGGCGCGCGGAGTGGGGAAGGGGCTGCTGCAGCGGCTCAGGCGGAGGGCAGACGCAGCGACGGGCGGCGCGCGGGAGCCGGGGCGGCACGGCTCGGTGCGGCGGTTGGGCGCGACGGGCGGCGGGGCGGGACGCGGCAGCGGCGTGCGCACGCGCGGGCGCTCACTGGGCAGCGCGGCGTGGGGAGGGGGCAACGCCGGGCGTGGGGGAGTGGCGCGATGGCCACTGGCCTGGCGCTTCGCGCCGGTCAGGCGTCGCCGGCCACCTGGCGCGCGGCGGTCGGGCGGGGAGGGGAGAGAAAGGGAGGGCGAGGGCCTGAATGCGAGAATTTGAAAAATTTCAGGGGCTGGGTGCAAATAGGGCGTTTTCTCCTCTTTCTAATTTGAATTTCAAAAACTTTTGAACATGAAAGTTGTTCAGAATAAAAAGTTCTACAAGTTTGGTTTCAGGCATCATCTCATTTGGCTTATGGTTTGAAAGTTAATTTAAAAATTTCAAATGTGTCCAAATGGGCCCAAATTCAATTTGAATTTCAACTTAACTCGTTCTAATTCTTTTCACCCTTTTATTAGTTGGTCAAGCATAGGGTTAGGCTATTGACATTGATCTAGAAATGTAAATTATTAGGGTTGTCACACTGCGAAGGAAAGGGGCGAATCGGCGGCCAGTAAGGCATACAGCATCGCGGGGAAGGAAGGAGAGACGCGGGCGACGGCGCGGAGTCGATCCGGACTCGAGGTGAGGAAGGAAAAAGGGAGGGGATGGAGCGCGGCGGAGAAAGGAAACAGAGGAGCGGGAGCGGTGAGGAGTAAGAAGAAAGGAAAGAAGAGAGAAGGTGCTGACAAGCGGGTCCCAGCTATCGGTGGGAGAGGGTAAAGGAGAGTGAGCGATTTGGGCTGCTGAGTTGGGCCGGCTGAGTTGGGACGCGGGGAAAAGAAAAGGAGAAGAGAAAGAATGGGCCAACTGGACTGGGCCGCGAGTAGAGGACAAAAGAAAGAAGGAGAAGAGAAAGAAGTTTGGGCTGGCCTGAAAGAAAAGAGTGGGAGAAAAAGAAAAGAAAGAAAGATGCATGCACAATTTCATTTTGTAACTTTTATAAAAATATTTTTTAAAATTTTAATTCCTATATTTTCGGGTGTTACAAAACCTACCCCCCTTAAAGAGAATCGCGTCCTCGAGATTAGGAAAGATTAGGGAATAGCTGAGGGAATTCTGCACTCAGTTCATCTTCTCTTTCCCAAGTAGCCTCATCCTCTGAGTGGTGACTCCACTGTACATTGCACATTTTGATCACTTTATTCCGAGTACCCCTCTGAGTTGTTTCCAAGATTCTAACCGGATGCTCTGCATAAGTCAAATCTTCTTGTACATTGAGTTCCTCCAACGGTAACTGCTCCTCAGGCACTCTCAAATATTTCTTTAACTGTGATACAAGAAACACATCATGGACATCTGACAATCGTGCCGGTAACTCCAATTGATATGCCACTTCACCTTTCCTTTCCAGAATCTGAAAAGGACCAATATAATGTGGTGACAACTTTCCTTTCACTTTGAATCTACGTAAACCTCTGATGGGTGATACCTTCAAATACACAAAATCTCCAACTTCAAATGTCAATTCCCTTCTTCATGTATCAGCATAACTTTTCTGTATCTCCAACTTCAAATGTCAATTCCCTTCTTCATGTATCATCTGGACTTGTCTATCTGCTTCTTGAAGAATCTCTGGTCCAAAAACCTGACTTTCTCCTGTCTGATTCCAATACAATGGTGTCCTGCATTTTCTCCCATATAATGCTTCAAAATGGGGCCATCTTGAGACTTGCTTGATAACTGTTATTGTAGGAGAACTCTGCATATGGCAAGCTTTTATCCCAACTACCTCCATGCTTGAGGGCACATGCTGTCAACATGTCTTCTAATACTTGATTCGTTTGCTCAGCCTGACCGTCTGTTTGTGGATGATATGCGGAACTGAAATTGAGCTTTGTATCCATGGATTCATGTAATTTCTGACAGAAACGCGACATGAACTGAGTACCTCGATCAGACACTATCTTCTTTGGGACACCATGCAGACACACAATCCGTGACATGTACAGTTCTGCTAACTTGGCTCCAGTGTAGGTTGTTTTGACCAGGATGAAATGTGCGACTTTTGTCAATCTGTCCACAATAACCCATATCGAGTCGTAACCATCACGAGTACGGGGTAACCCTACAATGAAATCCATACCAATCTCTTCCCATTTCCATTCAGGTACTTTCAATGGCTGAAGTAAACCTGCTGGTCTCTGGTGTTCTGCTTTCACTCTCTGGCACACATCACACAAAGCCACGTGAGTTGCTATGTCTCTTTTCAAACCATACCACCAGTACCTTTCTTTCAAGTCTTGATACATCTTGGTCCTTCCAGGATGAATGGAATAAGCAGAATCATGTGCCTCCTTCAAAATGAGTTCACGAAGGTGATCCATTTCAGGTACACAGATCCTCTTTCTGAACCAAACAGTTCATTGTTCATCTTCGGTGAAATCCTTAGTCTTGCCTAAACCAATTTGATTCTTGATCTCTTTGATCTTAGCATCTGTCAACTGTCCTTTTCTGATCTCTTGTTCTAATGTCGGTTCCATCTCCATAGTCATGGCGTCCGCTTGTGTGACAATTCCCAAGTTAAAACATGCCATCTCCCAACATAATTCCTGAGGCATTAATCGAGCAATCATCCTATTAGCTTGTCCTTTCCGGCTTAGGGCGTCTACCACAACATTTGCCTTGCCAGGATGATACTGAATATCCAAATCATAGTCTTTAATTAATTCTAGCCATCTGCGTTGTCTTAGGTTAAGATCCTGTTGCGTGAAGATGTACTTCAGACTCTTATGGTCCGTGAAGATCTGACACTTGTTTCCGATCATGTAGTGCCTCCAAATCTTCAATGCGTGCACGACGGCAGCCAATTCCAAATCATAGGTAGGATAGTTCTGCTCATGCTTTCTCAACTGTCTTGAAGCATAGGCCACAACTTTGCCTTCTTGCATTAACACACATCCAAGTCCCATCCGAGAAGCATCGCAATACACATCAAACCCTTTGTGGATATCCGGCATTATCAACACAGGAGCAGTGGTCAATCTTGTTTTCAGCTCTTCAAAACACTTCTGGCATGTAGCATCCCACTTAAATTCTTTCCCTTTTTCCAACAAGGAAGTCATGGGTTTCACAATCTTTGAGAATCCCTCAATAAATCGGCGGTAGTAACCTGCAAGTCCGAGGAAACTTCTGATTTCAGGCACAGTCTTCGGTGGATTCCAATTCAGAACATCCTGAACTTTACTTGGGTCTACTGCAATTCCTCCATCTGTGATAACATGTCCAAGGAAAGAAACTTCTCTCAACCAAAAATCACATTTGCTCAGCTTGACATATAACTAATTCTCACGGAGTTTCTGTAACACTATCCTCAAGTGCTCTCCATGTTCTTCCTCGTTTTGTGAATACACCAAGATGTCATCAATGAACACAACCACAAACTTGTCAAGATATTCCATGAAAACCTTGTTCATCAGGTACATGAAGTATGCTGGAGCGTTGGTCAATCCAAATGACATCACAGTAAACTCGTACAGACCATATCTGGTAGTGAAGGCTGTATTGGGTATATCCTCTGGTCGGATCCTTAACTGATGATAGCCTGATCTCAGATCAATCTTGGAGAAAACCTTGGCACCTCTCATCTGATCAAACAAATCTTCAATCCTGGGCAGTGGATACTTATTCTTGATCGTCACATCATTCAGCGACCTGTAGTCTACACACATCCTTCTGCTGCCATCCTTCTTATCGACAAAGATCACGGGTGCTCCCCACGGGGACGAGCTAGGACGGATAAATCCCTTAGCTAACATTTCTTCTATTTGTTTTTTTAGCTCACTTAGATCCTTAACATCCATTCTATAGGGTCTTTAATAGATAGGTGCGGTACCAGGCAAAAGATCAATACTGAACTCAATGTCACGAACAGGTAGCATACCTGGTAAATCTTCCGGGAAGACGTCGAGGTACTCACAGACAACTCTGATATCTTCTAGAGGCATTCCCTTCATTTGGTTCACTGTCCCAACTCCACTAGGTGAAGCTGATGCACAAACTCTACTTTATCTCCTTGAGGGCTGGTTAAGAGCACCGACCTCTTGCGACACTGAATGACACCATCACATCCTGATAACCAATCCATTCCGAGGATCACATCAATGCCGCTAGTCTTTAGGACTATTAGGTTGGCTAGGAATTCTACTCCCATAATATTCATATTGACCCTCGGCCATGAGTGACTAGCTTTCAATTCCTTGCCCGGGGAACTTACTATAAATATTTGTTTCATAGGGCTCATTGGTAAATTATGCCTTGTGGCGAATTGCTCAGTAATGAATGAATGTGATGCTCCACAGTCAAATAAAACTGATGCAGGTTTAGAATTAACAAGGAACGTACCGAGCACAACATCGGGAGCCTCTTCAGCTGTTTCTGCAGCCACATGATTCACCTTTCCTCGCACGTAGTTCTGTTGACCTCTATTGCCCAATGGTGTCTGGTTGCTATTGCGCGGCTGCTGCTGCTGAGGAGTCTGCCTCTGCCCACTGTTCCTTTGATTCTGAGGAGTCTGCATGTTACGCTACGGGCAGTTGTTAGCATAATGATCCAGTTCTCCACATTTGAAACAGCCGTTGGGTTGGACCGGTGTGACTGGGTTGTTGGTCCGCACTGGTGCACCTGTGGCATAGCCTGAACGGTACGATTGCGGATTGGAGTTGCGCTGAGTCTGCTGGTTGAAGCGTTGAGGCTGCTGTGGAGTTCATTGATTTTGTTGACTCTGCGGATATCCTCCGCCTTGTCCTCCAAAGAGCGACTGAAATCCCTGGGGTGTGCTGTAGCGGGGACGAGTGTTGCTGCTGGATTGTTCCTGGGACTGAAGTTTTCGCTTGTGTTCCCCAAGCTCCTTGCGCTTGCTCTCCAGACCAATAGCTTTGTCTAGCAGAGTCTGGAAGTTTGGAAAGGTGTGACTGTGCAGCTGATAGTTGAGCGGCCCTATCAGACCTTCCAAGAAGCGCTCCTGCCTATTTGCGTCACTATCCACCTCATGGGGTGCGTATCGAGACAACTGAGTGAATTTTCCCCGGTACTCGCTGACAGTCATGCTGCCTTGCTTCAGGGATAGGAATTCCTTCTGCTTGAGCTTCATTAGTCCTGCTAGAATATGGTGGCTGTGGAAGTTGGTTCATTAGTCCCAGATGATAGTGTTGGCATTGGCGTGGGCAGCAGTGAAAGCATTCCACCAATCAGCGGCTGCACCTTCCAGACGTCCTGCAGCATACAGGACCCTTTCACTTTCACTGCATTGCGTGATGTCCAGCTTCTTAGTGATGACCTTCAACCAATCATCAGCATCCAAGGGGTCCACTGAGTGAGAAAAGGTAGGGGGTGGTGGCTCATGAATTCTCTATGCTTGTCTCTTGGTGGCTGGTTTTGCTGCGGCGCTTGCTGATTCTGCTGAGCTTGTATGTTCTGGATGGTGGCAGTGAGGTTCTGCAACACCTGCATGTGTGCTGCCAAGAATTGCTCCACTGTTGGGTTGGGTGGTGGTGGCAACTGACTCTGTCGGTTTACTACGTGAGCACGCCTAGTGCTAGGGATATCCTGCCTTCCACCTGTCGTGGTGTTTACCATCTAACCGTTAGAGAATAAACCCAGGATAAGACAGGTGTACTTGGCATAGGTAGATAGAAGATAAGATCTTAACAAAATATGGATTTATAAGGACTCCAACTTATATTAATGGATAGACTAAAGCAAGCAATTCTTAAAGCACTCAAAGCAAACATTTGTTCTCAAGCAATCATTATCACTTTAAGAGATACTAGCCTAAGAGCCAAGATGCCTATTCCTCGGGGCGAGTTATGGAGCCGGGTTCGCCGCGGCGAAGCTTCTTGCAGGGCGGTGACAGGGCGGGGAAACGGGGTTCATCCAGCTGTGGTGGCGGCGGCACCCTTCCTTCAAGTCGGGCCTCCAGTATGCGGATCCTGTCATGGGCCTCCAATAGCTTGTCCTGAGTATCGTCCAGCTTAGTGACAACGCTTTCCAGCTCATTGTTGAGAGCGACAGTGACTCGAGCAAGAGTGTTGAGGCGGTCTTCATCATCTCCACCCAGAGTAATCAAAGTCTCTTCAGTTCCACTGAGGCGGCGAGGAAGGTGGCGATACTCCGTGTTCTGAAGCTCCTGGCGGTAGGTGTGGCAGATGGACCACAGAGCTCTCCTGGCGGCGCTGTTGACGGTGGCGTCGTGTGCAGCGAGAGTAGTGGTGCCGATATGGACGTGGGTGAGGTAGTAGTTGCCGAGCGCAAGGTCGATGTAGTGGTGCGTGTGGTATTAGGGTCTCACGTGGTTGCCCAACTCTTGCAGAACACCTTGTAGCACCATAGACAAGAGACCGAGCTCTCTGTCCGAAGTGCAAACACAGCAGAGTTGCCTCGTCCCTGGAGGATCATCACCCTGATCGTCATTGTCTTCATTGTTGTCGTTGTCCTCGTCATCATCTCTTCCATCATCAATACCCTCGGAGTTACCCGGGCTTCCTCCAGCGGCGACCGGTGCTGGAGCTGGAGCTGGAGCAGGGACAACTGGGGGAGGTAGCGGTGCTTCAACAACTGGTGATGCCGGCGGTGTGAACTGATTCCCTTCTTCATCAATCGCCATGATGCGGCCATCATCAACATCCACAAAGTAGTAGGCCTCCGCGGGTTCCTCCTCCATAGCTTCCTCCTCTTCAACAGGGGCTGGAACTGGGGCGGGATGAGCTGGCTCAGCTGGGGCAATGTAGTCTGGTAAGTCCTGGCCATCTGACAGAGCGGGGGAAAACTCAGAATATTATTTTTTTGAAATAAAATAATAGAAGGTTTATGTAAACATAAGTTTTTATGCGGAAATATCAAATAAACACAAAGAAATTTTTGATCCTGACATGGTTTGCTAGAAGATAAATTCTTAATTTCGACCATTTCTAACTAGCCTAGCGTCCTACAGTCAACATAGCTCTGATACCAATTCTGTCACACCCGATTCTAGAAAGAACCAGATGCATCTCATATGTGCGCTAGGATCATGTTCACACATATATGGTAGACGAAAAGTGTAATATATCAAAGACAATGCTCAAAAAGTAACTAAATAAAGTATTTAACCATATTACACTCCGAATAAAAGAGACACAGAGGTCTTTAAACGATACACCGATATACCCTATACGAAGTCTGCAACAACTCCGTCTTCCACAGGCGATGACTGGTGAACGCAAGGCCTAGAACTCCTCGAAGTCGTCGAAGTTCTCCTCTTCAAAGTTCTCTTCTGAATAGCACGGGGCAAGGGTGAGTACTCTTATGGTTGTGTTGACGCCAGATTTTGACACGTGTTGAATCGGCGTCAGGAGGAGAAGATTGGCCGATGCGGCAGATCTGAAGGCTACAGAAAGGAATCGGCCGATTGAGGTAACAGTTGGAAATCGGCCGATTGGTGACACAGCCTACGCCAACAGGATAGGATTATTTCAGAGGATCCTGGTCAAAAGTTGGTCAAAGGGGGCACGCTAAGTCGGTCGGGGAGCAATTGAAGGAAATCCTGATTGGATTAGGGAGCGGCGGCGGAAGATTCTGCGGGAGTCCGTTTTCTTTTTAAAGTTCGTATAGATATAGTAATTTAAATAAGGTTGTAACAAGTCGTGATCGACCAGGAGTCCTAGCTTTAGGGTATAAATAGGAGTCGTCAGGGTCTTGAAAAGACATAAACACATCAATCAACAACAATACTTCTACTTTTCTAGCAATTTACTTTCAAGTCGGCGACTTCGCCAATACTTTTCTTCTTTCACGAGTTCGTACGGATTGGCAGGGCTGCATCAACTTGATCTCCGGCCAATTGGTAGGTTCCGCTTACTGAGTAATATCCGAGCTTTAACTACGGGCGCATCGCTGTGGTTTCGTTTGGATTTATTCACCAGTTATCGATATTTACTAGAATTGCAAGTTTTACCTGTTATTCTAGTATTATCACCAGTTATCCAGCTTGAGATCAGAGTAATCGGCTTCGTCATTGTTCTTCTTCGATTTATCATCATACAGCCGATTAGATCTATTTCAAGTGTTGCTTCTGTAGTAATTGTTTAGATCGCTCTGGTGGTTTTCTTTACAATTACTACCCGATTATCGGCTGATCCATAGCCGATCATCTCTACAGCAAATCGGCCGATTCGCTGCCGATCGACGCGCCTGGAATTTAATACTCTATTTCCTTGTCAATCAACAGGTCAGATTGACTGGCACGCCGCGCGAACCGCACCAGGGTGATAACCCGAACAGGAGCTAAGCAGATTCTCCAGGGTCGTGTGTCCGACGCTGAAGATCATCGGCCGATTCCTATCCGGCCGATTTTAGCGCCAACACACTTTTCATGCCCCCCAGTTTCGGAGTAAAATATAACTTTTTCTTCGAAACTCTTTCTTTAATCCTTTCCTCCGAAATGGGCGCAGTAAAAATCTCCCTCCGTTCCGCGGCACAATGATTGCAATTTCCTCGAACCGAGCGCGCGAAACGACCGCTCCTCTGGAACTCGTGTAGACGGCGCGGTAAAATACCATCTTTGCCCTCGCTTCCCTGATTTTCTTAAATATTGGCTTTCTCCGCCTATCCTTCCCCACGAATCTAGCATTTTTTTCGATCGCACCACTGTTCGTCTTCCTCCAAGCTCTCCCGATCTCCAAGCGCTTCCCCCTTTCCGGCGATTTCATCCGCGGCCTGCTCCGACCCCCAATGGCATCTCCATCGGCAACCACTCCATCTACAGAGGCTCCATCGGCTACTCCTTCGGCGGCGGCGGTCCAATCGGCGGCTTCCCCAGCGGTGTCATCGGCGACGATGGCCTCCATCCTAGAGGTAAATGCTCGAAATTTTTTCCTTTTCACCTTTTTACTGCTTCAGTATTTTCCGGACCCTCTCTCAGTTTCTTCCCTTTTCCCCTTTTTTAGGCACTTAGGCACCGAATCACTATTCCCCTTTCAGAATCCCCTGACCTCATCTGTTTGGGCCCTATGGGGAGCCCTGATCCAACGGACCTGATCAGTTTAGAAACCCATAGGATCCCTTTTAAGCAATCATCTGTGGATTTAGATCACTGGGTAGGCACTTTCAGATCCTGGCCAAATGAAACACCCGGGTGGAGAGAATGGTACCAGAGGGTAGCCGGATCTTGGAAGGTTCAGTGGGAAGAACTAAAAATCGGCCAGTGCATAGACTTATCCCTGTCTCAGATGGAAAGGAACGAACCTCTGGTTATGGCAGCCTCTTATTTTTGGTCTGATGCACTTAACGCGTTCCTTTTTGGACACGGACCCATGACCCCGACCTTGGCCGATGTTCTGCTGCTGACCGGCCTTGATGTTTCCCCCGCCGATACCCCTTTCAATTATCTGTTCAAGCCATCTCATCGGCTGGAGACCAAAGGAATCGGCGGGTGGAAAGGATACATCAGTAAAAACATGAAGACCGGGACAGTCTCGCAGAGGGAGCATACTGCCTTCTTGATGATGTGGCTGGAGAAGCATTTCTTCTGTGGCAGAGCGGTCGGCCCCTCTTCGAACACTCAAGCTTTGGCAGAGGCTCTTTCACAAGGATCGGCCATCCCCCTTGGAAAACATTTGCTGGGATCGGCGTACCATCTGATGCACCAAATCGGCGTCAAGCTGTCGAAGGGGGAGCCGATAGGGAACCCAGGTGGTCCTTGGTGGTTCATCACCCTCTGGCTCAATTTACACATGAGCAAGGTTTCTCAGCAGCGGATGGAGACAAAGACCTTTCCCAATATCGAGTCAGAGGAGAATCCATCAGTCCGTCGCCGCTGCAGATCTTTTGGAGAAGCGGTATCGGCCTTTCCTGGCTGCCAATTCACTGCCACCCGCACAGCTGAATACTTCAGATGCTTCTACAATGGCCTTAGTGAAGAGATGATCAGCTTGCACCCATATCAGGCAGTAGAGCCGATTTTCGAATTGCCCATATGCTACGATTTCTCCACTCATACCTTTGACAGAGAGTTAATGGACTCTTGATCAAGCCGGGGATTCTGCCGGCCAACTTCTTCTCAGGAAAGGACTCACCCACCTACGAGTTCTACAGTCCATCGGCTGCGGCAAGGCAACTGGGTTTTGGCCAACTGCCGATTCGGGTCTACTTCGCCGGCAAGGCAAAATTCAGAGATGGACTAACCTCAAGTCTTGATTACAGCCGGCTGTGCGATCTAGTACCCGACTCCAGTACCATTGACTTGAATGGTTGGTCAGTTGCCTCTTTCGCCACCCAGCAGTTTAAATTATGGTGGGCAGAATGGAAGCAGCACCTTTTCTGTAAATCTCCATCGTCTTAGTGCAACATTCTGGACCCAGAGAACATTGATCCAAATGCAGCGGTATGTCCTTTTTCCTTATCCGATTCCAATGTTATATTATCATCTTGTTGTTAACTCATGTTCATCTCTTCAGTCTGAAAGCCATGTTCCCCCAATGCGGTGCCGAAGCGGCCGGCCGATTGATAGCCATCACCAATACATGCCGCATCCACTTATCTGCTTCCATGCTCCAACTGTCAGAGATATCTCCACCGGCCGATCAAGGCGAGAACCAAAAAGGCCAACATCAAAGATAACCAGCCGTCGGGTGCGAGCTCGCATTGGATCGGCCGATTAGACGGCAATAACATCGGCTGAAGTCCCCCGCATCGGATCGGCCAGCCAGATGGCAGTGGTATCGGCCGAGACTTCCCGCGTCGGATCGGCCGACCAAGTAGTGGTGACACCCGCCGAGACTCCAGGTCCTTTACCCCTGCCGGTTGTCGAGATGGCCGATCCCCAAGTCACTGCTGAAGTCGGGGCTGCTGCAGCATCACTATTAGTAGAAGCTGTTCAGGTAATCTCATTTATCTCATATATTCTCCAAATCTTCTACTGACATCAATTCTATTCCTCTGCCAGGCTGCACAAGTTATCCCACCGCAGTCTCCGCAACAGTCGGCCACGTCTCAAGTGGGAACCAAGATTCCAGCAGCTCCTGCCGCCGAGGTAAACGATCCCTTACCTTGAATCCTTAATATTCAGAAAACTTAACCAATTTTGATGCAGGCCGATTTGGGTATGCCGATTATAACTCCACAACAGGCATCGGCCGGGAGACCCACAGAGGCATGGCAAATTTCTATTACTATCTTATTTCAATTTCCCATAGCATTTTCACGGGAATCTTCTTTTATGTCTTTCTCAGGAAGCTGGTCCAAGCGGAGCGCTAATAACCATCGAATCTTCTTCTTCCGACGAACCAAATGCACCAGTCCCTGAGACAAGGGAAACACTTCCACCGGCGCAGGCAAGAGAGATTCGCTTCAAAGAGGTAACAGTCTTACCATTAGAATCGGCCGATTTCCTTTCACCGCTTGCTTACCCTTTACTTTATTTCCTTACAGGAGCAAGATACCCCCAACAATAGCATCTTTTCTTTTGCTGTCTCCTTGGCCGATGATGAAGAAATCGCTTCACACCCAATTCCATCGAGCTCGACCTCCGACGATGTCCGCTCCAAGCTCAAAAGCATTCGTACTCTCCTCCAAGATGACATCGGCCGATTGGTGGAAGATGCATCGCTGATTCGACGACTTTTCAACGAGGTCAAAGATCGCATCCCGGATGAAGTATCGGAAAATTTGGGGTATGCTGCCTATATAGAGGGCATGCAGATTCCGGTTTCCAGGGCGCTGCGACGTATGGCCGATCGTGCTCAGATGGCCAAAACTCAGGAGGAGGTCGACTCGTACAAGCACCGGACTCAGGAAGTACACCACAGGATCAACTTCCTCGAGAATTGCCGTCTGGACATCGTCGGCGCAATAGATCGGCTGAAACGGAGGAGAGCAGAACTGGCCAAGGAGATGGAACATATAACCAAAGAGATAGCCGCTGAAGAGAAGAAGCTCCAAGAACTCCCATCCATCATCAGCGAGCTGAAGCAAGAAAGACAACATCTGGCCCGTGAAACAATAAGGCTCCGTCGCCGCGTGTCAGAAGTACCAGGATCGGCCGATGATGATCAGAGAGTAGTAGTCTCGGCCGATCAAATTAGACGACGAGCGATTGTAGCCATAGATGCTTTCCTTGGGTTGTAAAAAATATGTTAAACATTATTGCTCCTTTAATGTCACTGCGCCGATTCGGTTTTGAACTGCTCCTTCAGTTTGCTTTGCATTTATGTATGTATTTACTCCGATAGGACGTGTCTCACCATCCATCTACCTCCTCTTCATTTATAAGCAGACCGTTCACCATCTCTAGAGGCACACGCATTACTTATCTCCTCTCCTTCTTTTACTGTCCCAAACTGAACGGCAAGATGTCTTCTTCGTCCTCCTCATCCTCTTCCTCTGTCAACCAGGTATGAACTCCCCCTCTGCCTTTCTCTTAAGCATCTCAATCGCTCCGATACTGGGTAACTCCTTTTATCTCTGTTTAGCCGAAACGTCTCAGCCCCGGTCTAGAACGAGCGATAGAAATCATGCATTCAGAAGAGCCACTATCACAGGCAGACAGAAATCTGATAAGAGCTCATGCTGGGGAACTCAGAGATCATGTCCCTGCCGCTGTCCAGGAACACTCGGACCTCATAAATGCTCATTTTTTGGTCCGCAAGCAACCATCTTCCGAAAAAAGTTCTTCACTTCCTTGTAAAGCCAAAACTGGAGTCGCCATGGAAGATCTGGAAGAGGAGAAGACCCGCCTGCTGAAAGAACTCTGCAACCAAGCTGAAACTGGAGCCACTTCAGAGGACCCGAAAGAGAAAAGGCTCACCCTTATGATAAAACTGGGTCGCATCGAGAGAGAAATCCAGCGTAGGCGTAATCAGTAGACACACCAGTATTTTTATTCTAAGGGCGACTTGTACCATGTCGGCCATGTAATCTGTAATTTCCATTCGATAATGAATCCCAATGTTTCTTTCACCAGATGTGTAGACAGAAACCGATGAGAAATCAGCCATGTTACCTTGACATATTTTGCTGCAAGTCATGTATCTACCCAAATGCTTGGATAGTACCTCTTCAGATATCGCCCATTTAAACTGTCTCCAGAATATATGCATTCCCAGGGGCACATCGGCCGATTCTATACGGCCCATCCCAAGTGGGTGACCATTTACCAAATTTGGGATCTTTAGATCCTATCGGCAGCACCAACTTCCATACCAAATCTCCTTGAGAGAACTGTTTAACTTTGACCTTTTTGTCATAGCATCTGGCCACCCTTTTCTTGTTTTCTTCTATACTAATCAGGGCTCTCAACCGTAAACCCGCCGAATCGTCAAGTTCATCTTTCATGAGAAAGGAATAGTCATCGGCCGTTAACTGATCTTGTAACGATATATGTCTTGACCCTGTCCTTATCTCCCATGGCAAGACCGCCTGATGACCATAAACCAACTGATAAGGGGATATTTTAGTGGCTCCATGACAAGCCATCCTGTATGCCCATAAAGATTCAGCCAAAGACATATGCCACTTCTTGGGTTGCTCTTCTATCTTCCTCTTGATTAGCTTGATTATCCCTTTGTTAGACGACTCTACTTGGCCATTGGCTTGACCATAGTATGGAGAAGAATTCAATAATTTAATCCCCATATCGGCGGCGAACTCTCCGAATTCTCCAGAAGTGAACATTGTCCCTTGATCAGTTGTGATGGTTTGAGGAATACCAAATCGATATATAATATAGCTTTTAGCAAATTCAATCATATCGGCCGATGTCACGTTCCTCAAAGGAACTGCCTCCACCCACTTAGTAAATAATCTGTAGCCACCAATATGAACTTATGCCCTTTGCTTGATGGAGGATGAATCTGTCCGATGAGATCTATTCCCCAACCTCTGAACGGCCACGGCTTAATTATTGGATTCATAGCCGATGCTGGCGCGCGCTGCACATTGCCAAACCTCTGACAGTCTTGGCATCCTTTGTAGTACTTGAAACAATCCTCAAGGATGGTCGGCCAGTAATATCCATTGTTCCGGATCATCCATTTCATTTTGTGAGCCGATTGATGAGCTCCACACACGCCTTCATGGATTTCTCCCATCAGAACCTTTGCCTCTTATGTTCCCAGGCATTTGAGAAAAACTCCATCAATCGTCCGATAAAATAAATCATCCTCAAGCAACACATATTTTGTAGCCTGAAAACGTGTTCGCCGATCCATCTTTTGGGATGGATTTCTCAAGTAATCGGCGATCTCCTTTCGCCAGTCATCGGCCGCGAGCTCTAGCGTCATCGCTCCCTGAATCGGCCGATACCCAGAAGCATGTTGGGCAAGTCTGTTGGCTTCTTCATTATAATTTCTGGGGATGTGTTCAATTATTGCAAACTTGAACTCTATTAAAAGTTGAAGACAATCCTCATAATAAATCCTCAAGATATCATCCTTGCACTCAGATCGCCCCATCAACTGATCCACAATGAGCATGGAATCCCCAAAAATTTCGACCGCATCAGCTCTGACTTCCCTTAATAATTGGATGCCTTTCAGAACAGCTCGATATTCCGCCTGGTTATTAGTTGCAGAGGCTTCTATCGGCAGAGAGAAATCATAACTTGCCCCCCCGAGGAGACACAAGAACAATGCCGATTCCTGATCCGGCCGCACACGAAGAACCATCAAAATATAGAGTCCATGGAACTGGTTCAACGGTGGCGATTTCTGGTCTACAATGCTGAACTAGGAAATCGGCCATCACTTGAACTTTGACGGCTTTGGCCGATTCGTACCTTAAATCGAATTCTGACAAAGCCAGGATCCATTTTCGAATCCGCCCTTTCAAAATCGGCAATGATAGCATATACTTCACCACATCATCCTTGCACACGACTATGCATTCTGCCGATAGCAAATAGTGCCTGAGCTTGGTACATGAAAAGTACAAGCACAAGCATAGTCGCTCCACCGAGGAATATCTTGTTTCGGCGTCTAAAAGTCTTCTGCTGACGTAGTATACCACTCGTTCTTTCCCCTCAAACTCCTGTACCAACGCCGATCCAATAGCCTGTTCATCAGCCGATAAATATAACTTGAACGGCTTACCAGGCTGTGGTGGAACTAATACCGGAGGTGAAACCAGATACTGCTTGATATTCTCCAGTGCCTTGCGCTGTCCTTCTCCCCATACGAATTCCTGGTCGGGATTTAATTTCAATAGAGGGGTAAAAGCCTGAATACGCCCCGACAGGTTGGATATGAATCTTCTGATGAAATTGACCTTGCCGATGAGGGACTGTAGTTCAGTTTTATTTTGTGGGGCCAGTACTTTGTTGATGGCGTCTATGGTCTTGCGGTTGACTTCTATCCCGCGCTCATGGACCATAAATCCTAAGAATTGCCCGGCCGATACACCAAATGCACACTTGTTTGGGTTCATCTTCAACCCATGTTTCCTTGTGCACTCCAGTACTTCCTGTAAATCGGCCAGATGATCTTGGTGACCTTTTGACTTGACCACGACGTCATCTATATAAATTTCCACCGATGAACCAATGAGCTTGTGGAAGATGTAGTTCATGGCCCGTTGATATGTAGCGCCGGCGTTCTTCAACCCAAAAGTCATAACCACTCATTCAAACAAACCAAGATGACCTGGGCGCCTGAAAGCCGTTTTCGAAATATCTTCCTCGGCCATTAATATCTGATTGTACCCGGCATTCCCATCCATAAAACTTATGACTTTGTGGCCTGCGGCGGCATCCACCAAGATATCGGCCGTCGGCATTGGATATCCATCCATCGGCGTAGCCTGATTTAAGTTCCTGAAATCGATGCACACACGTAATTTTCCATTCTTTTTGTATACAGTCACAATGTTAGAAATCCATTCGGCGTAGCGGCACTGCCGAATAAATCCTGCTTCAATCAACTTTGTACTCTCGGCCTTTATATTAGGTAGAATCTTGGGGTTACACCGTCGTGCAGGTTGCTGATATGGCCGATATCCTGATTTTATAGGTAACCGGTGTTCAACAATAGACCGGTCTAGTCCTGGAATCTCATGATATTCCCAAGCAAAGCAATCCTTGAACTCTTTTAATAAACTTATCAATTTACATTTGTACTCAGGATCCAAATTGGCACTAATGTACGTCGGCCTTGATTTGCTGCTATCTCCTAAATCTACCATCTCTAATAAATCGGCCGACGTAAACCCATGCCCAAGCTTCGCATCTTCTCGGACGAGCTGATCCATTTATTCTGAATCTTCAGAGCCGACTGCTTGGATCGGCTGTAGACCGAAATCGGACACTTTTAGGAAGTCAGTGTCCCAAGTCCTGCCAGATATACACTTGACGTGCTCGCAGCTCCACTGTTGCGTGTCGGCCGCTGCAACGCTGTAGACGCAATCGGCAGCGACTATCTCTGTACTATCGCCGACCCATTGCACAAGGCATTGATGCATTGTAGATGGGACACAGCAGTTTGCGTGTATCCAGTCGCGACCAAGCAGCATATTGTAGGACCCCTTGCCATTAATAACGAAAAAAGTGGTAGGGAGGGTCTTACTGCCGATTGTGAGGTCGACGCAGAGCGCTCCGCGGGCGGGTGACACGTTGCCTTCGAAATCCTTTAGCATCATGTCCGTCTTGGTGAGGTCATTACCGCCCTTGCCAAGCTTGCGGAACATGGCGTACGGCATGATGTTAACTGCCGCGCCTCCATATACCAGTAACCTGGTGACGGGTCTCCCGTTGACATAGCCCTTGAGAAATAGCGCTTTGAGATGCTGCCATTTTTCTTCTTCTAGTTTCTCAAACGTAGCCGTCATCGTCTCTAATACCAGTTGTGCCATTTGTTCGTCTTCTGTTCTTGTTACTTTATCTCGATCATTGGGCGCCATGAACTCCATCGGCAGTATGAACACCATATCAATTTCGGGTGCCGATTCTTGGTTGTTTGCTTCTTGATCGTTTTTCTTTGGGCGCCACACTCGAGACTTAACATTCCTTCTCTTTGGCACCTGTCTTTGTTCTTCTTCTTGATGCTCCCACTGGCGTAGGCGCTGGATCCTTCGCTTCTAGGATCTGGATAGGCCATCGGGATACCACCTGGGATTTGTTGGTTTGGCCGATGATCTGGCGTGTTCCCAATCTGGTTCCCTTCCTAGGGGATCCTCGTCTGATACCCTATCATCGGCCATCTCTTCCAGCCGATCGTGCGCGCTGATCCTGCCCCCCAGTCCATCTCGTTGGCCGATCTTGCTTTTTGACCGGTGGTACTGGTCAACTCTGCCCCCCAGCCGATCATGCACCGAAACGCGCTATTCCTCGCGTCGATTTCTGCTGATCGGCTCTGATCCTCTGTCCCTAGAATGTGGCCTCGGGCGATCGTTGCGGCTTAATCCGTTACACTCTGGACAGTTATCGGCAGACGGCAATCTGATGTCGTTCTCCCAGCAGTGGATGAAGAACGGACATTGCCAGTGATCTTCATGCCGGCGTATCATCTCTTCCTGGTATCTTGCTTGTTCTTGCTGCTGCCGATACTTACTGAGTAAGAAACGGGAGGTGACGGGCTTGCGTGGTTGTTCTGGTCCCCGCCTGTTCCTTCTGATTTCTTCCGTCGTGATCTGCCTCCTGGGATCGACGGCGCCGCCTCTTCTCGCCGATTCTGACGTCAGCACCTTAGTTTGACTTGAGTCCCCTCCAGCGTTAACCATGTTGGCCGAGAAGGGATGCTGATCTATCTTCACCGGTTTTGCCGATTTAGCTGGAGTTTCAAATTTAAGCCGTCCCTGCTCGATGGCCGATTGGATCTGCTGACGGAAGACTTTACATTCATTTGTTTCATGAGAAGTAGCATTGTGCCACTTGCAGTATTTCATCTTCTTAAGTTGATCGGCCGTAGGGATGGTGTGATGCTGAGACAGCTTAATCTGCCCTTCCTGAAGCAATAGATCAAAAATTTTATCGGCCTTTGACGTGTCAAAGCCGAATGTCTCTGGCTCCTTCTTGCCAAAGGGGCATGATATCGGTTTTTTCCCTTTGACCCATTCTGCCAGGCCGATTTCCTCTTCCGCATCTGATTCAGATCCTTCCAAGTATGCCACCTTCTTTTGGAAGTTCCTCCGCTGTTCAAATGGTCGGACCTGTTGTCCTGACAATCGGTGAACGATCTGGCTTAGGCTTTCAAACTCTTGGGCAGCATATCTTTCTTTGATTTGTGGCAGGAGGCCTTGGAAGGCGATATTGGCCAGCTGTGCGTCGGTCAGAGCCAGACTGTAGCATTTGTTCCTGATTTCTCTGAACCTCTGTATATGTCCCATCACTGGTTCATCGCTCCTCTGCCTGAGGCTAGTCAAATCCGAGAGCTTCATCTCGTGTACTCCTGCGTAGAAGTACTTGTGGAATTGTTTCTCTAGATCGGCCCATGTAACGACGGAATTTGGCGGCAAGGTGGTGAACCACAGGAAGGCCGATCCGGACAGGGACGATGAAAATAAACGCACCCTCAGAGCATCTTGCGTGGCAGCTTCTCCGCACTGGATGATGAATCGGTTGATATGCTCCACAGTGGATGTATCGTCCGTCCCCGAGAACTTGGTGAAATCAGGAACTTTGTAGCGGTGTGGGAACGGCAGCAAGTCATAGGCCGATGGATACGGCGTCTTGTAAGTGTAAGTTTGAACTTTTGGCTTCAATCCAAACTGATCCTGGATTACTTCTGCTATTCTTGCCGTCCAGTCCACCTGCTGCTGATGAGCAGCTGTTCGCGGCGCGGGCATGTGCTGAAGGGCTGGTACGGCCGGGTGATGAATCGGCGAATTTTGCTGAACGGCCGATAGTTGATGGCGAAACGAGTCCGCACCCCCATCGTACGTCATCGCTGGTGCCGTGCCTCTGAATGCTTCTACAGTGCTTGCCCCCCTGCCGATTTCTGATAAGATCGGCTGATACTGGGGAACCGTCGGCCGGGCGGCCGATTGGTATGGCACCTGGGTTGAATAACTTCCATACCCGTTCGCTGGCTTGGGAAAATACGCTGTCAGTGATGTTCCCCAAGGCGCTGAGCTTGTAGGCAGTGACTGCACAGAAGCAATCTGAACGAGTTGAAGCGGTGTCTGTGATGGGAGATATGGTGCACCGCTGTATCTTGGAGACGCCGGGGGCAGTGGAGAGTTGTACCCCTCGCGTTGCATCAATATCGGCTGAGGAGCCGATTGGGACGTGTATGGTAAGCTTCTGGCTGGCAGAGTGGTCGGCGGGGCATATGCCGGTTCCTGATAGCCTTGGACTGCTCCGCTGGCCAGAGAGCTGACGACGGCGTTATACACCGTGTTGGTCATCACTGAGGATTGGTCGATGAACGCCTGATACACGGACTATTGAATCATGTCTGACATCTTGCCCGAGTCCTCAGCAATGGTGATGTGGCGAGGCGCTAGAATAGGAGCCTTGTTGACTGCCTCCCCGCTTCTGGTACGACTGAACGACTGGAGGTACATCTTCTTGTAATCTTCTAGATGTTTGGCCAATTCTTCCCTCTGGTCGTCCTTGAGATTTGCTTCTGTGACCTCAATGATGTTGCTGTCGGAGATTTCTGCGTTTTTCGACATATCACATCTTGGATGGTCCCACTGGGCGTGCCAAAAGTCTGTTGGCGCTAAAATCGGCCGGATAGGAATCGGCCGATGATCTTCAGCGTCGGAAACATGACCCGGGAGAATCTGCTTAGCTCCTGTTCGGGTTATCGCCCTGGTGCGGTTCGCGCGGCGTGCCAGTCAATCTGACCTGTTGATTGACAAGGAAATAGAGTATTAAATTCCAGGTGCGTCGATCGGCTGGGATTCCGATCTGTCCTGAAGAGTGCGTCGGCAGCGAATCGGCCGATTTGCTGTAGAGATGATCGGCTATGGATCAGCCGATAATCGGGTAGTAATTGTAAAGAAAACCACCAGAGCGATCTAAACAATTACTACAGAAGCAACACTTGAAATAGATCTAATCGGCTGTATGATGATAAATCGAAGAAGAACAATGACGAAGCCGATTACTCTGATCTCAAGCTGGATAACTGGTGATAATACTAGAATAACTGGTAAAACTTGCAATTCTAGTAAATATCGATAACTGGTGAATAAATCCAAATGAAACCACAGCGATGCGCCCGTAGTTAAAGCTCGGATATTACTCGGTAAGCGGAACCTACCAATTGGCCGGAGATCAAGTTGATGCAGCCCTGCCAATCCGTACGAACTCGTGAAAGAAGAAAAGTATTGGCGAAGTCGCCGACTTGAAAGTAAATTGCTAGAAAAGTAGAAGTATTGTTGTTGATTGATGTGTTTATGTCTTTTCAAGACCCTGACGACTCTTATTTATACCCTAAAGCTAGGACTCCTGGTCGATCACGACTTGTTACAACCTTATTTAAATTACTATATCTATACGAACTTTAAAAAGGAAACGAACTCCCGCAGAATCTTCCGCCGCCGCTCCCTAATCCAATCAGGATTTCCTTCAATTGCTCCCCGACCGACTTAGCGTGCCCCCTTTGACCAACTTTTGACCAGGATCCTCTGAAATAATCCCATCCTGTTGGCGTAGGCTGTGTCACCAATCGGCCGATTTCCAACTGTTACCTCAATCGGCCGATTCCTTTCTGTAGCCTTCAGATCTGCCGCATCGGCCAATCTTCTCCTCCTGACGCCGACTCAACACGTGTCAAAATCTGGCGTCAATAGGTTGGTACTCAAGTATAGGCTAAGGTTTGCAGTAGCGGTCACTTTTAGTTGGTCAAGTATTTATTAACAAGCACCTATTAACTAGGTTTAAGTTTATACCAACCCACTTTAGCAAAATCATAAAGGTACCACCAACAATAACATAAACCACGAACCACAATTTAATTAATCTTCAAGTTTTATTATCATGTGAGGGTCCAAGCCACTCTTAACCGTGAGTACGGCTGTTATAACAGTTTTATACTCTGCAGAGGTTGTACACTTTACCCACAAATCGTGTTTCCCTGAGTCTCCCGGGTTTGCAAGGCCCTTAAACACTTCCGAGGTGAGTGGCGAGGGTACACTACGAAGCCTTTACAAAGACATGTCGAGAGCTAGACAGCCCGCTAGAGTTTCAGTAGCAGTGTGGTCCATAAACCTCCCTAATGGTCAGCTCCTTAGCAAAGGCAGCTACCCCAAGAGGACCGGGCTATGACCCCTATCACCGACCCCCTCCTTGCCCTTTCAGTAAGGCCACCAGCAAACTACACATCTAATTAATTGGCTAAGGTCAGAGCCATATGACTTTGTGGTTGCACTGTTTTCTTGGGTGGTTCTCCATGTTCCCATTAAACAAAGTTGATCTTGAAATTATGCGGTATAACAACAATATGAAACGTGACCATAATTATCATAAGAGTAATCCAATACCAATCCCAAAGTTTGCAACTAAGCGTGACTACCCAACATGTATAGTAAACCCAGGTGTTTCAAGGTTTGGGGTAAAAGACTAGGTATGTCCTTAGTATAGGTAACCCATCAAGTTTATGCAAGCAACATTAAAGTAAAGTGAATTATCATGCTGTTGTTGGGATCAAATAGAATATGCAGGGGGGAAAATCCACTTGCCTTCCTCAAACAGCTGCTGATTCTCTTCCTCGTAAGCTTGATCTTGATGTTGCTCGAACGTCACGTTGTCTACGCAATCACACAATCAAGCATACACAAACAAATAAGAAATAGTACAACAAACCATACAAACAGAAAGTAAAAAGATGATATTATTGTAGTTCATGATGTAAGGATCGCGTGAGCGCAAGAATCGCTGAAATCAGAGTTGAAACAATGAAGATATGGCTAAAACAATGATTCAGGGACCTAACTGCAAGAGTTTTGAACATCCAGGGGCTAAATCTGAAGAAATCAGGGGCTAAAACATAATTAAACCTTAAACAGAGGGTCGGGGTGCAAAACTAGAGGTTCTGTACGGCGGGTACTAATTCTAGAAAAGTCAAGGGTCGGGACAGAAAAAGAAAGGGCTTAACTCTAGTTATTTTTCTACTGATCTGGACTGTGGGTTGATTCCTGAAAAACCTTGGAATCTTTCTGCAAAGGTTCTGGGGACGGCTAGGGTCGGGTGAATCTGGTCCGTTGGATCAGAATCGGGCGGCGGGGTAAGGGTCGGGCGAAGGCGGCATCTTGTGCGCGGCTCAGATTCGTTCTGGCCGTGAGATTTAGATCAAGCGGCAGGGGATGGGTCGGCTCGACGGGGTGAAAAGGGTCGGGCGAATCGGAGTTGCGCTAGGCGCCGGCGGCGAGCAATAGCGGCGGTGGACGACCGGAGCTTCACCGAATCCGGTGTTCCGGGGCTTGGTTCGGGCTGGGATTATGCCGGGGAGTTAGAGATCGATACGGCGAAGGTGAGGGTGGTCACGGGACAGCTGTGCGGCGACTGTAGACCGGCGGCCATGGTGGCTGGCGGAAACAAATCTCCGGTGACAAATCGGGTTTGCGGCGGAGCAAGAGATAGAGGGGAAACGGGTGCGGCTTGATGCTCACTAACTCGCGGAACTCCGGCGAGAGTTGAAGGCGGCGGAGAAGCAGTGGGACGGCGAGTCGACGGAGAGGCGGCGACACGGGGCGGTGGCGTTCCTCCGGTGTGCGACGGTGTGGAGTAGAGGAAAGGGTTAAAGACAGCTCTGGGTGCAAAGCGGGGCTCCGGCGGGGTTTTATAGGGGCGGAGTGGCCGGAAAAAGGAAGGCGGCGGCTCTCGCGGCGGCCTGCGAAGGAAAGGGGCGAATCGGCGGCCAGTAAGGCATCCAGCGTCGTGGGGAAGGAAGGAGAGACGCGGGCGACGGCGCGGAGTCGATCCGGACTCGAGGTGAGGAAGGAAAAAGGAAGGGGATGGAGCGCGGCGGAGAAAGGAAACAGAGGAGCGGGAGCGCTGCAGAGTAAGAAGAAAGGAAAGAAGAGAGAAGGCGCTGACAAGCGGGTCCCAGCTGTCGGTGGGAGAGGGTAAAGGAGAATGAGCGGTTTTGGCTGCTGAGTTGGGCCGGCTGAGTTGGGCCGCGGGGAAAGAAAAGAAGAAGAGAAAGAATGGGCCAACTAGACTAGGCCGCGAGTAGAGGAGAAAAGAAAGAAGGAGAAGAGAAAGAAGTTTGGGCTGGGCTAAAAGAAAAGAGTGCAAGAAAAAGAAAAGAAAGAAAGATGCATGCACAATTTTATTTTGTGACTTTTATAAAAATATATTTAAAAATTTGAATTCCTATATTTTCAGGTGTTACAACTTAACTCCTGTTCGGGTGATCGCCCTGGTGCGGTTCGCACGGCGTGCCAGTCAATCTGACCTGTTGATTGACAAGGAAAGAAACATATTGAATTCCGGGGTCTCGATCGGCTAAAGTTCCAATCTGTCCCGAAAAGCGTATCAGCGAATCGGCCGATTTGCTATGAAGATGACCGGCTATAGATCAGCCGATAATCACGTAGCGATTGCAAAGAAACTACTGGAGCAACTTAAATTATCGCCACAGATGCAACACTCCAAATAGATCTAATCGGCTATATGATGATAAATAAGAAAAAATAATGATAAAGCCGATAATTCGATCTCAAGCTGGATAACTGGTGATAAAACTAGAACAATAGGTAAACCTATAATTCTAGTAAATATCGATAACTTGTGAGTAAATCCAAACGAAACAACGGCGATGCGCCCGAAGTTAAAGCTTAGATATTATTTGATAAACGAAACCTACCAATTGGCCGGAGATCGTGTCGATGCAGCCTTGCCAACCCGTACGAACTCGTGAAAGAAAAAGATGTATTGGGGAAGTCGCCGACTTGATAGTAAAGTACGATGAAAAAGTAGATTGCTTGTATTGATTGATGTGTATGTCTTACAAAACCCTGACTTCCTCTATTTATACCCTAGGACTAAGACTCCTGATCTGTCACGATCTGTTACAAACTTGACTTAAATATAAAAACTACTATATCTATAAGACTCTCCTAAATGAAACGGACTCCCGCAAGATCTTCTGCTGCCATCTCCTAGTCCAATTCGAACTCCTTCCATTACTCCTCGACCGAGTCGGCGCCGCTCTGTGACCAACGTCATATCATCTTTGACTGGGATCTTCGGTCATCTTGACTCAACATCCCCTCTTGGGATTCCATTAGCTTCATCCCCCTTCTACAAATAATTTATCTGTTGGCGCAAGCCCATATTGGCCCAAACGCTCCAGCCTTTCAATCGGCCGACCCCCACTAACTCCATTCGCCAATCGCCCGAAACACTGCAGCGCCAATCGGCCGATTCCTAACTATAGCGCCAATCGGCCGATTCCCAATTGTAGCCTTTAAGTCTGCCGCATCGGCCAATCTCCTCCTTCCCTGACGCCGATTCAACACGTGTCAAAATCTGGCGTCAACACTATCATTATAGATTTGGGATCCAATTTCCACTCGCACCAGTTCTGGGATTTCTATGAACGCAGTTCCATTGAAGTCAAATATGATTCAGTGGCTCACCCGCGGGCCAATGGCTAGGTTGAGCGTGCCAACGGCTTGATTCTTGATGGATTGAAGAAACGACTTTATGATGATAACAGGAAAAAGGGCGGCAAGTGGATCGATGAGATCTCTTCAGTAGCCTGGGGGCTTTGCACACAACCAAGAAAAGCCACAGGATAGTCACCTTTCTTTCTCGTATACGGGTCCGAAGCTATATTACCAGCTGACGTGATGTGGAAGTCTCCACGACTGGAGATGTTTGAAGAAGGCGAGGCTGACACTGCAAGACATCTCAAGCTTGACTCAGCAGAGGAAATCCGATGCAATGTATTGTTCCAGTCAGCTCGCTACTTACAAGGAGTTCGTCGTTATCACAACAGGAATGTTCAACGATGCTCTTTCAACGTTGGCGATATGGTTCTTCAACGAATCCAGGATGATACCGGACTACACAAGCTTAACTCACGATGGGAAGGACCTTTCATTTTGCACAAGGTTACAGGCCCTGGATCTTATCGCTTACAGTACCCTGATGGCCAGGAGGTACCAAATTCTTGGAATATTGAGCCTCTATTTATCCTAATCAGTTCTACTAGTTTTGGTGATTACTTGATTTCAGGAGCTCACTAAATAAATTTCGGCCAAATTGGGAGAAACCAAGCCCGACCGGACTCCCTTAGCCGGCCGTCCAGGCACTGAAGTGAACACATGCCAAACTTCACCTGCAAACACAAGTCCAATCAACCTTGACCAGCACATCACCATGTAAAACATCCTATAGTTGAAAAGCTTGAACCATGGATTGATGGGCCCACTTGCAGTGACTACCGAGGTCTTCAGGCTCAAAACCGCCTTCTTGAGGCATTTGCACACGTTGATCAACACGTCGGTGCATCAGAGGGCTGAGAGGAGCCAGAGACAGGCCGGCCGGCGTCATCCAGGCCGGCCGGCTTCTAACTTCCACGCCTCAAAGCGACACAACTGTTACCGACCTCCTGGAGTGATCAGAGGCATCCACAAGAAAGGCGGTGACATGTGGCAGCATCCCTAGGCTGGCCGGCCTAGGGCCCAAGGGAGGCTGGCCAGCCCGGCCCTGCAACGCTACGTGTCCATCTTCGCGTACAAGCTACATTAACCGTCGTACCTGCTTACAAGACAAGCTAAGCAGCGAGTACTGACCTTGAGAAGCTATAAATAGTGTAACACCCAAAAATATAGAAAATAAAATTTAAAAATATTTTCATAAAAGCCGCAAAATAAAAATTTATGCATGCATCTCTTTTTTCTTTTTCTTCTCCCACTCTTTTCTTTCAGTCCAGTCCAAATCCTTCTCTTCTCTTCTCCTTTTCTTTTGTCCCCGCGGCCCAACTCAGCTGGCCCAAACCAGCCAGTCCAACCCAGCTGGCCCAAAACGCTTCACTCTCCCTCACCTCTCTCTCACCGCCAGCTGGGTCCCACCTGTCGGCGCCCTCTCTTCCACCTTCCTTTCTTCTTCCTCTCTCACTCTTTCCTTTATCCGCCACGACATCAGTTCGTCCCCACGCCGTCGTCCGCGCCTCCCTCCCCTTTCCTTTTTCCTCCTCACCCCGAATCCAGATCGTTTCAGCGCCGTCGCCCGCGTCTCCCCTTTCCATTCCCGCGACGCTGGCCTGCAATACCGGCCGTGGCACGCGCTCCGCCCCTTTCCTTCGCAGGCCGCCACGTGAGCCGCCACCTTCCTTTTCCCCGGCCGCACCGCCTCCACTCCGCCCCTATAAAACACACGCCGGAGCCCCACTTTGCACCCAGAGCTATCTTCAATCTCTTCTTCTACTCCGCACCGTCGCACGCCGCTGGAAACCGCACACCAGAGGAACGCCGCCGCCCCGTGTCGCCGCCCCTCCGTCGACTCACCGTCCCTCTATTTCTCCAACGACTACAACCCTCGCCGGAGTTCTGCGGGGTGGTGAGCACCAAGCTGCCCCATTTCCCCCCCTCTCTCTTGCCCTGTCGCAGCCCCAATTTCTCCCCGGAGATTTGTTTCCGCCCGCCGTCGTGACCGCCGGTCTACGCTCGCCGCACGGTCGTCCCGTGACCCCCAACACTTTCGCCGTGCCGCCCTCTATCTTCCCGACATAACCCTAGCCTGAACAAGGCCCCGGAACACCGGATTCGGTGAACTCCGGCCATCCGCCGCCGCTCTCGCTCGCCGCCGGCGCCCAGCGCAGCTGAGCGATTCGCTCGATGCTTTTACTCTATCGAGCCGACCCTCATCCCGCCGCCCGATCTGGATCTCACGGCTAGAACAAATCTGAGCCGCGCACGAGACGCCGACTTCGTCCGACCCTCACCCTGCCGCTCGATCTAGATCTAACGGCCAGAATAGATCCGAGCAGCGTCCGATTCGCTCGACCCTAGCCGTCCCCGGAACCTTTGCAGAAAAGCCACTAGGTTTTCCAGGAATCAACCCGCAGTCTAGATTAGTAGAAAAATAATTAGAGTTGAGTCCTACCTTTTTCTGTCCCGACCCCTGACCTTTCCAGAATTAGTACTGTAACAACCCTGATAAATTACATTTCTAAAGCAATGTCATTAGCCCAACCCTATGCTTAACCAACTAATAAAAGGGTGAAAAGAATTAGATCAAGTTAAGTTGAAATTCAAATTTAAATTGGGCACATATGAATACCTTTGAATTTTTAAATTAACTTTCAAACCACAAGCCAAATGAGGTGTTGCCTGAAACCAAACTTGTAGAACTTTTTATTCTGAACAACTTTCGTGTTCAAAAGTTTTTGAAATTAAAATTAGAAAGTGGAGAAAACATCCTGTTTGCAACCAGCCCCTTGGAACTTTTCAAATTCTCGCAAATAGGTCCTTCGTCCCTCCTCTCTCTCCCCTCCCCGCCCGACAGCCCGGCCAGGTGGCCGGCGATGCCTGATCGGCGCAAGCCGCCAGGCCAGTGGCCGCCGGCCCTCGCCCCCAAGCCCGGCTTTGCCCCCCCCCCCCATCGCCGCGCTGCCCAGTCCGCGCTCGCCGCGCGCGCCACTCCAGCCCCACCTCTGCTCGCCGCCCGCCGCGCCCAACGGCCGCGCCGCGCCGTGCCGCCCCGCCCACCGCGACCCGCCCGTCGCTGAGCTTGCCTTCCGCCCGAGCCGCTGCTGCAGCTGTCCTCCAATCCCGTGCCGCGCTATCTTCTCGCTCCCCCATGCAAATCCCCGGCACCCAGTCACGCGCCTCCGCCCTCCGCACGCCGCGCCGGTGAACCGAGCCGCCCACCGTGGCCAGTGGCACGCCATTGCCGTGCCATCACCCCCGCACGTCGCCCGGCACCCCTACCTCCCTCCTGCCCCTATAAAAGCCGCCCCAGGCCGCCCGCGCGAGCTGCTAGCCACCAGAGAACGCCCGCAGCCGCCATTGTCACCGCCGAGCTGCACCCGCTCGTGGACAGCCCTCTACAGCCATCCACCGCTCAAGTTGAACCTCCAGCCACCACCACATCAACCCACCGGAGCTCACCGACCCGCTCAACGCCGCCTAGGACCGCCGGAGCACCGCCGCCCGCGCTGTCACCGCCGCCGCCGCCTCTGGTCACCGCGGACAGCTCGGCTCCGACCTCCTCCGCCCAAGCCAAGTACCGGAGCAACTTCCCCACGCGCCACTGAAGCTCCCCGTCCAGACCAGACCGCCCCAATCCCGCCGGAGCACCGATGTCAACGCGTACCGCCGCCGCCCCTGCTCTGCTCCAACGCCGACGAGCTACTCCCGGCCGTCCCCCACCCGAACAAGACCCCCACGAGGTAGCCCTCGCACCCCTGATCCTTCCCCAGCCCTCACCCCTCGCCGCCGGCGAGCCCCTCGCCGGAATTTTGGCCGGCCACCGTACCCGAGCCGCCCGAGGACCCAATTGCAGTAATTGAAATCTTTAGAAGGGTCTGCACGTAAGATTTCAAGGACCCAGTTGTAAAAGAAAGATTCAAACCTAGATTCAAAATCAGTGAACTTGTAAAATTCGTATAAAATAGTAGAAAATTCAGAAAAATGCAAACTCAACTGTTCTGGAACCTTTAGGATAAACTCCACAACTTTTGTTACATGCATCTCCTTAGATTCTAGATAATTTATGCTCTAATTTAAATAGGCTGTTTAATGACCTTTATTCACAACCATTGTTGTAGACAAGTTCTGGTCCTGAAAATTTTACAGTAGGAGATTTACTTGTTATATAAGCCATTGTAAAAAGATCAGGCCCAAATTCCATCTCTATCTACACTGTTTATTAAACTTAGTTTCATACCATGTTTGGATAGAATTATTTGTCCCTGCAGTTAGGTTATGAATCACCTAATGAAACTTTTTCTATACTGGTGTAATGGTACCTAGATGCCGTAGAAAAATTTTGAGACTTTTTATCTCACAGGAACCTATTTATTTGATTTATGTGCTAATAACATACATTAAATCAAGAAAATAGTATCTTAGCTTGGAAAATTCTCATATTTTTACTAGAAGATACTCAGTGGGAGAGGATGCTGTGTAAAACGTTTCATGGACAAAAACCCTGTGTAAGATCCTGTAAAAATAAATTTTTGAATAACCTAGGAGTGTAATGTCATATTTACTATGCTCTGAAAACTGCATAATAAATCCTATAAAAATTACAGTAGCTCCTGCATGATTAAATGAAAGCCCTGTAAAAATAAATTCCACTACACGGGTAAGACATGCTGAGTATTAGCATACTCAGCCTTGCTTGTGGCTCGTTTTCAGGTGAGTCTTTCGAAGACATGATTGCTAGCTTGACTTGGCCCTGCACCCTGCCTCCGGGATGGTCGGTGGAATGGGATACGCCCCCGGCCAACGGAGATAATGCCGAGTGATGTCTCGTACGGGCTTCATCGAGACATCCTTTACCGTCGAGTAGCTTTCGTTATCTTATTTCCGCTACAACTTGAACTCTGAAGAACTTATTGGTTATGATCACTGAAGTACTTGGTTACTAAACTCAAACATGGTTTGTAATATTCACTTATGGTAATTGTTGTAAAATCTTCTGGAATGTGGTATTCTCTGGGCTCATCTTCGCATGAGCATTTGTATGTATGGCTTCGATCCGCTCTACCGTGGTTGTATCGGGAGGTTACCCGACAGACCAATGGATTACTCCGTTTGAAGTGTAAGGTTAACCGAGATTGCCCTAATGGTGATGGTTAATACACTTGAGCCGGATTAATTCAGGCGGTTCTGCCACAGCTGGTATCAGAGCCGTAGCTGGTGCTACAGCTGGCACCGGAGCCGAAATGCATACGCCAGAGAATGCAACAAGCCTTAAAAACTTGTTTTCCTAAAACTTGACCACAAAAATTGTGTTGGAAAATACGTTGGTGCGTTAAGGATGGTGCCTAGTTCGTAAAGCCCTAAGGGATTATGGGAAAGTTACTAGGTGGCTATCTAACTTCTATTTATTATCAACTGACTTCCAGCACATTACTTCTATTTATGAATGCACTCTACCGACTTCTGACTCTCTAGAGTCAGGCGCTTGTGCAGCTCACTGATCTTGCACAGGCCTACCACATGATGGCAGATACCAGGGATGAGCAGATTAAGGAACTCAGTGAGGAACTCGAGGATAGAGACACTCGGATTGGCCAACTTGAGGGACAAGTACAGTGGCACGACACTCTCATGGGTGAGAGAAATGACATGATAGCACACTTGGAGGAGCAGCTCCATGATCTGAACCTTGAGTTGGAGGATGCTAATGAGCACATTCAGTGGCACCATGATCAGAATGCCCCTCTTGGCGTGGTGGCTATGGAGGAAGATGAGGAGGAGCCACAGGAGATTGATGGTATTTCAGGAATTGACTTTGAGGGTGAGGCATTGCAGCCACTTCCGATGGGAGCTCACTCTCCTACTCACAGCGAGTCGTCCGTCAATGACCTGGATGACTTCTAGCCGATGACTTAGGAGGACTTTTGCATATACTCCTTGATAGTGTAGCCTAACTTTTGGCAAGTGTTGTAATAGGCTAACTAAGAGTTGAGTACCTCTTTTGAGATGGGTACAACCTGACCATTGGATGCTCTAATCATGTAGGCCATGGCTAAAAACTTGGTTTGATTGTGATACTGGAAGGCAGTTGAATCTGCGATTGCAGAAACTTGTCGGAATTTTTACCCATGTCTCTCTACATTTCTGGGCTGAGTGTTGAATACCAAACTTGTCCTAAATTCTGTGATCTAGGTTCTCACAAAATTTCAACCCTATTGGATCTTGCTAGTTTGAGTTATAGGCCAGATACTATAACTCGTTCTGCTGAAAAACAGCCAACCAGCGAAGCAAAGAGTGAATCGTTGGACCATCTTAGCCATCGATTTAGCATCTTGTCTGAATACCAAAGTTGTACATCCCTAAGTTCTCTAACTACTGCCAAAGTATGAGATGTTTTGGATGGACCCACAGCAAGCTATGATTTTTCTCGAAGCAAACAGAAATTCTGTCCATACTTCTATCTGTGATTTCGGAAGTCTATGACTACACTAATCCTTTATGAATCGAGGAAGTAATATGGATCGCGTTGCTGATGGTAACCTTTCGCGTTTCGGATGGTTGGATCAACACGTGGCAACCCCGAGGGTTTTGGTGCCGGTGGCAGCAGACCGCGACAATCGCCACCACCCCCGCCCAGTTTGGTGGAAGTGATGGCCGGTCAAACCGAGCTGCTGCATCAGCTGGTGCAAGGACAGCAACACCACCAGCGGGGTGGGCAAAATGTCCACCACCCCCAAGCTGCAGGATATACGGATTTTCTGGGGACCCAGCCGCCCTTGTTCCATAAGACAGAGGAACCCTTGGACGCAGACGCATGGATTCGCACCATCGAATCCAAGTTTGCCCTACTTGAGGCCCCATGCTCAGAGGCCAACAAAGTTCGTTTTGCCGCGCAACAGCTTCGCGGTACCGCTCGTCTGTGGTGGGACCACTATTTTGCGATGCTCCCGGCTGATCATGTGGTCGACTGGAATGAATTCAAGGCCGCATTCCGGGCACATCATATCCCCGAGGGTCTCATGGAGAGGAAGTTGAACGAGTTCCTGGCACTCACCCAGGGCACCCGCACCGTGCTGCAATACGCCCAGGCGTTCAACAATCTAAGCCAGTATGCGGGCTATCACGCTGATACGGATACTAAGAAGCGTGACCGTTTCCGCAGAGGACTAAGCACCAAGCTCAAGGAGCGTCTGAACCTAGTCAGGGCTGACACCTACAACGAATTGGTCAATATGGCCATTACCCAGGAAGACTGTATCATGGCACACCGGGCAGAGAAGAAGAGAAAGGCACCCGCTGGACCCTCAAGTGCTCAGCCACCAAGGTATCGCGTCGTGCAAAATGCCGCACCCACAGCTCCACCAAGGGCCCCTCAGCAAGGGAGATGGATTGCCAGACCCCCACGACAGCCAGGCATGGTACGACCCCCGATGCCTCCACAGAATGGTCTGAGGCCCACTCTTCAACAGTCTCTTCGACCCAGCCCTGCGAATCGTTGTTTCAAATGCGGGAGTTCCAACCACTTTGCATGAGAATGCCCTCAGTCTGGGCCGCCCAACCAAGGTTAGGGATCCAACCCGAACAACAAGAACAGGGGCAAGAGACAGACCCTACAGGTCAAGCAAGGACGGATTAACTTCACCACGCTTGCAGAGCTTCCTGAAGGAGCCCCAGTGATGTCGGGTACATTCTCTATCCATAACAAGCCTGCAGTTATATTGTTTGATTCTGGTGCATCGCATAGTTTCATAAGTGCAAAATTCGGTGCAAAAGTAGGCTTGGATGTTTGTCACACAAAAGGGTCATATATGATATCAACACCGGGTGGTAAAATTGCTTTAAATCAAATGATCAGACAAGTACCAGTCAAGTTGGGTAGTAAAACCATCGACACAGACCTTGTTCTTTTACCCCTTGACGGCATGGATATTATTTTGGGAATGAACTGGATGACTATGCATGGAGTCACGCTGGACCTTTCTTCCCGAGCCGTTGAGATAAATTCACCTAGTCACGGAGCCACCACCCTTTACCTACCATTCCTGGATTGCACGAATTCCTGTGCTTACATGATGGAAGGACTTAAGCTAGAGGATATTCCTATGGTAAACGAGTATGCCGACGTTTTTCCGGATGACTTACCAGGAATGCCACCGGATAGGGATATTGAGTTCATCAACGAACTGCAACCGGGCACTGCACCTATATCCAAAAGAACATATAGGATGCCCCCTAAGGAATTGGCAGAGCTGAAAATTCAACTCCAAGAATTACTGGACAAAGGTTTCATTCGCCCTAGCGCGTCACCTTGGGGATGTCCAGCCCTATTCGTAAAAAAGAATGATGACAGTTTGAGGTTATGAGTTGACTACCGGCCTCTCAACACAGTAACCATTAAGAATAAATACCCACTTCCTCGTATCGATGTACTCTTCGATCAATTAGCTGGAGCCAGAGTCTTCTCAAAAATTGATCTTCGTTCGGGATATCATCAGATCAAGATTCGCCCGTGCGATATTCCTAAGACTGCCTTCTCCACACGATATGGACTATATGAATTCTTGGTCATGTCCTTTGGACTCACAAATGCCCCTGCCTACTTCATGTATCTCATGAATTTGGTATTCATGCCCGAACTTGACAAATTCGTCGTAGTGTTCATCGACGACATCCTTATCTATTCCAAGGATGAGGAAGAGCATGCCAAGCACCTTCGCGTTATTCTTCAGCGACTCAGAGACCATCAGCTCCATGCTAAGTTTTCTAAGTTTGAATTCTGGTTGAATACTGTAAAGTTCTTGGGTCACACGATCTCCAGCGAAGGCATAGCCGTTGACCCTAGCAAGGTACAAGAGGTGATGGATTGGAAACCCCCTACCTCTGTTCATCAGATTCGCAGTTTTCTCGGCTTAGCCGGTTACTACCGTCGCTTCATCCCGGATTTCTCTCAAATTGCTAAGCCCATGACTGAACTGTTAAAGAAGGAAGTAAAGTTTGTATGGAATGAGAAATGTGAAAAAGCTTTCCACACTCTCAGAGAGCATCTGACTACTGCACCTGTGTTAGCTCAACCCGATAATACCAAGTCGTTCGATGTGTATTGTGACGCATCGGGTACTGGTCTAGGATGTGTGCTTATGCAAGAGAATCGAGTGATTGCATATGGCTCACGAGCCCTTCGGCCCCACGAGCAGAATTATCCCACTCATGATCTTGAGCTTGCAGCTGTCATTCACGCTCTGAAAATATGGAGGCACTATCTCATGGGTACACAGTGCAATATCTACACTGATCATAAGTGTAACACCTCAGGTGTTTTAATTGTTAAACAAGTCTTACGGGCATAACAAAATGCATCGCTAACCAAGAAAATAAAAGGAATGGATTAAGTTTGGTTTTGCTTTTACCTTTAAAAGTTTGTATGTGCATAAATGCATGTACTTTAATGAAACAAATTGGATAACTTTCACATCAAAGCAAATATGGCTATGAAATTAAATGAGCACACCAGTATTAGCATGACAAATAAAAGTTTAGTTGAAGCCTAGGGAAGAAAATGAAATTTTGAAATAAAATGACGCGCCCTCCGAATAGAGTTTTCTTTAAGTTTTTAAAATAACTTTGGAACTAAAGCTCAAATGAACTTGTAGAACTTTTTATTCTGAACAACTTTCATGTTCAAAAGATTTTGAAATTCAAATTAGAAAGTGGAGAAAACGTCCTGTTTGCAACCAGCCCCCTGGAAATTTTCGAATTTTCGCACTTAGGCCCTTGCCCATCCTCTGCTGCACCGTTCCCTCGCCCGACCGCCGCCGGCCACCTGGCCCTCGACGCCTGCGCAGCACCAGGCGCCGAGCCAACCCGCGGCCGCGCCTTCTTCTCCCCCCCCCCCCCCCCCCCCCGCATGGCGCGCCTCTTGCCGCTGGTCACCGCCGGCCGCACCCAATGGCGCCCAGCCTCGCCGCCCCCTCCACCCCGCGTTCCGGCCGTGCCAAGCCCACCCCCATGAGCTCCACTGGCTATAAAGCCCGGCACAGCGCCCCTCCCTCCTCTCCCTGTTCCTCCTTCTTCCCCGCCAGAACAGAGCAGAGCAGAGCTCCATTGCCGCCGGCGCCCCCACCTCGCCGCGGGGGCCTTTGCTCCGGCCCACCTCCGCCCGAGACAAGCGCTGAAACGGGTCCTCCTCAATGCGCTGAAGCTTCCCAGCCCGAGCCCCGCCGCCCTCATCGCCGGAGCGCCGCCGTCCGCGCCGCCCTACCGCCGCCGCCCCTGCTCTCCGCGGCCAGCCCGCCACCAGCCACCCCGAGCCACTCCAAGACCACCAATAGGTGCGCCCTGGTTCCCTCTCCGTGCTCCCCCACCTTGCCCTCGCCGTCGGCGACTGAGCTCACCGGAATTCGGCCGGACAGGATGATCCCCGCCGTGAATCGCGACCAGGGACTACATTGCAAACTCCCAAATCTTCCTAGGGGGTTTTCTGCTAGTTTTCAGGGACCCCTCTGTAAAGAAAGTTTTAACTAAATCAGTGAACTTGTAAAATTCGTATAAAATCATAGAAAAATCAGAAAAACGCAAACTCCACTGTTCTGGAATCGTTAGAAGAAACTCTACAACTTTTGTTACGAAAAGTTTCTCAGATTCTCAACATATTTTGCTCTAGATTAAATGGAAGGTTTAATGGACTTCTTTTGTACCCACTGTTATAGATCTATGCTGACCCCAAATTTTGGGCAGTGAGTAAGTTGCTTGATGTTTAGGACTGTGAAAAAGATCAGGACCAAAAGCCATCTCTAGATGCACCTTTTGTCCAACCTTGTTTTATGCCATAAAGTGATAGAACTAATTTTTCCTGCTGTTCTGTGATGTTTAATGTCATGAAACTTTTTCTGTGTTGTTGTAGTATTACCTAGAGGCCATAGAAAAATTTAGAAACATTTTTACTATATGTAACCTGTTCATATGAATTTGTGGTAGGAAAACTTCACTAATTCAAAATAATTAGTAAATCGCTTAGAAAATGTTCATATTTTTACTGTGAAACACATTAGAGTAGCTCAAGCTGTACAAAACGTTTCATACCTAGAAACCCTGTATAACATCCCATTTATTATGCTCTATATCATGTAAAATAAAATCTGAAAAAATTACAGTAACACAAATATGGTTATAGCAACACCCTGTAAAATGTTTAGCATCAATACTTGCATGGTTTGTTCTGTATAAAAATAACTAGATGCTAGCAGTGGCTGTGTATTACATTTTTCATATTTAACATGCTACACAAAAATGTCTGAAACTTTTACAGCGATCTTATCTCTGCATAATGTACTTTGAATAAAAATTGTATTACCAGAAGCTAACTAGATTAGTAATTGTGTTCAACTAGTGTTTGTGTTTAAAAGAAAAACTAAGTTTTCAATATAACACAACCCCTTCTCCTTTAATGAATTTAAATAGATTAAGATAAACTCTATTAACGATTGCCCAGGAAATGATAAAGTAAATAACTTCATAGCAAAACTTATGTCTTATGAACTGCAACTTTATCGTGAAGGAAATCGTGTCGTTTACCATCACCACTGCTCAAACTTGTGCATTCATGTAGAAACGACTACTCTCTCCGACGGGACGTGTGAGTTGGTGCCCGAGTCCGAGAGTGAGCAGCGAGAAGCCCAGGCAAATCTAACTGAAGCAGTTGAGACCCGGGTCAACGTTCAGACGATCCCCGGACTAACTATTCACAAGAAGGCAAGCATAACCCATTTCTTTCCTAAATTATGCAACTCATTACTCTTTGCTTGTGCATTAAGTTTATAGGAGTTGAATGAAAACTTAGTTGCATGATATTAGGAACCCTTGCTTGAAAACTAGACGTAAGGATCGATAGAATGTTGTGCTAATAGGACTCCGGTAAAAGCCGAGTGATTTCCTGTCACTCGTGAGAAAATAGGAGTTGAATGTTTACTACACACTGCAATCATAAGGACACGGACGGGCTATGGAACGATGGTTACGATTGAGGCCCGTCTGTCTAGTGAAAAATGCTAAGGCCGCAGTGTGTGGTAGTGGTGGTTAAGTCTTTGAACGTACTAACCACATGCCGAGAATATGGTAATCGGTAAGCTTAAGTACCTGATTGGCCCGGCAAGTGGACAGCAACCTACCCTTTGAACTTCGGTCCCACTATATGGCGAGTGCACGAGTGGTCACGACCCGGCGGCGAACCGTGGCGTGGGACTCGTGTACTCTCGGAGGGTAGCCTCGATCCACAACCCGGAAAGAAAGGGGAAAAGTTGCACGTGTGACTCTGTGAGTAACCACGTGACGTGTGTTTAGGTTTCCCTTGCAAGGTTAAGAAATTCGATTCGAATCGTCCGTTTCTCACGGCTATTGAGACTGCTTAACCACTTTTACCCACGGAGTAAGAAGAGGAACAATGATGATGAATAATCTTGTTGGATGAAAATTAATGCTTCACCATGAATGCTATTGGATAGCTACTTATCTAGAATGGTTAATGAAACTAGAATCTTGAGCTAAAACTTGAAAGTAAGGACCCACTTGTAGATGCTTTTTCGGCTAAACAAACCCCTGAGCCAAAAAGCCTTGCATGTCTAGAGTCGGTGGAGTAGATTCCACTACACGGGTAAGTCTTGCTGAGTATTAGCATACTCAGCTTTGCTTGTGGCTCGTTTTCAGGTGAGACCTTCGAAGATACGATTGCTAGCTTGACTTGGCCCTGCACTCTTCCCCCTGGTTGGTCGGTGGAATGGGATACGCCCCCGTCCAATGGAGATAACGCCGAGTGATGTCTCGTACAGGCTTCACCGAGACATCCTGTATCGTCGAGTAGCTTTCGTTGTTTTATTTTCCGCTGCAACTTAAACTCTGAAGAACTTATTAGTTATGATCACTGAGGTACTTGGTTTCTAAACTCAACCTTGGTCTGTAATATTCACTTATGATAATCTTGTAATATTTGCTGGATTGTGGTATTCTCTGGGCTCATCGTCGCATGAGCATTTGTATGTATGGCATTCGATCCACTTTACCTTGGTTGTATCGGGAGGTTACCCGACAGACCAATGGATTACTCCGGTTGAAGTGTAAGGTTAACCGAGATTGCCCTAATGGTGATGGTTAATACACTTGAGCCGGATTTAATTCAGGTGGTTCTGGCATGAAAGGTTCATGAAATATATGTGCTTTTTCAATCTTCTGCAGGTACACTAACCGCGATTACGATAAGTTAAGGAACGATTAGAGAGACTCGACTAGCTATTATAGCGAGAGCCGTATTGTGTATGCCACCGAGACTATCTTCGTAAGACCAAAAGCATTTGGCAGTTATTTTATTTTGTGAGGACGAATAGGACGTGCATACATCATGAACATATGTATCTGAAATCAAAAATGCGTTGTATGAGAGTGGTAAGGTTCTTGCGTATCTAAGCGTGGTTTGCATAAGGACTATCTAGCGAATCTGTCACAAATCTGCCATGACCAAAAAGAGCGATTTATTGACCCAAGAAAATGACCTTTTCTGGAGAAGTCCATGTTGAAAAAAATTGTTCCAAATTTCGTGTTCTATCTTCTGTTCAAAAATGAAAAATTCTGAACTTATGGATAATGAGAAATAACAGAAACCTGGGAACGTCAGATTTCTGTCCAGAAAAAGCACTTCTGCCTCTTAAATTTTTAGGCCCCCTTCCTGCGGTTTTCTGCAAAAGAGTACAACACAAAACCTGTTCCAAATTTACCCAGGTATCTGCTGTTAAAATTTGGTAAATTTTGGCTGGGTAAATTTTCCCTGGTACACGAAACTCTAGCTCCCTGTTCACTGAAAATTTCTGGGTAGACAGAGAGGTAAAACCTGGAAAGAAAGACCATCTTAGAGACCTATCTAGCTCTGGAGTTGACTAGCAAAGTTGTTCACAAATACCTTAGGAGTGATCTGGTGAAATTTGAGAATTTTTGGATGAGAACTGTGGAAGTTATGGTTATTTTTGCACTCTATACGGAATCTGTCCCTGTGCTTTTCACACTTTTTCTCGGCCTCATCCATTTGATCTTTCGTTCAGATGGCCGAGACAGCTGCCATGATTGTGGATGAGGATGGACGCGTTCACTCACAGTGTCTCCACTGGGAGGGCTTTCCCTCTATTTTGTGGAACGTGTTGAGCACCGTGGGCTATCTAATTCCCCCACGTTACGCCGGACTGGAGTTTGCAGAGAATGGAGTTACCCAGTGCCGTGTCAACGTGACCATTTTTCCACACCCGCTACACCCGGAGTGGCCCGCCTTGGAGATCGAGGCTGTTGGTCGCCGTTTGGCCGATACTTAGGAGCTCACTCTCCTGCTCACAGCGAGTCGTCCGTCAACGACTTGGATGACTTCTAGATGATGACCTAGAAGGACCTTTGCACATACTCCTCGATAGGGTAGCCTGACTTTTGGCAAGTGTTGTAATAGGCTAACTAGGAGTTGAGTAACTCTTTTGTGATGGGTACACCTGAACCATGTGGATACCCTCAGCATGTAAGGAACGGTGATAAACTTGGGTGATTTCGTTGTAAGTTGGTAAAACGATGAAATCCACAATCGCTGAAACTTGTCAGGAATTTTATCCATATCTCCTTACATTTCTGAGCCGTGAGTTGAATACCAAACCTGTCAGGAATTCTGTGATCTAGGATCTCACAAAATTTCAACCCTATTGGATCTTGCTAGTTTGAGTTACAGGCCAGATACTATAACTCGTTCTGCTGAAAAACAGCCAAAACAGGGAAGCAAAGAGTGAACCGTTTGACCATCCTAGCCATCGATTTAGCATCTTGGCTGAATACCAAAGTGGTACATCTTTAAACTCCCTATCCACTGCCAAAATATGAGAAACTTTGGATGAACCTACCAGGAGTTACAAAATTCTTATGGCAGATAGTTTTTATGCCCATGATTCCATCCATGACCTTTTGGAAGTCTACTATTCCGCGTTCGATCTTTTTGAGTCATGAAAGCAATATGGATCACGTTGCTAATGAAGAACATTCGCCTTTTCAGATGGTTGGAGCAACCCGTGGTAACCCGGATGGTTTTGGTGCTAGCGCAAGTGGATCACAACCACAGCCGCCACCACCACCTAGTTTAGTGGAAGTAATGGCCGCTCAAACCGAGTTGCTTCGTCAGCTTGTCAAGGGGCAGGAAGCGATTTTTCAATGCCTGCAGCAACAACACCATCAAGGGGATGGGTGCAATGTCCACCATCCTCAGGTTGCTAGCTATCCAGAGCTCAATAACAAGATGATGGACACAAGAGACGTTTACTCAGACTCCTTATTGCCCCCATCACAACTTCCGATGAAACTTAAGGATCACCAAGTAAAGTGTCGGACTCTCAAGCCTGACCCATGCAGCATAGACTTGACTGGATGGGAAATTACCTGCACAGAATTCATCCCACGGGGCCGACGTCAAGTTAGCAAAACTACTGACGCCGGCACAGTCCTTCGAACACAAACTCGCTCACCTGTTCCGGAAAAGATAGACCCTGCCAAATGCACCACACCCAAGGGAGGTTCATTAGGTATGCCAGTAGCGATATCTTCAGATAACAAACAACCTGGTCGTCCAAGTGACAAAAAACCGTTGCTTCAATTGTAGCAGTGCTAACCATTTTGCTCGAGAATGCCCTCAGCCTAGGAAGCCAAAGCAGGGCCAAGGTTCTAGCCAAACCCATCAGAACAAGCGTAAAAGACAGAGGAACAAGAGCAAAGGACAAATTGATCAGCTTGAAGCGCTCCCTAAAGGTGCACCCTTAATAACACGCACCTCCTCTATTTAATAACAAGCCTGCAGTTATATTATTTGATTCTGGTGCATCGCATAGTTTCATAAGTGCAAAATTCGGTGCAAAAGTAGGCTTGAATGTTTGTCACACCAAAGGGTCGTATATGATATCAACACCGGGTGGAAAAATTGCTTCCAACCAAATAATAAGGCTGGTACCGATAAAATTGGGAAGTAAAAGTCATCAAAACAGATCTCGTACTTTTACCCCTTGACGGCATGGATCTATTTTGGGCATGAATTGGATGGTTTTGCACAAAGTCACACTAGACCCCTCGTCCCGAGTTGTGAAAATAGATTCACCTAGTCACGGAGCCACCACCCTTTACCTACCATTCCTAGATTGCACGAATTCCTGTGCTTACAAGATGGAAGGACTTAAGCTAGAGGATATTCCTGTAGTAAACGAGTATGCCGACGTTTTTCCGGATGACTTACCAGGAATGCCACCAGATAGGGACATTGAGTTCGTTATTGAACTACAGCCAGGCACTGCACCTATATCCAAAAGACCATATAGGATGCCCCCTAAAGAATTGGCCGAGCTGAAAATTCAACTCCAAGAACTGCTGGACAAAGGTTTCATTCGCCCTAGCGCGTCACCTTGGGGATGTCCAGCCCTATTCGTAAAGAAGAAGGATGACAGTTTAAGATTATGTGTGGACTACCGACCTCTCAATGCGGTAACTGTTAAAAATAAATACCCACTTCCTCGTATCGATGTACTCTTCGATCAATTAGCTGGAGCCAGAGTCTTCTCAAAAATTGATCTTCGTTCGGGATATCATCAGATCAAGATTCGCCCGTGCGATATTCCTAAGACTGCCTTCTCCACACGATATGGACTATATGAATTCTTGGTCATGTCCTTCGGATTCACCAATGCCCCTGCCTACTTCATGTATCTCATGAATTCGGTATTCATGCCCGAACTTGACAAATTCGTCGTAGTATTCATCGATGACATCCTTATCTATTCCAAGGATGAGGAAGAGCATGCTAAGCACCTGCACATTGTTCTTCAGCGTCTAAGAGCCCATCAGCTCTATGCTAAGTTTTCTAAGTGTGAATTCTGGTTGGATACTGTAAAGTTCTTAGGTCACACGATCTCCAGCGAACGCATAGCTGTCGACTCCAGCAAGGTACAAGAGGTGATGGATTGGAAACCCCCTACCTCTGGTCATCAGATTCGCAGTTTTCTCGGCTTAGCCGGTTACTACCGTCGCTTCATTCCGGATTTCTCTCGAATTGCTAAGCCCATGACTGAACTGTTAAAGAAGGAAGTAAAGTTTATATGCAATGAGAAATGTGAAGAAGCTTTCCACACTCTCAGAGAGCATCTATCTACTGCACCTGTGTTAGCTCAACCCGATAATACCAAGTCGTTTGATGTGTATTGTGACGCATCGGGTACTGGTCTAGGATGTGTGCTTATGCAAGAGAATCGAGTGATTGCATATGCCTCACGAGCCCTTCGGCCCCACGAGCAGAATTATCCCACTCATGATCTTGAGCTTGCAGCTGTCATTCACGCTCTGAAAATATGGAGGCACTATCTCATGGGTAAACAGTGCAATATCTACACGGATCATAAGAGTCTTAAGTATATCTTCACACAAGCCGATATGAATATGAGACAACGAAGATGGTTAGAATTAATCAAGGATTATGACCTTGAAGTGCACTATCACCCCGGCAAGGCTAATGTAGTCGCAGATGCACTAAGCCGCAAGTCCCATTGCCATTGCTTATCCATGGAATCCTACAATGAGACATTGTGTGCAGAAATGAGGAAGCTTAACATGGAAATAGTTTCCCAAGGCACTCTAGATCACATCTCAGTTGAGCCCACTCTTCACGACCAAATCGTCATGGCACAACTACATGATGAAGGAATTAAGATCATCAAACAAAAACTCTCTCTAGGTGAGGAGAAGTATAAATGTTTCCGCCAAGACCATAAGGGAGTTCTATGGTTCGAAAGTCGTATAGTCGTTCCGAAGAATCGTGAACTCCACAAGCAAATTCTCGATGGGGCACACCTTTCCAAATTCTCTATCCACCCCGGCAGTAGCAAAATGTATCAAGACCTAAGGCAAAACTTCTGGTGGACTAGAATGAAAAGAGAAATTGCTACGTATGTCTCAGAATGTGACACGTGCCAGAGAGTAAAAGCTAGCCACTTGAAAATAGCCGGTACACTTCAACCGTTACCTATACCATCATGGAAATGGGAAGACATAAGTATGGACTTCATCGTTGGACTACCAAACACTTCCCAGAAACATGATTCCATATGGGTTATCGTTGATAGACTCACAAAGACGGCACATTTTCTTCCGGCACACACCACCTATTTTGCCAAGAAATATGCCGAGATTTACCTCGATCGTATTGTTTGCCTACATGGAATATCTAAGACAATTATTTCTGATCGTGGTCCTCAGTTTGTAGCATGCTTTTGGGAACAACTGCAAACGTCTCTTGGTACCAAACTGATTCGCAGCTCAGCATACCATCCTCAGACTGACGGACAAACGGAAAGAGTAAACCAAATTCTTGAAGACATGCTGAGAGCTTGCGTCATTCACTATGACAAGAACTGGGACAAATGTCTACCCCTAGCAGAGTTCTCATACAACAACAGCTATCAAACGAGTTTGAAAATGGCACCATTTGAGGCCCTGTACGGACGAAGGTGTCGAACTCCTTTGAGCTGGTCACAAACCGGAGAACGTAAAATAATTGGACCCGACCTGGTAATCGAGGCAGAGGAGAAAGTAAAAGTAATACAAGCAAATCTTAAAGCCGCACAAGCCCGACAAAAGAGCTATTCTGACAAAAGGAGAAAGCCCCTAAAATTCGAAGTTGGCGATCATGTCTATCTTCGAGTTTCACCCACAAAGGGAGTGCAAAGATTCGGAATCAAAGGCAAACTAGCTCCCCGTTATGTTGGTCCTTACGAAATCATTGAGAGCTGCGGACCCGTAGCCTACAAATTACGACTGCTCCCTCAGCTCACGGCCACCCATGATGTCTTCCACGTATCTCAACTCAAGAAGTGTATTCGAGTCCCTACCGAGATTGTGGAACAACAAGAAATATTGTTAGAACCCGACCTCTCGTATGTCGAACACCCGGTTAAAATTTTGGATCGAAAAGAAAAAGAGACCAGGAGGAAAGTGATTAAAATATATAAAGTTCAATGGAATCATCACACTGAAGAAGAAGCCACCTGGGAAACCGAGAGTTACCTAAACCAAAATTTCCCTCGTTTTCTTACCTCAACCACGGGTATGTACACACACTGCCCACACTAAGCTTATTGTCCGAATCTCGGGGCGAGATTCTTTTTAAGGGGGGAAGGCTGTAACACCTCAGGTGTTTTAATTGTTAAACAAGTCTTACTGGCATAATAAAATGCATCGCTAACCAAGAAAATAAAAGGAATGGATTAAGTTTGGTTTTGCTTTTACCTTTAAAAGTTTGTATGTGCATAAATGCATGTACTTTAATGAAACAAATTGGATAACTTTCACATCAAAGCAAATATGGCTATGAAATTAAATGAGCACACCAGTATTAGCATGACAAATAAAAGTTTAGTTGAAGCCTAGGGAAGAAAATGAAATTTTGAAATAAAATGACGCGCCCTCCGAATAGAGTTTTCTTTAAGTTTTTAAAATAACTTTGGAACTAAAGCTCAAATGAACTTTGGCCTAAAACAAAACTTGTAGAACTTTTTATTCTGAACAACTTTCATGTTCAAAAGATTTTGAAATTCAAATTAGAAAGTGGAGAAAACGTCCTGTTTGCAACCAGCCCCCTGGAAATTTTCGAATTTTTGCACTTAGGCCCTTGCCCATCCTCTGCTGCACCGTTCCCTCGCCCGACCGCCGCCGGCCACCTGGCCCTCGACGCCTGCGCGGCACCAGGCGCCGAGCCAACCCCCGGCGCCCTGCTGCACCGCCCCCGCTCGCCCAACCGCGGTCGCGCCTTCTTCTCCCCCCCCCCCCCCACGCCGTGCCTCTGCCCAACCCGGCGTCCTGCAGCACCGCCCCGCCGCCCAGTCGTTGGCCGCCGCCCCGCCACCCAACGGCGTGCCCCCGTCGTGCCACCCCAGCTCGCCAATCGCCCGCCGCGTCATCCGCACGCGACGTCGTGCCCCGGTGCGCGCCCAGCGCACGCATGCCACGCGCATGGCGCGCCTCTGGCCGCTGGTCACCGCCGGCTGCACCCAATGGCGCCCAGCCTCACCGCCCCCTCCACCCCGCGTTCCGGCCGTGCCAAGCCCGCCCCCATGAGCTCCACCGGCTATAAAGCCCGGCACAGCGCCCCTCCCTCCTCTCCCTGTTCCTCCTTCTTCCCCGCCAGAACAGAGCAGAGCAGAGCTCCATTGCCGCCGGCGCCCCCACCTCGCCGCGGGACTCTTTGCTCCGGCCCACCTCCGCCCGAGACAAGCGCTGAAACGGGTCCTCCTCAATGCGCTGAAGCTTCCCAGCCCGAGCCCCGCCGCCCTCATCGCCGGAGCGCCGCCGTCCGCGCCGCCCCACCGCCGCCGCCCCTGCTCTCCGCGGCCAGCCCGCCACCAGCCACCCCGAGCAACTCCAAGACCACCAATAGGTGCGCCCTGGTTCCCTCTCCGTGCTCCCCCACCTTGCCCTCGCCGTCGGCGACTGAGCTCGCCGGAATTCGGCCGGACAGGATGATCCCCGCCGTGAATCGCGACCAGGGACTACATTGCAAACTCCCAAATCTTCCTAGGGGGTTTTCTGCTAGTTTTCAGGGACCCCTCTGTAAAGAAAGTTTTAACCAAATCAGTGAACTTGTAAAATTCGTATAAAATCATAGAAAAATCAGAAAAACGCAAACTCCACTGTTCTGGAATCGTTAGAAGAAACTCTACAACTTTTGTTACGAAAAGTTTCTCAGATTCTCAACATATTTTGCTCTAGATTAAATGGAAGGTTTAATGGACTTCTTATGTACCCACTGTTGTAGATCAATGCTGACCCCAAATTTTGGGCAGTGAGTAAGTTGCTTGATGTTTAGGACTGTGTAAAAAGATCAGGACCAAAAGCCATCTCTAGATGCACCTTTTGTCCAACCTTGTTTTATGCCATAAAGTGATAGAACTAATTTTTCCTGCTGTTCTGTGATGTTTAATGTCATGAAACTTTTTCTGTGTTGTTGTAGTATTACCTAGAGGCCATAGAAAAGTTTAGAAACATTTTTACTATATGTAACCTGTTCATATGAATTTGTGGTAGGAAAAATTCACTAATTCAAAATAATTAGTAAAGCGCTTAGAAAATGTTCATATTTTTACTGTGAAACACATTAGAGTAGCTCAAGCTGTACAAAAAGTTTCATACCTAGAAACCCTGTATAACATCCTGTAGAAAATAATCTTTATTAACATGAGTGTAGCTTGTCCCATTTATTATGCTCTATATCATGTACAATAAAATCTGAAAAATTTACAGTAAGACAAATATGGTTATAGCAACACCCTGTAAAAGTTTTAGCATCAATACTTGCATGGTTTGTTCTGTATAAAAATAAATAGATGCTAGTAGTGGCTGTGTATTACATTTTTCATATTTAACATGCTACACAAAAATGTCTGAAACTTTTACAGCGATCTTATCTCTGCATAATGTACTTTGAATAAAAATTGTATTACCAGAAGCTAACTAGATTAGTAATTGTGTTCAACTCATGTTTGTGTTTAAAAGAAAAAGTAAGTTTTCAATATAGAAAAACTAGATTAGTAATGTACATGATGAAGGAATTAAGATCATCAAACAAAAACTCTCTCTAGGTGAGGAGAAGTATAAATGTTTCCGCCAGGACCATGAGGGAGTTCTATGGTTCGAAAGTCGTATAGTCGTTCCGAAGAATCATGAACTCCGCAAGCAAATTCTCGATGAGGCACATCTTTCCAAATTCTCTATCCACCCCGGCAGTAGCAAAATGTATCAAGACCTAAGGCAAAACTTCTGGTGGACTAGAATGAAAAGAGAAATTGCTACGTATGTCTCAGAATGTGACACGTGCCAGAGAGTAAAAGCTAGCCACTTGAAAGTAGCCGGTACACTTCAACCGTTACCTATACCATCCTGGAAGTGGGAGGACATAAGTATGGACTTCATCGTTCGACTACCAAACACTTCCCAGAAACATGATTCCATATGGGTTATCGTTGATAGACTCACAAAGACGGCACATTTCCTTCCGGCACACACCACCTATTTTGCCAAGAAATATGCCGAGATTTACCTCGATCGTATTGTTTGCCTACATGGAATACCTAAGACAATTATTTCTGATCATGGTACTCAGTTTGTAGCACGCTTTTGGGAACAACTGCAAACGTCTCTTGGTACTAAACTGATTCGCAGCTCAGCATACCATCCTCAGACTGACGGACAAACGGAAAGAGTAAACCAAATTCTTGAAGACATGCTGAGAGCTTGCGTCATTCACTATAACAAGAATTGGGACAAATGTCTACCCCTAGCAGAGTTCTCGTACAACAATAGCTATCAAACGAGTTTGAAAATGGCACCATTTGAGGCCCTGTACGGACGAAGGTGTCGAACTCCTTTGAGCTGGTCACAAACCGGAGAACGTAAAATAATTGGACCCGACCTGGTAATCGAGGCAGAGGAGAAAGTAAAAGTAATACAAGCAAATCTTAAAGCCGCACAAGCCCGGCAAAAGAGCTATTCTGCAAAAGGAGAAAGCCCCTAAAATTCGAAGTTGGCGATCATGTCTATCTTCGAGTTTCACCAACCAAGGGAGTTTAAAGATTCGGAATCAAAGGCAAACTAGCTCCCCGTTATGTTGGTCCTTACGAAATCATTGAGAGCTGCGGACCCGTAGCCTACAAATTACGACTGCCCCCTCAGCTCACGGCCACCCATGATGTCTTCCACGTATCTCAACTCAAGAAGTGTATTCGAGTCCCTACCGAGATTGTGGAACAACAAGAAATATTGGTAGAACCCGACCTATCGTATGTCGAACACCCGGTTAAAATTTTGGATCGAAAAGAAAGAGGGACCAGGAGGAAAGTGATTAAAATGTATAAAGTTCAATGGAATCATCACACTGAAGAAGAAGCCACCTGGGAAACCGAGAGCTACCTAAACCAAAATTTCCCTGGTTTTCTTATCTCAACCACTGGTATATGCACCCCTGTCCACACTAAGATTTACCGAATCTCGGGGCGAGATTCTTGTTAAGGGGGGAAGGCTGTAACAACCCTGATAAATTACATTTCTAAAGCAATGTCATTAGCCCAACCCTATGCTTAACCAACTAATAAAAGGGTGAAAAGAATTAGATCAAGTTAAGTTGAAATTCAAATTTAAATTGGGCACATATGAATACCTTTGAATTTTTAAATTAACATTCAAACCACAAGCCAAATGAGGTGTTGCCTGAAACCAAACTTGTAGAACTTTTTAGTCTGAACAACTTTCGTGTTCAAAAGTTTTTGAAATTCAAATTAGAAAGTGGAGAAAATATCCTGTTTGCAACCAGCCCCTTGGAACTTTTCAAATTCTCGCAAATAGGTCCTTCGTCCCTCCTCTCTCTCCCCTCCCCGCCCGACAGCCCGGCCAGGTGGCCGGCGATGCCTGACCGGCGCAAGCCGCCAGGCCAGTGGCCGCCGGCCCTCGCCCCCAAGCCCGGCTTTGCCCCCCCCCCACCGCCGCGCTGCCCAGTCCGCGCTCGCCGCGCGCGCCACTCCAGCCCCGCCTCTGCTCGCCGCCCGCCGCGCCCAACGGCCGCGCCGCGCCGTGCCACCCCGCCCGCCGCGACCCGCCCGTCGCCGAGCTCGCCTTCCGCCCGAGCCGCTGCTGCAGCTGTCCTCCAATCCCGTGCCGCGCTATCTTCTCGCTCCCCCACGCAAATCCCCGGCGCCCAGTCACGCGCCTCCGCCCTCCGCACGCCGCGCCGGTGAACCGAGCCGCCCACCGTGGCCAGTGGCACGCCATTGCCGTGCCATCACCCTCGCACGTCGCCCGGCACCCCTACCTCCCTCCTGCCCCTATAAAAGCCGCCCCAAGCCGCCCGCGCGAGCTGCCAGCCACCAGAGAACGCCCGCCGCCGCCATTGTCGCCGCCGAGCTCCACCCGCTCGTGGACAGCCCTCTACAGCCATCCACCGCTCAAATTGAACCTCCAGCCACCACCACATCAACCCACCGGAGCTCACCGACCCGCTCAACGCCGCCCAGGACCGCCGGAGCACCGCCGCCCGCGCTGTCGCCGCCGCCGCCGCCTCTGGTCACCGCGGACAGCTTGACTCCGACCTCCTCCGCCCAAGCCAAGTACCGGAGCAACTTCCCCACGCGCCACTGAAGCTCCCCGTCCAGACCAGACCGCCCCAAACCCGCCGGAGCACCACCGTCGACGCGTACCGCCGCCGCCCCTGCTCTGCTCCAACGCCGACGAGCTACTCCCGGCCGTCCCCCACCCGAACAAGACCCCCACGAGGTAGCCCTCGCACCCCTGATCCTTCCCCAGCCCTCACCCCTCGCCGCCGGCGAGCCCCTCGCCGGAATTTTGGCCGGCCACCGTACCCGAGCCGCCCGAGGACCAAATTGCAGTAATTGAAATCTTTAGAAGGGTCTGCACGTAAGATTTCAAGGACCCAGTTGTAAAAGAAAGATTCAAACCTAGATTCAAAATCAGTGAACTTATAAAATTCGTATAAAATAGTAGAAAATTCAGAAAAATGCAAACTCAACTGTTCTGGAACCTTTAGGATAAACTCCACAACTTTTGTTACATGCATCTCCTCAGATTCTAGATAATTTATGCTCTAGTTTAAATAGGTTGTTTAATGACCTTTATTCACAACCATTGTTGTAGACAAGTTCTGGTCCTGAAAATTTTACAGTAGGAGATTTACTTGTTATATAAGCCATTGTAAAAAGATCAGGCCCAAATACCATCTCTATCTACACTGTTTATTAAACTTAGTTTCATACCATGTTTGGATAGAATTATTTGTCCCTGCAGTTAGGTTATGAATCACCTAATGAAACGTTTTCTATACTGGTGTAATGGTACCTAGATGCCGTAGAAAAATTTTGAGACTTTTTATCTCACAGGAACCTATTTATTTGATTTATGTGCTAATAATATACATTAAATCAAGAAAATAGTATCTTAGCTTGGAAAATTCTCATATTTTTACTAGAAGATATTCAGTGGGAGAGGATGCTGTGTAAAATGTTTCATGGACAAAAACCCTGTGTAGGATCCTGTAAAAATAAATTCTTGAATAACCTAGGAGTGTAATGTCATATTTACTATGCTCTGAAAACTGCATAATAAATCCTATACAAATTACAGTAGCTCCTGCATGATTAAATGAAAGCCCTGTAAAAATCTTAGACTCAATTTTTGCACCATTTGTTCTGTACAAAAAGAACAAGAATCTAGCAGCAACCATGTATTATACTTTTCATAATTAATCTGCTGCATGAAAATATCTGAAAATTTTACAGTAAGCTTATCTTTCCCTGATGTGCCTAGATCCAAGGTTTCATGACCAGAAACTACTCGCTGTAGAAGTTACACTTAAATCATGTTTCCATGAGGAACATAAGTTCCCATGAACACCCACCCCACCTTGCTTAACGAAGTTACTTATTGCACTATTCTACTCTATTAACGATTGCCCACGAATGATAAAGTAACTCACTTCACAACAAAACTCATGTTTTACAGACTACAACTTTTACGTGAACGAACATAATCGTCATATAACCTCACTATAACTTATATCGGTGCATTCATATAGAATCGATGACTCTCGCCGACGGAACGTACGAGCTGGTGCCCGCGTCCGAGAGTGAGCAGCGTGAAGCTCAAGTGCATCTAACTGAAGCTCTTGAAGATCCGAGCCCAAGTTCGGAAGAGCCCCAAGCTAACTGTTCACAAGAAGGCAAGCCTCGGAGCATGAACCCTATTTTTCTAAACTTATGCAACTCATTACTCTCTTGCTTGTGCATTAAGTTTATAGGAGTTGAATGAAAACTTAGTTGCATGATGTTAGGAACCCATGCTTGAAAACTAGATGTAAGGGTCCATAGAATGTTGTGCTAATAGGACTTCGGTAAAAGCCGAGTGATTTCCTGTCACTCGCGAGAAAATAGGAGTTGAATGTTTACTGCACGCTGCAATCATAAGGACAGCGGACGGGCTATAGTATGATGTTTACGATTGAGGCCCGTCTGTTTAGTGAAAAATGCTAAGGCCGCAGTGTGTGGTAGTGGTGGTTAAGTCTTTGAACGTACTAACCACATGCCGAGAATATGGTAATCGGTAAGCTTAAGTACCTGATTGGCCCGGCAAGTGGACGACATCCTACCCTTTGAACTTCGGTCCCATGTGCATATGGCGAGTGCACGAGTGGTCACGACCTGGCGCCGAACCGTGGCGTGGGGCTCTTGTACTCTCGGAGGGTAGCTCCTTTCGGTCCATGTGCATGTGGTGAGTGCCCGAGTGGTCACGACCCGGCGCCGAACCGTGGCGTGGGGCTCTTGTACTCTCGGAGGGTAGCTCCGATCCACGACCCGGAAAGAAAGGGGAAAAGTTGCACATGTGACTCTGGGAGTAACCACGTGACGTGTGTTTAGGTTTCCCTTGCAAGGTTAAGAAATTCGATTCAAATCGTCCGTTTCTCACGGCTATTGAGACTGCTTAAAACCTTTTACCACACAGAGTAAGAAGAGGAACAATGATGATGAATAAACTTGTTGGATGAAATTTAATGCTTCACCATGAATGATATTGGATAGCTGCTTATCTAGAATGGTTAACGAAACTAGAATCTTGAGCTAAAAGTTGAAAGTAAGGACCCACTCGTATATGTTTTTTGGCAAAACAAACCCCTCGAGCCAAAAGCCTCGCATGTCTAGGAGTCGGCTAAGTATACCCCACTAGTCGGGTAAGCCTTGCTGAGTATTAGCATACTCAGCCTTGCTTGTGGCTCGTTTTCAGGTGAGTCTTTCGAAGACATGATTGCTAGCTTGACTTGGCCCTGCACCCTGCCTCCGGGATGGTCGGTGGAATGGGATACGCCCCCGGCCAACGGAGATAATGCCGAGTGATGTCTCGTACGGGCTTCATCGAGACATCCTTTACCGTTGAGTAGCTTTCGTTATCTTATTTCCGCTGCAACTTGAACTCTGAAGAACTTTTTGGTTATGATCACTGAAGTACTTGGTTACTAAACTCAAACATGGTTTGTAATATTCACTTATGGTAATTGTTGTAAAATCTGCTGGAATGTGGTATTCTCTGGGCTCATCTTCGCATGAGCATTTGTATGTATGGCTTCGATCCGCCCTACCGTGGTTGTATCGGGAGGTTACCCAACAGACCAATGGATTACTCCGTTGGAAGTGTAAGGTTAACCGAGATTGCCCTAATGGTGATGGTTAATACACTTGAGCCGGATTAATTCAGGCGGTTCTGCCACAAGTACCCGCCGTCCAGGATCTCTAGTTTTGCACCCAGACCCTCTGTTTAAGGTTTAATTATGTTTTAGCCCCTGATTTCTTCAGATCTAGCCCCTGGAAGTTCAAAACTCTCGCAGTTACGTCCCTAAATCACTGTTTTAGCCATATCTTCATCGTTTCAACTCCGATTTCAGCGATTCTTGTGCTCACACGATCCTTGCATCATGAACTACAATATTATCATCTTTCTACTTTGCATTTGTACTGTTTATTGTACTGTTTCTTATTTGTTTGTGTATGCTTGTTTGTGTGATCGCGTAGACAACGTGACGTTCGAGCAAAACCCAGAGCAAGCTTACGAGGAAGAGAACCAGCAGCTGTTTGAGGAAGGCAAGTGGATTTCCCTCCCCTGCATATTCTATTTTATCCCAACAATAGCATGATAATTCACTTTACTTTATTGTTGCTTGCATAAACTTGAAGGGTTACCTATGCTAAGGACATACCTAGTCTTTTACCCAAAGCCTTGAAACACCTGGGTTTACTAATCATGTTGGGTAGTCACGCTTAGTTGCAAACTTTGGGAAAGGTGTTGGTTATACCGCATTAATTCAAGATAAACTTTGATTAATGGGAACATGGAGAACCACCCAAGTCAACAGTGCAACCACAAAGTCATATGGCTCTGACCTTAGCCAATTAATTAGATGTGTAGTTAGCTTGTGGCCTTACCGAAAGGGCAAGGAGGGGGTCGGTGATAGGGGTCATAGCCCGGTCCTCTTGGGGTAGCTGCCTTTGCTAAGGAGCTGACCATTAGGGAGGTTTATAGACCACACTGCTACTGAAACTCTAGCGGGCTGCCTAGCTCTCGACATGTCTTTGTAAAGGCTTCGTAGTGTACCCTCGCCACTCACCTCGGAAGTGTTTAAGGGCCTTGCAAACCCGGGCGACTCAGGGGAACACGATTTGTGGGTAAAGTGTACAACCTCTGCATAGTGTAAAATTGTTATAACAGTCGTACTCACGGTTAAGAGTGGCTTGGACCCTCACATGATAATGAAACTTGAAGATTAATTAAATTGTGGTTCGTGGTTTATGTTTATATTGATGGTACCTTTATGTTTTTGCTAAAGTGGGATGGTATAAACTTAAACCTAGTTAATAGGTGCTTGCTAATAAATACTTGACCAACTAAAAGTGACCGCTACTGCAAACCTTAGCCTATCCTTGATGGCCTTGCATATTCTCCCCACTTGATGAGTACCAACCATAAGAGTACTCACCCTTGCCCACTGCTGTTCAGAAGAGAATTTTGAAGAGGAGAACTTCGACGACTTCGAGGAGTTCTAGGCTTTGCGTTCACCAGTCATCGCCTGTGGAAGACGGAGTTGTTGCAGACTTCGTATAGGGTGTATCGGTGTATCATTTAAAGACTTTATTTAGTTAATTTTTGAGCATTGCCTTTGATATATTACACTTTTCCGTCTATCCTGTGTGTGTGAACATGATTCTGGCGCACACATGAGATGCATCTGGTTCTTTCTAGAATCGGGTGTGACAGAAGCTGCCCAAACCTCCATTCACAACACACCATCCTTGGAGAGAAGTTGAGTTCTTGGTTTAGTCACTCTACCTTAGTGTAGAATAGGGAGAGAGTGAGGTGAGAGGTTGGGTGAGAGCCAAGCTAGGAGAGGAGCTGGGTTCCCTCGGTCCTACTCCGACTCTACAGCCACCTTGGAGGGATAAAGCTTATTCAAGTAAGTTCCTCATTAATCTTCAGTGTCTCGCTAGTTCTTCTCTTATTTTCAGTAATTTGTTTATTTACTTTCGTTGATCTGCGGGATCCCTTGTCTGCGTGGTTAGCAAGTTCTATCCATTTGGGGTTCCTTCTAACCTTAACGTGAGGCGAAAGTTTGTGACTTGATAGTTTAGGCGTGGTGCTTGGACTTGGTTAGTTACCTCGGGTTGTGTTCCACCCCACGGAACGGTGTGGTAGGCGGCAAGTGGTGATGGCACTGTCCATCCCTCGTAGTCCACCACGTTCGGGTGTTTTCATAGCAGTAGTAGTAGGTTGCCGTTGGACTCCTCTCTCACCCCTTTTTGAAGTCCTTCCTCTCCTAGCCGCCGAAGCAGATCAAGTTAGTAGATAGCAAGTTATGTGGGGAATGACTTGGCTAACTGAAGTTAAGCCCTCTACCCTCTTACCTCTACTCTCCTGGTGGGTCCGGTTGAATAGTTCTAGGTCTGGTCGCACTTATCATTCCTTCGATTCGATATCCCTGGTAAACTCTCTAGTGAAAGCTACATCGGTATCCATGCGCTTGCGGATTAGATCGTATAGGCTAAGGAGTTCCAACAAGCTTTCTGGCACCGTTGCCGGGGAACGGTAGCAACACTAGTTTTAGAGATGTTTTAGCCGTACACTTTCCACAACATTTCCACACACCATATGAAGTTTACTCCTAGTTATCCGGCAGTTCCATCTCGCGAGCATTTGGAACTGCCACCATCTTGCCACCCCATACTATGTGATAGTTATGAGTTCCGTTCCAGTCGTGTAACACCTCAGGTGTTAAAATTACGAAATAAGCCTCTTTAACTTAACACGGTGCATACATAATGAAGAGAAGTTTCAATGAAAAGAGTTTTTAAAATAACTTCTAAACTATAACTCAAATGAACTTTGGCCTGAAACAAAACTTGTGTAACTTTTATTTTTGAACAACTTTCATGTTCAGAGATTTTTGAGTTGCAACACAAAAATTTGAGAAACGCTTGAAATTGCAAACCAGTCCCTGCCTTTTCTTCTATTTACACTACAGACCATTCTTCTCCGCCTCGCCCGACCCTCCGACGCGCAGCCGCTCGTCCGGCCCTCGCGTCGCCCGACCCTTTCACTCGCCCGACCCTCACGTCGCCCGACCCTCGGCTTTGCCAGACCCTCATTTCGCCCGACCCTCGGCCGCCGCGTAGTCGCTACACGCCACTTGGATGGCGATGCCTAACCGGCGCTAGGTGCCAAGCCAATGCCTGGCCGCGCCTGCACGCCGCGTTCTTCCCCAGTCCGCGCACGCCACGCGCGCGCCGGCGATGCGCGCCCCTGCTCGCCGCCCGCCGCACCCAATGGGCAAGTCGCGCCGTGCCCGTGTCTCCGCCGCGTCCCGCCAGTCGCCGTGCTCGCCGCCCGGCAAGACAGCTGTTGCAGCTCGTCGCCCAACCCGCGCGCCGCATGATCTCCTGCTCCACACGCCAAATCCTCAGCGCCCAGTCCCCTGCCCGCGCCTGCCGCACGCTGCGCCGGCTCTGTTCGCCGCCAGCCGCGGCCAGTCACGCGCTTCCGTCGTGCCACCCGCGCCCGCGTCTCACAGTCCAAGTTCTGCCCTACTCCCGCCTCTCTGCTGCCTACAAAAGGCCGTACTGAGTCCCCCTCGCGCGCCCAAACACCAGAACGCCGCCGCCACCAACATTACCGCCGTCGTGCCCAGCTCATCGTGGAGCTCACCTCTACGGCCACCCCTTGCCAGAGCTGAGTCTCCCACCACCCCCACAGCACCCCACCGCAGCTCACTGCCCCACCCATCATTGCCCAGAACCGCTGGAGCACCGCCAGCGTCGCCCGCGCCGCCGCCGCTCCTTGCTGCTCCGTGGACAGCTCACCCCGAAGCTCCTCCGTCCCAGCCAAGCTTCAGAACGGGTTCCCCTCGACGCCGCGAAGCTCATCGACCAGCCCACGCTCTCCCCTTCTCGCCGGAGCACCGTCGCCGACGCTCCGCCCCGCCGCCGCCCCTCTACTCCGCGCCGACGAGCCACCTCCGGCCACTCCCAATCCCGACCAAGACCACCCTAAGGTAGCTCTCACCTCCTTGGATCTCCCCGACCCTTTTTCCCTCGCCGTCGACGAGCCCCCTCGCCGACATCTGGCCGGCCGCCATGCCAGGGCCGCCCAGGGACCCAATTGCATCGATTGCAATCTTTAAAAGAGTCTGCACGCAAGTTTCCAAGGACCCCTCCGTAAAAGAAAGTTTTAACCCTACATTCAAAAACTGCGAACTTGCAAAATTCATATAAAATCATAGAAAAATCAGAAAAATACAAACTCAACTGTTCTGGAATCTTAAGAGGAAAATCTACAACTTTAGTTACATGTTTTTCTTCAGTTGCTTGCTAAATATTGATATAAATTAAATGGAAGGTTTAATAGACTTTAAATGTACCCCCTGTTGAAGGCAAATTCTAAACCTGAAAATTTAATAATAGATTAGTTGCTTGTTTTGTAGGCCAGTGTAAAAATATTAGGGCCAGAAACCATCTCTAGCTAAACTTCTTAATAAAACTTGTTTATGGCATGAAATAAAAAAAAATAATTTGTAACTTCGGTTATATGGTGATTCATGTGGTGAAACTTTTTCAGAACTGCTGTATTGATGCCTAAATACCACAGAAAACGTTTAGAACCTTTTTCCTTTATGTAACCTATTCATATAATTTTGTGGTGGGAAAAATGCACTAAATAAAGATAATTAGTTTCTGTGCTTGGAAAATGTTCAACTTTTTGCTGTAGAACACTTTAGAGTAGCTCTTCATGTATAAAATGTTTCATACATAGAAACCCTTTAAAACATCCTGTAGAAATTAATCTTTATTAGAGTAGGTGTGTCTTGTCCTATTTATTATGCTTTGTATCTTGCACAGTAAAATCTGAAAAATTTACAGTAACACATTTATGGATAGATTACACCCTGTAAAAGTTTTAGCTTCAATACATGAATGGTTTGTTCTGTATAAAAATAACTAACTTCTAGCAGTAGCTGTGTATTACTTTTTTTAATAATTTTTCTGCTGCGTGAAAATGTCTGAAATTTTTGCAGTGCTTTTGTCTTTGCATAATGTGCTCTAAATAAAAATTTTATCAACAGAAGTTACCTAATCCAGAAGTTGTGTTTAATCCATGTTGTACTTAGAAAATTAAGTTTCCAATATAACACAACCCCTTCTTGTTTAATGAAGTTAATAGTTAAGTTATACTCTATTAACAATTGCCCAAAGAAATCTTAACTAAGTAACTTCCCAACAAAATCGAAGTTTTATGGACTGCAACTTTATCGTGAAGAAAATAAATAATCGTCATATACCATCACTACAACTTACACTTGTGCATTCATATAGAATTGACTACTCTCGCCGACGGAACGTACGACCTGGTGCCCGCGTCCGAGAGTGAGCAACGTGAAGCTCAAGTAAATCTAACTAAAGCTGTCGAAGACCCAAGACCAAGTTCGGACGAGCCCTAAGCTAGCTTTTCCCAAGAAGGCAAGCCGCGGAGCATGAACCCTATTTTTCCTAAACTTATGCAACTTATTACTCTACTTACTTGTGCATTAATTTTATAGGAGTTGAATGAAAACTTAGTCGCATGATCCTAGGTACCCATGCTCTCAACACTAGATGTAACGTTCGATAGAATGCTATGCTAATAGGACTCCGGTAAAAGTCTTGTGATTTCCTGTCACTCGCGAGAATTTAGGAGTTGAATGTTTACTACATGCTGCAATCATAAGGTCGATGGACGGGGCTACGGTATGATGTTTATGTTGATAATTGAGGCCTCGTCTGTTTAGTGAAAAATGCTAAGGCCGCAGTGTGTGGTAGTGGTGGTTAAGTCTTTAAACGTACTAACCACATGCCGAGAATATGGTAATAGGTAAGCTTAAGTACTGGATTGAACCGAGGCCGGAATATACTCTCCACCGTCTTGAATTCGTTCACATCTAGCTAATGGCGGGTGCATTTGCCGCCACGGCCCGACGTACCGTGGTCTGTGGGGACGTGTAGTCGAGGGCGGTGGGCCTGTTCCGTGAAGCGGGAATTGAAGGGAAAAGTTGCACGTGTGACTCGGAGAGTAACCACGTGACGTGTGTTTAGGTTTCCCTTGCAAGGTTAAGAAATTCAATTCGAATCGTCCGTTTCTCGCGGTTATTGAGACTGCTTGACCCTTTTACCACATAGAGTAAGGAGAGGAACAATGATGATGATTAATCTTGTTGGATGAAAAATTAATCCTTCCACCATGTATGATATTGGATAGTGCTTACCTAGAATGGCTAAAGAAAACTAGAACTTGGAGCTAAAATTTGAAAATAAGGACCTACTTATATATGCTTTTCGGCAAAACAAACCCCTCAAGCCAAAATCCTTGCATGTCTAGGAGTCGGCTAAGTATATTCCACTAGTCGGGTAAGCCTTGCTGAGTATTAGTATACTCAGCCTTGCTTGTGACTTGTTTTTAGGTGAAACTTTCGAGGATATGATCGCTAGTTTGACTTGGCCTTGTACCCTTCCTCCTGGTTGGTCGGTGGAATGGATATGCCCCCGGCCAACGGTGATAATGCCGAGTGATGTCTCGTACGGGCTTCATCGAGACATCCTGTATCGTCGAGTAGTTGTCGTTATTTTTCCGCTGCTTTGAACTCTGAAGAACTCATTTATTTTGAACTCTGAAGTACCTCGTTTTACGAATTTGAACTCCGTGTAATAATAATTTGTGATGAACCTGTGTTGTAAAATTTGTGGAATGTTGTATCCTCTGGGCTGACCTTCGTGTGAGTACATGTATGTGTGGTTTCGATCGGCAAAAACCATGGTTGTACCGGGAGGTTACCCGACAGACCAATGGATTATTCCGTTTGAAGTGCGAGTTAGCCCTGATTGCCCTTGTGGTGATGGTTAGTGCGCTTGAGCCGGATTAATTCAGGTGGTTCTGCCACAAGTCCTGTGGCAGAACCACCTGAATTAATCCGGCTCAAGTGTATTAACCATCACCATTAAGGCACTCCCGGTTAACCTTACACTTCAGACGGAGTAATCCACTGGTCTGTCGGGTATAACCTCCCGATACAACCACGGTGCACGGATCGAGCGACGTACATACAAATGCTCATGCGACGATGAGCCCAGAGAATACCACATTCCAGCAAATATTACGATATTAACATAAGTAAATATTACAGGCCAAGTTCTGAGCTTAGAAACCAAATACTTCAATTAACATAAATAAGTTCTTCAGAGTTAAGTTGCAGCGGAAAATAAACAATGGAAACTACTCGACGATACAGGATGTCTCGATGAAGCCCGTACGAGACATCACTCGGTATTATCTTCGTTGGACGGGGGCGTATCCCATTCCACCGACCAACCAGGGGGAAGAGTACAAGACCAAGTCAACCTAGCAATCAAATCTTCGAAGGTTTCACCTGAAAACAAGCCACAAGCAAGGCTGAGTATACTAATACTCAGCAAGGCTTACCCGACTAATGGGGTATACTTAGCCGACTCCTAGACATGCGAGGCTTTTGGCTTGAGGGGTTTGTTTTGCCAAAAAGCATATATAGTAGGTCCTTACTTTCAGATTTTAGCTCCAAGTTCTAGCTTTCTTTAACCATTCTAGGTAAGCAACTATCCAATATCATACATGGTGAAGCATTAAATTTCATCCAACCAGTTTATTCATCATCATTGTTCCTCTTCTTACTCTGTGGGTAAAAGTGGTTAAGCAGTCTCAATAGCCGCGAGAAACGGACGATTCGAATCGAATTTCTTAACCTTGCAAGGGAAACCTAAACACACGTCACGTGGTTACTCCCTAGAGTCACACGTGCAACTTTTCCCTTCAATTCCCGCTTCACGGAACAGGCCCAGCGCCCTCGACTACACCTCCCCACAGACCACGGTACGTCGGGCTGTGGCGGCCGATGCACCCGCCATTAGCTAGATGTGAACGAATTCAAGACAGTGGGGAGTATATTCCGGCCTCGGTTCAATCCAGTACTAAGCTTACCGATTACCATATTCTCGGCATGTGGTTAGTACGTTCAAAGACTTAACCATCACTTACCACACACTGCGGCCTTAGTATTTTTCACTAGACAGACGGGCCTCAATCATCAACATAAACATCGTACCACAGCCCGTCCGTCGTCCTTATGATTGCAGCGTGTAGTAAACAATCAACTCCTAATTTCTCGCGAGTGACAGGAAATCACTCGACTTTTACCGAGTCCTATTAGCATAGCATTCTATCGAACCTTGCATCTAGTGTTCAGAGCATGGGTACCTAGGATCATGCAACTAAGTTTTCATCCAACTCCTATAAACTTAATGCACAAGTAAAGTAGAGTGATAAGTTGCATAAGTTGAGAAAATAGGGTTCATGCTCCGGGGCTTGCCTTCTTGCGAAAAGTTAGTCCGGGGCTCTTCCGAACTTGGGCTCGGGTCTTTGGCAACTTCAGTTAGATTCACTTGAGCTTCACGCTGCTCACTCTCGGACGCGGGCACCAACTCGTACATTCCGTCGGCGAGAGTCGTCGTTTCTACATGAATGCACAAGTTTAAGTAGTGGTGATGTTAAACGACATGATTTTCTTCACGATAAAGTTGCAGTTTGTAAAACATGAGTTTGTTGTGGAGTGAGTTACTTCATCAATCGTGGGTAATCGTTAATAGATTTTATCTTAATCTATTTAACTTTATTAAAGAAGAAGGGGTTGTGTTATATTGAAAACTTAGTTTCTTTTTAAACACAAACATGAGTTGAACACAATTACTAATTTAGTTAGCTTCTGGTAATAAAATTTTTATTCAAGGTACATTATGCAGAGATAAGATCACTGTAAAAATTTCAGACATATTTGTGTAGCATGTTAAATATGAAAAATGTAATACACAGCCACTGCTAGAATTTAGTTATTTTTATACAGAACAAACCATGCAAGTATTGATGCTACAAATTTTACAGGGTGTTGCTATAACAATATTTGTGCTACTGTAAAGTTTTCAGATTTTATTGTACATTATTTAGAGCATAATAAATGGGACAAAGTACGCTCATGTTATTAAAGATTATTTTCTACAGGATGTTATACAGGGTTTCTATGTTTGAAACTTTTTGTACAGGTTGAGCTACTCTATTGTGTTCCAAAGTAAAAATATGAACATTTTATAAGGGCTTTACTAATTATTTTGAATTAGTGAAATTTTCCTACCACAAATTCATATGAACAGGTTACATATAGTAAAAATGTTTCTAAATTTTTCTATGGCTTCTAGGTATCACTACAACAACACAGAAAAAGTTTCATGACATTAAACATCACAGAACAGCAGGAATAATTAGTTCTATCACTTTATGGCATAAAACAAGGTTGGACAAAAAGTGTATCTAGAGATGGCTTTTGGTCTTGATCTTTTTACACAGTCCTAAACATCAAGCAAGTAACTCACTGCCCTAAATTTAGGGTCAGCAATGATCTACAACAGTGGGTTCAAAAGAAGTCCATTAAACCTTCCATTTAATCTAGAGCAAAATATATTGAGAATCTGAGAAACTTTATGTAACAAAAGTTGTAGAGTTTCTTCTGAGGATTCCAGAACAGTTGAGTTTGCATTTTTCCGAAATTTCTACGATTTTATACGAATTTTACAAGTTCACTGATTTGGTTAAAACTTTCTTTACAGAGGGGTCCCTAAAAATTAGCAGAAAACCCCCTAGAAAGATTTGGGCGTTTGCAATGTGGTCCCTGGTCGCAATTTCACGGCGGGGTCATCCTGTCCGGCCAAATTCCGGCGAGCTGGGTCGCCGGCGGCGAGGGCAAGGTGGGGGAGCACGGAGAGCGAACCAGGGCGCACCTATTGGTGGTCTTGGAGTGGCTCGGGGTGGCCGGTGGCGGGCTGGCCGCGGAGAGCAGGGGCGGCGGCGGCGGGGCGGCGCGGACGGCGGCGCTCCGGCGATGACGGCGGCGGGGCTCGGGCTGGGGAGCTTCAGCGCACGGAGGGGGACCCGTTTCAGCGCTTGTTTCGGGCGGAGGTGGGCCGGAGCAGGGGGTTCCACGGCGAGGTGGGGGCGCCGGCGGCAATGGAGCTCTCTGTTCTGCGGGGAAGAAGAAAGGAGGGGAGGGAGGGGCGCTGCGCCGGGCTTTATAGCCGGTGAAGCTCGTGGGGGCGGGCTTGGCACGGCCAGAACGTGGGGTGGAGGGGCCGGCGAGGCTGGGCGCCATTGGGGGCGGCCGGCGGTGACCAGCGGCCAGAGGCGTGTCGTGCGCGTGGCGTGCGTGCGCTGGGCGCGCCTGGGGCACGACGTCGCGTGTAGGCGACGCTGGCGGGCGGTTGGGGAGCTCGGGCGGCACGACGGGGGCACAGGGTGAAGGGGGCGGCGGCCAGAGGCGTGCGGCGTGCGGCACGCCATTGGGCGTCGGGGCGGTGGCGTCGTACTGGCCGTGCGGGCTGCCGTGTGAGGAAGAAGGAGGGCACGGCCACGGTTGGGCGAGCTGGGCAGCGAGCAGAGGCATTGGGCGCTGCCGGCGGTGGGTGGAGGTGCGCTATTGGGCAGGCGGCGGCGGCCAGCGACTGGAAGGCAGTGCGGTGGTGCAGGGCATGCCGTGCGGGAGGGAGAAGAAAGCGCGGCCGCGGTTGGCCGAGCGGGGGCGGGCAGCAGGCAGGGCGCCGGGGTTGGCTCGGCGCCTGGGGCCGTGCAGGCGTCGAGGGCCAGGTGGCCGGCGGCGGTCGGGCGAGCGTGCGCGGTGCGGCAGAGGAGGGGGGAGAAACGAGGGAGGGACCTAAGTGCAAAAATTTGAAAAACTTCAGGGGGCTGGGTGCAAACAGGGCGTTTTCTCCTCTTTCTGATTTGAATTTCAGAAACTTTTGAACACGAAAGTTGTTCAAAATAAAAAGTTCTACAACTTTGGTTTCAGGCAAAATCTCATTTGGCTTATGGTTTGAAAGTTAAATTTAAATGTTCAAAAGTAACCAATGTGCTCAAATTAAATTTGAATTCCAACTGAACTCGTTTTAATCCTTTCCACCCTTTCATTAGTTGGTTTAAGCATAGGGTTAGGCTAATGACATTGATTTTGGAATTGTAATTACCAGGGTTGTCACAAGTCGCATAGCCATGGTTCGCGCATAGTCCTTTTCTGGTAGGAAGGACGAATGTCCCTATGCTCACCTGCATGAATTCGAGGAGAATTGCTCTCTTCTCACCATACCCGGTATGAATCAAAACACCCTACGGTGCAAGCTATTCCTGTTCTCTCTGACGGTGGAGCTGTAGGCGCAGCATTTCGCACCAAGCGATACCTCGGTGGCTGAGCACCCGAGGGTCCAGCTAGCGCCTTTCTCTTCTTTTCAGCACGATGAGCCTCAATACAGTCCTCTTGAGTGATGGCCATGTTGACTAGCTCATTATATGTATCGGCTTTGACAAGATTCAGTCGTCCCTTGAGTTTAGTACTCAGACCTCTACGGAAACGATCACGCTTCTTGGCATCTGTGTCTGCGTGATAGCCCGCGTATTGGCACAGATTGTTGAAGGCCTGAGCATACTGAAGTACAGTGTGGTTATCCTGAGTGAGAGCTAAAAACTCATTTAGCTTTCTTTCTATGAGACCTTCGGGAATATGGTGTGCCCGGAACGCAGTCTTGAATTCATCCCAGGTGACAATGTGATCAGCGGGGAGCATAACAAAATAGTGGTCCCACCATAGACGAGCCGTACCGCGAAGCTGCTGCGCGGCAAAGCGGGCCTTGTTTTCATCCGAACATGGGGCCACAAGTAGAGAAAACTTGGACTCGATTGTGCGAATCCAAGCGTCCGCATCCAAGGGTTCCTCCGTCTCGTGAAACAAGGGAGGCTGGGTCCCCAGAAAATCCGTATATCCTGCAGCTTGGGGGTGGTGGACATTTTGCCCACCCCGCTGGTTGTGTGGCTGTCCTTGCACGAGCTGGCGAAGCAACTCGGTTTGAGCGGCCATTACTTCAACCAAGCTGGGTGTTGGCGGCGGCTGTGGTTGTGATCCACTTGCGCTAGCACCAAAACCATCCGGGTTACCACGGGTTGCTCCAACCATCTGAAAAGGCGAATGTTCTTCATTAGCAACGTGATCCATATTGCTTCCATGACTCCAAAAAGATCTAACGCGGAATAGTAGACTTCCAAAAGGTCCTGGATGGAATCACGAGCATAAAACTGTCTGCCATAAGAATCTTATATCTCCTGGTAGGTTCATCCAAAGTTCCTCATATTTTGGCAGTGGATAGGGAATTTAGGGAGGTACAACTTTGATATTCAGCCAAGATGCTAAATCGATGGATAAGATGGTCAAGCGGTTCACTCTTTGCTTCGCTGGTTGGCTGTTTTTCAGCAGAACGAGTTATAGTATCTGGCCTATAACTCAAACTAGCAAGATCCAATAGGGCTGAAATTTGGTGAGAACCTAGATCACATAATTTAGGACAAGTTTGGTATTCAACACTGTGGCGGGATTAGGCTCTAACATGGCTGTTCCCTTAAGGTCTTACTTCTCGGTCTACCCAGAATTTTCAGTGAACAGAGGGCTAATGTTTCGTGCACCAGGGAAAATCTACCCAGCCAAAATTTACCAAATTTTAACAGCAGCTACTTGGGTAAATTTGGAACAAGTTTTGGTGTTGTACTCTTTTGCAGAAGACTGTAGGAAGGGGGCCTAAAAATTTAAGAGGCAGAAGTGCTTATTCTGGGCAGAATTCTGACATTCCGTGGTTTCTGTTATTTCTTACTATCCATGAGTTCAGAATTTTTGATTTTTGAACAGGGGATAGAACACGAAATTTTGAACAATTCTTTCCACATGAACTTTACCAGAAAAGGTCATTTTCTTGGGTCAATAAATCTTTCTTTTCGGTCATGGCAGATTTGTGACAGATTCGCTAGATAGTCCTTATGCAAACCACGCTTAGATACGCAAGAACCTTACCACTCTCATACAACGCATTTTCAATTTCAGATATATATGGTCATGATGCATGCACGTCCTATTCGTCCTCACAAATAAAAATAATTGCCAAATACTTTTGGTCTTACGAAGAGAGTTTCGGTGGCATACACAATACGGCTCTCGCTATAATAGCTAGTCGAGTCTTCCTAATCGTCCCTTAACTTATCGTAATCGCGGTTAGTGTACCTGCAGAAGATGGAGCATATATATATTTCATGAACCTTTCATGCCAGCACTCATGAAGGCGTCCGTATTCATTACCGTTTACTTATAGAAACGATATCTGTACAATTTCCGCCGTACAGACGACGTTAACATACGCTATCGAGATAGCGTATTCACGGGGGTACCGTCATAAGACGGGGGTATGAACAGCGATCGCCATACCCTGCGCCAAACCTTCTACTCCCAATATGTTCAACTAACAGTTGGCATATTGGCAGCACCTCAAGTAAGCCACTGCTTGAGGGCAGCGTTCGGTTCGCATCACCGACAGGAAGGCCAAGCTCTCTCAGTTGGCTGAGGATCCTTACTGTGGCAGAACCACCTGAATTAATCCGGCTCAAGTGTATTAACCATCACCATTAAGGCATTCTCGGTTATCCTTACACTTCAAACGGAGTAATCCACTGGTCTGTCGGGTATAACCTCCCGATACAACCACGGTGAACGGATCGAGCGCCGTACATACAAATGCTCATGCGACGATGAGCCCAGGGAATACCACATTCCAGCAAATATTACGACATTAACATAAGTAAACATTACGGGCCAAGTTCTGAGCTTAGAAACCAAATACTTCAATTAACATAAATAAGTTCTTCAGAGTTAAGTTGCAGCGGAAAATAAACAACGGAAACTACTCGACGATGCAGGATGTCTCGATGAAGCCCGTACGAGACATCACTCGGTCTTATCTCCGTTGGACGGGGGCGCGTCCCATTCCACCGACCAACCAGGGGGAAGAGTGCAGGGCCAAGTCAAGCTAGCAATCATGTCTTCGAAGGGCTCACCTGAAATGAGCCACAAGCAAGGCTGAGTATACTAATACTCAGCAAGACTTACCCGAGTAGTGGAATCTACTCCACCGACTCTAGACATGCAAGGCTTTTTGGCTCAGGGGTTTGTTTTGCCGAAAAGCGTCTACAAGTGGGTCCTTACTTTCAACTTTTTAGCTCAAGATTCTAGTTGCATTAACCATTCTAGATAAGCAGCTAGCTAGAAGCATACATGGTGAAGCATTTAATTTTCATCCAACCAGTTCATTCATCATCATTGTTCCTCTTCTTACTCTGTGGGTAAAAATGGTTAAGCAGTCTCAATAGCCGTGAGAAACGGACGATTCGAATCGAATTTCTTAACCTTGCAAGGGAAACCCAAACACACGTCACGTGGTTACTCCCTAGAGTCACACGTGCAACTTTTCCCCTTTCTTTCCGGGTCGTGGATCGGGGCTACCCTCCGAGAGTACAAGAGCTCCACGCCACGGTTCGGCGCCGGGTCGTGACCACTCTCTGCACTCGCCATATGCACATGGGACCGAAGTTCAAAGGGTAGGATGCCGTCCCCTTGCCGGGCCAATCAGGTACTTAAGCTTACCGATTCCCATAATCTCGGCATGTGTTTAGTACGTTCAAAGACTTAACCATCACTACCACACCCTGCGGCCTTAGCATTTTTCACTAGACAGACGGGCCTCAATCGTAACCATCGTTACATAACCCGTCCGTGTCCTTATGATTGCAGCGTGTAGTAGCCATTCAACTCCTATTTTCTCGCGAGTGACAGGAAATCACTCGACTTTTACCGGAGTCCTATTAGCACAGCAGTCTATCGAACCTTACATCTAGTTTTCACGCAAGGGTTCCTGACATCATGCAACTAAGTTTCCATCCAACTCCTATAAACTTAATGCACAAGCAAGAGTAATGAGTTGCATAATTTCGGAAAGAATGGGTTATGCTCCGGGGCTTGCCTTCGCAGTTCGCTTGGGGATCTTCCGAACTTGGGCTCAGGTCTTCAAAAACTTCAGTTAGAATTGCTTGAGCTTCACGCTGCTCACTCTCGGACGCGGGCACCAGCTCGTAAGTTCCGTCGGCGAGAGTCGTCGATTCTACATGAGTGCACAAGTTTAAGTCGTGGAAATGGCACTTGATTACGATTTGAGAGTAATTACTACAAGGGATAGTTTCTGGTCATGAAATTTTGGATTTAGGCACATCAAGGAAAGATGTGCTTACTGTAAAATGTTCAGCCAATTTTATGTAACAGATTAATTCTGAAAAATACATTTCATTGTTGCTGTTAGATACTTGTTCTTTTTGTACAGAACAATTGGTGCAATAAATGAGTCTAAGATTTTTACAGAGCTCTCACTTGAGCATGCAGAAGCTACTGTAATTTTTGTAGGATTTATCATGCGGTATCCAGAGCATAGAAAATATGACATTCTACACCTAGGCTATTCAAAGATTCATTTTTACAGGACCCTACACAGGGTTTTTGTCCATGGAACTTTTTACACAGCAACCACTACCATAGTTTATCTCCCAGTAAAAATTTGAGAATTTTCCAAGCTAAGATACTATTTTCTTGATTTAATGTATGTTATTAGCACATAAATCAAATAAGTGGGTTACTGTAAGATAAAAATTCTCCTAATTTTTCTCTGGCTTCTAGGTACAAATACATTAGCATAGGAAAAGTTTCAATGGGTGACTCACCACCTAACTGCCGGGATAAAACATTCTACTTACATATGAATTAAAACTAAGTTTAACAAACAGTAGAGCTAGAGATGGAATCTGGGCCTGGTCTTTTTACACAGTCCTAAACATCAAGAAACAAAGTCACTGCCCAAAATCTAGGCTCAGCATTGTTCTAGAACAGTGGGTACAAAATAAGTCTATTTAAGCTTCTATTTAATGTAGAGCAAAATATTTTGAGATAATGAGAAAACTTTTGTAACACAAGTGGTAGAGTTTGTTCTGAGGATTCCAGAACAGTTGAGTTTGCATTTTTCTGAATTTTCTACGATTTTATACGAATTTTACAAGTTCACTGAATTTGAATCTAGGTTTGAAACTTTCTTTTACAACTAGGTCCTTGAATCTTACGCTCAGACCCTTCTAAAGATTTAAATTCTTGCAATTGGGTCCTCGGGCGGCTCGGGTACGGCAGCCGGCCGAAATTCCGGCGAGGGGGCTCGCCGGCGGCGAGGGGCGAGGGTCGGGGAAGGTTCAGGGGTGCGAGGGCTACCTTGTGGGGGTGTTGTTCAGGTGGGGGACGGCCGGGAAGGGCTCGCCGGCGTTGGAGCAGAGGCGGCGGCGGCGCAGCTCGCGTCGACGGCGGTGCTCCGGCGGGCTTGGGGCGGCGTGGTCCGGTCGGTGAGCTTCAGTGGCGCGTGGGGAAGCTACTCAGGGGCTCGGCTTGGACGGAGGGGGTCGGGGTCGTGCTGTCCATGGCGAGCAGGGGCGGCGGCGGCGACGGCAGCGCGGGCGGCGGCGCTCTGGTGGCTCCGGGTGGCGTTGGGTGGGTCGGCGAGCTGCGGTGGGGTGATGTAGTGGTGGCTGGGGGCTCAGTTTGGGCAGTGGGCGGCGGCAGTGGGCTGTCCACGGACGGGTGGTGCTCGGCGGCGGCGATGGCGACGGCGAGGCGTTCTGGGCTGCGGTGGCTCGCGCGCGTGGCCGGGGTGGTGCTTTTATAGGGACAGGAGGGGGTGTGGAGGTGCCTGGGCGACGCGCGGGGCGGGGCACGGCAACGGAGTGCACTGGGCGCGGCGGGCGGCGGCAGAACGCCGGCGCGGCGTGCGGCGAGCGGGCGCGGGCGACTGGGCGGCTGAGATTTTGGCGTGGGCGCGAGGAGATAGCGCGGCGTGCGGATTGGGGAGCAGCTGCTGCAGCGGCTCGGGCGGAGGGCAGGCGCGGCAGCTGGCGGGGCGCGGGGGCCGGGGCGGCACGGCGGAGCGCGGCTACTGGGTGGCCGGGCGGCGGGCTGGGCGCGGCAGCACGCGCGGGCTCTGACCGGCCGCGCGGCGTGGGGGCGGGGCAAAGCCGGCCGTGGCGGGGTGGTGCGGCGGCCACTGGCCTGGCGCTCCGCGCCGGTCAGGCGACGCCGGCCACCTGGCGCGCGGCGGGCGGGCGAGCGCGCGCGCGGTGCGGCAGAGGAGGGAGGGACCGAAGTGCAAAAATTCGTAAAACTTCAGGGGCTGGGTGCAAACAGGGCGTTTTCTCCTCTTTCTGATTTGAATTTCAAAAACTTTTGAACACGAAAGTTATTCACAATAAAAAGTTCTACAACTTTGGTTTCAGGCAAAATCTCATTTGGCTTATGGTTTGAAAGTTAAATTTAAAAGTTCAAAAGTAACCAAATGTGCTCAATTTAAATTTGAATTCCAACTGAACTCGTTTTAATTCTTTCCACCCTTTCATTAGTTGGTTTAAAACATAGAGTTAGGCTAATGACATTGATTTTGGAATTTTAATTACCAGGGTTGTCACACTTACCTTCTTACCTTAGCGATGAGTGCGTCGTTACAGAAATTAAGGTCGGTTGTGCATGAAAGTAAGTTTTGACAGAAAGTAATGTGCTGGAAGTCAGTTGATAATATATATAGAAGTTAGATAGCCACCTGGTAAACATTCCCATAATCCCTTAGGGCTTTACGAACTAGGCACCATCCTTAACGTACCAACGTATTTCGCAACACATCCTTCTAGTCAAGTTTTATGAAATAAGTTTTTACGGCTTGCCGCATTCTCTGGCGTATGTATTTTGGCTCTGGCGCCAGCTGTTGCCAGCTGTGGCACCAGTTACGGCTCTGATACCAGCTGTGGCAGAACCACCTGAATTAATCCGGCTCAAGTGTATTAACCATCACCATTAAGGCACTCCCGGTTAACCTTACACTTCAGACGGAGTAATCCACTGGTCTGTCGGGTATAACCTCCCGATACAACCACGGTGCACGGATCGAGCGACATACATACAAATGCTCATGCGACGATGAGCCCAGAGAATACCACATTCCAGCAAATATTACGATATTAACATAAGTAAATATTACAGGCCAAGTTCTGAGCTTAGAAACCAAATACTTCAATTAACATAAATAAGTTCTTCAGAGTTAAGTTGCAGCGGAAAATAAACAACGGAAACTACTCGACGATACAGGATGTCTCGATGAAGCCCGTACGAGACATCACTCGGTATTATCTTCGTTGGACGGGGGCGTATCCCATTCCACCGACCAACCAGGGGGAAGAGTACAAGACCAAGTCAACCTAGCAATCAAATCTTCGAAGGTTTCACCTGAAAACAAGCCACAAGCAAGGCTGAGTATACTAATACTCAGCAAGGCTTACCCAACTAATGGGGTATACTTAGCCGACTCCTAGACATGCGAGGCTTTTGGCTTGAGGGGTTTGTTTTGCCAAAAAACATATATAGTAGGTCCTTACTTTCAGATTTTAGCTCCAAGTTCTAGCTTTCTTTAACCATTCTAGGTAAGCAACTATCCAATATCATACATGGTGAAGCATTAAATTTCATCCAACCAGTTTATTCATCATCATTGTTCCTCTGTGGGTAAAAGTGGTTAAGCAGTCTCAATAGCCGCGAGAAACGGACGATTCGAATCGAATTTCTTAACCTTGCAAGGGAAACTTAAACACACGTCACGTGGTTACTCCCTAGAGTCACACGTGCAACTTTTCCCTTCAATTCCCGCTTCACGGAACAGGCCCACCGCCCTCGACTACACCTCCCCACAGACCACGGTACGTCGGGCTGTGGCGGCCGATGCACCCGCCATTAGCTAGATGTGAACGAATTCAAGAAAGTGGGGAGTATATTCCGGCCTCGGTTCAATCCAGTACTAAGCTTACCGATTACCATATTCTCGGCATGTGGTTAGTACGTTCAAAGACTTAACCATCACTTACCACACACTGCGGCCTTAGTATTTTTCACTAGACAGACGAGCCTCAATCATCAACATAAACATCGTACCATAGCCCGTCCGTCGTCCTTATGATTGCAGCGTGTAGTAAACAATCAACTCCTAATTTCTCGCGAGTGACAGGAAATCACTCGACTTTTACCGAGTCCTATTAGCATAGCATTCTATCGAACCTTGCATCTAGTGTTCAGAGCATGGGTACCTAGGATCATGCAACTAAGTTTTCATCCAACTCCTATAAACTTAATGCACAAGTAAAGTAGAGTGATAAGTTGCATAAGTTGAGAAAATAGGGTTCATGCTCCGGGGCTTGCCTTCTTGCGAAAAGTTAGTCCGGGGCTCTTCCGAACTTGGGCTCGGGTCTTTGGCAACTTCAGTTAGATTCACTTGAGCTTCACGCTGCTCACTCTCGGACGCGGGCACCAACTCGTACGTTCCGTCGGCGAGAGTCGTCGTTTCTACATGAATGCACAAGTTTAAGTAGTGGTGATGTTAAACGACATGATTTCCTTCACGATAAAGTTGCAGTTTGTAAAACATGAGTTTGTTGTGGAGTGAGTTACTTCATCAATCGTGGGTAATCGTTAATAGAGTTTATCTTAATCTATTTAACTTTATTAAAGAAGAAGGGGTTGTGTTATATTGAAAACTTAGTTTCTTTTTAAACACAAACATGAGTTGAACACAATTACTAATTTAGTTAGCTTCTGGTAATAAAATTTTTATTCAAGGTACATTATGCAGAGATAAGATCACTGTAAAAATTTCAGACATATTTGTGTAGCATGTTAAATATGAAAAATGTAATACACAGCCACTGCTAGAATCTAGTTATTTTTATACAGAACAAACCATGCAAGTATTGATGCTACAAATTTTACAGGGTGTTGCTATAACAATATTTGTACTACTGTAAATTTTTCAGATTTTATTGTACATTATTTAGAGCATAATAAATGGGACAAGCTACGCTCATGTTATTAAAGATTATTTTCTACAGGACGTTATACAGGGATTCTATGTTTGAAACTTTTTGTACAGGTTGAGCTACTCTATTGTGTTCCAAAGTAAAAAGATGAACATTTTATAAGGGCTTTACTAATTATTTTGAATTAGTGAAGTTTTCCTACCGCAAATTCATATGAACAGGTTACATATAGTAAAAATGTTTATAAATTTTTCTATGGCCTCTAGGTATCACTACAACAACACAGAAAAAGTTTCATGACATTAAACATCACAGAACAGCAGGAATAATTAGTTCTATCACTTTATGGCATAAAACAAGGTTGGACAAAAAGTGTATCTAGAGATGGCTTTTGGTCCTGATATTTTTACACAGTCCTAAACATCAAACAAGTAACTCACTGCCCAAAATTTAGGGTCAGCAATGATCTACAACAGTGGGTTCAAAAGAAGTCCATTAAACCTTCCATTTAATCTAGAGCAAAATATATTGAGAACCTGAGAAACTTTATGTAACAAAAGTTGTAGAGTTTCTTCTAAGGATTCCAGAACAGTTGAGTTTGCATTATTCTGAATTTTCTACGATTTTATACGTATTTTACAAGTTCACTAATTTGGTTAAAACTTTCTTTACAGAGGGGTCCCTGAAAATTAGCAGAAAACCCCCTAGAAAGATTTGGGCGTTTGCAATGTGGTCCCTGGTCGCAATTTCACGGCGGGGTCATCCTGTCCGGCCAAATTCCGGCGAGCTCGGTCGCCGGCGGCGAGGGCAAGGTGGGGGAGCACGGAGAGGGAACCAGGGCGCACCTATTGGTGGTCTTGGAGTGGCTCGGGGTGGCCGGTGGCGGGCTGGCCGCGGAGAGCAGGGGCGGCGGCCGTGGGGCGGCGCGGACGGCGGCGCTCCGGCGATGAGGGCGGCGGGGCTCGGGCTGGGGAGCTTCAGCGCACGGAGGGGGACCCGTTTCAGCGCTTGTCTCGGGCGGAGGTGGGCCGGAGCAGGGGGTTCAACGGCGAGGTGGGGGCGCCGGCGGCAATGGAGCTCTCTGTTCTGCGGGGAAGAAGAAAGGAGGGGAGGGAGGGGCGCTGCGCCGGGCTTTATAGCTGGTGAAGCTCGTGGGGGCGGGCTTGGCACGGCCAGAACGTGGGGTGGAGGGGCCGGCGAGGCTGGGCGCCATTGGGGGCGGCCGGCGGTGACCAGCAGCCAGAGGCGCGTCGTGCGCGTGGCGTGCGTGCGCTGGGCGCGCTTGGGGCGCGACGTCGCGTGTAGGCGACGCTGGCGGGCGGTTGGGGAGCTCGGGCGGCACGACGGGGGTACAGGGTGAAGGGGGCGGCGGCCAGAGGCGTGCGGCGTGCGGCACGCCATTGGGCGTCGGGGCGGTGGCGTCGTACTGGCCGTGCGGGCTGCCGTGTGAGGAAGAAGGAGGGCACGACCACGGTTGGGCGAGCTGGGCGGCGAGCAGAGGCATTGGGCGTTGCCGGCGGTGGGTGGAGGTGCGCTATTGGGCAGGCGGCGGCGGCCAGCGACTGGAAGGCAGTGCGGTGGTGCAGGGCATGCCGTGCGGGAGGGAGAAGAAAGCGCGGCCGCGGTTGGCCGAGCGGGGGCGGGCAGCAGGCAGGGCGCCGGGGTTGGCTCGGCGCCTGGGGCCGCGCAGGCGTCGAGGGCCAGGTGGCCGGCGGCGGTCGGGCGAGCGTGCGCGGTGCGGCAGAGGAGGGGGGAGAAACGAGGGAGGGACCTAAGTGCAAAAATTTGAAAAACTTCAGGGGGCTGGGTGCAAACAGGGCGTTTTCTCCTCTTTCTGATTTGAATTTCAAAAACTTTTGAACACGAAAGTTGTTCAAAATAAAAAGTTATACAACTTTGGTTTCAGGCAAAATCTCATTTGGCTTATGGTTTGAAAGTTAAATTTAGATGTTCAAAAGTAACCAATGTGCTCAAATTAAATTTGAATTCCAACTGAACTCGTTTTAATCCTTTCCACCCTTTCATTAGTTGGTTTAAGCATAGGGTTAGGCTAATGACATTGATTTTGGAATTGTAATTACCAGGGTTGTCACAAGTCGCATAGCCATGGTTCGCGCATAGTCCTTTTCTGGTAGGAAGGACGAATGTCCCTATGCTCACCTGCATGAATTCGAGGAGAATTGCTCTCTTCTCACCATACCCGGTATGAATCAAAACACCCTACGGTGCAAGCTATTCCTGTTCTCTCTGACGGGGGAGGCGAAAATTTGGTACACCCCGGTTACCAAAGTGATGCCACTTTGCATTCAACTGTTGTTATTCAAGCAAGGCAAATAGTCACTTGGAGCAGCGTGGGCAAGGTTCATGCAGATGGCAACTTCTGGACCACCTCACAGTATTTCAGAAGAGATGCTAATGCAGCACTTCGTTGGTGGGTTGAAGCCGAAGAGCGCGCATTTCATGAATGTCGCCTCCGAGGGATCTGTCATGTACAAGACAATGGCTGAAGTACGGACTATTCTGGAGAAAGTCCTTGACAGCACTTAGTACACGGGAGTCTTCGACAATCCACCCGAGTCAGCTGATCAACCCAAGGAGAATCAGCAAGTTCATATCATATCAGTTGCATCCTCTCCAACTCCACCATACGTAGAGGAGATCACCGAGACAAGCAAGTCCATAGATCATGAGCCACTCATTCAAGATATGCCAATGTTCATTCCTGATCTCTTCACAGAAGAAGAGTATATGGAACTCGGCAACACATCAAACTTGCCGAAGGAGCACACGTGCATATGCTCAAGATTTGAGGCATTCATTCCAGATGCTACACTGCAATTTGAGTGTCTTACTGCCATTATGAGCAAGGAATGGAAAGACGAAGTGGAATCAAGCAGTAGTATCATATATATCTACCGCAATTTCAGAATACTCCTCTGCACTATTGGGGACACTGCACCGCAAGAAGTCTTTTACGACCCGAAAGTTCTGGCGAATGTGATGTCCAAGACTTTGGCAGATCTCATTGCACCAGAAGAACCCCTGACATTCTCTCGTAAGCACCTGAAGTGGATCGACGGCCAGATTATGAAGAGCACAGGAATCCTCCGCGTTACGCCGTTGAAGATGGGACGTAACAAGGCGTTCTTGGATGTTCACATCTTCGATATCCCTGAAGGTGAAGAGTTCGTCTTGATTGGGCAGCCAATAGAGCCACTTGTCAACCCAAATAGAGACCGAGCAAGCCTCAAGGTTAAGGTTGGCAAAGATAGAATCCCGATCAACCTAGTTTGTTCATGCAACACCATAGCAGAAGATAGACCAGAGCAAGACCCAGTGGTGGAAGCGATGAGCATCATTCAAGAGGGGATAACTCAGCCCGATATTGAAGAAGATGTCATTCACTTCACCTAGGAAACAGATCCGGACGGCTAGAGTAAGCTCAACGAAAAAGAGAAACCGCAACCTCCTCTTTCTAAGTTGAAGCCGTTGCCTTCTGGTTTAAAGTATGCATTCCTCCACAACAACAGAAGCACGCCAGTCGTCATCAGTGATAAGCTGATAGAGAGTGAGAGTCGGCGGCTCATTGCAGTCTTGGAGATGTAGCAATCCGTCATTGGCTATTCTCTCTAAGACTTGAATGGGATCAGCCCCAACCTATGCACCCATCGCATTCCAATGGAACCGAACCATAAGCCGCCAAGAGAGCATCAACGACGGCTTAATGATGCGATGCGGGAGGTAGTAAAGAAAGAGGTTCTGAAGCTGCTGCACGCGAGCATCATGTACCCCGTCTAAGACAATGAGTGGGTTAACCCAGTTCAAGTAGTTCCAAAGGGAGGCATGACAGTAGTCCAGAATGAGAGAAATGAGCTCACACCTCAGAGGACAGTTACTGGATGACAGATGTGTATCAATTACCGGATGCTCAACAAGGCTACCTGGAAAGATCACTTTCCTCTCCCCTTCATTGATGAGATGCTGGAACGGTTGGCAAAGCATTCATTTTTCTGCTACCTTGATGGATACTCTGGTTATCATCAAATTCCTATCCATCCGGATGACCAGAGTAAGACTACCTTCACCTATCCCTACGGCATGTTCGCCTATAGGTGAATGTCGTTTGGTCTCTGCAATGCACCTGCTTCATTTTAGAGGTGTATGATGGCGATCTTCTCCGACCTGATCGAGAATATCATGGAAGTATCCATGGATGACTTCTCAGTTTATGGCAAGAGCTTTGAGGAGTGCCTTGAGAATTTGGATAAAGTTCTCAAGAGATGCCAAGAAACACACTTAGTCCTTAGTTGGGAGAAGTGTCACTTCAGGGTCAGAGAAGGGATTGTCCTTGGACAAAAAAGTGCCAGAAAAAGGGACAGAAGTGTATCGGGCAAAATTGAGGTGATCGAGCAGTTGCCACCCCCGACGAACGTTAAGGGAGTTCGGAGTTTTCTGGGCACGCAGGCTTTTATCAGAGGTTCATGAAGGACTTCTCCCATATAGCCAGGCCTTTGACATGTCTTCTTGCCAAAGAGACCCTATTCAACATCGATGAGGATTGCCTCATAGCCTTCTACACCGTAAAGAAGGCACTGGTGTTCGCACCCGTCATACAACCACCGGATTGGAATCTTCCATTCGAGATCATGTGCGATGCAAGTAACTACGCCGTTGGTGCAGTGCTAGGTCAATGCAGTGACAAGCAGTATTATGCCATATCATATGCCAGTAATGTCAGACCCAGGCCCACGGGACTGTGCACATAGCGTACATCTTACAGGATAAGGGGTGGGACATGACCCACACCCTACACCAGTCGTAACTACTCATATCATAGTAGAACTACACAAACCGTAGCAGAACTAGTCGGAAATAGTAGGAAACTACACGAAAATTACTCGGGTAGGACTCCTAAGCTTGTATTTGGCTAGGATTTCCATGTAACCCTATCCCCCCAAACTATAAAAGGGCGGGCAGGGACCCTCTCCAAATAGGAGATCACCCCGATTAACACCTAAGGCAATACAAACCACACAGGACGTAGGGTATTACGCTCTCGACGGCCCAAACCTGTCTAAACTTTGTGTTCCTTGAACCTTTGAGTTCCTGATCTCGGCGACACCCTACCTACAAACTCACCACCTCGGGGGTATCCCTCGGTGGGCGTGGCGGTAAAACACCGACAGCTGGCGTGCTAGGTAGGGGTGATCAACGAAGATCCACCGGCAAGCTTGAAGGATCTCAACATCAAAATCAATCTACTCAGCGTAATGTGATTATAAAAATCGAACGGCATCCCAATGCGGTCCTTTGTTGAGTCCAAGGCAATTTGGATTTTTGCACAACAAGATGCGTTCGAGTCACAATCCGAAGCAGAGATGTATTCATCTGCTACTAGCCCAAGATCCGGCGGGTCCTGCGGAATTCCATGTTGTTTCTACGCAAGGACGATTGCTCGAGTTCGAGTCCAAAAAGGAAATTGTGAAGCAGCGGCTACAATCAGGAGTCAAGCCTATTTCTCGATCTCCACAAAAGAAGCAAAGCTATGACTACTTCGACAAATCGGCAATGCGAACCGGCCAACGACTACTCCGACTACTTGTCATGACAAGAAAACTAGTCGGGAGTGGGTTTCACATCGTCAATAACTAGTCGGAATCGACTCCGACTAGTCGTCTTGATCAACAAACCGTTGCGGCTCCATCGACGACCGCTACAGCTTCATCAACAATCGTCCACGAATCAAGCTAAGTCACTTATACCTTTTTGCGCAACGCGCATTTTCTTCACCAGGCCATGTCATGCCTATTCCCGATTACCTGCACGGTCCGCCCTGCAACACGGGCAGTCGGGTTACACCCTATAAGTGCGCTCCACGAGTGGTCTCTTTTTTCGTGTAGCGCTGATTGCTCTAGTTTTCTCTTAAAGGTTGCTACAATACCAAGGTAGCGCACGCTTTAATCCGTGAAACCTCAACTCTTCCGTACGCCTATGCTCCTACGCGTGCATGCAGTCACGCTCCCTACGCTATGGTCTTCGGCTATCAGGGATCAGGTGCCTAAGCATAATAGGCTACCTACCCGGGGAAATTATGTGACCCTGCAAGAGCAAAACGTGAATATTTTACATGCATTTTACAATGCTGGGATTTGCTCCTAACGCGATATCATGTATATAAGTTACAACATACTTTTATGTTTACCTTGCAGGAGACCTGACTTGGACCATGTCGTTGGTCAAGTCAGATTCAATTTTGACTAGGTGGCTTCATCAACAATCACCAACGACTACTTCGACATCGCCGACTACAACGACTACTCGGCAAAACTTCAGCTTGCGTCGCCTACTACATCGACTACTCAGAGCAACTCCTGCTCGCGCTGTCGGCACACAGATCGCTTGACTGGAATTGGTCAGATTTGATTGCAACTAGTTGGGTTCATCAACAATCGTTGGCGACTACTCAACTCCGTGAGAATGCTCGGCGATACGCTGGCGTCTACTTTGACTACTCGTCTCGCCTACAAAACTAGTCAGAAACCACTATGCTTGCTAACACGCTGGCGACTACTTCGACTACTTGTCTAGCCTACAAAACTAGTCGGAATCGACTCTGCTCAGTGACACGCTAGCGACTACTTCGACTACTCGTCTCACCTACAAAACTAGTCGGAAATGACTCCGACTAGTCGGCTTCATCGACAGTTCAAGATCCAGCGGCAACTTGGCCAATGCCTAGGCTGGGGGGCTGGTGCCACCGACTACTAGGTGTATCTCGTGTGAGTCATCTAGCTCCCAGGCTTGGGGGCTGGATGCGACACGGCTCTCAAGCAAAAGGGTTTGATTTGAGTGGTAATTTAGGGCGCTTTTTGGAGAAGTCATTTGTTTAACCATTTTTCATGGAATTCATCCCCAAAAAAAGTGGTTTTCAAATTTCTAAACCAATTTGCCCATCTTAACCATCAAATTCTTACCGTCATATATTGCGTGCCACGATTCTTTGGATCCTTTATTCAAAATCTTGAGGATTTGGATTCAAGGCTCGGGGCCTGCAGGGACACGAGTCATCAGCAATCTATTTTTCAAATCTTTTGGAAGATAAGGACAGAAGACTCAAGACTAAAGTCACCCTCAGCCTGATTCTTCGAGTCAACCTAAGGCTCAGGGGCTACTCCATATGGAGTGCGAGTTTAATCGCACCCCATATAAAAGAAGATTTGACAACTACTTGGGGCATGAGCACCTCACAGCCTCAATGCAGCCGAGGAAGTACTCGGAAGACACTTTCAAGATGGAGTTCAAAAAACTCGAACACGACTTCAAAAGTACTCGAAAGCCTACAGTACTTGACTACGAAGAGCTCGGGGGCTTGTCAGACCCGGGCCCACGGGACTGTGCACATGGTGTACATCTTACAGGATAAGGGGTGGGACATGGCCCACGCCCTACACCAGTAGTGACTGCTCGTATCGTAGTAGAACTAGTCGGAAACAGTAGGAAACTACCCGAAAAGTACTCGGGTAGGACTCCTAAGCTCGTATCTAGCTAGTATTTCCATGTAACCCTGTTCCCCCCAGACTATTTAAGGGCGGGCAGGGATCCCCCTCCAAATAGATCACCCCAGTCAACACCTAAGGCAATACAAACCACACAGGACGTAGGGTATTACGCTCTCGGCAGCCCTAACCTGTCTAAACTTTGTGTTGCTTGCACCTTTGAGTTCCTGATCTTGGCGACACCCTACCTACAAACTCACCACCTCGGGGGTTTCCCTCGGTGGGCGTGGCGGTAAAACACCGACAACTAAGACATTGATCGGACCTCAGTTGAACTATGCAACAACGGTGAAGGAACTTTTAGCAGTGGTATTCTCCATTGATAAGTTCAGATCCTACCTGGTTGGTGCCAAAGTGATAGTATAAACGGATCATGCTGCACTAAAGTACCTCCTAACCAAGAAGGTTGCCAAGCCACGACTCATCCGTTGGATTCCGCTCTTACAAGAATTCAATTTGGAAATCAAAGATAAGAAAGGAGCAGATAACTATGTGGCTGATCATCTCTCAAGGATGCAAGTCAAAGGATCAGATTTACCGATTGATGACTAATTGAGAGATGATAATCTTCTGAAGATCACTACATCCAGTCCATGGTATGCCAACTTAGTAAATTTTATGGTGACTGGGTATATACCTCCAGCAGAAGACAAAAAGAAGTTGATTCACCTCAGCAGATAACTCCTTTGGGATGACCCCTATCTATTCAAGGTATGTGCTGATGGTTTACTCTGCCGCGGCATCCCGCTATGTGAGACCCGCAAAACTCTAGAGCATTTTCACTCCTCGCCATATGGAGGGCACTATGGAGCATTCTGGGCCCATGCTAAAGTTTGGCAGAGTGGATTCTTCTGGCCGAACATGTATGGAGATGCCAAAGAGTTTGTGCGGCGGCCCAAGATGTCAGAAACACGGGAATATCAATTCCCAAGATGCTATGCCACTAGAGAGCAACCTTCAAGTGGAGATCTTCGACGTATGGGGAATCGACTTCATGGGTCCTTTCCCTATGTCAGAGCAGTGTGAATACATCTTGGTGGCAGTGGACTACGTGTCCAAATGGGTTGAAGCACTTCCCCGCATTGCGGCCGACTCAAGGAACTCGAAGAAAATGTTTCATGAAATCATATTTCCTCGCTTCAGAGTTCCCAGAGTCGTGATCAGTGATGGAGGCTCACACTACATTGATAGAACATTTAGGAAGTGTCTCAGCTAGTTGGGAGTGGATCACCGGGTTGCAACTCCGTACCATCCCTAGACGAGTGGTCAAGCAAAAATGTCCAACAAACAAATCAAGAACATTCTGCAGAAGACAGTTAATGCCATGGGGAAGGGATGGAAGAGCAAGTTACCCGAGGCACTCTAGGCATATCGAACAACATTCAAGACCCCGATAGGAATGACACCGTACCAACTGGTTTATGGCAAAACTTGCCATTTGCCAGTTGAACTTGAGTTCAAATCCCACCAGGCAATCAAGAGGTGGAAGATGGATCTCCAATCAGTTGGAGTCAGGAGACAAATCCAACTAGCTAAATTGGATGAATGGAGGGAGAAGGCCTACCACAACTCCAAGCTCTATAAGGAGCGAACGAAGCGATGGCACGATAGCGAATCAAGATCAAGCACTTCAAAGTGGGAGATAAGGTACTGCTCTTTAACTCTCGCAATTGTTTGTTTGGTCATGGTAAGCTTAGAAGTAAGTGGGAAGGGCCTCACTTAGTAATTAATACCGCCGATCACGACGGTATAACCCTCCAGGACGATAACGGGAAAGTTTTCAAGGCCAATGGCGAAAGATTGAAACTATTCCTTGAGCCTGAAATATCGAAACTCGAAGAAATAGACATTTACGAGTTATCCGAGCTAGAGCCCTCATCTATGGTCATCGCCGGACCTTAAATGTGTCATATCTTAGGCTAGATTTCTTCCCTTTTCTTTCTTTTTCTTTCTTTTCCCATTTTCTAGCCTGTTGTGCACCCAAAAACTAGAGATAAGAGTGAGGGAGAGATGCTTCGGGAAGACCGAAGGCCGCACCTGACAAGGTGGGGCCGGACAGCCTGGCCTCGAGTCCGAATTCGAACGTTCGAATTTGAATCGGCGTTATCCGGGATCCCCTTCGCATCTCTGAGAGAATGGGAAGGAGGAGCGTCATTTTAAATCAAAAGGCTCCCCCTTCTCCTTCCTCCCAAACTCATCAGCCTTCCTCACTTTGAAGCTCTCTGAGTTCACCACCATGGCCTCGCAATCCTCCCCCACGACACCAAAATCGGCACCCTTGTCCACTCCTTCCCCTTCGGCACCTTCCAAATCAAGCCATAGCTGGGCGTCCTCCAATAGCATCTGCATTATCGAGCCGTGGGCGATGGCCGAGGCCTTCCCCTCAGCGCCTGCAAGCCAGAGGCGCCCGCCTCAGGCAGGCCGGCCTAGGGGAGGCCGGCCATCCTGTAACACCTCAGGTGTTTAAAATACGAAATAAGCCTCATTAGCGTAACACGATGCATAAATAACTAAGAAAAGTTTAAAAGGAAACGAATTATAAATTGGTTTTGCCTTGAATTGAAAATAGTTGTGTATATGTGCGTAAGTACATGTACTTTAATCAAGCCATTTAAAATAACTTCTAAACTACAACTCAAATAAACTTTGGCCTGAAACAAAACTTGTGTAACTTTTCTTTTTGAACAACTTTCGTGTTGAAGGATTTTTGAGTTGCAACACAAAAATTTGAGAAACACTTGGATTTGCAAACCAGTCCCTGCGTTTTCCTCTATTTCGCTGCAGACCCTTCTTCTCCGCCTCGCCCGACCCTCCGACGCGCAGCCGCTCGCCCGACCCTCGCGTCGTCCGACCCTCGCGTCGCCCGACCCATTCACTCGCCCGACCCTAAGTTCGCCCGATCCTTCGCTTCGCCCGACCCTCGGCTTCGCTGCGGTCCTCGCTTCGCCCGACCCTCTGCCGCCGCGCAGTCGCTGCAGGCCACTTGGCCGACAATGCATGACCGGCGGTAGGCGCCAAGCCATTGCCTGGCCGCGCCCGCATGCGCGTCCGCACACCGCGTTCCTCCCCAGTCCGCGCAAGCCACGTGCGCGCCGGCGATGCACGCCTCTGTTCGCCGCCCGCCGCGCCTAATGGGCAAGTTGCGCCGTGCCCGTGCCTCCGCCGCGTCCCGCCAGTCGCCGTGCTTGCCGCCCAGCAAGACAGCTGCTGCAGCTCGTCGCCCAACCCGCGCACCGTGTGATCTCCTGCTCCACACGCCAAATCCTCAGCGCCCAGTCCCCTGCCCGCGCCTGCCGCACGCCACGCCGGCTCTGTTCGCCTCCCGCCACGGCCAGTCACGCGCTTCCGTTGTGCCGCCCGCGCCGGCGTCTCACAGTCCAAGTCCCGCCCTACTCCCGCCTCTCTGCTGCCTACAAAAGGCCGCACTAAGTCCCTCTCGTGCACCCAGACACCAGAACGCCGCCGCCGCCACCATTACCGCCGTCGTGCCCAGCTCACCGTGGAGCTCACCTCTCCGGCCACCCCTTGCCAGAGCTGAGTCTTCCACCACAACCACAGCACCCCACCACAGCTCAATGCCCTACCCATCGTCGCCCAGAGCCGCCAGAGCACCGCCAGCGCCGCCCGCGCCGCCGCCGCTCTTTGCTGCTCCGTGGACGGCCCACGCCGAAGCTCCTCCGTCCCAGCCAAGCTTCGAAACGGGTTCCCCTCGACTCCGCGAAGCTCACACGCTCTCCCCTTCTCGTCGGAGCACCATTGCCGACGCTCCGCCCTGCCGCCGCCTCTCTTCTCCGCGACGACGAGCCACCTCCGGCCACCCCCAACCCCGACCAAGGCTACCCCAAGGTAGCTCTCACCTCCCTGGATCTCCCCGACCCTTTTCCCCTCGCCGCCGATGAGCCCCCTCGCCGGAATCTGGCCAGCCGTCGTGCCAGCGCCGCCTAGGGGCCCAATTGCATCGATTGAAATCTTTAAAAGAGTCTGCATGCAAGTTTCCAGGGGCATATCTGTAAACCTGTGTTTAAACTTTGAATTCAAAAACAGCGAACTTGTAGAATTCATGTAAAATCGTAGGAAAATCGGAAAAATAAAAACTCAACTGTTCTGGAATCTTTAGATAAAAATATACAACTTTTGTTACATGCAATTCTTCAGTTGCTTGCTAAATCTTACTATAAATTAAATGCAAGTTTTAAAAGACTTTAATTGTACCCACTGTTGTAGACAAAGTCTAAACCTGAAAATATAACAGCAGTTTGGTTGCTTGTTTTGTAGGCCAGTATAAAAATATTAGGACCAGAACCCATTTCTAGCTAAACTTCTTAATAAAACTTTTTTATGGCATGAAGTAATAAAACTAATTTGTAACTGCTGTTATGTTGTGATTCATGAGGTGAAACTCCTTTAGAACTGTTGTATTAAGGCCTAAATACCACAAAAAAAGTTTAGAACCTTTTTTTTCTGTAACCTACTTTTATAATTTTGTGGTAGGAAAAATTGCACTAATTCAAATAATTATTTTCTGTGCTTAGAAAATGTTCAACTTTTTACTTAAGGACATTCTAGAGTAGCTCTTGCTGTCTAAAAAGTTTCATACACAGAAACCCTGTAAAACATCCTGTAGAAATTAATCATTATTAAAATGGGTGTATCTTGTCCTATTTATTATGCTTTGTTTCTTGCTCAGTAAAATCTGAAAAATTTATAGCCACACACTTATGAATAGATTAATTCCTTGTAAAATTTTTGGTGTGAATACCCGAATGGGTTGTTCGGTATAAAAATAACTAGGTTCTAGCTGTGGTTGTGTAATGCATTTTTCATAATTAATCTGCTATGTGAAAATGTCTGAAATTCTTACAGTGCTTTTGTCCCTGCATTATGTGCTCTAAATAAAAATTTCATCACCAGAAGTTACCTAATCCAGAAGTTGTGTTTAAACCATGTTGTGCATAGAAAATTAAGTTCCTATATAACACAACCCCTTCTTGTTTAATGAAGTTAATAGTTAAGTTTACTACATGCTGCAATCATAAGGTCGACAGACGGGGCTATGGTATGATGTTTATGTTGATGATTGAGGTCACGTCTGTTTAGTAAAAAATGCAAAGGCCGCAGTGTATGGTAGTGGTGGTTAAGTCTTTGAACGTACTAACCACATGCCGAGAATATGGTAATCGGTAAGCTTAAGTACTGGATTGAACCGAGGCCGGAATATACTCCCCACCTTCTTGTATTCGTCCACATCTAGCTAATGGCGGGTGCATGTGCCGCCATGGCCGGGCCATGGGGACGTATAGTCCAGGGCGGTGGGCCTGTTCCGTGAAGCGGGAATTGAAGGGAAAAGTTGCACGTGTGACTCTGTGAGTAACCACGTGACGTGTGTTTAGGTTTCCCTTGCAAGGTTAAGAAATTCGATTCGAATCGTCCGTTTCTCGCGGTTATTGAGACTGCTTGACCCTTTTACCACATAGAGTAAGAAGAGGAACAATGATGATGATTAATCTTGTTGGATGCAAAATAATTCTTCCACCATGTATGATATTGGATAGTTGCTTACCTAGAATTGTTAAAGAAGACTAGAACTTGGAGCTAAAATTTGAAAGTAAGGACCTACTTATATATGCTTTTCGGCAAAACAAACCCCTCAAGCCAAAAGCCTTGCATGTCTACGAGTCGGCTAAGTATATTCCACTAGTCGGGTAAGCCTTACTGAGTATTAGTATACTCAGCCTTGCTTGTGACTTGTTTTCAGGTGAAACTTTCGAGGACATGATTGCTAGTTTGACTTGGCCTTGTACCCTTCCTCCTGGTTGGTCGGTGGAATGGGATACGCCCCCGGCCAACGGTGATAATGCCGAGTGATGTCTCGTACGGGCTTCATTGAGACATCCTGTATCGTCGAGTAGTTATCGTTAGTTTTCCACTGCTTTGAACTCTGAAGAACTCATTTATTTTGAACTCTGAGTACCTTGTTTTACGAATTTGAACTCCTTTGTAATAATGATTTATGATGAACCCTGCGTTATAAAATTTGTGGAATGTTATATCCTTTGGGCTCACCTTCGTGTGAGTACATGTATGTGTGGTTCCGATCAGCAAAAACTGTGGTTGTATCGGGAGGTTACCCGACAGACCAGTGGATTATTCCGTTTGAAGTGCGAGTTAGCCCCGATTGCCCTTGTGGTGATGGTTAGCGCGCTTGAGCCGGATTAATTCAGGTGGTTCTGCCACAGCTGGTATCAGAGCCGAAATGCATACGCCAGAGAATGCAACAAGCCTTAAAAACTTATTTTCCTAAAACTTGTCCACAAAAATTGTGTTTGGAAAATGCGTTGGTTCGTTAAGGATGGTACCTAGTTCGTAAAGCCCTAAGGGATTATTGGGAAAGTTATTAGGTGGCTATCTAACTTATGAATATTATCAACTGACTTCCAGCACATTAATTTCTGTCAAAACTTACATTTATGCACAATCGACCATTAAATTCCGTAACGACGCACTCATCGCTAAGGTAAGAAGGTAAGAATCCCCAGCCAACTGAGAGAGCTTGGCCTTCCTGTCGGTGATGCGAGCCGAACGCTGCCCTCAAGCAGTGGCTTACTTGAGGTGCTGCCAATATACCAACTATTAGTTGATTATATTGGGAGTAGAAGGTTTGGCGCAGGGTATGGCGATCACTGTTCATACCCCCGTCTCAAGACGGTACCCCCGTGAATACGCTATCTCGATAGCGTATGTTAACGTCATCTGTACGATAGAAATTGTACGGATGCCGTTTCTAGTGAACGGTAATGAATACGGACACTTTCATGAGTGCTGGCATGAACGGTTCATTGGATATATATATATATATATATATATATATATATATGCTCTATCAATCTTCTGCAGGTACACTAACCGCGATTACGATAAGTTTAAGAACGGCTAGAGTTTTCTGGACTAGGTATTATAGGGAGAGCCGTACTGTGTATGCCATCGAAACTAACTTCGTAAGACCAAAGCTACGTGGCAATTATTTTATTTTGTGAGGACGAATAGAACGTGCATGGATCATGATTATATAAATCTGAAATTGGAAATGCGATGCGTGAGAGTGGTAAGGTTCATGCGCCCACACATTTGTCTTTGCATAAGGATTATCTAGCAAATCTGTCACATTCTGCCTTATCTGAAAAGATGGATTTATTAAGCTTAGAAAATGATCCTTTCTGGAGAAGTTATCTAAGGGTAGAAATGACGTAGGTGCTCGATATTCCAGGAGTTTGGGACCTCCTGGCCATTAGGGTATTGTAAGCGATACGACCCTGGTCTTGTAACCTTGAGCAAGATGAAGAGGCCCTCCCATCGCGGCTTGAGCTTGTGCAGCCCAGTTTCATCCTGGATGAGACGAAGGACCAAATCTCCAACGTTGAAGGATCGTTCTTGAACATTCCGGTCGTGGTAACGATGAATGCCTTGTAAGTAGCGGACCGACTGGAGCAGGACATTTCATCTGACTTCTTCTGCTGAGTCAAGTTCGAGATGTCTTGCATCGTCAGCCTCGCCTTCCTCGTACATCTCCAGTCGTGGAGATTGCGACATGACATCAGCCGGTAGTATGGCTTCGGACCCATAGATGAGGAAAAAAGGTGACTGTCCTATGGCTTTTCTTGGTTGTGTGCGAAGCCCCCAGACTACTGACGAGATCTCATGGATCTACTTGCCGCCCTTTTTGATGTTCTCGTCGTAGAGTCTTTGCTTCAGTCCATCAAGGAATATGCCGTTGGCGCGCTCAACCAGGCCGTTGGCCCGCGGGTGAGCCACTAAGACATACTTGACCTCAATGGCACTGCGCTCACAGAATTCCCATAACACGTGCGAGTGGAAATTGGATCCCAGATCCGTGATGTTAGTGTTGGGAAAGCCGTCGATGCAAGATGTCGCAGATGAAGCTGACTACTCGATCTGCGGAGAGCTTTGTAATTGGCTTGTACTCGATCCTCCTGGCGTAGTTGTTAAGGGCCCTATCATGTCCAGGCCCCAGCATGCGAACGGCCATGAAGATGGTATGGTGATGAGATTGTGAGCCGGGACGTGGGGCTGCCTGCTGAAAAACTGGTAGTTGGTACACTGGCGGATGAGTTCTTCAGCGTCTGCCAAAGCCGTCGGCCAGTAGAAACCAGATCTGAAAGCCTTTCCGACCAGCGTGCGAGAAGCAGCATGGTTCCCACACGCGCCTTCATGGATCTCCTATTGTATTTCTCTGCCTTCCTCCGTGCGGACACACTTCATGAGTATGCCTGATGCTGATCCACGCTTGTATAGGTTATGTCCGACCAGAACGTACCCCTTGCTCCGCCTTAAGATGTGTGCAGCCTCGACGCACTTCTAGTCAACACCGGGGGGTAGTTTGTGCTCCTTAATGAAGTAGATAAAGGTCACCCGCCAGTCGACCTTGATCATCATGACCTCTCGGCCGTGTTCTGTTGGACCCTGAATTATGGTGCTTTGATCTGGTATCGATGGATGGGTTATGCAGCTCATGGACAAAAACTACTGGCGGAACATTTGCTCGAATTTCTAGGCCCGAGAACTTGTTCTTGAGCTTGCTTATCTCTTCGATGTACGCGTCCATGGTGTCCTTGCTGATATCCCACTCCTTGTTGGCTTGTTGGACCACCAGCAAGGAGTCGCCGTAGACAAGTAGTCGCTTGATGCCTAGAGAGACTGCCAGGCGTAGCCCGTGCAGTAGTGCCTCGTACTCGGCTCCATTGTTTAAGACCTCAGATAGTATCTGGAATACATATTTGAGTTTTTCTCCTATTGGACTGATGAAGAGTACTCTAGCGCCACCGCCTCCGAGCTTGAGTGAGCCGTCGAAGTACATCACCCAATGCTTTGGCAAGTTGGCTAGAGCTTCTACATGGTTAATATCCTCTCATCTAGTTTTTCAAATTAAAATCCAATTAGAACAATACTCCGGTTTTCATAATTAATGTAACTTTATTAATATCAACTCAAATGTATTTGTAATCTAATTTGTTTAGTTCAACACGAACCATAAACTTCGACATTTAGATGCTCTCACCTGTTTCTTTTCTAATTTATTGTTTAATTAGTGTAATTTATACATAGACAATCACAAATAAAATTTGACTATGTTCTACTTCGCCTTTACAAATTCAAATATAATTTAAGTTAATTATAATCTGGATATTTCTTTTAAATATCCTTCACATTTTTTTTCCAATTAAAATAAATGAAGCTTATAATTCTTTTGTCTCTTTTATAACATAAATCTTCCGATAGGTGTTTCTTTTCTATCGTAGCTCCGTTTTCCGCATTTCTTTCGTTCTCGTGACCGTAGCAGCGAGCCCTATCCTTTTGTACACTCTTTTAAAGCTTTCCTTTTGTTTGTTGTATCTTTTCTTAGTTGTTCTTGTTTGTTGTTTGTTGTTTTGCTTGGGCCCGATGCTTGTGTGACGTTAGAAGGAGCACGATCCAAGAGCTCTGAAGATTAAGAGTTTCAAGAACAAGAGTTGAAGACTCTAAGCAGCTATTCTCTAAAAGAAAGGCAAGTGTTTCCTTGATCATTCTTTTATCCTAATAATCACAATAATACAACTTTTCCTTATGCATGCATGTGTCCTAATTTTGATGGATCCTAATTAAGGATATGCCTAGTCTTTATGATCATTTGTTGCTAACCTGGGTTTTACCTTTGTGTTGGGTAGCTTCTACTTAGTTGCTATAACTGGTTCCGGTTTGGGAATATCAATAACCTTGATGATAACAATGTTGATGCTACACCTATTTTATCCATGTTCATGCTCTTTGTGTTGTTAATCACAAGATCATATGTTTTAATCAGAACATGGAGAACCACCCAGGAAAACAGTGCAACCACAATACTATATGGCTCTATTCTTGGCTAATTAATTAAAACTCTGGCTTGTGACAGTCTTACCGAAAGGGCAAGAGCGGAGTGCGTTGATGGGGTATAGCCCGGTCCTCTTGAGGCTTAGATATGATTCTGGTTAAGGCGTCTTCCTCATTAGGGAGGGTTATGACCACTGCGGCCTGAAACCCTAGCGGATTGTCATAAGTTAGAGAATCTTTGTAAAGGCCTCATAGTGAATCCCTTGCCACTCACCTCGGAAGTGTTTAAGAGGCTAGCTACCTCGGGCAAATCGGGAGACACGAATTGTGGGTAAAGTGTACAACCTCTGCAGAGTGAAAACTGATATATCAGCCGTGCTCACGGTTAAGAGCGTCTTGGACCCTCACATGATAATTGAACTTGAAGATGACTTAAATCGTGGACCATGTTTATGGTTATTGTTATGCTTCTGTTATACCTCTTCTATTTCTTTTAATGTGGGTTTGGTATGAACTTATACCTTAATAATCAGGTGCTAATAAAACTTGACCAACTAAAATGCTTATCGCAGTAAGCCAATCAGCCTTTCCTTGCTTTTGGCCTTCATGTCATATAATTCCCAACACTTGCTGTGTACCAACCATAAGTGTACTCACGCTTGTTATAATTGCTGCTCAGAAGAGAAAGTTGTCGTGAAGTCTTTTGAAGATGATGCTGAGTTCTAGGCCTACGCAACCCCCAGTCGATTGCCTGTGAAGTTTGAAGCCTTCGTTTCGAGGATAAGCTTTATAACTCTGATAATCTTTTATAGTCTTTTAGTTCTCTTTTCGTGATACTGTTGCTGATTATTCACTGATGGAGTCACTATATGTATGGAACTTGATCCTAGCATACATATAGTTATGCATTCGGTTTTGTCCTTTGTTGCCGCTAAAATCGGCCGGATAGGAATCGGCCGATGGGTCTTCAGCGTCGGACACACGACCCGGGAGAATCTGCTTAGCTCCTGTTCGGGTTATCGCCCTGGTGAAGTTCGCGCGGCGTGCCAGTCAATCTGACCTGTTGATTGACAAGGAAATAGAGTATTAAATTCCAGGCGCGTCGATCGGCTGGATTTCCGATCTGTCCTAAGGAGCGCGTCGGCGGCAAATCGGCCGATTTGCTGTAGAGATGATCGGCTATGGGTCAGCCGATGATCGTATAGTAATTGTAAAGAGAACTGCTAGAGCAATCTAAACAATTACTATAGAAGCAACACTTGAAACAGATCTAATCGGCTGTATGGCGATGAATCGAAGGAGAACAATGACGAAGCCGATTACTCTGATCTCAAGCTGGATAACTGGTGATAATACTAGAATAACAGGTAAAACTCTGATCTCAGATGGCCAAAACTCAGGAGGAGGTTGACTCGTATAAGCACCAGACCCAGGAAGTACATCACAAAATCAACTTCCTCGAGAACTGCCGTCCGGACATCGTTGGCACAATAGATCGGCTGAAACGGAGGAGAGCAGAACTAGCCAAGGAGATGGAACAGATAACCAAAGAGATAGCCGCTGAGGAGAAAAAGCTCCAAGAACTCCCAACCATGATCAGCGAGCTGAAGCAACAAAGACAAGATCTGGCCCGTGAAACGATAAGACTCCGTCGCCGCGTGTCAGAAGTATCAGGATCGGCCGAAAATGATCAGAAAATAGTAGAATCGGCTGATCAAATTAGACGACGAGCGATTGTAGCCATAGATGCCTTCTTTGGGCTATAAACAATATGTTAAACATTATTGCTCCTTTAATGCCACTGCGCCGATTTGGTCTTGAACTGCTTCATGTAATCCGTAATTCCCACTTAATAATGAATCCCAGTATTTCTTTCACCAGATGTGTAGCCAGAAAACCGATGAGAAATCGGTCATGTTAACTTGACATATTTTCTCTTTGTACTCAGAATCCAAATTGGTACCAATGTACGTCGGCCTTGATTTGCTGCTATCTCCCAAATCTACCATCTCTAATGAATCGGCCGACGTGAACCCATGCCCCAGCTTCTCATCCTTTCGAACGAGCTGAATCTTCAGAGCCGACTGCTTGGATCGGCTGTAGACCAAAATCGGACACTTTCAGGAAGTCAGTGTCCCAAGTCCTGCCAGATATACAATTGACGTGCTCGCAGCTCCACTGTTGTGTGTCGGCCGCCGCAACGCTGTAGACGGAATCGGCAGCGACTATCTCTGTACTGTCGCCGACCCATTGCACAAGGCATTGATGCATAGTAGATGGGACACAGCAGTTCGCGTGTATCCAGTCGCGACCAAGCAGCATATTATAGGACCCTTTGCCATTAATGACGAAGAAAGTAGTAGGGAGGGTCTTACTGCCGATGGTGAGGTCGACACAGAATGCCCCACGGGCACGCGACACGTTGCCTTCGAAATCCTTCAGCATCATGTCCGTCTTGGTGAGGTCGTCATCGCCCTTGCCCAGCTTGCGGAACATGGCATACGGTATGATGTTAACTGCCGCACCTCCATCTACCAATAATCTGGTGACGGGTCTCCCGTTGACATAGCCCTTGAGAAACAGCGCTTTGAGATGCTGCCATTTTTCTTCTTCTGGTTTCTCAAACGTAGCCGTCATCGGCTCTAATACCAGTTGTGCCATTTGCTCTTCCTCTGTTTTCGTCATTTTATCCCGATCGCTTGGCGCCATGAACTCCATCGGCAGTATGAATACCATATCAATTTCGGCTGCCGATTCTTGGTTGTTTGCTTCCTGATTATCCTTCTTTGGGTGCCAAATTCGAGATTTCACATTCCTTCTTTCTGGCACGTGTCTTTGTTCTTCTTCTTGATGCTCAAACTGGCGTAGGCGTTGGATCCTTCGCTTTTGGGATCTGGATAGGCCATCAGGACACCACCTGGGATTCACTGGTTTGGCCGATGATCTGGCGTGTTCCCAATCTGGTTCCCTACCTAGGGGATCTTCGTCTGACACCCTATCATCGGCCATTTCTTCCAGCCGATCGTGTGCGCTGATCCTGCCCCCCAGTCCATCTTGCTGGCCGATCTTGCTTTTTGACCTGTTGCACTGGTCAACTCTGCTCTCCAGCCGATCATGCCCGAAACACGCCGTTCTTCGCGCCGATTTCTGTTGATCGGCTCTGATCTTTTGTCCCTAGAGTGTAGCCTCGGGCGATCGTTGTGGTTTGATCCGTTACACTCCGGACAGTTATCGGCAGATGGCAACCTGATATCGTTCTCCCAGCAGTGGATGAAGAAGGGACACTGCCAGTGATCTTCACGCCGGCGTATCATCTCTTCCTGGTGTTGTGCTCGTTCTTGCTGCTGCCGATATTTGCTCAGTAAGAATCGGGAGGTGACAGGCCTGTGTGGTCGTTCTGGCCCTCGCCTATTTCTTCTGATTTCCTCCGTCGAGATCTGCCTCCTGGGGTCGACAGCGCCGCCTCTTCTCGCCGATTCTGACGTCAGCACCTTGGTTTGACTTGAGTCTTCTCCAGCGTTGACCGTGTTGGCTGGGAAGGGATGCTGATCTATCTTCATCGGCATTGCCGATTTGGTTGGAGTTTCAAATCTGAGCCGCCCCTGCTCAATGGCCGATTGTATCTGCTGGCGGAAGACTTTACATTCATTAGTATCATGAGAAGTAGCGTTGTGCCACTTGCAGTATTTCATCTTCTTAAGTTGATCGGCCGTAGGGATGGTGTGATGTTGTGACAGCTTAATCTGTCCCTCCTGAAGTAGTAGATCAAAAATTTTATCGGCCTTCGACGTGTCAAAGCCGAATGTCTCTGGCTCCTTCTTGCCAAAGGGGCAGGATATTGGTTTTTTCCCTTTTACCCATTCCGCCAGGCCGATTTCTTCCTCCGCGTCGGATTCAGATCCTTCCAAGTATGCCACCTTCTTCTGGAAGCTCCTCCGCTGTTCAAACGGTCGGACCTCCTGCCCTGACAACCGGTGGACGATTTGACTCAGGCTTTCAAACTCTTGGGTAGCATATCTCTCTCTGATTTGCGGCAAGAGACCTTGGAAAGTGATATCGGCCAACTGTGCATCGGTCAGAGCCAGACTGTAGCACTTGTTCTTGATTTCTCTGAACCTCTGTATATACCCTGTCACTGGTTCATCGCTCCTCTGTCTGAGGCTGGTCAAATCTGAGATCTTCATCTCGTGTACTCCTGCATAGAAGTACTTGTGGAATTGTTTCTCCAGATCGGCCCAAGTGACGATAGAATTTGGTGGTAAAGTGGTGAACCACTGGAAGGCCGATCCGGACAGAGATGATGAAAATAAACGCACCCTCAGAGCATCTTGCGTGGCAGCTTCTCCGCACTGGATGATGAATCTGTTGATGTGCTCCACAGTGGATGTGTCGTCCGTCCCTGAGAACTTGGTGAAATCAGGAACTTTGTAGCGGTGTGGGAACGACAACGAGTCATAGGCCGATGGATACGGCGTCTTGTAAGTATAAGTTTGAACTTTTGGCTTCAGTCCAAACTGATCTTGGATTACTTCTGCTATCTTTGCCGTCCAGTCCACCTGCTGCTGATGAATAGTTGTTCGCGGCGCGGGCATGTGTTGAACGGCTGGTTCGGCCAGGTGATGAATCGGCGAAGTTTGCTGAGCGGCCGATAACTACTGGCAAAACGAGTCCGCACCCCGTTCGTACGTCGTTGCTGGCGCCGTGCCTCTGAATACTTCCACAGTGCTTGCCCCCCTGCCGATTTCTGGTAAAATCGGCTGGTACTGGGAGACCGTCGGCCGGGCGGCCGATTGGTATGGCCCCTGAAACGGATAAGTGCCATGTCCGTTCGCTGGCTCGGGGAAATACGCCGTGGCTGACGTCCCCCAAGGCGCTGAGCTTGTAGGTAGTGTCTGCACAGAAGCCATCTGAACGGGTTGAAGCGGCGCTCGCGATGGGAGACATGGTGCACCGCTGTATCTTGGAGACGCCGGAAGTGGTGGAGAGCTGTATCCCTCGCGCTGCGTCAATATCGGCTGAGAAGCCGATTGGGATGTGTACGGTAAACTTCTGGCCGGCAGAGTAGTTGGAGGGGCATATGCCGGTCCCCGATAACCTTGAACAGCTCCGCTGGCCAGAGAGTTGATGACGGCGTTGTACACCGTGTTGCTCATCACCGAGGATTGGTCAATGAATGCTTGATACACGGACTGTTGAATCATCTCTGACATCTTGCCCGAGTCTTCAGCAATGGTGATGTGGTGAGGTGCTGGAATAGGAGCCTTCTTAACTGCTTCCCCGCTTCTGGTACGACTGAACGACTGGAGGTACATCTTCTTGTAATCTTCCAGATGTTTGGCAAATTCCTCCCTCTGGTCGTCCTTGAGATCAGCTTCTGTGACCCCAATGATGTTGCTATCAGAGATTTCCGCGTTGTTCGACATATCAGATCTTGGATCGTCCCACCGGGCGTGCCAAAAGTGTGTTGGCGCTAAAATCGGCCGGATAGGAATCGGCCGATGGGTCTTCAGCGTCGGACACACGACCCGGGAGAATCTGCTTAGCTCCTGTTCGGGTTATCGCCCTGGTGCAGTTCGCACGGCGTGCCAGTCAATCTGACCTGTTGATTGACAAGGAAATAGAGTATTAAATTCCAGGCGCGTCGATCGGCTGGATTTCCGATCTGTCCTAAGGAGCGCGTCGGCGGCAAATCGGCCGATTTGCTGTAGAGATGATCGGCTATGGGTCAGCCGATGATCGTATAGTAATTGTAAAGAGAACTGCTAGAGCAATCTAAACAATTACTATAGAAGCAACACTTGAAACAGATCTAATCGGTTGTATGGCGATGAATCGAAGGAGAACAATGACGAAGCCGATTACTCTGATCTCAAGCTGGATAGCTGATGATAATACTAGAATAACAGGTAAAACTTGCAATTCTAGTAAATATCGATAACTTGTGAATAAATCCAAACGAAACCACAGCGATGCGCCCGTAGTTAAAGCTCGGATATTACTCGATAAGTGGAACCTACCAATTGGCCGGAGATCAGGTTGATGCAGCCCTGCCAATCCGTACGAACTCGTGGAAGAAGAAAATATTGGCGAAGTCGCCGACTTGAAAGTAAAGTACTGGTAAAAAGTAGAAGTGTTTTGTTGATTGATTTGTTGATTTCTTGCAAAGCCCTGACGACTCCTATTTATACTCTAAAACTAGGACTCCTGGTCGATTACGACTTGTTACAACCTTATTTAAAACAGGAAAACTACTATATCTATAAGAACTTTTAAAGGAAACGGACTCCCGCAGAATCTTCCGCCGCCATTTCCTAATCCAATCAGGACCTCTTCAATTGCTTCCCGGCCGACTTAGCACGCCTTGTTGACCAGCTTTTGACCAGGATCTTCTGGAATAATCCTATCCTGTTGGCATAGGCTGCGCTACCGATCGGCCGATTTTCAACTGTTACCTCAATCAGCCGATTCCTTACTGTAGCTTTCAGATCTGCTTCATCGGCCAATCTTCTCCTCCTGACGCCGATTCAATACGTGTCAAAATCTGGCGTCAACATCCTTAAAACCGGGTGTGACATCCCAACACGGTCGCGGCGGCCGACCGCGCGGACAAGCGACAAGGCAATGCCAACCACTTCGAGCAGCTCCTGGAAAAGCCGTGCACCAATCACGGCTATCCCGTCAAGGACAAGCTCAAGGACTGCGAGCTCCTCAAGCGCATGCTGGGTCAGCCTAGCAAGTGCAAGGGTGGGGACGGCAATGAGGAGGCGCCCAAAAATCAGGGGGCGCTGGCCAAGGACGGCGACAGCTTCCCCGAGTCGGATGGCTGCCTCATGCTCTTCGGAGGGTCTGAGGATGACTGCTCCAAGTGTCAACGTAAGGTTCACCTCCGGGAAGTCTGCGCCACCAAGAACGCCGTCCCCAAGTTCCTCTGTTGGTCGAGCACTGCAATCACCTTCGGTCAGGGCGACCACCCTCCTAGCGTTCCCCGACCGGGGAACTGCCCGCGTGTTGTCAACCCCATCGTCGGCAACAAGCGCCTGACCAAGGTGCTGATGGACGGGGGCAGCAGCCTCAACATTTTGTATGTTGGGACCCTCGACGCCATGGGCATCTCGCGGTCCAAGCTCCGCGCCTCCATTTTCCCCTTCCTCGGTATCATCCCTAGCATGAGGGCGTACCCTTGGGGAACATAGACCTACCGGTCACATTCAGTGACCACGGAAACTTCTGCACCGAGACCATAGTCTTCGAGGTGGTGGATTTTGAGGGGTCATACCGCGCCATCCTCGGGTGTCCGTGCTACGCCAAGTTCATGGCGGTCCCCAACTACACCTACCTCACGCTGAAGGTGCCAGGACAGAATGACGTCATCATGGTGAGCGACTCCTTGGAACATGCATACGCCTGTAGCCGCCGGCACTTCGAGCTCGCCACCGTCATCGCCAGCTCCGCCGAGCTTGAGAGATTTTGCGAAATAGTGGTGGAGGACGCTCCTGACCGCAACGAGCCAACCTCATCCAGCGCCTTTCGCCCGACCAAGGATACCAAGGCGGTCGAGGTCAACCCCAACAACTCGACCAAGACCGTGCAGATCGGGACCCAGCTCCCGACCAAATAGGAAAGCTCACTCGTCGACTTCCTACGCGCTAATCGTGATGCCTTCAAATGGAAGCCCTATGACATGCCAGGCATCCCGAGGGAGGTTGCCGAGCACGAGCTCCGCATCAAGCTGGGTTCCAAGGCCGTGCACCAACGCCTGCGCCCTTTTGATGATGAGAGGCGCAGGGCCATAAGTGAGGAGATCGCCAAGCTCCTGGCAGCTAGTTTCATCAAGGAAGTGTATCACTCCGACTGGCTTGCCAATCCTATCCTTGTAAAAAAGAAGAATGGGAAATGGAGAATGTGTGTTGACTATATTGGCCTTAACAAGGCCTATCCCAAGGATCCTTTCCCTTTGCCACGCATAGACGAGATAGTCGATTCCACATCGGGATGCAAAATCCTCTCTTTTCTGGATGCCTACTCGGGCTATCACCAGATCGCAATGAAAGATTCCGACCAGCTTGCAACCTCTTTCATCACCCCATTCGGCACGTACTACTATGTCACCATGCCGTTCGGCCTGAAAAATGCTGGCGCCACCTACCAGCGTTGAATGCAGAGATGTTTCGCCAATCAGATCAATCCGTCTTGGTAGCCCGAGAAGCTTGAGCAGCCGAAACCCACAGTCGCCGTCTACGTGGACGACGTTATGGTGAAAGGGCCTCGCACGGTTGATCTGATTGCCACGCTGGACGCCACGTTTGCTAACCTCCGAAGGTTCAGCATCAAATTAAATCCTGAAAAATGTACTTTCGGGGTTTCGAAGGGGAAGCTACTCGGAGACATAGTGTCCAAGCGTGGCATCGATGCCAACCCCGAAAAAATAATGGCCATCGCCAGAATGGGCCCCATACTCAACGTTAAAGGCGTGCAACGGCTCACCGATTGTTTGACCGCCCTCAATCGGTTCATGTCCCGACTAGGCGAGCGGGGGGTGCCCCTCTACAAGTTCCTCAAAAAGTTGGATACGTTCGTCTGGATGAAGGAGGCTCTGCAAGCCTTGGATAGCCTTAAAGCATTCCTAACCTCGGCCTCAGTCCTCGTTGCTCCCGAGCGATGTGAACCTCTACTACTTTACCTCGTGGCAACTACCCACGGGGTTAGTGCTGCTCTTGTAGTCAAAAGGGAGGAACCGGGTTGTGCGCTGAAGGTTCAACGACCAGTGTAATTTGTCAGCGAGGTACTTACCGAGACCAGGGCCCACTACACACAGGTGCAGAGTATGCGATGCTCATAGCGACTAAGAGGCTGCAACACTATTTCACTGACCATGAGGTCACCGTTGTCACCTCATTCCTGCTCGGGGAGGTCATCCACAACCGCGACGTTATGGGACGGATCTCCAAATGGGCACTCGAGCTCATGGGCTATGACATCAAGCACGCCCCCCGCACTGCCATCAAGTCGTAGGCCTTGGCCGACTTCGTGGCCGAGTGATCGGAGGTCCAAACCCTGACTTCAAACATCGCCCACGAATACTGGACTCTGTATTTCAACCTACCGATCATGGGACCCGGCGTGGGGACCGGCGTAGTGCTAATCTCACCTGAGGGGAACAGGCTCCGCTACACGATCCGCCTCTACTTCCTGGCCTCGAACCACATCGCTGAATACGAGGGCCTTATCAACGGCCTCCACATTTCTGTTGAGCTCGGAGCCACCCGGCTTGATGCCTACGGTGACTCCAAGCTGGTCGTAGACCAAGTCATGAAGAAGTCTAACTGCGAAAGCTCCCTTATAAACACATACTGCCGAGACGTCCGCAAACTGGAGAACAGGTTCCGGGGAATCGAGCTGCACCATGTCCTGTGGAGGGACAACAACGACGCTGATGGACTCGCCAAGATGGTGGCCCAGCGGGATCCCGTTCCCAGCAGGGTCTTCATCAACGATCTCCACACGCCTTTAATCCGCGTCAAGCCGGACCTAGCTCAGAGGCCGTGCGACCCGATGCCCGGGTGGCCCGGTCCGGTGCCTCCTGGCCCGGCATCCCCCGACCAACGGCTCGCAATGGAGGTTACGACTCCAGCAGCCAACGCGGCGGTAAACGACCCCGACGGGAGGGCGCCTCTCCTAGCCTACCTCCTAAACGAGGTCCTCCCAGCTGACAGAACTGAGGCGTGAAGGATTGCTCGACGCGCCAAGATGTTTGCCACCATCAATGGCGAATTGTGGTAGAACTGCCCGAATTAATCCGGCTTAAGTGCGCTAACCATCACCATAGAGGCAATCCGTGCTAACACGCACTTAAAACGGAGTAAAATGACAAGATATCATGATGAAGTCCGTACATGATATCATTCCACATTATCATGGTTGGCCGGGGACGTATCCCATTCAACCGACCAACCAGCAGGAAGAGTACACGGCGAAGTCAAACTAGCAACCATGTCCTCAAAGGTCTCACCTGAAAAAAAAGCCACAAGCAAGGCTGAGTATACTAATACTCAGCAAGGCCAACTAGTTCTATATACTTAGTCGACTCCTAAATATGCAAGGCTTTTGGCTGAGGGTTGTTTTTGCCAAAAAAAAATCTAAGAGTGAGTCCTTGCTTTCAAGTTCTAGCATCAAGTTCTAGTTGATTAGCCATTCTAGGTAAGCAACTATCCAAATCACATATGTTGGAAAATAATTAACTGAGCATCCAACCAGATTAATCATAATCATTGTTCCTCCTCTTACTCTGTGTGGTAAAAGGGTTAAGCAGTCTCAATGGCCACGAGAAATGGATGATTCGAATCGAATTTCTTAACCTTGCAAGGGAAATCTCAGCACACGTCACGTGGTTACTCACAGAGTCACACGTGCAACTTTTCCCCTTTCTTTCCGAGTTGTGGATTAGGGCCACCCCCCTCGAGTACAGAGGTCACGAACCACGGTACGGCGCTGGGCCGTGGTTGCTCTTGCACCCACCATGTGCCCATGGGAACGAAGTCAAGAGGGTGAGGATGTTGTCCACTCGCCGGTCGGATCAGGTACTTAAGCTTACTGATTACCATATTCTTGGCATGTGGTTAGTACGTTCAAAAACTTAACCACCACTACCACACACCGCGACCTTAGCATTTTCGCTAAACAGAAGCGGCTTCAATCATCAACCGGAATATAGTAATATAGCCCTGTCCGTCGACCTTATGATTCCAACATAGGTAAAACAAGCAACTCCTATATCTCGCAAGTGACAGGAAATCACTCAACTTTTACCGGAGTCCTATTAGCATGGCAATCTAGCAACCGACACAAATTAGTGTTCATATCATAGGTACTAGGATCATGCAACTAGGGTTTCAATCAACTCCTAAAACTTATTGCACATTACCATATATAAATAAAGTTGCATAATTTTAAATGTAGGGGTTATGCTCCGGACCTAGCCTTCTTGAGAAAAACTAGTCGGGGGCTCTTCCAAACTTTGGTTTGGGTCTTCAGCAACTTCAGTTACATTCACTTGTGTTTCACGCTGCTCACTCTCGGACTCGGGCACCAGCTCGTTGGTTCCGTCGGCGAGAGTCGTCGATTCTATATGAATGTACATGTATGAGTGGTTTTAATGGTACAAGATAAATAACTATTTCACTATAAAGTAGTCCTTCAACATAACTCAAGTTAAGTTATCAAGCACTTCATTTTCTTTTCCTTGGGCAGTAATTTATCGAGTACTTATCTGGATTAACTAACTTCATTAAGTAAGTGAGTGGTTTTGTCATTTCATCAACGGCCATTTTCAAAAGCAAGCATGGATTAACAAAACTACTCGCAGAGATAGCTTCTGGGGTTGAGATTTTTATGCAGAGCACATTACTCAAGTACAAACCCACTGTAAAATTTTCAGTCATTTTCATTCAGTAAATTAATCATGAAAAATACATTAAACAGCTGCTGCTAGGATCATGATCTATTTATATAGAACAAACCATGCAAGAACTAGTGCTCAACATTTTATTGAGTCCTTCCAAACTTATGTGAGTCTACTATAAATTTTTCAGGTTTTATTGTGCAAGACACAGCGCATAGAAAATAAGTCAATATACATCTACATTAAATAAGATTTGTTTCTACATGTAGTTCCACAAGGTTTCTGTGTCCCAAACTTTTCCAACATGATAATCTACTCAAAGGTAGTCTCTGGTTAAAATTTCTTGTTTTTCTAAGCACCAGAACTAGTTACTTTGATTTAATATATTTTTTCTTAACTAAGAACATATGAGCAAGTTAGACAGAAGTAAAAGGTTCCAAACTTTGTCCATGGCTTTTATGCATCAAGGTTACTCTACTATAAAAGTTTCAACTCTAAAATATCTCTAAAACAGTATGAACAAACAACTCTAGCAAAATAGCACATCAAACAAGATACCACAAAAACTACTCGTAGAGACATGTTCTAGCCTTGAATTGTTTACACAGGTTTTAACAAGCAGAGACTAGTTTACAATCCAAAAATCATCCAAAGTACTGTCCTAGATCAAGATATACATTTATGGGCTATTTAAAACAAGATTCATTTTAGACCTAGTTATAATTTGTAACTAGTCATCCATCTGACCAAAAGTAGTCGGATTCATCAAGAGGATTACAACAAATTTTAGTTTGCATTTTTCTGATTTTTCTATGATTTTAGATTGATTTTAATGATGATAGCCTTTTGAAAAACAAAAGTACTCGGGTTCTCGCAGATAGGTCCCTTGATCTAGTAGAAAAGGACCCTAAAAAGAACTTGGCGATTGCAATGTAGTCCCCGGATGGGGCTGGGATGTTCCCGGCCAAAATCCGGCGAGGAAACTAGTCGGCGGCGAGGGGAAAGGGGTTGGGGAGCACGAGGAGGTTGAGGGGAACCTGTGGGTATGCTCGGTTTGGGCTGGGCCGACTGGAGTTGTGCTGCCGGCTGTGAGCAGGAGCTCCGGCAAGATGCGGGTGGTTGGCGGTGATGGTCCGGCAAGGGAGGGCGACGTGGGGGTAGTCGGGGAGGACCAGCAGGTCGAGGGTGACTCATTTAGAGCCTCAGTTTGGTCGGAGGCGGAGCGGAAAGTGGGGCTCGACGGCAAGGTCGAGTGGCGACGTTAATGGCGGAGTGGTGGTGGTTCTCAGGCGCGTGTGAGTAGGGGCTCAGTGCAGCCCTTTTATAGGCGTACAGGGGGAGGAGAAGGAGCTGGGCGCGACACAACGGAGGGAGGCACAACCGGGACAAGGTTGCGGCGTTGCCGGCGCATCGTGGCTCGGTCGTCGAGAATCGACGGCTGCGTGGCGCGTGCGAACTGGCAGGGGCGGGATACGGGGCTGGGCAAATCACCTGCAGCAGGCGCGGTGGGCGGCTGGTTGGGGCTCGTTGGGGGTCGCGCCTTGGCGCGGCTTGCCGGGATAGCCATTGTCGGCCAGGTGGCCGGCGGCCGCTGCCCCTCGACGCGACAAACAGGGGAGGGGAGAGAAGAGAGAGGGAGAAAGAGAAGGGACGGGACTCAAGTTAGATTTTCTCAAAATTTTGAACAGGAATTTGAAAATCTACAACTTTTGTTTTAGCCCAAAGTTTATTTGAACCAAGCTTTAAAAGTTATTTTAAATTCAAGACTACTAGGATGGAAATTACTAGCCATTTCTTGTGTTAAATTTTGAATTTGCAAATGGGGTTTGCAGTGCACTTTGTAAGTACTAAAATGTGAGTGTTTTTTATACTAAATTTGTCATGAAATGTGGAGCATGAAAAGGTTACAAAAGAACAGCTCTCACGTACCCACATACATACACATGCACATACACAGTCAAACACATGCATATGCACACACATAGTTAGATGCATTGTTTCAATGATTCTGGTTTTTTATGCATGATGCTATGTTTAGATTTCTTGCTTAGGGTTCTAAACACCTAGGGTGTTACAGCCTTCCCCCCCATAAAAAGAATCTCATCCCAAGATTCGGATAAGTACGCCTAATGTGGATAGTGTGTGTACCTTTGGGCGAATCTAGAAAACCGCGGAAATTTTGATTTAGATAGCTTTCAGTTTCCCATGTGGCTTCCTCTTCGGTGTGATAGCTCCATTGAATTCTATACATTTTAACCACTTTTCTTCTAGTGACCCTTTCCTTTTGATCAAGAACTTTGATACGATATTCAACATAAGAGAGATCTGGTTAAACCAATATTTCCTTTTGTTCAACAATTTCGGTTGGAACTCGAATACACTTCTTGAGTTGGGAGACATGAAAGAAATCATGGATGGCGGCAAGCTGTGGGGGTAGTCGCACTCTATAGGCTACGGGTCCGCAAATTTCGGTGATTTCATAAGGACCAACATATCGGGGAGCTTACATCCCTCTCACTCCAAACCTTTGCACACCCTTGGTTAGTGAAACCCGAAGGTAGACATGATCACCAACTTCAAATTGCAAAGGCTTTCTCCTTTTATCAAAATAGCTCTTTTCCCTAGATTGTGCAACTCTTAGATTCTCCTGTATTACTCTTACTTTTTCCTCTACCTCGATTACCAAGTCTGGTCCAAATATTTTACGTTCTCCGGTTTGGGACCAACTCAAAGGAGTTCGACAGCTTCGACCATACAAGGCCTCAAACAGTGCCATTTTCAAACTTGCTTGATAGCTATTGTTTTATGAGAACTCTGCTAGAGGTAAGCATTTGTCCCAACTTTTGTCATAATGGATGACACAAGCTCTAAGCATGACTTCGAGTATTTGATTTACTCTCTCGGTTTGCCCATCCGTTTAAGGATGGTAAGCTGAGCTTCGATTCAGTTTGGTGCCAAGAGAAGCTTGTAAGTGTTCCCAAAAACGTGCTACGAATTGAGCACCACGATCTGAAATAATTATCTTGGGTACTCCATGTAAGCAGACGATGCGATCGAGGTAAATCTCGGCATATTTCTTGGCAGTGAAGGTAGTGTGCACAGGAATAAAATGTGCCGTTTTTGTGAGTCTATCCATGATAACCCATATGGAATCGTTCTTTTGGGAGGTGTTGGGCAATCCAACAATGAAATCCATACTTATGTCTTCCCATTTCCATGATGGTATAGGCAAAGGTTGAAGTGTACAAGCTACTTTCAAGTGGCTAGCTTTAACCCTCTGACATGTGTCACATTCCGAGACATACTTGGCAATTTCCCTTTTCATTCTAGTCCACCAAAAGTTTTTCCTAAGATCTTGATACATTTTTGTACTACCCAGGTGAATAGAGAACTTGGAAAGTTGTGCCTCGTCAAGAATTTGTTTTTGGAGCTTATGATTCTTGGGAACCACTATGCGAGATTCAAACCATAGAACTCCATTCTTGTCTTGGCAAAAACATTTATATTTCTCCTCTCCTTGAGAGAGTTTTTGCTTGATGATTTTAACACCTTCATCATGTAATTGTGTCATGATGATTTGATCATGAAGGGTTGGTTCAATAGAGATATGATTTAAAGTGCCTTGGGGAATCATTTCCAAATTGAGTTTCCTCATCTCATGACATAACGTTCCATTATAGAATTTTGCAGTCAACCAATTGCAATGAGCGTTGCGGCTTAGCGCATCTGCGACTAATTAGCCTTTCTTGGGTGATAGTGCACCTCAAGATCATAATCTTTGATCAATTCCAACCATCTTCTTTGCCTCATATTCAGATCAGCTTGGGTGAAGATATATTTGAGACTTTTATGGTCGGTGCAGATATTGCAATGAGTGACCAAAAGATAGTGTCTTCATATCTTTAGAGCATGAATAACAGCTGCTAGCTCGAGATCATGTGTTGGATAATTTTGCTTATGAGGTCGAAGAGCTCGCGAAGCGTAGGCAATGACTCGGTGATCTAGCATAAGCACACAACCAAGACCAGTGCCGGATGCGTCACAATAAACACCGAATGGCTTGGTGTTATCAGGTTGAGCTAAGACTGGGGCTGTAGTCAGGTGTTCAGTCATAGGCTTAGCAATTTTGGAGAAGTTCGGAATAAAGCGGCGATAATAACCATCTAAACCAAGAAAATTGCGAATCTAGTGGACGGAGGTGGGAGGTTTCCAATCCATCACCTCTTGTGCTTTGCTAGGATCAACGGCTATTCCTTTGCTGGAAATAGTGTGGCCCAAAAATTTTACACTATCCAGCCAGAATTCACACATGGAAAACTTAGAATAGAGCTAATGGTCTCTAAGATGCTGGAGAACAATGTGTAGGTGCTTAGCATGATCTTCTTCATTCTTGGAATAAATAAGGATGTGATCAATAAAAACCACAACGAACTTGTCAAGTTCAGGTATGAATACCGAATTCATGAGATACATGAAGTAGGTAGGAGCATTTGTGAGCCCGAAAGACATGACCAGATACTCATATAGCCTGTATCGTGTGGAAAAGGCAGTCTTAGTGATATCACATGGACGAATCTTGATCTGATGATAGCCAGAGCAAAGATCAATTTTTGCGAAGACTCTAGCTCCCACCAATTCATCGAAGAGAACATCAATGCAGGGTAGTGGATATTTATTTTTGATTGTCACCGCATTGAGAGGTCAGTAATCCACACACAGCCGCAAACTATTATCCTTCTTCTTCACAAATAGGGCTAGGCAACCCCAAGGTGATGCACTAGGACGAATGAAACCTTTATCTAAAAGTTCCTGCAGTTGGAGTTTCAATTCGGCCAACTCCTTGGGTGGCATTCTATAGAATCTTTTTGAGATAGGTGCAGTGTCTAGCTGCAATTCGATAATAAAATCAATGTCCCTATCTGGTGGCATTCCTGGCAAGTCATCCGGAAAAACATCGGCATACTCGCACACCACTGGAATATCTTCTGGTTTGACTCCTTCCATCGTGAAAGCACAGGAATTTATGCATTCCCGGGAAGGTAGGTAAAGAGTAGTGGCTCCGTGACTAGGTGAGTTGATTTCCACGGCTCGGGAAGAAATATCTAATGTAACCCCATGCAGAGCCGTCCAATTCATCCCCAAAATAATATCCATGCCTTCAAGTGCCAAAAGGATAAGGTCAGTTTGGATAGTTTTACTACCCATCTTGATCGGTACGTGCCTTATGATTTGGTTGGAAGCAATTTTACCACCCGATGTTGATATCATGTATGACCCTTTTGTATGGCAAAAATCCAAGCCCACTTTTGCACCAAATTTTGCACTAATAAAACTATGGGATGCACCAGAATCAAATAATATAATTGTAGGCTTGTTGTGGATAGAGAATGTACCCGTCATCTACCTTCTGGGAGATCAGCACGTGTAGTGAAATTGATCCTTCCCTGCTGAACATGAATACTCTGTGTTTTTCCCTTGTTTTTATTGTTCTAATTAGAACCTTGCCCCTGATTTGGATGCCTAGGCTGGGGGCATTCTCGTGCAAAATGGCTAGAACTCCCACAATTAATGCAATGATTTGCGTTGCTCGGACGAGCTGGCTGCTGAGCAATTGGCCTTGGGCCAGTTTGCTGAGGCATAGGGGGTCGTGCAACGTCCTGCTGCTGTGGGGGCCTGAAAACCCAAGCCCTTGTTGAGGGGCCTTCTGAGGAGCTTTGAAAGTAACATTCTGCACCAAACAATACCTCTGTGGCGGAGCACTAGAGGGTCCAGTTGGTGCCTTCCTCTTCTTCTCAGCACGGTGAGCCGAAATACAGTCTTCCTGGGTGATTTCTAGATTGACCAACTCATTATAAGTGTCTACCTTGATGGGGTTTAAGCGGTCCTTGAGATTGGTATTAAGGCCTTTGCGGAAGCGATCACGCTTCTTAGCATCGGAGTCAGCGTGATAGCCCGCATACTAACAAAGATTATTGAAAGCATGGGCATACTGGATTACGGTGCGGGTACCCTGAGTAAGGGCCAGAAATTCATTTAACTTCCTCTCCATAAGCCCTTCTGGAATATGGTGGGCTCTGAATGCATTCTTGAATTCCTCCCAAGAGACATCATGGTTGGCTGGGAGCATGGCGAAATAGTTGTCCCACCAAAGGCGCGCGGTACCGCGAAGTTGTTGCGCGGCAAAATAGGCCATATTTGCATCGGAACATGGCACCACAAGTAGAGAAAACTTGGACTCAATTGTGCAAATCCAAGCATCCCCATCCAAGGGCTCCTCCGTCTTGTGAAAAAGAGGGTATCGGTGTTTTATCGCCACGCCCACCAAGGGATACCCCCGAGGTGGTGAGTTTGGTTGGTTGGGTGTCGCCGAGATCAGGAACTCGAAGGTGCAAAGGAACACAGGGTTTTAGACAGGTTCGGGCCACTGGGAGCGTAGTACCCTACGGCCTGTGTGGATTGTGTTGCCTTTGATGGTGATGATTGTGATTGTCCCCGAGGGGGTACCTGTCCGCCCTTATATAGTCCGGGGGACAGGTTTACATGGGAATCCTAGTCGGGCAAAAGTCAAGGAGTCCTATCCGAGTACTTCTCGGGTAGTCTCCTGCCGTGTTCGACTAGTCTAACTACTGTACAAGTAATCCTACTGCATTACGAGTAGTCACAACAGATGTAGAGCGTGGGCCATGTCCCATCCTGAATCCTAGGTGAAGTGTGCCACGTGGCCAGTCCCATGTGCCCGGGACTGACAGAGGGGGCTGAGTGCCCAACAAGTCCAGGTAGCCAGCAGCCTGAGGTTGGTGGACATTGTGCCCACCCCGCTGTTGCTGGAATTGGTGAAATGCTTGCTGCCCTTGAACAAGCTGGCAGAGCAACTCGTTCTGGGCGGCCATTACTTCAGCCATGTTGGGCGGTGGTGGTGGCTGCTCCGGTTGTCTGCTACCACTCGCACCAAAATCGGTTGGGGTGTTGCGGGTCCCTTGAACCATCTCCAAGGTGCAAATTTTTCATTAATTCGGGAATCCACAATACCACCAAGGCCGAGTGTCATAAGTGCGGAAAATTTAGAACTCAAGGATTCACAGATAAATTATGGATAGCATACAGTTGGTTGCAAGAAAAATTGTACTCCGAGTCTGTTCACCCAAACTCTTACAAATTTTGGGCAGTGATTAGGAAATTTAGTGGCCTACAACTGTGGTATTCCAATACACCTCCAACTACTACATTTCCCACTACTTCGACTACATTTCCGATTACCACGACTACTTCTCCGACTATTACGGCTGCATCACTGACTACTTTGTCTATATTTCCATGTACCAGGACTACAACTTCGACTGCTACGGCTCCGTTATCGACTACATCGACAACATCTCTGACTGCATTGACTACTATATGGCTACTTTGACCATATCACCGACTTGTTCCTTACATCCACGACTCCTTTCGACTACATCTCCGACTGCATCGACTGCTATACGGCTACTTTGACTACCTCATCGACTTCTTAATTACATCTACAATTCCTTTCGACTACCTCTCTGACTGCTTCGACAACATCTACTATGGCTTCAACTACATCTTCGACTGCTTGAACTGTACCTTCGTCTGCTACGACTAGAGTTCAACTACATTACATCTATGACTGCTTCGACTGCATCTCCGACTGCCTCAGTTACACTTCCGTTTACGACGACTACATCATGGCCTGCTTTTACAGTATCTCCGACTAGTACAACTACTTTTGCGACACCTCTGACTGCTTGAGCGACACCTCCGACTACTACGACTACATGTTCGACCACTTCGACTACATCTTTGCTTCTCTGTTTTGGCGGTTCTTCAGTAGACCGAGCTATAGTATTTTGGCTATAACTCTGACTACAAAAGTCCAATAATGCTGAAAATTTATAAGCATCTACATTAGGAAATTTATGACAACTTTGTATTCATCACACAGCCCATAAATGTAGGTAAACATGGGTTAAAATTCAGACACTTTTCTGCAACAGCAGGACCATCAGTTACAACTAGTCCACTAAGTCTTTAATCATGGCCTACATGATTAGGATGTTCATACGGTCGAGCTGCACTCATTACAAAAGAGGTACCCAAATCTCAGTTAGCCTAGTAGAACACTTGCCAAAAGTTAGGCTACACTATTGAGGAGTATGTGCAAAAGTCCTCCAAGGTTATCATCTAGAAATCATCGAGGTCGTTGACGGACGCCTCGCTGCGCACGGGGGAGTGAGCTCTCTGTGGTGGTGGCAGTGGGCTTCCAGCCTTGTAGTCAATCTCGGAGACACCCTCCATCTCCTGGGGCTCCTCATCACCATCCACATCCATTGCATCCGGTGGGGCATGCTGGGCTGCCTGTTGTGCATGGTGCATCTCAATGTGCTCATTGGCATCCTATAACTCGCTGCTGATTTCATGGATCTGCTCCTCCAAGAACTCAATCATGGCATCCCTCTCGCCCATGACAGTGTCATTCTCCTGGATTTGGCCCTCATGTTGGCCAATACGAGCATCTCTATCCTCAAGATCCTCGAAAAGCTCCTGAATCAGCTCATCCCTTGTGCCTACCATCATGTAGTAGGTCGGAGCAAGGTCAGTGGCCTGCGCAAGCCCCTGACTCTGAAGAGCCTGGAGACGATCTCCTGAGCGTGAAAGTCCGCCAGGTAGTCCATGTGCTGCACCCTGTCAAGCCACATGGGATCGTCGTCCGGGACAGCGGGGAACAAGCCAATGGGAGCTAAGGTGACCTCCACGGGGTGCTGCTCACAAAAGGTGGTGAGCGCTTTCATGGCGGCAGTCTCCAAAGTGTCAGCAAGGCGGCAACCCATAGCCTCGATCTCCAAGACGGAACACTCCGGGTGTGCTAGGGGTGGGAGGAGAGTCATGTGCACTTGGCACCGAGTAACTCCCATCTCCGTGAACTCCCGTCCCACGTAGCGGGGAGGAATGGGGTAGCCCGCAGCGCTCGTAACGTCCCACAAAATGGAGGGAAAACCCTCCCAGTGGAGGTACGCCGAGTACACACGTCCGTCCTCATCCACAACCATGGCAACAGGGTCAGCCATCTGAAGAAAAGATCAAATGGGTGAGATAGGGGAAAAATTATGCACAAGATAAATGAACAGATTCTGTTCTCAGGGGAATAAGCAGTCATAACTTAAGAAGTTGATCTCCAAAAACTCCCAAATATTACCAGAACCTTCCCAAGATATTTGTGCACATCTTTTCTAGTCAACCCTTTGGCTAGAACAGGCTCTAGGGTAGTCATATTCTTAATTTTTTCAGTTGTTGTTTACCCAGATTTTCAGTGGACAGAGAGCCAGTATTTGGACCACCAGGGAAAATCTACCCAAATTTGAACAGTAGCTGATTGAGTGAATTTGCAACAAGTTTTGTATTGAATACTTCTGCAGAAAACTTCACTAAGAATGTCTAAGAATTTATTTGTAACAGGAGTGCTCAATCTCAATCGTGCTCTAGTGCAACTTACTCCCTTATAAACCCAGGACAGTGTTTCATTAAACTTTCATCTATGATGCATGCAAGTCCTATTCGTCCTCACAAGGCAAAACAATTGCCAAATAGCTTTGACCTTACGTGGTTAATTTCGGTGGCATACATAATACATCTCTCCTTATATTAACTAGCCAAATTTTTCTAACCGTTCTTAGCTTACGTAATCGCGGTTAGTGTACCTGCAGAAGATTGACAGAGTACAAATTGAACCTTTCGTGCCAGCACTCACGAAAACGTCCCCATACATTACCGCTCACTATAGTAGCAGCATCCATGCGTTCGACACTGCATGGACAGTGCTTCATATGTTACCGTGATAACATATTCACTTCCCGTATAAACCGCCTTACGGGACGTTTGTACGTTGAAGCCATCGTACGTGCAACATATTTTACTCCCAATATAATCAACGAGTGGTTGGTATATTGGCAGCACCTCAAGTAAGCCACTGCTTGAGGGCAGGGTTCGGTTCGCGTCACCGACGTGAGGGTCAAGCTCTCTCAGTTGACTGAGGATCCTTACCTTATTACCTTAGTGATGAGTGCGTCGTTACAGAAATTAAAGGTCGGTTGTGCACAAAAGTAAGTTTTGACAGAAAGTAATATGCTGGAAGTCAGTTATATATAATATAGTTAAGATAGCCACCTAGTTACTTCCCATAATTCCCTAGGGCTTTACAAACTAGGCGTCATCCTTAACGAACCAACGCATTTGTGCAAATGCAATTTTTATTCTCAAGTTTTAAGAAAATGAGTTTTTAAGGCTCGTTATATTCTCTGGTGTATGCATTTTGGCTTTGATACCAGCTGTGGCAGAACCGCCCGAATTAATCCGGCTTAAGTGCGCTAACCATCACCATAGAAGCAATCCGTGCTAACACGCACTTAAAATGGAGTAAAACGACAGTCTGTCGGGCAACATGCCGATGCAACCACATGAATTTCGATCAAAACAATGCATAAATACAACCCACACGAAGGTGAGCCCAGAGATTACAATAATCCACAAATTTTACATCATAGAGTTCACATGAATTATCATTACAAACCAAGTTCGAATTCATACATAAACAAGTACTTTCGGAGTTTAATAGTGCAGCGGAAAATAGACGATAGTTCTAAGGAGGATACAAGATATCATGATGAAGCCCGTACATGACATCATTCAACATTATCATTGTTGGCCAGGGACGTATCCCATTCCACCGACCAACCAGCAGGAAGAGTACACAGCCAAGTCAAACTAGCAACCATGTCCTCAAAGGTCTCACCTAATACTCAGCAAGGCTTACCCGACTAGTGGTATATACTTAGCCGACTCGTAAACATGCAAGGCTTTTGGCTGAGGGTTGTTTTTGCCAAAAAAACATCTAAGAGTGAGTCCTTGCTTTCAAGTTTTAGCATCAAGTTCTAGTTGATTTGCCATTCTAGGTAAGCAACTATCCAAAACACACATGGTGGAAAATAATTAACTGAGCATCCAACCAGATTAATCATCATCATTGTTTCTCTTCTTACTCTGTGTGGTAAAAGGGTTAAGCAATCTCAATGGCCGCGACAAATGGACGATTCGAATCGAACTTCTTAACCTTGCAAGGGAAACCTAAACACACGTCACGTGGTTACTCACAGAGTCACACATGCAACATTTCCCCTTTCTTTCCGGGTTGTGTATCAGGGCCACCCCCCTCGAGTATAGAGGTCCATGAACCACGGTACGGTGCCGGGCCGTGTCTGCTCTTGCACTCACCATGTGCCCATGGGAACGAAGTCAAGAGGGTGAGGACGTTGTCCACTCGCCGGTTTGATTAGGTACTTAATCTTACCGATTACCATATTCTCGGCATGTGGTTAGTACGTTCAAAAACTTAACCACCACTACCACACACCGCAACCTTAGCATTTTCACTAAATAGACAGGGCTTCAATCATCAACAGGAATATCGTAACATAGCCCCGTCCATCGACCTTATGATTCCAACATAGGTAAAACAAGCAACTCCTATATCTCGCGAGTGACAGGAAATCACTCGAATTTTACCGGAGTCCTATTAGGATGGCAATCTAGCGACCGACACAAAGTAGTGTTCATATCATAAGTACTAGGATTATGCAACTAGGGTTTCAATCAACTTCTAAAACTTAGTGCACAATACCATATATAAATAAAGTTGCATAAGTTTAAATGTAGGGGTTATGCTCCGGACCTAGCCTTCTTGAGAAAAACTAGTCGGTTGCTCTACCGAACTTTGGTTCGGTTCTTCAGCAACTTCAGTTAGATTAATTTGAGCTTCCCGCTGCTCACTCTCGGACTCAGGCACCAGCTCGTAGGTTTCGTCGGCGAGAGTCGTCGATTATATATGAATGCACATGTATGAGTGGTTTTAATGGTACAAGATAAATAACTGTTTCACTATAAAGTAGTCATTCAACACAACTGAAGTTAAGTTATCAAGCACATCATTTTCTTTTCCTTCGGCAGTCATTTATCGAGTATTTATCTAGATTAACTAACTTCATTAAGTAAGTGAGTGGTTTTGTCATTTCATTAACGGCCATTTTCAAAAGCAAGCATGGATTAACAAAACTACTCGCAGAGACAGCTTCTAGGGTTCAGATTTTTATGCAGTGCACATTACTCAATTACAAACCCACTGTAAAATTTCCAGCCACTTTCATTTAGCAGATTAATCATAAAAAATACATTAGACAGCTACTGCTAGGATCAAGATCTATTTATGCAGAACAAAGCATGCAAGAACTAGTGCTCAACATTTTACTGAGTACTTCTAAACTTATGTTGAGTGTACTGTAAATTTTTTAGGTTTTATTGTGCAAGACACAGGGCATAGAAAATAAGTAAAGATACATCTATATTAAACAAGATGTGTTTCTACAGGTAGTTCCACAAGGTTTTTGTGTCTCAAACTTTTCCAACATGATAATCTACTCAAAGGTAGTCTTTGGTTAAAATTTCATGCTTTTCTAAGCAACAGAACTAGTTACTTTGATTTAATGTAGTTTTTCTTAACTAAAAATATATGAGCAAGTTAGATAGAAGTAAAAGGTTCCAAACTTTGTCCATGGCTTTTATGCATCAAGGTTATTCTACTGTAAAAGTTTCAACCCTAAAATATTTGTAAAACAATGTGAACAAACAACTCTAGCAAAATAGCACATCAAACAAGATACCACAAAAACTACTCGTAGAGACATGTTCTGGGCTTGAAATTATTACACAAGTTTTAACAAGAAGAGACTAGTTTACAATCCAAAAATCACTCAAAGTACTGTCCTAGATCAAGAGATTCATTTATGGGCTATTTAAAACAAGATTCATTTTAGACCTACTTATAGTTTGTAACTAGTCATCCATCTATGCAAAAGTAGTCAGATTCATCAAGAGGATTACAACAAATTTTAGTTTGCATTTTTCTGATTTTTCTATGATTTTAGATTGATTTTACAAGTGACAGCCTTTTCAAAAATAAAAGTACTCGTGTTCTCGCAGATAGGTCACTGGATCTAGCAGAAAGGACCCTAAAAAGAACTTGGCGATTGCAATGTAGTCCCTGGGTGGTGCTGGGCTGTTCCCGGCCAAAACCCAGCGAGGAAACTAGTCGGCGACAAGGGGAAAGGGGTGGGGGAGTACGAGGAGGTCGAGGAGAACCTGTGGGTATGCTCGGTTGGGGATGGGGCGGCCGGAGTTGTGCTGCTGGCTGTGAGCTCCGGCGAGATGCGGGCGGCGGGCGGCGGTGGTCCGGCGAGGGAGGGCGGTGTGGGGGAAATCGGGGAGGACCAACAGGTCGAGGGTGACCCATTTAGAGCCTCGGTTTGGTGTGAGGTGGTGCGGAAAATGGGGCTCGACGGCGAGGTCGGGTGGTAACGTTAATGGTGGAGTGGTGGTGGTTCTCGGGCACGTGTGAGCAGGGGCTCAGTGCAGCCCTTTTATATGCGCACATGGGGAGGAGGAGGAGCTGGGCGCGACACAATGGAGGGAGGCGTAGTCGGGACAAGGTCACGGCAAGGGCGCGGCGGGCTCGGCCATCGGGAATCGACGGCTGTGTGGCGCGCGTGAGCTGGCAGGGGCGGGGCAAATCACTGGCAGCAGGCGCGGTCGGAGGCTGGTCAAGGCCCATTGGGGGTCGCGCCTTGGCATGGCTTGCCGGGGCAGGCATCGTCGGCCAGGTGGCCGGCGGCCGCTGCCCCTCGACGGGACATAACAGGGGAGGGGAGAGAAGACAGAGGGAGAGATAGAAGGGCCGGGACTAAAGTTAGATTTTCTAATAATTTCAAACAGGAATTTGAAAAACTCTAAACACGAAACTTGTAAGGAATTTGAAAATCTACAACTTTTGTTTTAGCCCAAAGTTTATTTGAGCCACGCTTTAAAAGTTATTTTAAATTCAAAACTACTAGGATGGGAATTACTAGTCATTTCTTGTGTTAAATTTTGAATTTGCAAATGGGGTTTGCAGTGCACTTTGTAAGGTACTAAAATATGAGTGTGTTTTTTATACAAAATTTGTCATGAAATGTGGAGCATGAAAAGGTTATAAACACAAAAGAACAGCTCTCACATACCCACATACATACACATGCACATACACAATCAGACACATGCATATGCACACACATAGTTAGATGCATTATTTCAATGATTCTGGTTTATTATGCATGATGCTACATTTAGATTTCTTTCTTAGGGTTCTAAACACCTAGGGTGTTACACAAACTTTACAAACGCAGCCTGTCGGGGATAGGAATGCCCATGGATTGCATCCTAACCCAACAAGGCAAGAAACTCCTTCTCGAGATCAATGCTGGCATTTGTGGGCACCACACGGCCCTGCGGTCGCTGGTCGGCAAAGCTTTCCGCCAAGATTTCTATTGGCCTACGGCATTGCGCGACGCGGAGGAAGTTGTCCGCACGTGCAAGGGGTGTCAGTTCTATGCTCGGCAAACCCACCTACCAGCGCAGGTGCTTCAGACCATCCCGTCACTTGGCCGTTCGCGGTATGGGGTCTCAACATGGTCGGGCCTCTCAAGAAGGCCCCTGGTGGTTTCACTCACTTGATTGTCGCGGTATACAAGTTCACCAAGTGGATCGAGGAACACCTGACTATAGCCCCAGTCTTAGCTCAACCTGATAACACCAAGCCATTCGATGTTTATTGTGACGCATCCGGCACTGGTCTTGGTTGTGTGCTTATGCAAGACAATCGAGTCATTGCTTATGCTTCACGAGCTCTTCGTCCTCATGAGCAAAATTATCCAACACATGATCTCGAGCTAGCAGCTGTCATTCATGCTCTAAAGATATGGAGGCACTATCTTATGGGCGCTCATTGCAATATCTACACCGACCATAAAAGTCTCAAATATATCTTCACCCAAGCCGATCTGAATATGAGGCAAAGAAGATGGTTGGAATTGATCAAAGATTATGATCTTGAGGTGCACTATCACCCAGGAAAGGCTAATGTAGTCGCAGATGCTCTAAGCCGCAAGGCTCATTGCAATTGCTTGACTGCAAAATTCTATAATGGAATGTTATGTCATGAGATGAGGAAACTCAATTTGGAAATGATTCCCCAAGGCACTTTAAATCATATCTCTGTTGAACCAACCCTTCATGATCAAATCTTACATGATGAAGGTGTTAAAATCATCAAGCAAAAACTCTCTCAAGGAGAGGAGAAATATAAATATTTTCGCCAAGACAAAAATGGAGTTCTATGGTTTGAATCTCGCATAGTGGTTCCAAAGAATCATGAGCTCCGAAAACAAATTCTTGACGAGGCACATCTTTCCAAGTTCTCTATTCACCCGGGTAGCTGCAAAATGTATCAAGATCTTAGGCAAAACTTTTGGTGGACTAGAATCAAAAGGGAAATCGCCAAGTATGTCTCGGAATGTGACACATATTAGACGGTTAAAGCTGGCCACTTGAAGGTAGCCGGTACAGTTTAACCCTTGCCTATACCATCATGGAAATGGGAGGATATAAGTATGGATTTCATTGTTGGATTACCCAACACCTCCCAAAAGCACAATTCCATATGGGTTATCGTGGATAGACTCACGAAAACAACAAATTTTATTCCGGTACACACTACCTTCACTGCCAAGAAATATGCCGAGATTTACCTCGAGCGCATCGTTTGCTTACATGGAGTACCCAAGAGATTATTTCAGATCGTGGTGCTCAATTCGTAGCACGTTTCTAGGAACACTTACAAGCTTCTCTTGGTACCAAACTGATTCAAACCTCAGCTTACCATCCTCAAACGGATAGGCAAACCGAGAGAGTAAATCAAATACTCGAAGACATGCTTAGAGCTTGTGTCATCCATTATGACAAAAGTTGGGACAAATGCTTACCTCTAACAGAGTTCTCATACAACAACAGCTATCAAGCAAGTTTGAAAATAGCACCATTTGAGGCCTTGTATGATTGAAGGTGTCGAACTCCTTTGAGTTGGTCCCAAACCGAAGAACGTAAAATATTTGGACCAGACTTGGTAATCGAGGCAGCGAAAAAAGTAAGAGTAATACAAGAGAATCTAAGAGTTGCACAATCTAGGCAAAAGAGCTATTTTGATAAAAGGAGAAAGCCTTTGCAATTTGAAGTTGCTGATCATGTCTACCTTCGGGTTTCACCAACCAAGGGTGTGCAAAGGTTTGGAGTGAGAAGGAAGTTAGCTCCCGATATGTTGGTCCTTATGAAGTCATCGAAATTTGCGAACTCGTGGCCTATAGAGTGCGACTACCCCGCAGCTTGCAGCTATCCATGATATCTTTCATGTCTCCCAACTCAAGAAGTGTATTCGAGTTCCAACAGAAATTGTTGAACAAAAGGAAATATTGGTAGAACCGGACCTCTCTTATGTTGAATATCCTATCAAAGTTCTTGATCAAGGAAAAGGTCACTAGAAGAAAAGTGGTTAAAATGTATAAAATCCAATGGAGCCATCACACCGAAGAGGAAGCCACATGAGAAACTGAAACCTATCTAAATCAAAATTTCCGCGGTTTTCTAAGTTCGCCCAAAGGTACACACACTATCCACACTAGGCATACTTATTCGAATCTCGGGACGAGATTCTTTTTAAGGGGGGAAGGCTGTAACACCCTAGGTGTTTAAAATCCTAAGAGAAAAAATCTAAACATAGCATCATGCATAATAACCTAGAATCATTGAAACAACGCATCTGACTATGTGTGTGCATATGCATGTGTCTAACTGTGTATGTGCATGTGTATGTATGTGGGTATGTGAGAGCTGTTCTTTCATGCTTATAACCTTTTCATGCTCCACATTTCATGACAATTTAGTATAAAAACACACTCATATTTTAGTACCTTACAAAGTGTACTGCAAACACCATTTGCAAAATTAAAAATTTAACAACAAGAAATGACTAGTAATTCAAATCCTAGTAGTCCTGAATTTTAAATAACTTTTAAACGTGGCTCAATTGACCTTAGGGCTAAAACAGAAGTTGTAGATTTTCAAATTCCCTACAACTTTCGTGTTTAGAGTTTTTCAAGTTTCTGTTTGAAATTTTGAGAAAATTTAATTTGAATCCTAGCCCTTCTCTCTCTCCCTCTCTCTTCTCTCCCCTCCCCTGTTCTGTCCCGTCGAGGGGCAGCGGCCGCCAGCCACTTGGCCGACGATGCCAGCCCCGGCAAGCCGCGCCAAGGCGCGACTCCCAACGGGCCCTGAGCAGCCGCTAACCGCGCCTGCTGCCGGTGATTTGCCCTGCCCCGTATCCCACCCCTGCCAGCTCACGTGCGCCACGCGGCTGTCGATTCCCGAAGGCCGAGCCATGATGCACCGGCGATGCCGTGCCCTTGCCGCGACCTTGTCCCGGTTGCGCCTCCCTCCGTTGTGTCGCGCCCAGCTCCTCCTCCTCCTCCCCCTGTGCGCCTATAAAAGGGCTGCACTGAGCCCCTGCTCACACGCGCTCGAGAACCACCACCACCCCGCCATTAACGCCGCCACTCGACCTCGCCGTCGAGCCCCACTTTCCACTCCTCCTCCGCCCAAACCGAGGCTCTAAACGGGTCACCCTCAACCTGTAGGTTCTCCCCGGCTTCCTTACGCCGCCCTCCCTCGCTGGACCACAGCCGCCCATCACCCGCATCTCGCCGGATCTCCTGTTCACAAGCCGGCAGCCCAACTCCGGCCACCCCAGCCCCAACCGAGCACACCTACAGGTTTCTCTCAACCTCCTCGTGCTAGATCCAGGGACCTATCTGCGAGAGCCCGAGTACTTTTGCTTTCAAGAGGCGATCACCTGTAAAATCAATCTAAAATCATAGAAAAAAAAGAAATATGCAAACTAAAATTTGTTGTGACCCTCTTGATGAACCTGACTACTTTTGCACAGATGCATGACTAGTTACAAACTATAACTTGGGCTAAGATGAATCTTGTTTTAAATAGCCCATAAATGTATCTCTTGATCTAGGATAGTAATGTGAATGATTTTTGGACTGTAAACTATTCTCTGCTTGTTAAAACTTATGTAAAAATTTCAAGGCCTGAACATGTGTCTGCGAGTAGTTTTTGTGGTTTCTTGTTTGATGTGCAATGTTGCTAGAGTTAATTGTTCCTGCTGTTCTACTGATATTTTAGGGTTGAAACTTTTACAATAGACTAACCTTGATGTATAAATGCTATAGACAAAGTTTGGAACTTTTTACTTCTATCTAACTTGCTCATATGTCTTTAGTTAAGAAAAACTACATTAAATCAAAGTAACTAGTTCTGGTACTTAGAAAAATATGAAATTTTAACCAGAGACTACCTTTGAGTAGTTTATCGTGTTGGAAAAGTTTGAGACACAGAAACTTGGTGGAACTACCTGTAGAAACAAATCTTTATTAATATAGATATATCTGAACTTATTTCCTATGCCCTGTATCTTGCACACTAAAACCTGGAAAATTTACAGTAGACTCACCATAAGTTTAGGAGTACTAAATAAAATATTGAGCATCAGTTCTTGCATGGTTTGTTCTGTATCAATAGATCTTGATCCTAGCAGTAGCAGCTTAATGTATTTTTCATGAATAATCTGCTGAATGAAAATAGCTAAAAATTTTATAGTGGGTTTGTACGTAAATAATGTGCTCTGCATAAAAATATCAACCCCAAAAACTATCTCTACGAGTAGTTTTGTTAATCCATGCTTGCTTTTGAAAATGGCCATCGATGAAATGACAAAACCACTCAATGAAGTTAGTTAATTTAGATAAGTACTCGATAAATGACTGCCCAAGAAAAACAAAATAAAGTGCTTTACAACTTAACTTGAGTATTTGTTGAATGACTACTTTATAGTGAAATAGTTATTTATCTTGTACCATTAAAACCACTCATACATGTGCATTCATATAGAATCGACGACTCTCGCCGACGGAACCTACGAGCTGGTGCCCAAGTCCGAGAGTGAGCAGCACGAAGCTCAAGACAATCTAACTGAAGTTGCTCAAGACCCGAACCAAAGTTCGGAAGTACCCCTGACTAGTTTTTCTCAAGAAGGCAAGCCCCGGAGCAAAACCCCTACTTTTAAACTTATGCAACTTTTATTTATATATGGTATTGTGCATTAAGTTTGTAGGAGTTGATTGAAACCCTAGTTGCATGATCCTAGTTCCTATGATATGAACACTAGTCTGTGTCGGTCGCTAGAATGCCATGCTAATAGGACTCCGGTAAAAGTCGAGTGATTTCCTGTCACTCACGAGATATAGAAGTTGCTTATTTTACTTATGTTCGAATCATAAGGTCAACGGACGGGGCTATGTTACGATATTCCTGTTGATGATTGAGGCGCCGTCTGTTTAGCAAAAGTGCTAAGATCGCAGTGTGTGGTAGTGGTGGTTAAGTTTTTGAACGTACTAACCGCATGCCGAGAATATGGTAATCGGTAAGCTTAAGTACCTGATTGAACAGGTGCGTGGACATACCTCCCACCGTCTTGACACTGTTTCCATGGGCACATGGTGAGTGCAAGAGCAGCCACGGCCCGGCGCCGTACCGTGGTTCGTGGACCTCTGTACTCGATGACTGTGGCCCTGATCCATGAAACAGGAATAAAGGGGAAAAGTTGCACGTGTGACTCTGTGAGTAACCACGTGACGTGTGTTTAGGTTTCCCTTGCAAGGTTAAGAAATTCAATTTGAATTATCCGTTTCTCACGGCCATTGAGACTACTTAACCCTTTTGCCACACAGAGTACGAAGAGGAACAATGATGATGATTAATCTGGTTGGATGCTCAGTTAATTATTTTTCCACCATGTGTGATTTGGATAGTTGCTTACCTAGAATGGTTAATCAACTAGAACTTGATGCTAAAACTTGAAAGCAAGGACTCATTCTTAGATGCTTTTTGGCACAAACTACCCTCAGCCAAAAGCCTTGCATGTTTAGGAGTCAGCTAAGTATATACCAGTAGTCGGGTAAGCCTTGCTGAGTATTAGTATACTCAACCTTGCTTGTGGCTTTGTTTTCAAGTGAGACCTTTGAGGGCATGATTGCTAGTTTGACTTGGCCGTGTATTCTTCCTTCTGGTTGGTCGGTGGAATGGGATCCGTCCCCGGCCAATGGTGATAATGTTGAATGATGTCATGTACGGGATTCATCATGATATCTTGTATCGTCGATTAGAACTATCATTTATTTTCCGCTGCCCTATTAAACTCTAAAAGTACCTTGTTTTATGAACTCAAACTTGGTTTGTAATAATAATTCATGCTGAACTTTATGATGTAAAATTGTGGATTGTTGAAATCTCTGGGCTCACCTTCGTTTGGGTTGTATGTACGCATTGTTTCGATCGAAATTCCAGTGGTTGCATTGGGATGTTACCCAACAGACTATCATTTTACTCCGTTTTAAGTGCGTGATAGCCTGGATTGCCACTATGGTGATGGTTAGTGCACTTAATCCAGATTAATTTGGGCGGTTCTACCATAGTTTCTTCCCCTAAATTCAGTCCCATCACATGTCTTCATTAAAACGCTGACTCCTGCAGCGCCCCGGCCCGAGCACTCTCGGCCCGGGTCACTAGGGGGCCCCACGGGGGTACTCTGCCATGCGCACCACTACCCCCTCTTTCCTTTTGCAAATTGTGTACAAAAAGGCAACTTTTTTCACCAGAGTGAAAGGGCGACCCGTTATCCCGTCACAACCTAAGTGATTTTTTGTTGGGCCACCTGACCTACCGAACTCTCATCACAACATACGGCAAACTAGCATCTGACGCCACTCAGGCTAGCCCCAGCCTCCACGCTGTAGCCTACGGTCAGCGAGCTGGTTCGAAAGGGAAAGTGCGAAGGCAAGAGTCACTCCAGGGAACAAAGGGATACGGGTGGAACATGCTTCCCAAACATCGTTAAAACGAAAACGCTTACAAACACTTAAAAGCTGTTCATTTGGGGGACCATTAAGATCCCGCGTAAGTTTTTCAAAAGTAAAATCTAACTATAAATGCTTCTACTACGGTACCTCATCCGCGTTGGCCGACAACGTGGATGGGAGGAGCCGCACTGCAGGGACGACATGAGGATTTCCTTGACAGGAGCTGGCGTAGTCGGGGCGGCACTCAACTCGGCTTCTTTTGATTGGCCACCGTCTCTGCCCAGAGTCGCCCCCCTCTCTGCGCGACGGGCCTCTTTCACCCACTCAGCGGTGGTCGCCTCCGCAATCGCCGTCGCGACCGGCACCAAGCTCTGTTCCAGAATGGTTTGAGGCGGTTCAACCCAAGACCCTCTCCGTATTGGAATAGGATTTGGATCATCTACCACCACTCGAAGAAGGAGAAGCCATCGCGCGTTGGGGGCCTATTGTTTCTGACAACTACTCGGATTCAGCTATTCATGTGACCTAGGGTCTGGTAAGGGGATCAGATTGGTCGGGCAGGTTTGGGCATCAGAAGGGCCTGAAACCCTCTAGATCTCTCAAATCAAGTCCACCACGATTCATTGCCACACCCAGCGAACTCCCTTTTCAAGAAGGCAGACCCTTCCCTCCTTTCAATGATGAAGATGAGGGCCAGATGGAGCAGGGTGCCAAACGCTACGCGCCAAATTGAGAAGTTTTCATGATTCATGCCGGCGAGGACTGTGAAGGCCTAGAGCGGGCCCAGCTAGACGACTATGACGACTACCTCCTTGATCCACTCGACGAAGACGTGGACGTAATAATGGATAGTGAATCCCCAGCCAACATCAAGGTAGAAGACGCAGATGACATCCAGAAGGAATGTCGTAGGCTCATCAATGCGAAGAGCACCCAACGCAGGCACCGCGCGGTCGAGACGAACCAGCAGGGGAGCGGCAACCTCCACGACTCCTCCACGGGCGACCTTCGCGCCATCATCAACGCTGGCTGGTACGCCCGCAAAGTCATAATTGCCAGGCAGCAGGAGCTTGAAGAAGTGGAAGCCTACAGCCCAACCCACTATCAACTCCCTCTCGACTACCTGGAGACTACTCGGAAGCGCAAGCCAGAAGCTGGGGAACAATTAACCCATAGAAGGAAAACTCACAGTTCGAAGGAACGATTCGAGGCAGCCCTCCTCGGGCAAAGCCCGTGGCACCCGAAGAGCAAGCATTCCGAGTTTGAATGTCAAACCCTTCGGAGGGCCTTGGGAGCTCCGCCAAAACTCCGAAGAAAGGCGACGGGACTACCCGAATAATGATTTATACATAAATTAAGTACCCGATTCAAGGAGGTTTTCTGAGGGTCTTTTAGGTGTTTCGCTTGTTTAAACCATTGTTTTGAGACTATATCTCGAAACAAGGGGTTTCGTACACCTAAAAGCACCCCTTTTTACCACTTAATCAGGGTCGCCATTTATGTTTATTACTCAGGTTAATCATGACTCCCTCGCTAAACTCAGGGAATCCTATCACAGCCGAGCCATGCGACTGCCAAAAGTGGTCGCCCCATTTGGCAATGACTAGTGGAACCCGTTAATTAGCCAATTAAAGCACCTATGTGATTATCTATCAAACACTTCCAGTAACGCTCAGATTACTAGTCCACGAATAGTTTTCTATGTTACTGAAGGGGCCTTACTCCCAAACTCCCAGTAACCCTCCGATTACTAGTTCCTGACTAGTTTATTTATTACTGAAGGGGCATTGCTCCCAAACTTACAGTAACACTCCATTTACTAGTTTTCAACTAGTATTACGTGTAGTTTACTGAAGAGGCCTTGCACCCGTACAACCTTGCCAATGGCCTCGCTGGAAATCAATTTTCTCACCAGAAGCAGCTTGAAGCACCCGTACCATCCACATGGATGTCAACTGTGCAATCGATGACTTGATCAACAACCTGTAACCCCTCGAACCGAATCCGCCTTGGTCTGAGGTCCTGTACCACAAGTTCTTCTCTATGTCGTAGGAGGATTTGGATCGTCTACCACAAGTCGGAGGAGGATTTGGATCGTCTACCACAAGTCGGAGGAGGATTTGGATCGTCTACCACAAATCGGAGGAGGGTCTGGATCGTCCACCACAACTCGGAGGAGGACTATCGTAGGGCTCCCGTTTTCGCTGACAACCCGGACTTCATCAACGACGCACCACCTGTGACACCCTAGGTGTCTAAAAGACTAAAACAAAGATCCAAACCATGAAATCAGTCACAAAAGAGCAAAAAATTTTTGAAACAACTTATCAATTATACCTCACAGCCAAATGAATATGTGTATATGTATTTTATGCATAAACAATTGAACTTTTGCAAGGAAACTCTTGTAACTTTCAAAAATGATCACATTTGAACCTGTAATTTTAATGGCACCTTTGTCATCACAAGAGCAACAAAAGTCTCGTTGAAGTCAAAACCTAACAGTGCAAAAATCCACATGAAATGACGTGCCATTTAAATACTTGTTTTTGGAATTTCAAAATAACTTTTTATACATTGCTCAAATGAACATGGTCATAAAAGAGAAAATTTATATCTTGTAAAGTTGAACAAAATTGATATTCAAATGTTTTTGATTTGACCCTGGGAAGGATGAGTTTTAACATCTTTTTCCACCCAGACCCCTGTTGTTTTGTGTTTTACACTTCAGTCCCATCATCTTCTCCCTCCTCTCTCCTCCCCTGCCCTGTCCCATCGCCGGCAGGCCAGCTGGCCGGTGCAAACTGGCGCAACCTAGCCCGCCGGTCGTGTGGACCTACCAGCAACCAGAAGATCTCCAGCTGGCCCACAAAATCTCGCTCTCCCCTTCGGAACTCTCCACGTGGCGACATTCCTCTGTCTCAGGCGTTGCTGGCGCCACGGCGATGCGCCCACTGGCGCTAGCTGGGCCATCCACCCCCGGTTTAGCCCCCTGTCTCGTCTTCTCCCTGCAGCTCAAGGACAAGCCGCCATTCCCCCTCCCGCGCCTATAAAAGCCCACCCCGAGGCACCTCTGTTCGTCGCCCCAACCTCCAACTCCGGCGAGCAATCCCCCGTGCGTGGACGCACCAATCCATCCCCCGCATTGCCCAAAACAACCCTTTCCCCACCTTCTCCACCTCACCCCGAAGCTGCACAGTCGTTCCTCGCGCCATCCCCCTCACCGGACCGTCGCCCCCACCATCCGCCCCCGCCGCCGGCTCTGTGCCACCGTCGGCAGGCCGCCTCGGTCCATCCCTTCCCCACCCAAGACCTCAAACAGGTGCGGTTTGTTTCTCTCTTGCATCTCCCACCTTCACCCCTCACCATCGGCAACTTTAGTCGCCGGATTTTGGCCGACAGTAGCCATTTCCCCTGTACCAAGGACCCATGTACGTTGATTGCAATCTTTCTGAGAAGTTTTCTATAAATCTCAGGGAATCATCTGTGAACCTGGAACAAGAACTTGAAAACAAATCTACTAACTTTAAAGATGCATAACAAATCACAAAAAATCCTAAAAGTACAAGCTATGATGTTCTAGAACCTTTAAGTATAGATCTACGACTTTGTAACAGAACCTTGGATCTGTTTCCACAGGTTTTAGCTGTGGATTTTTAATCAAGTTTAAATGTCTTTTAATTTTCCAAGAGATTCAGGAAAGAACTGCTCATAAATGTTGATGGTAGCTTTAGTACTAAAAGTTTAATCTGTTATAAAAATTTCATGCTTTAAATTCAAGCACAACCAGTGGTTTCGAGTGCTTTTGTTATAAGCTAGATCCCTTTTAAAGCTAATTGTTAACCTCTGTATCTTGCGCAAGAAAACTCTTCAAAACTGTGAAGTAAACTACTCATGCAAGTAAATTTGTTCAGTAAAATGTGGAACACCAGTTTCTTGCATGGTCGTTCTGTGCAAGTAAATCTTAATCATAAAAATAACTGTTTAATAAGCTTTTCATGAGTAACCTGCTAAATAAAAATGGCTAAATCTGTTACAGTAAAGTTATACTTAAGTAACAAACTCTACATAAAAATCCCAACTCTGGAGCTACTTTTACGAGTAGTTCTGCAACCTAGAAACTACCCCTGCGAGTAGTTTGGGTCAACAAATCCTCCCTGTTAAAAATGGTCGTACAACATGCGCAACCACCCGCTCACTTAATGGAGTCAGTTAATATAGATAAATGACTGCCTAGAAAAAAAGAAAAATAAATGGCTGTCTAGAAAAAAAAGAAAAATAAAGTACTTGACTACTTAACTTAAGTTTTGACTACTTTATAAAGCAATCTTGTACCAGTAAAACTACTCATACTTGTGCATTCATATAGACTCGACTACTTGTGGCAGAACCACCTGAATTAATCCGATTCAAGCGCGCTATTCATCACCACAAGGGCAATCAAGGCTAACTCGCACTTCAAACGGAATAATCCACTGGTCTGTCGGGTAACCTCCCGATACAACCACGGTTCTTACGGATCGAAGCCATACATACAAATGCTCATGCGAAGATGAGCCCAGAGAATACCACATTCCAGCAGATATTACAAAAATTATCATAAGTGAATATTACAAACCATGTTTGAGTTTAGTAACCAAGTACTTCAGTGATCATAACCAATAAGTTCTTCAGAGTTTAAGCAGCAGAAAAGATAACGACAACTACTCGACGATAAAGGATGTCTCGATGAAGCCCGTACGAGGCATCACTCGGTATTATCTCCATTGGCCGGGGGCGTATCCCATTCCACCGACCAACCAGGAGGAAGGGTACAGGGCCAAGTCAAACTAGCAATCATGTCCTCGAAAGTTTCACCTGAAAACAAGCCACAAGCAAGGCTGAGTATACTAATACTCAGCAAGTCTTACCCGTGTAGTGGAATCTACTCCACCGACTCTAGACATGCAAGGCTTTTTGGCTCAGGGGTTTGTTTTGCCGAAAAGCATATACGAGTGGGTCCTTACTTTCAACTTTTAGCTCAAGATTCTAGTTTCATTAACCATTCTAGTTAAGCAGCTATCCAATATCATTCATGGTGAAGCATTAAATTTCATCCAACAAGTTTATTCATCATCATTGTTCCTCTTCTTACTCTGTGTGGTAAAAGGGATTAAGCAGTCTCAATAGCCGTGAGAAACGGACGATTCGAATCGAATTTCTTAACCTTGCAAGGGAAACCTAAACACACGACACGTGGTTACTCCCAGAGTCACACGTGCAACTTTTCCCCTTTCTTTCCGGGTCGTGGATCGGAGCTACCCTCCGAGAGTACAAGAGCCCCACGCCACGGTTCGGCGCCGGGTCGTGGCCACTCTCTGCACTCGCCATATGCACATGGGACTCGGAGCAACCCTCCGAGAGTACAAGAGCCCCACGCCACGGTTCGGCGCCGGGTCGTGGCCACTCTCTGCACTCGCCATATGCACATGGGACCGAAGTTCAAAGGGTAGGTTGTCGTCCACTTGCCGGGCCAATCAGGTACTTAAGCTTACCGATTACCATATTCTCGGCATGTGGTTAGTACGTTCAAAGACTTAACCACCACTACCACACACTGCGGCCTTAGCATTTTTCACTAAACAGACGGGCCTCAATCGTAAACATCGTACCATAGCCGTCCGTTGACCTTATGATTGTAGCGTGTAGTAGACATTCAACTCCTATAATCTCGCGAGTGACAGGAAATCACTCGGCTTTTACCGGAGTCCTATTAGCATAGCATTCTATCGAACCTGATATCTAGTGTTCAGAGCATGGGTACCTAACATCATGCAACTAAGTTTTCATTCAACTCCTATAAACTTAATGCACAAGCAAGAGAGTAATGAGTTGCATAATTTTAGGAAAGGAATAGGGTTATGCTCCGGGGCTTGCCTCCTTGTGCAAAGTTAGTCCGGGGATCGTCTGAACGTTGACCCGGGTCTTCAACTACTTCAGTTAAATTTGCCTGGGCTTCTCGCTGCTCACTCTCGGACTCGGGCACCAGCTCGTAAGTTCCGTCGGCGAGAGTAGTCGTTTCTACATGAATGCACAAGTGTAAGTAGTGGTGATGGTAAACGACATGATTTCCTTTACGATAAAGTTGCAGTCTATAAAATATGAGTTTTGTTGTGAAGTAAGTTACTTTATCATTCGTGGGCAATCGTTAATAGAGTAGAATAGTACAATAAGTAACTTCGTTAAGCAAGGTGGGGTGGGTGTTCATGGGAACTTATGTTCCTAATGGAAACATGATTAAGTGTAACTACTACAGTGGGTAGTTTCTGGTCATGAAACCTTGGATCTAGGCACATGAGGGAAAGATAAGCTTACTGTAAAATTTTCAGATATTTTCATGCAGCAGATTAATTATGAAAAAATATAATACATGGTGGCTGCTAGATTCTTGCTCTTTTTGTACAGAATAAATGGTGCAACAAATGAGACTAAGATTTTTACATGGCTTTCATTTAATCATGCAGGAGCTACTGTAATTTTTATAGGGTTTATTATGCAGTTTTCAGAGCATAGAAAATATGACATTACACACCTAGGTTATTCGATGATTTATTTTTACAGGATTCTACACAGGGTTTTTGTCCATGAAACTTTTTACACAGCATCCTCTACCACTAAGTATCTTCTAGTAAACATATGAGGATTTTCCAAGCTAAGATACTATTTTCATGATTTAATGTATGTTATTAGCACATAAATCAAATAAATAGGTTCCTGTGAGATAAAAAGTCTCTAAATTTTTCTATGGCATCTAGGTACTATTACACCAGTATAGAAAAAGTTTTATTAGGTGAATCACAATCTAACAATAGAGATAAAAAAAAATTTAGCCAATCATGGCATGAAACTAACTTAGCAAGAAGTATACCTAGAAGTACATTCTGAGCTTGATCTTTTTAGGGTGGCCTATTTATCATGCAATTTCCTCACTGTAAATTTTTCAGGACCAGCACTTGTCTCAAGACAAGTCTATGAGTAAAAGCCATTAATCTTTCCATTTTATTTAAAGAATGATTTAGCTAGAATCTGAGGTGATGCATGTAACAAAAGTTGTGAAGCTTAACCTCAGGTTTCCAGAACAGTTGAGTTTGCATTTTTCTGAATTTTCTACGATTTTATACGAATTTTACAAGTTCACTGATTTTGAATCTAGGTTTGAATCTTTCTCTTACATCTGGGTCCTTGAAATCTTACGGGCAGAACCTTCTAAAGAATTCAATCCATGCAATTAGGTCCTTAGGAGGCTCGGGTGCGGTGGCCGGCCAAAATTCCGGCGAGGGGCTCGCCGGCGGCGAGGGGTGAGGGCCGGGGAAGGACCAGGGGTGCGAGGGCTACCTCGTGGGGGTCTTGGTCGGGTGGGGGACGGCCGGGAGTAGCTCGTCGGCGTTGGAGCAGGGGCGGCGGCGGCGGTACGCATCGACGGCGGTGCTCCGGCGGGCTTGGGGCGGTCTGGTCTGGACGGGGAGTTTCAGTGGCGCATGGGGAAGCTGCTCCGGTACTTGGCTCGGGCGGAGGAGGTCGGAGTCGAGCTGTCCGCGGTGACCAGGGGCGGCGGCGGCGGCGACAGCGCGGGCGGCGGTGCTCCGGCGGTCCTGGGCGGCGTTGAGCGGGTCGGTGAGCTCCGGTGGGTTGATGTGGTGGTGGCTGGAGGGTCAATTCAAGCGGTGGATGGCTGTAGAGGGCTGTCCACGAGCGGGTGGAGCTCGGCGGCGACAATGGCGGCGGCGGGTGTTCTCTGGTTGCTGGTAGCTCGCGCGGGCGGCCTGGGGCGGCTTTTATAGGGACAGGAGGGAGGGAGGAGTGCCAGGCGACGCGCGGGGGTGATGGCACGGCAATGGCGTGCCACTGGCCATGGTGGGCGGCGTCTGGACACCGGCGCGGCGTGCGGAGGGCGGGAGCGCGCGACTGGGCACCGGGGATTTTGCGTGGGGGAGCGAGGAGATAGCGCGGCACGAGGTTGGAGGGCAGCTGCAGCAGCGGCTCGGGCGGGCGGCAAGCTCAGCGATGGGCGGGTCGCGGCAAGCGGTGCGGCACGGCGCGGCGCGGCCGTTGGGCGCGGCGGGCGGCGAGCGGAGGCGCGGCTGGCGTGGCGCGCGTGGCGAGCAGGGGCTGGGCAGCGCGGCGGTGGGGGGGGGGGGGGGCAAGCCGGGTTTGGGGGCGAGGGTCGGCAGCCACTGGCCTGGCGGCTTGCGCCGGTCAGGCATCGCCGGCCACCTGGCTGGCGTGTCGGGCGGGAGGGGAGAGAGAGGAGGGGGAAGAAGGGTTTATTTGCGAAATTTGAAAAGTTCCAAGGTGCTGGTTGCAAACAGGATGTTTTCTCCACTTTCTAATTTGAATTTCAAAAACTTTTGAACATGAAAGTTGTTCAGAATAAAAAGTTCTACATGTTTGGTTTCAGGCAACACCTCATTTGGCTTGTGGTTTGATAGTTAATTTAAAAATTCAAAGGTATTCATATGTGCCCAATTTCAATTTGAATTTCAACTTAACTTGTTCTAATTCTTTTCACCCTTTTATTAGTTGGTTAAGCATAGGGTTGGGCTAATGACATTGCTTCAGAAATGTACTTTATCAGGGTTGTTACACTACTCTTGCCGACGGGATCTACAATCTAGTGCCTGAGTCCGAGAATAAGCAGCAAGAAGCTCAGGGTAATCCAGCAGCAGCCACTGAAGACCCGGACCAACATTCGGAGGAGCCCCGTCTTGTTTTTCACAAGAAGGCAAGCCCTAGTGCATGATCCCAGTTTTTAAATTATGCAACTGTTGTTCCTTTTGACTGTGCATTTAAAGTTCATAGGAGTTGATTGGAACCCTAGTTGCATGATCCTAGGTACCTTTGTAGTGACTACTGGAACAGGAAGATCGAGTAGATGCTATGCTAATAGGTACGGTAAAAGTCAAGTAGTTTCTTGCTATTCGCGAGAATTATAGGAGTTGAATGTTTACCGCATACTGCAACTATAAGGTTGGCAGGCGGGGCTGTGGTAAAGTACTCGTGGTTGAAGCCCCGTCTAAGTAGTGAAAAATGCTAAGGTCGTAGTGTGTGGTAGTGGTGGTTAAGCTTTTGAAAGTACTAACCACATGCTGAGAATATGGTAATCGGTAAGCTTAAGTACTCGATTGAACCGGTGCGTGGACAGGCTCTACCGTCTTGACGCTGTCCCATGGGCCCAATGGTGAGTGCAAGAGGGGTCATGACCCGGCGTCGTCCGTGGTTCGCGGACTTCTTGTACTCGAGGCCGGTGGCCCTGATCCATAAAATGGGGATAAAGGGGAAAAGTGTCACACCCGATTTTAGAAAGAACCAGATGCATCTCATATGTGCGCCAGGATCTCCTTCACACACATATGGTAGACGGAAAGTGTAATATATCAAAGACAATGCTCAAAAGTAACTGAATAAAGTATCTAACAATATTACACTCCGTATAAAAGAGACACAAATGTCTTTAAACGATAAACCGTTATATCCTATACGAAGTCTGCAACAACTCCATCTTCCACAGGCGATGACTGGTGAACGCAGGACCTAGAACTCCTCGTAGTCATCGAAGATCTCCTCTTCAAAGTTCTCTTCTGAACAGCAGGGGGCAAGGGTGAGTACTCTTATGGTTGGTACTCAGCAAGTGGGGTGAAAATGCAAGGCCATCAAGGATAGGCTAAGGTTTGCAGCAGCGGTTGCTTTTAGTTGGTCAAATATTTATTATCAAGCACCTAATAACTAGGTTTAAGTTTATACCAACCCACTTTAGCAAAAGCATAACGGTACCGTCAACAAAATCATAAACCACGAACCACAATTTAATTAATCTTCAAGTTTCATTATCATGTGAGGGTCCAAGCCACTCTTAACCGTGAGTACGGTTGTTATAACAGTTTTACACTCTGCAGAGGTTGTACACTTTACCCACAAATCGTGTTTCCCTGAGTCGCCCGGGTTTGCAAGGCCCTTAAACACTTCCGAGGTGAGTGGCGAGGGTACACTACGAAGCCTTTACAAAGACATGTCGAGAGCTAGGCAGCCCGCTAGAGTTTCAGTAGCGGCGTGGTCCATAAACCTCCCTAATGGTCAGCTCCTTAGCAAAGGCAGCTACCCCAAGAGGACCGGGCTATGACCCCTATCACCGACCCCCTCCTTGCCCTTTCGGTAAGGCCACCAGCAAACTACACATCTAATTAATTGGCTAAGGTCAGAGCCATATGACTTTGTGGTTGCACTGTTCACTTGGGTGGTTCTCCATGTTCCCATTAAACAAAGTCGATCTTGAACTTTACGCGACAAAACCACAATAGGAAACGTGATCAATGTTGCCAAAAGAGTAATTCAATACCAATCCCAAAGTTTGCGACTAAGCGTAACTACCCAACAAAGTAGTAAACCCAGGTGTTTCAAGGTTTGGGGTAAAAGACTAGGTATGTCCTTAGCATAGGTAACCCATCAAGTTTATGCAAGCAACAGTAAAGTAAAGTGAATTTTCATGCAGTTGTTGGGATCAAATAGAATATGCAGAGGGGGAAATCCACTTGCCTTCTTCAAGCAACTGCTGATTCTCTTCCTCGTAAGCTTGCTCTTGATTTGGCTCGAACGACACGTTGTCTACGCGATCACACAAACAAGCATACACAAACAAATAAGAAACAATACAACAAACAGTACAAACAGAAAGTAAAAAGACACTAGAGTTGTAGTTCATGATGCAAAGATCGTGTGGGCTCAAGAATCACTGAAATCGGAATTGAAACGATGAAGTTTTGGCTAAAACGGTGAGCTGGGGACCTAACTGCTAGAGTTTTAAGTCTCCCGAGGCTAGATGTGAAGAATTCAGGGGCTAAAGCATAATTAAACCTTATACAGTGGGTCGGGGTGCAAAACTATAAGTTCTGGACGGCGGGTACTAATTCTAGAAAAGTCAGGGGTCGGAGCAGAAAAAGAAAGGGCTCAACTCTAATTATTTTCTACTGATCTGGACTGCGGGTTAATTCCTGGAAAACATAGGGATCTTCCTGCAAAAGTTTTGGGGTCGGCTAGGGTCGGGTGAATCTGGTCCGTTGGATCAGAATCGGCAGCGGATCAAACGAATCGGCGGTGTAAGAGTCGGGCGAATCGGCGATGTGAGGAGTGGGTTAGGTGAATCGGCTGAGTAAGGAAAAGGTCGGGTAAATCGGCCGGGTAAAGTGAAGATCACTTCTGGCCGTTAGATCTAGATCAAGCGGCAGAGGAAGGGTTGGCTCGACGGGACAAAAAGGGTCGGGCGAGGCGGAGTTTAATCGGGCATCGGCGGCGAGCGAGTGCGGCGGCGGACGGCCGGAGCTTCACCGATTCGGCTATGCGGCGACTGTGAACTGGCGGCCACGGCTGCGGGCGGAAACAGGGGTCCAGCGAGAAATCTGGTTGGCAGCGGAGCAAAAGAGAGAGGGGAATCTGGTGCGGCTTGACACTCACCAACTCGTGGAGCTTTTGCGAGAGTTGATGGCGGCGGAGAAACTGCAGATCGGCGAATCGACGAAAAATGGGCAACACAGGACGGCGGCGTTTCTTTGGTGTGCAACTTCCAACGGCGTGCGACAATGTTGTGTAGAGGAAAAGATTTGAGTTTGGCTTGGGTTGCAAAGCGGGGCTTCGGCAGGATTTTATAGGGGCGGATCGGCCGAGAGTTAGGAAGGCGGTGCTGCGGAATCGATTAGGACTCGGGGTAAGAAGAAAGAAAGAAAAGGGCACGAACGACAGAACAGAATCGATCCGGACTCTGGTAAGGAAAGAAGAAAGAAGAAGAAGGCGCCGACAGGTGGGTCCTGGCTGTCGGTGGAAGCAAGGGTCGGGTGAGGAAATCGGCCACCGGGTTGGCCGCGGAAAAAGAAAAGAAGAAGAGAAAAAGGAATTGGGCTGGGCTGAAAGAAAGAATAGGAGAAGAAAAGAAATAAAGATGCATGCACAATTTTATTTTATGATTTTTATGAAAATATTTTTAGAAATTTTAGCTCCTATATTTTTGGGTGTTACAAAACCTAACCCCTTAAAAAAGAATCTTGTCCTCGAGATTGGGAGGGACTAGGGAACAGCTGAGGGAATTCTGCAATCAGTTCATCTTCTCTTTCCCAAGTAACCTCATCCTCTGAGTGGTGACTCCACTGTACTCTGCACATTTTGATCACCTTGTTCCGTGTAACCCTCTGAGATGTTTCCAAAATTCTAATCGGATGCTCTGCATAAGTTAAATCTTCTTGCACATCAAGTTCCTCCAACGGTATTTGCTCCTCAGGGACTCTCAAACATTTCTTTAACTGTGATACGTGAAACACATCATGGACATCTGACAATCGTGCCGGTAACTCCAATTGATATGCCACTTCACCTTTCCTTTCCAGGATCTGAAAAGGACCAATATATCGTGGTGACAACTTTCCTTTCACTTTGAATCTTCGTAAACCTCTGATGGGTGATACCTTCAGATACACAAAATCTCTAACTTCAAATGTTAATTCCCTTCTTCGTGTATCAGCATAACTTTTCTGTCGTGACTGGGCAGTCTTGAGATTATCCCTGATTATCTGAACTTGTCTATCCGCTTCTTGAAGAATCTCTGGTCCAAAAACTTGACTTTCTCCTGTCTGATTCCAATATAAGGGTGTCCTGCATTTTCTTCCATATAATGCTTCAAATGGGGCCATCTTGAGACTTGCCTGATAACTGTTGTTGTAGGAGAATTCTGCATATGGCAAACTTTTATCCCAACTACCTCCATGCTTGAGGGCACATGCTCTCAACATATCTTCTAATACTTGATTCGTTCGCTCAGTCTGACCGTCTGTTTGCGGATGATATGCAGAACTGAAATTGAGCTTTGTTTCCATGTATTCATGTAATTTCTGCCAGAAATGCGACATAAACTGAGTACCTCGATCAGACACTATCTTCTTTGGAACACCGTGCAGACACACAATTCGTGACATGTACAGTTCTGCTAACTTGGCTCCGGTGTAGGTTGTTTTGACTGGGATGAAATGTGCGACTTTTGTCAATCTGTCCACAATAACCCATATCGGGTCGTAACCATCACGAGTACGAGGTAACCCTACAATGAAATCCATACCAATCTTTTCCCATTTCCATTCAGGTACCTTCAGTGGCTGGAGTAAACCTGCTGGTCTCTGGTGTTCTGCCTTCACTCTCTGGCACACATCACACAAAGCTACGTGAGTTGCTACATCTCTTTTCAAACCATACCACCAGTACCTTTCTTTCAAGTCTTGATACATTTTGGTACTTCCAGGATGAATGGAGTAAGCGGAATCATGTGCCTCCTTCAAAATGAGCTCACGAAGGTGGTCAACTTCGGGCACACAGATCCTTTTTCTGAACCAAACAGTTCCTTGTTCATCTTCGGTGAAATCCTTAGTCTTGCCTAAACCAATTTGAATCTTGATCTCTTTGATCTTAGCATCTATCAACTGTCCTTTTCTTATCTCTTGTTCTATTGTCGGTTCCATCTCCATAATCATGGCTTCCGCTTGAGTGATAATTCCCAAATTCAAACGTGCCATCTCCCAACATAATTCTTGAGGCATCAATCGAGCAATCATCATATTAGCTTGTCCTTTCCGGCTTAGGGCGTCTGCCACAACATTAGCCTTGCCAGGATGATACTGAATAGCCAAATCATAGTCCTTGATTAATTCTAGCCATCTGCGCTGTCTTAGGTTAAGATCTTGTTGCGTGAAGATGTACTTCAAACTCATATGGTCCGTGAAGATCTGACACTTGTTCCCGATCATGTAGTGCCTCCAAATCTTCAATGCGTGCACTACGGCAGCCAATTCCAAGTCATGGGTAGGATAGTTCTGCTCATGCTTTCTCAGCTGTCTTGAAGCATAGGCCACAACTTTGCCTTCTTGCATTAACACACATCCAAGACCCATCCGTGAAGCGTCGCAATACACATCAAACCCTTTGTGGATATCTGGCATTATCAACACAGGGGCAGTGGTCAATCTTGTTTTCAGCTCTTCAAAACACTTCTGGCATGTATCATCCCACTTAAATTCTTTCCCTTTTTCCAACAGAGAAGTCATGGGTTTCACAATCTTTGAGAATCCTTTAATAAATCTGCGGTAGTAGCCTGCAAGTCCGAGAAAACTTCTGATTTCAGGCACAGTCTTCGGTGGATTCCAATTCAGAACATCTTGAACTTTACTCGGGTCTACTGCAATTCCTCCATCTGTGATAACATGTCCAAGGAAAGAAACTTCTCTCAACCAAAAATCACATTTACTCAGCTTGGCATATAACCGATTCTCTCGGAGTTTCTGTAACACTATCCTCAAGTGCTCTTCATGTTCTTCCTCGTTCTGCGAATACACCATTATGTCATCAATGAACACAACCACAAACTTGTCAAGATATTCCATGAAAACCTTGTTCATCAGGTACATGAAGTACACTGGAGCGTTGGTCAATCCAAACGACGTCACGGTAAACTCGTACAGACCATATCTGGTAGTGAAGGCTGTCTTGGGTATATCCTCTGGTCGGATCCTTAGCTGGTGATATCCTGATCTCAGATCAATCTTGGAGAAAACCTTGGCACCTCTCATCTGATCAAACAAATCTTCAATCCGGGGCAGTGGATACTTATTCTTGATTGTCACATCGTTCAGTGACTTGTAGTCTACACACATCCTTCTGCTGCCATCTTTCTTATCGACAAAGATCACGGGTGCTCCCCACGGGGATGAGCTAGGACGAATAAATCCTTTAGCTAACATTTCTTCTATTTGTTTCTTTAGTAAACTAAGATCCTTAACATCCATTCTATAGGGTCTTTTAGAGATAGGTGCAATACCAGGTAAAAGATCAATACTGAACTCAATGTCACGAAAAGGTGGCATACCTGGTAAATCTTTCGAGAAAACATCGGGGTACTCACTGATAACTCTGATATCTTCCAGAGGTACTCCCTTCATTTGGTTCACTGTCCCAACTGCACTGGGCAAAGCTGATGCCACAAACTCTATTTTATCTCCTTGAGGACTGGTCAAGAGCACTGACCTCTTACGACACTGAATAACACCATCACATCCTGATAACCAATCCATTCCGAGGATCACATCGATGTCGTTAGTCTTTAGGACCATTAGATTGGCTAGGAATTCTATCCCCATAATATTCATGCTGACCCTTGGGCACAAGTGGCTCGCTTTCAATTCCTTGCCCGGGGAGCTTACTAGTAATATTTGTTTCATAGGGCTCATTGGTAAATTATGTTTTGCAGCAAATTGCTCAGTAATGAATGAATGTGATGCTCCAGAATCAAATAAAACTGATGCAGGTTCAGAATTGACAAGGAACGTACCGAGCACAACGTCGGGAGCCTCTTCAGCTGTTTCTGCAGCCACATGATTCACCTTTCCGCGCACACAGTTCTGTTGTCCTTTGTTTCCTAGTGGTGTCTGGTTGCTGTTGCGTGGCTGCTGCTGCTGAGGAGTCTGCCTTTGTCCACTGTTCCTCTGACTCTGAGGAGTTTGCGCGTTACGCTTTGGGCAGTTGTTAGCATAGTGACCCAGTTCTCCACATTTGAAACATCCGTTAGGTTGGACCGGGGTGACTGGATTGTTGGTCCGCACGGGTGCACCTATGGCATAGCCTGGACGGTACGGTTGCGGGTTGGAGTTGTGTTGAGTCTGCTGGTTGTAGCGTTGAGGCTGCTGTGGAGTTCTTTGATTCTGTTGGTTCTGCGGATATCCTCCACCTTGTCCTCCAAAGCGCGACTGAAATCCCTGGGGTGTGTTGTAGCGGGGACGGGTGTTGCTGCTGGATTGTCCCTGGGACTGAAGTTTTCGCTTGTGTTCCCCAAGCTCCTTGCGCTTGCTCTCCAGACCAATGGCTTTGTCTAGCAGAGTTTGGAAGTTTGGGAAAGTGTGACTGTGCAGCTGATAGTTGAGCGGCCCTATCAGTCCTTCCAAGAAGCGCTCCTGCCTCTTTGCGTCACTATCCACTTCATGGGGCGCGTAACGAGACAACTGAGTGAATTTGTCCCGGTACTCACTGACAGTCATGCTACCTTGCTTCAGGTTCAGGAACTCCTTCTGCTTGAGCTTCATTAGTCCTGCTGGGATATGGTGGCTGCGGAAGTTGGTTCTGAACTCCTCCCAGGTGATAGTGTTGGCGTTGGCGTGGGCAGCAGTGAAAGCAGCCCACCAATCAGCGGCTGCACCTTCCAGACGTCCTGCAGCATACAGGACCCTTTCACGGTCACTGCATTGCGTGATATCCAGCTTCTTAGTGATGACCTTCAACCAATCATCAGCGTCCAAGGGGTCCACAGAGTGAGAAAAGGTAGGAGGGTGGTGGCTCATGAATTCTCTGTGTTTGTCTCTTGGTGGCGGGTTTTGCTGTGGTGCTTGCTGATTTTGCTGAGCTTGTATGTTCTGGATGGTGGCAGTGAGGTTCTGCAATACCTGCATCTGTGTTGCCAAGAATTGCTCCATTGTTGGATTGAGCGGTGGTGGCAACTGACTCTGTCGGTTGACTACGCGAGCACGCCTAGAGCTAGGGATATTCTGTCCTCCACCTGTCCTGGTGTTCACCATCTGACCGTTAGGGAATAAACCTAGGATAAGACAGGTGTATTGGATATAGATAGACAGAAGATAATATTTTAACAAAATATGGATTTATAAGACTCCAACTGATATTAATGTATATAATATACCAAGCAATTCTTATAGCACTCAAAGCAAACATTTGTTTCTCAAGCAATCATTATTACATCGTCGTCCTCTCAAGTGAAAATGATCCTAACGAGAACTTTAAGAGATTCTAGCCTAAGAGCCTAAGTGCCTATTCCTCGGGGCGAGTTATTGAGCCGGGTTCGCCGTGATGAAGCTTCTTGCGGGGTGGTGACAACGCGGGAAAGCGGGGTTCATCCATCTGTGGGGGTGGCAGCGCTCTTCCCTCTAGTCGAGCTTCCAGCATGCGGATCTTTTCATGGGCCTCCAGTAGCTTGTCCTGAGTATGGTCCAGTTCAGTGATGACGCTTTCCAGCTCAGTGTTCAGAGCGGCGGTGACTCGAGCAAGAGTGTTGAGGCGGTCTTCATCATCTTCACCCAGAGTAATCATAGTCTCTTCAGTTCCACTGAGGCGGCGAGGAAGGTGGCGATACTCCGTGTTCTGAAGCTCCTGACGGTAGGTATGGCAGATGGACCATAGAGCTCTCCTGGAGGCACTGCTGACGGCTGCGTCGTAAGTAGCGTGGGGTGTGGTGGAGTCGTGTGCAGTGAGAGTCCTCAGGCCTCTGGCACTTTCCATCCTGATGTGGACGCGAGAGAGGTAGTAGTCGCCGAGCGTAGGGTCGGTGTAGTGATGTGTGTGGTAGTGAGGTCTCACGCGGTTGCCCAACTCTTGAAGAACACCTTGTAGCACCAAAGATAGGTGGCCGGGTTCTCTGTCCGAAGTGCGAACACAGCAAAGCTGCCTCAGCCCTGGAGTTCCATCACTCTGATCGTCGTTATCTTCATCGTTGTTGTTGTCCTCATCCTCGTCTCTTCTAATATCTTTGAAGTTACTCGGGCTTCCTTCAGCGTCAACCGGTGCTGGGGAGGGGGCTGGAGCAGGGACAACTAAGGGTGGTGGCGATGCCACAACAACTGGTGATGCTGGTGGGGTGAATTGATTTCCTTCTTCATCAATTGCCATGATGCGGCCAACTTCACCATCCACGAAATAGTAGACTTCCTCGGGTTCTTCCTCCGTAGCTTCCTCCTCTTTAACAGGGGCTGGGACTGGGGTAGGAGAAGTTGGCTCAGCTGGGGCAATGTGAATTTGGCGACCTCCGGTGCGCTTGTGAGCATTTTGGTAAATTCTGACCATCTGGCAGAGCGGGAGTAAAATTCAGGATATTTTTTTTTAAGAAGGAAAAATGATAGAAGGTTTTATGTAAACATAGGTTTTTACGTGGAAATATAACAGGAGTTTTTGATGCTGATATGACTTTTTAGAAGATAAATCCTTAATTTTGACCATTTCTATCTAGGCTAGCGTCCTACAGTCAACATAGCTCTGATACCACTTCTGTCACACCCGATTCTAGAAAGAACCAGATGCATCTCATATGTGCGCCAGGATCTCGTTCACACACATATGGTAGACAGAAAGTATAATATATCAAAGACAATGCTCAAAAGTAACTGAATAAAGTATAACAATATTACACTCCGTATAAAAGAGACACAAATGTCTTTAAACGATAAACCGTTATATCCTATACGAAGTCTGCAACAACTCCGTCTTCCATAGGCGATGACTGGTGAACGCAGGACCTAGAACTCCTCGTAGTCGTCAAAGATCTCCTCTTCAAAGTTCTCTTCTGAACAGCAGGGGCCAAGGGTGAGTACTCTTATGGTTGGTACTCAGCAAGTGGGGTGAAAATGCAAGGCCATCAAGGATAGGCTAAGGTTTGCAGCAGCGGTTGCTTTTAGTTGGTCAAATATTTATTATCAAGCACCTAATAACTAGGTTTAAGTTTATACCAACCCACTTTAGCAAAAGCATAACGGTACCATCAACAAAATCATAAACCACGAACCACAATTTAATTAATCTTCAAGTTTCATTATCATGTGAGGGTCCAAGCCACTCTTAACCGTGAGTACGGCTGTTATAACAGTTTTACACTCTGCAGAGGTTGTACACTTTACCCACAAATCGTGTTTCCCTGAGTCGCCCGGGTTTGCAAGGCCCTTAAACACTTCCGAGGTGAGTGGCGAGGGTACACTACAAAGCCTTTACAAAGACATGTCGAGAGCTAGGCAGCCCGCTAGAGTTTCAGTAGCGGCGTGGTCCATAAACCTCCCTAATGGTCAGCTCCTTAGCAAAGGCAGCTACCCCAAGAGGACCGGGCTATGACCCCTATCACCGACCCCCTCCTTGCCCTTTCGTAAGGCCACCAGCAAACTACACATCTAATTAATTGGCTAAGGTCAGAGCCATATGACTTTGTGGTTGCACTGTTCACTTGGGTGGTTCTCCATGTTCCCATTAAACAAAGTCGACCTTGAACTTTACGCGACAAAACCACAATAGGAAACGTGATCAATGTTGCCAAAAGAGTAATTCAATACCAATCCCAAAGTTTGCGACTAAGCGTAACTACCCAACAAAGTAGTAAACCCAGGTGTTTCAAGGTTTGGGGTAAAAGACTAGGTATGTCCTTATCATAGGTAACCCATCAAGTTTATGCAAGCAACAGTAAAGTAAAGTGAATTTTCATGCAGTTGTTGGGATCAAATAGAATATGCAGAGGGGGAAATCCACTTGCCTTCTTCAAGCAACTGCTGATTCTCTTCCTCGTAAGGTTGCTCTTGATTTGGCTCGAACGTCACGTTGTCTACGCGATCACACAAACAAGCATACACAAACAAATAAGAAACAATACAACAAACAGTACAAACAGAAAGTAAAAAGACACTAGAGTTGTAGTTCATGATGCAAAGATCGTGTGGGCTCAAGAATCGCTGAAATCGGAATTGAAACGATGAAGTTTTGGCTCAAACGGTGAGCTGGGGACCTAACTGCTAGAGTTTTAAGTCTCCCGAGGCTAGATGTGAAGAATTCAGGGGCTAAAGCATAATTAAACCTTATACAGTGGGTCGGGGTGCAAAACTATAAGTTCTGGACGGCAGGTACTAATTCTAGAAAAGTCAGGGGTCGGAGCAGAAAAAGAAAGGGCTCAACTCTAATTATTTTCTACTGATCTGGACTGCGGGTTAATTCCTGGAAAACTTAGGGATCTTCCTGCAAAAGTTTTGGGGTCGGCTAGGGTCGGGTGAATCTGGTCCGTTGGATCAGAATCGGCGGCAGATCAAACGAATCGGCGGTGTAAGGGTCGGGCGAATCGGCGATGTGAGGAGTGGGTTAGGTGAATCGGCTGAGTAAGGAAAAGGTCGGGTAAATTGGCCGGGTAAAGTGAAGATCACTTCTGGCCGTTAGATCTAGATCAAGCGGCAGAGGAAGGGTCGGCTCGACGGGACAAAAAGGGTCGGGCGAGGCGGAGTTTAACCGGGCATCAGCGGCGAGCGAGTGCGGCGGCGGACGGCCGGAGCTTCACCGATTCCGGTGTTCCGGGGCTCAAATCAAGCTGGGTTCATGACGTGGAGTGAGTGGGCGGTACGGGGAAGGTGATGGTGATCACGGGTTGGCTATGCGGCGGCTGTGAACTAGCGGCCACGGCTGCAGGCGGAAACAGGGGTCCGGCGAGAAATCTGGTTGGCGGCGGAGCAAAAGAGAGAGGGGAATCTGGTGCGGCTTGACACTCACCAACTCGTGGAGCTTTTGCGAGAGTTGATGGCGGCGGAGAAACTGTAGATCGGCGAAGTTACGAAAAATCGGCGACACAGGACGATGGCATTTCTCCGGTGTGCAACTTCCAGCGGCGTGCGACAATGTTGTGTAGAGGAAAAGATTTGAGTTTGCCTTGGGTTGCAAAGCGGGGCTTCGGCAGGATTTTATAGGGGCGGATCGGCCGAGAGTTAGGAAGGCGGTGCTGCGGAATCGATTAGGACTCGGGGTAAGAAGAAAGAAAGAAAACGGGCACGAACGACAGAACAGAATCGATCCGAACTCTGGTAAGGAAAGAAGAAAGAAGAAGAAGGCGCCGACAGGTGGGTCGTGGCTGTCTGTGGCAGAACCACCTGAATTAATCCGGCTCAAGTGTATTAACCATCACCATTAAGGCCTTCTCGGTTAACCTTACACTTCAAACGGAGTAATCCACTGGTCTGTCGGGTATAACCTCCCGATACAACCACGGTGCACGGATCGAGCGACGTACATACAAATTCTCATGCGACGATGAGCCCAGAGAATACCACATTCCAGCAAATATTACGACATTAACATAAGTAAATATTACAGGCCAAGTTCTGAGCTTAGAAACCAAATACTCCAATTAACATAAATAAGTTCTTTAGAGTTAAGTTGCAGCGGAAATAAACAATGGAAACTACTCGACGATACAGGATGTCTCGATGAAGCCCGTACGAGACATCACTCGGCCTTATCTCCGTTGGACGGGGGCGCATCCCATTCCACCGACCAACCAGGGGGAAGAGTGCAGGGCCAAGTCAAGCTAGCAATCATGTCTTCGAAGGGCTCACCTGAAATCGAGTCACAAGCAAGACTGAGTATACTAAGACTCAGCAAGACTTACCCGTGTAGTGGAAACTACTCCACCGACTCTAGACATGCCAGGCTTTTTGGCTCAGGGGTTTGTTTTGCCGAAAAGCATCTACAAGTGGGTCCTTACTTTCAACTTTTAGCTCAAGATTCTAGTTTCGTTAGCCAGTCTAGGTAAGCAGCTATCTAAAGCATACATGGTGAAGCATTAAATTTTTCATCCAACCAGTTCATTCATCATCATTGTTCCTCTTCTTACTCTGTGGGTAAAAATGGTTAAGCAGTCTCAATAGCCGTGAGAAACGGACGATTCGAATCGAATTTCTTAACCTTGCAAGGGAAACCCAAACACACGTCACGTGGTTACTCCCTAGAGTCACACGTGCGACTTTTCCCCTTTCTTTCCGGGTCGTGGATCGGGGCTACCCTCCGAGAGTACAAGAGTCCCACGCCACGGTTCGGCGCCGGGTCGTGACCACTCTCTGCACTCGCCATATGCACATGGGACCGAAGTTCAAAGGGTAGGATGCCGTCCCCTTGCCGGGCCAATCAGGTACTTAAGCTTACCGATTCCCATAATCTCGGCATGTGTTTAGTACGTTCAAAGACTTAACCATCACTACCACACCCTGCGGCCTTAGCATTTTTCACTAGACAGACGGGCCTCAATCGTAACCATCGTTACATAACCCGTCCGTGTCCTTATGATTGCAGCGTGTAGTAGCCATTCAACTCCTGTTTTCTCGCGAGTGACAGGAAATCACTCGACTTTTACCGGAGTCCTATTAGCACAGCATTCTATCGAACCTTACATCTAGTTTTCAAGCAAGGGTTCCTGACATCATGCAACTAAGTTTTCATCCAACTCCTATAAACTTAATGCACAAGCAAAGAGTGATGAGTTGCATAATTTCGGAAAGAATGGGTTATGCTCCGGGGCTTGCCTTCGCAGTTCGCTTGGGGATCTTCCGAACTTGTGCTCGGGTCTTCAAGAGCTTCAGTTAGATTTGCTTGAGCTTCACGCTGCTCACTCTCGGACGCGGGCACCAGCTCGTAAGTTCCGTCGGCGAGAGTCGTCGATTCTACATGAGTGCACAAGTTTAAGTCGTGGAAATGGCACTTGATTACGATTTGAGAGTAATTACTACAAGGGATAGTTTCTGGTCATGAAATTTTGGATTTAGGCACATCAAGGAAAGATGTGCTTACTGTAAAATTTTCAGCCAATTTTATGTAACAGATTAATTATGAAAAATACATTACATAGTTGCTGTTAGATCCTTGTTCTTTTTGTACAGAACAATTGGTGCACCAATTGAGCCTAAGATGTTTACAGAGCTCTCACTTAAGCATGCAGAAGCTACTGTAATTTTTGTAGGATTTATCATGCAGTATTCAGAGCATAGAAAATATGACATTCTACACCTAGGCTATTCAAAGATTCATTTTTACAGGACCCTACACAGAATTTTTGTCCATGGAACTTTTTACACAGCAATCTCTACCATAGTTTATCTCCCAGTAAAAATTTGAGAATTTTCCAAGCTAAGATACTATTTTCTTGATTTAATGTATGTTATTAGCACATAAATCAAATAAGTAGGTTACTGTGAGATAAAAAGTCTCCTAATTTTTCTCTGGCTTCTAGGTACCAATACATTAGCGTAGGAAAAGTTTCAATGGGTGACTCGCCACCTAACTGCCGGGATAAAACATTCTACTTACACATGAATTAAAACTAAGTTTAACAAACAGTAGAGCTAGAGATGGAATTTGGGCCTGATCTTTTTACACAGTCCTAAACATCAAGCAACTAATTCACGGCCCAAAACCTAGGGTCAGCATTGTTCTAGAACAGTGGGTACAAAATAAGTCCATTAAAGCTTCTATTTAATGTAGAGCAAAATATTTTGAGATACTGAGAAAACTTTTGTAACAAAAGTGGTAGAGTTTGTTCTGAGGATTCCAGAACAGTTGAGTTTGCATTTTTCTGAATTTTCTACGATTTTATACGAATTTTACAAGTTCACTGAATTTGAATCTAGGTTTGAAACTTTCTTTTACAACTAGGTCCTTGAATCTTACGCTCAGACCCTTCTAAAGATTTAAATTCTTGCAATTGGGTCCTCGGGCGGCTCGGGTACGGCGGCCGGCCGAAATTCCGGCGAGGGGGCTCGCCGGCGGCGAGGGGCGAGGGTCGGGGAAGGTTCAGGGGTGCGAGGGCTACCTTGTGGGGGTGTTGTTCAGGTGGGGGACGGCCGGGAAGGGCTCGCCGGCGTTGGAGCAGAGGCGGCGGCGGCGCGGCTCGCGTCAACGGCGGTGCTCCGGCGGGCTTGGGGCGGCGTGGTCCGGTCGGTGAGCTTCAGTGGCGCGTGGGGAAGCTACTCAGGGGCTCGGCTTGGACGGAGGGGGTCGGGGTCGTGCTGTCCACGGCGAGCAGGGGCGGCGGCGGCGGCGGCAGTGCGGGCGGCGGCGCTCCGGTGGTTCTGGGTGGCGTTGGGTGGGTCGGCGAGCTGCGGTGGGGTGATGTAGTGGTGGCTGGGGGCTCAGTTTGGGCAGTGGGCGGCGGCGGAGGGCTGTCCACGGGCGGGTGGTGCTCGGCGGCGGCGATGGCGACGGCGAGGCGTTCTGGGCTGCGGTGGCTCGCGCGCGTGGCCGGGGTGGTGCTTTCATAGGGACAGGAGGGGGTGTGGAGGTGCCTGGGCGACGCGCGGGGCGGGGCACGGCAACGGCGTGCACTGGGCGCGGCGGGCGGCGGCAGAACGCCGGCGCGACGTGCGGCAGCGCGGGCGCGGTGACTGGGCGGCTGCGATATGGCGTGAGCGCGGTGGGATAGTGCCGGGCGCGGAGTGGTGAAGCAGCAGCGGCAGCGGCTCGGGCGGAGGGCGGGCGCGGCGACTGGTGGGGCGCGGGGGCCGGGGCGGCACGGCGGAGCGCGGCTACTGGGCACGACGGGCGGCGGGGCTGGACGCGGGCACGCGCGGGCGCTGACTGGCCGCGCGGCGTGGGGGCGGGGCAAAGCCGGCCGTGGCGGGGTGGTGCGGCGGCCACTGGCCTGGCGCTTCGCGCCGGTCAGGCGACGCCGGCCACCTGGCGCGCGGCGGGCGGGCGAGCGCGCGCGGTGCGGCAGAGGAGGGGAGGGGAAACGAGGGACCTGGATGCAAGAATTTGGAAAACTTCAGGGGGCTGGGTGCAAACAGGGCGTTTTCTCCTCTTTCTGATTTGAATTTCAAAAACTTTTGAACACGAAAGTTGTTCAAAATAAAAAGTTCTACAACTTTGGTTTCAGGCAAAATCTCATTTGGCTTATGGTTTGAATGTTAAATTTAAAAGTTCAAAGTAACCAAATGTGCTCAAATTAAATTTGAATTCCAACTGAACTCGTTTTAATTCTTTCCACCCTTTCATTAGTTGGTTTAATCATAGAGTTAGGCTAATGACATTGATTTTGGAAATGTAATTACCAGGGTTGTCACAGCCTTCCCCCCTTAACAAGAATCTCGCCCCGAGATTCGGTAATTCTTAGTGTGGGCGTGGGTGCTCATACCAGTGGTTGAGACAAGAAACCCAGGGAAATGTTGGTTCAGGTAGCTCTCCGTTTCCCAGGTGGCTTCTTCTTCCGTGTGGTGATTCCATTGTATTTTATACATTCTAATTACTTTCCTCCTGGTCTCTCTTTCTTTTTGATCCAGAATCTTAACTGGGTGTTCGACATACGAGAGGTCGGGTTCCAACGATATTTCTTGTTGTTCCACAATCTCGGTAGGGACTCGAATACACTTCTTGAGTTGAGATACGTGGAAGACATCATGGGTGGCCGTGAGCTGAGGGGGCAGTCGTAATCTGTAGGCTACGGGTCCGCAACTCTCAATGATTTCGTAAGGACCAACATAACGGCGAAACTCGAAGGTAGACATGATCGCCAACTTCGAACTTTAGGGGCTTTCTCCTTTTGTCAGAATAGCTCTTTTGTCGGGCTTGTGCGGCTTTAAGATTTGCTTGTATTACTTTTACTTTCTCCTCTGCCTCGATTACCAGGTCTGGTCCAATTATTTTACGTTCTCCGGTTTGTGACCAGCTCAAAGGAGTTCGACACCTTCGTCCATACAGGGCCTCAAAGGGTGCCATTTTCAAACTCGTTTGATAGCTGTTGTTGTACGAGAACTCTGCTAGGGGTAGGCACTTGTCCCAATTCTTGTCATAATGAATGACACAGGCTCTCAGCATGTCTTCAAGAATTTGGTTTACTCTTTCCGTTTGTCCATCGGTCTGAGGGTGGTATGCTGAGCTGCGAATCAGCTTAGTGCCAAGAGACGTTTGCAGTTGTTCCCAAAAGCGTGCTACAAACTGGGGACCACGATCGGAAATAATTGTCTTAGGTATTCCATGCAGGCAAACAATACGATCGAGGTAAATCTCGGCATATTTCTTGGTAGAATAGGTGGTGTGTACCGGAAGAAAATGTGCCGTCTTCGTGAGTCTATCAACGATAACCCATATGGAATCATGTTTCTGGGAAGTGTTTGGTAGTCCCACGATGAAGTCCATACTTATGTCTTCCCATTTCCTTGATGGTATAGGTAACGGTTGAAGTGTACCGGCTACCTTTAAGTGGCTAGCTTTTACTCTCTGGCACGTGTCACATTCCGAGACATACGTAGCAATTTCCCTTTTCATTCTAGTCCACCAGAAGTTTTGCCTTAGGTCCTGATACATTTTGCTACTGCCGGGGTGGATAGAGAATTTGGAGAGGTGTGCCTCATCAAGAATTTGCTTGCGGAGTTCACGATTCTTCGGAACGACTATACGACTTTCGAACCATAGAACTCCCTTATGGTCCTGGCGGAAACACTTATACTTCTCCTCACCTAGAGAGAGTTTTTGTTTGATGATCTTGATTCCTTCATCATGTAGTTGTGCCATGACGATTTGGTCGTGAAGAGTGGGCTCAACTGAGATGTGATCTAGAGTGCCTTGGGAAACTATTTCCAAGTTAAGCTTCCTCATGTCTGCACATAATGTCTCATGGTAGAACTCCATGGATAAGCAATGGCCATGGGACTTGCGGCTTAGTGCATCAGCGACTACGTTAGCCTTGCCGGGGTGATAGTGCACTTCAAGGTCATAATCCTTGATTAGTTCTAGCCATCTCCGTTGTCTCATATTCAGATCGGCTTGTGTGAAGATATACTTGAGACTCTTATGATCCGTGTAGATATTGCACTGTGTACCCATGAGATAGTGCCTCCATATCTTCAGAGCGTGAATGACGGCTGCGAGCTCAAGGTCATGCGTGGGATAATTCTGTTCGTGGGGCCGAAGGGCTCGTGAGGCATATGCAATCACTCGATTCTCTTGCATAAGCACACATCCTAGACCAGTACCCGATGCGTCACAATACACATCGAATGACTTGGTATTATCGGGTTGAGCTAACACAGGTGCAGTGGTCAGATGCTCTCTGAGAGTGTGGAAAGCTTCTTCATATTTCTCATTCCATACAAACTTTACCTCCTTCTTTAACAGTTCAGTCATGGGCTTAGCAATTCGAGAGAAATCCGGGATGAAGCGACGGTAGTAACCGGCTAAGCCAAGAAAACTGCGAATCTGATGAACAGAGGTAGGGGGTTTCCAATCCATCACCTCTTGTACCTTGCTGGGGTCAACCGCTATGCCTTCGCTGGAGATCGTGTGACCTAAGAACTTTACAGTATCCAACCAAAACTCACACTTAGAAAACTTAGCATAGAGCTGATGGTCTCTGAGTCGCTGAAGGACAATGCGAAGGTGCTTGGCATGCTCTTCCTCATCCTTGGAATAGATAAGAATGTCGTCGATGAACACTACGACGAATTTGTCCAGTTCGGGCATGAATACCGAATTCATGAGATACATGAAGTAGGTAGGGGCATTGGTGAGTCCAAAGGACATGACCAAGAATTCATATAGTCCATATCGTGTGGAGAAGGCAGTCTTAGGAATATCGCACGGGCGAATCTTGATCTGATGATATCCCGAACGAAGATCAATCTTTGAGAAGACTCTGGCTCCAGCTAATTGATCGAAGAGTACATCGATGCGAGGAAGTGGGTATTTATTTTTAACTGTTACCGCATTGAGAGGTCGGTAGTCCACACATAATCTCAAACTGTCATCCTTCTTCTTTACGAATAGGGCTGGACATCCCCAAGGTGACGCGCTAGGGCGAATAAAACCTTTGTCCAGTAGTTCTTGGAGTTGAATTTTCAGCTCTGCCAATTCTTTAGGGGGCATCCTATATGGTCTCTTGGATATAGGTGCAGTGCCTGGCTGTAGTTCAATAACGAACTCAATATCCCTATCCGGGGGCATTCCTGGTAAGTCATCCGGGAAAACATCGGCATACTCGTTTACCACAGGAATATTATCTGGCTTAAGTCCTTCCATCTTATAAGCACAGGAATTCGTACAATCTAGGAACGGTAGGTAAAGGGTAGTGGCTCCGTGACTAGGTGAATTTATCTCAACGGCTCGGGAAGAAAGGTCCAGTGTGACTCCATGCATAGCCATCCAGTTCATTCCCAAAATAATGTCCATGCCGTCAAGGGGTAAAAGGACAAGGTCCGTGTCGATGGTTTTACTACCCAATTTGACTGGTACTTGTCTGATCATTTGGTTTGAAGCAATTTTACCTCCCGGTGTTGATATCATATATGACCCTTTGGTGTGACAAACATCCAAGCCTACTTTTGCACCGAATTTTGCACTTATGAAACTATGCGATGCACCAGAATCAAATAATATAACTGCAGGCTTGTTATGGATAGAGAATGTACCCGACATCACTGGGGCTCCTTCAGGAAGCTCTGCAAGCGTGGTGAAGTTAATCCGTCCTTGCTTGACTTGCAGGGTCTGTCTCTTGCCCCTGTTCTTGGTGTTCGGGTTGGATCCTTGACCGTGGTTGGGCTGTCCAGGCTGAGGGCATTCTCGTGCGAAGTGGCTGGAACTCCCGCATTTGAAACAGCGATTCGCGGGGCTAGGTCGAAGAGACTGTTGAAGAATGGGCCTCGGACCATTCTGTGAAGGCATCGGGGGTCGTACCATGCCTGGCTGCTGTGGGGGTCTGGCAATCCATCTTCCTGGCTGCGGGGCCCTTGGTGGAGCTGTGGGTGCGGTATTTTGCACGATGCGATACCTTGGTGGTTGGACACTTGATGGTCCCGCGGGTGCCTTTCCCTTCTTCTCTGCCCGGTGCGCCATGATACAGTCTTCCTGGGTAATGGCCATATTGACCAACTCGTTGTAGGTGTCAGCCCTGGCTAGGTTCAGAAGTTCCTTGAGCTTGGTACTCAGACCTCGGCGGAAACGATCACGCTTCTTGGCATCCGTATCAGCGTGATAGCCCGCATACTGACATAAGTTGTTGAACGCTTGGGCGTACTGCAGCACGGTGCGGGTGCCCTGGGTGAGTGCCAGGAACTCGTTCAACTTCCTCTCCATGAGACCCTCGGGGATATGATGTGCCCGGAACGCGGTCTTGAATTCATCCCAGTCGACCACATGGTCAGCCGGGAGCATCGCAAAATAGTGGTCCCACCACAGTCGAGCGGTACCGCGAAGCTGTTGCACGGCAAAACGAGCTTTGTTGGCTTCTGAGCATGGGGCCACAAGTAGTGTGAACTTGGATTCTATGGTGCGAATCCATGCATCTGCGTCCAGGGGTTCCTCGGTCTTATGGAACAAGGGCGGCTGGGTCCCTAGGAAATCCGTGTATCCTGCAGCTTGGGGTTGGTGAGCATTGTGCCCACCCCTCGGCTGGTGTTGTCCTTGCACAATCTGACGCAGTAGCTCGGTTTGAGCGGCCATCACTTCCACCAAACTGGGCGGGGGCGGTGGCGATTGTCGCGAGCGGCTGCCACCGGCGCCAAAACCCTCGGGGTTGCCACGGGTTGATCCAACCATCTGAAACGTAAAAGGTTACCATTAGCAACGCGATCCATATTACTTCCTTGATTCATAAATAATTGGTGTAGTCGTAGACTTCTGAAGTCACAGCTAGACGTATGGACAGAATCTCTGTTTGCTACGAGAAAAATCATAGCCTGCTGTGGGTCCATCCAAAACATTTCAAACTTTTGCAGTAGTCAGAGAATTTAGGAATGCACCACTTTGGTATTTAACTTCGGTGCTAGAGCTATGGCTAAGGTGGTCGAAAAGCTCGTCCTTTGCCTTGCTGTCTTAGCTGTTTTTCAGCAGATTGATCGGTACGGTTTCGCCTACATCTTAAGCTAGCGAGGTCCAATGATGCTGAATTTTTGTGAGAATCTAGATCACAAAATTTAGCACAAGTCTGGTATTCAACACTCAGCCAAGAAATGCAAGGAGACATGGATAAAAATTCCGACAAGTCTCAGCGATTGTGGATTCCGTCGTTTACCCAATTACAACGAAATCATCCAAGTTTATCGCCGTTCCTTACATGCTGAGGGTATCCACATGGTTCAGGTGTACCCAACACAAAAGAGTTACTCAACTCCTAGTTAGCCTATTACAACACTTGCCAAAAGTTAGGCTACCCTATCGAGGAGTATGTGCAAAAGTCCTCCTAGGTCGTCCTCTAGAAATCATCCAAGTCGTTGACGGACGACTCGCTGTGAGTAGGAGAGTGGGCTCCCATCTGAGGTGCCTGTGGTACCTCACCCTCGAAATCCATACCTGAGATACCATCAATCTCCTGTGGCTCCTCCTCATCCTCCTCCATGTCGTCCTCATGGGGATGGTCATTCTGATCATGATGCCACTGAATGTGCTCATTAGCATCTTCCAACTCAAGGTTCAGATCATGGAGCTGCTCCTCCAACTGTGCTATCGTGGCATCTCTCTCCCCCATGATAGTGTCCTGCTCCTGGATTTGGCCCTCAAGTTGGCCAATCTGAGCATCTCTGTCTTCAAGATCCTGACTGAGCTCCTTTATCTGCTCATCCCTGGTATCTGCCATCATATGGTAGGCCTGAGCAAGATCAGTGAGCTGCTCGAGTGCCTGAATCTGGAGTGTCTGAAGCCGGTAGAGTGCACTCATGCACCGCACGGAGGTATGAATAGTTTCCTGGGCATGAAAGTCTACCAAATACTGTGCGTGCTGCACCCTGTTGAGCCAAAAGGGGTCGTTGTCCTGGGCAGCAGGAAACAATCCAATGGGAGTGAGTGTGACAACCTCGGGACGCTGCGCACAAAACGTGGTGAGCGCCCTCATGGCTGCAAGCTCCCAAGTATCGGCCAAACGGCGACCAACAGCCTCAAGCTCCAAGGCGGGCCACTCCGGGTGTAGCGGGTGCGGGAAGATAGTCACGTTGACACGGCACTGGGTAACTCCATTTTCTGCAAACTCCAGTCCGGCGTAACGTGGGGGAATTAGATAGCCCGCGGTACGCAGAACATCCCACAAAATAGAGGGAAAGCCCTCCCAGTGGAGACACTGCGAGTGTACGCGTCCATCCTCATCCACCATCATATCAACAGGCTCGGCCATCTGAACAAAAGATCAAATGGAGTGAGATAGCGAAAAACTGTGAACAGCACAAGGACAGATTCTGTATAGTGTGCAAAAATAATCATAACTCCCACAGTTCTCATCCAAAAATTCTCAAATTTCACCAGGCCACTCCTAAGGTAATTGTGAACAACTTTGCTAGTTAACTCCAGAGCTAGATAGGTCTCTAAGATGGCTTTTCTTTTCGGTTTTTACCTCTCTGTCTACCCATAATTTTCAGTGAACAGAGGGCTAGAGTTTCATGCATCAGGGAAAATCTACCCAGCCAAAGTTTACCAAATTTTAACAGCAGCTACCTGGGTAAATTTGGAACAAGTTTCGTGTTGTGCTCTTTTGCAGAAAACCGCAGGAAGGGGGCCTAAAAATTTAAGGGGCAGAAGTGCTTATTCTGGACAGAATTCTGACATTTCAAGGTTTCTGTTATTTCTCACTCTCCATAAGTTCAGAATTTTTCGTTTTTGAACAGAAGATAGAACACAAAATTTGGAACAATTTCTTCAACATGAACCTTATCTGAAATGGTCATTTTCTTTGGCCAATAAATCGCTCTTTTTGGTCATGGCAGAATTCGGACAGTTTTGCTAGATGGTCCTTATGCAAACCACGCTTAGATACGCAAGAACCTTTCCACTCTCACACAACGCATTTTTGATTTCAGATACACATGTTTATGATGTATGCACGTCCTATTCATCCTCACAAAATAAAACAATTGCCAAATAGCTTTGGTCTTACGAAGATAGTTTCGGTGGCTTACACAATACGGCTCTCGTATAATAGCTAGTCGAGTCTTTCTACTCGTCCCTTAACTTATCGTAATCGCGGTTAGTGTACCTGCAGAAGATTGACAAAGCATATATATATTTCATGAACCTTTCATGCCAGCACTCATGAAAGCGTCCGTATTCATTACCGTTTACTTATAGAAACGATATCTGTACAATTTCCGCCGTACAGACGACGTTAACATACGCTATCGAGATAGCGTATTCACGGGGGTACCGTCATGAGACGGGGGTATGAACAGCGATCGCCATACCCTGCGCCAAACCTTCTACTCCCAATATGTTCAACTAATAGTTGGCATATTGGCAGCACCTCAAGTAAGCCACTGCTTGAGGGCAGCGTTCGGTTCGCATCACCGACAGGAAGGCCAAGCTCCCTCAGTTGGCTGAGGATCCTTACCTTCTTACCTTAGCGACGAGTGCGTCGTTACAGAATTTAAGGTCGGTTGTGCGTGAAAGTAAGTTTTGACAGAAGGTAATGTGCTGGAAGTCAGTTGATACTATATATAGAAGTTAGATAGCCACCTAGTAAACTTTCCCATAATCCCTTAGGGCTTTACGAACTAGGCACCATCCTTAACGTACCAACGCATTTCGCAACACAACCTTCTAGTCAAGTTTTAGTAAAATGAGTTTTTAAGGCTTGTAGCAATCTCTGGCGTATGTATTTCGGCTCTGGTGTCCGCTGTTGCCAGCTGTGGCACCAGCTACGGCTCTGATACCAGCTGTGGCAGAACCACCTGAATTAATCCGGCTCAAGTGTATTAACCATCACCATTAAGGCGTTCTCGGTTAACCTTACACTTCAAACGGAGTAATCCACTGGTCTGTCGGGTATAACCTCCCGATACAACCACGGTGCACGGATCGAGCGACGTACATACAAATGCTCATGCGACGATGAGCCCAGAGAATACCACATTCCAGCAAATATTACGACATTAACATAAGTAAATATTACAGGCCAAGTTCTGAGCTTAGAAACCAAATACTCCAATTAACATAAATAAGTTCTTCAGAGTTAAGTTGCAACGGAAATAAACAATGGAAACTACTCGACGATACAGGATGTCTCGATGAAGCCCGTACGAGACATCACTCGGCCTTATCTCCGTTGGACGGGGGCGCATCCCATTCCACCGACCAACCAGGGGGAAGAGTGCAGGGCCAAGTCAAGCTAGCAATCATGTCTTCGAAGGGCTCACCTGAAATCGAGTCACAAGCAAGACTGAGTATACTAATACTCAGCAAGACTTACCCGTGTAGTGGAAACTACTCCACCGACTCTAGACATGCCAGGCTTTTTGGCTCAGGAGTTTGTTTTGCCGAAAAGCATCTACAAGTGGGTCCTTACTTTCAACTTTTAGCTCAAGATTCTAGTTTCGTTAGCCAGTCTAGGTAAGCAGCTATCTAAAGCATACATGGTGAAGCATTAAATTTTTCATCCAACCAGTTCATTCATCATCATTGTTCCTCTTCTTACTCTGTGGGTAAAAATGGTTAAGCAGTCTCAATAGCCGTGAGAAACGGACGATTCGAATCGAATTTCTTAACCTTGCAAGGGAAACCCAAACACACGTCACGTGGTTACTCCCTAGAGTCACACGTGCGACTTTTCCCCTTTCTTTCCGGGTCGTGGATCGGGGCTACCCTCCGAGAGTACAAGAGTCCCACGCCACGGTTCGGCGCCGGGTCGTGACCACTCTCTGCACTCGCCATATGCACATGGGACCGAAGTTCAAAGGGTAGGATGCCGTCCCCTTGCCGGGCCAATCAGGTACTTAAGCTTACCGATTCCCATAATCTCGGCATGTGTTTAGTACGTTCAAAGACTTAACCATCACTACCACACCCTGCGGCCTTAGCATTTTTCACTAGACAGACGGGCCTCAATCGTAACCATCGTTACATAACCCGTCCGTGTCCTTATGATTGCAGCGTGTAGTAGCCATTCAACTCCTATTTTCTCGCGAGTGACAGGAAATCACTCGACTTTTACCGGAGTCCTATTAGCACAGCATTCTATCGAACCTTACATCTAGTTTTCAAGCAAGGGTTCCTGACATCATGCAACTAAGTTTTCATCCAACTCCTATAAACTTAATGCACAAGCAAAGAGTGATGAGTTGCATAATTTCGGAAAGAATGGGTTATGCTCCGGGGCTTGCCTTCGCAGTTCGCTTGGGGATCTTCCGAACTTGTGCTCGGGTCTTCAAGAGCTTCAGTTAGATTTGCTTGAGCTTCACGCTGCTCACTCTCGGACGCGGGCACCAGCTCGTAAGTTCCGTCGGCGAGAGTCGTCGATTCTACATGAGTGCAAAAGTTTAAGTCGTGGAAATGGCACTTGATTACGATTTGAGAGTAATTACTACAAGGGATAGTTTCTGGTCATGAAATTTTGGATTTAGGCACATCAAGGAAAGATGTGCTTACTGTAAAATTTTCAGCCAATTTTATGTAACAGATTAATTATGAAAAATACATTACATAGTTGCTGTTAGATCCTTGTTCTTTTTGTACAGAACAATTGGTGCACCAATTGAGCCTAAGATGTTTACAGAGCTCTCACTTAAGCATGCAGAAGCTACTGTAATTTTTGTAGGATTTATCATGCAGTATTCAGAGCATAGAAAATATGACATTCTACACCTAGGCTATTCAAAGATTCATTTTTACAGGACCCTACACAGAATTTTTGTCCATGGAACTTTTTACACAGCAATCTCTACCATAGTTTATCTCCCAGTAAAAATTTGAGAATTTTCCAAGCTAAGATACTATTTTCTTGATTTAATGTATGTTATTAGCACATAAATCAAATAAGTAGGTTACTGTGAGATAAAAAGTCTCCTAATTTTTCTCTGGCTTCTAGGTACCAATACATTAGCGTAGGAAAAGTTTCAATGGGTGACTCGCCACCTAACTGCCGGGATAAAACATTCTACTTACACATGAATTAAAACTAAGTTTAACAAACAGTAGAGCTAGAGATGGAATTTGGGCCTGATCTTTTTACACAGTCCTAAACATCAAGCAACTAATTCACGGCCCAAAACCTAGGGTCAGCATTGTTCTAGAACAGTGGGTACAAAATAAGTCCATTAAAGCTTCTATTTAATGTAGAGCAAAATATTTTGAGATACTGAGAAAACTTTTGTAACAAAAGTGGTAGAGTTTGTTCTGAGGATTCCAGAACAGTTGAGTTTGCATTTTTCTGAATTTTCTACGATTTTATACGAATTTTACAAGTTCACTAAATTTGAATCTAGGTTTGAAACTTTCTTTTACAACTAGGTCCTTGAATCTTACGCTCAGACCCTTCTAAAGATTTAAATTCTTGCAATTGGGTCCTCGGGCGGCTCGGGTACGGCGGCCGGCCGAAATTCCGGCGAGGGGGCTCGCCGGCGGCGAGGGGCGAGGGTCGGGGAAGGTTCAGGGGTGCGAGGGCTACCTTGTGGGGGTGTTGTTCAGGTGGGGGACGGCCGGGAAGGGCTCGCCGGCGTTGGAGCAGAGGCGGCGGCGGCGCGGCTCGCGTCGACGGCGGTGCTCCGGCGGGCTTGGGGCGGCGTGGTCCGGTCGGTGAGCTTCAGTGGCGCGTGGGGAAGCTACTCAGGGGCTCGGCTTGGACGGAGGGGGTCGGGGTCGTGCTGTCCACGGCGAGCAGGGGCGGCGGCGGCGGCGGCAGTGCGGGCGGCGGCGCTCCGGTGGTTCTGGGTGGCGTTGGGTGGGTCGGCGAGCTGCGGTGGGGTGATGTAGTGGTGGCTGGGGGCTCAGTTTGGGCAGTGGGCGGCGGCGGAGGGCTGTCCACGGGCGGGTGGTGCTCGGCGGCGGCGATGGCGACGGCGAGGCGTTCTGGGCTGCGGTGGCTCGCGCGCGTGGCCGGGGTGGTGCTTTCATAGGGACAGGAGGGGGTGTGGAGGTGCCTGGGCGACGCGCGGGGCGGGGCACGGCAACGGCGTGCACTGGGCGCGGCGGGCGGCGGCAGAACGCCGGCGCGACGTGCGGCAGCGCGGGCGCGGTGACTGGGCGGCTGCGATATGGCGTGAGCGCGGTGGGATAGTGCCGGGCGCGGAGTGGTGAAGCAGCAGCGGCAGCGGCTCGGGCGGAGGGCGGGCGCGGCGACTGGTGGGGCGCGGGGGCCGGGGCGGCACGGCGGAGCGCGGCTACTGGGCGCGACGGGCGGCGGGGCTGGACGCGGGCACGCGCGGGCGCTGACTGGCCGCGCGGCGTGGGGGCGGGGCAAAGCCGGCCGTGGCGGGGTGGTGCGGCGGCCACTGGCCTGGCGCTTCGCGCCGGTCAGGCGACGCCGGCCACCTGGCGCGCGGCGGGCGGGCGAGCGCGCGCGGTGCGGCAGAGGAGGGGAGGGGAAACGAGGGACCTGGATGCAAGAATTTGGAAAACTTCAGGGGGCTGGGTGCAAACAGGGCGTTTTCTCCTCTTTCTGATTTGAATTTCAAAAACTTTTGAACACGAAAGTTGTTCAAAATAAAAAGTTCTACAACTTTGGTTTCAGGCAAAATCTCATTTGGCTTATGGTTTGAAAGTTAAATTTAAAAGTTCAAAGTAACCAAATGTGCTCAAATTAAATTTGAATTCCAACTGAACTCGTTTTAATTCTTTCCACCCTTTCATTAGTTGGTTTAATCATAGAGTTAGGCTAATGACATTGATTTTGGAAATGTAATTACCAGGGTTGTCACACTGTCGGTGGAAGCAAGGGTCGGGTGAGGAAATCGGCCACCGGGTTGGCCGTGGAAAAAGAAAAGAAGAAGAGGAAAAGGAATTGGGCTGGGCTGAAAGAAAGAATAGGAGAAGAAAAGAAATAAAGATGCATGCACAATTTTAATTTATGATTTTTATGAAAATATTTTTAGAAGTTTTAGCTCCTATATTTTTGGGTGTTACAAAAAGTTGCACGTGTGACTCTTGGAGTAACCACGTGACGTGTATTTAGGTTTACGTTGCAAGGTTAAGAAATTCAATTCGAATCGTCTGTTTTCTCGCGGTGATCGAGACTGCTTAATACTTCTGCCACATAGAGTAATAAGAGGAACTATGGATATGATGAAACTTGTTGGATGATTAATTGTTTTCCACCATGTTTGATTAGAATCAGATGCTCATCTAGACTGGTTAAATGAACAAGAATATGGAAAGCTAAAATATGAAATTAAGGACCTACTCTTTGTTGCTTTTCAGCAAAAACAAAACCCTAGAACCTTAGAGCCTTACATGATTTGTAGTCGGTATTTCCATACAACTAGTCGGGTAAGCCTTGCTGAGTATTAGTATACTCAGCCTTGCTTGTGGAAATGTTTTTAGGTATGTCTGTTGAAGATATGGTAGCCGGTTTGGCTTGGCCGAATGCTTTGCCGACTAGTTGGACAGTGGAGTGGGATCCTTCCCTGACTAGTAATGACCCTGTCGATGCTAGTTGATCATGTTTTTCTTTCCACTGCAGTTTAAAACTCTGAATGAAGTTTTTATGTTGAACTTTAAAAGTACTCAAGTGGTACTTTCGTCTTGTAATAATTATTTCCGACTGGTTAAGATAAAATATGTGGAATGTTGTATTCTCTGGACTTGCCTTCATGCGAGTTATGTGTATGCTTGGTTTCGATCGAAATATTGAGTGGTTGCATCGGGATCTACCCGATAGACTGTCGGATTAATCCGTTTGAAGTGCATGGTGGCCAGTTCATTTACAAGGATGACGGTTAGTGCACTTGAGCCGGGTTAATTCGGGCGGTTCTGCCACACCACCCTTATCAAGCGGCCACCAGGGCCTGAGGGCGCCTCCAACTCGGTCGGGTGGGCCCGGGCATCGGAAGGGCACAAAGTCCTCCAAGCTACCTAGCTCAGCCCACCTTTCTGCGCTTTTAACTTGGTCGGGCGGGCTCGGGAATCGGATGGGCACAGAGTCCTCCAAGCTACCCGACCCCAGCCCACTTTTCTATGCCATCAACCCCGACAACATGTCGGGCCTAGAACCGTTCGAGGGGGGCAGAACCCTCGACTCCACGATGACTCTTTCGCCCTCGCAAGGGCACCTGGCGACCCGCTGACGACTACTTCGACTACACAGCTAGTCAGGAGCGGGACTCACACCATCAGTGACTAGTTGGAATTGATTCCGTCTAGTCGAGTTTCATCAACAAACCGGCGTGGCTCCATCAACGAACGATACCGCTTCGTCGGCAATTACCCACGAATCAAGATCGACAACTATCCACGCTCGTCTAGTTTCTTCGCTCAGGGGCTGAGCGCAACAAGGCGGCTGCCCACGTGAAGATTGAGACCCAATTCAAGGAGGTTTTATAGAGTTCTTTAGGGAACTTATTTAACCATTATCTCGAATTTTATCTTGACACAAGGGATTTTTTTCCCAAAGAATTCGTTCAACCACTCGGTCAGGGAATCAGGGAATTTACCCAAAACAGGGCTTGTTCGTTCATCCATATTTCAGCGCCGGATGAACTGTCTTAGCCCGCCTAAGTAATTCTTTCGGGCTAACCGAGATATGTTCGCATGGCAACACACGACTTGTTTTGGCCCGCCCAAGGAATTCCTTCGGGCTAACCGAGATATCTTCGCATGGCAACACACGACTTGTTTTGGCCCACCCAAGGAATTCCTTCGGGCTAGCCGAGTCATCTTCGCACAATGACCACTGTCGTAACAACGCAAGTGAAGGATTGCGTCGTCACTTCTTTTGGGCTAACCGAGACATCTTCTCATGGCAACATACGACTTGTCTTTGCTCGCCCAAGGAACTGATCAAGATCAAGTGAAGGACCTCATCATCACTTCCTTTGGGCCAACTGAGATATCGTCGCATGGCAACACTCGACTTGTCTTGGCCCGCCCAAAGAACTGATCATGATCAAGTGAAATACCTCATCGTCACATCCTTTGGGCCAACCGAGTCATCGTCGCATGGCAGCACTCGACTTGTCTTGGCCCGCCCCAGGAACTGATCACCCCACGTGAAGGACCTCGTCATCAATTCCTTCGGGCCAACCGTGACGTTTTCGCAAGTCAACATGTGAATTCTCATTGTCCGTCCAAGGAATCGAATGATGCAACCAGCAAGATTTATTTCTCCCTTGCTAATTGACTTCCAGTAACCTTCACATACTTCCCGTACTACTCCGTCTACTGGTCCACGACTGGTACTACGTCGAGTTTACTGCATGGGCCTCGGTCCCATACTTCCAGTACAACTCCGTTTACTAGTATCCGTGCAAGTTTACTAAAAGGGCCTCACTCCCATAGTTCCAGTAACGCTCAGACTATTAGTTTCCGACTAGTATCGTATGTTAAGGAAGGGGCCTCGCTCCCATACTTCCAGTACAACTCCGTTTTACTAGTTTACGACTGGTATTACGTGCAAGTTTGCTGAAGGGGCCTCGCTCCCATACTTCCAGTATAACTCCATTCTACTGGTTTACAACCGGTATTATGTGCAAGTTTGCTGAAGGGGCCTCGCTCCCATACTCCTAGTAACAGACTACTAGTTTCCGACTAGTATGCTATGTTACTGAAGGGGCCTCGCTCCCATACTTCCAGTACAACTCAGTTTACTGGTTCACGACTAGTATCCGTGCAAGTTTACTGAAGGGGCCTCACTCCCATACTTCCATTAATGCTTTGGTTACTAGTTTCCGACTAGTATTCTATGTTACTGAAGGGGCTTTGTTCCCATACTTCCAGTACTACTCCATTTACTGGTTCACGACTTGTATCCGTGCAAGTTTACTGAAGGGGCCTCGCTCCCATACTTCCAGTAACGCTCTGATTGCTAGTTTCGGACTAGTATTCTATGTTACTGAAGGGGCTTTGTTCCCATACTTCTAGTAACGCTCTGATTACTAGTTTTCTACTAGTATCCTATGTTACTAAAGGGTCCTCGCTACCATACTTCCAGTACTACTCCGTTTACTAGTTCTCGACTAGTTATACATGGAGTTCACTGCAAGGGCATTGCTCCCAACACGGTTTCATGTATATCAGTTACAACATACTTTTATGTTTACCTTGCAAGGGATCTGATCTGGACCGTGCTGCTGGGCGAGTCGGATTCAACTCCGACTAGTTGGCTTCATCAACAATTGCCAATGACTACTTTGACTTCACGTGAATGCTCGACTACACATCGCAGACTACAACGACTACCCGTCGGATTCAACTTCCACTAGTTGGGTTCATCAACAACCGTCGGCGATTACTTGGCTTCCTGAAGAATGCACAGCGACACGCTGGCGACTACTTCGACTACGCGTTTCGCCTACGAGACTAGTCGGAGATGACTATGCTTGGCGACACGTTGGCGACTACTTCGACTACTCGACTCGCCTACAAAACTAGTCGGATTCGACTCCGACTAGTTGGCTACATCGACAGTTCAAGATTCAGCAGCAACTTGGCCAATGCCTAGGATCGGGAGCTGGCGCCACCGACTACTAGGCATATACTATGCGACTCATCTAGCTCTCAGGCTCAGGAGCTGGATACGACACAGCTCTCAGCGAACAAAAGTTTGATTTGAGCGGTAATTTAGGGTGCTTTTTGGTGAAGTTATTTGCTTAACCATTTTTTCAGGGAATTCATCCCGAAAAAAGCGGTTTTTCAGATTTCTGAACCAATTTGCCCATGTTAACCATCAAATCTTTACCGTCATATGATGCATGCCACGATTCTTTGGATCCTTTATTCAAAACCTGGAGGATTTGGATTCATGGCTTGGGGGCTGTAGGGACACATGTCAGCAGCGACTTATTTTTTGAATCTCTTGGAAGATAAGAGCAGAAGACTCAAGACTAAATTGACCGTCAGCCTGATTCTACGAATCAACCTAAGGCTCGGGGGCTACTCCATATAGAGTGAGAGTTCAATCGCACCCTATATAAAGAAAGACTTGACAACTACTTGGGGCATGAGCACCTCACAGCCTCGATGCAGTCAAGGAAGTACTTAGAAGACACCTGCAAGATGAAGTTCGGGAGAACTCGAAGATGGCTTCAGAAACTTGGAAACCTGCAGTACTCAACTACGAAGAGCTCGGGGGCTTGTCAGACCCGGGCCTACGGGACTGCGCACATGGCCTACATCTTACAGGATAAGGGGTGGGACATGGCCCACGCCCTACACTGGTTGTAACTACTCTTAGCATACTACAACTACTCATACAGTAGTAAAACTAGTCGGAGATAGTAGGAAACTACCCGAAAACCACTCGGGTAGGACTCTAGGGTTCGTATCTGACTAGGACTTCCATGTAACCCTGTCCCACCAGGCTATATAAGGGCGGACAGGGTGTGACACCCAGGGTGTCTAAAATACTAAACAAAGATCCATAACATAAAATCAGGCATAAAAGAGAAATAAAAGAATACAACAACCTATCAAAATCTACCTTTCAAGCAAATGCATGTGTGTATATATATATATGCATATACATGTGAGCCCTTGCAAACAAACCCTTGTAACTTTCAAAGTTGATCACTAATGACCCTAAAAATTTAATGGCACCTCTTTCATAACAAGAGCAACAAAAGTCTAGTTGAACGCAAGGGCTAAAAGTGCAAAAATTCACATGAAATGACATGTCATTTAAATACTAGTTTTCGGAAATTCAAAATAACTTTTTATACATTGCTCATTTGAACATAGCCATGAAAGGGAAAAGGTATATCTTGAAAAGTTGAATGAAAATGGTATTCAAATGTTTTCGATTGGACCTCGGGAGGAATGAGTTTTAACTCCCTTTGCACCCAGACCCCTGCTCTTTTTACTATTTGTGCTTAATTCCCATCACCTTCTCCCTCCTCTCTCCTCCCTCTACCCTGTCCCATCGCCGGTAGGCCAGCTGGCCGGCGCACCCCGGTCCAACCGAGGCCACCCGGCCAAGTAGACCCGCCAGCACCCTGGAGATCTCCTGCTAGCCCACAAAATCCCGCTCTCCCCCATAGGAAGCCTCCACGCGGTGGCTTTTTCCTATCACGGACGCTGCTGGCGCCCCGCGAGCCTCGCCGCTGACAATGAGGCATCCGCGCCCCCAGTTTTTCCCCTGGTCGCGCCTTCCCCAGCATCTCGTGCCCAGGCCACCATCCTCCCTCTCGCGCCTATAAAAGCCCCACCCGAGGCCCCTGAGCTCGCCGCCCCAACCCCAACTCCGGCAAGCCACCACCCGCACGTGGACATGTCGCTCTGCCCCCACATTGTCTGAACCAACCATTCCATCACCTTCTCTGCCTCACACCGAAGCTGCACGACTGGTTCCCGCGGCCTCTTCCTCACCGGAGTGCCGCCACCACCACCCGCAACCGCCATTGGCTCTGCGCCACGCCAGCGAGCCGCCTCGGTCCACCACTTCCCCACCCTAGGCCACAAACAGGTACGGTTAGGTCCCCTCTTGTCTCTCCCACCCTCGCTCCTCGCCACCGGTGACCCTAGTCGCCGGAACTTGGACGGTCGTCGCCGTTCCCCTGCACAAAGGACCCAGTTGCTGCGATTTCAATATTTCCAGGGAGATTTCCGTAGAATCTCAGGGACCCATTCGTAAACAAGAAACTAGAACTTGAAAACCAATCTATGAAATTTAAAAATGCAAAACAATTCACAAAAAAGTCCTAAAACTACAAACTAAAATGTTCTGGACTCCTTAAGTTAAGATCTACAACTTTGTTAAAAGATCTTGGACTGTTTTCCAAATAATTTTAGCTGTAGATTTAAATCAAGTTTAAATGTATTTTGATTGTTCCAAGAGTTTCAGAAAGAACTGCTCATGAGATGGGGATGCTAGCTTCTGTACTAAGAATATAGTCTTTCATAAAAATTTCATGCAGTAAATCCGATCACAACTAGATGTTTGAACACTTTAATTATATGCCAGATCCAGTTAAACTAGAATTTTAGCCTCTGATCCTTGCATAGGAAAAATCTACAAATTTTATAGTAGCATACTCATGCAAGTAAGCTTGTTCAGTAAAATGTTGAGCACCAGTTCTTGCATGGTTTGTTCTGCACAAATAGATCTTGATCCTTGCAATAGTTGTTTAACGTATTTTTCATAATTAACCTGCTGAATGAAAATGGCTAAAAATTTTACAGTGGGTTTGCACTTAGTTACCGTACTCTGCATAAAAATCTCAACCCCAGAAACTACCTCTACGAGTAGTTTTTGTTAACCCATGCTTACTGTTGAGAATAGCCGTTTACGAAATGACAAAACCACTCACTTACTTAATGAAGTTAGTTAATCCAGATAAGTACTCGATAAATGACTGCCCAAGGAAAGAAAAATAAAGTGCTTAACTTGAGTTTTGTTGAATGACTACTTTATTGTGAAATAGTTAATTATCTTGTGCCTTTAAAACCTCTCATACATGTGCATTCATATAGAATCGACTACTCTCGCTGACGGATTTGTTGGCGCTAAAATCGGCAAGACAGGAATTGGCCGATGGTCTTCAGGGTCGGACACACGACCCGGGAGAATCTGCTTAGCTCCTGTTCGGGTTATCGCCCTGGTATGGTTCGCGCGGCGTGCCAGTCAATCTGACCTGTTGATTGACAAGGAAATAAGAGTATTAAATTCTAGGCGCTCCGATCAGCTGGAGTTCCGATCTGTCCTGAAGAGCGCGTCGGCGAATCGGCCGATTTGCTGTAAAGATGATCGGCTATGGATCAGCCAATAATCACGTAATAATTGTAAAGAAGACTGCTGGAACGATCTAAACAATTATTACGGATGCAACATTTGAAATAAATCTAATCGGCTGTAAGATGATAAATCGAAGAAGAACGATAACGAAGCCGATTACTCTGATCTCAAGCTGGATAACTGGTGATAATACTAGAACAACAGGTAAAACTTGCAATTCTAGTAAATATCGATAGCTAGTGAATAAATCCAAACGAAACCACAACGATGCGCCCATAGTTAAAGCTCGGATATTACTCGATAAGCGGAACCTACCAATTGGCTGGAGATCAAGTTGATGCAGCCCTGCCAATCCGTACGAACTCGTGAAAGAAGAAAAGTATTGGCGAAGTCGCCGACTTGAAAGTAAATTGCTGGAAAAAGTAGAAGTATTGTTGTTGATTGATCTGTTCTCTTTTTCTGCCAAGCCCTGACGACTCCTATTTATACCCTAAAAACTAGGACTCTTGGTCGATTACGACTTGTTACAACCTTATTTAAAAACAGGAAAACGGACTCCCGCAGAATCTTCCGCCGCCGTCTCCTAATCCAATCAGGACTTTTTCAATTGCTTACTGACCGACTTAGCGTAGCTCTGTTGACCAACTTTTGACCGGGACCCTTCGAAGTAGTCTCATCCTGTTAGCGCAAGCTGCATCACCAATCGGCCGATTTCCAACTGTTACCTCAATCGGCCGATTTCTTACTGTAGCCTTCAGATCTGCCGCATCGGCCAATCTTCTCCTCCCGACGCCGATTCAACACGTGTCAAAATCTGGCGTCAACACATGCCCTCAAGTTTCGGAGCAAAACAAAACTTTTTCTTTAAAACTCTTTCTTTAATCCTTTTCTCCGAAACGGGCGCAGTAAAAATCTCCTTCCGTTCCGCGGTCTTCCGCACAATGATTGCAATTTCCTCATACCGAGCGCGCGAAACGACCGCTCCCCTGGAATTCGTGTAGACGGCGCGGCAAGAATACCGTCTTTACCCTTGCCCTCCCGGTTTTTTCCTTAAGTATTGGCATTCTCCGCCTACTCTTCCCCACAAATCTAGCATCTCCTTCCAGCGAACCACTGTTCGTCTTCCTCCGAGCCCCCTCGATCTCCAATGGCCCCCTCCGGCAATCTCACTCGCAACCTGCTCCAACCTCCCAATGGCGTCACCATCGGCGACCGCTCCAACCACGGAGGCTCTATCGGCGACCCCCTCAGCAGTGGCGGCTCAATCGGCGGCTCCAATGGCAACCCCATCGGCAACGATGATCTTCATCCCAGAGGTAAACATTTGAAATTTCCCCCTTTTGTTTTTCTACTGCTCCATTATTTTCCGGATCCTTTCTCAGTTTTTCCCCTTTTCTTCCTTCTTTAGGCACTTAGGCACCAGATCACCATCCCTCTTTCAGAATCTCCTGATCTTATCTGCTTAGGCCCCATGGGGAACCCCGATCCAACTGACCTGATCAGTCTAGAGACTCACAGAGTCCCATTCAAGCAATCACCTATGGACCTAGATCAGTGGGTAGGTACCTTTAGATCCTGGCCAAATGAGACTGTGGCAGAACCACCTGAATTAATCCGGCTCAAGTGTATTAACCATCACCATTAGGGCAATTTCGGTTAACCTTACACTTCAAACGGAGTAATCCACTGGTCTGTCGGGTATAACCTCCCGATACAACCACGGTAATCGGATCGAGCGCCATACATACAATTGCTCACGCGACGATGAGCCCAGAGAATACCACATTCCATCAAATATTACAACATTAACATAAGTAAATATTACAGACCAAGTTTTGAGTTTAGAATCCAAATACTTCAATGATCATAAATAAGTTCTTCAGAGTTTAAGTTGCAGCGGAAAATAAAACAACGGAAACTACTCGACGATACTGGATGTCTCGATGAAGCCCGTACGAGACATCACTCGGCATTATCTCCGTTGGACGGGGGCGTATCCCATTCCACCGACCAACCAGGGGGAAGAGTGCAGGTCCAAGTCAAGCTAGCAATCATAACTTCGAAGGTCTCACCTGAAAACGAGCCACAAGCAAGGCTGAGTATACTAATACTCAGCAAGACTTACCCGAGTAGTGGAATCTACTCCACCGACTCTAGATATGCAAGGCTTTTGGCTCAGGGGTTTGTTTTGCCGAAAAGCTTCTACAAGTGGGTCCTTACTTTTCAGATTTTAGCTCAAGATTCTAGTTTCGTTAACCATTCTAGCTAAGCAGCTATCCAAAAGCATACATGGTGAAGCATTAAATTTTCATCCAACCAGTTCATTCATCATCATTGTTCCTCTTCTTACTCTGTGGGTAAAAATGGTTAAGCAGTCTCAATAGCCGTGAGAAACGGACGATTCGAATCGAATTTCTTAACCTTGCAAGGGAAACCCAAACACACGTCACGTGGTTACTCCCTAGAGTCACACGTGCAACTTTTCCACTTTCTTTCCGGGTCGTGGATCGGGGCTACCCTCCGAGAGTACAAGAGCCCCACGCCACGGTTCGGCGCCGGGTCGTGACCACTCTCTGCACTCGCCATATGCACATGGGACCGAAGTTCAAAGGGTAGGATGCCGTCCCCTTGCCGGGCCAATCAGGTACTTAAGCTTACCGATTCCCATAATCTCGGCATGTGTTTAGTACGTTCAAAGACTTAACCATCACTACCACACCCTGCGGCCTTAGCATTTTTCACTAGACAGACGGGCCTCAATCGTAACCATCGTTCCATAGCCCGTCCGTGTCCTTATGATTGCAGCGTGTAGTAGACATTCAACTCCTATTTTCTCGCGAGTGATAGGAAATCACTCGACTTTTACCGGAGTCCTATTAGCACGGCATTCTATCGAACCTTACGTCTAGTTTTCAAGCATGGGTTCCTATCATCATGCAACTAAGTTCTCATTCAACTCCTATAAACTTAATGCACAAGCAAGGAGTAATGAGTTGCATAATTAGGAAAGAAATAGGTTATGCTCCGGGGCTTGCCTTCTTGCGAAATGTTAGTCCGGGGCTCTTCCGAACTTGGGCGTGGGTCTTCAACTGCTTCAGTTAAATTCGCCTGGGCTTCTCGCTGCTCGCTCTCGGACTCGGGCATCAACTCGTACGTTCCGTCGGCGAGAGTCGTCGATTCTACATGAATGCACAAGTTTAAGTCGTGGTAATGGAAATCGACATGATTTAAGAGTAACTACTATAATGGATAGTTTCTGGTCATGAACTTTTGGATTTAGGCACATCAGGGAAAGATGTGCTTACTGTAAAATTTTCAGCCAATTTTATGTAACCGATTAATTATGAAAAATATATTACATAGTCGCTGTTAGATCCTTGTTCTTTTTTTACAGAACAATTGGTGCAACAACTGAGTCTAAGATTGTTACAGAGCTTTCACTTAAGCATGCAGAAGCGACTGTAATTTTTGTAGGATTTATCGTGCAGTATTCAGACCATAGAAAATATGACATTCTACACCTAGGCTATTCAAGGATTCATTTTTACAGGACCCTACACAGGGTGTTTGTCCCTGGAACTTTTTAGACAGCAACCTCTACCACAGTGTAGCTCCTAGTAAAAATTTGAGAATTTTCCAAGCTAAGATACTATTTTCTTGATTTAACATATGTTATTAGCACATAAATCAAATAAATAGGTTACTGTGAGATAAAAAGTCTCCTAATTATTCTCTGGCTTCTAGGTACCAATACACTAGCAGAGAAAAAGTTTCATTAGGTGATTCATCACCTAACTGCAGGGATAAAACATTCTACTTAAACATGGTATGAAACTAAGTTTAATAAATAGTAAAGCTAGAGATGGAATTTGGGCCTGATCTTTTTACACAATCCTAAAAATCAAGCAACTAACTCACTGCTCAAAATTTAGGGTCAGCATTTGTGACAACCCTGGTAAAAAAAAAATTTCATTTCTAAAATCCGTATTATTAGCCTAACCCTATGCTTAAACCAACTAATGAAAGGGTGGAAAGAATTAGAACGAGTTCAGTTGGAATTCAAATTTAATTTGAGCACAGTTGGTTACTTTTGAACTGTTAAAGTTTAACTTTCAAACCATAAGCCAAATGAGATTTTGCCTGAAACCAAACTTGTAGGACTTTTTATTCTGAACAACTTTCGTGTTCAAAAGTTTTTGAAATTCAAATTAGAAAGAGGAGAAAAAGCCCTGTTTGCATCCAGCCCCCTAAAACTTTTCAAATTCTTGCATTCAGGCCCTCGCCCCTACCTCTCTCTCCCCTCCCCGCCCGACAGCGCGCCAGGTGGCCGGCGACGCCTGACCGGCGCGAGGCGCCCGGCCAGTGGCCGCCGCGCCACCCCGCCACGGCCGGCTTTGCCCCCTCTCCACGCCGCGCGGCCCAGTGGGCGCCCGCGCGTGCACGCGCCGCTGCCGCGCCCAGCCCCGCCGCCCGTCGCGCCCAGTCACCGCGCCCCGCCGTGCCGCCCCGGCTCCCGCGCCCCGCCCGTCACTGCGCCCGCCCTCCGCCCGAGCCGCTGCAGCTGCTGCTCCACCACTCCACGCCCAGCGCTATCCCCTCGCGCCCACGCCATATCCCGGCCGCCCAGTCGCCGCGCCGGCGTTCTGCTGCCGCCCGCCGCGCCCAGTACCGCGCCGTGCCATGCCTCCGCCCCGCACGCCGCCCAGGCCCGTCCGCACCCCCTCCTGCCCCTATAAAAGCCGAGCCCCGGCCGCCCGCGCGAGCCCCGCACCCAGAACGTCCTCGCCGCCGCCATTGCCGCCGCCGAGCGCCGCCCGCCGTGGACAGCCCTCCACCGCCGCCCAACGCCCAAACGGAAGCTTCAGCCACCACTACATCATCCCCCTGAAGCTCGCCGACCCGCCCAACGCCGCCCAGAACCACCGGAGCGCCGCCGCCCGCGCCGCCGCCGCCGCCGCCCGCGCCGCCGCCGCCGCCGCCGCCCCTGCTCGCCGTGGACAGCGCGACCCCGACCTCCTCCGTCCAAGCCAAGCCCCTGAGCAGCTTCCCCACGCGCCACCGAAGCTCGCTGACCGGACCAGGCCGCCCCAAGCCCGCCGGAGCACCGCCGTCGACGCGTGCCGCGCCGCCGCCGCCTCTGCTCCAACGCCGGCGAGCCCTTCCCGGCCGTTCCCCACCTGAACAACACCCCCACAAGGTAGCCCTCGCACCCCTGAACCTTCCCCGACCCTCACCCCTCGCCGCCGGCGAGCCCCTCGCCGGAATTTCGGCCGGCCGCCGTACACGAGCCGCCCGAGGACCCAATTGCAAGAATTTAAATCTTTAGAAGGGTCTGCGCGTAAGATTCAAGGACCTAATTGTAAAAGAAAGTTTCAAATCTAGATTCAAATTCAGTGAACTTGTAAAATTTGTATAAAATCGTAGAAAATTCAGAAAAATGCAAACTCAACTGTTCTGGAGTCCTTAGGACAAACTCAACATATTTTGCTCTACATTAAATGGAAGCTTTAATGGACTTATTTTGTACCCACTGTTGTAGAACAATGCTGACCCTAAATTTTGGGCAGTGAGTTAGTTGCTTAATGTTTAGGATTGTGTAAATAGATCAGGCCCAAATTCCAACTTTAGCTTTACTGTTTATTAAACTTAGTTTCATACCATGTTTAAGTAGAATGTTTTATCCCTGCAGTTAGGCGATGAATCACCCAATGAAACTTTTTCTATGCTAATTTATTGGTACCTAGAAGCCAGAGAAAAATTAGGAGACTTTTTATCTCACAGTACCCTATTTATTTGATTTATGTGCTAATAACATACATTAAATCAAGAAAATAGTATCTTAGCTTGGAAAATTCTCAAATTGTTACTGGGAGATACACTGTGGTAGAGATTGCTGTGTAAAAAGTTGCATGGACAAAAACCCTGTGTAGTGTCCTGTAAAAATGAATCCTTGAATAACCTAGGTGTGTAATTTCATATTTTCTATGCTCTGAATACTGCATAATAAATCCTACAAAAATTACAGTAGCTCCTGAATGCTTAAATGAAAGCTCTGTAAAAATCTTAGACTCAGTTGTTGCACCATTTGTCCTGTACAAAACGAACAAAAGTCTAACAGCAACTATGTAATATATTTTTCATAATTAATCTGTTACATAAAATTGGCTGAAAATTTTACAGTAAGCACATCTTTCCCTGATGTGCCTAAATCCTAAAGTTCATGACCAGAAACTATCCATTGTAGTAATTACTCTTAAATCGTATCGAGTACCATTACCACGACTTAAACTTGTGCATTCATGTAGAATCGACGACTCTCGCCGACGGAACTTACGAGCTGGTGCCCGAGTCCGAGAGTGAGCAGCGAGAAGCCTAGGCGAATCTAACTGAAGCTCTTGAAGACCCGAGCCCAAGTTCGGAAGAGCCCCGGACTAACTTTTCGCAAGAAGGCAAGCCCCGGAGCATAACCCATCTCTTTCCGAAATTATGCAACTCATTACTCTTTGCTTGTGCATTAAGTTTATAGGAGTTAAATGAAAACTTAGTTGCATGGTATCAGGAACCCTTGCTTGAAAACTAGACGTAAGGTTCGATAGAATGCTGTGCTAATAGGACTCCGGTAAAAGTCGAGTGATTTCCTGTCACTCGCGAGAAAATAGGAGTTGAATGTCTACTACACGCTGCAATCATAAGGACACGGACGGGCTATGGAACGATGGTTACAATTGAGGCCCGTCTGTCTAGTGAAAAATGCTAAGGCCGCAGGGTGTGGTAGTGATGGTTAAGTCTTTGAACGTACTAAACACATGCCGAGATTATGGGAATCGGTAAGCTGATTGGCTCGGCAAGGGGACGGCATCCTACCCTTTGAACTTCGGTCCCATGTGCATATGGCGAGTGCAGAGAGTGGTCACGACCCGGCGCCGAACCGTGGCGTGGGGGCTCTTGTACTCTCGGAGGGTAGCCCGATCCACGACCCGGAAAGAAAGGGGAAAAGTTGCACGTGTGACTCTAGGGAGTAACCACGTGACGTGTGTTTGGGTTTCCCTTGCAAGGTTAAGAAATTCGATTCGAATCGTCCGTTTCTCACGGCTATTGAGACTGCTTAACCATTTTTACCCACAGAGTAAGAAGAGTAACAATGATGATGAATGAACTGGTTGGATGAAAATTTAATGCTTCACCATGTATGCTTTTGGATAGCTGCTTATCTAGAATGGTTAACGAAACTAGAATCTTGAGCTAAAATTGAAAGTAAGGACCCACTTGTAGATGCTTTTCGGCAAAACAAACCCCTGAGCCAAAAAGCCTTGCATGTCTAGAGTCGGTGGAGTAGATTCCACTACACGGGTAAGTCTTGCTGAGTATTAGTATACTCAGCCTTGCTTGTGGCTCGTTTTCAGGTGAGACCTTCGAAGATATGATTGCTAGCTTGACTTGGCCCTGCACTCTTCCCCCTGGTTGGTCGGTGGAATGGGATACGCCCCCGTCCAACGGAGATAATGCCGAGTGATGTCTCGTACGGGCTTCATCGAGACATTATGTATCGTCGAGTAGCTTCCGCTGTTTATTTTTCCGCTGCAACCTAAACTCTGAAAAACTTATTAGTTATGATCATTGGAGTATTTGGTTTCTAAACTCAAAACTTGGTCTGTGATATTTACTTATGCTAATGTTGTAATATTTGCTGGAATGTGGTATTCTCTGGGCTCATCTTCGCGTGAGCATTTGTATGTACGGCGCTCGATCCGATTACCGTGGTTGTATCGGGAGGTTATACCCGACAGACCAGTGGATTACTCCGTTTGAAGTGTAAGGTTAACCGAAATTGCCCTAATGGTGATGGTTAATACACTTGAGCCGGATTAATTCAGGTGGTTCTGCCACAGCTGGTATCAGAGCCGTAGCTGGTGCCACAGCTGGCGCCAGAGCCAAAATACATACGCCAGAGAATGCGACAAGCCTTAAAAACTCATTTTACTAAAACTTGACTAGAAGGATGTGTTGCGAAATACGTTGGTACGTTAAGGATGGTGCCTAGTTCGTAAAGCCCTAAGGGATTATGGGAAAGTTATTAGGTGGCTATCTAACTCCTATATATGTTATCAACTGACTTCCAGCACATTACTTTCTGTCAAAACTTACTTTCATGCACAACCGACCTTAAATTCTGTAACGACGCACTCATCGCTAAGGTAAGAAGGTAAGGATCCTCAGCCAACTGAGAGAGCTTGGCCTTCCTGTCGGTGATGCGAACCGAACGCTGCCCTCAAGCAGTGGCTTACTTGAGGTGCTGCCAATATGCCAACTGTTAGTTGAACATATTGGGAGTAGAAGGTTTGGCGCAGGGTATGGTGATCGCTGTTCATACCCCCGTCTCATGACGGTACCCCCCGTGAATACGCTATCTCGATAGCGTATGTTAACGTCATCTGTACGGCGGAAATTGTACAGATATCGTTTCTATAAGTAAACGGTAATGAATACGGATGCTTTCATGAGTGCTGGCATGAAAGGTTCTTGAAATATATGTATATGCTTTGACAATCTTCTGCAGGTACACTAACCACGATTACGATAAGTTAAGGAACGATTAGAAAGACTCGACTAGCTATTATAGTGAGAGTCGTATCATGTATGCCACCGAAACTATCTTCGTAAGACCAAAAGTATTTGGCAGTTATTTTATTTTGTGAGGACGAATAGGACGTGCATGCATCATGACCATATGTATCTGAAATCGAAGATGTGTTGTATGAGAGTGGTAAGGTTCTTGCGTGTCTAAGCGTGGTTTGCATAAGGACCATCTAGCGAAACTGTCCGAAATCTGCCGTGACCGAAAAGAGCGATTTATTGATCAAAGAAAATGACCTTTTCTGGTAAAGTCCAAGTTGAAAGAATTGTTCCAAATTTCGTGTTCTATCCCCTGTTCAAAAATCAAAAATTCTGAACTTATGGATAGTAAGAAATAACAGAAACCTTGGAATGTCAGAATTCTGTCCAGAATAAGCACTTCTGCCCCTGAAATTTTTAGGCCCCCTTCCTGCGGTTTTCTGCAAACGAGTACAACACAAAACTTGTCCCAAATTTACCCAGGTAGCTGCTGTTAAAATTTGGTAAATGTTGGCTGGGTAGATTTTCCCTGGTGCACGAAACTCTAGCCCTCTGTTCACTGAAAATTCTGGGTAGACAGTAAGGTAAAACCTGAAAAGAAAGACCATCTTAGAGACCTATCTAGCTCCGGAGTTGACTAGCAAAGTTGTTCACCAATTCCTTAGGAGTAATCTGGAGAAATTTGAGAATTTTTGGATGAGAACTGTGGGAGTTATGGTTATTTTTGCACACTATACAGAATCTGTCCCTGTGCTGTTCACAGTTTTTCGCTATCTCACTCCATTTGATCTTTTGATTCAGATGGCCGAGCCTGTTGCTATGTTGGTGGATGAGGATGGACGCGTACACTCGCAGTGTCTCCACTGGGAGGGCTTTCCCTCTATTTTGTGGGACGTTCTGCGTACCGCGGGCTATCTAATTCCCCCACGTTACGCCGGACTGGAGTTTGCAGAAAATGGAGTTACCCAGTGCCGTGTCAACGTGACTATCTTTCCGCACCCGCTACACCCGGAGTGGCCCGCCTTGGAGCTTGAGGCTGTTGGTCGCCGCTTGGCCGATACTTGGGAGCTTGCAGCCATGAGGGCGCTCACCACTTTTTGTGCGCAGCGTCCCGAGGTTGTCACACTCGCTCCCATTGGCTTGTTTCCTGCTGCCCAGGACAACGACCCCTTTTAGCTCAACAGGGTGCAGCATGCACAGTACTTGGTAGACTTTCATGCCCAGGAAACTATTCATACCTCTGTGCGGTGCATGAGTGCACTCTACCGACTTCAGACTCTCCAGAGTCAGGCGCTTGAGCAGCTCACTGATCTTGCTTAGGCCTACCACATGATGGCAGATACCAGGGATGAGCAGATTAAGGAGCTCAGTCAGGATCTTGAGGACAGAGATGCTCAGATTGGCCAACTTGAGGGACAAATTCAGGAGCAGGACACTCTCATGGGTGAGAGAGATGCCACGATAGCAGAGTTGGAGGAGCAGCTCCATGATCTGAGCCTTGAGTTGGAGGATGCTAATGAGCACATTCAGTGGCACCATGATCAGAATGACCATCCCCATGAGGAGGACATGGAGGAAGATGAGGAGGAGCCACAGGAGATTGATGGTGTCTCCGGTATGGATTTCGAGGGTGAGGTACCACAGGCACCTCAGATGGGAGCTCACTCTCCTGCTCACAGCGAGTCGTCCGTCAACGACTTGGATGATTTCTAGAGGACGACCTAGGAGGACTTTTTGCACATACTCCTCGATAGGGTAGCCTAACTTTTGGCAAGTGTTGTAATAGGCTAACTAGGAGTTGAGTAACTCTTTTGTGTTGGGTACACCTGAACCATGTGGATACCCTCAACTTGTAAGGAACGGTGATGAAACTTGGGTGATTTCGTTGTAAGTTGGTAAACGATGAAATCCATAATCGCTGAGACTTGTCGGAATTTTTACCCATGTCTCCTTGCATTTCTTGGCTGAGTGTTGAATACCAAACTTGTGCTAAATTTTGTGATCGTGGTTCTCACAAAAATTCAGCATCATTGGACCTCGCTAGTTTAAGTTATAGGCGGAACAGTACCGATCAATCTGCTGAAAAACAGCTAAGGTAGTAAGGCAAAGGACGAGCCTTTCGACCACCTTAGCTATAGTTCTAGCGCCGAAGTTAAATACCAAAGTGGTGCATTCCAAAATTCTCTGACTACTGCCGAAGTATGAGATGTTTTAGATGGACCCACAGCAAGCTACGATTTTTCTCGTAGCAAACAGAGATTCTGTCCATACTTCTAGCTGTGATTTCGGAAGTCTATGACCACACCAATTATTTACGAATCGAGGAAGTAATATGGATCGCGTTGCTAATGGTAACCTTTCACATTTCAGATGGTTGGATCAACCCGTGGCAACCCTGAGGGTTTTGGTGCCGGTGGCAGCCGCTCGCGACAATCGCCACCACCCCCGCCCAGTTTGGTGGAAGTGATGGCCGCTCAAACCGAACTGCTGCGTCAGATCGTGCAAGAACAGCACCAGCAGAGGGGTGGGCACAATGCTCACCAACCCCAAGCTGCAGGATACACGGATTTCCTAGGGACCCAGCCGCCCTTGTTCCATAAGACCGAGGAACCCCTGGACGCAGATGCATGGATTCGCACCATCGAATCCAAGTTCACATTACTTGTGGCCCCATGCTCAGAAGCCAACAAAGCTCGTTTTGCCGCGCAACAGCTTCGCGGTACCGCTCGTCTGTGGTGGGACCACTACTTTGCTATGCTCCCCGCTGATCACATTGTCACCTGGGATGAATTCAAGACCGCGTTCCGGGCACATCATATTCCCGAGGGCCTCATGGAGAGGAAGTTGAATGAGTTTCTGGCACTTACCCAGGGCACCCGCACCGTGCTGCAGTACGCCCAAGCATTCAACAACCTATGCCAGTATGCGGGCTATCACGCTGATACGGATGCCAAGAAGCGTGATCGTTTCCGCCGAGGTCTGAATACCAAGCTCAAGGAACGTCTGAACCTAGCCAGGGCTGACACCTACAACGAATTGGTCAATATGGCCATAACCCAGGAAGACTGTATCATGGCACACCGGGCCGAGAAGAAGAGAAAGGCACCCGCTCGACCATCAAGTGTCCAACCACCAAGGTATCGCATCGTGCAAAATGCCGCCCCCACAGCTCCACCAAGGGCCCCTCAACCAGGGAGATGGATTGCCAGACCCCCACAGCAGCCAGGCATGGTACGACCCCCGATGCCTCCACAGAATGGTCCGAGGCCCATTCTTCAGCAGTCTCTTCGACCTAGCCCCACGAATCGCTGTTTCAAATGCGGGAGTTCCAACCACTCCGCACGAGAATGCCCTCAGTCTGGGCAGCCCAACCAAGGTCAAGGATCCAACCCGAACACCAAGAACAGGGGCAAGAGACAGACCCTGCAAGTCAAGCAAGGACGGATTAACTTCACCACGCTTGCAGAGCTTCCTGAAGGAGCCCCAGTGATGTCGGGTACATTCTCTATCCATAACAAGCCTGCAGTTATATTATTTGATTCTGGTGCATCGCATAGTTTCATAAGTGCAAAATTCGGTGCAAAAGTAGGCTTGGATGTTTATCACACCAAAGGGTCATATATGATATCAACACCGGGTGGTAAAATTGCTTCAAACCAAATGGTCAGACAAGTACCAGTCAAATTGGGTAGTAAAACCATCGGCACAGACCTTGTCCTTTTACCTCTTGACGGCATGGACATTATTTTGGGAATGAACTGGATGACTATGCATGGAGTCACGCTGGACCTTTCTTCCCGAGCCGTTGAGATAAATTCACCTAGTCACGGAGCCACTACCCTCTACCTACCACTCCTAGATTGCACGAATTCCTGTGCTTACAAGGTGGAAGGACTTAAGCTAGAAGATATACCTGTCGTCAACGAGTATGCCGATGTTTTTCCGGATGACTTACCAGAAATGCCACCGGATAGGGACATTGAGTTCATCATTGAACTACAGCCAGGCACTGCACCTATATCCAAAAGACCATATAGGACGCCCCCTAAAGAGTTGGCAGAGCTGAAAATTCAACTCCAGGAACTGCTGGACAAGGGTTTCATTCGCCCTAGCGCGTCACCTTGGGGATGTCCAACCCTATTCGTAAAGAAGAAGGATGACAGTTTAAGATTATGTGTGGACTACCGACCTCTCAATGCGGTAATGGTTAAAAATAAATACCCACTTCCCCGTATCGATGTACTCTTCAATCAATTAGCTGGAGCCAGAGTCTTCTCAAAGATTGATCTTCGTTCGGGATATCATCAGATCAAGATTCGCCCGTGCGATATTCCTAAGACTGCCTTCTCCACACGCTATGGACTATATGAATTTTTGGTTATGTCCTTTGGACTCACCAATGCCCCTGCCTATTTCATGTATCTCATGAATTCGGTATTCATGCCCGAACTGGACAAATTCGTCGTAGTGTTCATCGATGACATCCTTATCTATTCCAAGGATGAGGAAGAGCATGCTAAGCACCTGCACATTGTTCTTCAGCGTCTAAGAGACCATCAGCTCTACGCTAAGTTTTCTAAGTGTGAATTCTGGTTGGATACTGTAAAGTTCTTAGGTCACACGATCTCCAGCGAAGGCATAGCTGTTGACCCCAGCAAGGTACAAGAGGTGATGGATTGGAAATCCCCTACCTCTGTTCATCAGATTCGCAGTTTTCTCGGCTTAGCCGGTTACTACCGTCGCTTCATCCCGGATTTCTCTCGAATTGCTAAGCCCATGACTGAACTGTTAAAGAAGGAAGTAAAGTTTGTATGGGATGAGAAATGTGAAGAAGCTTTCCACACTCTCAGAGAGCATCTGACTACTGCACCTGTGTTAGCTCAACCCGATAACACCAAGTCATTCGATGTGTATTGTGACGCATCGGGTACTGGTCTAGGATGTGTGCTTATGCAAGAGAATTGAGTGATTGCATATGCCTCACGAGCCGTTCGACCTCACGAGCAAAATTATCCCACTCACGATCTTGAGCTTGCAGCTGTCATTCACGCTCTGAAAATATGGAGGCACTATCTCATGGGTACACAGTGCAATATCTACACAGATCATAACAGTCTCAAGTATATCTTCACACAAGCCGATTTGAACATGAGACAACGGAGATGGCTAGAATTAATCAAGGATTATGACCTTGAAGTGCACTATCACCCCGGCAAGGCTAACGTAGTCGCGGACGCACTAAGCCGCAAGTCCCATTGCCATTGCTTATCCATGGAGTCCTACCATGAGACATTGTGTGCAGAAATGAGGAAGCTTAACATGGAAATGGTTTCCCAATGCACTCTAAGTCACATCTCAGTTGAGCCCACTCTTCACGACCAAATCGTCATGGCACAACTACATGATGAAGGAATTAAGATCATCAAACAAAAACTCTCTCTAGGTGAGGAGAAGTATAAATGTTTCCGCCAGGACCATAAGGGAGTTCTATGGTTCGAAAGTCGTATAGTCATTTCGAAGAATCGTGAACTCCGCAAGCAAATTCTCGATGAGGCACACCTTTCCAAATTCTCTATCCACCCCGGCAGTAGCAAAATGTATCAAGACCTAAGGAAAAACTTCTGGTGGACTAGAATGAAAAGGGAAATTGCTACGTATGTCTCGGAATGTGACACGTGCCAGAGAGTAAAAGCTAGCCACTTGAAGGTAGCCGGTACACTACAACCGTTACCTGTACCATCATGGAAATGGGAAGACATAAGTATGGACTTCATCGTTGGACTACCAAACACTTCCCAGAAACATGATTCCATATGGGTTATCGTGGACAGACTCACGAAGACAGCACATTTTCTTCCGATACACACCACCTATTCTACCAAGAAATATGCCGAGATTTACCTCGATCGTATTGTTTGCCTGCATGGAATACCTAAGACAATTATTTCCGATCGTGGTCCTCAGTTTGTAGCACGCTTTTGGGAACAACAGCAAACGTCTCTTGGCACTAAGCTGATTCGCAGCTCAGCATACCATCCTCAGACTGATGGACAAACGGAAAGAGTAAACCAAATTCTTGAAGACATGCTGAGAGCTTGCGTCATCCACTATGACAAGAATTGGGACAAATGCCTACCCCTAGCAGAGTTCTCGTACAACAACAGCTATCAAACGAGTTTGAAAATGGCACCATTTGAGGCCCTGTACGGACGAAGGTGTCGAACTCCTTTGAGCTGGTCACAAACCGGAGAACGTCAAATAATTGGACCCGACCTGGTAATCGAGGCAGAGGAGAAAGTAAAAGTAATACAAGCAAATCTTAGAGCCGCACAAGCTCGAAAAAAGAGCTATTCTGACAAAAGGAGAAAGCCCCTAAAATTCGAAGTTGGCGATCATGTCTATCTTCGAGTTTCGCCAACCAAGGGAGTGCGAAGATTTGGAATCAAAGGCAAACTAGCTCCCCGTTATGTTGGTCCTTACGAAATCATTGAGAGCTGCGGACCCGTAGCCTACAGATTACGACTGCCCCCTCAGCTCACGGCCACCCATGATGTCTTCCACGTATCTCAACTCAAGAAGTGTATTCGAGTCCCTACTGAGATTGTGGAACAACAAGAAATATCGTTAGAACCCGACCTCTCGTATGTCGAACACCCAGTTAGGATTTTGGATCAAAAAGAGAGAGAGACCAGGAGGAAAGTGATTAGAATGTATAAAGTACAATGGAATCACCACACGGAAGAAGAAGCCACCTGGGAAACTGAGAGCTACCTAAACCAACATTTCCCTGGGTTTCTTATCTCAACCACTGGTATGTGCACCCACGCCCACACTAAGAATTACCGAATCTCAGGGCGAGATTCTTGTTAAGGGGGGAAGGCTGTGACAACCCTGGTAAAAAAAAAATTTCATTTCTAAAATCCGTATCATTAGCCTAACCCTATGCTCAAACCAACTAATGAAAGGGTGGAAAGAATTAGAACGAGTTCAGTTGGAATTCAAATTTAATTTGAGCACAGTTGGTTACTTTTGAACTGTTAAAATTTAACTTTCAAACCATAAGCCAAATGAGATTTTGCCTGAAACCAAACTTGTAGGACTTTTTATTCTGAACAACTTTCGTGTTCAAAAGTTTTTGAAATTAAAATTAGAAAGAGGAGAAAAAGCCCTGTTTGCACCCAGCCCCCTGAAACTTTTCAAATTCTTGCATTCAGGCCCTCGCCCCTCCCTCTCTCTCCCCTCCCCGCCCGACAGCGCGCCAGGTGGCCGGCGACGCCTGACCGGCGCGAGGCGCCAGGCCAGTGGCCACCGCGCCACCCCCGCCATGGCCGGCTTTGCCCCCTCTCCACGCCGCGCGGCCCAGTGGGCGCCCGCGCGTGCACGCGCCGCTGCCGCGCCCAGCCCCGCCGCCCGTCGCGCCCAGTCACCGCGCCCCGCCGTGCCGCCCCGGCTCCCGCGCCCCGCCCGTCACTGCGCCCGCCCTCCGCCCGAGCCGCTGCAGCTGCTGCTCCACCACTCCACGCCCAGCGCTATCCCCTCGCGCCCACGCCATATCCCGGCCGCCCAGTCGCCGCGCCCGCTTGCCGCACGCCGCGCCGGCGTTCTGCTGCCGCCCGCCGCGCCCAGTACCGCGCCGTGCCGTGCCTCCGGCCCGCACGCCGCCCAGGCCCCTCCGCACCCCCTCCTGCCCCTATAAAAGCCGAGCCCCGGCCGCCCGCGCGAGCCCCGCACCCAGAACGTCCTCGCCGCCACCATTGCCGCCGCCGAGCGCAGCCCGCCGTGGACAGCCCTCCACCGCCGCCCACCGCCCAAACGGAAGCTTCAGCCACCACTACATCATCCCCCTGAAGCTCGCTGACCCGCCCAACGCCGCCCAGAACCACCGGAGCGCCGCCGCCCGAGCTGCCGCCGCCGCCGCCGCCCCTGCTCGCCGTGGACAGCGCGACCCCGACCTCCTCCGTCCAAGCCAAGCCCCTGAGCAGCTTCCCCACGCGCCACCGAAGCTCGCTGACCGGACCAGGCCGCCCCAAGCCCGCCGGAGCACCGCCGTCGACGCGTGCCGCGCCGCCGCCACCTCTGCTCCAACGCCGGCGAGCCCTTCCCGGCCGTTCCCCACCTGAACAACACCCCCACAAGGTAGCCCTCGCACCCCTGAACCTTCCCCGACCCTCACCCTCGCCGCCGGCGAGCCCCTCGCCGGAATTTCGGCCGGTCGCCGTACCCGAGCCGCCCGAGGACCCAATTGCAGGAATTTAAATCTTTAGAAGGGGCTGCGCGTAAGATTCAAGGACCTAATTGTTAAAGAAAGTTTCAAATCTAGATTCAAATTCAGTGAACTTGTAAAATTCGTATAAAATCGTAGAAAATTCAGAAAAATGCAAACTCAACTGTTCTGGAGTCCTTAGGACAAACTCTACCACTTTTGTTACAAAAAGTTTCTCAGAATCTCAACATATTTTGCTCTACATTAAATGGAAGATTTAATGGACTTATTTTGTACCCACTGTTGTAGAACAATGCTATGGAAGAACCACCTGAATTAATCGCCGGCGTTGGAGCAGAGGCGGCGGCGGCGCGGCACGTGTCGACGGCGGTGCTCCGGCGGGCTTGGGGCGGCCTGGTCCGGTCAGCGAGCTTCAGTGGCGCGTGGGGAAGCTGCTCAGGGGCTTGGCTTGGGCGGAGGAGGTCGGGGTCGAGCTGTCCACGGCGAGCAGGGGCGGCGGCGGCGGCGGCAGCGCGGGCGGCGGCGCTCCGGTGGTCCTGGGCGGCGTTGGGCGGGTCGGCGAGCTTCAGGGGGATGATGTAGTGGTGGCTGGAGGCTCAATTTGGGCGGTGGGCGGCGGTGGAGAGCTGTCCACGGGCGGGCGGCGCTCGGCGGCGGTAATGGCGACGGCGAGGGCGTTCTGGGTGCATGGCTCGCGCGGGCGGTCGGGGCTCGGCCTTTATAGGGGCAGGAGGGGGTGTGGAGGCCTGGGCGGTGCGCGGGGCGGAGGCACGGCACGGCGCGGCACTGGGCACGGCGGGCGGCAGCAGAACGCAGGCGCGGCGTGCGGCGAGCGGGCGCGGTGACTGGGCGGCCGGGATATGGCGTGGGCGCGAGGGGATAGCGCTGGGCGTGGAGTGGTGGAGCAGCAGCTGCAGCGGCTCGGGCGGAGGGCGGGCGCAGTGACGGGCGGGGCGGCACGGCGGAGCGCGGTGACTGGGCGCGACGGGCGGTGGGGCTAGGCGCGGCAGCGACGTGCGCACGCGCGGGCGGTTACTGGGCCGCGCGGCGTGGGGAGGGGGCAAAGCCGGCCGTGGCGGAGTGGCGCGGCGGCCACTGGCCTGGCGCCTCGCGCCGGTCAGGCGTCGCCGGCCACCTGGCGCGCGGCGGTCGGGCGGGGAGGAGAGAGAGGGGGGGGGGGTGCGAGGGTCCTGATTGCGAAAATTTGAAAAACGTCAGGGGGCTGGGTGCAATCCGGGCATTTTCTCCCCTTTCTAATTTGAATTTCAAAAAATTTTGAACACGAAAGTTGTTCAAAATAAAAAGTTCTACAAGTTTGGTTTCAGGCAACATTTCATTTGGCTTATGGTTTGAAAGTTAAATTTAAAAGTTCGAAAGTAACCAAATGTGCTCAATTTAAATTCGAATTCCAACTGAACTCGTTCTAATTCTTTCCCCCCTTTTATTAGTTGGTTTAAGCATAGGGTTAGGCTAATGAGACTGATTTTATAAATAAAATTTTTACCAGGGTTGTCATAGAGACCCCCGGCTGGAGAGAATGGTACCAAAGAATAGCCAGGTCTAGGAGGGTTCAGTGGGATGAACAAAAAATCGGCCAATACATAGACCTCTCTCTGTCCCAGATGGAGAAAAATGAACCTCTGGTCATAGCAGCTTCTTACTTTTGGTCCGACGCACTCAATGCGTTTCTTTTTGGACATGGACCCATGAACCCAACTTTGGCCGATGTCTTGCTGTTGACCGGCCTCGACATCTCCTCTGCCGATGTCCCTTTTAACTATCTGACTAAGCCATCACATCGGCTAGAGACCAAAGGAATCGGCGGGTGGAAGGGATACATCAGCAAAAATATGAAGACGGGGACAGTTTCAGAGAGAGAGCATATTGATTTTCTGATGATGTGGCTGGAAAAGCACTTTTTCTGTGGCAGAGCAGTTGGACCCTCTTCAAACACCCAAGCATTAGCGGAAGATTTGTCACAAGGATCGGCCATCCTTCTTGGAAAACATGTACTGGGATCGGCCTACCACCTGATGCATCAAATCAGCACTAAGCTGTCAAAGGGGGAGCCGATTGGGAATTCTGGCGGTCCCTGGTGGTTCATCACCCTCTGGCTCAATTTATATATGAGCAAGGTCTCTCAGCAACGGATAGAGACCAAAATTTTCCCCAATATCGAGTCAGAGAAGAATCCAACTGTCCAACAACACTGCAGATCCTTTGGAGAGGCGGCATTGGCCTTCCCTGGCTGTTAGTTTACAGCTACCCGTACAGCTGAATATTTCAGATGCCTCTATAATGGCCTTAGTGAAGAAACTGTCAGCTGGCATCCGTATCAGGCAGTGGAGCCGATTTTCGAATTACCCATAAGCTACGACTTCTCCACTCATACCTTTGACAGGGAGCTTATGGATATGTTGATCAAGCCAGGGATTCTGCCAGCCAATTTCTTCTCTGGAAAGGACTCTCCCACATATGAGTTCTACAATCCATCGGCTGCAGCAAGGCAACTGGGCTTTGGCCAACTGCCGATTCGGGTCTACTTCGCCGGTCAAGCAAAATTCAGAGATGGATTGACTACAAGTCTTGAGTACAATCGGCTGTGCGACCTAGTGCCAGATTCTAGCACTATTGACCTGAACAACTGGTCAGTGGCCCCTTTTGCCACTCAACAATTTAAATTATGGTGGGAAGAATGGAAGCAATACCTTTTCTGCAAATCTCCATCAACTTATTGCAACATTCTGGACCCAGAAAACGTCGACCCAAATGCAGCGGTATGTCTTTTCTTCCAGCCGATTTCAATACTATCTCTTTCCATACTTTCATCTTGTCATTAACTCACATTTTTCTTCTTAGTCTGAGAGCCAGGTCCCTCCGATGCGGAGCCGAAGCGGTAGGCCGATAGATAGTCATCATCCATATACACCATATCCACTCATCGGCTTTCATGCTCCAACCATCAAGGATATTTCCACTGGCCGATCGAAACGAGCACCGAAAAGGCCAACCTCGAAGATAACAAGCCGTCGAGTGCGAGCCCGCATCGGATCGTGTGGCAGAACCACCTGAATTAATCCGGCTCAAGTGTATTAACCATCACCAATAGGGCAATCTCGGTTAACCTTACACTTCAAACGGAGTAATCCATTGGTCTGTCGGGTAACCTCCCGATACAACCACGGTAAAGCGGATCGAAGCCATACATACAAATGCTCATGCGAAGATGAGCCCAGAGAATACCACATTCCAGCAGATATTACAAAAATTATCATAAGTGAATATTACAAACCATGTTTGAGTTTAGTAACCAAGTACTTCAGTGATCGTAACCAATAAGTTCTTTAGAGTTTAAGTTGCAGCGGAAATAAGATAACGAAAGCTACTCGACGATAAAGGATGTCTTGATGAAGCCCGTACGAGACATCACTCGGCATTATCTCCATTGGCCGGGGGCGAATCCCATTCCACCGACCAACCAGGAGGAAGGGTACAAGGCCAAGTCAAACTAGCAATCAAGTCCTCGAAAGTTTCACCTGAAAACAAGCCACAAGCAAGGCTGAGTATGCTAATACTCAGCAAGTCTTACCCGTGTAGTGGAATCTACTCCACCGACTCTAGACATGCAAGGCTTTTTGGCTCAGGGGTTTGTTTTGCCGAAAAGCATATACGAGTGGGTCCTTACTTTCAACTTTTAGCTCAAAATTCTAGTTTCATTAACCATTCTAGATAAGCAGCTATCCAAAATCATTCATGGTGAAACATTAAATTTCATCCAACAAGTTCATTCATCATCATTGTTCCTCTTCTTACTCTGTGTGGTAAAAGGGATTAAGCAGTCTCAATAGCCGTGAGAAACGGACGATTCGAATCGAATTTCTTAACCTTGCAAGGGAAACCTAAACACACGTCACGTGGTTACTCCCAGAGTCACACGTGCAACTTTTCCCCTTTCTTTCCGGGTCGTGGATCGGAGCTACCCTCCGAGAGTACAAGAGCTCCACGCCACGGTTCGGCGCCGGGTCGTGACCGCTCTCTGCACTCGCCATATGCACAAGGGACTCGGAGCTACCCTCCGAGAGTACAAGAGCCCCACGCCACGGTTCGGCGCTGGGTCGTGGCCACTCTCTGCACCTGCCATATGCACATGGGACCGAAGTTCAAAGGGTATGTTGTCGTCCACTTGCCGGGCCAATCAGGTACTTAAGCTTACCGATTATAATATTCTCGGCATGTGGTTAGTACGTTCAAAGACTTAACCACCACTACCACACACTGCGGCCTTAGCATTTTTCACTAAATAGATGGGCCTCAATTATAAACATCGTACCATAGCCCGTCCGTCGTCCTTATGATTGCAGCGTGTAGTAGGCATTCAACTCCTATAATCTCGCGAGTGACAGGAAATCACTCGGCTTTTACCGGAGTCCTATTAGCATAGCATTCTATCGAACCTGATATCTAGTGTTCAGAGCATGGGTACCTAACATCATGCAACTAAGTTTTCATTCAACTCCTATAAACTTAATGCACAAGCAAGAGAGTAATGAGTTGCATAATTTTAGGAAAGGAATGGGGTTATGCTCCGGGGCTTGCCTTCTTGTGCAAAGTTAGTCCGGGGATCGTCTGAGCGTTGACCCGGGTCTTCAAATACTTCAGTTAAATTTGCCTAGGCTTCTCGCTGCTCACTCTCGGACTCGGGCACCAGCTCGTAAGTCCCGTCGGCGAGAGTAGTCGTTTCTACATGAATGAACAAGTTTAAGTAGTGGTGATGGTAAACGACATGATTTCCTTTACGATAAAGTTGCAGTCTGTAAATCATGAGTTTTGTTGTGAAGTGAGTTACTTTATCATTCGTGGGCAATCGTTAATAGAGTAGGATAGTACAATAAGTAACTTCGTTAAGCAAGGTGGGGTGGGTGTTCATGGAAACTTATGTTCCTCATGTAAACATGATTTAAGTGTAACCACTACAGTGAGTGGTTTCTGGTCACGAAACATTGGATCGAGGCACATTAGGGAAAGACAAGCTTACTGTAAAATTTTCAGATATTTTCATGCAGCAGATTAATTATGAAAAAATATAATACATGGTGGCTGCTAGATTCTTGCTCTTTTTGTACAGAATAAATGGTGCAACAACTGAGACTAAGATTTTTACAGGGCTTTCATTTAATCATGCAGGAGCTACTGAAATTTTTATAGGATTTATTATGCAGTTTTCAGAGCATAGTAAATACGACATTACACACCTAGGTTATTCGATGATTTATTTTTACAGGATTCTACACAGGGTTTTTGTCCATGAACCTTTTTACACAGCATCCTCTACCACTAAGTATCTTCTAGTAAACATATGAGGATTTTCCAAGCTAAGATACTATTTTCATGATTTAATGTATGTTATTAGCACATAAATCAAATAAATAGGTTCCTGTGAGATAAAAAGTCTCTAAATTTTTCTATGGCATCTAGGTACTATTACACCGGTATAGAAAAAGTTTTATTAGGTGAATCACAATCTAACAATAGAGATAAAAAAAAATTTAGCCAATCATGGCATGAAACTAACTTAGCAAGAAGTATACCTAGAAGTACATTCTGAGCTTGATCTTTTTAGGGTGGCCTATTTATCATGCAATTTCCTCACTGTAAATTTTTCAGGGCCAGCACTTGTCTCAAGACAAGTCTATGAGTAAAAGCCATTAATCTTTCCATTTTATTTAAAGCATGATTTAGCTAGAATCTGAGGTGATGCATGTAACAAAAGTTGTGAAGCTTAACCTCAGGTTTCCAGAACAGTTGAGTTTGCATTTTTCTGAATTTTCTACGATTTTATACGAATTTTACAAGTTCACTGATTTTGAATCTAGGTTTGAATCTTTCTCTTACATCTGGGTCCTTGAAATCTTACGGGCAGAACCTTCTAAAGAATTCAATCCATGCAATTAGGTCCTTAGGAGGCTCGGGTGCGGTGGCCGGCCAAAATTCCGGCGAGGGGCTAGCCGGCGGCGAGGGGTGAGGGCCGGGGAAGGATCAGGGGTGCGAGGGCTACCTCGTGGGGGTCTTGGTCGGGTGGGGGACGGCCGGGAGTAGCTCGTCGGCGTTGGAGCAGAGCAGGGGCGGCGGCGGTACGCGTCGACGGCGGTGCTCCGGCGGGCTTGGGGCGGTCTGGTCTGGACGGGAAGCTTCAGTGGCGCGTGGGGAAGCTGCTCTGGTACTTGGCATGGGCGGAGGAGGTCGGAGTCGAGCTGTCCGCGGTGACCAGGGGCGGCGGCGGCGGCGACAGCGCGGGCGGCGGTGCTCCGGCGGTCCTGGGCGGCGTTGAGCAGGTCGGTGAGCTCCGGTGGGATGATGTGGTGGTGGCTGGAACTTCAATTTGGGCGGTGGATGGTTGTAGAGGGCTGTCCACGAGCGGGTGGAGCTCGGCGGCGACAATGGCGGCGGTGGGTGCTCTGTGGTTGCTGGTAGCTCGCGCGGGCGGCCTAGGGTGGCTTTTATAGGGACAGGAGGGAGGGAGGGGTGCCAGGCGACGCGCGGGGGGTGATGGCACGGTAATGGCGCGGGGTTGGCCGCGGTGAGCGGCTCGGTTCACCGGCGTGGCGTGCGGAGGGCGGAGGCGCGCGACTGGCGGCCAGAAATCTTGCATGACGGGTGGAAGATAGCGCGGCACGGGGATTGGGGGACAGCTGCAGCAGCGGCTCGGGCGGGAGGCGAGCTCAGCGATGGGCGGGTCGCGGCGGGCGGTGCGGCACGGCGCGGCGCGGCCGTTGGGCGCGGCGGGCGGCGAGCAGAGGCGCGGCTGGCGTGGCGCGTGTGGCGAGCTGGGGCTGGGCAGCGCGGCGGTGGGGGGGGGGGGGGCAAAGCCATGCTCGGGGGCGAAGACCGGCGGCCACTGGCCTGGCGGCTTGCGCCGGTCAGGCATCGCCGGCCACCTGGCCGGTGTGTCAGGCGGGGAGGGGAGAGAGAGGAGGAAAGAAGGGTCTAATTGCGAATTTTGAAAAGTTCCAAGGGGCTGGTTGCAAACAGGCTGTTTTCTCCACTTTCTAATTTGAATTTCAAAAACTTTTGAACACGAAAGTTGTCCAGAATAAAAAGTTCTACAAGTTTGGTTTCAGGCAACACCTCATTTGGATTGTGGTTTGAAAGTTAATTGAAAAATTCAAAGGTATTCATATGTGCCCAATTTCAATTTGAATTTCAACTTAACTTGATCTAATTCTTTTCACCCTTTTATCAGTTGGTTAAGCATAGGGTTGGGCTAATGACATTGCTTTAGAAGTGTCATTTATCACGGTTGTTACAGCCTTCCCCCCTTAACAAGAATCTCGCCCCGAGATTCGGTAAATCTTAGTGTGGAGAGGGGTGCATATACCAGTGGTTGAGATAAGAAAACCAGGGAAATTTTGGTTTAGGTAGCTCTCGGTTTCCCAGGTGGCTTCTTCTTCAGTGTGATGATTCCATTGAACTTTATACATTTTAATCACTTTCCTCCTGGTCCCTCTTTCTTTTCGATCCAAAATTTTAACCGGGTGTTCGACATACGAGAGGTCGGGTTCTACCAATATTTCTTGTTGTTCCACAATCTCGGTAGGGACTCGAATACACTTCTTGAGTTGAGATACGTGGAAGACATCATGGGTGGCCGTGAGCTGAGGGGGCAGTCGTAATTTGTAGGCTACGGGTCCGCAGCTCTCAATGATTTCGTAAGGACCAACATAACGAGGAGCTAGTTTGCCTTTGATTCCGAATCTTTGCACTCCCTTGGTTGGTGAAACTCGAAGATAGACATGATCGCCAACTTCGAATTTTAGCGGCTTTCTCCTTTTGTCGGAATAGCTCTTTTGCGGGCTTGTGCGGCTTTAAGATTTGCTTGTATTACTTTTACTTTCTCCTCTGCCTCGATTACCAGGTCGGGTCCAATTATTTTACGTTCTCCGGTTTGTGACCAGCTCAAAGGAGTTCGACACCTTCGTCTGTACAGGGCCTCAAATGGTGCCATTTTCAAACTCGTTTGATAGCTATTGTTGTACGAGAACTCTGCTAGGGGTAGACATTTGTCCCAATTCTTGTCATAGTGAATGACGCAAGCTCTCAGCATGTCTTCAAGAATTTGGTTTACTCTTTCCGTTTGTCCGTCAGTCTGAGGATGGTATGCTGAGCTGCGAATCAGTTTAGTACCAAGAGACGTTTGCAGTTGTTCCCAAAAGCGTGCTACAAACTGAGTACCACGATCAGAAATAATTGTCTTAGGTATTCCATATAGGCAAACAATACGATCGAGGTAAATCTCGGCATATTTCTTGGCAGAATAGGTGGTGTGTACCGGAAGGAAATGTGCCGTCTTTGTGAGTCTATCAACGATAACCCATATGGAATCATGTTTCTGGGAAGTGTTTGGTAGTCCAACGATGAAGTCCATACTTATGTCTTCCCACTTCCAGGATGGTATAGGTAACGGTTGAAGTGTACCGGCTACTTTCAAGTGGCTAGCTTTTACTCTCTGGCACGTGTCACATTCTGAGACATACGTAGCAATTTCTCTTTTCATTCTAGTCCACCAGAAGTTTTGCCTTAGGTCTTGATACATTTTGCTATTGCAGGGGTGGATAGAGATTTTGGAAAGATGTGCCTCATCGAGAATTTGCTTGCGGAGTTCATGGTTCTTCGGGACGACTATACAACTTTCGAACCATAGAACTCCCTTATGGTCCTGGCGGAAACATCTATACTTCTCCTCACCTAGAGAGAGTTTTTGTTTGATGATCTTAATTCCTTCATCATGTAGTTGTGCCATGACGATTTGGTCGTGAAGAGTGGGCTCAACTGACATGTGATTTAGAGTGCCTTGGGAAACCATTTCCATGTTAAGCTTCCTCATTTCTGCAAATAATGTCTCATTGTAGGATTCCATGGATAAGCAATGGCAATGGGACTTGCGGCTTAGTGCATCTGCGACTACATTAGCCTTGCCGGGGTGATAGTGCACTTCAAGGTCATAATCCTTGATTAATTCTAGCCATCTTCGTTGTCTCATATTCAGATCGGCTTGTGTGAAGATATACTTGAGACTCTTATGATCAGTGTAGATATTGCACTGTGTACCCATGAGATAGTGCCTCCATATTTTCAGAGCGTGAATGACAGCTGCAAGCTCAAGATCATGAGTGGGATAATTCTGCTCGTGGGGCCGAAGGGCTCGTGAGGCATATGCAATCACTCGATTCTCTTGCATAAGCACACATCCTAGACCAGTACCCGATGCGTCACAATACACATCGAACGACTTGGTGTTATCGGGTTGAGCTAACACAGGTGCAGTAGTTAGATGCTCTCTGAGAGTGTGGAAAGCTTCTTCACATTTCTCATTCCATACAAACTTTACTTCCTTCTTTAACAGTTCAGTCATGGGCTTAGCAATTCGAGAGAAATCCGGGATGAAGCGACGGTAGTAACCGGCTAAGCCGAGAAAACTGCGAATCTGATGAACAGAGGTAGGGGGTTTCCAATCCATCACCTCTTGTACCTTTCTGGGGTCAACAGCTATGCCTTCGCTGGAGATCGTGTGACCCAAGAACTTTACAGTATCCAACCAGAATTCACACTTAGAAAACTTAGCATAGAGCTGATGGTCTCTGAGTCGCTGAAGAACAATGCGAAGGTGCTTGGCATGCTCTTCCTCATCCTTGGAATAGATAAGGATGTCTTCGATGAACACTACGACGAATTTGTCAAGTTCGGGCATGAATACCGAATTCATGAGATACATGAAGTAGGCAGGGGCATTTGTGAGTCCAAAGGACATGACCAAGAATTCATATAGTCCATATCGTGTGGAGAAGGCAGTCTTAGGAATATCGCACGGGCGAATCTTGATCTGATGATATCCCGAACGAAGATCAATTTTTGAGAAGACTCTGGCTCCAGCTAATTGATCGAAGAGTACATCGATACGAGAAAGTGGGTATTTATTCTTAATGGTTACTGTGTTGAGAGGCCGGTAGTCAACGCATAACCTCAAACTGTCATCCTTCTTCTTTACGAATAGGGCTGGACATCCCCAAGGTGACGCGCTAGGGCGAATGAAACCTTTGTCCAGTAGTTCTTGGAGTTGAATTTTCAGCTCTGCCAATTCTTTAGGGGGCATCCTATATGGTCTTTTGGATATAGGTGCAGTGCCCGGTTGCAGTTCGATGATGAACTCAATATCCCTATCCGGTGGCATTCCTGGTAAGTCATCCGGAAAAACGTCGGCATACTCGTTTACCACAGGAATATCCTCTAGCTTAAGTCCTTCCGTTGTGTAAGCAGAGGAATTCGTGCAATCCAGGAATGGTAGGTAAAGGGTGGTGGCTCCGTGACTAGGTGAATTTATTTCCACAGCTCGGGATGAGGGGTCCAGTGTGACTTTGTGCAAAATCATCCAATTCATACCCAAAATAAGATCTATGCCGTCAAGGGGTAAAAGAACCAAGTTTGTGTTGATGGTTTTACTACCCAACTTGACTGGTACTTGTCTGATCATTTGATTCGAAGCAATTTTACCACCCGGTGTTGATATCATATATGACCCTTTTGTGTGACAAACATCCAAGCCTACTTTTGCACCGAATTTTGCACTTATGAAACTATGCGATGCACCAGAATCAAACAATATAACTGCAGGCTTGTTATGGATAGAGAATGTACCCGACATCACTGGGGCTCCTTCAGGAAGCTCTGCAAGCGTGGTGAAGTTAATCCGTCCTTGCTTGACCTGCAGGGTCTGTCTCTTGCCCCTGTTCTTGTTGTTCGGGTTGGATTCCTGACCTTGGTTGGGCGGCCCAGACTGAGGGCATTCTCGTGCAAAGTGGTTGGAACTCCCGCATTTGAAACAACGATTCGCGGGGCTGGGTCGAAGAGACTGTTGAAGAGTGGGCCTCGGACCATTCTGTGGAGGCCTCGGGGGTCGTACCATGCCTGGCTGGTGTGGGAGTCTGGCAATCCATCTCCCTGGCTGAGGGGCCCTTGGTGGAGCTGTGGGTGCGGCATTTTGCACGATGCGATACCTTGGTGGCTGAGCACTTGAAGGTCCAGCGGGTGCCTTTCTCTTCTTCTCTGCCCGGTGTGCCATGATACAGTCTTCCTGGGTAATGGCCATATTGACCAATTCGTTGTAGGTGTCAGCCCTGACTAGGTTCAGACGCTCCTTGAGCTTGATGCTTAGTCCTCTGCGGAAACGGTCACGCTTCTTAGTATCCGTATCAGCGTGATAGCCCGCATACTGGCATAGGTTGTTGAACGCCTGGGCGTATTGCAGCACGGTGCGGGTGCCCTGGGTGAGTACCAGGAACTCGTTCAACTTCCTCTCCATGAGACCCTCGGGAATATGATGTGCCCGGAATGCGGCCTTGAATTCGTCCCAGTCGACCACATGATCAGCCGGGAGCATCGCAAAATAGTGGTCCCACCACAAACGAGCTGTACCGCGAAGCTGTTGTGCGGCAAAACGAGCTTTGTTGGCCTCTGAGCATGGGGCCACAAGTAGTTCCTGCGTCCAAGGGTTCCTCTGTCTTATGGAACAAGGGCGGCTGGGTCCCCAGAAAATCCGTATATCCTGCAGCTTGGGGGTGGTGGACATTTTGCCCACCCCGCTGGTGGTTTTGCTGTCCTTGCACCAGCTGACGCAGCAGCTCGGTTTGAGCGGCCATCACTTCCACCAAACTGGGCGGGGGTGCTGGCGATTGTCGCTGTCTGCTGCCACCGGCACCAAAACCCTCAGGGTTGCCACGTGTTGATCCAACCATCTGAAACGTGAAAGGTTACCTTTAGCAACGCGATCCATATTACTTCCTCGATTCATAAAGGATTAGTGTAGTCATAGACTTCCGAAATCACAGATAGAAGTATGGACAGAATTTCTGTTTGCTACGAGAAAAATCATAGCTTGCTGTGGGTCCATCCAAAACATCTCATACTTTGGCAGTAGTTAGAGAACTTAGGGATGCACCACTTTGGTATTTAACTCACAACTCAGAAATGTAAGGAGACATGGATAAAATTTCCGACAAGTTTCAGCGATTGTGGATTTCAACGTTTACCAACTTACAACGAAATCGCCCAAGTTTATCGCCGTTCCTTACATGCTGAGGGTATCCACATGGTTCAGGTGTACCCATCACAAAAGAGTTACTCAACTCCTAGTTAGCCTATTACAACACTTGCCAAAAGTTAGGCTACCCTATCGAGGAGTATGTGCAAAAGTCCTTCTAGGTCATCATCTAGAAGTCATCCAGGTCGTTGACGGACGACGCGCTGTGAGTAGGAGAGTGAGCTCCCATCTGAGGTGCCTGTGGTACCTCACCCTCGAAATCCATACCGGAGGCACTGTCAACCTCCTGTGGCTCCTCTTCATCTTCCTCCATAGCCACCACGCCAGGAGGGGCATTCTGATCATGGTGCCACTGAATGTGCTCCTCTTCATCTTCCTCCAACTCAAGGTTTTGATCATGGAGCTGCTCCTCCAAGTGTGCTATCATATCATTTCTCTCACCCATGAGCGTGTCATGCTCCTACACTTGGCTCATAAGTTGGCCAATCTGAGCATCTCTGTCCTCAAGATCCTTACTGAGTTCCTTAATCTGCTCATCCCTGGTATCTGCCATCATGTGGTAGGCCTGTGCAAGATCAGTGAGCTGTACAAGCGCTTGACTTTCGAGAGTCTGAAGTCGGTAGAGTGCATTCATGCACCGCACGGAGGTCTCGATGGTCTCCTGGGCATGAAAGTCTACCAGGTACTGTGAATGCTGCACCCTGTTGAGCCAAAAAGGGTCGTTGTCCTGGGCAGCAGGAAACAAACCAATGGGAGCGAGTGTGACAACCTCGGGACGCTGCGCACAAAAAGTGGTGAGCGCCCTCATGGCTGCAAGCTCCCAAGTGTCGGCCAACCTGTGACCAACAGCCTCAAACTCCAAGGCGGCCCACTCCGGGTGTAGCGGGTGTGGAAACAGAGTCACGCTCACACTGCACCGCAAAATGCCATTTTCTTGAAATTCCATTCCGGTGTAGCGTGGGGGAATTAGATAGCCCGCGGTGCTTAACACGTCCCACAAAATAGAGGGAAAGCCCTCCTGGTGGAGACACTGTGAGTGAACGCGTCCATCCTCATCCACCATCATGGCAGCTGTCTCGGCCATCTGAACAAAAGATCAAATGGGTGAGGCCAAGAAAAAGTGTGAAAAGCACAGGGACAGGTTCTGTATAGAGTGCAAAAATAACCATAACTTCCACAGTTCATATCCAAAAATTCTCAAATTTCACCAGGGAAAATCTACCTGGCCAAAAGTTACCAAATTTTAACAGCAGCTACCTGGGTAAATTTGGAACAAGTTTTGTGTTGTACTCTTTTGCAGAAAATTGTAGGAAGGGGGCCTAAAAATTTAAGGGGCAGAAGTGCTTATTTTGGACAGAAATCTGACATTCCATGGTTTCTGTTATTTCTTACTATCCATAAGTTCAGAATTTTTTTTCATTTTTGAACAGGAGATAGAACACAAAATTTGGAACAATTCTTTCAACATGAACTTTACCAGAAAAGGTCATTTTCTCTGATCAATAAATCTCTCTTTTCGGTCATGGCAGATTTGTGACAGATTCGCTAGATAGTCCTTATGCAAAATCATGCTTAGATACGCAAGAACCTTACCACTCTCATTCAACGCATTTTCAATTTCAGATATATATGGTCATGATGCATGCACGTCCTATTCGTCCTCACAAAATAAAATAACTGCCAAATAACTTTTGATCTTACGAAGATAGTTTCGGTGGCATACACAATACGGCTCTCCCTATAATAGCTAGTCGAGATGACTCTAACCGTTCTTAACTTATCGTAATCGCGGTTAGTGTACCTGCAAAAGATGGATAGAGCACATATATTTCATGAACCTTTCATGCCAGCACTCATGAAAGCGTCCGTATTCATTACCGTTTACTTATAGAAACGATATCTGTACAATTTCCGCCGTACAGACGACGTTAACATACGCTATCGAGATAGCGTATTCACGGGGGTACCGTCATGAGATGGGGGTATGAACAGCGATCGCCATACCCTGCGCCAAACCTTCTACTCCCAATATATTCAACTAACAGTTGGCATATTGGCAGCACCTCAAGTAAGCCACTGCTTGAGGGCAGCGTTCGGTTCGCATCACCGACAGGAAGGCCAAACTCTCTCAGTTGGCTGAGGATTCTTACCTTCTTACCTTAGCGATGAGTGCGTCGTTACAGAATTTAAGGTCAGTTGTGCATGAAAGTAAGTTTTGACAGAAAGTAATGTGCTGGAAGTCAGTTGATAATAAATAGAAGATAGATAGCCACCTAGTAACTTTCCCATAATCTCTTAGGGCTTTACGAACTAGGCACCATCCTTAGCGCACCAACGTATTTCGCAACACAATTTTTGTGGTCAAGTTTTAGGAAAACAAGTTTTTAAGGCTTGTTGCATTCTCTGGCGTATGCATTTCGGCTCTAGTGCCAGCTGTAGCACCAGCTACGGCTCTGATACCAGCTGTGGCAGAACCACCTGAATTAATCCGGCTCAAGTGTATTAACCATCACCAATAGGGCAATCTCGGTTAACCTTACACTTCAAACGGAATAATCCATTGGTCTGTCGGGTAACCTCCCGATAAAACCACGGTAAAGCGGATCGAAGCCATACATACAAATGCTCATGCGTAGATGAGCCCAGAGAATACCACATTCCAGCAGATATTACAAAAATTATCATAAGTGAATATTACAAACCATGTTTGAGTTTAGTAACCAAGTACTTCAGTGATCGTAACCAATAAGTTCTTCAGAGTTTAAGTTGCAGCGGAAATAAGATAACGAAAGCTACTCGACGATAAAGGATGTCTCGATGAAGCCCGTACGAGACATCACTCGGCATTATCTCCATTGGCCGGGGGCGAATCCCATTCCACCGACCAACCAGGAGGAAGGGTGCAGAGCCAAGTCAAGCTAGCAATCATGTCTTCGAAAGACTCACCTGAAAACAAGCCACAAGCAAGGCTGAGTATGCTAATACTCAGCAAGTCTTACCCGTGTGGTGGAATCTACTCCACCGACTCTAGACATGCAAGGCTTTTTGGCTCAGGGGTTTGTTTTGCCGAAAAGCATATACGAGTGGGTCCTTACTTTCAACTTTTAGCTCAAGATTCTAGTTTCATTAACCATTCTAGATAAGCAGCTATCCAATATCATTCATGGTGAAGCATTAAATTTCATCCAACAAGTTTATTCATCATCATTGTTCCTCTTCTTACTCTGTGTGGTAAAAGGGATTAAGCAGTCTCAATAGCCGTGAGAAACGGATGATTCGAATCGAATTTCTTAACCTTGCAAGGGAAACCTAAGCACACGACACGTGGTTACTCCCACAGTCACACGTGCAACTTTTCCCCATTCTTTCCGGGTCGTGGATCGGAACTACCCTCCGAGAGTACAAGAGCCCCACGCCACGGTTCGGCGCCGGGTCGTGGCCACTCTCTGCACTCGCCATATGCACATGGGACTCGGAGCTACCCTCCGAGAGTACAAGAGCCCCACGCCACGGTTCGGCGCCGGGTCGTGGCCACTCTCTGCACTCGCCATATGCACATGGGACTCGGAGCTACCCTCCGAGAGTACAAGAGCCCCACGCCACGGTTCGGCGCCGGGTCGTGGCCACTCTCTGCACTCGCCATATGCACATGGGACTCGGAGCTACCCTCCGAGAGTACAAGAGCCCCACGCCACGGTTCGGCGCCGGGTCGTGGCCACTCTCTGCACTCGCCATATGCACATGGGACCGAAGTTCAAAGGGTAGGTTGCCGTCCACTTGCCGGGCCAATTAGGTACTTAAGCTTACCGATTACCATATTCTCGGCATGTGGTTAGTACGTTTAAAGACTTAACCACCACTACCACACACTGCGGCCTTAGCATTTTTCACTAAACAGACGGGCCTCAATCGTAAACATCGTACCATAGCCCGTCCGTCGTCCTTATGATTGCAGCGTGTAGTAGACATTCAACTCCTATAATCTCGTGGGTGACAGGAAATCACTCGGCTTTTACCGGAGTCCTATTAGCATAGCATTCTATCGAACCTGAAATCTAGTGTTCAGAGCATGGGTACCTAACATCATGCAACTAAGTTTTCATTCAACTCCTATAAACTTAATGCACAAGCAAGAGAGTAATGAGTTGCATAATTTAGGAAAGGAATGGGGTTATGCTCCGGGGCTTGCCTTCTTGTGCAAAGTTAGTCCGGGGATCGTCTGAATGTTGACCCGGGTCTTCAACTGCTTCAGTTAAATTTGCCTGGGCTTCTCGCTGCTCACTCTCGGACTCGGGCACCAGCTCGTAAGTCCCGTCGGCGAGAGTAGTCGTTTCTATATGAATGCACAAGTGTAAGTAGTGGTGATGGTAAACGACATGATTTCCTTCACGATAAAGTTGCAGTCTGTAAAACATGAGTTTTGTTGTGAAGAGAGTTACTTTATCATTCGTGGGCAATCGTTAATAGAGTAGAATAGTACAATAAGTAACTTCGTTAAGCAAGGTGGGGTGGGTGTTCATGGGAACTTATGTTCCTCATGGAAACATGATTTAAGTGCAACTACTACAGCGAGTAGTTTCTGGTCATAAAACCTTGGATCTAGGCACATCGGGGAAAGATAAGCTTACTGTAAAATTTTCAGATATTTTCATGCAGCAGATTAATTATGAAAAATATAATACATGGTTGTTGCTAGATTCTAGTTCTTTTTGTACAGAACAAATGGTGCAAAAACTGAGACTAAGATTTTTACAGGGCTTTCATTTAATCATGCAGGAGCTACTGTAATTTTTATAGGATTTATTATGCAGTTTTCAGAGCATAGTAAATATGACATTACACACCTAGGTTATTCAATGATTTATTTTTACAGGATCCTACACAGGGTTTTTGTCCATGAAACTTTTTGGACAGCATCCCCTACTACTGAGTATCTTCTAGTAAAAATATGAGAATTTTCCAAGCTAAGATACTATTTTCTTGATTTAATGTATTTTATTAGCACATAATCAAATAAATAGGTTCCTTTGAGATAAAAAGTCTCTAAATTTTTCTATGGAATCTAGGTACCATTACACCAGTATAGAAAAAGTTTCATTAGGTGAATCACAATCTAACAACAGACATAAAAATATTTAGCCAACCATGGCATGAAACTAAACTTAGCAAGAAGTATATCTAGAAGTAGATTCTAAGCTTGATCTTTTTAGGGTGGCCTATTTATCAGGTAATTTCCTCACTGTAAATGTTTCAGGGCCAGCACTTGTCTCAAGACAAGTCTATGAATAAAAGCCATTAATCCTTCCATTTTATTTAAAGCATGATTTAGCTAGAATCTAAGGTGATGCATGTAACAAAAGTTGTGAAGCTTAACCTAAGGTCTCCAGAGCAGTTGAGTTTTCACTTTTCTGAATTTTCTACAATTTTATACGAATTTTACAAGTTCACTGATTTTGAATCTAGGTTTGAATCTTTCTCTTACATCTGGGTCCTTGAAATCTTACGGGCAGAACCTTCTAAAGAATTCAATCGACGCAATTGGGTCCTTAGGCGGCTTGGGTGCGGTGGCCGGCCAAAATTCCGGCGAGGGGCTCGCCGGCGGCGAGGGGTGAGGGCCGGGGAAGGACCAAGGGTGCGAGGGCTACCTCGTGGGGGGTCTTGGTCGGGTGGGGGACGGCCGAGAGTAGCTCGTCGGTGTTGGAGCAGGGGCGGCGGCGGCGGTACGCGTCGACGGCGGTGCTTCGGCGGGCTTGGGGTGGTCTGGTCTGGACGGGAAGCTTCAGTGACACGTGGGGAAGCTGCTCCGGTACTTGGCTTGGGCGGAGGAGGTCGGAGTCGAGCTGTCCGCGGTGACCAGGGGCGGCGGCGGCGGCGTCAGCGCGGGCGGCGGTGCTCCGGCGGTCCTGGGCGGCGTTGGGCGGGTCAGTGAGCTCCGGTGGGGTGATGTGGTGGTGGCTGGGAGTTCAATTCGAGCGGTGGATGGCTGTAGAGGGCTGTCCACGAGCGGGTGGAGCTCGGCGGCGACAATGGCGGCGGCGGGTGTTCTCTGGTTGCTGGTAGCTCGCGCGGGTGGCCTGGGGCGGCTTTTATAGGGACAGGAGGGAGGGAGGAGTGCCAGGCGACGCGCGGGGGTGATGGCACGGCAATGGCGTGCCACTAGCCATGGTGGGTGGCGTCTGGACACCGGCGCGGCGTGCGGAGGGCGGGAGCGCGCGACTGGGCACCGGGGATTTTGCGTGGGGGAGCGAGGAGATAGCGCGGCACGGGGTTGGAGGGCAGCTGCAGCAGCGGCTCGGGCGGGCGGCAAGCTCAGCGACGGGCGGGTCGCGGCGAGCGGTGCGGCACGGCGCGGCGCGGCCGTTGGGCGCGGCGGGCGGCGAGCAGAGGCACGGCTGGCGTGGCGCGCGTGGCGAGCTGGGGCTGGGCAGCGCGGCGGGGGGGGGGGGGGGGGGGGGGCAAAGCCGCGCTCGGGGGCGAAGGCCGGCGGCCACTGGCCTGGCGGCTTGCCGGCCACCTGGCCGGTGTGTCGGGCGGGGAGGGGAGAGAGAGGAGGGGAAGGATGGTCTATTTGCGAAATATTAAAAGTTCCAAGGGGCTGGTTGCAAACAGGATGTTTTCTCCACTTTCTAATTTGAATTTCAAAAACTTTTGAACATGAAAGTTGTTCAGAATAAAAAGTTCTACAAGTTTGGTTTCAGGCAATACCTCATTTGGCTTGTGGTTTGAAAGTTAATTTAAAAATTCAAAGGTATTCATATGTGCCCAATTTAAATTTGAATTTCAACTTAACTTGTTCTAATTCTTTTCACCCTTTTATTAGTTGGTTAAGCATAGGGTTGGGCTAATGACATTGCTTTAGAAATGTAATTTATCAGGGTTGTTACAGATCGGCCGACCAGACGGTTGTAGCATCGGCCGAGACTCCGATTCCTTTATCCTTGCCAGCTACCGAGATAGCCGATCCTCAAGTCACCGCCGAAGTCGGGGCAGCTGCGACATCACTACTAGTAGAAGCTGTTCAGGTGATCTTGTTTATTTCATATATCCTTTAAGTGCTCCACTGACACTAACTCTCTCTCGCTGCCAGGCTGCACAAGCTGTTCCACCGTAGTCTCCACAGCAATCGGCCACAACCCCAGCGGAAGCCGAAATTCCAGCAGCCCCTCCTGTCGAGGTAGATAATCCCTTACCTCAATTTCTTGATATCCAGAGGACTTAACGGATGCCGATGCAGGCCGATTTGGGTATGCCGTCTGTAACCCCACAACAAACATCGGCCGAAAGATCAACAGAGGCATGGCAACTATTTCATACCATCTTATTTCAGTAATCCATAGTATATTCACAAAATCTGTTTTCCACGCCTTTTCAGGAAGCTGGTCCGAGCAGAGCATTAATAGTTGTTGAATATTCTTCTTCTGACGAGCCAATTGTACCAGCCCCTGAGACGAGGGAGACGCTTCCACCGGCGCAAACAAGAGAAATTCGTTTTAAGGAGGTAACAAACTTACCATTGGAATCGGCTAATTCCCCTTTACTGCTTGCTAACCCTTCTCTTTATTTTCCCACAGGAGCAAGACACCCCGAATAATAGCCTCTTTTCCTTCGCGGTTTCTCTGCCTGAAGATGAAGAAGTCGCTTCGTGCCAAGTTCCGTTGAGATTAATTTCTGATGATGTCCGTGCCAAACTCGAGAGTATGCGGGTCCTTCTCCAAGATGACATCGGCCGATTGGTAGAAGATGCCTCGCCGATTCGGCAGCTTTTCAGTGACATCAAGGACCGAATCCCGGAAGAAGCGACAGAAACTCTGCACCCTGCTGCGTTCATAGAGTGGATGCAGATTCCGGTGTCCAGGGCCCTGCGTCACATGGCCGATCGTACCCAGCTAGCAAAGACCCGAGAGGAAGCTGATTCTTACAAGCACCGAGCTCAAGAAGTACACCAACGGATCAACTTCCTCGAGAGTGCCCGCCCGGATATCGTCGGCACATAGATCGCCTCAAACGGAGGAGAGCAGAGCTGGCCAAAGAGATGGAGCAAGTAACCAAGGACATAGCCGCTGAAGAAAAGAAGCTTCAAGAGCTCCCATCCGTCATCGTCGGGCTGAAACAAGAAAGACAGAGCTTGGCCTGTGAAGCGATAAGACTTCATCGCCGCATGCCGGAAATACCTGGATCGGTCGACGATGACCAGAGAATAGTAGACTCGGCCGATCAGATTAGGCGATGAGCTATTGCTACTATAGATACCCTCCTCGGATTGTAAAGGATCATGTAAACATTTAACACTCCTTCAATGCTACTGCGCCGATTTGCTCCTTTAATGTTACTGCGCTGACTTGATCTTGAACCGCTTCTTTTGCCAGCTTTGCATTTATGAATGCTTTTACTCTGATAGGACGTGTCTCACCATCTATCTACCTCTCTTTCCTTTATAAGTAGATCCTTCACCGTCTCCAGAGGCATACGCATTACTTATCTTCTCTCTCTCTCTCCAATACTAGATCTTTATCCTCCCAAACCGAGCAGCAAGATGTCTTCTTCGTCCTCTTCATCTTCTTCCTCTGTCAACCAGGTATGAACTTTCTTCTGCCTTTCCCCTAGACATCTCAATCACTCTGATGTTGGGTAGTTTTTTCATCTCTGTTTAGCCGAAACGTCTCAGCCCTGGTCTAGAACGAGCGATCGAAGTCATGCATTCCGACGAACCACTGTCACAGGCAGACAAAGATCTGATAAGAGCTCACGCTGAGGAACTCAGAGATCATGTTCCCGCTGTTGTCCAGGAGTATTGGGACCTTATAGATGCTCACTGCTTGGTCCGTAAACGACCACCTTCTGAAAAGAGTCCTCCACTCCCTCATCAAGTCAAGACTGAAGCTACCATGGAGAGTTTGGAGGAGAAGGAGACCCGCCTCCTGATAGAACTTTGCAATCAAGCTGAGGCTGGAGCCACCGTAGAGAATCCGAAGGAGAATAGGATCCATCTTATGATAGAACTGGGTCACGTCGAGAGAGAAATCCAGAGTAGGCGTAATCAATAGATGCATCAGTATTTTTATTCTAAGGGCGACTTGTACCATGTCGGCCATGTACCCTGTCATTTTCATCCAATAGTGAACTAGTCGAAATGAATCCCAATGTTTCTTTCTTCAGGCGACGTCATCTCTACATCAGATATGCAGACGAAAGCCGATGGAAAATCGGTCATATTATCTTGATATATTTTACTGCGAGTTATGCATCTATCCAAATGCTTGGATAGTACCTCTTTAGATATCATCCGTTTAAAGCTCTTGGGAATTCCTCCCCTTCAACTGTTTCCAGAATGTATGCATTTCCAGGGGCGCATCGGCCGATTCTGTACGGCCCTTCCCAAGTGGGTGACCATTTACCGAATTTGGGATCTTTAGATCCTATCGGCAGCACCAACTTCCACACCAAATCTCCCTGAGAGAATTGTTTAACTTTGACCTTTTTTTCATACCATCTGGCCACCCTTTTCTTGTTCTCTTCTATACTAATCAAGGCTCTCAACCGTAAACCTGCCGAGTCATCAAGTTCGTCCTTCATGAGGAAAGAATAATCATCGACCGTCAACTGATCTTGAAGCGATACATGCCTTAACCCCGTCCTCAATTCCCAAGGCAAGACTGCCTCATGACCATAAACCAGCTGATAAGGAGATATCTTAGTGGCTCCATGACAAGCCATCCTATAAGCCCATAAAGATTCAGCCAAAGACATATGCCACTTTTTGGGTTGTTCTTCTATCTTTCTCTTTATTAGCTTGATTATCCCTTTATTGGACGATTCTGCTTGGCCATTGGCTTGAGCATAATATGGAGAAGAATTTAATAATTTAATCCCCATATCGGCGGCAAACTCTCCGAACTCTCCAGAAGTAAACATTTTTCCCTGGTCAGTTGTGATGGTTTGAGGAATACCAAATCGATAGATAATATGATTCTTAACGAATTCAATCATATCGGCCGATGTCACATTCCTTAAAGGAACTGCCTCCACCCACTTAGTGAAATAATCCGTGGCTACCAATATGAACTGATGCCCTTTGCTCGATGGAGGGTGAATCTGTCCGATGAGATCTATTCCCCAACCTCTGAACGGCCACGGCTTGATCACTGGGTTCATAGCCGATGCTGGCGCGCGTTGTATATTGCCAAACCTCTGACAGTCTGAGTTTAGAATAGTTGGCCAATAATACCCATTGTTTCTGATCATCTATTTCATTTTGTGAGCCGATTGATGGGCTCCATATACGCCTTCATGTATTTCTCCCATGAGAACCTTTGCTTCTTCAGTTCCCAGGCACTTGAGAAGAACTCCATCAATCGTCCGGTAAAATAGATCATCTTCACGTAACACATACTTTGTAGCTTCAAAACGTATTCGCCGATCCACTTTCCGGGAGGGATCCTTCAAGTAATCGGCGATTTCCTTTCGCCAGTCATCGGCCGCGAGCTCTAGCATCATCGCTCCCTAAATCGGCCGATACCCGGAGGCATGTTGGGCCAGCTTGTTGGCCTCTTCATTATAATTTCTGGGGATATGCTCAATTATTGCAGACTTGAACTCTTTTAAAAGCTGAATGCAATCTTTATAATAAATCCTCAAGATATCATCCTTGCACTCAGATCGCCCCGTTAATTGATCCACAATGAGCATGGAATCTCCAAAAATTTTGAGTGTAGCAGCTTTGACTTCCCTTAATAATTGGATGCCCTTCAGAACGGCTCGATATTCCGCCTGATTATTAGTTGCGGAAGCTTCTATCGGCAGAGAGAAATCATAACTTGCCCCCCGAGGCGATATAAGAATGATGCCGATTCCTGATCCGGCCCCACATGAAGAACCATCAAATACAGAGTCCATGGAACCGGTTCGACGACGGCAATCTCCGGTCCACAATGCTGAGCTATGAAATCGGCCATTACTTGACCTTTGACACCTTTGGCCGATTCGTACCTTAAGTCGAACTCTGACAAAGCCAGGATTCATTTTCCAATCCATCCTTTCAAAATCGGCAATGATAGCATATACTTTACCACATCATCCTTGCATATAACTATGCATTCTGCCGACAACAAATAGTGCCTGAGCTTGGTACACGAGAAGTATAAACATAAGCACAGCCGCGACACCGGGGAATATCTTGTTTCGGCGTCTAGGAGTCTTCTGCTGACGTAATATACTACTCATTCTTTCCCTTCGAACTCCTGTACCAACGCCGATCCAATAGCCTGTTCATCAGCTGATAAATATAATTTGAACGGCTTACCAGGCTGTGGCGGGACCAACACCGGAGGTGAAACTAGATATTGCTTGATATCTTCCAATGCTTTGCGTTGTTCTTCTCCCCATATAAATTCTTGATCGGGCTTTAATTTCAACAGAGGAGTAAAAGCTCGAATTCTCCATAACAGGTTGGATATGAATCTTTTGATAAAATTGACCTTGCCGATGAGGGACTGTAGCTCAGTTTTATTTTGTGGGGCTACAACTTTGTTGATGGCATCTATAGTCTTCCGGTTGACCTCTATCCCGGGCTCATGAACCATGAGTCCTAAGAATTACCCGGCCGATACACCAAATGCACACCTGTTCGGGTTCATCTTCAACCCATGCTTCCTTGTGCACTCCAGTACTTCTTGTAAATCGGCCAGATGTTCTTGGTGACCTTTTGACTTGACCACGACATCATCTATATAAATTTCCACCGATGTGCCAATAAGCTTGTGGAAGATATAGTTCATGGCCCGCTAATATGTAGCACCGGCGTTCTTCAATCCAAAAGTCATCACAACCCATTCGAATAAACCAAGATGACCTAGACACCTGAAAGCCGTTTTCGAGATATCCTCTTCGGCCATTAATATCTGATTGTACCCTACATTACCATCCATGAAACTTATGACCTTGTGTCCTGCAGCAGCATCTATCAAGATATCAGCCGTTGGCATCGGATATCCATCCATTGGTGTGGCCTGATTTAAGTTCCTAAAATCGATGCACACACGCAATTTTCCATTCTTTTTATACATGGGCACAATATTAGATGTCCATTCGGCGTAGCGGCACTTCCAAATAAATCCTGCTTCAATTAACTTTGTGATCTCGGCCTTTATATCAGGCAGAATTTTGGGGTTGCACCGTCGTGCAGGTTGCTGATATGGCCGATATCCTGATTTTATAGGTAACTGGTGTTCAACAATGGACCGGTCTAGACCTGGCATCTCATGATATTCCCAAGCAAAGCAATCCTTGAATTCTTTTAATAAACTTATCAGTTTACACTTATACTCAGGATCCAAATTAGCACTAATATACGTCGGCCTTGATTTGCTGCTATCTCCCAAATCTACCATCTCCAATAAATCGGCCGACGTAAATCCATGCCCAAGCTTCCCGTCTTCTTGGACGAGCTGATCCATCTATTCTGAATCTTCCGAGCCGACTGCTTGGATCGGCTGTAGACCGAAATCGGACACCTTCAGGAAGTCAGTGTCCCAAGTCCTGCTAGATATACACTTGACGTGCTCGCAGCTCCACTGTTGCGTGTCGGCTGCTGCGATGCTGTAGGCGGAATCGGCGGTGACTATCTCTGTGCTGTCGCCGACCCATTGCACGAGGCATTGATGCATTGTAGAATGGGACACAGCAGTTTGCGTGTATCCAGTCACGACCGAGCAGCATGTTGTAGGATCCCTTACCATTAATAACGAAAAAGGTGGTAGGAAGGATCTTACTGCCGATGGTGAGGTCGACACAGAGCGCTCCACGGGCGGGAGACACGTTGCCTTCGAAATCCTTCAGCATCATGTCCGTCTTGGTGAGATCTTCATCGCTCTTGCCTAGCTTGCGGAACATGGCATACGGCATGATGTTAACTACGACACCTCCATCTACTAGTAATCTGGTGACGGGTCGTCCGTTAACATAGCCTTTGAGAAACAGCGCTTTAAGATGTTGCCATTTTTCTTCTTCTGGTTTCTCAAAAGTAGCCGTCATCGGCTCTAATACCAGTTGCGCCATTTGCTCTTCCATCCTTGTCGCTTTGTCTCGATCGTCAGGCGCCATGAATTCCATCGGCAATATGAATACCATGTTGATGTCGGCTGCCGATTCTTGATTGTCTGCTTCTTGACTGTTGTTTTTCTTTGGGCGCCACAGCCGAGACTTAACATTTCTTTTCTCTGGCACCTGCCTCTGTTCTTCCTCTTGTTGCTCCCACTGGCGCAGGCGTTGGATCCTCCATTTCTGGGATCTGGATAAGCCATCGGGACACCACCTGGGGTTTACTGGTTTGGCCGATGATCTGGCGTGTTCCCAATCCGGTTCCCTTCCTAGGGGGTCCTCGTCTGACACCCTGTCATCAGCCATCTCTTCTAGCCGATCGTGCATGCTGATTCTGCCCCCCAGTCCATCCCGTTGGTTGATCCTGCCTTTTGACCGGTGGTACTGGTCAACTCTGCCCCCCAGCCGATCATGCACTGAAATGCGTTGTCCCTCTTGTTCGTGCCGATTTTTGCTGATCGGCTTTGATCCTCTGTCCCTAGAGCGTGACCTCAGGTGATCGTTGCAACTTAATCCGTTACACTCAGGACAGTTATCGGCTGACGGCAATCTGATGTCATTCTCCCAACAATGGATGAAGAACGGACATTGCCAGTGATCCTCATGCCGGCGTATCATCTCGTCGTGGTATCTTGATTGTTCCTGCTGCTGCCGATATTTGCTGAGCAAGAACTGGGAGGTGACGGGTTTGCGTGGTCGTTCTGGCCCCCGCCTGTTCCTTTTGATCTCGTCCGCTGTAATCTGCCTCCTCGGATCGACGGTGTTGCCCCTTCTTGCCAATTCTGACGTCAGCACCTTGTTTTGACGTGAATTTTCTCCCGTGTCAACCATGTTAGCCAGGAAGGGATGCTGGTCTATCTTCATCGGCTTTGCCGATTTAGCCGGGATTTCAAATTTGAGCCTCCCCAGCTCGATGGCCGATTGTATCTGCTGCCGGAAGACTTTGCATTCATTCGTATCATGAGACGTGGCGTTGTGCCACTTGCAGTACTTCATCTTCTTGAGTTGATCGGCCGTGGGGATGGTATGATACTGAGAAAGCTTAATTTGCCCTTCCTGGAGTAATAAGTCGAAAATTTTATCGGCTTTTGATGTGTCAAAGCCGAATGTCTCTGGCTCTTTCTTTCCGAAAGGGCATGATATTGGTTTTTTTCCTTGCACCCACTCTGCCAGGACGATTTCCTCTTCTCCATCCGATTCAGATCCTTCTATATATGCCACCTTCTTCTGAAAATTCCTCCGTTGCTCAAACGGACGGACTTCCTGCCCTGCCAATCGGTGCACAATCTGGCTTAGGCTTTCAAATTCCTGCGAAGCATACCTTTCCTTGATTTGCGGCAGGAGGCCTTGGAAAGCGATATCGGCCAACTGTGCATCGGTCAGAGCCAGACTGTAGCATTTGTTTCTGACTTCTCTGAACCTCTGTATATATCCATTTACTGGTTCATCGCTTCTCTGTCTGAGGCTGGTTAAATCTGAGAGCTTCATCTCATGTACTCCTGCATAGAAGTACTTATGGAACTGCTTCTCCAGATCGGCCCAAGTAACAATAGAATTTGGTGGCAAAGTAGTGAACCACTGGAAGGCCGATCCGGACAGAGATGATGAAAATAGACGCACCCTCAGAGCATCCTACGTGGCAGCCTCCCCACACTGGATGATGAATCTATTGATGTGCTCTACGGTGGATGTGTCGTCCGACCCCGAAAACTTGGTGAAATCGGGTACCTTGTAACGGTGTGGGAACGACAGCAAGTCATAGGCCGATGGGTATGGCGTTTTGTATGTGTAAGTCTGCACTTTTGGCTTCAACCCAAACTGGTCCTGAATCACTTCTGCTATTCTTGCCGTCCAGTCCACCTGTTGCTGATGAACAACCGTTCGCGGTGCCGGCATATGTTGAAGGGCTGGTACGGCTGGGTGATGAATCGAAGCATGCGGCGAATTTTGCTGAGCAGTTGATAGTTGATGGCGAAGTGAATCCGCCGCTCCATCGTATGTCATCATTGGCGCCGTGCTTCTGAATGCTTCTACAGCGCTTGCCCCCCTGCCGATTTGTGATGAGATTGGCTGATACTGAGGGACCGTCGGCCGGACGGCCGATTGGTGAGACGCCTAGATTGGATAGCTTCCATGCCCGGTTGATGGATCGGGGAAAGCCGTTGTCGCTGATATCCCCCAGGGTACTGAGCTTGTTGGCAGCGATTGTACAGAAGCAATCTGGACGGGTTGAAGCGGTGTCTGTGATGGGAAACATGGTGCACCGCTGTACCTTGGAGACGCTGGAGGCAACAGAGTGTTGTACCCCTCGCGTTGCGTCAATATCGGCTGAGGAGCCGATTGGGACGTGCATGGTAAGCTTCTGGCTGGCAGCATGATCAGCGGGGCATACGCTGGTCCCTGATAGCCTTGAACTGCTCCGCTGGCCAGAGAGCTGATGACGGCGTTATACACCGTGTTGGTCATTACTGAGGATTGGTCGATGAATGCCTGGTAGACGGACTGTTGGATCATATCGGACATCTTGCCCGAGTCCTCAGCAATGGTGATGTGGAGGGGAACTGGAATAGGTGCCTTCTTGACAGCCTCCCCGCTTCTGGTACGACTGAACGACTGTAGGTATATCTTTGTGTAATCTTCTAGATGTTTAGCTAATTCTTCCCTCTGGTCATCCTTGAGATCCGGTTCTGTGACCTCGATGATGTTGCTGTCGGTAATCTCTGCGTTCTTCGACATATCAGACCTTGAAGTCTCCCACTGGGCGTGCCAAAAGTGTGTTGGCGCTAAAATCGGCCAGATAGGAATCGGCCGATGGTCTTCAGCATCGGACACACGACCTGGGAGAATCTGCTTAGCTCCTGTTCGGGTTATCGCCCTGGTACGGTTCGCGCGGTGTGCCAGTCAATCTGACCTGTTGATTGACAAGGAAATAAGAGTATTAAATTTCAGGCGCTCCGATCGGCTGGAGTTTCGATCTATCCTGAAGAGCGCGTCGGCGAATCGGCCGATTTGCTGTAATGATGATCGGCTATGGATCAGCCGATAATCGCGTAATAATTGTAAAGAAGACTGCTGGAACGATCTAAACAATTATTATGGATGCAACACTTGAAATAGATCTAATCAGCTGTAAGATGATAAATCGAAGAAGAACGATAACGAAGCCGATTACTCTGATCTCAAGCTGGATAACTGGTGATAATACTAGAACAACTGGTAAAACTTGCAATTCTAGTAAATATCGATAGCTGGTGAATAAATCCAAACGAAACCACAGTGATGCGCCCGTAGTTAAAGCTCGGATGTTACTCGGTAAGCGGAACCTACCAATTGGCCGGAGATCAAGTTGATGCAGCCCTACCAATCCGTACGAACTCGTGAAAGAAGAAAAGGTATTGGCGAAGTCGCTGACTTGAAAGTAAAGTACTAGTAAAAAGTATAAGTGTTTTGTTGATTGATGTGTTGATTTTTTGCAAAGCCCTGATGACTCCTATTTATATCCTAAAACTAGGACTCCTGATCGATTACGACTTGATACAACCTTATTTAAAATAGGAAAACTACTATATCTATAATATCTTTAAAAAGGAAACGGACTCCCGCAGAATCTTCCGCCACCGTCTCCTAATCTAATCAGGACTTTTCCAATTGCTTCTTGACCGAATCAGCATCGCTCCGTTGACCAACATCAAGCCGCTTTTGATCGGGACCCTCTGTTGTGGCTCCAATCCGCTGGCACAAGCTGTATCACCAATCGGCCGATTTGCAACTGTTACCTCCATCGGCCGATTCCTTACTGTAACCTTCAGATCTGTTGCATCGGCCAATCTTCTCCTCCTGACGCCGATTCAACACGTGTCAAAATCTGGCGTCAACACATGCCCCCCAGTTTCGGAGTAAAACATAACTTTTTCTTCGAAACTCTTTCTTTAATCTTTTTCGGTCCGTTCCGCGGTCTTCTGCATAATGATTGCAATTTCCTCGGACCGAGCGCGCGAAACGACCGCTCCCCTAGAATTCGTGTAGACGGCGCGGAAAAAATACCGCCTTTACCCTTGCTCTGCCGGATTATCCTTAAGTATTGGAATTCTCCGCCTACTTTTCCCCACGAACCTAGCATCTTCTTCCAGCGAACCACTGTTCATCTTCCTCCCGAGCCCTCTCGATCTCCAACCGCTCCCTCCGGCATATCGCTTGCGATCTGCTTCAACTTTCCCAATGGTGTCACCATCAGCAACCTCTCCAACCACGGAGGCTCTATCGGCAACCCCTTCAACGACGGCAGCCCAATCGGCAGCTCAACTGACGGCTCCATCGGCGACGATGAGCTTCATTCCGGAGGTAATTATCCGAAATTTCCCTCTTTTGATTTTTTACTGCTTCAGTATTTTCCGGATCCCTTCTCAGTTTTTCTCCCTTTTCCTCCTTTTTTAGGCATTTAGGCACTAGATCACCATCCCTCTTTTAGAATCCCCCGATCTTATCTGCTTAGGCCTCATGGGGAATCCCGATCCAACGGACCTGATCAATCTAGAGACTCACAAAGTCCCGTTCAAGCAATCACCCATGGACCTAGATCAGTGGGTAGGTGCCTTTAGGTCCTGGCCGAATGAGACCCCCGGCTGGAGAGAATGGTACCAAAGAATAGCCAGGTCTAGGAGAGTTTAGTGGGATGAACTAGACATCGGCCAATGCATAGACCTCTCTTTGTCCCAGATGGAGAAAAATGAACCCTTGGTCATAGGAGCCTCTTACTTCTGGTCCGACGCACTCAATGCGTTCCTTTTTGGACATGGACCCATGACTCCAACGTTGGCCGATGTCCTATTGTTGACCGGCCTTGACATCTCCTCCTTTCATATCCCTTTTAACTATCTGATTAAGCCATCACATCGGCTAGAAACCAAAGGAATTGGCGGATGGAAGGGGTACATCAGTAAAAATATGAAGACTGGGACAGTTTCAGAGAGAGAGCATACTGCGTTCCTGATGATGTGGCTGGAAAAAAAAATTTTCTGTGGTAGAGCAGTTGGCCCTTCTTCTAACACCCAAGCTCTGGCAGAAGCTCTGTCACTGGGATCGGCCGTTCCCCTTGGAAAGCATCTGTTGGGATCGGCCTACCATATGATGCACCAAATCGGCACTAAGCTGTCAAAAGGGGAGCCGATTGGGAACCCTGGCGGTCCTTGGTGGTTTATTACTCTCTGGCTCAACCTATATATGAGCAAGGTCTCTCAGCAACGAATAGAGACCAAAACTTTTCCCAACATTGAGTCAGAGGAAAACCCAACCGTCCGACGACGCTGCAGATCCTTTGGAGAGGCGGCATCAGCCTTCCCTGGCTGTCAATTCACTGCTGCCCGTACGACTGAATATTTCAGATGCTTCTACAATGGCCTCAGTGAAGAGACTGTCAGTTGGCATCCATATCAGGCAGTAGAGCCGATTTTTGAACTTCCCATCAGCTATGACTTCTCCACTCATACTTTTGATACGGAACTTATGGATATCCTGATTAAGCCAAGAATTTTGCCAGCCAACTTCTTCTCTGGAAAGGACTCTCCCACATATGAGTTCTATAATCCATCGGCTGCAGCAAGGCAACTGGGCTTTGGCCAACTGCCGATTCGAGTTTACTTTGCTGGTCAAGCAAAATTCAGAGATGAACTTACCAAGAGTCTTGACTACAATCGGCTGTGCGACTTAGTGCTAGATTCTAGCACCATTGACCTGAACAATTGGTTAGTGGCTCCTTTTGCCATTCAGCAATTTAAATTATGGTGGGCAGAATGGAAGCAACACCTCTTCTGCAAATCTCCATCAACATATTGCAATATTCTGGATCCAGAGAACATTGACCCAAATGCGGCGGTATGTCTTTTTCTCCCAGCCGATTTCAATGCTATCTCTTTCCATACTTTCATCTTACCATTAACTTACATTTACCTTCTTAGTCTGAAAGCCACGTCCCTCCGATGCGGAGTCGAAGCGGCAGGCCGATAGAGAACAATCATCCATATACGCCATATCCACTTATCGGCTTTCATGCTCCAACCATCAAGGACATTGCCACTAGCCGATTGAAACGAGCACCGTAAAGGCCAACCTCGAAGACAACAAGCCGTCGAGTGCGTGCCCGCATCGGATCGACTGTCCAAACGGCGGTAGCATCGGCCGAAACTCCAATTCCTTTATCTTTGCCAGCTACCGAGATGGCCGATCCTCAAGTCACTGCAGAAGTCGGAGCAGCTGCGGCATCACTGCTAGTGGAAGCTGTTCAGGTAATCTTGCTCGCTTCATATATCTTTAAGTGCTCCACTAATACTAACTTTTTCCTCTGTCAGGCTGCACAAGCCGTTCCAGTGCAGTCTCCACAGCAATCGGCCACATCCCAAGCGGAAGCCGAAGTTCCAGCAACTCTTCCCATCGAGGTAGATGATCTCTTACCTTAATTTCTCGATATTCAGAAGATTAACTGATTCTGATGCAGGCCGATTTGGGTACGTCGGTCGAACTTCCTCAACAAACATCAACCGAAGGACCAACAGAAGTATGGCAAATATCCCATATCATCTTATTCAATTATTGAAATATACTCACAGGATTTATTTGTCATACCTTCCAAGGAAGCTGACCCAAGCAGAGCATTAATAGTGGTTGAGTCTTCGTCCTCTGATGAGCCAAACGTGCCGGTTCCTGAGATGAGGGAGGAACTCCCATCAGCGCAGGCAAGAGAGATTCGCTTTAAGGAGGTAACAAACTTATCATCGGAATCGGCCGATTCCCCTTTACTGCTTGCTAACCCTTTTCTTTATTCCCCCATAGGAGCAAGACACCCCGAACAACAGCGTTTTCTCCTTCTCCGTCTCTTTGCCCGATGATGAGGAAATCGCTTCACGCCAAATTCCATCGAGCTCTGCTTCTAATGATGTCCGCGCCAAGCTCGAGAGCATACGGACTCTCCTCCAAGACGATATCGGCCGATTAGTAGAAAATGCTTCGCCGATTCGATGACTTTTCAATGACATCAAGAGTCGAATCCCGGAAGAAACAATAGAAAGCTTGGAGCGTGCTTGTTGACGCCAGATTTTGACACGTGTTGAATCGGCGTCAGGAGGAGAAGATTGGCCGATGCGGCAGATCTGAAGGATACAGTAAGGAATCGGCCGATTGAGGTAACAGTTGGAAATCGGCCGATTGGTGATACAGCCTGCGCCAACAGGATGGGACTATTTCGGAGGGTCCTGGTCAAAAGTTGGTCAACAGGGCACGCTAAGTCGGTCAAGGAGCAATTGAAGGGAATCCTGATTGGATTAGGGAACGGCAGCGGAAGATTCTACGGGAGTCCGTTTCCTTTTAAAGTTCTTATAGATATAGTAGTTTTCCTGTTGTTTAAATAAGGTTGTAACAAATCGTGATCGACCAGGAGTCCTAGTTTTAGGATATAAATAGGAGTCGTCAGGGTCTTGCAAAGGACATCAACACATCAATCAACAACAATACTTCTACTTTTCTAGCAATTTACTTTCAAGTCGGCGACTTCGCCAATACTTTTCTTCTTTCTCGAGTTCGTACGGATTGGCAGGGCTGCATCAACCTGATCTCCGGCCAATTGGTAGGTTCCGCTTATCGAGTAATATCCGAGCTTTAACTACGGGCGCATCGCTGTGGTTTCGTTTGGATTTATTCACCAGTTATCGATATTTACTAGAATTGAAAGTTTTATCTGTTATTCTAGTATTATCACCAGTTATCCAGCTTGAAATCAGAGTAATTGGCTTAGTCATTGTTCTTCTTCAACTTATCATCACACAGCTGATTAGATCTATTTCAAATGTTGCTTCTGTAGTAATCGTTTAGATCGCTCCAGCAGTTTTCTTTACAATTACTACACGATCATCGGCTGATCCATAGCCGATCATCTCTACAGCAAATCGGCCGATTTGCCGCTGACGCGCTCCTCAGGACAGATCAGAATTGCAGCCGATCGACGCGCCTGGAATTTAATACTCTATTTCCTTGTCAATCAACAGGTCAGATTGACTGGCACGCCGCGCGAACCGCACCAGGGCGATAACCCGAACAGGAGCTAAGCAGATTCTCCCGGGTCGTGTGTCCGACGCCGAAGACCGTCGGCCGACTCCTATCCGGCCAATTTTAGCGCCAACACACTTTTGGCACGCCCAGTGGGACCAATCCAAGATCTGATATGTCGAAGAACGCAGAAATCTCCGACAGCAACATCATTGAGGTCACAGAAGCGGATCTCAAGGACGACCAGAGGGAAGAATTGGCCAAACATCTAGAAGATTACAAAAAGATGTACCTCCAGTCGTTCAGTCGTACCAGAAGCGGGGAGGCCGTCAAGAAGACTCCTATTCTAGCTCCCCGCCACATCACCATTGCTGAGGACTCGGGCAAGATGTCAGAGATGATCCAACAGTCCATTTATCAGGCATTCATCGACCAATCTTCAGTGATGACCAACATGGTGTATAACGCCGTCGTCATCTCTCTGGCCAGTGGAGCATCCAAGGCTATCAGGGACCAGCATATGCCCCGCCAACCACGCTGCCAGCCAGAAGCTTACCATACACGTCCCAATCGGCTCCTCAGCCGATATTGACGCAACGCGAGGGGTAGAACTCTCCATTGCCCCCAGCGTCTCCAAGATACAGCGGTGCACCATGTCTCCCATCACAGATACCGCTTCAACCCGTCCAGATTGCTTCTGTGCAATCGCTGCCCACAAGCTCAGCACCTTGGGGAACATCGGCGATGACGTACTTTCCCGAACCAGCGAAAGGGTATGGGAGTTATTCAGTCCAGATGCCACACCAATCGGCCGCCCGGCCGACGGTTCCCCAGTATCAGCCGATCTCATCAGAAATCGGCAGGGGGGCAAGCACTGTAGAAGCATTCAGGGGCACGGCGCCAGCGATGACATACGATGGGGGGGCAGATTCACTTCGCCATCAATTATCGGCTGCTCAGCAAAATTCGCCGATTCATCTCCCAGCCGTACCAGCCCTTCAGCACGTGCCCACGCCGCGAACAGCTATCCATCAGCAGCAGGTGGACTGGACAGCAAGAATAGCAGAAGTGATCCAGGATCAGTTTGGATTAAAGCCAAAAGTGCGAACTTACACCTACAAGACGCCATATCCATCGGCCTATGACTTGCTGCCGTTCCCACACCGCTACAAAGTTCCTGATTTCACCAAGTTTTCAGGAACGGACGATACATCCACTGTGGAGCATATCAACCGATTCATCATCCAGTGCGGGGAGGCTGCCACGCAAGATGCCCTGAGGGTGCGTTTGTTCTCATCGTCTCTGTCCGGATCAGCCTTCCAGTGGTTCACCACCTTGCCGCAAAATTCTATTGTTACATGGGCCGATCTGGAGAAACAATTCCACAAGTACTTCTACGCAGGAGTACACGAGATGAAGCTCTCGGATTTGACCAGCCTCAGGCAGAGGAGCGATGAACCAGTGATGGGATATATACAGAGGTTCAGAGAAATCAGGAACAAATGCTACAGTCTGGCTCTGACCGACGCACAGTTGGCCGATATCGCTTTCCAAGGCCTCTTGCCACAAATCAAAGAAAAATATGCTGCCCAAGAGTTTGAAAGCCTGAGCCAAATCGTCCACCGATTGTCAGGACAAGAGGTCTGACCGTTTGAACAGCGGAGGAACTTCCAAAAGAAGGTGGCATACTTGGAAGGATCTGAATCCAATGCGGAAGAGGAAATCGGCCTGGCAGAATGGGTCAAAGGGAAAAAACCGATGTCATGCCCTTTTGGCAAGAAGGAGCCAGAGACATTCGGCTTTGACACGTCAAAGGCCGATAAAACTTTTGATCTATTGCTTCAGGAAGGACAGATTAAGCTATCTCAGCATCACACCATCCCTACGGCCGATCAACTTAAGAAGATGAAATACTGCAACTGGCACAACGCTACTTCTCATGATACAAATGAATGCAAAGTCTTCCGTCAGCAGATACAATCGGCCATCGAGCAGGGGCGGCTTAAATTTGAGACTCCAGCTAAATCGGCAAAACCGATGAAGATAGATCAGCATCCCTTCCCAGCCAACATGGTTAACGCTGGAGGAGACTCAAGTCAAACCAAGGTGCTGACGTCAGAATCGGCGAGAAAAGGCGGCACCGTCGATCCCAGGAGGCAGATCACGACGGAAGAAATCAGAAGGAACAGGCGGGGGCCAGAACGACCACGCAAGCCTGTCACCTCCCAATTCTTACTCAGTAAGTATCGGCAGCAGCAAGAACAAGCAAGATACCAGGAAGAGATGATACGCCGGCATGAAGATCACTGGCAATGTCCGTTCTTCATCCATTGCTGGGAGAACGACATCAGATTGCCGTCTGCCGATAACTGCCCGGAGTGTAACGGATTGAGCTGCAACGATCGCCCAAAACCACACTCCAGGGACAGAGGATCAGAGCCGATCAGCAGAAATCGGCACGGACGAGAAGAACAGCGCGTTTCGGTGCATGATCGGCTGGGGGGCAGAGTTGACCAGTACCACCGGTCAAGAAGCAAGATCGACCAACAGAATGGACTTGGGGGAAGGATCAGCGTCCACTATCGGTTGGAAGAGATGGCCGATGACAGGGTGTCGGATGAAAATCCCGTAGGAAGAGAACCAGATTGGGAACACGCCAGATTATTGGCCAAGCCAGCAAATCCCAGGTGGTGTCCCGATGGCCTATTCAGATCCCAGAAACGAAGGATCCAACGCCTACGCCAGTGGGAGCATCAAGAAGAAGAACAGAGACAGGTGCCAGAGAGAAGGAATGTTAAGTCTCGAATGTGGCGCCCAAAGAAAAACGATCAAGAAGCAAACAACCAAGAATCGGCAGCCGAAATTGATATGGTGTTCATACTGCCGATGGAGTTCATGGTGCCCAACGATCGGGATAAACTAACAAGAACAGAAGAGGAACAAATGGCACAACTAGTGTTGGAGCCGATGACAGCTACGTTTGAGAAACCAGAACAGGAAAAACGACAGCATCTTAAAGCGCTGTTTCTCAAAGGCTATGTCAACGGAAGACCCGTCACCAGATTACTGGTAGATGGAGGCGCTGCAGTTAACATCATGCCGTATGCCATGTTCTGCAAGCTAGGCAAGGGCGATGAAGACCTCACCAAGATGGACATGATGCTGAAAGATTTCGAAGGCAACGTGTCACCCACCCGCGGAGCGCTCTGCGTCGACCTCACCATCGGGAGTAAGACCCTCCCTACCACTTTTTTCGTTATTAATGGCAACGGGTCCTACAATATGCTGCTTGGTCGCGACTGGATACACGCAAACTGCTGTGTCCCATCTATGATGCATCAATGCCTTGTGCAATGGGTCGGCGACAGCACAGAGATAGTCGCTGCCGATTCCGTCTACAGCGTTGCAGCGGCCGACATGCAACAGTGGAGCTGCGAGCACGTCAAGTGTATATCTGGCAGGACTTGGGACACTGACTTCCTGAAAGTGTCCGATTTTGGTCTACAATCGATCCAAGCAGTCGGCTCTGAAGATTCAGAATAAATGGATCAGCCCGTCCGAGAAGATGGGAAGCTTGGGCATGGGTTTACGTCGGCCGATTTATTGGAGATGGTAGATTTGGGAGATAGCAGCAAATCAAGGCCGACGTACATTAGTGCTAATTTGGATCCTGAGTACAAATGTAAATTGATAAGTTTATTAAAAGAGTTCAAGGATTGCTTTGCTTGGGAATATCATGAGATGCCAGGATTAGACCGGTCCATTGTTGAACACCGGTTACCTATAAAATCAGGATATCGGCCATATCAGCAACCTGCACGACGGTGTAACCCCAAGATTCTACCTGATATAAAGGCCGAAATTACAAAGTTGATTGAAGCAGGATTTATTCGGCAGTGCCGCTACGCCGAATGGATTTCTAATATTGTGCCCGTATACAAAAAGAATGGAAAGATACGTGTGTGCATTGATTTCAGGAACTTAAATCAGGCTACGCCGATGGACGGATATTCGATGCCAACGGCCGATATCTTGGTAGATGCTGCTGCAGGACACAAAGTCATAAGTTTCATGGATGGGAATGCAGGGTACAATCAGATATTAATGGCCGAAGAAGATATCTCGAAAACGGCTTTCAGGTGCCCAGGTCATCTTGGTTTATTTGAATGGGTTGTTATGACTTTCGGGTAGAAGAACGCCGGTGCTACATATCAACGGGCCATGAATTACATCTTCCACAAGCTCATTGGTTCATCGGTGGAAATTTATATAGATGACGTCGTGGTCAAGTCAAAAGGTCACCAAGACCATCTGGCCGATTTACAAGAAGTACTGGAATGCACAAGGAAACATGGGTTGAAGATGAACCCAAACAAGTGTGCATTTGGTGTATCGGCTGGGCAATTCTTAGGATTCATGGTCCATGAGCGCGGGATAGAAGTCAACCGCAAGACCATAGACGCCATCAACAAAGTGGTGGCCCCACAAAATAAAACTGAGCTACAGTCCCTCATCGGCAAGGTCAATTTTATCAGGAGATTCATATCCAACCCGACCAGGAATTCATATGGGGAGAAGGACAGCGCAAGGCACTGGAGAATATCAAGCAGTATCTGGTTTCACCTCCGGTATTGGTTCCACCACAGCCTGGTAAGCCGTTCAAGTTATATTTATCGGCTGATGAACAAGCTATTGGATCGGCGTTGGTACAGGAGTTTGAGGGGAAAGAACGAGTGGTATATTACGTCAGCAGAAGACTCTTAGACGCCGAAACAAGATATTCCTCGGTGGAGCGATTGTGCTTGTGTTTATACTTCTCATGTACCAAGCTCAGGTACTATTTGTTATCGGCAGAATGCATAGTCGTGTGCAAGGATGATGTGGTGAAATATATGCTATCGTTGCCGATTTTGAAAGGACGGATTGGAAAATGGGTCCTGGCTTTGTCAGAATTCGACTTAAGGTACGAATCGGCCAAAGCCGTCAAAGGTCAAGTGATGGCCGATTTCGTAGTTCAGCATTGTGGACCAGAAATCGCCACTGTTGAACCAGTTCCATGGACTCTATATTTTGATGGTTCTTCGTGTGGGGTCGGATCAGGAATCGGCATTGTTCTTGTGTCGCCTCGGGGGCAAGTTATAATTTCTCTCTGCCGATAGAAGCCTCTGCAACTAATAACCAGGCGGAATATCGAGCTGTTCTGAAAGGTGTCCAATTATTAAGGGAAGTCAGAGCTGATGCAGTCGAAATTTTTGGAGATTCCATGCTCATTGTGGATCAGTTGACGGGGCGATCTGAGTGCAAGGATGATATCTTGAGGATTTATTATGAGGATTGTCTTCAATTTTTAAAAGAGTTCAAGTCTGCAATAATTGAGCATATCCCCAGGAATTATAATGAAGAGGCCAACAGACTGGCCCAACATGCTTCTGGGTATCGGCCGATTCAGGGAGCGATGACCCTAGAGCTCGCGGCCGATGACTGGCGAAAGGAGATCGCCGATTACTTGAGAAATCCATCCCAAAAGGTGGATCGGCGAACACGTTTTCAGGCTACAAAATATGTGTTGCTTGAGGATGATTTATTTTATCGGACGATTGATGGAGTTCTTCTCAAATGTCTGGGAACAGAAGAGGCAAAGGTTCTGATGGGAGAAATCCATGCAGGCGTGTGTGGAGCTCATCAATCGGCTCACAAAATGAAATGGATGATCCGGAACAATGGATATTATTGGCCAACCATCCTTGAGGATTGTTTCAAGTACTACAAAGGATGCCAAGACTGTCAGAAGTTTGGCAATGTACAGCGCGCGCCAGCATCGGCTATGAATCCAATAATTAAGCCATGGCCGTTCAGAGGTTGGGGAATAGATCTCATCGGACAGATTCATCCTCCATCAAGCAAAGGGCATAAGTTCATATTGGTAGCTACAGATTATTTTACTAAGTGGGTGGAGGCAGTTCCTTTAAGGAACGTGACATCGGCCGATATGATTGAATTTGTTAAAAGCCATATTATTTATCGATTTTGTATTCCTCAGACCATCACAACTGATCAAGGGATGATGTTTACTTCTGGAGGGTTCGGAGAGTTTGCTGCCGATATGGGGATTAAATTATTAAATTCTTCTCCATACTATGCTCAAGCCAATGGTCAAGCAGAATCGTCCAATAAAGGGATAATCAAACTAATCAAAAGGAAGATAGAGGAGCAACCCAAAACGTGGCATTTGTCTTTGGCTGAATCTTTATGGGCATATAGGATGGCTTGTCATGGAGCCACTAAAATATCCCCTTATCAGTTGGTTTATGGTCATGAAGCGGTCTTGCCATGGGAGATAAGGACAGGGTCAAGACGAATATCGTTACAAGATCAGTTAACGGCCGATGACTATTCCTTTCTCATGAAAGATGAACTTGACGATTTGGCGGGTTTATGGTTGAGAGCCCTGATCAGTATAGAAGAAAACAAGAAAAGGGTGGCCAGATGGTATGACAAAAAGGTCAAAGTTAAACAGTTCTCCCAGGGAGATTTGGTATGGAAGCTGGTGCTGCCGATAGGATCCAAAGATCCTAAATTCGGTAAATGGTCACCCACTTGGGAAGGGCCGTATAGAATCGGCCGATGTGCCCCTGGGAATGCATATATTTTGGAGACAGTTGAAGGGGAGGAATTCCCAAGAGCTTTAAACGGACGATATCTGAAGAGGTACTATCCAAGAATTTGGGTAGATGCATAACTTGCAGCAAAATATATCAAGATAACATGGTCGATTTCTCATCGGTTTTTGTCTACACATCTGGTGAAGAAAACATTGGGATTTATTATTGGGTGAAAATAACAGATTACATGGCCGACATGGTACAAGTCGCCCTTAGAATAAAAATACCGATATGTCTACTGGTTACGCCTACGCTGGATTTCTCTCTCAATGCGACCCAGTTTTATCATAAGGGTGAGCCTTTTCTCCTTCAGGTCCTCTGCAGTGGCTCCAGTTTCAGCTTGGTTGCAAAGTTCTTTCAGCAGGCGGGTCTTCTCCTCCTCCAGATCTTCCATGGCGACTTCAGTTATAGCTTTAAAAGGAAGTGGAGGACTTTTTCAGAAGGTGGTCGCTTGCAGACAAAAAAGTGAGCATCTATAAGGTCCGAGTATTCCTGGACAGCGGCGGGGACATGATCTCTGAGTTCCTCAGCATGAGCTCTTATCAGATTTCTGTCTGCCTGTGATAATGGCTCTTCTGAATGCATGATTTCTATCGCTCGTTCTAGATCGGGGCTGAGATGTTTCGGCTAAACAGAGATAAAAGGAGTTACCCAGTATCGGAGCGATTGAGATGCTTAAGGGAAAGGCAGAAGGGAAGTTCATACCTGGGTGACAGAGGAAGAAGATGAGGAGGACGAAGAAGACATCTTGCCATTCAATTTGGGACAGTAAAAGAGGGAGAGAAGACAAGTGATGTGTATGCCTCTGGAGATGGTGAATAGTCTACTTATAAATGAAGAGGAGGTAGATGGATGGTGAGACACGTCCTATCGGAGTAAATACATACATAAATGCAAAGCAGACTGAAGGAGCAGTTCAGAACCAAATCGGCGTAGTGACATTGAAGGAGCAATAATGTTTAACATATTCTTTACAACCCAAGGAAAGTGTCTATGGCTACAATAGCTCGTCGTCTAATTTGATCGGCCGAGTCTAGTACTCTCTGATCATCATCGGCCGATCCTGGTACTTCTGACACACGGCGACGGAGCCTTATTGTTTCACGGGCCAGATGCTGTCTTTCTTGCTTCAGCTCGCTGATGATGGATGGGAGTTCTTGGAGCTTCTTCTCTTCAGCGGCTATCTCTTTGGTTATCTGTTCCATCTCCTTGGCCAGTTCTGCTCTCCTCCATTTCAGCCGATCTATTGTGCCGACGATGTCCGGACGGCAATTTTCGAGGAAGTTGATCCTGTGGTGTACTTCCTGAGTCCGGTGCTTGTATGAATCAACCTCCTCTTGAGTTTTTGCCATCTGAGCACGATCGGCCATATGGCGCAGCGCCCTGGAAACCGGAATCTGCATGCTCTCTATATAGGCAGCATACGCTAAATTTTCTGATACTTCTTCCGGGATTCGGCCTTTGATCTCGTTGAAAAGTCGTCGAATCGGCGATGCATCTTCTACCAATCGGCCGATGTCGTCTTGAAGGAGAGTGCGCATGCTTTCGAGTTTGGCGCGGACATCGTCGGAGGTGGAGCTTGATGGAATTGGGTGTGAAGCGATTTCTTCGTCATCAGCCAAGCAGACAGCAAAAGAGAAGATGCTGTTGTTGGGGGTATCTTGCTCCTGTGAGGAAATAAAGTAAAGGGTAAGCAAGCGGTGAAAGGAAATCGGCCGATTCTAATGGTAAGATTGTTACCTCTTTAAAGCGAATTTCTCTTGCCTGCGCCGGTGGAAGTGTTTCCCTTGTCTCAGGGACTGGTGCATTTGGCTCGTCGGAAGAGGAAGATTCAATGGTTATTAGCGCTCCGCTTGGACCAGCTTCCTGAAAAAAGACATAAAGGAAGATTCCCGTGAAAATGCTATGGGAAATTGAAATAAGATGGTGATAGAAATTTGCCATGCCTCTGTGGGTCTCCCGGCCGATGCCTGTTGTAGGGTTGTAGTTGGTATACCCAAATCGGCCTGCATCAAGATTGGTTAAGTTTTCTGAGAATTAAGAATTCAAGGTAAGAGATCGTTTACCTCAACGACAGGAGCTGCTGGAGTCTCGGTTCCCACTTGAGACGTGGCCGATTGTTGCGGAGATTGCGGTGGGATAACTTGTGCAGCCTGGCAGAGGGATAGAATTGATGTCAGTAAAAGATTTGGAGAATATATGAGATAAATAAGATTACCTGAACAACTTCTACTAATAGCGATGCTGCAGCTGCCCCGACTTCAGCAGTGACTTGGGGATCGGCCATCTCGACAGCCGGCAAAGGTAAAGGACCTGGAGTCTCGGCTGGTGTCACCACTACTTGGTCGGCCGATCCCGTGCGGGAAGTCTCGGCCGATACCACTGCCATCTGGCTGGCCGATCCGATACGGGGAACTTCAGTCGATGCTATTGCCGTTTGATCGGCCGATCCAATGCGAACTCGCACCCGACGGCTGGTTATCTTTGATGTTGGCCTTTTCGGTGCTCGCTTCGATCGGCCAGTGGAGATATCTTTGACAGTTGGAGCATGGAAGCCGATAAGTGGATACGGCGTGTATTGGTGATGACTATCTATCGGCCGGCCGCTTCGACTCCGCATCGGAGGGACATGGCTTTCAGACTGAGGAGATGAACATGAGTTAGTAACAAGATTACAATATAGAAGGAAATAGCATTGGAATCGGCTGAGAAAAAGGACGTACCGCTGCATTTGGGTCAATGTTCTCTAGGTCCAGGATGTTGTAGTAAGATGATGGAGATTTACAGAAAAGGTGTTGCTTCCATTCTGCCCACCATAATTTGAATTGCTGGGTGGCAAAAGAGGCAACTGACCAACTATTCAGGTCAATGGTACTGGAGTCGGGTACTAGGTCGCACAACCGGCTGTAATCAAGACTTGAGGTCAGTCCATCTCTGAATTTTGCCTGACCGGCGAAGTAGACCCGAATCGGCAGTTGGCCAAAACCCAGTTGCCTTGCCGCAGCCGATGGATTGTAGAATTCGTAGGTGGGTGAATCCTTTCCTGAGAAGAAATTGGCCGGCAGAATCCCCGGCTTGATCAAGATGTCCATAAGCTCTCTGTCAAAAGTGTGGGTGGAGAAATCGTAGCTTATGGGTAATTCGAAAATCGGCTCTACTGCCTGATAGGGGTACCAGCTGATCATCTCTTCACTAAGGCTATTGTAAAAACATCTGAAGTACTCAGCTGTGCGGGCAGCAGTAAACTGGCAGCCGGGGAAGGCCGATACCACTTCTCCAAAAGATCTGCAGCGGCGACGGATTGATGGATTCTCCTCTGACTCGATATTGGGAAAGATTTTTGTCTCTATCCGTTGCTGAGAGACCTTGCTCATGTGTAAATTGAGCCAGAGGGTAATGAACCACCAAGGACCACCAGGGTTCCTGATCGGCTCCCCCTTCGACAGCTTGATGCCGATTTGGTGCATCAGATAATACGCCGATCCCAACAAATGTTTTCCAAGGGGGATGGCCGATCCTTGTGATAGAGCCTCTGCCAGAGCTTGAGTGTTTGAAGAGGGGCCGACTGCTCTGCCACAGAAGAAATGCTTTTCCAGCCACATCATCAAAAAGGCAGTATGCTCCCTCTGCGAGATTGTCCCGGTGTTCATGTTTTTGCTAATATATCCTTTCCATCCGCTGAATCCTTTGGTTTCCAGCCGATGAGATGGCTTGAACAGATAATTGAAAGGGGTATCGGCAGAAGAGACATCGAGGCCGGTCAGCAGCAGAACATCGGCCAAGGTCGGGGTCATAGGTCCGTGTCCGAAAAGGAACGCATAAAGTGCATCGGACCAAAAACCAGAGGTTCATTTCTTTCCATCTGAGACAAAGATAAGTCTATGCACTGGCCGATTTTTAGTTCTTCCCACTGAACCTTCCAAGACCCGGCTACCCTCTGGTACCATTCTCTCCACCCGGGTGTTTCATTTGGCCAGGATCTGAAAGTGCCTACCCAGTGATCTAAATCCATAGATGATTGCTTAAAAGGGATCCTATGGGTTTCCAAGCTGATCAGGTCCGTTGGATCAGGGTTCCCCATAGGACCCAAACAGATGAGGTCAGGGGATTCTGAGAGAGGAATAGTGATTCGGTGCCTAAGTGCCCAAAAAAGGGAAAAGGGGGAGAAACTGAGAGAGAGTCCGGAAATACTGAAGCAGTAAAAAGGCGAAAAGGAGAAAATTTCGAATATTTACCTCTGGGATGGAGGTCATCGTCGCCGATGAGACCGCTGGAGAAGCCGCCGATTGGGCCGCTGCCGCCAAAGGAGTTGCCGATGGAGCCTCTGTAGATGGAGCGATCGCCGATGGTGACGCCATTGGGGGGTCGGAGCAGGCCGCGGATGAGATCGCCGGAAAAGGGGAAGCGCTTGGAGATCGAGAGAGCTTGGAGGAAGACGAACAGTGGTTCGATGGAAGAGAATACTAGATTCGTGAGGAAGGATAGGCGGAGAAGGCCAGTACTTAAGAAAAATTAGGGAAGCGAGGGCAAAGATGGTATTTTTACCGCACCGTCTACACGAGTTCCAGGGGAGCGGTCATTTCGCGCGCTCGGGTCGAGGAAATTGCAATCATTGTGCCGCGGAACGGAAGGAGATTTTACTGCGTCCGTTTCGGAGGAAAGGATTGAAGAAAGAGTTTCGAAGAAAAGGTTATATTTTACTCTGAAACTGGGGGGCATGTGTTGACGCCAGATTTTGACACGTGTTGAATCGGCGTCAGAAGGAGAAGATTGGCCGATGCGGCAGATCTGAAGGCTACAGTAAGGAATCGGCCGATTGAGGTAACAGTTGGAAATCGGCCGATTGGTGATACAGCCTGCGCCAACAGGATGGGACTATTTCGGAGGGTCCTGGTCAAAAGTTGGTCAACAGGGCATGCTAAGTCGGTCAAGGAGCAATTGAAGGGAATCCTGATTGGATTAGGAACGGCGGCAGAAGATTCTGCGGGAGTCCGTTTCCTTTTAAAGTTCTTATAGATATAGTAGTTTTCCTGTTGTTTAAATAAGGTTGTAACAAATCGTGATCGACCAGGAGTCCTAGTTTTGGGTATAAATAGGAGTCGTCAGGGTCTTGCAAAGGACATCAACACATCAATCAACAACAATACTTCTACTTTTCTAGCAATTTACTTTCAAGTCGGCGACTTCGCCAATACTTTTCTTCTTTCACGAGTTCGTACGGATTGGCAGGGCTGCATCAACCTGATCTCTGGCCAATTGGTAGGTTCCGCTTATCGAGTAATATCCGAGCTTTAACTACGGGCACATCGCTGTGGTTTCGTTTGGATTTATTCACCAGTTATCGATATTTACTAGAATTGCAAGTTTTACCTGTTATTCTAGTATTATCACCAGTTATCCAGCTTGAAATCAGAGTAATCAGCTTAGTCATTGTTCTTCTTCAACTTATCATCACACAGCCGATTAGATCTATTTCAAGTGTTGCTTCTGTAGTAATCGTTTAGATCGCTCCAGCAGTTTTCTTTACAATTACTACACGATCATCGACTGATCCATAGTCGATCATCTCTACAGCAAATCGGCCGATTTGCCGCTGACGTGCTCCTCAGGACAGATCGGAATTCCAGCCAATCGACGCGCCTGGAATTTAATACTCTATTTCCTTGTCAATCAACAGGTCAGATTGACTGGCACGCCGCGCGAACCGCACCAGGGCGATAACCCGAACAGGAGCTAAGCAGATTCTCCCGGGTCGTGTGTCCGACGCTGAAGACCGTCGGCCGACTCCTATCCGGCCGATTTTAGCGCCAACAGTGCTGCATATATAGAACATATGCAAACCCCGGTTTCCAGGGCCCTGCGCCACATGGCCGATCGCGCCCAGCTAGCAAAAATCCGGGAAGAGGCTGACTCGTACAAGCACCGGGCCCAAGAGGTACATCAACGGATTAATTTCCTCGAAAGCTGTCGCCCGGATATCGTCGGCACGATAGATCGGCTCAAACGGAGGCGAGCAGAGCTAGCCAAGGTGATGGAGCAAATAACCAAAGATATAGCTGCTGAAGAAAAGAAGCTTCAAGAGCTCCCATCCGTCATCACTGGGCTGAAGCAAGAAAGGCAGAACTTGGCCTGTGAAGCGATAAGGCTTCGTCGCCATATATCAGAAGTTCCTGGATCGGCCGACGACGACCAAAGAGTACTAGATTCGGCCGATCAGATCAGGCAATGAGCTATCACGGCCATAGATGCTTTCCTCGGGTTGTAAAGAATGCTGTAAACACTTAATGCTCCTTTAATGTTACTGCGCCGATTTGCTCCTTTAATGTTACTGCGCTGACTTGATCTTAGACCACTTCTTTTGCCAGCTTTGCAATTATGAATGCTTTTTACTGTGATGGGATGTGTCTCGCTATATATCTACCTCCCTTTCCTTTATAAGTAGATCCTTCATCGTCTCTAGAGGAATACGCATTACCCATCTTCTCTCTCTCCAACACTGGATCTATATCCTCCCAAACCGAACAGCAAGATGTCTTCTTCATCCTCTTCATCTTCTTCCTCTGTCAATCAGGTATGAACTCTCCTCTGCTTCTCTCCTAGACATATCAATCGCTCTGATGCTGGGTAGCTTTTCATCTCTGTTTAGTCAAAACGTCTCAGCCCCGGTCTGGAACGAGCGATCAAAATCATGCATTCAGACGAACCACTGTCGCAGGCAGACAAAGATCTGATAAGAGCTCATGCTGAGGAACTCAAAGATCATGTTCCCGCTGTTGTCCAGGAGTATTGGGACCTTATAGATGCTCACTACTTGGTCCGTAAGCGACCACCCTCTAAAAAGAGTCCTCCACTCCCTCATCAAGTCAAGACTGAAGCTGCCATGGAGAGTCTGGAGGAAAAGAAGACCCGCCTCCTGATAGAACTTTGCGATCAAGCTGAGACTGGAGCCACCATAGAAAATCTGAAGGATAATAGGACCCGCCTTCTGATAGAACTGGGTCATGTCGAGAGAGAAATCCAGAACAGGCGTAATCAATAGATATATTGGTATTTTTATTCTAAGGGCAACTTGTACCACGTCGGCCATGTACTCTGTCGTTTTCATCCAGTAATGAACTGGTCAAAATGAATCACAATGTTTCTTTCTTCAGGCGATGTCATTTCTGCATCGGCTATGCAGACGAAAGCCGATAGAAGTCGGCCATGTTGTCTTGATATATCTTTCTGCAAGTTATGCATCTACCCAAATGCTTGGATAGTACCTCTTCAGATATCATCCATTTAAAGCTCTTGGGAATTCTTCCCCTTCAATAGTTTCCAGAATATATGCATTTCCAGGGGCATATCGGCCGATTCTGTACGGCCCTTCCCAAGTGGGTGACCATTTACCGAATTTGGGATCTTTAGACCCTATCGGCAGCACCAATTTAACTTTGACCTTCTTGTCATACCATATGGCCACCCTTTTCTTGTTCTCTTCTATGCTAATTAGGGCCCTCAACCGCTGACCTGCCGAGTCATCAAGCTCATCTTTCATGAGCAAGGAATAGTCATCGGCCGTCAACTGATCTTGAAGCGATATACGCCTCGACCCCGTCCTTAATTCCCAAGGCAGGACTGCCTCATGACCATAAACCAGCTGATAAGGAGATATCTTAGTGGCTCCATGACAAGCCATCCTATAAGCCCATAAAGATTCAGCCAAAGACACGTGCCACTTTTTGGGTTGCTCTTCTATCTTTCTCTTGATCAACTTGATTATCCCCTTATTGGACGATTCTGCCTGGCCATTGGCTTGAGCATAATATGGAGAAGAATTTAATAATTTAATCCCCATATCAGCGGCGAATTCTCCAAATTCTCCAGAGGTGAACATTGTGCCCTGATCAGTTGTGATAGTCTGAGGAATACCGAATCGATAGATAATATGGTTCTTAACGAACTCAATCATATCGGCCGATGTCACATTCCTTAAAGGAACTGCCTCCACCCACTTAGTAAAATAATCCGTGGCTACCAATATGAACTTATGCCCTTTGCTCGATGGAGGGTGAATCTGTCTGATAAGATCTATTCCCCAACCTCTGAACGGCCACGGCTTGATCATTGGGTTCATAGCCGATGCTGGCACGCGTTGTACATTGCCAAACCTCTGACAGTCTTGGCATCCTTTATAATATTTGAAACAGTCTTCAAGAATCGTTGGCCAGTAATACCCATTGTTTCTGATCATGCACTTCATTTTGTGAGCCGATTGATGAGCTCCACATACGCCTTCATGGATTTCCCCCATCAGGACCTTTGCTTCTTCTGTTCCCAGGCACTTGAGAAGAATTCCATCAATCATCCGGTAAAATAAATCATCTTCAAGTAGCACATATTTTGTAGCTTGAAAACGTACTCGCCGATCCACTTTCCAGGAGGGATCCTTCAAGTAATCGGTGATTTCCCTTCGCCAGTCGTCGGCCGCGAGCTCTAAAATCATAGCTCCCTGAATCGGCCGAGATCCGGACGCATGTTGGGCCAGCCTGTTGGCCTCTTCATTATAATTTCTGGGGATATGCTCAATTATTGCAGACTTGAATTCCTTTAGGAGCTAAAGGCAATCTTCATAATAAATCCTCAAGATGTCATCTTTGCACTCAGATCGCCCCGTTGAGCATGGAATCTCCAAAAATTTCGACTGCATCAGCTTTAACTTCCCTTAATAATTGGATACCTTTTAGAACGGCTCGATATTCTGCCTGATTATTGGTTGCGGATGCTTCTATCGGCAGAGAGAAATCATAACTTGCCCCCCGAGGCGATACAAGAACGATGTTGATTCCTGATCCGGCCCCACATGAAGAACCATCGAAATATAGAGTCCATGGAACCGGTTCGACGACAGCAATTTCTGGCCCACAATGCTGAGCTACGAAATCGGCCATAACTTGACCCTTGACACCTTTGGCCGATTCGTACCTTAAGTCGAATTCTGACAGAGCCAGGATCCATTTTCCAATCCGCCCTTTCAAAATCGGCAATGATAGCATATATTTCACCACATCATCTTTGCATATAACTATGCACTCTGCAAATAACAAATAGTGCCTGAGCTTGGTACACGAGAAGTATAAACACAAGCACAGCCGCTCCACCGGAGAATATATTGTTTCGGCGTCCAGGAGTCTTCTGCTGACATAATATACCACCCGTTCTTTCCCTTCGAACTCCTGTACCAACGCCGATCCAATGGCCTGTTCATCAGCCGATAAATATAATTTGAACGGCTTACCAGGCTGTGGCGGGACTAACACCGGGGGTGAAATCAGATATTGCTTGATGTCTTCCAACGCTCTGCGTTGTTCTTCTCCCCATACAAATTCCTGATCGAGCTTTAATTTCAGCAAAGGAGTAAAAGCTCGAATACGCCCTGACAGGTTGGATATGAATCTTCTAATAAAATTGACCTTGCCGATGAGGGACTGTAGCTCAGTTTTATTCTGTGGGGCCACAACTTTGTTGATCGCGTCTATGGTCTTCCGATTGACCTCTATCCCACGCTCATGAACCATGAATCCTAAGAATTGCCCGGCCGATACGCCAAATGCACACTTGTTCGGGTTCATCTTCAACCCATGCTTCCTGGTGCACTCTAGTACTTCTTGTAAATCGGCCAGATGTTCTTGGTGACCTTTTGACTTGACCACGACATCATCTATATAAATCTCCACCGATGTACCAATAAGCTTGTGGAAGATATAGTTCATGGCTCGCTGATATGTAGCACCGACGTTCTTTAATCCAAAGGTCATCACCACCCATTCGAATAAACCAAGATGACCTGGGCACCTGAAAGCCGTTTTCAAGATATCTTCTTTGGCCATTAATATCTGATTGTACCCGGCATTACCATCCATGAAACTGATGACTTTGTGTCCTGCGGCAGCATCTATCAAGATATCGGCCGTTGGCATCGGATATCCATCCATTGGTGTGGCCTGATTTAAGTTCCTGAAATCGATGCACACACGCAACTTTCCATTATTTTTATACACGGGAACAATATTAGAAATCCATTCGGCGTAGCGGCACTACCGAATAAATCCTGCTTCAATTAACTTTGTGATCTTGGCCTTTATATCAGGTAGAATCTTGGGGTCGCACCGTTGTGCGGGTTGCTGATATGGCCGATATCCTGATTTTATAGGTAACCGGTGTTCAACAATGGACCGGTCCAAACCTGGCATCTCATGATATTCCCAAGCAAAGCAATCTTTGAACTCTTTTAATAAACTTGTCAATTTACACTTATACCCGGGATCCAAGTTAGCGCTAATATACATCGACCTTGATTTGCTACTATCTCCCAAATCCACCATCTCCAATGAATCGGCCGACGTAAACCCATGCCCAAGCTTCCCGTCTTCTCGGACGAGCTGATCCATCTATTCTGAATCTTCCGAGCCGACTGCTTGGATCGGCTGTAGACCGAAATCGGACACCTTCAGGAAGTCAGTGTCCCAAGTCCTGCCAGATATACACCTGACGTGCTCGCAGCTCCATTGTTGTGTGTCGGCGCTGCGACGCTGTAGGCGGAATCGGCGGTGACTATCTCCGTACTGTCGCCGACCCATTGCATGAGGCATTGATGCATTATATATGGGACACAGCAGTTTGCATGTATCCAATTGCGACCGAGCAGCATGTTGTAGGATCCCTTACCATTAATAATGAAAAAGGTAGTAGGAAGGGTCTTACTGCCGATGGTGAGGTCGACGCAGAGCGCTCCACGGGCGGGAGACACGTTTCCTTCGAAATCTTTTAGCATCATGTTCGTCTTGGTGAGATCTTCATCACTCTTTCCTAGCTTGCGGAACATGGCATACGGCATGATGTTGACTGCGGCGCCTCCATCTACTAGTAGTCTAGTGACGGGTCGCCCGTCAACGTAGCCTTTGAGAAACAGCGCCTTAAGATATTGCCGTTTTTCTTCTTCTGGTTTCTCAAAAGTAGCCGTCATCGGCTCTAACCCCAGTTGTGCCATTTGCTCTTCCATTCTCGTCGCTTTGTCTCGAGCGTCAGGCGCCATGAATTCCATCGGCAATATGAACACCATGTTGATGTTGGCTGCCGATTCTTGATTATCTACCCCCTAGTTGTTGTTTTTCTTGGGGCGCCAAACCCGAGACTTAACGTTTCTTTTCTCCGGCGCCTGCTTCTGTTCTTCTTCTTGTTGCTCCCACTGGCGCAGGCATTGGATCCTCCGTTTCTGGGATCTGGATAGACCATCAGGACACCACCTAGGGTTTACTGGTTTGGCCGATGATCTGGTGTGTTCCCAATCTGGTTCTTTTCCTAGGGGGTTTTCATCTGACACCCTGTCATCAGCCATTTCTTCCAACTGATCGTGCACGCTGATTCTGCCCCCCAGTCCATCCTGTTGGTTGATCCTGCCTTTTGACTGATGATACTGGTCACCTCTGCCCCCCAGCCGATCGTGCACTGAAATGCGTTGTCCCTCTTGTTCGCGCCGATTTCTGCTGATCGGATCTGATCCTCTGTCCCTAGAGCGCGATCTATTAAACGGGCGATCGTTGCAACTTAATTCGTTGCACTCAGGACAGTTATCGGCTGACGGTAGTCGGATGTCTTTCTCCCAGCAATGGATGAAGAACGGACATTGCCAGTGATTCTCGTGCCGGCGCATCATTTCGTCATGATATCTTGACCATTCCTGCTACCGCTGATATTTGCTGAGCAAGAATCGGGATGTGACGGGTCTGCGCGATGGTTGTGATCCTTTGCTCTTGTCTTCAGCCCGCCTTTTCCCTTTGACCTCGTCCGCTGTGATCTGCCTCCTAGGATCAACGGCGCCGCCCCTTCTTGCCGATTTTTCTAACGTCAGCACCTTGGTTTGATGTGAATTTCTCCCCATGTCAACCATGTTAGCCGGGAAAGGATGCTGGTCTATCTTCATCGGCTTTGCCGATTTAGCCGGGACTTCGAACTTGAGCCTTCCCTGTTCGATGGCCGATTGTATCTGCTGACGAAAGATTTTGCATTCATTTGTATCATGAGACGTGGCGTTGTGCCGCTTGCAATACTTCATCTTCTTGAGCTGATCGGCCGAAGGGATGGTATGATACTGAGATAGCTTGATCTGCCCTTCCTGTAGTAATAAGTCGAAAATCTTATCGGCTTTTGATGTGTCAAAGCCCAATGTCTCTGGCTCTTTCTTTCCGAAAGGGCATGATATTGGTTTTTTGCCTTTTACCCACTCTGCTAGGCCGATTGCCTCCTCCCCGTCAGATTCAGATCCTTCCAAGTATGCCACCTTCCTCTGGAAATTCCTCCGCTGCTCAAACGGACGGACTTCCTGTCCTGCCAATCGGTGAACGATCTGGCTTAGGCTTTCAAACTCTTGCGAAGCATACCTTTTCTTGACTTGTGGTAGGAGCCCCTGGAAAGTGATATCGGCCAACTGTGCATCGGTTAGAGCCAAATTGTAGCATTTATTCCTGATTTCTCTGAACCTCTGTATATATCCCGTTACTGGTTCATCACTCCTCTGTGTGAGGCTGGTCAAATCTGAGAGTTTCATCTCATGTACTCCTGCATAGAAGTACTTGTGGAACTGCTTCTCCAGATCGGCCCAAGTAACAATAGAATTTGGTGGCAAAGTGGTGAACCACTGAAAGGCCGATCCAGACAGAGACGATGAAAATAAACGTACCCTCAGAGCATCTTGCGTGGCGGCTTCCCCGCACTGGATAATAAATTTGTTGATGTGCTCCACGGTGGATGTTTCGTCCAGCCCTGAAAACTTGGCGAAATCGGGCACCTTGTATCGGTGTGGAAACGGCAGCAAGTCATAGGCACTTTCGGTTTCAGACCGAATTGGTCCTGGATTACTTCTGCAATTCTTGCCGTCCAATCCACCTGCTGCTGATGAACCGCCGTTCGAGATGCCGGCATATGTTGTAGGACTGGCGGTGGTACGGTTGGGTGATGAATCGAAGCATGCGGCGAATTTTGCTGAGCAGCTGACAGTTGATGGCGAAGTGCATCCGCCGCCCCGTCGTACGTCATCATCGGTGCCATGGTTCTGAATGCCTCTACAACGCCTGCCCCCCTGCCGATCTCTGATGAGACTGGATGATACGGAGGGACCGTCGGCCGGACGGCCGATTGGAACGGCGCCTGGACTGGATAGCTCTCCTGCCCGGTTGATGGATCGGGGAAAGCCGTCGTTACCGATGCCCCCCAGGGTACTGAGCTTGTGGGTAGCGACTGCACAGAAGCAATCTGGACGGGTTGAAGCGGTGCCTGTGATGGGAAACATGGTGCACCGCTGTATCTTGGAGACGCCGGAGGCAACGGAGTGTTGTATCCCTCGCGTTGCGTCAATATCGGCTGAGGAGCCAATTGGGACGTGCTTGGTAAACTATTGGCTGGAAGTGCAATCGGCAGGGCATACGCTGGCCCCTGATAGCCTTGAACTGCTCCGCTGGCCAGAGAGCTGATGACGGCATTGTACACCGTGTTGGTCATTACCGAGGACTGGTCGATGAACGCCTGGTAGACAGACTGTTGGATCATATCGGACATCTTGCCCGAGTCCTCAGCAATGGTGATGTGGCGGGGAACTGGAATAGGAGCTTTCTTGACAGCCACCCCACTTCTTGTACGACTGAACGACTGCAGATACATCTTCTTGTAATCTTCTAGATGTTTAGCTAATTCTTCCCTCTGGTCGTCCTTTAGATCCGCTTCTGTGACCTCAATGATGTTGTTGTCGGAGATTTCTGCGTTCTTTGACATATCAGATCTTGATGTTGTGTCCCACTGGGCATGCCAAAAGTGTGTTGGCGCTAAAATCGGCCAGACACGAATTGGCCGATGGTCTTCAGCGTCGGACACACGACCCGGGAGAATCTGCTTAGCTCCTGTTCGGGTTATCGCCCTAGTGTGGTTCGCGCAGCGTGCCAGTCAATCTGACCTGTTGATTGACAAGGAAATAAAAGTATTAAATTCCAGGCGCTCCGATCGGCTGGAGTTCCGATCTGTCCTGAACAGCACGTCGGCGAATCGGCCGATTTGCTGTGAAGATAATCGGCTATGGATCAGCCGATGATCGCGTAATAATTGCAAAGAAAACTGCTGGAGCAATCCAAACAATTATTACAGATGCAACACTTTAAATAGATCTAATCGGCTATATGACGATGAACGAGAAAAAGCAACGATAAAGCCGATTACTCTGATCTCAAGCTGGATAACTGGTGATAATACTAGAACAACAGGTAAAACTTGCAATTCTAGTAAATATCGATAACTGGTGAATAAATCCAAACGAAACCACAGTGATGCACCCGTAGTTAAAGCTCGGATGTTACTCGGTAAGCGGAACCTACCAAGTGGCCGGAGATCAAGTTGATGCAGCCCTGCCAATCCGTACGAACTCGTGAAAGAAGAAAAGGTATTGGCGAAGTCGCCGACTTGAAAGTAAAGTACTAGTAAAAAGTAGAAGTGTTTTGTTGATCGATGTGTTGATTTTTTGCAAAGCCCTGATGACTCCTATTTATATCCTAAAACTAGGACTCCTGGTCGATTACGACTTGATACAACCTTATTTAAAATAGGTAAACAATTATATCTATAATATCTTTAAAAAGGAAACGGACTCCCGCAGAATCTTCCGCCGCCGTCTCCTAATCTAATCAGGACCTTTCCAATTGCTTCTTGACCGAATAAGCATCGCTCCGTTGACCAACATCATGCCGCTTTTGATCGGGACCCTCTGTTGTGGCTCCAATCCACTGGCACAAGCTGTATCGCCAATCGGCCGATTTCCAACTGTTACCTCCATCGGCCGATTCCTTACTGTAGCCTTCAGATCTGCTGCATCGGCCAATCTTCTCCTCCTGACACCGATTCAACACGTGTCAAAATCTGGCATCAACAGTGACGTTCAAAGGGCCCTAGCGTCGGCTATGAATCCCGTAATAAAGCCATAGCCATTCAGAGGATGGGGTATTGATTTGATCGGCCAGATATATCCGTCATCAAGCAAAGGGCACAAGTTTATTCTGGTAGCAACAGACTACTTCACTAAGTGGGTGGAGGCAATCCCGCTAAAATCGGCTACATCGAAGGACGTGATTGCATTTATCAGAGAGCACATTGTTTACCGATTTGGGATTCCTCAAACGATAGCCACTGATCAGGGGATGATGTTCACATCTGATGAGTTCAAAAACTTTGCTCCTGGGCTTGGAATTAAATTTGTTAAATTCTTCGCCGTATTACGCTCAAGCTAATGGCAGGCCGAGGCGTCAAATTATAGCTTGATCAAGGTGATTAAGTGAAAGACTGATGAATACACGAGGAAGTGGCATGACTTCTTGTCAAAAGCTTTATGGGCCTATTGGATGGCTTGTCACGGTGCTACAAAAGTGCCACCTTACCAGTTGGTTTATGGTCATCAAGTTGTGCTCCCTTGGGAATTGAAGATCTAGTCGAGACAATTGGCACTCCAGAATCAATTGACAGCAAATGATTATACAAACTTGATAATCGATGAAAATGGGTATTTGATAGGGTATCGATTACGAGCATTGGAGAACATTGAAATTAATAAGAAAGTTGCCAGGGCTTATGATAAGAAGGTAAAACCTAAGGTTTTTCAGGAAGAAGATTTGGTGTGGAAACTGATATTGCTGATAGGGACGAAGGATATCCGATTTGGGAAGTGGTCACCTAATTGGGAAGGTCCCTATCGGATAAAGCAATGTCTTCCTGGCAATGCATACATCATAGAAACTTTGGAGAGAGAGAAATTTCCTAAGGCCTTCAACAGAAAATACTTGAAGAAATATTTCCTGAGTGTTTGGGTTGGTACGTGAGAGCCGATGTAAAAAAAGGGAACATCGACTAAGAAATAGCCGCTACGACAAGTATCGCGTTTAGGGCAAAAATCCAAGAAAAACTAAGAGTACTGGGATAGGAATATGAACGAGGAGTACGAGCATTGATTACTGGTTCATTGCTTGCTCATTAAAAGTTTTCCTAGTACAAACTACTGATCTAAGAAGAACTTGTTTACAACATTATCGGCATCTACTACATTGCCGATAGCACTAGCGGCTTCATCAAGCTCGTCAATGAGCTCTTCAAAATATGCCCGGCCGTCCCTATTAGGAAAGACGGGTTGTAGAGAACGAAGCTCATCACCGAGCTGAGTCTGTGTCATAGCTAGAGCAGTAGCAGCTCCTTGGTGGACCCCGTGGCTGGCAATCTCCCTGACACGATCTGGGATGTCTTGCAGCCGATCCGTGAGCAGGGCTCCCCTAGCGTTCACTGCGGTGGTGGCATTGTCCGCCACCTAGTGAAGGGCATGGAGTTGGTCCTTCAAAGCTTCCAGATAAGAAAAGAAAGGAGGTCAAGAATGGAGAAATTGTTAAGGAATGTTCTGTTCAGAGGGAGGATCTTACCTACTACCCCGGCATCGGCGTCGGTCAGCAGCCCATGAGCTGTAGATTTCTTGCCTTCGGCGGCGACAGGGCTGCTTGGGTGGTCTCCAAACATAACTCGAGACGCCCAACTTCGCGAGTCACCCTGGAGTAGAGGTCGCGGGTTTCGTTCATTTGGCAAAGGAAGAGTCGGGCGTCGTCCCCGTTGTACGAGTCCGAGGAGTCGGAGGAGGAGTCTGCCCGTGGTGCCGAATGGGCATCACGAGCAGCGTCGGAGGGACCGCTGACTGCCATTGGAGGGCGAGAGGATCCGGCGGTGGAGATAGCATTGCGATGGCAAGATGATCAGTTCTTGTGAAATACTAGCGATGCAAAAGAAGGAGTTGTCCCTACCCTCAACGGCGGAGGCGCTCGCGCAATGGAAGATGGGTTCCAGGTGTTTTTTCATCGGGCGCTAAAAGAAAAAATTTTGGAGGATGGAGCCAGGAGGATGGAGGCAATGGTTGAGATTGGATTTGTGAGCAAGGGCTCATAGTTATAGCATGAAAGAGATATATGAATCGGATGCTAGAAGAAGAAGGCGAGGCGTCATGCCGAAGGGATTGATGAGGGGTCAACACATAAATCGAGGAGCCTAATGGTGTAATTTGAAAAGTCTAGTCAGTACGGTGGAGATCGAGGCATCGTTCGAAGTCGGCCATCAGGTTGGCAAGGGATCATCATGACTCAGGGAATTTCGGAACAAATCATTTATTCCAAAATTGGGCGGCATGTGTTGATGCCAAAAATTTGTAGAGTTATTTATGGAAGCCGATAGGATCATGGGAAGGTTTATTCGGGTCAAATTTGTCAAGGGTCTTGGTCAAAGATGATGTGGCGGTTAGTCAAAGCTGATGCAGACTCGGTCAAGGAGCACTCAGGAGGACTTCGAATCGAACTGGAAGATGATGTCATCAGAAGATCTGGGAGTCCGATTTCTTTTGAGAAAAATCATGTAAATATGGTAGATTTAGTTGCTTTCTTTTGGGATAAGTTTGTTAAGTCGTGATAAGTTATGAGTCGTAGCCTCAGGGTATAAATAGCAAACCTTAGGGTTTTTGTAAAAGAAAAATCCATCCATCAACACAACTCTTTTCGGCACTTCACCAGAACATTAGGAGTAGGAGTAAAGTATATCTCGGCGACTTCTTCAACAAGTCGGGCTGCATCGACTCGATCTCCGGCTTGTTGGTAAGCTCGTTTTATAAGATTATCTAGGCTTTAATTACTGGCGCATCGCTGTTGTTTCGTCTAGTTCAATCTACCAAGTTATCAATCTCTATCAAGTTCTAGTAAGGCTGCATTGTTTGATCTCAGCTAGTTCTTAATAGATTTCACAATTTACCCAGTGACAATTATCGGGTCACCGGCTCTACCTAACCTTTTCCTGAAGGAATTCCATAGCCAATCTTGATTTTGTTGTGGCTGTCAGATCGGCTGGTTCATTTGGTCTGTCGTTGTTATCTCAGGCTATCTCGGTTAAGTCTGATCCTTGAGTAATGATGCCGAGTCAAGTCTTATCGGTTAGATCCATCGGTCGGTCAATAATGATATGATTGCATGAGCTTAATTCTAAGAGTAAATCCCAGTATACTTTGATGCATCGGTTAGTTATACTCCGTTTGTCGCCCAGTTGTTAGCGATATCTCTGTTAAGTCTGATCTGACTAATGGTGATGATAGATCTAATTTGATTAAACTTGTGTATTTAATTATAAGGTTTTTATTTCTTAATCTTACTTCAACATAGAATCGGCATGATTATATGTATTGGACATTCCGGCCAATACTTGTGACACCCTGGGTGTCTAAACGGCTAAACAAAGATCCATAACATGGAATCAGGCATAAAAGGACAAGAAAAGTATAAAACAACTTATCAAAATCTACCGTTCAAGAAAATGTATATGTGTATATGTAAATATTCATATACATGTGAACCCTTGCAAGAAAACCTTGTAACTTTCAAAGTTGAGCAAAAATGACCCTAAAAATTTAATGGCACATCTGTCATAACAAGAGCAAAAAAAGTCTAGTTGAACTCAAGGGCTAAAAGTGCAAAAATTCACATGAAATGACATGTCATTTAGATACTAGTTTTTGGAAATACAAAATAACTTTTTATGCATTGCTCAAATGAACATAGTCATAAAAGAGAAAATGTATATCTTGAAAAGTTGAGCACAAATGATATTCAAATGTTTTATATTTGACCTTAGGAAGAATGAGTTTTAGCTCCCTTTTCACCTAGGCACCTGCTGTTTTGCTTCTTGCGCTTAAGTCCCATCACCTTCTCCCTCCTCTCTCCTCCCTCTGTCCTGTCCCATCGCTGGCAGGCCAGCTAGTCGGCGCACCCCGACGCAACCGAGGTCGCCCGGCCAAGTGGACCCGCCAGCACCCTGGAGATCCCCCGCTGGCCCACAAAATCCCGCTCTCCCCCTCAGGAAGCCTCCACGCGGCGGCATTTTTCTACCACGGGCGCTGCTCGCGCCACGGCGAGCCTCGCTGGCAACAGCGAGGCAACCGTGCCCCCGGTTTTGCCCCCTGGTCGCGCCTTCCCCAGCAGCTCATGCCCAGGCCGCCATCCTCCCTCTCGCGCCTATAAAAGCCCCACCCAAGGCCCCTAAGCTCGTCGCCCCCAACCCAACTCCGACGAGTCACCACCCGCGCGTGGACGCGCCGCTCCGCCCCCACATTGCCCAAACCAACCCTCCCATCACCTTCTCTGCCTCACACCAAAGCTGCACGACTGATCCCCGCGCCCTCTTCCTTACCAGAGTGCCGCCACCACCACCCACACCCGCCGCCGGCTCTGTGCCACCGCCGGAGAGCCGCCTCGATCCACCACTTCCCCACCCAAGGCCACAAACAGGTGTGGTTTAGTCCCCTCTTGCCTCTCCCACCCTCGCTCCTCGCCGCCGGCGACCCTAGTCACCGGAATTTGGCCGGCCGTCGCCGTTTCCCTGCACAAAGGACCGATTTATTTCGTTTTCAATATTTCTAGGGAGATTTCCGTAGAATCTCAGTGACCCATTTGTATACCAGAAACTAGAACTTGCAAACCAATCTATGAACTTTGAAAATGCAAAAAAATTCACAGAAAAATCCTAAATATACAAACTAAAATGTTCTGGACTCCTTAAGTTAAAATCTACAACTTTGAAAAAGGATCTTGGACTATTTCCACATAATTTTAGCTGTAGATTTAAATCAAGTTTAAATGTCTTTTAAATGTTCCAAGAGTTTCAGGAAAGAACTGCTCATGAGATTTGGATGGTAGCTTCTGTAGTAAGAGTATAGTCTTTCATAAAAATTTCATGCACTGAATCCAATCACAAAGCTAGTCCATTGATCATCTCTTGAGAACAAGATAGGGACCTCCGACCATTGGAGTGGTTGTGGTACCGCTGGCTTGATAGACAAGATCTCGCATAGTGTTAGCTTTTGGGCTCGTTTGGAAGCGAAGCCGGATTCGTCGCCAAAGATGAGGTTGACAATCTTCGATGCATCCTGGAATTGGGCGCCACCTAACTTGTCCTCTTGTTCATCATCCTCCTTTTCCTTGCCCTCCTTCTTGGCGTTCTTGTCCAGAGGTGGGGCGTTAAAGATCTTTCAGAAGTTGTAGCACTCGATTGCTGAGTTCTTGGCATTTGGCTGCACTGGGCATTACTTGTGCAGAAGCTTGTCGAACTGCTCCTGCGTCGTTCCCGACTTCTTGCCTCATGAGGGACGTTCGGTAGCTGCGACGAGATCGTCTAGCTTTCGCTTTCGGGAGGATCCCGAGTGGTCCCGCTAGCTTCTGTCGCTGCGGTGGTCATTTCCCCGCTTGTTGTTGTTGTTGTTGTTGTTGTAGTCGTTGCCGCGCCTCGAGAAGCGATCGCGCTCCTGCTCCTCCTGGTCCACCCAAGCTTGCATCATGTCGCGGAAACCCGCAACGGTTTTGGTTCGATTGCGGCCAAAGTCTCTAAAGAGAGTTTGGTCGGTAATGCCGTTGTGGAAGCAGTCGATGACATCTTGCTCGGAGATGTATGCGACAATGGCACGAGAGTCAAATAAGCAGCAAGTGTAGGATCGCAGGAGCTCGTTACGTTCCTGTTTACATTGAGATAGATCGTGACTAGTACCTGCTCGGGTGATCGCCCCTTGTAAATTGTCGGTGAAGACAGTCTTCAGATCGTCCCAAGAGTCGAGGGAGTCTTTCCTAAGGCTCTCCAGCCACGTGAGTGGAGCGGTCTTCAGGGCCATCAGGAAGTAGGCGACCTTGGTGGTGTTGGAGCCACCCGCGACTTTATGGCCATGGAGTAGCACCTGAGCCATTGTTGAGGAGCTTGCTTGCCGTCGTACATGGTGATGCCGATTGGTTTGAAGCCCTCCGAGTAATGGTACAGGCTGAATCATCATGTGAATGCTGGGAAGCGATCACTACCATCTGGTACGAGATAGCCACCAGCTGCAGCTTGCTCTTCTTATCGAGCATTGATGACGGAGCGAGCATCGCGCCCTTCGTTGACCTTCCAACGAAGATCATCCGTCGATAGGTCTTCGAGTGGTGATGATTGTAACTGCCAGCAAGGCGTTGTCGTGGTGGCGGTGGTGGTGGTGGTGGCCTGGTGCCCCTGGTGGTGGCCGCGGCCTCCCACCTAAGGAGTGACTGCCTTGCGCAGCATCATTGTTGGCTTCATTGCCCCCGGGGTGCTGACAGGTATGTCCCCTCAGAGTCCAGCTAACTTTGTGGGTGACTGTGACTTTTGCCCACTCCCACTTGGTCGGCCAGTACTGATGGTGCCTGTTTCTATCGGTCGAGCTGTAACCATGCCTTCTGAGCCAGTCGCGGAACTGATTGTGCCACTGGATCTCGAATGGAGGCCATTATTGCCGTGATACCGGCGACGTTGGCGATCGGGGTGTGGAGGCCCCGTGTCAGACCCGGGCCCACGAGACTGTGCACATGGCGTACATCTTACAGGATAAGGGGTGGGACATGGCCCACGCCCTACCTCAGTTGTAACTACTCGTAACGTAGTAGAACTACTCGTACTGTAGTAGAACTAGTCGGAGAGGGAAGGAAACTACCCGCATAGTACACGGGTAGGACTCCTGAGCTTGTATCTAGCTAGGATTTCCATGTAACCCTGTCCCCCAAGACTATATAAGGGCGGACAGGGACCCTCCTCGAACAGGAGCATGAGGGAAACCTCGTGCCTCATGCAGGATCACCCAAGATCACCATGATCAACACCTAAGGCAATACAAACCACACACAGGACGTAGGTTATTATGCTCTCGGCGGCCCGAACCTGTCTAAACTTTGTGTTCCTTGCACCTTCAAGTTCCTGATCTCAGCGACACCCTACCTACAAACTCACCACCTCGGGGGTATCCCTCAGTGGGCGTGGCGGTAAAACATCGACTGCTGGTGTGCCAGGTAGGGGTGATCAACGAGGATCCACCGGCGAGCTTGAAGGATCTCGTCATCAAAATCAATCTACTCGGCGCAATGTGATTATCAAAATCGAATGGCATCCCAATGCGGTCCTCTATCGAGTCCAAGGCAATTTGGATTTTTGCACAACGCAATGCGTTCGAGTCACAATCCGTAGCAGAGAAGTATTCATCTGCTATTGGCCCAAGATCCGGCGGGTCCTGCGGAATTCCGTGTTGTTTCTGTGCAAGACCGATTGCCCGAGTTCGAGCCCAAAAAGGGTATTGTGAAGCGGCGGCTACAATCACGAGCCAAGCCTATTTCTCGATCTCCACAAAAGAAGCAAAGCTATGACTACGTCGATAAATCGGCAACGCCAACCGGCCAACGACTACTCCAACTACTTGTCTCGACAAGAAAACTAGTTGGGAGTGGGCTTCACACCATCAACAACTAGTCGGAATCGACTCCAACTAGTCAGCTTCATCAACAAACCGTCACGGCTCCATCGACGACCATTGTGGCTTCATCAACAATCATCCACGAATCAAGCTAAGTCACTTATACCTTTTCTAACTTGTTTTTCACATGATCGGCTACTTATTTGTGTATGTCTCTCGATTGGCATGAAACCCTCAAGAGCTACGCTTCGCCGCCTACATTTTGCGCAACGCGCGTTCTCTTCACCAGGCCATGTCATGCCTGTTCCCGATTGCCTGCACGGTCCGCCCTGCAACATGGCCAGTCAGGTTACACCCTATAAGTGCGTTGTATGAGCGTTCTCTTTTTTTTCGCGCAGCGTCGACTGCTCTAGTTTTCTCTTAACGGTTGCTAAAATATCCGGGTAGCACACGCTTTAATCCGTGAAACCTCGACTCTTCTGTACACCTCTGTTCCTATGTGTGCATGCGGCCACGCTCCCTGCACTATGGTCTATGGCTATCAAGGATCAGGTGCTTAAATGTAATAGGCTACCTACCCAGAGAAATTATGTGACCCAGCAAGAGCAAAACGCCAAAAATTTTACATGCATTTTACAATGCTAGGATTTGCTCCCAACGCGATATCATATATATCAGTTGCAACATACTTTTATGTTTACCTTGCAGGGGACCCGACCTGGACCATGCCGCTGGGCGAGTCGGATTCAACTCCGACTATTTGGCTTCATCAACAATCGCCAATGACTACTTCGACTTCGCGAGAACGCTCGGCTACACATCGCCGACTACAACTACTACTTGGCAAAACATCAGCTTGCGTCGCCTACTACGTCGACTACTCAGAGCGACTCCTGCTCACGCTGGGTCGGCACACTGATCACTTCACTGCAATTAGTCTGATTCAGTTTCGACTAGTTGGGTTCATCAACAACCAGTGGCGACTACTTTGACTACTCGCCTCGCCTACAAAATTAGTCGAAATCGACTCTACTTGGCAACACGCTGGTGACTACTTTGACTATTCATCTCGCTTACAAAACTAGTCGGAAATGACTATGCTTGGCGACACGCTGGCGACTTCTTTGACTACTCGTCTCGCATACAAAACTAGTCGGAATAGACTCTGCTCGATGACACGCTGGCGACTACTTCGACTACTCGTCTCGCCTATAAAACTAGTCGGAATCGACTCCGACTAGTCGGCTTCCTCGACAGTTCAACATCCAGCGGCAACTTGACCAATGCCTAGGCTCGGGGGTTGGTGCCACTGACTACTAGGTGTATCTCGTGCGACTCATCTAGCTCCCAGGCTGGGGGGCTGGATGCGACACGGCACTTAGGGAACAAGGTTTGATTTGAGCGGTAATTTTGGGCGCTTTTTGGAGAAGTTATGTGTTTAACCATTTTTTCAGGGAATTCATCCTGAAAAAAGTGGTTTTCAAATTTCTGAACCAATTTGCCCATCTTAACCATCAAATCTTTACTGTCATATATTGCATGCCATGATTCTTTGGATCCTTTATTCAAAACCTTGAGGATTTGGATTCAAGGCTCGGGGGCTGCAGGGACACGTGTCATCAGCGACTTATTTTTCAAATATTTTGGAAGATAAGGACAGAAGATTCGAGACTAATTTGACCCTCATCTTGATTCTTCGAGTCAACCTAAGGCTCGGAGGCTACTCATATGGAGTGTGAGTTCAATCGCACCCCATATAAAAGAAGACTTGACAACTACTCGAGGCATGAGCACCTCACAGCCTCGATGCAGCCAAGGAAGTACTAAGAAGACACCTTCGAGATGGAGTTCAGGAGAACTCGAAGATGACTTCAGAAGTACTCGGAAGCCTGCACTACTCGACTACGAAGAGCTCGGGGGCTTGTCAGACCCAGACCCACGGGACTGTGCACATGGCATAAATCTTACAGGATAAGGGGTGGGATATGGCTCACGCCCTATCTCAGTTGTAACTACTCGTAACGTAGTAGAACTACTCGTGTTGTACTAGAACTGGTCGGAGAGGGAAGGAAACTACCCGAAAAGTACTCGGGTAGGACTCCTGAGCTCGTATCTGGCTAGGATTTCCATGTAAACCTGTCCCCCCAGACTATATAAGGGCGGGCAGGGACCCTCCTCGAACAGAGCATAAGGGACAACTTGTGCCTCATGCAGGATCACCCAAGATCACCCCAATCAACACCTAAGGCAATACAAACAACACACAGGATGTAGGTTATTACGCTCTCGGCGGTCCGAACCTGTCTAAACTTTGTGTTCCTTGCACCTTTAAGTTTCTAATCTTGGCGACACCCTACCTACAAACTCATCACCTCGAGGGTATATCCTGCATGAGGCACGAGTTGTCCCTCATGCTCCTATTCGAGGAGCGTCCCTTCCCGCCCTTATATAGTCTGGAGGGACAGGGTTACATGAAAATCCTAGCCAGATACAAGCTCAGGACTCCTACCCGAGTACTATACGGGTAGTTTCCTTCCCTCTCCATCTAGTTCTACTATAGTACGAGTAGTTCTGCTACGTTACAAGTAGTTACAATTGAGGTAGGGCGTGGGCCATGTCCCACCCCTTATCCTATAAGATGTACGCCATGTGCACAGTGTCGTGGGCCCGGGTCTGACACCCCGCTCTCCTGCCGCCGGAAACTCTGCATTGAGATTGCGCCGTAGACGGCGTTGGCGCTCCGTGGCGTTCCTTCTACATGTGGAGCACTTCTGGTTCCTCAATCTGCGGGCATCGCGTTCGGCTTTGTTTTCATTGCCGGCATCGGCGGTGACCTCATCGCCAAAGATTTGCTCAAGTAATTCATTGGGGTTTCTATTGCCTTCGCCTTCTACTTCCGCCATGTGGATGTGGCGGTGTGAGCTGTGCTTGTCGGAGCTATAGACGACCAGCGCGGTTCCTTCTTCGGCGATGGTGGGAAGGGGCCTACCCTCTTGGTAAGGCAATGTATCGAGGTGCGCCCCAAGACGAGCATCATTTCTGAGTAGTTCAGAGGGTTTCTTGCCCTTCCAGTACACGAAGCGACCTTGTGGCGTTGATGTGATCATCATACCCTGGTGACCGCCCATAAAAGGCACCGCACCATCATCAGAATCTGAGTCGTAGTCGTCAAAGATAGGAGCCTCCCGTGATGCGGTGGCTTCATCTTTTCCGATTTTGAGTAGGCGATCCAAGTCCTCTTCCAATGCGGATACGAACTCAGATCATATGGCCTTCTAGTAAACAATGGCAAGGTGAATCAAGTACGGTGTCCTTCTGGCCAGATTGGATCTGATCCGAGAAATCCTGGTGCAACACGAGTCGAAGTCACGTTGAAAATAGACTGATCCTCAAGATCCCTAGCTAGTTCTGGGAGCAGCGTCTTGCCGAGGTTGACCATGGACTCGTCAAGACCGCTATGTTGGGTTGCTGCTGGAGCCTCCGTCTTTGTGTTGTCGACTAGGTGTCGATGGAAATCGCTGCACCGTCAACGACGCAGACCCACGAGCCGAAGATGAAAGTTGTGCCCTCCTCGGGCATGGCGCTGGTGAAGTTGAATGATGCCATCGACTTCGCTAGTGGATCTTCGATGAACACCCCTACCTGGCGCGCCAGCTATCGGTGTTTTACCGGCAAGCCTACCTAGGTATACCCTAAGGTAGTAGACTTGTAGGCAGGATGTTGCCGAGATCAGGAACTCGAAGGTGCAAGCAACACGAGGTTTAGACAGGTTCGGGCTGCAATGTGCGTAATACCCTACGTCCTGTATGGTGGTTTGTATTGCCTTAGATGATAATTGTTTGGAGAGGGTCCCTGCCTGCTCTTATATAGTCTGGGGGGACAAGGTTACTTGGAATCCTAGTCCAATACTAGCTTAGGAGTCCTACTCGAGTACTACTCAGATAGTTTCCATCTGTTTCGACTAGTCCTACTCGCATACGAGTAGTTACAACAGACATAAGGTATGGGACATGCCCCATCTCTTATTCCAGAATATTCTATGCTATGTGCGCAGTCCCGTAGCCCCAGGTCTGACACTTCCTCTGCATTAGGTTTATGGTTAGGCAATTCAATAATTGAATCACAACCTTGTACATGTGGTACCTTATACAAGATGGTTTGAGGTGAAGTGCTAGAAGGATCCAGGATCGCTCAGACTTCTAATGGAGTAGTTACTGATCACGCATCGAGCACCCTTCATGACTTCTTCTATCTCAGTTACCATTTTCTTTATGAATCCTCCAGACGCTGGTGTGGCTTCTTCATCAGGACTCCGATGCGCCTGGGAAGTGGTGGTTGATAGCGCATCACTACTGGTGGTGGGTGGACTGCTACCTCGGGCACCTGTATAGCTTATGAGTGTTAGGAGAGTTGTCTCCAAAGTCGTGTTATTTGACGGTTTCTCCTTGGGTGTGGAGACAAGATTCAATAGAGGTTTTGCTGCAGACCTCAATGTGATCGGCAAAAACATGGAGAACCTTGCCTTTAGCAGTAAAGGCATGGATGTTGATGCAACTGTGTTTCCCGGCTCCTAAGAAGTGGAGGAAATGGAGACCCAAGATTCTTCTGAAGACAAAGACCTGGAGCCACAAGATGTGGATAGTGATAGATTCCCCCGTTCATCACTTCTTGAGCTTGAGGAAAGGGCTTTCTTCATGGAGGGAGAGGATAAACTCTTCATCTCAGAGGCTAATGATGTGCCTAGTTTTAGCACTATGTCTGATGCAGGCGAAACTAGACCCAACTGATGCTTGCACTCCTCAACCGGGAAGTGGTACTTGGCGTTCACATGGTAGGACTCCTTGACAGTGTAGGGGGTAAGGTTGCCGATGATGCATTGTTGAGTCCCGCTACAATCAAGGAACTTTAAACATTGGTGCAAAGTAGATGGCACCTCTCAATCCTTGCGAGCATTATTCCCGATACATTGTGGATCCATGGCCTTCCTTGGAGCACCGAGTATGAGGTATCAGCTTTGATGATGAAGAACTGCACCATGAAGATGAATGTAGAAATCTTGATCTTGACAGTGCTCGCCCCCCAAGTTGTCATGCCGTTGTTGTCGAAGTCATAGATAACAACATCAGTAGGCTTAAAGTCATCCACCGCGAAACCAGCCCACGTCAAGTTCTAGACGGGTAGGATGTTCATGGCAGATCCGAGGTCGATTAGGATTTGATGAAGATGTGCAGCTCCAATGTTGCCCCTCAATGTAAAGTGGGCCATTGTGGTCACCGTCGTCTACAACATTTTCTTCTTCATTGAAGGTGATCTCATTCACGAACAAGGGGTTCGTGAAGAGCCAATGTTTGTCCGTGGCCACTTCGTAGAGCTCTGGCTCTACTAGTGCTTTTACGAGAGCCTCCCAGAGCTCTACACTAGCATGAGAGCATCATAAGCACTCAGCAGTGCTGGAATCCTCTTGAGATGGGTGATGACATTGTAGTCGATCTCTTGAAACTTGTCTTTCTTCTTGTTGGATGCCTCAGGGCTCGCCTCCGTTGGGGTGACTCTTGTTGGCTTGGGCTTCAGCAGCTCCGGTAGCACCTTCCCTCCTCATAGGTTCATATTGACTTCAATTGGTTCCCTCTTTGCATATCAACAGCATGTAGTACTTCTTGCTCCTTGGCGGTGAACACCTCCTCACACTCTGAGCTTGTTGTGTCAAGGATGACGTTGCATGTTGCCATATTAAGAGATGGGGCATCACTTGCTTCTTACTGCACTTCATCTCTTGTCGATGATGTTTGCCCCCAGCCCTTAGGAAAGAACTGCTCCAAGGTAGGTAGCATATGACTCCGGTGAGGAAAGGATGCATCTCCCTTTGACCTGGGGATGAATCGTAGTGGGAGCCGCTTACTTGGGTCTAGCTACCTTCTTGCTGGAGTAGCATATGGCGATGTAGTCAGGTGATGACGCCCTGGAGGAGCGATGATTGGACGTGATCGACGCTATACTACAGTCCGCGTCAAATCTTCCTCGACACGGGGCACTCTTATCGCGGCAGTAGAAGCCGTTGGGAGTACCAAGGTTGTCAGCTTGTGCTCGACTTGGACTGGTGGCACCCATGATCGTTCATGTTTGTTTCCTCGCCTTGGTGGAGAGTGCGTCCTCACAGTCACATATTGACCATGTGATAGTCGGGGTTGATGGCGTCTATGTCCAGGCTTATCTTCTTCTCGTTGATGGCCATTTGAAGTCATTCCTTGAAGGCGATGCAGTCCTCAATGACATGGACAACAGATCTGTGATACGGGCAATATAGTGGATTGTTAGTCATGTTTACATGATCTAGCCTTCACGGTTCCGGCAGGATTGACGCCTTGTGCTCCATGAGCTGCTCGAACATCCCCTTCACCAACTCCCGCTTGAAAATGTACTGCTTCTTGAGGAGCTCTTGAAGGCTGATGATGTGCCAGCCGCCGTTAAAGGCACCGTTGTTGAAGCCGAGGATAGAGCTAGAGCCTGAAGCTAGCTGGGAACTGGAATTGGGTGCGCGCCACCACTTACTTGTGAATCTTGGATGTCCTGGCTCAACAGGATGTCATCCAACAAAATGTCATCCAAAAATAAGGGCTCAGGCCACTCAAGAACTGATACGACGTCATCCAAAGTCAAGTCCTCGGGCCACTTTAAAAGTATGTAAAGAAAGGCACCATTACCTATCACTGATATGGTGGTTGATGCTACAACTGGGTTTGGTGCCTTGTCCTTCATGGACGGGTCCTCAGGCTACAACCAGATCAAGATGGACCCGGTCGATGCCCTCGACACTGCTTTCAGGACACCTAAAGCAACTTCTACTACACCGTCATGCAGTTCGGGCTGAAGAATTCCGGCGCCACTTATCAACACGCCATGGCATACATCCTCAAGACCTGATCCACCATTCAATCGAGTATTAAATCGATGACATGGTGGTCAAGACCAAAGACTGCGCAAGAACCACCAAATGGCCTACGAGTTGTTGAACGACTACGTCAACATGCCACAAGCTATGCTTCCATCATCAGCTCGGCTTCTCCTTCATCCACGCGGCCTTGTGCGTACAGTACCACGACGATGCGGACAGACAACGACTCGGCGGGCGCTGGTGTACATACGTGCATGCATTTTTGTGAGAAAAGATGAGAGGGAATAGAGGATCAACCAGCGCCTCCAAAGGTGAATAGAGGGGCCATGGCCTTCTTCTCGCTTCCTCAGCCTCGGCCCGGATTTGGCATGGTCCCCGGCTTCTAGCTTCTAGTGGTGACGGTGGATGGCGAGCTTGAGAATGATGAAGATGGAGGCCACCGACGGCGTGGTGCAGACCTGGGCGATGCAGATGGGAAGTACAGGCGCGACCTTCCTTGGCTAGCTCCTCCTTGCGCCAGCTCAGATGAAGGTGCACAAACCTTTATATAGAAGGGTTGGGATGACATGATGCCCCAGGTCTCCCTGTCCAGAGCCGCCTTAGTTTGTTGAGCAAATCTGCAAGTTCGTTGTACTCGCTTGCTATCCAAGTTGATCAATAATATTTACCTGGAGTTTGAGCTGATTAGGATAACCATTTGCTAATCACCTGGACTTGTCATATATAGTTCGCTGCAAGATGGGCCCAATCAGATGAAGTCCAAGTGCACAGGAAAAGAGGCCGGTACGTGTACATATATTTCGTTCGTTTCTTTCCTGCCGGTGGTTGCGAAGATATCTCTGTTCAGTTAGCAATGGAGATGCTAGCTGCCCATGACAAGGTCTCCAGGACCTTCCATTCTTCTAGAACCTGCCATGCATGCAGATCGGTGCGGCGGCGCGGCCGTATGACAATACACATTGTAAAGGGTTTGAATACGTACGATATTGGCAAGTTCAAGAGATGTACTTGCATGTAGGTAATGCTAGGTCTGTTTGATCGAGCTTTTCATCGTGCTTTTCTTTTTAAAAAGTCAAACCCAACCAAAAAATTTGCCTATTATATAAAGTCACAGCTAAAAGCAGTTTTTTCGTAGTTTATTTTTAGCAGCATCTCTCCCGCTGTTTTTTTGCTGTGGAAAGTAATTTTTCTCAAAATTACCAACCAGCCACTCGTTACAGCCGCTGGTTACGTGGATACCCCTTCGTTTTTCTTTTTCCCCGATTTCCTCCCCTTCTTCCAGCTTGGGCAGCCAAGAAGAGCCACCTTCGCCGGTAGATTCCAGCCATCTCCGGCCGCCTCGTCCCGATTCCCTCCGCGAGAACCTCCCTCAACCTCCCCTACATCTTCCCCGCAGGTTCCCCAAATGCTCCGCCCGGGAATCGGCCGGAATCGACTCCGCTCCGCCCGGCCGCGATTGGTGCCACTCGGAGCTCCAAGCTCGCCGCCGCCCGCCTTCTCCGGCCCTCCTCCACCCGAGCCGAGTCCGCGGTGAGCTAGCCCGCGTTCCCCTCCTTCTTCTCCGCTCTTTTCCAGGCGACGGCGGCAGGCGGCTGGCGGGGATAGAGGCCTCGAGGGTGGGCTCGGCGGCGGCGTACGCGGTCATGGCGCGCGGGAGCTCCTCCCGCCCGAGCTCCGCGCCGCGGTGAGCTGGGCCGCGTCGGCGCTGAGTGCGCGCCTCGGTGTGGGCGCAAGGGAACGCCGCACGCTCGTCGTCCGGAGCCAGCAGACGGGCGGCGGCGGACGCGAGGAGAATCCTCTTCGACGCCGCGCGGACGTACCTGGCCTCCAGGCTCGACCCGCGCGCCTTGCGCCGTGCCCTTTCCCCGCCCGTCTCGCGTGCCGCCGGCGTCGGAGCTAGGAAGTTGTTCATCCGCAGGGAAAAAAAGATTGGAGAGTGAAGGGGTCAAATAAATGGAATAGATAATTGTGGATGACTCCTTTCAAACAAAAATTACAATTTGGTGTATATGATGATGCAATTTACTCTTTGTTAAACTATCATTGTATGTATATGAACCATATGTTAACAATGGATGTAAAATTTTAAAAAAAATATATTTCTCTTTAAAAATGCTCATTTACACGTGAATTTGTGAACATCACAGATTTTTACGATCAATTTGTGCATATAAACAGTCTCTCGCACAGCATTACATACATTTTGTATTAAATCTATAGTTTTCTTAGACCTTCAGAGCATTACATATATTTTATATCAAAGCTACAGTTTTATAGGTCAGTTTTCTCACAGCTCGCAGCTCGCAGCTCACAGCAGATTTCTCATGACTCACAGCAGCTTTTCCTTACAGTCACAAACTCAACCAAATAGATCCTAGCTAAGCTCGTCAACACGTACATGGATATGGAGACCATGCATTTGAGCTTCTTCTCTTTTTTCTTCCAGCTTATTTTCCCCTATTCTCTTAGCACACATGACCCATATTAACATGTATAACGTATGTGGCATAAAATCTCATCAAACAAATGCCCCACCACTTTTGAGATTGGATGCATAGCTAATCCGAACTCGCGAATTGGTAAGGATCCGTATACTTTCCGATGCGTCGACGAGATGGAGCCGTAGATGGACACAGGTCCTTGGACTCCATGGGGTTGTCGCCGTATCCTAATTAATATGGACTCGTCCGGTACCCTATATGTATATACGGCCTCATGCTTTTCCACTACGTGAAAATGCATAACGTGGTATTGGTAACGGGCGTTTGATACTCGTGAAGAATTAAAGGTAACGGCTATTGTTTAAACTCGTTACTAATAAAGTCCCACCCGACCTAGGAACACCGACATTCGTTACCATTAACTCGTTATTTGTAACGTACGTTGACAATGCTCGTTACCAATATCAATGGTAATGGACTAACAATGTTTGTTATCAATATGACAAACATTGGTAACGGATGTTAACAATGCCCATTACCAATAACGTTGGTAATGGGCATTGCTAACATATGGTGCTAGTGGTAACAGACGTTGTGCAATGGTGTTTGATGCCCATTACCAATGTGGTGCCCATAAATTATTTTATATTTCTATTATTTTTCTAATATTTTTACTTGAACTACGAGCACATAAGTGATGACTATATATAAAAAAACCAGATCAATCGGACTTAAGGTGTGACTTATAGAAATTCAAAAAAATTCTAAAATGTTAATATAAAAGAACCGCATCCCTCTTTCAACCACAAGTGATTGTGTGGTTGTCAGATCCGGGCACACGGGACTGTGCACGTGGAATACTTTTCCTAGGATACGGGATGGGACATGGCCCACGCCCTACATCTGTTGTAACTACTCGTAGCCTAGTAGAACTGCTCATAAAGTAGTAAAACTAGTCGGATACAGTAGGGAACTACCAGAAAAGTACTCGAGTAGGACTCTAGGGCATGTATCCGACTAGGACTTCCATATAAACTTGTTCCCTCAGATTATAAGGGCGGACAGGACCCCCTCCAAAAGGGGGAATCACCCAGGAGATCATCCGATCACCATCAAAGGCAATACAAACCACACAGGACGTAGGGTATTACGCTCTCGGCGGCCCGAACCTGTCTAAACCTTGTGTTCCTTGCAAATTTGAGTTCCTGATCTCAGCGACACACTACCTACAAACTCAGCACCTCGGGGGTATCCCTCGGTGGGCGTGGCGGTAAAACACCGACAGCTGGCGCGCCAGGTAGGGGTGTTCATCAAGCATCCACTGGAGAACTCAATTGCATCTCTCATCTTCACCAGCACCATGCTCGACTAGGGCACAATCTTCTTCTTTGGCTCCTAGATCTGCGTCGCCAACGGCTTGGGTGGCTTCAATAGCTGCCTAGTCAACTCCAGGAAGCCGGAGACATTTACATCGACTCGAACCAGCAACCTCGACGACTTGCTGCTTCCCGATCTACCCAGGCAGATCGAAAGAATGTTCATTTTCAGTGTGACTTCAACTCGTGGCGCACCAGGACTACTCGGATTGGATTCAAACCAATCTGAGGAGACTTCGCGATCCAAGTCCCTTTCCGACTTGGAGGAGGACTTGGATCGCCTCTTCAAGCTTCGAAACGAGGGAGCCACCGCACGTCAGGGGCCCCCCATTCCCGACTACAACTCTGACTCAAACGAAGAATACCCGTCAACTACAAGTCCGAGCCAAGGAGGACTCGAGGATGAGGGAGCCACCACTCATCGGGAGGCCCCAGTTCTCGACAACCACTCGCAACCCAATGATTACTCCGAGTCGTTTTTGGGTAATCATCCGGGTTTAACCATAACATCTACGCCGCAAGGCCGTTTCGTGTACTGGAAGGGTCTAAAGCCCTCCGAGTTACTCGAATACGACTCCCGCGTTGTGGCAGAATCCACCCTTCGGCGTATCGACCCCAGGGAGCCGAAAGATTTCGACTACCCCGCTCAACTTCACCTCGTGTCACAACATTGACGCGCTGCAGCGACGACCTCGATTACTCGACTCGCGCCGCAGTCACAACTGCTTCGTCAAATCGACAGCGCCAACGACAACTTCAACAACTCGTCTCGACTAGAAACTAGTCGGGAAAGAGCTACAAACTACTCGGCGACTAGCTCTGCACGGTCAACAACTAGTCGGAATCACCTCCGACTAGTCAGCTTCATCGACAAATCACCCACGGATCAAAGCTACGCTTCGTCGCCTACTTTTTGTGCAACGCACACCCTCTCCATCGGCAAACTCAAAACCCGCAAACCATATCTAGATTGGTTTGAGGCGGTTCAACCCAGGACCCTCTCCGCATTGGAAGAGGACTTTGATCATCTACCACCACTCGAAGAAGGAGAAGCCACCTCTTGTCGGGGGGCTATGGTTTCCGACAACTACTCAGACCCAACTACTCATGTGACCCAGGGTCTAGTAAGGGGATCAGATTGGTCGGGCATGTTTGGGCATCAGAAGGGCATGAAACCCTCCAGGTCCCTCAAAACAAGTCCACCACGATTCATTGCCACATCCGGGGAACTCCCTTTAAAAGAAGGCAGGCCCCTCCCCCCATCTGACGACGAAGACGAGTGCCAGGCGGTGCGGAGTGCCAAACGCTTCGCCCCCAATCGAGAAGTACTCATGATTCACACCGACGAGGACTGTGAAGGCCTAGAGCCGGTCCAGCTAGACGACTACGATGACTACCTCCTTGATCCACTCGACGAAGACGTGGACGTAACAATGGATAGTGAATCCTCATCCAACATCAAGGTGGAAGACGCAGATAACATCAAGAAGGAACGCCGCAGGCTCATCAATGCGAAGCGCGCCCAACACAGGCACCGCACTATCAAGACCAACCAGCAGGGGGGCCGTAACCTCCACGACTCCTCCACGGGTGACCTTCATGCCATCATCAACGATGGCCGGGACGCCCGCAATGTCATCATTGTCAGGCAGCAAGAGCGCGAAAAAGCGGCGGCCTACAGCCCCACCCGCTACCAACTCCCTCTCGACTACCTGGAGAAGACTCGGAAGCGCAAGTCAAAAGCTGGGGAACAATCCACTCACAGAAAGAAGACTCCCAGATCAAAGAAATGATTCGAGGAAGCCCTCCACGGGCAATGCCCGTGCCACCCGAAGAGCAAGCATTCGACGTTTGAATGTCAAGCCCTTCGGAGGGCCCTTGGAGCTCCGCCAAGTCTACGAAGAAAGGCGACGGGACTACCCGACTAATGATTTACTCATAAATTAAGTACCCAATTCAAGGAGGTTTTCTGAGGGTCTTTTAGGTGTTTCGTTGTTTAAACCATTGTTTTGGGATTATATCCTGAAACAAGGGGTTCCGCACGGCTAAAAGCACCCCTTTTTACCACTTAGTAAGGGTCGCTATTTATGTTCATTATTCGGGTTAATCATGACTCCCTCGCTAAACTCAGAGAACCCTGTCACAACCGAACCATGCGACTGCCAAAAGTGGTTGCCTCATTTGGCAATGATTAGTGGAACCCGTCAATTAGTCAAATACAACACCTACATGAATTATCAAATACTTCCAGTAACGCTCAGATTATTAGTTCCCGACTAGTTTTTCTATGTTACTGAATGGGGCCTTGCACCCAAACTACCAGTAACCCCCAGATTACTAGTTCCCGACTAGTTTTCTATGTTAATAAAGGGGCCTTGCTCCCACACTTTCAGTAACACTTCGTTTACTAGTTTCCGACTAGTATTACGTGTAGTTTACTGAAGGGGCCTTGCTCCCGTTCAACCTCGCCAATGGTCACGCCGGAAATCAATTTTTTCCGACTAGAAGAAGCCTGAAGCAACCGTACCACCTGCATGGAAATCAACCATGCAATCGACGAATCAATCGACGACTCAGAACCCCTCGAACCGCATACCCCTCGGTCGGAGGTCCTCTACCACAAGTCGGAGGAGGATTTGGATTGTCTACAACAAGTCGTAGGAGGATTTGGATCGTCTACGACAAGTCGGAGGAGGATTTGGATTGCCTACTACAAGTCGGAGGAGGATTTGGATCGTCTACTACAAGTCAGAGAAGGACAAGCCAACATCCATCAATGGGCTCCCGTCCCCCCTGACTACTCAGACTTCATCAACGACGCCACTACCTTTACCATATGGCCACCACGGCCTGATGGTGCCTCCATCTTGGTCGGGCGGGCCAGGGCATAGGAAGGGCATGATTCCTCCAAGCTACCCGGCTCAGCCCACCTTTTTGCGCCTACAACTTGGTTGGGCAGGCCTAGGCATAGGAAGGGCACGAGTCCTCCAAGCTACCCGGCTCAGCCCACCTTTTTGCGCCTCCATCTTGGTCGGGCGGGCCCGGGCATAGGAAGGGTACGAGTCCTCCAAGCTACCCAGCTCAGCCCACCTCTCTACGTTTTCAACTTGGTCGGGCGAGCCTGGGCATTGGAAGGGAACGAGTCCTCCAAGCTACCCGGCTCAGCCCACCCTTTTGTGTTTTCAATCTGGTAGGGCAGGCTCGGGTATCAGAAGGGCACGGAGTCCTCCAAGCTACCCGGCTTAGCCAACCTTTTTGCGCCATTAACCTCGATAACCTATCGGGCCTAGCACCGTTCCAAAAAGGCAGGACCCTTGACTCCTCGACGACTACTTCGCCATCGCGAGGGCACTCGGCGACCCGCCGATGACTACTTCGACTACACAACCAGTCGGAAGCGGGACTCACACCACCGGTGACTAGTTGGAATTGATTCCGACTAGTCGAGATCATCAACAAACCGGCGCAGCTTCATCAACAAGCAACACGACTTCGTCGGCATCCACCAATGAATCAAGATCGTCAATCACCCACGAGAAGACTGAGACCCAATTCAAGGTGGTTTTACAGAGATCTTAAGGGAATCTGTTTAACCATTGTCTCGAGTTTTATCTCGACACAAGGGGTTTTTTCCCAAAGAATTCGTTCAACCACTCGGTCAGGGGATCAAGGAGTTACCCAAAACAGGCCATGTTCGTTGACCCTTACTTCAGCGCCGTACCAGACTTATTTTGGCCCACCCAAGGTATCCCTTCGGGCTAACCGAAACATCTTCGCATGGCAACTTGCGATTTGTTTTGGCCCGCCCAAGGTATCCCTTCGGGCTAACCGAGACATCTTCGCATGGCAACTTGCGATTTGTTTTGGCCCGCCCAAGGTATCCCTTCGGGCTAACCGAGACATCTTCGCATGGCAACTTGCAACTTGTTTTGGCCCGCCCAAGGAGTTCCTTCGGGCTAACCGAGACATCTGCGCACGGCAACATACGACTTGTCTTGGCCCACCCAAGGAGTTCCTTTGGGCTAGCCGAGTCATCCTTGCTCAACGACTACTTCTATAACGACGTACGCCAGGATTGCGTTGTCACTTTCTTTGGGCCAACCGAGTCATCAATCCCTTAGGGCCAACCATGATGTTTTCACAAGTCAACATGTGAATTCTCATGGTTCGCCCAAGGATATGACTAAAGCTACCAGCAAGATTTATTTCTCCCTCGCTAATTGACTTCTAGTCACCTTTACATACTTCCAGTACAACTCCGTTCTACTGGTTTACGACCGGTATTACGCGCAAGTTTAGGGGCCTCACTCCCAAACTTGCAGTAACACTCCGTTTACTAGTTCTTGACTACTACTACGCATAGTTTACTGAAGGGGCCTTGCTCCCATACTTCCAGTAACACTCCGTTTACTAGTTCTCGACTAGTACTACACGTAGTTTACTGAAGAGATCTCGCTCCCATACTTCCAGTAACACTCCGTTTACTAGTTCTCGACTAGTACTACGCGTAGTTTACTGAAGGGGTCTCGCTCCCATACTTCCAGTAACACTCTGTTTTACTAGTTCTCGACTAGTATTGCGCGTAGTTTACTGAAGGGGCCTCACTCCCACGCTTCCAGTAACACTCTGTTTCCTAGTACTCAACTAGTACTAAGCATAGTTTACTGAAGGGGCTTCGCTCCCATATTTCCAGTAATACTCCATTTACTAGTTTCTGACTAGTACTACGCGTTGTTTACTGAAGGGGCATCACTCCCATACTTCCAGTACAACTCCATTTACTGGTCCACGACTGGTATCCGTGCAAGTTTACTGAAGGGCCTCGCTCCCACACTTCCAGTAGCACATTGATTACTAGTTACCGACTAGTATGTTATGTTATTAAAGGGGTTTTAATCCCATATTGCCAGTAACGTTCAGACTACTAGTCTCCATAGTAATTTATGTTACTGAAGGGGCCTCGTTCCCATACTTTCAGTATTCCATCATTTTCTAGTTTTCGACTAGTTATACATGGAGTTTATTGCAAGGGCAATGCTCTCAACACACTTTTATGTTTACCTTGCAGGGGACCTGGTCTGGACCGTGCTGCAGGGCGAGTCGGATTCAACTCCGATCGGTTGGCTTCATCAACTATCGCCAACGACTACTCTGATTTTGCGAGACCGCTCGCTTACATGTTGCTGACTACAAAGACTACTCGTCGAACTCGACTTTGACTAGTTGGGTTCATCAATAACCGTTGGCGACTACTGGACTTCGTGAAGAATGCATGGTGACACGCTGGTGACTACTTCGACTACTCGTTTCGCCTACAAGCTTGTCGGAATTGACTCAACTCGGCGATACGCTAGCGTCTACTTCGACTACTTGTCTCGCCTACAAATCTAGTCGGAATCGACTCTGACTAGTCACCTTCACCGACAGTTCAAGATTCAGCGGCAAATTGGCCAATAACTAGGCTCGGGGGCTGGCGCCATCGACTACTAGGCATATATTATGCGACTCATCTAGCTCCCAGGCTCGGGGGCTGGATACGACACGGCTCTCAGTAGTGAAGGTTTGATTTGAGTGCTAATTTAGGGCGTTTTTTGGTGAAGTTATTTGCTTAACCATTTTTTTAGGGAATGCTTCCCGAAAAAAGCTGTTTTCGAATTACTGAGCCAACTTGCCCATCTTAACCATCAAATCTCTACTGTCATATATTGCATGCCACGATTCTTTGGATCCTTTATTCCAAACCTTAGGGATTTGGATTCAAGGCTCGAGGGCTGCGGAACACGTGTCATCAGCGACTTATTTTTTAAATTTGCTGGAAGATAAGGATAGAAGACTCAAGATTAAATTGACCCTCAGCCTGATTCTACGAGTCAACCTAAGGCTCGGGGGCTACTCCATATGGAGTGCGAGTTTTATCCCACCCCATATAAAAGAAGACTTGACAACTAGTCGGGGGATGAGCACCTCACAGCCTCGACGCAGCCAAGGAAGTACTCGGAAGACACCTTCAAGATGAAGTTCGGGAGAACTCGAAGACGCCTTCAGAAGTACTCGGACGCCTGCAGTACTCGACTACGAAGAGCTCGGGAGCTTGTCAGACCCGGGCACACAGGACTGTGCACGTGGCATACTTTTCCTAGGATACGGGATGGGACATGGCCCACGCCCTACATCTATTCTAACTACTCGTAGCCTAGTAGAACTGCTCATACAGTAGTAAAACTAGTCGGATACAGTAGGAAACTATCAGAAAAGTACTCGGGTAGGACTCTAGGGCATGTATCCGACTAGGACTTCCATGTAAACCTGTCCCCCCAGACTATATAAGGGCGGACAGGACCCCCTCCAAAAGGGGGAATCACCTAGGAGATCATCCGATCACCATCAAAGGCAATACAAACCACACAAGATGTAGGGTATTACGCTCTTGGCGGTCCGATCCTGTCTAAACCTTGTGTTCCTTGCACCTTCGAGTTTTTGATCTCGGCGACACCCTTCCTACAAACTCACCACCTCGGGGGTATCCCTCGATGGGCGTGGCGGTAAAACACCGACAGTGGTGTAGTGGTTAGGGAAGGCTCGCGCAAACCAAGAAGTCCTAGTTCAAATCCTAGAGAAGCAAAAATCGGTGAAGCGGGGCAAAAATCATGTCTCTTGGAGGAGGAAAAGAAGGCTGGTCAAGCGGGGGTGACGCTCTTGGGTATAGAATTTTTTTGCTGCCATTTGGTATTTTTAAAATACAATTTTTAATATGTTATTGGTAACGGGTATCAACATAATGTCCGTTACCAATGACTACGTTCGCCTGTTACCAATAAGCCTTTTTTCGGTAGTTATTCTTGCTGGAAGATTGCTTTCTAGCACTATTACAGAAATGATATTTAGAAGTGCCTTTTTTTTTATTGTTGACAAGGAAAATCCCGTCTGTGAAAGGCTTCATAATCAACTAGTTAGCTTGTAGTGGCAATGCATCTGTACTTAGATGCGATATTCCAGTAGCTTGCTTCTTGTGCTGGCGCACGTACACCTTTGTGCATGCCTTGGTAATCCTCTTGTAGCTTATTGGCTTGTGGGGTGTTTAGGCCATACATGCATATGCATGCACAACCATGCCTCGTAAACGTCCAGCTAACCGAAAGTTGTGATACATCTTTGGTCCACTTTGGTGTCATCGACAGACTCCATGGTGCATCTCTTTCAGGACATGATCAGCTTCATATCGATTGACGCACCGAAGGAGGATCTCCTGTCCATAGGATCGCCTGTAAAGGCTGCCATGCTTAAAGTAGTCAAGGAAGGGTCTAAGCCAGTCACCTTCTTTAACAGTTTAACAGTGTTGGTTGTGATGGTGTTGACTCCATACTCCTCTGGAATGAGCTCCACGACTGTGGGGAGAAGCCATCTCTCTTCGACATTAACTTGTGCAGCTTCCCCTTTGGGGAGGATAAGTTCAGCAGCAAGCTTCGCCGAGGCATCGGCCGATGCATTCCTGCTTCGTGGAATGTGAACGACTTTGACATGCTGGGATTTCTCTATGAGCTTCCGGGCTGCTTGGTAGCATGGCACCAGCTCCAACCGGCGAACTTCATAGATTTTATTGACCCGTCGAACAATAAGCTGCAAGTTCCCATGAACTCGCAGGGAACACCTCCATGGAGAGAGCTAGGAGAAGCCCGAAGACAAGCGCCACGTACTCCGCCTCGTTGTTGGGGCATTCTTGTTTTAGAAGGGAGAATGAATGATACATTACTCCCCATTGTGGGGTCTTGAACACCAATCCTGCTCCAGCTCCCATGTGGGAAGCGGGTCGAAGTAGAGCTCCCATGAGGCATCTAGCTCAGTGGAGAACACTTCCTCATCCGGCAAGTTGGTGACGAGTGGCGAGTCATCAGGTACTGGATGCGCCGCCAGGAACTATGCCAAGGCATGCCCTTTACCGCTTTTTGTGGGACGAATGTGATGTCGAAATCCATGATGAGTAGCGCCCATTTTTCATGTCGCCCTGTGAGTATAGGCTGACTTAGCACATACCTTCTGGTGTCGGCCCTTGTGACGAGTTGGACTTGGTGTGCCAACATGTAGTGCCTTAGCTTTTTCGGCAAAAAATCAGCATCAAACACAACTTCTCTATGGGAGAGTAGCTGTGTTCAGCACCGACCATGGTGCTGCTTAGAAATTAGCACACCACCTCTTTGCCTTCTTCATTGTGCAGAGTGAGTAAGGCGCCTATCGAAGATGACGGTGTTGCGATGTAGAGGATGAGGGGGCGCCCTTTTATAGAACCAACCACAAAAGGTGTGTTAAGGAGGTAGCTTATAATACTGTCAAACCCCTTTTGACATAGCCGGTGGAGTAGTTCCACTTGATCATGTATTTCTCCATGAACCTGTGCATCTTACCTGATCTGAAGGTCTTAGCGTTGTTGGAGGTAATGCGGTGTGGGATTCCGAAGTGGTATATGATGTGTTACTTCAGAAAGTTGATGGCATTGTTGCCTCACCTCGCGCAAGGCTACAACTTCTTCCCACCTGGAGAAGTCGTGCGTTACAATAAGGATGAAGCGATGGCTCAACAAGGATGACGTCAATCCCCAGGCATCAAACGGCCATGAGGGGACCGTTGGATGAAGAGCAATTGGCGGTTGTTTCTTGAAATTGCCATTGATTTGGCAACTATGGCAGGTTCTAGCCACCCTGAGGCAATCTTCCATGATGTTGGGCCAATAGTATCAAGCTTACTGAATGATGTGATACATCTTTGGTCCACTTTTTGTATCCTCCGCAGACTCCATGCATGGGAAGTTGCTGGAGGATAAAACCTGATAGATATGCCAGGAGAACTAACAGGTAAAGGTCGAGTTGGTGCAACTAACGCGTCATCCTGGACTTCAGCGTAGCGCACCGGCTTGGACAAACCCTCGGGTGACCAGCCAGTGGATTTACAGTGAGGAGTATTTCCCATCGTCGCTTGCCTTCTTCCCCTTCTTTACAGACGTTCCCATAGGGGACGGCTCGGTGATTCATTGTCAAGCTTGTCATCATGAGACAGCACCATAAAAGTGTGCTCAGGCAGTTTGCCGTCACGCCTGCTACCTGGAGCGCTCTCGTTGTCGCGTTCCTGTTCCGGCTTGCAGTAGAGTTCTTAGGAGACTCATGGTCGCCCTCATCACTGCTTATATCGAGGCGCATGCGCAGCCTCCTTGCCGAAACCTCCCTGGTGCGTTGACGTCGAGAAGATTCACTTTCAACTCTGGCTAGCTCCTCGCCACGCTGAGCGTACACAGTGTAACGACCGAGACGCGCCCCAGCGTTGCGATTGCGTCGGCTTGAAGAACTCTGACCTTCATGGGCACCATGGGACTTCTCCGAACGGGGCTTCCTGGCAGACCAACCCATCTTACGTCCGTTGTCATTGCGGGCTATGGATCAAGACACAAGTCCTCCAATGAAAGGAAGAAAACAAATCAGCCGATCAACAAATAAAAAGATAAAGTAAGAAGTGTTATTAGCTTGTTGCCGGAAACATCGATAGAAGCTTGAAATAGCTTGCCTGTTGCCGGAAACGACAACGGAAGCCTGAATTAGCTTGCTTGTTGGCGAACACGCGAATCTCGAACTCAGCTTGAGCTAGCTTGCTTGTCGACGAAGATGTGAAACCCAAACACAGCTAGAAGGCAAATAAGAAAAAGATTGGACGATGGGATCAATGAACACTTCTAGAAAAATGCTCATTGATAACGGGCGGAGATAGTCCTTGGTAACGGATATGGTTGACATTACCTTTATTGCGTTAATAATGACTCATCATCGGTAATAGGCATAAACCAGTTACCAATAGTCATTGGTAATGAGTATTATGTTGATGTCCGTACCAATAACATATTAAAAATTGCATTTTAAAAATACCAAATGGCATCAAATTCTATACCCAATAGCGGCACCCCCGCTTGACCAGCCTTCTTTTACTGCAAGGGATACAATTTTTGCCTCCTCTAGGATTCAAACTAGGACTTCCTGGTTCGCTCGAGCCTTCCCTATCCACTACATCACACAATCGCTTATGCTTCAAAGAGGGATGCAATACTTTTATATTAATATTTTTAAATTTTTTTGAATTTCTATAGGTCACACCTTAAGTCCGATTGGTCTAGATTTTTTTATGGTCATCACTTATGTGCTCGTAGTTCCAGCAAAAGTATCAGAAAAATAAAAAAAATTATGTGCACCATATTGGTAACGGACGTTATCGATAACATCTATTACTAATTACTAATGTATGTCATATTGGTAACGGGCATCGTTAACGTCCGTTACCAATGTGAACGTTGTTAAAATCTGTTATAATGATATTGGTAACGTGCGTTAACAATAATGAGTTAATGATAACGGACGTCAATATTGTCAAGTTGGATGGAACTTATTAGTAGCAGGCTTAAATAGTGGACGTTACCTTTAACTCTTCTTCTTATATTGGATATGAAACGCCCGTTACCAATACCACGTTACCTAAAACGCGTTTTCGCGTAGTAAATTTGACCCTCATAACCTATAAAGCCAAACTTAAATATTTTCCCAACATAAGATAATTGCTCGATGCTTTGCAGCAATGCTTTAATTTTTTTCTTTGCTTTCCGAAGTAAACAAACCTCTTCTATTTTTATGATTTAATATAAATTAATTGCTTGTGCGTCTCCCTCTTGATGAATTTTGCACTCTCTCCTTGGCCACAAATAAGTGACATTCTAGACATTGATGCGATCTGCAGAACACAAACTTGACTAGTATTATTTGTTAAATTGTTTATAAAATATAGCCGATTTGGATATTTATCTGTTCCTGGGTACGGATTAGGAAAGGTGTTCTCTGTGCAGGAGTGAGGCATATTCTATAATTTCTCTCTTCTTCTTTTCCTTAAATATACTAGTGAGCAATAAAGTGAACTTCAATAACTCAACAGCACAAAATCCACGGACTAGTCTTAACCCCGAATTAAATTGCTACTATATTCATTTTCATAGAAGCAATGGCGTACATTTACCCGTTACAATGTGCTATATTGATTCCCCAATTATCCAAACACAAATAAACATCCCTTCTTACACAACAGTATTGAATACATGCGCATAATTAAAAGGAAAAAAGAAACACAACTACTAATTCCCATCACCAAATGCAACACCAAGCATCACCCACCCCACCCTCTTGCTTAATCAGTTCGCCCGCAGCCAAGCAATTGCAGCACACCACCGTCAGCCACGAGCAAGTCTAGAGACCCACGCCCATGGCGCCAAGCACGGCTGAGACGCACAGGGCGACGCCCATGGCGGTGATGTGGGCCCCACGGCCCTCCTTCCAGGCCCTGCTGTCATAGGGACTGTTGTCCACTAGCGGCTGGGCACCGAACCCCGCCACGGCGCCGCCCTCGGCTGCCACGTCGTGCTCTCCCTGGCCGAGCCCAGGATCGGCCACCCCCGCGGCGCTACCGAAAGCCGCTGCTCCGCTCCCGACTTCGGCCGCCGCGTCGTGCTCTCCCTGGCCGCGCCCAGGCCCGGCCACCCCTGGGGCGCCACCGAAGGCCGCTGCTCCGCTGCCGAGGTCGGCCGCCTGTGGCAGCTCGGCCGAGTGGCCATTGCCGTCAGGTTCCTGGCCAAAGGGCAGGTTGCTGCTGTGCGAGCCGAGGGGCTCGGCGAATGGCGGGAGCGCGGCGGCGAGCCCTGGCGACCCCGGCGCGCCGCAGTGCTGCGCGTGGCGCGGCTCGTCGCTGGCGCGCCAGGCGAGCTCGCCGTCCTTGTCACGGATGCGCATGTCGCCGTCATCCACGAGCTCGAGCGTCTCGAGGAAGTTGGTGCCGTCCCTGTTGGTCTCGCCGTGCCACACCTCCTCGCTGCCGTCGAACACCTCCAGCCCGTCCCACGAGAAGAGCAGAGAGCACGTATTCACCGTGCTGATGGGGCGGCACTCCGACTCCCACACGCTCTTCCCGCTGTCGGCGGCGGCGACGCCGCCCTCCTCCTCGCCCTCGACGGCGCCGCCGTGGGCGCCGGCCGTGGTGGCGTCGACCACCTCGACGTAGCAGAAGTCGGCGCCGAGACCGCCGGCGCCCGGCAGGGTGTGCGTGCGCACGAAGTAGGCCGCGTATTTGCCGGACGGCGACGTAAGGAACAGCACGGGTAGGCCCCCGCCCGGCGGGATGCTCGCGAGGATCCGCTGCTTAGTCACGCGCTCGATAGTTCCCAATGGCGTCGTCGCTGCGGCCAGGGAGCAAGAGAGGAGGAGCAGGGTGGCAATGCAAGGGAGAAGCTCCATGGCGGCCAGGTGGTAGCAGCTAGCTTCTTAAGCTGCTGCTAGCTCCTTGTGTGTACTTTGCTGCTTGCTAGCTAGATTGTGTGTTTCTTGCTTGGGTTATGAATGACGGCGTAGATGCATGCATATATATAGTCCCAGATTGGAGAATGGAGACGATGATGGAGTTGGAGAACGCGGATGGATTAGGATTTGATTAAAGGTCAAAGCTGATGGAAACTTGGGTAGTGGTTGGGGTTAAGGGTTGTTACCTGCTCCATATCCAAAGCATCAGTAGGGGATTGGGTGAGACAGAACCTGGGATGGGTATACACCACAGATTTCAGATTGTCAGCATGGTTCTCGTCTTACTTGGAGATTTTTCAATTTGTCTAGGTAATCCTGGAGCACGCATACATGCTACTCTAGTGCTTATTTTGTCCCCAAATAGCAGGTCGTGTTGTGTGCTCGTCCTCCGAATGAGTCTCCCACTACTTTCTCTCTGTTATATAAAGTAATCTGTACAATATGGTTTTGGTGGCCTTGTTCTTTCCTCTTTCTTCAACTTTAATCCAGTGCATACCCTAATTAAGCTCTCTTTAGCCAATGACAACTGTAGCTCCATTTTCACACAACCACATCTCATGGTTACGTGCCAGAATGCAAAACCAGGCACCTGGACCTCTGCACCAAATCCACTTCATTCCCACAATGCAACCATACTTTTAGGAGCAGAGAGAGAGATTAACTTTCAAATTGCATTTCTTGTGCCACGTGTTGTGTCTCCAACTTTTAGGCACGCTAGGCACGTCATGCCGTGCCATACTGGCATGGCAAGCTTTTACCAAATCCAAGCATGACTAAGGCAAAATTCATCATTTTCTTAAATTGCTCCTTTCTTAAATAATATTTGTTATAACGTGCAACCGTGGATAGACAGGGCATTTTTGTGGTGTGTGTCTAGGCACGCCACAAAATACGGGTTGTACCGTGCCGATATCTTAGAAACGGTACAACCGTCACTTATGATGTTGCACTAATACTGTCTAGAAATTTTTTGCCGTGCCGTACTTTAGACCGTGCCAAAAAATCATGCGGCAGCCCGCCTAACAATTGTACGGCTAAACTCTAAGCTCTGGTACTTCTTTCAGAAAAGATAAAAAAAAGAGTTTGCTAAATCTCTATTACTGCTAAAAAGGGAGTAGGGTGACTTTTTTTCCGCTCGTCTACACCCAGGTGCGATCCGTCGCCCCCTCCCCGTCGTCCGTCTTCCCGTGCGATCTAAGCCTCCCACCTCCTTCCCCGACCCGCCCCTCCCACCCCGCACGCCTCCGGTTCACGTCTCTTCCGCCCGGACGCCCTCTCCCTCGCTACAGCCCGCCGCCCTCCACCTCCCGACGCTCGGCCCCTCACGACGCCTTCCCCCTCGCTCCCCCTGGCGCCGCCGCTGCCGCCCTCCCCTCGTGCCGCCGCAGCCCGCGAGCCAGTTCGCGCCGCCGCCATCGCGTCATCGCGCCATCCCGGCCCCGCCGCGCAACCGTCCCGCCATCCCGCCGCCGCGAGGTGTCCCCGTCCTGGCGAATTGGGGGTATTTTTCTGTTTCTTGTCTAATCAGGTTGGAGGATTCGTGGTTTGGGTTTCGGATCGCTTGGGAAGCTTGCGTCCCGCACCCTCTCCGTCGCCGGGAGATGGCAGCACCAGCAGCTTCGCCGCCTCAACATCCACGAGTACCAGGTGCCCTCGCGCCCCCCGGGTCCCGCAGTTTGCCCTCCCATTTTTCATCCGGTTTCGTGGAATTTATTGGTCCTTTTCTGGAGGTTAGAGCTGACGGATTAGGGATTGTGGATTGTGTTATTCTGCAGGGCGCGGAGTTGATGGGGAAATACGGGATCAACGCACCCAGGGGCGCGGAGGCTGGGTCCGCGCAGGAGGTCAAGGACGCCTTGAAGAACGTATTCCCCAGCGAGAAACAGGTGACAATGCCACAACTTCCTTATCTTATGTTATTTCATCTTATTCACTCCATGGATGCAAAATGCCAGCCGCCCATGGATAGGGTCTGTCGATACGACAGTCATTGGACTGTAGTTTACTTCGAGTTTATACTGAGTAGGCAGTGCATCTATAGCAATCTATGATAATTGATGTTTTTTTATGATGATGGCTTTATGGAATTTTCTGGTGATTAAGGGGCTATTTTTAAGAGGATTTTCATAGTTGGTTGGGGTAAATAGTATTCGGCATAGATCAGTTACAGTTATATCAGTATATTCATGCAAATAGAGTCATGGCACAGCCTAGGTGCCTCGAGTAATCTTAGATACTGCTTGTGCTCACAGCTGTGTGCTATCTTTCTGATCTCTAAAGCATGCATGCTTCTTATGAAATAGTTGGGAAATATTCTTAATTTGGAGTAGCAGTACAAATTTATATAGCTCAGCGTCTACTATCTTGTTATAATCTAAGAGAAGATTAGGCATTTCATAATTTGCAGTTTAGCCACATTTACATACTCAGGATATTTTCATTGCAGATAGTTGTTAAGAGTCAAATCCTTGCTGGAGGCCGCGGGCTGGGCACTTTCAAAAGTGGGCTGAACGGTGGTGTTCATATTGTTAAGGCTGAGGAAGCTGAAGGACTTGCAAGTGCATTCATAGCGAGTACATGGATTCATTATGTATTGGTGGCTTGCTGCGTAAATATATATATATATATATATATATATGTATAACAGTTATTCCTAGAATTCCTGAGATTTCTTACGCATTTTTTTTGTTGATATGTATGATAGTGCCTTCTGTGTTCTGTCATTACAATTTGAGTTCCTTTGTTTACGATCATCTTTTTTGGCACTCCTACGCACATGAAGAACAAACACTTTTTTAATTTCTGATCTCATACACAATGTTTACTTTTGATTCTTTGGTGCTAAAATTTGCTATCATGGAAATTCTGCTCGTATGAAGTGAGGACGATTACATTGATACCTTCACATTTAACCTAAACACATCTGCATTAGGATTATTGCACCCTGTATAGGTAACTGTATTCTTACCTATACTGCGAATTTTAAGGATTCCTTTGCGTATTCCTTTGACTTATTGGTTTTATGTATTGGTTGATTGGTTTTGTGTGTTATATTACTCTGACTTTGATGTCTGCTATTAGTTTGTCCAAGTCAATTCATATATGTACACCGCTGAGTGAGTTGTACTGGTATTCTTCTACAGGTAAAACGCTAGGCCAGATTCAGGTCACGAAGCAAACTGGCCCAGAGGGGAAGATTGTGAGCAAGGTTTGTACTTGCGAATTTAATATGTTTTTTGCTTGTATGTTCTGTTTAAATTGTGTCTCACTCTGCCTTTTTACCATTTTCAGTATTACTATGTAGAACTGCTAGAAACTAATTCTCAGTCTGTAGACATGTTTGCCTATTACTTTATGATCTTGACCTTGCAGATTCTTTGTAAACCATCTTTCAGTTAGAATTTAGCAAGTTTGACCATTCCACACTTCAGTTGTATCGATAGTAAAAGGTTCAGCTTACCGTAAAAATGTTTTCAATTTCTGTGAAACCACAGGGGAACATATATCCAATTGCTCTACTACTAAAAAGGGGGTAAGGGTCACTTTTTTTGGTATGGAACCACAGGGGAACATATATCCAATGCTACTGTTCTAGCATATGCACAGGTGCAATACTGTTGTATGATGAAATTAATTGTTTCTTGGTAGGCTGACTGTCTTTTAGATGATTATTCTGTTACTTAGTTGCTGGTCTTTGACAATTGTAGACTGGTTCTGGCAAGACGTATACAATGGGTACTGATTATAGTGGTGAAGGTAAATGTGGAGGGATAATTCCTTAAGTTATGGAGACAATTTTTAAGAAAAAGTTGACACCTCAAAGGATGGCGCAGAGTTTTTAATTAGGTTGTCTTTTATTGAGGTAAGATAGTAGCACTTGCCTCTTTCTTATTCGTACCAGCAGCTGTTAGCTTGTTATTATTCTGTGGTTTGTTGCTATGGTTTTCAGATATTCAAGGAAGAAGTCTTTGATTTGCTCGATTCAAATCATGCTGCTATAAGACTTGATTCAGACTCTACCCAAATCTTCAACACCTGCTGCCAGAGTGCCGATTCAAATTCGAGAGATTGCAGCAGGAGGCATAACCCTTGCTGGCGTCACAGAGGCGAAGGTGAAGTCTAAAGAAAAAATGGCATCATATTTGATACGTGGTTCCTCGTCACGTGCAACAGCAAGCACAAATATGAATAGGCAGACAAGGTACAATGTGCATACATGAAGTCTCTTTCTCTCAGGACCATTAGTGTGGAGTACATTTCTATTTTGTTTGTTCACCATATCGGGTTCTGATAACTTTTATTTGAATGGGGCCGCTTATCTGTAGTCGCTCTCAAGTCTCATGCCACCTTTACAATATGTGTTGAACAAAAGAGAACATCCGGTACATCTGGTAGAATAGGGAAACAGAAATCCGTGAAACAGCTAGCCTCTGGGATCAGTTACAACGCACACCATCGATATGATCAATTCCCCAATTTTCTTAAATTTGACGCAGATCGTGGTATTTGTATTCAATATTTCAATCTCATTGAGGCACAACTTGATCTTGTTTCTAATTTCGTGCATCTTATGCTTGGCTCTGGACCTTCTTATATGTGAATCACATATTTCAGTTAATTACCGGTGCTTTTCCCTTGTGGTAATGTGTTTGAAACAAAGGAATATTTTTTATTCCCGATGGACATGGGAGCATTTTTATACAGTAGCCACATGTCATGTTTAACTTAAATGGACGTTGTAATTTATCACTTGGTTCTTCAATCGTCGCTTTATAGAACTCATGTAATTTTACATACATTACCTGTAAGCCTACATGTATTATCTGGTGCCTTCCAATTTTAACTTTAGATCTCATTGCCTGCAGTATGCACTGAAAAATGTTGGAAATTATTGGCAACCAAGTTATACAGGATACTCAAGCCATATGATTTCATTTCTGAGTTCTGTCAGATAAGTCATCCTTCACTCCATTATTATTGCCCATATGATTTCACATTGTTTGCTAACAAGTTGGGAAGCAACTAAAATGCAAAGGGTTTTTTTGCAGTTTAGGCTAAGAATTGTCAAGCTATGATTGGTATTCTTATTTAAATTACGTGGTTGTTTAATATGGTTAGAGGTGAAGGACCTGCAAGAGAGGTGGAAGTGGAACGCATAAGACAAGGACTCGATTTGTTTGATAATTACTTCTTATGGATATCTGATCTACAACACTTGGTACATCCATCCGTTACGATTCAGTTGGGCCAAGGTGTAATGAACCAGTTTGCAACAGGCGTGCATGAACCATCAAACCAGGAGGTTAGGGAGCGATGCATCTACTCCTCTAATGCCATGCTTATATTCTCATTGCACCTCATGTCAGAGCCTTGATGGTCAATGTGTTAAGAAGTATATTAGCTGCATCATAGGAAAAACCATAAATTTGGATATCGTGATGTACTTTGATTTGTTTAATTTTAAAAACTATTATCTGGATGATTGTGTGTGTGTATTAATAGACCTTAAATCTTATATTATTGTGAAATTATTTTTTATCACCCTTAGCAAAGCACAGGCATAGAACTATCTTACAAAAGCCCATGCTACCTGCTGCCGGTGTGTATGCAATGCAAACACAATGGGGACGGAATGGAATAATGGAATGAGATGCTATGCCTACGCGCCGGCGCCAGCGCCAGCGCTGCACCTATGCGGTGGGAATCCTTGACAATTTTTTCTCTCTCACCACAGCCCGCAAAAGGGAAGATTACGTATTGTTATGTCATCTTCGACTTGACAATCTTTTTTTACTTTTTTCCAAACATCTTCTATCTAAATTTTATTGAAAATATATCCGTTCAAGTACTTATCAATTCTTGGTTTTTAACAAAAAATGGGTTGGCTGCATATACAACAATAAAAAGGTGTTTTGTCGAACGACGAGGAGACATGCAGGCAGCTTTTTCCCTGCTGAGTTCACACATGTCAAAAGGAGAAAGCGAAGTTTGTTCTATTACATTCACACATGTGTAATTATTTGTTTGTGTACTTTGAAATACGTACATTGAACATGAATATTGTTCACCTCAAGGTGTATATCTGTTGATATATGTCATTTACAAATATTTAATATGATGAAAATTGATACTCACATGGGTCGTCGGGTATAATATTCTTAGAAAATAAATATGTGATTGGACTATTTGAATTTTCACGGAACTCATCGAGCCTTGAGCTGGGTATACTAGCTAACTTTTCAGTACATCTGCAAAGGTTTTAATTCTTAGAAAAAAGTTATTTTACCGGTGCGTGCAAAGGTTTTAATTCTTAGAAAAAAGTTATTTTACCCGTAGCAACGTACATAGACCTAGTTACCTATAAGAGGCTCCGGACTACAAAGCTTTGAAGCGGAGGTCAACGGACATCCAAAATATGACTCGTCTTAGAGCGAGCTTTTCAACTACAGTGTTCAAACAATATTGCAGAGTGAAAAAAAAAATCAGCGGCAACCAACAATTATGAAGGAGGCTAGGGATAAGTGAACTCCAAATTGCCAAATTTAAGATGAAGAAGACCGATAGAATGTGGAAAGTAATTTCCTGCGAGTAGTATTGTTATATTTTTTTTAGGAAACATAGTACTATTGTATTATTACAGCCAAATAGAATGAGGACCGTATATATTTGTACATTCCAGATATGGTTTTTGGTACCTATACACTAGTGGAGCGTAAGAAACGTGATCCAATTAGGCTATTATTGTAATTTTGGTGATTGTATGACAATGTAAGAAACGTGATCCAATTAGGCTATTATTGTAATTTTGGTGATTGTATGACAATATAGTCAATGGGACTAACAAGTTTGTGAGCTTAAGATTCTAGGATTTCTAGGTCCTATGGATGGAGTCCAGTCCATAAGTCAAGGTCTCCAAATGATCGCAGCGACGAATTGGACAAGTGCAGCATGATTACATGCGTCAGTTAAACCAACGGCATGGAATTTAAAATGATCGGTGCATTGGAAATTGCAACGGCGATCAAGTGCAGGAAAACTCAGTACCACCGGTTAAACTGACGCTATGAACAGCAAGCGTTGGTGCAATGTCAGATTGCTCTAGTGATGTGCACAGAAGCTCCAGAAGGGTTTTGGGCAAAAGTGCCTTCAACACGGGTTGAACCGACGGTAAAAAAAAGACGTCGGTGCCTTGATGCTTTAATGTTGCAGAACGGTTTTTGGAGTTGGAGATGGCTGCTTCAGTAAAAGTCATGAGCATAGGTTGAACCAACGGTGTGTCGGTTGAAGGCGTCAGTGCGATGACGCAAGCAAAGACGTAGCAGAAAGGGGATCAACGGCTAGCATGAGACTTCAGAGTCACTGGTTAAACCAACGCATGTGACCAGATTAACCGCCGCATTGAGCTTTTTAGGGAACAAGCATGCAACGGCTAGGAGTGGATCTCTAGCCTATATAATGCCTCACCCCGGATCATTTGAGGCTGCTAGAGTTCGCGAAAAGCAACTAGACTCTGAAGAAGTTCTCCAAGCCACCGAAGTGCTTATTGATCACATCCATAGGCTTTAGCACATGCTATGAGAGTGTTAGTGCTAGGTTAGCTCTAGAGAGAGTGAGAGAGCAAGGTGTTGCTGCCTTGTGAATGGTTCTAGAGTGAACCACTACTGTAATCTTGGTGTGCCGGCCCCTTGGATTCTTTGTGACTCGTCGGCAAGTCTTCGACCTTCCAGCTTGGTGTAGACCGGCGATGAAGGCTTTGCGCGGGGGACGAGGAGATTCCTCCTTCGTCGGAAGCTCCGTAGTGAAGGCGGCATCAAGGTGACCAGGGGACATGGTGTGGGCCTTAGTGGCCAAGCCTTTGTGGCAAGTCAAGGAGAGTCCCAGAAGAGACTTTGTGACCAGAAAGCAATACTCTTTGTGAGTTCTTCAACAACGTGGACTAGGGGTGTCTCAGTGCCTACCGATACCACATGATAAATCATCGTGTCAAGAGTTTGCTTCTCCTCATCCTCCTTCTTACATTTCTGCATTTATCTTGCAACTTGTATGCCTTTACTTTCTTAGTGTAGTATCTTGCTAGGATTCGCTATAGGTTGCAAAACTTATTTGGAATGCGGGTTTCACACTAGATGAATCTTAGTTGCACATCTAGATAGCATATTTTAGTATATATATTTTGTGCAAACTAGTTTGAGCCATGGGTTAAGGTTCTAAGTTTGCCTAATTCACCCCCTCCCCCTCTTAGGCTACGAGCACCGATTCCTTTCAAGTGTTATCAGAGCCGGGGCTCACATCCTTCACAAAAATTCCCCAACTTCAATGGAAAATTGTGAAAACCTGCTCATAGGAACGGTTAGGCTTCACCGCCTAGTGAGTTAGCTCGTCGGGGAAGGGATGGATCCCTTAGGAATGATTCCACGGTTCGATGGCACGAGATTCCAACGTTGGAAAGTGCTTATGGAAGCTTATCTCCAAGCTAGGGGCTTAAATGTTTGGAGAGTAGTGAGTGAGGGCATGAGGCATGATAATCACGAAGAGAAACAATATGATGTTATTGCAAAAAGTATGATCTTGTCTTCTCTTTGTTAAAATATGTGCAATCGTGTGTTTGCTTGCGAAAATGCTAACAAGCTTTGGAAAACTAGCATTGAGAACCATGGTGGCACAAAGGATGTGGCAAATGAAAGATATCATGTTCTCATTGATAAGCTTAATAGATTCAAGCAATTTGATCATGAAGATGCCGGTGCTATGTACTCACATTTGAATGTTCTTGTGCATGAGATTAATTCCCTAGGTGTCAAGCAAATTGACGAGACGGAACTCATTTGCAAGATCCTCCACTCTCTCCGAAGGCCGAACTATGATTTGGTGACCACCATTCTCTATGAGAAAGAGCTCAAGACCATGACACCAAATCAAGTTCTCATCAAGGTGATCGCCCATGAGCTTTGCAACGACATCAAGCCAAGAGCACCACGTTCTTCACTGACTCATAGTGCTCTTGCAAACAAGCAAGCCAAGATGTTGAAGAAATTGGAAATCAAAGGAAGCTCAAGTGAAGAAGAGGAGGAGGATGCGGGCAAAAGCTCCTCAAGTGATGAGAAAGAAGAGATGGACCCGAAGCTTCTCAAGCAAGCCAAGATGATGAACAAGTGCTTGAAGAAGATCAACATGATGGGGTACATGGTCTTCCTTAAAGATGGGCGTCATCATCAACAAATGAAAGTTGAGAGGATCAAGTACAAGAAGAAGAAGGAAGAGAAGAAGAAGAAGAAGAAGAACAAGAAGAAGAAGAAGAAGAAGAAGAAGCCCAAGGATGAAGCTCTTGCTATCTTTGGAGAATGGGTAAGCAGTGGTGAAGAATCAAGCACAAGCTCAAGTGATGAGTCGATCAAAAGATTCACCACCAGCACCAACATGGGCACTTCATCATCATCCAACATGTGCCTTATGGCCAAAGGTATGGAAAGTGAAAGCGATGTAAGTGATTATGACTCTAACTCTCCTTCCATTGATGAACTTCTTGACTTGATCCATGAGCAACAAAAGGTCATTAAGAAACAATCTAAAGAAATAGAACAACTTAGTTCTCTCAATGATCTTAATGCTACCCTTGCTACAAATTATGATGATTTGTTGTGCAAATTCCAATTGCTTGACAAGGAGCATGAAGAGCTCAAATTAAAAATTGAGAGCATTAAAAATGAAACAAATGACCTTTTGGAAATGGAGCAATCTATCCCTTGTGCAGTTCCTATCTCCAAGAAAGATGCTTTAGCTTGTTGCAATGATTCTTGCTCTCACCTTTGCAATGAGAAATGCTTTGAGAACTTTGTTTTAGAAACTTGTGATGATCTTATTGCTAAGGAAAATGATGAGCTCAAGCAAGAAGTAGAAAGGCTCATGAGGGACAAGGCAAGATTGAAGGACATGAGCATTGTCCAACCTTCTCAAGATAACCGTGAGAACATGGTGAAGAAGCCTGAGAAGGGAGCAACCGTGACATACTTCAAGTTCCATTAAGAAGGCCACAAGTCCTATCAATGTCCTCAACTAATGAAGATGGTCAAGGATGAGAAGAACAAGAAGAATTTCACCATTAAGAGTTCTCTCATCTACACCAAGCCCAACCAGAGGAACAAGAACAAGAGCACCTCCTAGGTCATCAAGAAGAAGAGCAATGGTAAGGTGGTTGCTCACAAGGTTGGGAAGAAGGAATGGGGTTGGAACCGCTCCATTTGGTTGCCCAAAGAAGTCATCACCAACATGAAGGGGCCTCAAATGGTGTGGGTTCCAAAGGATACTTGAAGCCCGAAGATCGGATACGGGGGATTTGGAGACTTGACACACAAGATGGTGAGAAGAATCAAGAAAAGAGGTCAAGTTCACAAGATTGGACATATGTTGCCCAAGTCCCCCATAAGGTAAATGAGGTAATAGCAGCTAAAGTTCAATTCAAGCATCATGTAGAACCATTGCTTTGTCTAGGATGTATGCATGCATTGCATTTCCTAGTGTTGTTTACAAATGGTAGGTTTCCTGTGTCTTTCACTCTAACCCATGAGCAACCTACATGGTTTGATAAGTGTGTAGGATACTACACTTTGTTCGTTTTCATGGTACATGGACTTTATAAAGGTATGTGTTTCATTTTTGTACCATGAACATAAGCTATAGGGTAAGCTTCCCATTGTTATCAAAAACAATGTGCATACATTTGATTGGTGATTCAAACACTAAATGCACACATTTAGGGGTAGTTCATCCTATGGTTTGTGATTTTGGAGACTAACAGGTTTGCAAGCTTATCCTTTGTAGTCTCTTGACGGCGTCTTTCCGGTGCAATCACACTAAGAGAATGTTGTTCGCTCTCAATGTGAAGGTAAGAGTAATCTTTGTGCTTTCATGCATATTGAATCATGCTCTATCGAACTTAAATTCTATATCTAAATTTGTAGGCTATGTGCTCATACATTTACTCACATTGGTGTACCAAGTCCTTCTCGCTCAACTACTTTCAAGTGGTACAACCAAGGTAACTAGAAAACCCCCGGAGGTATGCAAGGTTCAAACTCTTTCCATTGGTATCATTGTCAATTCTTTGATCCTTTAGAGGTACCTCCAAGCATGATATGATCTAAGCTTTCTTGCTCAAATTATCTAGTTGTGCATTTGATTTTTACATTATCATTTCGTTCACAGATTTGTGGAAAACTTAGCTCATATCAGGCTAGTTTTATGATTTTGTGATCCACCATAGTGAGTTTAAAAATGGTATCTTGATTGCTATCATCTTATTTGGATCATGATTCATGGAGCTAACTTCCTAGGCTACTAACTTTTCACTTTGTGCTATATTGTTTTGTAAATCCTTTTTAGGTGATTTGATTCCAAAGGGGGAGAAGTGTGGGATCAAAGAAAATATGGGGGAGGATTTGATAGTAAAAAAAGGTTTGGGGTACGAGAAATCCAACAAATAAACCCAATACCAAATTCAAAAATTTAGGAGAAACAAAGGGGGAAAACCATGGACTTAGGGGGCGGCCAAGTTCAAGATTGGATGGTGGTAAGCATCCAAGCAAGTGTAAGTGGTTAAATTTGTCAATTCTTACAAATTTATGCTTACTTTGATTGTGTTGTCATCAATCACCAAAACTTTGGGAGAAACAAAGGGGGAAAACCATGGACTTAGGGGGCGGCCAAGTTCAAGATTGGATGGTGGTAAGCATCCAAGCAAGTGTAAGTGGTTAAATTTGTCAATTCTTGCAAATTTATGTTTGCTTCGATTGTGTTGTCGTCAATCACCAAAAAGGGGAAGATTATAAGAAACATGGCCCCATTACGCCATTAGTGTGATTTTGGTGATTTTGTGACAATATAGTTAATGGGACTAAGAAGTTTGTGAGCTTAAGATTGTAGAATTTGTGGGTCCCATGGATGGATTTCAATCCATAGTCAAGGTGTCTAAATCGCTGCCAAGGTAAGGCTGGACGTAAAACTCATAGCTTGGTAACTCGCTCGACTTAGCTCGTTAGTGGCTCGGCTTGGCTCAGCTCCTTAGAAAATATTAACGAGCCAAGGCAGGTATTTAGCTCGGTCCATTAACGAGCTAGCTCAAGCTGGCTTGCGAGCCAAAATGAGCTGGAGACTACAGCCCAACATACTAATCCAATTAAAATTTGGCTCATGTAAACTCAGCCCAAGCCCAATCCACCCGTCAAACCCAAGCTCCCTCAATTTCTCTCGGTCTACCCTCAAGAAAAAAAATCTCTTGGTCTCTCAGACCGGCCCTCATCTCCCTCCCCGAAATCCCTGATGCCCCCCTCGCGACCTCACCCCCAGATTGCCGCACGAGCGCCCAACACCCGCGTCTCAGTCTCCCCACCATCCCTAGCCCCGGCCAGCCAACTAGGCGGATGAAATGGCGCTGCGCCACGGCGCGGCCATGCTCTGGTCGCTCGATGGCCTCAGCCCCGCCGTCTCACGCCCGCTCCCCCGCGGCCATGAAGAGCAGCAGCCGCACTCACGCCCGCTCACCGGCGGCCATGAAGAGCGGCAGCCGCATGGGCGCCCCGCCTCCCGCTCTCCTCACCCTTGCCTCCAACTCTCCCTAGCTCTGGCCGGCTAGCTAGGCAGGTAAAAACGATGCGGTGCTGCGCACCTCCCGGCGGCCCACACACGGCTGTGCCAGGCTCCGACCACTCGACGGCCTAAGGCTCCAGCACCCTTGACCTATCTCCCGGCAAGTGCGACTATGGAGAGGCAGCAACAGGACAATAGGAGAAAGAAGAAGACTGAGGACTTCATATTTTCGACCTGGCTCAGGAGCTAAACGAGCTGGCTTGAGCTGGCATACAAGCCGAGCCGAACCTAACTTTTAGCTCATTACAATAACGAGCCGAGCCGAGCCAGCTCGCTATCTTACCGAGCCAGCTCGAGTTGAGCCGACCCGACCCGAGCTGAGCTAGCTTGATATCCAGCCCTATGCCAAGGTGTCCAAGTTATAGTGAAAAACCAGAGATTACATGCAAATGACTGAAGCAACAAATTGGACAAGTGCAACATGATTACATGCGTCAGTTAAACCGAAGGCATTTAATTTAAACTGATCGGTGCAATGGAAATTGCAATGGTGATCAAGTGTAGGAACACTCAGTACCACCAGTTAAACCAACGCTATGGATAGTAAGCGTCGGCGCAATGTCAGATTGCTCTGGTGATGTGCATAGAAGCTCTAGAAGGTTTGGGCAAAAGTGCCTTCAACACAGGTTGAACCGGCGGTCAAAAAGAAGGCGTCGGTGCCTTGGTGCTTTAATTTTCTAGAACGGTTTTTGGAGTTGGAGATGACTGCTTTATTAAAAGTCATCAGCACCGGTTGACCCGATGGTGCGTCGGTTGATGTCGTTGGTGAAATGACGCAAGAAAAAGAAGACGTGGCAGAAATAAGATCAATGGCTAGCATGCAACTTCAGAGTGACCGGTTGAACCGACGCATGTGACCAGTTTAACGGAAGCTTTAAGCTTTTTAGGAAAAAAGTATGCAACGGCTAGGAGTGGATCTCTAGCCTATATAAGGCCTCACCCTGGATCATTTGTGGCTGCTGGAGTCTGTGAGAAGCAACTAGACTCTGAAGAAGGTCTCCAAGCCACCCAAGTGCTTATTGATCACATCCATAGGCTTTAGCACAAGCTTTGAGAGTGTTAGTGCTAGGCTAGCTCTAGAGAGAGCGAGAGAGCAAGGTGTTTGTAACACCCAAAAATATAGGAATTAAAATTTTAGAAGTATTTTTATAAAAGCCACAAAATAAAATTGTGCATACATCTTTCCTTCTTTATTTCTTTTCTTCTCCTATTCTTTCTTTCAGCCCAGCCCAATTCTTCTCTTCTCCTTCTTTTCTTTTCCCGCGGCCCAACTCACCGGCCCAAACCAGCCAGCCCAAAATGCTCCCTCTTCCTCACCTCTCTTTCACTGACGTCTGGGCCCCACCTGTCGGCGCCTTCTTTCTTCTTTCCTTTCTTCTTCCTCTGTTCGGCATCGCACCCCTGTTTCCTTCCTCCGCCTCGACAGCAGGCGCGCCGCGCTGTCGTCCGTGCTTCCCCCTTCCTTTCTCCTTCCTCACCCCGAGTCCGGATCGACTCCGCGCCGTCGCCCGCGTCTCTCCTTCCTTCTCCGCGGTGATGGTTGCCTTACTGGTCGCGGATCCGCCCTTTCCTTTGCCGCCCGCCGCCTTCCTTACTCCCGGCCAATCCGCCCCTATAAAACCCCGCCGGAGCCCCGCTTTGCACCCAGAGCCATCCTCAAACCCTTTCCCCTACTCAACACCGTCGCATGCCGCTGGAATTCGTACACCGGAGGAACGCCGCCGCCCCGTGTCGCCGCCTCTCCGTCGACTCGTCGTCCCGCTGCTTCTCCGCTGCCTGCAACTCTCGCCGGAGTTCCGCGAGTTGGTGAGCATCAAGACGCAGCCATTTCCCCTCTCTCTCTCGCTCTGTCGCAGCCCCAATTCCTCGCCGGAGATCTGTTTCCGCCCGCCGCCGTGGCCGCCGGTCTATAGTTGCCGCACAGCCGTCCATGGCCACCAATACTTTCGCTGTGCTGCCTTCTAACTTCCCACCATAAACCCAGCCTGAACCGATCCTCGGAACACCGGATTCGGTGAAGCTCCGGCCGTCCGCCGCCGCACTCACTCGCCGCCGGCGCCCAACGCAGCTCCGCTTCGCCCGACCCTCTTTACCCCGTCAAGCCGACCCTCTTTACTCCGATTCGCCCGACCCTTTTTAATGTGAACGAGGGTTCTCGATCTTCCGAAAGGTTCTGATAACTCTCGATTTGGTGGAGTCGCGACACGAATCGATCCGGCTTCCGGCAACACGTCCCGAAACCCCGCAATCGTAGCACCACGTCTCCTCAGGTTATCGACCGGCGAATACACGGTCGACCTCGCCAAGAAGGCTAATCCCTGCCTGCGAATCGAAGAACACAAGCAAGAACAAGGAAGATTGCAAACCAATTGCAGATGGATGATTAGCTCACGAGTTGGGGTCTCACAAGCCGAGTACGGCGAAACTGTTCTTGACAGAATAATCTAAGTAAAACCTGAATCCTAACGAGGGCGGCGGCTACTGATATATAGGGTTTAGGGTCGTGTCCAAGTACCTGGACGCAACCCTAAAGGACTCGACGACGATACACGGCCCAAAGGCCAAAATACGGTGACGCAGCACCGGGACAGATTCTGGACGCCAACTTCCTCGGACGATTCCCGACGACTCATAACGAATTTGGGCCTCAAACCAACGCCATTGGAAGCTCTATCAAATTGTCTTTCCACCCATATGTAGATTGTCGAAATCGGACTTCGGATGCGGCCTGGGCGTCCAATTCAAGTCAAACTGCTCCTGGACTCCGAGGTGGACTCGAAGTTGAGTTGTATTGGGCCTCCACGTAGCTTGGACGTCCCTTGCTGTCCCTCCACGACTCCATGCTCCTCTCCATGTGTCATCTTATCTTCTCCTTGGTTTCTAATCACAATATAAACATTAGGTAGCAAACTATTCTCGAAACTATTAAGAGAAACACTTAGGAGCGAGCTCACCTCTAAATTTAATTGTCGCGCGCGAGCTCTTGTGATTGGACCTTGAATGGTTTGGATGTCCAGCGAAGAAGCCTTGTGTATATCCGTAGGAGTGATGTCCTCATCACTTTTTTCTCAGTCGAGCCGACCCTCGTTCCACCGCCCGATTTAGATCTCACGGCCGGAACAGATCCGAGCCGCGTCCGCTTCGCCTGACCCTCTTTACTCCGCCTCGCCCGACCCTAACTCCGCCGGGTCGACCCGAGCCGACCTTTCCCCTACCGCACGATCTAGATCTAAAGGCCAGAATCGACCCTTACTCCGCTGATTCGCCTGACCCTTAATCCGCCACCCGATTCTGATCCAACGGACCAGATTCAACCGACCCTAGCCGTTCCTGGAACTTTTGCAGAAAGATCCCTAGGTTTTCCAGGAATTAACCCGCAGTCCAGATCAGTAGAAAAATAATTAGAGTTGAACCCTTTCTTTTTCTGTTCCGACCCTTGACTTTTCTAGAATTAGTACCCGCCGTCCAGAACCTCTAGTTTTGCACCCCGACCCTCTGTTTAAGGTTTAATTATGTTTTAGCCCCTAATTTCTTCAGATTTAGCCCCTAGAAGTTCAAAACTCTCGCAGTTAGGTCCCTAGATCACTGTTTTAGCCATATCTTCATCGTTTCAACTCCGATTTCAGCGATTCTTGCGCCCACGCGATCCTTGCATCATGAACTACAACTTTAGCATCTTTTTACGTTCTGTTTGTACTGTTTGTTGTATTGTTTCTTATTTGTTTGTGTATGCTTGTTTGTGTGATCGTGTAGACAACGTGACGTTCGAGCAAAACCAAGAGCAAGCCTACGAGGAAGAGAACCAGCAGCTGTTTGAGGAAGGTAAGTGGATTTTTCCCTCTGCATATTCTATTTGATCCCAACAACAGCATGATAATTCACTTTACTTTACTGTTGCTTGCATAAACTTGATGGGTTACCTATACTAAGGACATACCTAGTCTTTTACCCCAAAATTTGAAACACCTGTGTTTACTATTCATGTTGGGTAGTCACGCTTAGTTGCAAACTTTGGGATTGGTATTGGTTTATTCTTATGGCAATGTTGATCATGTTTCATATTGTTATTATACCGCGTAATTTCAAGATCAACTTTGTTTAATGGGAACATGGAGAACTACCCAAGTGAACAGTGCAACCACAAAGTCATATGGCTCTGACCTTAGCCAATTAATTAGATGTGTAGTTTGCTGGTGGTCTTACCGAAAGGGCAAGGAGGGGGTCGGTGATAGGGGTCATAGCCCGGTCCTCTTGGGGTAGCTGACTTTGCTAAGGAGCTGACCATTAGGGAGGTTTATGGACCACAATGCTACTGAAACTCTAGCGGGCTGCCTAGCTCTCGACATGTCTTTGTAAAGGCTTCGTAGTGTACCCTCGCCACTCACCTCGGAAGTGTTTAAGGGCCTTGCAAACCCGGACGACTCAGGGGAACACGATTTGTGGGTAAAGTGTACAACCTCTGCAGAGTGTAAAACTGTTATAATAGCCGTACTCACGGTTAAGAGTGGCTTGGACCCTCACATGATAATGAAACTTGAGGATTAATTAAATTGTGGTTCGCGGTTAATATTTTTGTCGATGGTATCTTTATGTTTTTACTAAAGTGGGTTGGTATAAACTTAAACCTAGTTAATAGGTGCTTGTTAATAAATACTTGACCAACAAAAGGTGACCGCTGCTGCAAACCTTAGCCTATCCTTGATGGCCTTGCATATTCTTCCCACTTGCTGAGTACCAACCATAAGAGTACTTACCCTTGCCCCCTGCTATTCAGAAGAGAACTTTGAAGAGGAGATCTTCGACGACTTTGAGGAGTTCTAGGCCCTGCGTTCACCAGTCATCGCCTTTGGAAGACGGAGTTGTTGGAGACTTCGTATAGGGTATAACGGTTTACCGTTTAAAGATATTTGTGTCTCTTTTATACGGAGTGTAATATCGTTAAATACTTTATTTAGTTACTTTTTGAGCATTGTCTTTGATATATTACACTTTCCGTCTACCATATGTGTGTGAACATGATCCTGGCGCACATATAAGATGCATCTGGTTCTTTCAAGAATCGGGTGTGACAGTGTTGCTGCCTTGTGCATGGTTCTAGAGTGAACCATCGCTGTAATCTTGTTGTGCTGGTCACTTAGAGTCTTTGTGGCTCGTCGGCAAGTCTTCAACCCTCCGACTTGGTGTGGAGAGGTGATGACAACTTCGTGCGAGGGACGAGGAGACCCCTCCTTCATGGGAAGCTCCATAGTGAAGGCGGCATCAAAGTGACTGGGGGACTTAGCATGAGCCTTAGTGACCGAGCCTTTGTGGCAAGTCAAGGGGAGTCCCGAAAGAGACTTGGTGACCGGGAAGCAATACTCTTTGTGAGTGCTTCAACAACATGGATTAGAGATGGCTTAGTGCCTACCGATACCACGGGATACATCATCGTGTCAAGAGTTTGCTTCCCCTCATCCTCCTCCTTAAGTTTCCGCATTACTGTTGCAATTTGTGTGACTTTACTTTCTTAGTGTAGTATCTTGCTAGGATTGACTATAGGTTACAAAATTAATTTGGGATGAGGGTTTCACACTACATAAACCTTAGTTGCACATCTAGATAGCATGTTTTAGTTTATGTTTTGTGCAAACTAGTTTGAGCCATAAGTTAAGGTTCTAAGTTTGCCTAATTCACCCCCTCTCTCTCTTAGGCTACGAACACCGATTCCTTTCATAGAGTTGTCCGGATCTCATAACTTTTGTTTTAGATTCTGGAAAAAGAAAATTGAAGTTTGATGGCATCTTTAGAAATTACTAATTTAAAATTGGAACTGTGTCATACAGATTCAGCTCCGGCAAAGTCTCATATATAGTTGTAAACGAGCACTTGGAAAAGATTCTTCCTTGAGATCAGGCTTTGATACAAGGCAGAGGTTTTGATCTTAAATTCCTTGGATGAAGTGGCTATAAGATAAACTTATATTCATCCATGTTTTACTTTTAAAAATTTGTGTACTAATTTATGGCTTAATTACTGTTTGGTGTGATCTAGAGAGGATATGGCTGTTTAGCCCGTGTACACGCCGTGTAAACGTTACACAGCGGCTAGCCGTGTCCGTTTAATCATCTGTTTACCCTATTTAATGATGATTTAACCCGTTTAAATGACTGTTTAGTCCGAATAAAGAGCTAAACGATAGGTGACAGACTATTTATCGTTTAGCATTTAGGCTAATACTTATTAGCTAAATCTTGCTGTCAATCTTACTTCAATTGAGTAGATTCAATTGATTCTTCCATTGCATAGCTAAACGTGAGAGCTTTTACTTCCTTTATTATAGTGCTCCATGCTTAAAATTTCTGATCTGGTCTAAGTCTTGTAATATGGTTTAAAAGATACGGTTGTCCTTTATAATCACTTCTTTATGTGCTTTATGGTAATGATGTTGTGACTAGATATGCACTTGCTCTTGGGCATTTCTAGGGTAGAAAATATCATGATATCTCACTTAAAATAAATTGAATGTATATATGGTTGTCCATATTTAGAGTTGTGGGTTACCGGCAATGAAATGCAGCGAGTTCATTTGAATCAAGAGCAATTTGGACGGCTCCTGGCAGCTTGCCATGAAGCATCTTTCTTTTTTCAAAAAGAGTTGTGCAATCTCTGCACGAGACAGCCCTGATGACATTGACTCTCGTGCAAATTCCTCCAGCTTTGATTCTACGCATTGCAGTGCTTGTCATGGTCGCTTGTGCAGCACTGCTTCCATCCATGGGACCTTGTTCTTGTCAATATCCCTGAAGCTTCACACACCTTCCCTTACCCAATTGGGAAAAATCGAGCCTTCTCAAGAACATGCAAAGACAAAACGGAAGATACTAGTGTCTGAAACCAAATCACCACTTGAAACGAGTTGAAGGTGAAAGAAACAAGACCACTTGAATTGGCACCAAACCCAAAAGTCAGCAATGTATTAACTCAATAAGCAACCATTTGATCTCACACACATCAGCATTAGTCGTATCGGTCAACACAACAAATAGCTAGGTGCACATGCATGAACGATGAGGACACAAGCACACATATGCTCTACATAGTTTCTCACACGTATCTTGTAATTGTACGCATACGAATGTGTATACATATAGTTGTCAGGTTTAGTGGAGAGTAAAGTTTAACCCTTAATCAGAACAGGGCGCGGTCCTTGAGCTCGCCGCAGTCGGCGATGATGACGGGCCTCACCGTCCTGCCGCTCATGGACCCGGCCTTTTCGATGGCGCGCACGGCGCCCATCCCATCGACGACGCGGCCGAACGCGACGTGGCGGCCGTCCAGCCACGGCGCCTCGTTGAAGGTGATGAAGAACTGGGAGCCGTTGGTGTTGGGCCCGGCGTTCGCCATGGACACCACGCCGGGGGCGTCGTGCCGGACGGCGCCGAGACCCTCGTCGGGGAAGTACCGGCCGTCTCCGATCGCGGACTCACCGCCGGTGCCGTTGCTCGCGGTGATGTCGCCGCCGTGGCACATGAACCCGGGCACCACCCGATGGAACGGCGCGCTCTTGTAGTGCAGGCGCTTGCCCGACCACCGCCCGTTACCGCGCTCGCCAGTGCACAGCAGCCGGAAGTTCTCCGCCGCTTTGGGTACCTTGTCGGCGAACAGCTCGATGACAACGCGGCCCACGTGCTCGCTGCCGATGTTGAGATCCAGGAACACCCTGGGGTTTTGGTTTCTCCTGGTCGGCGCCATGGGACAGATTGATAGATCGAGATCGAGTGTGTTCACGGGCAAAAGTTGCTAGAGAGAGACTGCTTTTGTGCAGTGTGCTCGACTTGACTTGAGGCTGCTTGTAAGGAGGTGATGATGGCTATATATAGAGGTGCAAACGGGACTTGGAGAGAAAAACGGCTTTTGAGATAAAGAAGATGCTTACAGACAACTGTATGCCCACTGTGGTACATATGCGTGCGATCAGGCTTTCCTAACTTTGACCGCTAATGTATGCTGCTCCGTTCTTTCTAGTTCGATGCTATTGAACTTTCACTATTAGTGTTAGCAACTATATATTACCTTTCAAAAAAAAACTATATATCATTAGACTTCAGTAAACTAAAGTTACGAAAATTATTAAAGTTATTTTCAAGTCAAATATAATGACATAGTTATTTTTAAGGAGTTGATGGTAATGTTTTTATGTTCGAATAAATTCTCGAGCATCGCATGAAATGAAAATGACGTGATCAATACTGTCCATAAAAAATGGCACTATATCCTTTTTGTTTTTGAAAAAACTTCAGAAATTGCCAATTTAGTCGCAGCTGCAGCCTTAGACTGTTGGGCCGCAAGCCGAATACTCACTGAATTAAAACTTGCAATTACTTTGGTTTTCTTTTTGGATTTTCACATGCGTGATAATTAAGGCGAACATGTTCTCGTGGTTCTATGATTCCAATTGCTCCCGAGACAAGACAATCACTTGATGTTCTTTTCTGTGTTTCTTGTTCTCCTTGTGGCCGAATTTGGGATATTCAAGTTCACACTTGACACCCTGTCACCGCAAAATTGTGCAACACAAATGCAAAAGTCGGATTCTGATTCGAAACCCCTACCTATTATCTACGACGAACATAGGCGTAGAGCATATATCGGAAACACTTTTTTCTGTGGGAATATATTGGACACTAGATTTACTGGGCTAATGTATACGGCAGATGCACCTGTATCTTATCTCGAGCTCACCATGTTTAATATACAAGGTAGCATGAATCTGCACGCATTCATGATTAATATACATGCAGTGCTCATGAGACGTGAAACTACATGATTGGTAGTTTGCGTTTGTGGGTTGGGGCTACCTTTTTCGTTGGTTTTGCTCAAATTCTGCGTACAGATCAAGCGACATAGGTACTAAAATTTTACGGATAGGCATCTAGGAGCGCTGAGTAGAGGTCTTAGTTAAATATTTAGCAAATACCATATATACGTCTTACTCCTACTATCAAAAATATAACTTCAGTTAGATTGACCTTTTTCACTGCAACTAACAACAATATCTATAAAAATACATAACTCAATATATATGGAGATACCATACATATTAGTAGCATATATGTAACTACTAATTTGCGATGCCCATAAGTTTATCGTAGCCACAGAGACGTTCTAACACCGATCTCACCTTTCATGGAAAGTTTGCATAGCCTGCTTGGTTGGATTCCAATTTTTACCTAATCAAAACTATGGCAAGCCCATGACTTGTAAAAACCATAGCATGCCAAAGTCAGGGTAAGAAGTTTAGGATTCACTTGATCTAGTGTAAAAATATAACAACCAATGTTTTTCCGCCTTGTGAGGTTAAGAAGTTTCTAGTTACTCGCCGTAGTTTTGGCTACAAATAGAATCAGAAGGCGACCAAGCAGGCTCTTAGTCCGATAATTAGCATGAAGATTATAAAAACTGGAACCAAAACCGTAAGGTGAACCATGCATTAGAAACCACTAACAATAAGGTACGTGGGAACACCAAAACTTGGTGCAATAACCAGTTTTGGTGTTCACAGTACGACATTCTAAACTATTTATACCCACTAACCTAAAATATTTTTTTTGCAATACATGCATGAAATATACGGATAGAAAAAGTAGTTTTCGGTCAGTAGTTGTTATGTGTTTTACCAATATAATACAACAAAGTTGTGGCTATAGCTATGTTCTGCGGAACTTGCTTGCGTTTAAAAATATAGTTTTCTTCGACCAGAGGCAGTACATTTGTTTTATGAAAGGTCCTGAATAGAACCGATGCGCAAATGTCATGTTCTCTTTCGTGGCTAGCTAAATTCACAAATTCTTATCAATCAAGATTTTAATTTCTGAGATTAGCTTGCCTAACAAAGTGGGCGGCAGGTTCATCAAAAACTAGGCGGCACCCATTGAGTTTGATAATGACAGTGCTGTAAACGTGTTAATAATAAAGGCGAAGATTCTCATCTGGTGACTGGTTGTAACGCACCTATATATATATATGCTTCGTGAGGCGTAAGACATCAAAAGGCCAACAAAATTAACTTCAGCGTCATCGTTCAGTACGAGTCAACGAATATTACTGCTAGCTATCTGTTTTTTAATCGAGATTTCACGAAACTACGAACCTTAAAACTTATTTCTAGCTAGGTTACTGACACGGACAGCACCCATTCCCTCGTCCTCAGCACTGTGCTGCGCACGCCGTTCTTTTTTGTTTCCCACGCTTTCAATCCATTTGGCGGAAAACAACGTGCGTTTTATTCTTCAGCCTCATATGTTTTATTTTCCAAATTTACATCAGGACAAGTATCCACAAGAATTTCCCTCATCACTTTACCACCTGCGCATTTCACGGGTGTCCATTTTGTCGTTCCCTCATAGTTGTAACTGGACTGGATTATACAAAAGCTTGGGCAGGTAAATAAATTATACAAAAGCTTGAGCGGATGGAGAAACACGCCGGCGTTCGGTTCTTCTAGAGAGAAACTTTGGCCAACTCTGTTGCGTCCTCCATCCATCCCAAAATACAATCATTCTACAAATTCTAGGATAGATTGATAAGGTCCCGTTTGGTTCCTAAGAGCTTAAATTTAGCCCTATCACATCAAACGAGAATCTTGTTATTTAGAAGTATTAAATAAAATCTATTTATAATTTTTTTTATAGATGGGTGCTAATTCATGAGACAAATTTAATGAGCCTTATTAATCCATAATTTGCAATAGTAATGCTACAGTAACAATCCGCTAATCATGGATTAATATAGCTCATTAGATTCGTCTCGCAAATTAGCCTAGGAATTCTGCAATTAGTTTTATAATTAGACTTTATTTAATATTTCTAAATGACAAGATTCTCTTTGATATGACAGGGCTAAAGTTTAGGCCTTCAGAACCACCCCTAAGAATGTAAAATGACCATATTTGCCCCTATTTATTACCCATATTTAGCAGTAATTGATTCTTACATGCACGTCACTTTCTAATTTGATAAAATAATTTATTTTCTGGGATAAATTTTGAATCCTATAATGACTTATATTTTAAGACGTAGGTATCTAACCATCTACCTGCTGCATTAAATTTTTGTACTTGTGGTTGTCATGATGGGACGCACATCATCATCGGGCGGCAGACCAAGCCAACAACGGCAATGCAGCACACTACAAACACGGTAGAATAAGCATGGTCGGCCGTGAGCCAGATTCTCGTGCCACTTCCGAGTCCCATCTCTGGGATCGAACAAAGGTGGATGCGAAAACGAAGCTTCCTCGGGAGTCGTCGCCTTCACTCCGATTTGGTGTACTGCCGCTGCAAATTGATAGCATTTCTTGAGAGAATCCGCTTTACTTTGGTGACAGTAACATGTGAGGCCCTGATGACCATATATATACATATGCACATTATATTTTTTTAATGAAACAGGAGGGATTTAGGATCCTACTGATTATATTTATATATATGAAAAAAAGGAACAGAGTTTTACAACAGCATCTTAAGAAACAAAGAATCAGATAAAAAAGATCTGAGCAACTATTCAAAGAGAGCTATCCATTCTTCTAACAGGGTTTTATGCTTATTTTTAACATGATGCATAAGCAACACGAGTTCCTTCTTGAAGACAAATTGACAGTTGGCTATTGATGGCTGCAGGCCTTGAAAAATGAGATCGTTCCTTGAGAGCCAAATACTCCAGCAAAGCAGTATGACAATGTTCATAAAAAGTGGTGTATGTAGCTGGGATTTGAAGCTGTCAACTGCCATGAAGATGTCTGCCTGATGAGGTATTTGCAATCCTACAAGCCCCCAGCAAGCTACAGCAAATGGACAATGTAAAAATAGATGCTCCAAGGTTTCCTCTGTGTTGCCGGTGCAAAGAGCGCAGTCATAAGAGGGCAAAGCATTGTTTTCCGTCTAAGAATGTTCCTTGTACTCAACCTGTCTTTGAGTAAAAGCAAGAAGAAAACCTTATGCTTATTTTCATAGCTTGAGTTCCAAGTCCAGTGAAAGCTTTGATGTACTTGTGCATGACCAATTAGATTCTTGTAAGCTTTACTTGAAGAGAAAAAGGGACTACCCCAAATGTAGCTCCACCGGTCCATATCAGTGTTCACATTTTGGTTATTAAGAAGATTTTGCAACAACCCCAATTGTGCAAAGGCTTCCTCTGAAAGTGGTAACTAGAGGAAGAAAATCCTCTATTCTTGGTTTTGTGGTTCCTAAAGGCAGACCCAAGTAGGTGAAAGGTAAGCTGCCTGTTGTACAACTTAAACATGTTGATAAAAACTGTAGTTTTTCCTGAGAGACATTTACTAGTACCATTTGCGACTTGTTAAAATTCACTTTCAGACAAGTTGCCAAAGTGAAAACATTGAGAATATCTTTCAAGATTCTGAGTTGTTCACTGCAACCCTTCATTATGATCAGAGTATCATCTGCATATTAAGCTATTGGAAAATTGTTTTCTGAATTGGATGGTATCGGCAACCTTACGAGACCTACAACCTTGTTGACTAGAGTTTGCAAGAAATTAGCTGCTAGGATGAACAGAAGTGCAAAAAGTGGATCTCCTTGCCTTACCCCTCTTTTGCAGTGAAAATTATTACCGGGTACCCCATTTAGCAAAATTGAAGATGTTCCTGACTGGAAAATACAGGTCATCCAGCTGATCCAGATGGTACCAAAGCCCTTCCTTCTCATTAATTCCAGCATGGCTGCATGCTCCATTCTGTCAAAACCCTTTTCAAAATCCAATTTTAGTATGATGATTTCCTTCTTGGATTGATGGTAGAGGTGCAGGTATTCCAATATCCAGGCCAAACAGTCCTGAATAGTCCTTGATTTGATAAAGCCATACTGGTTTTTATGAATTAACTCGGTGATTACTTTCTAAAGTCTATTTGCCAGGAATTTGATTATAAGTTTCATAGAACAATTAAGAAGTGAGGTGGGCCTGTAGTCACCAATTTTACAGGGGTTATCCACCTTAGGTAAAAGAGTGATAAAGGAACCATTGATGCTTTGCAAGCAAATTTCCCCTATCTGGAAGCCTTCACAAAGAGCATAAAAATATGGGGCTATGATTGACCAGCATTTTTTTAGAAAATCATTGTTGAAACCATCAGGTTCTGGTGTCTTATCAGTAGCTAAGCTTTTGACTACTTCATCAATTTCTTCATGTGTAAAAGGGACCTCTAGCACTTCTAGGTCTTCAGCCATAACAATTAGCTCTTCAAGATTGTCTAGTAATGGGATTAGAGGATCCTAACCTCTCTTTATAAGCCGTCCAAAGCATTTCAACTTTAGTATCATGACTAAAAAACACCTCATTGTTTTCAGATTGAAGGAAAGTGATCAGTTTTCTTCTATGTCTGATGGTTGCTGTAGAGTGGAAAAAGTTTGTTCCTGCATCACCAAATTTAATCCATCTTACTGTTCCCCTTTGTTTCCAGTAGATCTTCTGCTGATGAAGTAGTGTTACTAATTTCTCACTTAGAATCTCTTTGAAGTTCCATTCTTCCAAGGAAAGATCTCTATGCTCTTCAAGAAGCTCCATAAAGGAAAGAACTAATTTCACATTTGAGATATTGGCTGCTAAACTGGATAAGTTTCTTTGCCAGGCCTTTAGAACCCTTCTTGGGTTTTTAAATTTAGCTGTCAATTTTTTAGCTACATCTATGTAGAAAGTGGGGAGTGACCAACCATGTTAGACAATTTGCAGAAAGTGCTCATGTTCCATCCAATAGTTCTCAAAATGAAAGATGCTTCCTTTAGGAATTTCAGTTGCTATTTTCAATTAGACAGGGTGTGTGGTCAGAAACGTTGGTGCTGTGGTACATAAGAGTCCAGGAGATGGAAGTGAAAAACCAATCAATCCTTTCAAGAAGAGGTGGCTGCTGTTTATTGGACCAGGTAAAACATTTGCTGTGTAGAGGAATTTCTAAGAGTCCAAGACTGCTGATCGCTTCATTAAAAAGAAACATTTCTGAAAGATCTCCTCCTGGTCTGTTCCTATTCTCAAGGACTCGCATGAGATTGAAATCCCCAACAATTAACCAATCTTGCTCATCTGGCATTTGGATGTTTTTGAACCAGTCATAGAAGTCTTTCTTTCCTTCGGTTGTACATGGAGCATACACATTCATCAACATCCAGTAGTTGCCAGTGTGAAGAGACTTGAATTCAATAGACATAGCAAAGTCATTTTGGAAAACCATTGTTCCTTCAAAAAAGACTCCTTTCTAGGAAACGATCATCCCTCCTGAGGCAGGGCAGATTTTCTTTAGAAATTGTAAATCTACAAATGATTTCTTTATTTCTTGTAAAGGATATCATAGTCACTTTCAGTAATTTTGTTTGTAATGAAGTCCCATTTGTGTCTGAGTTAATACCTCTAACATTCCATCTTAAAACTTTCCAAGCACGTTTAAGCGTATTATTCATATGAACAAGGGAGAAAGGATTGGCTTGAATGGAGTATGCAAATATCTCCAAGGAAGAAAAGCCACACAGTGGACACAAAAGCATAGAAAGAAAACATCTTGTCATCCCAAATAAAGGGTGCAACACTCCAGAGACCATAGTTCAGGAAGCAAATGTAGAAAACCAGCATCCCACATAAAGGGTATTACATTCCAGACGCAAAAGGTAAGAGAGCAAAAAGTGACACCAACCCAAGAAAGCCACGACCACTGACCAAATAAGTTTGGAAACAAGAGTCTGAACGAAGCACCACTGCTTGAGAGAAAAGTAAAACCCTGTAACCAAAAGATTATCAACAAATGTACCCTAGCTGTTGTAGGGTAATCACTTATTGTTTTTTTCTCTGCATTTTTAACATTCTTCTCTTTTTTGTCCTTGATTTTCTGCTGCTGGGCTCCTTTAAGGATTGCAGCTTCTTTTGTTTTCTGACGCTCTTTCAGCTTCCTTTTCGGCTTGATGATCTTAGATGTTACCTTTTCAGTTGCAACTTGTTGTGTTTGCTCAGGTTTTGACTTGACACCGATTGCAGATTTGGTTTTGACTTTCTTCTTCTGCAGTTTTTCCTTTGTAAGCTTTGTCTCATCAATCTTACAGAAGTCCACTCCCAGGTTTTTTAAGATTGATGGTGAAATAACAGGTGGATCACTGTCACAAGCTAAGCAATTCTTTCCTGCACAAGGACTTGGTTTAAAACCTCCGTTTGATTTTTTGACTCTTATACTCCTTCTGACCGCAGAGTCTACTAAGATTTCAGCCTTCTTAGTTTTGCTCTTCTTTTGGAAATCTGATATTTTAAACACATTGGTGAGGAAGGTGGAGTTATGTCTTCAATAACTGCTTTCCCTTTCCTGTCCTGAATTGAACAGAGAGGAAACTTTTGACAAGCTAGCTGAGAGCTTGTTGGGCAGCTGTTTGGAATGGAGAATAGGGTATTTCCATTCTTGCCTTTGAAGAGGTCCCAAGATTTGGATTGGAGAAAGTTGCTAGCCCAACTAAAATGAGAGGGGGACACAAGGAGACAGGTAAAGAAGGTACTCCACTCAGAAGGGATGGTGACTGTGGGCTGAGAACTTGAAACACTGTTGAAGTGAGAGGCCCACAACCTAACTGCCTCTGCATTTTGACTGAAGGAATTTCTAGCCCAGTAATTAGCTAGACTAGGATCCACTGAAAAGTCATCAGGCACTTCCACAAAGCCCAACTGAACATTGTCGAGTGGCAACTGAGGTTGGTCTGCCATTGGCTGATCAACATTGTCTTCTTCATCTGGATTCTCCTCCCCATCCATGAGCATATCCTCTGGAAATTTGTCACACCCGATTCTAGAAAGAACCAGATGCATCTCATGTGTGCGCCAGGATCATGTTCACACACACATGATAGACGGAAAAGTGTAATATATCAAAGACAATGCTCAATAAGTAACTAAATGAAGTATTTAACCATATTACACTCTGAATAAACGAGACACAAAGGTCTTTAAACGATACACCGATATACCCTATACGAAGTCTGCAACAACTCCTTCTTCCACAGGCGATGACTGGTGAACGCAAAGCCTAGAACTCCTTGAAGTCGTCGAAGTTCTCCTCTTCGAAGTTCTCTTCTGAACAGCAGTGGGCAAGGGTGAGTACTCTTATGGTTGGTACTCAGCAAGTGGGGAGAATATGCAAGGCCACCAAGGATAGGCTAAGGTTTACAGCAGCGAGCACTTTTAGTTGGTCAAGTATTTATTAGCAAGCACCTATTAACTAGGTTTAAGTTTATACCATCCCACTTTAGCAAAAACATAAAGGTACCATCAACATAAACATAAACCACGAACCACAATTTAATTAATCTTCAAGTTTCATTATCATGTGCGGGGTCAAGCCACTCTTAACCGTGAGTACGGCTGTTATAACAGTTTTACACTCTGCAGAGGTTGTACACTTTACCCACAAATCGTGTTCCCCTGAATCGCCCGGGTTTGCAAGGCCCTTAAACACTTCCAAGGTGAGTGGCGAGGGTACACTACGAAGCCTTTACAAAGACACGTCGAGAGCTAGGCAGCCCGCTAGAGTTTCAGTAGCAGTGTGGTCCATAAACCTCCCTAATGGTCAGCTTCTTAGCAAAGGCAGCTACCCCAAGAGGACCGGGCTATGACCCCTATCACCGACCCCCTCCTTGCCCTTTCGGTAAGACCACCAGCTAACTACACATCTAATTAATTGGCTAAGGTCAGAGCCATATGACTTTGTGGTTGCACTGTTCACTTGGGTGGTTCTCCATGTTCCCATTAATCAAAGTTGATCTTGAATTAACGCGGTATAACAACAATATGAAACGTGATCAACATTGCCATAAGAGTAAACCAACACCTTTCCCAAAGTTTGCAACTAAGCGTGGCTACCCAACTTGAATAGTAAACTCAGGTGTTTCAAGGCTTTGGGTAAAAGACTAGGTATGTCCTTAGTATAGGTAACCCATCAAGTTTATGCAAAGCAACATTAAAGTAAAGTGAATTATCATGCTATTGTTGGGATAAAATAGAATATGCAGGGGAGGAAAATCCACTTGCCTTCCTCAAAAAGCTGTTGATTCTCTTCCTCGTAAGCTTGCTCTTGGTTTTGCTTGAACGTCATGTTGTCTACGTGATCACACAAACAAGCATACACAAACAAATAAGAAACAGTACAAACAAAGAGTAAAAAGATGATAATATTGTAGTTCATGATGCAAGGATCGCGTGAGCGCAAGAATCGCTGAAATCGGAGTTCAAACGATGAAGATATGGCTAAAACAGTGATCTAGGGACCTAAGTGCGAGAGTTTTAAACTTCCAGGGGCTAGATCTGAAGAAATCAGGGGCTAAAACATAATTAAACCTTAAACAGAGGGTCGGGGTGCAAAACTAGAGGTCCTGGACGGCGGGTACTAATTCTGGAAAGTTCAGGGGTCGGGACAGAAAAAGAAAAGCCTCAACTCTAATTATTTTTCTACCGATCTGTACTGCGGGTTGATTTCTGGTAAACCTAGGGGCTTTTCTGCAAAGGTTCTGGGGACGGCTAGGGTCGGGCGAATCTGGTCCGTTGGATCAGAATCGTGTGGCAGGGTAAGGGTCGGCGGAATCGGACGCGGCTCGGATCTGTTCTGGCCATTAGATCTAGATCGGGCGGTAGGGGGAAAGGTCGGCTCGGATCGACCCGGCGGAGTTAGGGTCGGGTGAACCGGTAAGTGGCGTTGGGCGCCGGCAGCGAGCGAGAGCGACGGCGGACGGCCGGAGGTCACCGAATCCGGTGTTCCGGGGCTCAGTTCAGGCTGGGGTTATGCCGGGGAGATAGAGGGCGGCACGGCGAAAGTGGTGGGGGTCACGGGACGGCCGTGCGGCGACCGTAGACCGACGGCCACGGCGGCGGGCGGAAACAGAGCTCCGGCGAGAAATTGGGGCTGCGACAGAGCGAGAGAGAGAGAGAGGGGGGGGGGGGGGGACGGGGGCAGCTTGGTGCTCACCACCTCGCGGAACTCCGGCGAGGGATGTAGTCGTTGGAGAAACAGAGGGACGGCGAGTCGACGGAGGGGCGGCGACACGGGGCGGCGGCGTTCCTCCGGTGTGCGGTTTCCAGCGGCGTGCGACGGTGCGGAGTAGAAGAAGAGGTTGACGACAGCTCTGGGTGCAAAGCGGGGCTCCTGCGCGGGTTTTATAGGGGAGGGAGGAGGCGGTGCGGCCGGGGAAAAGGAAGGCGGCGGTTCACGCGGCGGCCTGCGAAGGAAAGAGGCGGAGCTCGTACCGCGGCCAGTAAGGCAAGCCAGCGTCGCGGGGAAGGAAGGAGGGGACGCGGGCGATGGCGCGGGGACGATCAAGATTCGGGGTGAGGAAGATAAAGGAAAGGGGAGGGAGGCGCGGACGACGGCGCGGCGGCGCGGCGCGTCTGGTGTCGCTGCGGAAAAAGGAAAGAGGGGAGCGGTGTGAGAGGAAGAAGAAAGGAAAGGAAGAGAGGGGGCGCCGACAGGTGGGACCCAGGTGGCGGTGAGAGAGAGGTGAGGGAGAGTAGGCGGTTTGGGCCGGCTGAGTTGGGCCGCGGGGAGAGGAGAAAAAGAAAAGGAGAAGAGAGAGAAGAGAAGGATTTGGGCCGACTGGGTTGGGCCGCGAGAAGAAAAATAGAAGGAGAAGAGAGAGAGGTTTGGGCTGGGCTGAAAGAAAAGAGTAGGAGAAGAAAAAGAAAAAGAGAGAAAGATGCATGCACAATTTTTATTTTGTGAAATTTATAAAAATATTTTTAAAATTTTATTTCCTATATTTTTGGGTGTTACAAAATTCCTCCACTAAGAAGTTCTCAGGAAAGTCTATTGGAGCCTACAAGCCCAAGATTATTGGGGGTACCTCTGGTACATTGTTTTCTGCAGGTAGTTCATTCAAAGGCAAGACTGGATTTTGCTCAAGGGGATCTGCCTCTTCTTCAATTATATTTGGTATGTCATTCATCTCTATGAAAGCCTCCCTAGAATAATTTCACCAGTTGCCTCACCCCCCATAGGGTGTACGCACACTATATTATTTCACATGGAATAACTTATATTAAATCAACACATTATGACGTTAACTGAGTATGCTACTCCATCAATGGAAGTTAGCCAACACATTTCATTAGGAGAGATACAATTTACCAAAGTTACATGAGAAGGTTAGTTTGTAATTTGCACGAACCCGGGATACAGAAGACTAGTAATTTGATTTAGCGACCTGACCAACGGTTTAAAACTACTGGAGTTCCTCTCTATAGCTGCAAAATATTACAAAAAGGAAAGAAAAACATAAGTAATGGTGTATAACATTAAATGAATAAACATGTAAGCAGAAAAACATTAAGAGTTTCAAGAAGCCTAATTTCAACTACTAAAAGTTCTTATCATTGAACAAAGATTACCTTGAAGCATAGCCTTAGTTCCCTTGCAGAAATCTGCAAACCAGGCCACCACTGGCCTAATGCCACATGCTTGCAAGACACATAGTTCCATATAAAGTGACATTTCAAGTGTCGCCACCACGAGGAGGTGGCATACCCTCTCTGTCTTAGGATTTAGAGTGCTTGACCCATTTGCCTCAAATACTTTAGTAACAATAGAAACCACTTGATATTGAAAAGAGATATAACAGCTGAGATGGAATTATACACAAAAAATCTTTCATATTCTAATATAAATGCAATGTCTTTTACATGAGATGTAGATTTGAACAAAATTCGAGGGAAACAGATAAGAGTAGCATACTCCTTCCGAGCTGGACAACAAACATAGAGTATAATACAGATATAAACTAGTTTCAAGTTTGAAATCAATACTATGCACTGCACTATTATTTCTTTACAATGTGAGGCTAGTCAGTATTTTTTCGGTCAGCTTACTTCTCACTGTAATTAGTAAGACACTTCCAATCAAATCTGTACTCGCACAGTGGAGACAGTTGAAAACTGTTAAGTATATCAAGGCCTATCTATATTCTTTTTTTGATGAAAGAGGAGGTGAAGTATCCCTTATTGGTTATATATTAAATAAAAAAGTAGTTACAACATAACAGAAAAGGAAACTTACAACAGATTCTCTAGCCAATCTTCTATCTGTGCAGACTATGTTGGCTTGGACCTATGAAGAAGCAGAGCAAAATTCGTTTTGAAGGCAGCTTTGCAGATTTGACTCATTGGGGCCTCATTTCTTGAAGATGTTTGCATTTCTAGTTAACCAGATACTCCAACACATTATCACCAGAATCTCCATGAAGAAGGGTTGTGCTAGTTCCATTTTAATGGACTTCAACGTTTGAAAACGTGGGAGGGTCTAATTGATCTGAACTCCAATGATGTTCCAACACTGCTATAAAAATGACATCTTAGGAAGAGATGCAAAACTGTTTCTTCCACTTGATTTGTACAAAGCTCACAATTATAGCTAGGCAAATGCATGTTCTTCCTTCTCAGAATTTCTCTTGCACTCAGTCTATCTTTGAGGCCCATCTATATATTGTAGGCCATATGGCCCATGAGGCCTCTATAGGGAAAAAGTGTAAAGCCTTCATAATCCATGGGCGGCCACAGGACAGAAGTACAAGCAAATCATGTAATCAGTGAAAGCATATTGCAAGTTTGCAACAGGGCACAGGTTCTAGAAAAATAAACTGATAAGCGAAGATGACAGACTAGTTCGCAGGTAATTTGGATGACGGGCTCAACCTGAAGCCACTCGTCACTGTCAGAGATGGGGGATCAGCAGTACCACACCGGTCCATCGCAATGGTCATTGACCAGAGGAAGGCTCCGCAATAGTCTTGGTTTACACATATGACTGTCCTTTCAGTTAACTTCGGAGAAAATCTTAGTTTATTGACTGCTTTGCGGCTTTGAATAGTTTGCAGTACCATGAGTGGTAACGAATCATGGCCCAAGTACTCTCTTCACGATTCAACTTAGCATTTATAAAATAGTTCAAATTGTATAAGATTAGAGCCCGGCTAAAATTTAAAACCCTTTACCACCCCTCGTCCGTGCACCGGGGGTGGGGAACATGAAGAAAAATTGTGATTCACATTGATATTAAAAAAGGAAAAAGAAAAATCAGAAAGAACAAAAGCTATTCTGAAGAGCGCAAGCCTTAGGAGAGAAACTTCGTATAATGTGCGACTGAACAGATTGCTGAAGCCATGAGCCCAGGAAGGTTTTCAGACTCAATAAGCACAAAGATTGCTAAACATTAATTTCACAGGATTAACAGGACCCGCTTGCAGCTACAGGCCAACACTATACCACAACACCAAAATAGCGTTGGACGTGGGTCCTAAAACTCTTGAGCATGTCAAACTGTTGGTCGGTAAAAAGATGTCGGTCGGTAAAATTTTATACCGACGCCACTTACAGCGACAGCGACAGATAGGTGAAGTCGGCAAGGCTTTTACTGACTCCTACGTAGGGCAACACGGTAAGTCACCCTTGTTGCCGTGGATACACCTGCTTAGTCTGACGATGATAGCACTCTAACTTTAAGGTTACAGGTCCTTCCGAACTTTAGAATTATGTGGATTGGTCACGCCTGCTCAGGGGCGAAGCTAGGATTTAACCATAGGAGGGGTCAAGATACCAAGTAGAAAATGAACTTATAAGAAAAAAATTTCAAGCAATAGGGTATATATAACTCCAACATAGTACCGATGATGCTGTTAGGTGCGATCACTGATTGAGGATGTAGATGTGTTTGTTGGCATCTTACTTATTACTAATTGGAGAGTCCTTTTGGAGCCTCCAGGTGAAGCCTCCAGGTGAAGCCACCTAGAATCCTAAGTACACACTCTAAAAAATAGAGAAATTCTAGAAATTCTCATAAAAATCAGAAACATCCGGCCATTAATCCGACAACTCTAATCATAATAGTCATTGGATCTGTTATCTTTCCTAATAAATTACCCACCACTGTCATTACGAATATAGACTAACCCTAAATATGTATCTCAATTACCCACCTCTACCATTATAAAAAAATCTAAAGTAACCGCATAATCTTCATGTAAATTACCCACCTATGCCATTATAAGAATAATGCAAATAACCCCCTAAATTTGCATATGAATTATCCAATTATGTAATTATTGAAGTTAAAGTAACCTCTAAAACTGAATCTAAATTATATAATTATAACAAAACTAGCACAGTCCCCGTGCGTTTCTACGGGAAATATAAAATTTACCCGAACCTATTATGAGACCACCAACTTTGTGCTCTTTCAATCCATGTACACATCGTGCCGTGAATGCGTGAGGCATTGATTGTCCGGGATCGTATTGGGATTCTGATTGATTTGTCCAGGTTCTGATTAGGATTCCGAATGATTTGTCCAGATTCCAATTAGAATTCTGATTGACGGACCAAGAAATCATTACTTGCTTTAGAAATAGTAGAGATATTAAAGTGCACCAATATAATATTCTAAATTATTATTTCTATCATTATTAATATATTATTTATGTTATTATCTATATAAAAATACTAACCATGATATGTGTTATCATGTATTCATGTATGATGGAAGAGATAAGAATACCAATTTATAAACAGATGATTCAATTATATATATACAACATACATGGAGGTGTGATGCAAAATCAAATCTATTGCAACTAGATAATGATAAGTATGTATTTTAGAGTATGTGTTATAATATTTAAAAGATGAAAGGGGGTGTGAGATAGATAATTATAATTATTAGCTATAAACTTTATTTTTATATTAATTCCAATTAGTCTGTGCGGGAGCACGGGTTGATAGGCTAGTAAAGAAAATTATGTTGTGTCAATTTGCCTCAAAATATCTTGGAATACAAAACGTGGGAAAAATTAAAAGAAAGCTATCTTTTACTAGTACTAATGTAAGTGTTCAACCACAATGAACCAAAACTACATGTCTACTATCCGGCCACAACTACGAGCATGTTTGCAATAACTTATCCTAGTGCAGTTTTCTACTATAATTTCTATAGAAGCCGGTTAATTTGGGAGAGAGAGAGAAACGGATTTATACTACAGTATATCTAAAATGCGAATGACAATGGGGAGCCGGAGTCGGAACAATTTTATTCTTTCTTGGAGGAATGGAGTTTCCAAGATTTAGTTGTAGGGTCATAGTTGATTTTTGTCTCTTGACTACTTGGCTGCACATTGCAAAAGGTATTTGTGATCTATGTATACTTATAACTACAGATCAACACGTATGGAAAAAAAACTGCCGCTGATCTTGGGAGGGGCCATGCCCCTGCTGGCCCCCTGGCTCCGCCAGTGCACCTACTCGCCTACTACCACATATTAGAACTAGAACATTTTTTTTTGAGGGCAGATCACAAGAGCTTTATTAAGTAGCAGGGTTACAATCAGCCTGAGCTACTTCCACAAGTCTCGCCGGAAAGCAGTCCGACCAAAATAGTCCAGGAACCGACTCCGAGGGCAGGCTTGCACACACATGAGCCGCCTTGTTGCCTTCCCTATTTACATGCAAAAGTTTGAAACATCTAAAAACCCTACATGCAAAAGATTGAAACATCTAAAAACCCTACACAGCTGTCGGATCTCTTGCCAGAGACCAGCAATCACACTTCGACCCCAGCATCGGAGCGCAGCAGGTTCACCAACGGCAGGTTATCAGTTTCCAGGATGACATTTTCATGGCCTTGCTCTCCAACCAGCACCAAGCCGTCACGTACGGCGAGAGCTTCCCCTGTTAGAACATCAGGAACATGCTCGCACCTCCGTGCCGCCACCGATAGAAGTCGACCCTCCGAGTCTCTGATGATAACTCCTCCCGCTCCGGATGAAGAGGATGCCAGGAAGGACGCATCCGTATTCACCTTCACCCAGTGCTCATGCAGCCGTGTCCAGCGACCAGGCACCCTTGCCAGTGTATCCGCCTTGGTTCCCAGGCATATGAGTTCTTGCACCATTGAGGCCACATGTTTCACCGCAGCTTCTGGGCTCCATCTCGTTCTGCCATGTCTACGCGCGTTCCGCGCGGACCAGAGGGACCAGACCCCGCAAATGATAAGGGATGCATCCGTTTGTGAACAGACATCCGCAACCAGTAGGTCCTTCGTCCATGTCGCTGGATGAAGAGGGGGCAACTTGCATCCAGTGATTTCCCGCACTGCTTGCCAGAATTGAGAGGCATAGGTGCACGTTACCGCAATGTGGTACAGGTCCTCGCCCGGCATACCGCACGCTTCACAGTGATCCTCTCTGGCGACATGTCCCCTCCTCAGCTCTCCCTTTGTAGGGAGGTACCCATGCAGCACTCTCCACCAAAACACTCTGATCTTTGAGGGTATTTTCAGTTGCCACAGCTTCTTCCACCAGCCCGCCTCATCTGATGATCCAGTTGCATTAACAGTGAGGGCTGCACGAGTGTCTTGCTCCCTTTTAAGAGCACGGTAACTGGAACGAACAGAATAAAGCCCTGTCCTTTCAAAAGCCCATGCATCCACATCCTCTTGCAGCCTGACTCCCGGCTTGATCTTCAAAATTTCCAAAGCATCTCTGTAAATGAAGGAGGATCGTACCAGCTGCTCATCCTAGTCTCTAGTACCTGGCACGAAGAGCTCATGGACACGCTCGATCCGTGCTGAGTCCAGCCTGACTGTCGGCTTAAAGGAATCCAGGCCTGGAATCCAATTGTCAGACCAGACATTTACTGAGTCCCCAGCCCAATTCGCTTGATCAGACCCATTTTCAGCGCCTCCCAGCCGTTCCATGTCTCTGAGCTCCTTCTTTTTCTGGTAGCAGTCATGAACTCGCCATCGGGAAAGTATTTGCCCCTGATCAGCACAAAAAGAATCAGGTCTAGTCATGAGCCGCCACCCTTGTTTCCCAAGCATTGCCTTGTTAAAAAGTGTCATATCACTAAATCCCATTCCTCCATCAGCCTTTGACCGTGTTAGCTTGGTCCAACTCTGACAATGAATCTTGTGATTATCTGCAGAGCTTCCCCACCAATAATTTGAGACATATGTCCGCATCTTCTGGCACACATTAGCAGGAAGTCTAAAACAGCTCATAGGATAAGTAGGCACTGATTGGGCGTTAGCTTTGATCAGCACCCCCCTCCCTGCACAGCATAGGAATTTTTCTCCCCATCCATTCACAAAATTCCTTATACGGTCTGGGATGTAATTGAACGTGCCCTCAACAACTCGCCCCACCACTGTAGGTAAACCCAGATATTTCTCCCCCAAAGCTTCAGTTGGAATTTGCAAGGCTTCATGTACCTCCTGCCTGCTCTCGTCATCACAATTTTCGCTAAAAAAACAGCTGATTTTTGCTTGTTCACTGGCTGTCCAGAGCCTCTGTTGTAAAGCTCCAGGATCACTGCAATTCTGTCCGCACCTCGCTTAGTTGCTTGAGTAAAAATCATACAATCATCAGGAGGTATGAAATCCACGGGGAATGTACGCTAACCCGAATGCCGCGCGAGATGTACTGAGGGCCCCTCGCCTTGAGCATACAAGTCAAGCCTTCCGAACAAAGCAAGAACAGATAGGGCGATATTAGGTCGCCCTGACGGATTCCCCTCATTGGCTTGAAAGTTGACGAGAAGACACCGTTCACCCTCTCTGAAAAGGTCACCGAAGACACGCACTTCATCAACAGGTTGCACCAGCCTTGATGAAAACCCAGCGCCACCATAACATCATGCAAATATCTCCACTCGACATGATTGTACGCCTTTGTCATGTCCAGTTTGCTTGCACATGCACCAGATTTGCCTCTCTTGTTCCTCAGGTAATGAATACATTCATAAGCAATCAAAACATTATCTGTTATTAGTCCCCACGGAACGAAGGCACTCTGCTCTTCCGAAATTATATCATCAAGCACCAGCCGAAGTCTGTTTGCCAACGCTTTAGAGCTAGAACTAACACTGTCCAAGGGTGATGACAGATGCTTTACTTGAAATTTCATTTTTTTAGACACACGTAAGAATAAAAAATTACACACATGTTCAAAGGCAGCTTAATTTGTTAACTTCCAACTGCCCCTATGTTGATTTTGTACTTTAGAGGTACGAACATTCACATCACATTGACATCACCGTGTTACCTACGTATATATAGATTCTGCTCGTAGCTACAGGATATAAAATGAGACGTATAAAACATTGCAGCTCAGGAACGAGCCATCACGTCCGTCCAGTGGCATTAAGCTCCTCCGGTATTGTCTTTTACATAAGAGCGGGGATTTATAAGTTCAGATTAAAGCTTCACAGGATTAAAACTGGAAAAAAGCGTCGGCATTTGTACTTTGTATACGAAAGAGTGAAGTTGAAATAAACTTGAAAGTACCCAACTTTTAGGGTCAATAAATCCAACGCATATTTGCATAAAGGAGACCGTCGAGGTCACAATTGTCACATATCCTTGAAACCAAGTCGTACTTTTTGTTGCCGCCGCTGCTACAAGCCAACGATAATCACGCTTCCGAGTACACCGGCGGAGACTGATGATGAAAGCGCTCTTTCAGTAAGTTGACCAAACATCAGCTGAAGGTTACTACAAAGCATGCTGATTTATCAAGCCCACTCAACTACCAGTCTACCACATACAAGTATGATTGATTGACAGACAGTACTGTGAATCAAATAAATAGCCGCTGTATGCCTAACAACGTAGTAAATGCTATGCCGTGAAGATCGGCAGCACCGAGAACAGTCGCTTTCCATCATGGACTAACTTGTCAGTACTACGATCTCTCACGGAAACGCAAATTAATTTACACACGCATTCACATTACTACCAGCATCTGTTACAACTTCCGACGGCACCCCTGATCTCTGATTTGTACATCTACTTAATAAGAAAGGTGAAAGGCAGCCCAGTGATCTCATCCACAATATCATTATCCTAACCATTCACCCATCCCCAGCACAATACTACAGACATTGTGGTCTTTCATGCACAACAGATAGAATAGAGGAAGATTCAGCAACTCCTACCTGATGAAGAAACAAATTAAACGAAAATTGTAGTCCTGTGTGTCGTTTTATCATACAGTTCTCGTGCAGCTGCAACTGATCCAACGGCGCGATTCAGTCGCAAAGAAGATGACGCTCAGTCTCAGATGTACGCTTTCGGCGGGTAGCTCTGAATGCTGTCCACCCACGGGTTGCAGTTGCTGCTGCCGCCGGTGCCGTCGGCGGACACGGGCGCCACATCGCGGAGCGCGCGCCAGACGGCGCTGTTACACTTGAACCCGGAGCCGAAGCCAATCTGCCACACGCGGTGGCCGCGCCGGACGCGGCCCTTGGCCTCGGCGTAGGCGAGCTCGTACCAGAGCGAGCTGCTGCTGGTGTTGCCGAACCGGTGCAGGGTGCACCTGCTCGGCTCCATGTCGGCGTCCCGGAGCCCCAGGCTGCGCTGCACCTCCTCCAGCACGGCGCGCCCGCCGGCGTGCACGCAGAAGTGCTCGAACGCGCGCCGGAAGTCCGGGATGTACGGGCGGACGCCGCGCGAGCGGAGCACGCGGCGGAGCACCAGGGACTTGAGGAACTTGAGCTGCTCCGACAGCGGGAGCACCAGCGGGCCCAGGGTCGTGATGTTCGTCTTCAGCGCGTCGCCGGCGACGGCCATGAGCTCGCGCGCCAGCGACACGCCCACGCGCCCGGTGCCGTCCTCGCGCTGGTACACGCAGCCGTAGCTCTCCTCCGCGGCGCCCTTGTGGGTGCGCACCGTGTGGAGGAGCCGGTACTTGGCGCGCCCGGCGTCGGCGCGGCTGTTGGAGAGCAGCGCGGCGGCGCCGCCCATGCGGAAGATGCAGTTGGACAGCAGCATGGAGCGGTCGTTGCCGAAGTACCAGTTGAGCGTGATGTTCTCGGTGCTCACGACCAGGGCGTAGCACCCGGGGTTCGCCTGGAGCATGTCCCTGGCGAGGTCCACGGCGATGAGCCCCGCGCTGCAGCCCATGCCGCCGAGGTTGAACGACTTGATGTCCTCGCGCATCTTGTACCGGTGCACCACCATGGACGCCAGCGACGGCGTCGGGTTGAAGAGGCTGCAGTTGACGACGAGCACGCGCACGTCGCGGCGCGGGTCGATCCCCGTCGACGCGAACAGCGCGTCGAGGCACCCGAACATGACGGCCTCGGCCTCCGCGCGCGCCTCGGCCATCGACAGCCGCGGCGGCCGCGCCTGGATCCCCGGTGGGAGGTATGTCCGGTCGCCGAACCCCGAGCGCTTGGTGATCTTGGTCTGGAACTCGAGCGCCTCGGCGTTGAAGCAGCCCGTGCTCTCGGTCATCTCCAGGAAGCCCTCCTTGGAGATGGAGTGCTCGTCGCCGGGCCTGTAGCACGCGAAGTCCATGAGGTACACCGGCCGTGGCCGCTTGAGGAAGTACACGGTGAGCAGCAGCACGGCCGCGCTGAGCCACGCGACGCAGGTGAGCAGGTCGAGCGAGTACAGCCTATCCACGCCGACGAGCGAGTGCGCCGCCGCGGCGAGGAGCGGCGGCGCGAGCGCGAGCGGGACCCAGGACGAGAGCGCGGGGATGCCGCCGGAGCGCAGGCCGAGGCGGACGTACTTGAGGTTGACGTTGCGCGCGAAGTCCGGCAGCCGGCGGCGGATCTTGACGACGAAGCTGCTGGGCTCCGCCGCGGCCTTGGCGACGACGTCTAGCTCGGCCGTGAGGCGCTCGCGCTCCATGACCGCGGCCGTTGACGGCGCGGCCTCCATGGTCGCGTCGGTTTGGACGTGAGCTAGCTCGAGTTCTTTGCGTGCGCGGGACTTGGTTGCGTTTGGTTGGAGTTGGGTGGGAAAAATGGACACGGGTGGCAAGTCAATTTATAGGCGTTTTCTCGGGGTGGAAAACGCCGCGAAAGTAATTGGCGTCGAGGTGAAGCTTTGGGAGAGCTCGAGCTGCCATTTTAGCAGTCAAATTTCAGGTCCGGGATGGAAAATTTGCCAAGAAAGGCTTTGAATTTTAGCTGTCTTCTCGAATCGCAGAGAAGTTTTGTTTGTGCATGATGAGTCGGTCAGAGAATATTTGGTCAGACACCGGAAGAGACTGATCCGCTTGATGTCACTCGTCTGTTAGCTTGCCATGTACAAAGACCACATGAAAGCTATGGTCGCCAACTGCTTCGTGGTCCTCAGCTTCCCATGGGGTTTCATTCGATCTCTGCTCGCAAAATTAATCACAGTTTTGGACTCATTGACTTAGGCGATCTGGGCGCGCCGAGTTGCAACATTTATCAAGCATGCACGAAACTAGTCAAGCCAATCCAAATTCATTGTCAACCCTAAAGATTGGTTGCTTTATTTGGTTAAAAATAACGAGCAAACTCGAACTCACAACTACAACCACCCCATCACCGCCGGTTTGGAGGATGTTGGATTAGAATTGGCGGTGATGAATCCGGTCATCACCGGCAGTGAAACTTAGCTGTCACCGTAGATCCGTCTTTAACAAGCTTGTTTGAACCGAGTTGGGCCAAAGCCAAATACAAGTGGTTTTTTAGACTCACAAGCCTAAAAGAATGTGGAGTCACCTATAAGATTGGGTACCAATCCTACATATTGTTCGTGGCTTATGAGTTTTTTAGGCTTTTAAATTTCAGGGTACCATCTCCTCCCTGTGTTCTTCTCTTTGGTGGTTTTCGGAGCTGTCATGGAAATCTAACTGTTCCCTTGGACCATTTGTAGAGAGTTTGCTGTTTTCCAAGAGTGCAATATTATCTAAAAAATTATACTTTTGTTGTTCTTAATTGTGGTTTTACTCTCGTTTTTAACTTTGTAATTTTCCCCTTACTTTTTATAAGTCAATGCGATTTTGCCCTTGGTCTTTATGTATTTACCCCTATTTTGATCGTTGACTAGGAGCAAAATCTCATTGCCTTGTGAATTATAAAGGGAAAATTAGAAAGTTAAAAAAAATAAAGGTAAAATCATACACTTCAAAGTAGGGAAGGAACACAAATGCCCCGAAGATTTAAGTTGATGAATAAATAAGAGATCACATGCATAATTTCATTTTACGGTTTCGTAGGCTACTCAGAGTTGTGAGGCAGGGAATTGGATGCAATCGGATGAAATGAAAGTCTCTACTCCTAATATAAGTTTCAAGAGTTTCCATAGTCTTGAAAACAATATACACCGAGTTCATCCTTCTTTTTTTATAATTATCTTGCCATGTTATCATCGAAGCTAAGGTGTCACCCTATTTAATATGTATGAAACCTCCATGAAACTTGCACCAGGACTGGTTATATTCTAATTTATTTTTTCATCGGATGCGGAGCGGAGTGGATATTGTAAGGATGTGAATATAGAGTTTTCAGGATGTTGGAAATGGTGCAGACTCGGATTGCCATCGGAGAAGAACCAGTAGAAAGTCGAATAATACATACTTATATATAGCTATTTATGTTTATCAATAGTTCATAAACCAAAGCCATAAAGTAGCAACATAACACGAAAATACTCTTCATATAGTACAACACAGATCATATATAAAACAACCTTAATAATTTTTTTTGCCACTTCACACTTGATTGTGTTGAGCTCGTTAATATTTCTAGATATTCTATTATAAGCCTCAGATAATCCCTATTCAATTCTCGGATAATCCATATCCTTTGGATTTTGCTAATACCATATCAGATTCAGAGTCCATATACACATAGTTTATACCAATTAGTTTTCTTCTATACCGACTAGTTCTACTCATATCCGAGTATTTTACAATAGTATCATGAGCAAGGCACATGAGATAATCTATCCCTACTCCGGGATTGATGATCCATGTCATGTTAGTAATCCTATGGATGCTGGTTTGACACATAGATATCATTAACTCTTCCATATATCCATAAAATTCGGATTTGGAAATTATCCCAACTATTTTCACCCCTACTACCAAACAATACTATAGGCAAGTGTTTCGAATAAGAATTGGGTATTGTTTTTTTTTAACTAGAAGTAGAATTACTTCCTCTCACATACAAAGCCTTCCTAGAATCTAAACCATCATATACTAATAAAAACAGAGTGATTTTTATTCATTACTAGAGAAAAGCTACCAGTGACAAACAAATTCATAAACAGATATCGGAGAACCCGAAACCCTACCAAACATGGCCAGATCGCCTAAGAAACGGAGCTTGATTTTCTATAAAAAGAATAATCCAGCGTATCAGGGTTAGGACTATTTTTAAGGGACCTGTGTGGTCGAGCCCCAAGTTGGCAGACGTGTATATCTGGCGTCATCTTGCATGACAGTTGATAGGTCTCCAACTGGAAAGAGCAAGCAGCTCCAATTCTGCGGTGAACTAACAACCTGCTTGCTGTCTGTCCCTGCCGAAACGGCGTGGAACCTCAGGGGAACTGAGCACGGCGTCGGCAGGAGGCACACCATGTCAGCAGCGGCAGCACGGCAAGAAACCTGGCGGCCGCCGAGAGGTGGGAGGGTGGGCGACGGCTAATGCATGGACGAGATGTGACGGGTAGGGGTGGTTCACCCCACGGCTCTGATCGACGCGCGCTCAACCAACCCTGGAAATTAAGACCAACGAAACGCCTCTTTGCTTATCCATGTGACTGGGACCCTGCACGCAAGCATACGTGTCATTGTGCCACCTTCCAAAGCTTTCTGGACAATTTCTAAAGGAAAAAAAGCTTTCTGTACAAGAGGTTGTGGTGAAATTACCCGGGAAAAAAAAAGCTTTCTGGACAAGAGGCGATGGTTAAGGGTGCTATCAATGCTGGCTAAACTAATTTTTTTTGTGTGGTCTAAACAATACCAATTTTTTTGTGTGCCCTTACGATTTGGCCTCTATTTGATTTGGCACCAACAGTGAGCAATTAATTCATGATACCTTTTGTCCTAGCTGAAATAATTCAGATTCCAATTGATTATGAAATGGAGGACTTGCCGGCTTGGCACTTTGATGCGAAGGGATTGTTCATGGCAAAATCAGGCTATAAGGTAGCACTGTCAAAGGGGATGCAAAGGCAGGCCAGGATGCTTCAACTTCTGGGAGCATAAGAGGAGGCAATGGTGATTTTGAATGGCACAGGATATGGCAGCTTCAGCTCCCAAACAAAGTCAAAATGTTTATGTGGCGCTTAGCTCATAACAGTCTACCTGTAAGGAGCAATGTGGAAAGAGGTGGTGTGGAATTAGACACTAAAAGTCCAGTATGCCAAAGACTTGATGAGGATTGTGGACATCTTTTCTTCAAATGCAAATATGTTAAACTGTGTTGGCGTGAATTGGATATGGAGGATATCAGAACTGAATTGGCAAATTGCCAATGAGGAAAGGAAACAATGACTAAGATATGGAAGATGGAGATGGCTAAACAATTCAAGGTTATTGTATTCCTTTGGAGATGATGGTCGCCTAGGAATAAGGCAAATAATGGTGAAACAATGCAGAGTGCAAGTGAAATTCTAGGCTCTGTTTCCTACTTTCTAATGGAGTTTGAGAAGTCGCAGAATACTAGGAAGGAGGTGCTGAGTGATGTCAGACATAGTTGGAGACCACCACCAATAGAGTATTACAAGATCAATATTGATGGTGCTTTTGACCCAAACACAAGAACTGGAGGCTGAGGCTTCCTTGTTCGAGACACAAAGGACGAAGTGCTGGTGGCTAGAGCTGGCAATATTTGTCATGTGGCATCTTCTTTGCAGGCTGAAATGATTGCGGCGCTCAGGGGTGTGCAGCAAGCTGCACGGATGGGTATGCAGCAGATCATTCTGGAGACAGACGCATCTGTGCTCCATCTGCCATCAGTTCAGCAGGAATAGATCAAGTCCTATTAGTTGCCTGGTGTACCATATTGGGGACATTATGCGATCTGAATTTCTGCTTGTAGTTTCTCTATTTGTAATAGAAATTGTAATAAGGTGGCTGATTCTTTAGCTGCTTTTGGAATGGGTGTTTGAACTCTGGCTCTTACGCTTTGATAAGCCAAGTCCCTGTCTTTGTGAGTGAACTAGTTTCCGGTGATTTTCCTGGATATGAAGTTGTCACACCCAGTTTTTAAAACAAAACTGCATGCATAATATATGTATGCAAGGATTAAGTTTCATACAAATAGCAATGTTATAATGGAATAATGAGCAACAATATCACGAAAAAGAGAGTTACAACAGTTAAAACCCTATCAGAGATACACAGCTTATTCTGAAAACGACGGCTTCACATTTCACAGGTAATAGACCGGGGGTTGCTTACGCCTGGAACTCAGCAACATCTTCAAAAAATATCACAACAACTTTCTCTTCTGAGCAGCGGTTTTAGCAAGTGTGAGTACACTTATAGTTGGTACTCAGCAAGTATATTAGGAAATAAATGACATGCAAGACTTGAATAAGGATAAAGGCTGGCTGAAGAAAGAGGTAAGTATTTTAATAAACAACTGAACATTAACAACCTATTTACTAAACCATGAATGAATATTGCCCACATTTATGGAATAAAGAGATAACTGAGTAATAAATAAACTTGGAACAATTAAATTACTGAATTAAACACGGATTCAATTTATTTAAGTCATGTGAGGGTCCGAGCCGCTCTTGACCGTGAGCACGGCTGATATATCAGTTTTACACTATGCAGAGGTTGCACACTTTACCCAGAAGTCGTGTCTCCCTTTATGCCCGAGGTAGCTAGCCTCTTAAACACTTCCGAGGTGGGTGACAGGGATTCACTACGAAGCCTTTCCAAAGACTTCCTAACAAGTCAATAGCCTGCTAAGGTTTCAACAGCTGCATAAGTGAACCTCCCCAAAGCGTGACAAAAACGAAACAAAAGAGTACACCCTTGGCAGGCAGCGAACCCCTCATCACAAGCCCCCTCATGCGCCTTTTGGTAAGCTACGAACAAGCTAGAGATATCTAATTACTTAGCTAAGATTAGAGCTATATAGTTCTTATGGTTGCACTGTTTTCCCGGATGGTCGCTCCATGGTTTAAATTAATCATGTAATCATCATTCATCATAGTAGTTTCAAAGTATGTAAAACATGTATCAAGTATCATTTTCACAAACCAGCTGAAATCATAGTTTAGCAACTAAGCAAATTACCCATTATTTTGAAACAAAACCCCCGCTTTCAAGGATATGGATAAACAATATGGATAAATTAGGAGCTTGTCAAAATAAATAAAGGTTATTATGACAAAATATTATCAAGAAATATACTTGACTTTCTTAGTTATTTGCTGCTGCTCAGAGTCTTCGGATCTTCTGCTTGCATCTCTTAATCTTCAGAGCTCTTGAACTGCGTCCTTTCTACTCGGAACAAACATCAGGCATAAATATACAGGAAACAAATAAGCACAACTAAGAACACAATACCAAACGAAGAAAAGCAAAAGGAGCACACTACGAGACAGGGCTTGAATCTACGATCACGGGAGCCCAAGAAATGCTGAAAACTGAGCTAAGGTTGAAAACATACAGCTATCGGAAGGTTTGCATTGTAACAGAAAATAAATCTATAAGCTGAATTTATTTTAATTATGAAAACATATGTAAAGGATATATTAAAATTAATTCAATTTAATTTATATTTGTAAAGATGAGATAAACTTAGTCAAATTTTATTCATCAAGTTTATGTACAAATTAAGTCAATTAATTATTTAACTAGCAAATAAAAGACATGTGAGCACAATTAGCGTGAAACTTTATAATTCGTATTTGAACTAAACAAGTTATATTAAAATACACATTTATATTGTATTATTCATCTTAACATTACTTAAGAAAGCTGGTGTAGAAATCTAATTTGCTTTTAATTAGAAAAGCTAGTTGAATAGGTATTAATCAAATTAATTATAAATTAATTTTAAAACAGGAACTATGATACAACGACACTACTAAACTATAGCTCACGCTAAAACAAAGCTAACGCAACAAACGAACTAAAACGGAGCTAAAACGTGGAAACTATAGATGAAACAAGGTTGTCGGGGCCGATTTATGATAAAACATAGATTTCAGGGACTAGTTTGCAAAATCTTGGGCTCCTTCATGGCTGGCGGACAGAGGGTTTGGAATTTGAAGGAAAAGAAAGAGGACAACGAGGGGATTCCGTTTTATACCTTACTTACGGCGGGGATGTGTTACGGTGGGGATGCATCGGGATGGCCGGAACGAAGGAGGAGGCGGCGTTCTGCTTCGGCGTCGGGACCAACTGGTGGCGGCTCTTCTGTCGCGGGGCATGGTCGAGGCATGGCTGTAAGGGCGATGGCGCTCTGCTCCGTCGATCTCTTATGGCCACGATGCTGCACAACGTGAGGCGAGCAGGGGGACGCACGACCTCGGTTGCTGGCGTGGCACCCTGGCGCGCAGGCAAGCTGCAGCGGCGGCGGCTCTTGATCGGCGAGGCTGCAGGCGGCGGCAGGATAGGGCACATGGCAGTAGGGCTTCGCGAGGAGGCGGCAGCACTGCAGGAGACGTGTGCGAGATAGCATGCGCACGGGAAGAGGCGACGTAGAGGGGATCGCGGAGGGGGCAGAGGCGCGCCAATGGAACGCACGCAAGGCAAGAGTCTGGCAGCGGCGAGGCTGCTTGCGTCCATACCGGGTCGGGCTCGGCTGTGCTGGGCCGACTCGGTAGGGCTTCTTTTATCTTTTTATTTTGGATATGCATTTTCAATTCAAAACAAATCTAGAGTAGTCCAGATGATGTATTTTGAACTACAAAAATATCCAGAAGCATCCAAAAATTCTGAGAAAAATCTAGGAGATGAAGTTGGACACGACGAACCTAGATAAAATATTTGGAGCTTGTGAAAAGGTTCCAAGAAGCTTCCAAAAAATTGGATTAGCGCTAGAAAAATTGAGAATAAAAGCCAGAAAAATTTGAAAAATTCTCAGAAGATTTAGAAATTGGATAAAAATATTTGAAAAGGTATTCACATCCCAAAATTTTAATTTTGAGGTGTGACAGAAGTTTAATGCCATCGTGCGTTTTGTTGACGTCAGATTTTGACACGTGTTAAATCGGCATCGGGAAAAGAAGGTCGGCTGATGCGGCAGATCTAAAGGCTACGGTAAGGAATCGGCTGATTGAGCTAATAGTTTGAAATCGGCCGATTGGTGATACAGCTTACGCCAACAGGATGGGGCTATTTCGGAGGGTCCTGGTCAAAAGTTGGTCAACAGGGCAACGCTAAGTCGGTCAAGGAGCAATTGAAAAGAATCCTGATTGGATTAACGGACTCCCGCAGAATCTTCCGCCGCCGTCCCCTAATCCAATCAGGATTCTTTTCAATTGCTCCTTGACCGACTTAGCGTTGCCCTGTTGACCAACTTTTGACCAGGACCCTCCGAAATAGCCCCATCCTGTTGGCGTAAGTTGTATCACCAATCGGCCGATTTCAAACTATTACCGCAATCGGCCGATTACTTACCGTAGCCTTTAGATCTGCCGCATCGGCCGACCTTCTTTTCCCGACGCCGATTTTGAGCATTGTTCTTGATATATTATACTTTCCGTCTACCATATGTGTGTGAACGAGATCCTGGCGCACATATGAGATGCATCTGGTTCTTTCTAGAATCGGGTGTGACAGAAGTGGTATCAGAGCTATGTTGACTGTAGGACGCTAGCCTAGATAGAAATGGTCGAAATTAAGGATCTATCTTCTAGAAGGCCATATCAACATCAAAAATTCCTGTCATATTTCCACATAAAAAACCTATGTTTATATAAACCTTCTACCATTTTTTTTCTTTTTAAAGAAAAAATATCCTGAATTTTCCTCCCGCTCTGCCAGATGGTCAGAACTTACCAAACTGCTCACAAGCGCACCGGAGGTCGCCAAGTTCGCATTGCCCCAGCTGAACCAACTTCTCCTACCCCAATTCCAGCCCCTGTTGAAGAGGAGGAAGCTACGGAAGAAGAACCCGAGGAAGTCTATTATTTCGTGGATGGTGAAGATGGTCGCATCATGGCAATTGATGAAGAAGGAAATCAGGTCACACCACCGGCATCACCAGTCATTGAGAGATCGCCACCACCCCCAGTTGACGTCGCTGAAGGAAGCCCGAGTAACTTCAAAGATATTAGAAGAGACGATGACGAGGACAACAACAACGATGAAGACAACGACGATCAGAGTGATGAAACTCTAGGGATGAGGCAACTTTGCTGTGTTCGCACTTCGGACAGAGAACCCGGCCACTTGTCTCTGGTGCTACAAGGTGTTCTTCAAGAGTTGGGCAACCGCGTGAGACCTCACTACCACACGCACCACTACACCGACCCCGCGCTCGGCGACTACTATCTCTCTCGCGTCCACATCAGGATGGAAAGTGCCAGAGGCCTGAGGACTCTCACTGCACACGACTCCGCCACACCCCACGCTACATATGACGCCGCCGTCAGCAGTGCTGCCAGGAGCTTCAGAACACGGAGTATCGCCACCTTCATCGCCGCCTCAGTGGAACTGAAGAGACCATGATTACTCTGGGTGAAGATGACGAAGACCGCCTCAACACTCTTGCTCGAGTCACCGCCGCTCTCAGCACTGAGCTGGAAAGCGTCATCACTGAGCTGGACGATACTCAGGACAAGCTACTGGAGGCCCATGGAAAGATCCGCATGCTGGAAGCTCGACTTGAGGGAAGAGCGCCGCCACCCCCACAGATGGATGAACCCCGCTTTCCCGCATTGTCACCACCCCGCAAGAAACTTCATCGCGGCGAACCCGGCTCCATAACTCGTCCCGAGGAATAGGCACTTAGGCCCTTAGGCTAGTACCTCTTAAAGTTCTCATTAGAATCATTTTCGCTTGAGAGGACGACGATGTAATGATTGCTTGAGAACAAATGTTTGCTTTGAGTGCTATAAGAATTGCTTGATATAATATATACATTAATATTAGTTGGAGTCTTATAAATCCATATTTTGTTAAGATATTATCTTCTGTCTACCTATATCTAGTACACCTGTCTTATCCTGGGTTTATTCCCTAACGGTCAGATGGTGAACACCAGGATAGGTGGAGGACAGAATATCCCTAGCTCTAGGCGTGCTCGCGTAGTCAACCGACAGAGTCATTTGCCACCACCGCTCAATCCAACAATGGAGCAATTCTTGGCAGCACAGATGCAGGTGTTGCAGAACCTCACTGCTACCATCCAGAACATACAAGCTCAGCAGAATCAGCACGCACCACAACAAAACCCGCTGCCAAGAGACAAACACAGAGAATTCATGAGCCACCACCCTCCTACCTTTTCTCACTCTGTGGACCCCTTGGACGCTGATGATTGGTTGAAGGTCATCACTAAGAAGCTAGACATCACACAATGCAGTGACCGTGAAAGGGTCCTGTATGCTGCAGGACGTCTGGAAGGTGCAGCCGCTGATTGGTGGGATGCTTTCACTGCTGCCCACGCCAACACCAACACTATCACCTGGGAGGAGTTCAGAACCAACTTCCGCAGCCACCATATCCCAGCAGGACTAATAAAGCTCAAGCAGAAGGAGTTCCTGAACCTAAAGCAAGGTAGCATGACTGTCAGTGAGTACCGGGATAAATTCACTCAGTTGTCCCGTTACGCGCCCCATGAGGTGGATAGTGACGCAAAGAGGCAGGAGCGCTTTTTGGAAGGTCTGATAGGGCCGCTCAACTACCAGCTGCATAGTCACACTTTCCCAAACTTCCAGACTCTACTAGACAAAGCCATTGGTCTGGAGAGCAAGCGCAAGGAGCTTGGGGAACATAAGCGAAAACTTCAGTCCCAGGGACAATCCAGCAGCAACACCCGTCCTCGCTACAACACACCCCAGGGATTTCAGTCGCGCCTTGGAGGACAAGGTGGAGGATATCAGCAGAGTCAACAGAATCAACGAACTCCACCGCAGCCTCAACGTTACAACCAGCAGACTCAGCGCCACTCCAACCCGCAACCGTACCGTCCAGGCTATGCCACAGGTCCACCCGTGCGGTCCAACAATCCAGTCACCCCGGTCCAACCTAACGGATGTTTCAAATGTGGAGGACTGGGTCATTACGCTAACAATTGTCCGAAGCGTAATGAGCAAACTCCTCAGAATCAGAGGAACAGTGGACAAAGGCAGACTCCTCAGCAGCAGCAGCCGCACAACAGCAACGAGACACCACTGGGAAACAAAGGACAACAGAACTGCGTGCGCGGAAAGGTGAATCATGTGGCTGCAGAAACAGCTGAAGAGGCTCCCGACGTTGTGCTCGGTACGTTCCTTGTTAATTCTGAACCTGCATCAAATTTATTTGATTCTGGAGCATCACATTCATTCATTACTGAGCAATTTGCTGCAAAACATAATTTACCAACAAGTCCTATGAAACAAATATTACTAGTAAGCTCCCCGGGCAAGGAATTGAAAGCCAGCCACTTATGCCCAAGGGTCAGCATGAATATTATGGGGATAGAATTCCTAGCCAATCTAATAGTCCTAAAGACTAACGGCATCAACGTGATCCTCGGAATGGATTGGTTATCAGGATGTGATGGTGTTATTCAGTGTCGCAAGAGATCAGTGCTCTTGACCAGCCCTCAAGGAGACAAAATAGAGTTTGTGGCATCAGTTTCACCCAATAGAGTTGGGACAGTGAACCAAATGAAGGGAGTGCCTCTGGAAGATATCAGAGTTATCAGTGAGTACCCCAACGTCTTCCCGGAATATTTACCAAGTATGCCACCTGTTCGTGACATTGAGTTCAGTATTGATCTTTTACCTGGTACTGCACCCATCTTTAAAAGACCCTATAGAATGGATGTTAAGGATCTAAGCGAACTGAAGAAACAAATAGAAGAAATGTTAGCTAAGGGATTTATCCGTCCTAGCTCATCCCCATGGGGAGCACCCGTGATCTTTGTCGATAAGAAAGATTGCAGTAGAAGGATGTGTGTAGACTACAGGTCGCTGAACGACGTGACGATCAAGAATAAGTATCCACTGCCCAGGATTGAAGATTTGTTTGATCAGATGAGAGGTGCCAAGGTTTTCTCCAAGATTGATCTGAGATCAGGATATCATCAGCTAAGGATCCGGCCAGAGGATATACGCAGGACAGCCTTCACTACCAGATATGGTCTGTACGAGTTTACTGTGATGTGGTTTGGATTGACCAACGCTCCAGCATACTTCATGTACCTGATGAACAAGGTTTTCATGGAATATCTTGACAAGTTTGTGGTTGTGTTCATTGATGACATCTTGGTGTATTCGCAGAACGAGGAAGAACATGAAGTGCACTTGAGGATAGTGTTACAGAAACTCCGAGGGAATCAGTTATATGCTAAGCTGAGTAAATGTGATTTTTGGTTGAGAGAAGTTTCTTTCCTTAGACATGTTATCACAGATGGAGGAATTGCAGTAGACCCGAGTAAAGTTCAAGATGTTCTGAATTGGAATCCACCGAAGACTGTGCCTGAAATCAGAAGTTTTCTCGGACTTGCAGGCTACTACCGCAGATTTATTAAAGGCTTCTCAAAGATTGTGAAACCTATGACTTCTCTGTTGGAAAAAGGGAAAGAATTTAAGTGGGATGATATATGCCAGAAGTGTTTTGAAGAGCTGAAAACAAGATTGACCACGGCCCCTGTGTTGATAATGCCAGATATCCACAAAGGGTTTGATGTGTATTGCGACACCTCATGGATGGGTCTTGGATGTGTGTTAATGCAAGAAGGCAAAGTTGTGGCCTATGCTTCAAGACAGCTGAGAAAGCATAAGCAGAACTATCCTACCCATGACTTGGAATTGGCTGCCGTCGTGCACGCATTGAAGATTTGGAGGCACTACATGATCGGAAACAAGTGTCAGATCTTCACGGACCATAAGAGTCTGAAGTACATCTTCACGCAACAGGATCTTAACCTAAGACAGCGCAGATGGCTAGAATTAATCAAGGACTATGATTTGGATATTCAGTATCATCCTGGCAAGGCTAATGTTGTGGCAGACGCCCTAAGCCGGAAAGGACAAGCTAATATGATGATTGCTCGATTGATGCCTCAAGAATTATGTTGGGAGATGGCACGTTTAAACTTGGGAATTGTCATACAAGCGGAAGCCATAACCATGGAGATGGAACCGACATTAGAGCAAGAGATCAGAAAAGGACAGTTGATAGATGCTAAGGTCAAGGAGATCAAGATTCAAATTGGTTTAGGAAAGACTAAGGATTTCACCGAAGATGAACAGGGAACTGTTTGGTTCAGAAAAAGGATCTGTGTACCTGAAATTGATCACCTTCGTGAACTTATTTTGAAGGAAGCACATGATTCCGCTTATTCCATTCATCCTGGAAGTACCAAAATGTATCAAGACTTGAAAGAAAGGTACTGGTGGTATGGTTTGAAAAGAGACGTAGCAACTCACGTGGCTTTGTGTGATGTGTGCCAGAGAGTGAAGGCAGAACACCAGAGACCCGCAGGTTTACTCCAGCCCTTGAAAGTACCTGAATGGAAATGGGAAAAGATTGGTATGGATTTCATTGTAGGGTTACCTCGTACTCGTGATGGTTACGACTCGATATGGGTTATTGTGGACAGATTGACAAAAGTCGCACATTTCATCCCGGTCAAAACAACTTACACTGGAGCCAAATTAGCAGAACTATACATGTCACGAATTATGTGTCTGCAAGGTGTTCCAAAGAAGATAGTGTCTGATCGAGGTACTCAGTTCACGTCGCGTTTCAGGCAGAAATTACATGAATCCATGGATACAAAGCTCAATTTCAGTTCTGCATACCATCCGCAAACAGACGGTCAGACTGAGGGAACAAATCAAGTATTAGAGGATATGTTGAGAGCATGCGCCCTAAAGCATGGAGGTAGTTGGGATAAAAGTTTACCTTATGCAGAATTCTCCTACAATAATAGTTATCAGGCAAGTCTCAAGATGGCCCCATTTGAAGCATTATATGGAAGAAAATGCAGGACACCCTTGTATTGGAATCAGACAGGAGAAAGTTAAGTTTTTGGACCAGAGATTCTTCAAGAAGCGGATAGACAAGTCCAGGTAATCAGGGATAATCTCAAGACTGCCCAGTCACGACAGAAAAGTTATGCTGATACACGAAGAAGGGAATTGACATTTGAAGTTGGAGACTTTGTGTATTTGAAGGTATCACCCATCAGAGGTTTACGTAGATTCAAAGTGAAAGGAAAGTTGTCACCACGATACATTGGTCCTTTTCAAATCCTGGAGAGGAAAGGTGAAGTGGCATATCAATTGAAGTTACCGGCAAGATTGTCTGATGTCCATGATGTGTCTCATGTATCACAGTTAAAGAAATGTTTGAGAGTGCCAGAGGAGCAATTACCGTTGGAGGAACTTGATGTGCAAGAAGATTTAACTTATACAGAGCATCCGATTAGAATTTTGGAAACATCTTAGAGGGTTACCCGGAACAAGGTGATCAAAATGTGCAGAGTACAGTGGAGTCACCACTCAGAGGACGAGGCCACTTGGGAAAGAGAAGATGAACTGATTGCAGAATTCCCTCAGCTGTTCCCTAGTCCTTCCTAATCTCGAGGACGAGATTCTTTTTAAGGGGGGTAGGTTTTGTAACATCCAAAAATATAGGAGCTGAAACTTTTAAAAGTATTTTCATAAAAATCATAAATTAAGGTTGTGCATGCATCTTTATTTCTTTTCCTCTCCTATTCTTTCTTCCAGGCAGCCCAATTCTTTTCCTCTACTTCTTTTCTTTTTCCGCGGCCCACTCAGTGGCCGATTTCCTCACCCAACCCTTGCTTTCACCGACGTCTAGGCCCCACCTGTCGGCGCCTTCTTCTTCTTTCTTCTTTACTTACCCAGAGTCCGGAACGACTTTGTGATGTCGTTCGTGCCCCGTTTTCTTTCTTTCTTGTTTTCTTGCCCCGAGTCCTGATCGATTCCGCAGCACCGCCTTCCTACTCTCGGCCGATCCGCCCCTATAAAATCCCGCCGAAGCCCCGCTTTGCAACCAGAGCCAAGCTCAAATCTTTTCCTCTACACAACATTGTCGCACGCCGCTGGAAGTTGCACCTCGGAGGAACGCCGCCGTCCCGTGTTGCCGATTCTCTGTCGACTCGCCGTTCCGCAGCTTCTCCGCCGTCTTCAACTCTCGCCAGAGCTCCGCGAGTTGGTAAGCATCAAGCCGCACCAGATTCCTCTTTCTCTTTTGCTCCGCCGCAAACCAGATTTCTCGCCGGACCCCTGTTTCCACCCGCCGCTGTGGCCGCCAGTTCACAGCCGCCGCACAGCCATCCCGTGATCACCCTCACCTTCGCCGTACCGCCCACTCACTCCCCAGCATAAATCCAGCTTGAATTGAGCCCCGGAACACCGAATTCGGTGAAGCTCTGGCCGTCCGCCGCCGCACTCGCTCACCGCCGACGCCCAGTAAAACTCCACTTCGCCCGACCCATTTCGTCCCGTTGAGCCGACCCTTCATCTGCCGGTCGATCTAGATCTAATGGCCAGAATCGATCTTCACTTTACCCGGCCGATTTACCCGACCTTTTCCTTACTCAGCCGATTCACCCGACCCTTACCCCGCCGATTCGTCCGACCCGCCGCACAATTCTGATCTAACGGATTAGATTCACCCGACCCTAGCCGTTCCCAGAACTTTTGCAGAAAGATCCCTAGGTTTTCCAGGAATCAACCCGCAGTTCAGATCAGTAGAAAATAATTAGAGTTAAGCCCTTTCTTTTCTGTTCCGACCCCTAACTTTTCTAGAAATAGTACCCGCCATCCAGAACCTATAGTTTTGCACCCTGACCCCTTTGTTTAAGGTCTAATTATGTTTTGGCCCCCTGAATCCTTCAGATTTAGCCTCGGGAGATTTAAAACTCTAGGAGTTAAGTCTCTAGATCACAGTTTTAACCATATCTTCATCGTTTCAACTCCGATTTCAGGGATTCTTGAGCCCACACGATCTTTGCATCATGAACTACAGCTTTAGTATCTTTTTACTTTCTGTTTGTATTGTTTGTTGTATTGTTTCTTATTTGTTTGTGTATGCTTGTTTGTGTGATCGCGTAGACAACGTGACGTTCGAGCCAAATCAAGAGCAAGCTTGCGAGGAAGAGAATCAGCAGTTGCTTGAAGAAGGCAAGTGGATTTCCTCCCCTGGATATTCTATTTGATCCCAACAACAGCATGAAAATTCACTTTGCTTCAATGTTGCTTGCATAAACTTGATGGGTTACCTATGCTAAGGACATACCTAGTCTTTTACCCCAAACCTTGAAACACCTGGGTTTGCTATTCATGTTGGGTAGTCATGCTTAGTTGCAAACTTTGGGATTGGTATTGAATTACTCTTTTGGCAATATTGATCACGTTTCATATTGTGGTTTTATCGCGTAATTTCAAGATCAACTTTGTTTAATGGGTACATGGAGAACCACCCAAGTGAACAGTGCAACCACAAAGTCATATGGCTCTGACCTTAGCCAATTAATTAGATGTGTAGTTTGCTGGTGGCCTTACCGAAAGGGCAAGGAGGGGGTCGGTGATAGGGGTCATAGCCCGGTCCTCTTGGGGTAGCTGCCTTTGCTAAGGAGCTGACCATTAGGGAGGTTTATGGACCACGCCGCTACTGAAACTCTAGCGGGCTGCTTTGCTCTCGACATGTCTTTGTAAAGGCTTCGTAGTGTACCCTCGCCACTCACCTCGGAAGTGTTTAAGGGTCTTGCAAACCCGGACGACTCAGGGAAACACGATTTGTGGGTAAAGTGTACAACCTCTGCAGAGTGTAAAACTGTTATAACAGCCATACTCACGGTTAAGAGTGGCTTGGACCCTCACATGATAATGAAACTTGAAGATTAATTAAATTGTGTTTCGTGGTTTATGTTATTGTTGATGGTATCTTTATGTTTCTACTAAAGTGGGTTGGTATAAACTTAAACCTAGTTAATAGGTGCTTGTTAATAAATACTTGACCAACTAAAAGCAACCGCTGCTGCAAACCTCAGCCTATCCTTGATGGCCTTGCATATTCACCCCACTTGCTGAGTACCAACCATAAGAGTACTCACCCTTGCCCCCTGCTGTTCAGAAGAGAACATTGAAGAGGAGATCTTTGACGACTTCGAGGAGTTCTAGGTCCTACGTTCACCAGTCATCGCCTGTGGAAGTCGGAGTTTGGAGACTTCGTATAGGGTATAGCGGTTTATCGTTTAAAGACATTTGTGTCTCTTTTATACGGAGTGTAATATTGTTAAATACTTTATTTAGTTACTTTTGAGCATTGTCTTTGATATATTACACTTTCCGTCTACCATATGTGTGTGAACGAGATCCTGGCACACATATGAGATGCATCTGGTTCTTTCTAGAATCGGGTGTGACACCTTATCAGAAATCGGCAGGGGGGCAGGCGCTGAAGAATCACTCAGAAGCACGGCGCCGATGATGACGTACAGCGGGGCGGCGAATTCACTTCGCCATCAACTGTCAGCTGATCAGCAAAATTCGCCGCATACTTCGATTCATCACCCAGCTGTACCGCCACCAGCCCTTCAACATGTGCCGGCACCGCGAACGGTCGTTCATCAGTAGCAGGTGGACTGGACGGCAAGAATTGCAGAGGTGATCCAGGACCAATTTGGGTTGAAGCCGAAAGTGCAGACTTACACATATAAGACGCCATACCCATCGGCCTATGACCTGCTGCCGTTCCCATACCGCTATAAGGTACCCGATTTCACCAAGTTTTCAGGGCTGGTCGACACATCCACCGTTGAGCACGTCAACAGATTCATCATCCAGTGCGGAGAAGCCGCCACGCAAGATGCTCTGAGGGTGCGGCTATTTTCATCATCTCTCTTCGGATCGGCCTTCCAGTGGTTTACCACTTTGCCGCCAAATTCTATTGTTACTTGGGCCGATCTGGAGAAACAGTTCCACAAATACTTCTACGCAGGAGTACATGAGATGAAGCTCTCAGATCTGACCAGCCTCAGGCAAAGGAGCGATGAACCAGTAACTGGATATATACAGAGGTTCAGAGAAGTCAGGAACAAATGCTACAGTCTGGCTCTGACCGATGCACAATTGGCCGATATCGCTTTCCAAGGCCTCCTGCCACAAATCAAAGAAAGATATGTTGTGCAAGAGTTTGAAAGCCTAAGCTAGATTGTTCACCGATTGTCAGGACAGGAAGTCCGTCCGTTTGAACAGCGGAGGAATTTCCAAAAGAAAGTGGCATATCTAGAAGGGTCTGAATCCGATGGGGAGGAGGAAATCGGCCTGGCAGAATGGGTGAAAGGCAAAAAACCGATATCATGCCCTTTCGGAAAGAAAGAGCCAGAGACATTCGGCTTTGACACATCAAAAGCCGATAAAATTTTTGATTTATTACTCCAGGAAGGGCAGATTAAACTATCTCAGCATCACACCATCCCTTCGGCCGATCAACTCAAGAAGATGAAATACTGCAAGTGGCACAACGCCACGTCTCATGATACGAATGAATGCAAAGTCTTCCGTCAGCAGATACAATCGGCCATCGAACAGGGGAGGCTTAAATTTGAAATCCCGGCTAAATCAGGAAAACCGATGAAGATAGATCAGCATCCCTTCCCGGCCAACATGGTTGACACCGGAGGAAATTCACGCCAAACCAAGGTGCTGACGTCAGAATCGGCAAGAAGAGGTGGCGCCGTCGATCCCAGGAGGCAGATTACGGTGGAAGAGATCAGAAGGAACAGGCGGGGGCCAGAACGACCACGTAAACCCGTCACCTCCCAGTTCTTGCTCAGCAAATATTGGCAGCAGCAAGAACAATCAAGATACCATGACGAGATGATACGCCGGCATGAAGATCACTGGCAATGTCCGTTCTTCATCCATTGCTGGGAAAACGACATCAGATTGTCGTCTGCTAATAACTGTCCGGAGTGTAACGGATTGAGTTGCAATGATCACCCGAGGTCACACTCTAGGGACAAAGGATCAGAACCGATCAGCAGAAATCGGCGCGGACGAAAGGAACAGCGCATTTCGGTGCATGATCGGCTGGGGGGCAGAGTTGACCAGTACCACCGGTCAAAAGGCAGGACCAACCAACAGGATGGACTGGGGGGCAAAATCAGCGTGCACGATCGACTGGAAGAGATGGCTGATGACAGGGTGTCAGACGAGGTCCCCCTGGGAAGGGAACCGGATTGGGAACACGCCAGATCATCGGCCAAACCAGTAAATCCCAGGTGGTGTCCCGATGGCCTATCCAGATCCCAGAAACGGAGGATCCAACGCCTACGCCAGTGGGAGAATCAAGAGGAGAAACAGAAGCAGGTGCCAGACAAAAGAAATGTTAAGTCTCGGGTGTGGCGCCCAAAGAAAAACGGTCAAGAGGCAGACAATCACGAATCGGCAGCTGACATCAACATGGTGTTCATATTGCCGATGGAATTCATGGCGCCTGACGATCGAGACAAAGCAACAAGAATAGAAGAACAGATGGCTCAACTGGTGTTAGAGCCGATGACGGCTACTTTTGAGAAACCAGAAGAAAAAAAACGGCAACATCTTAAAGCGCTGTTTCTCAAAGGCTATGTTAACGGACGACCCGTCACCAAATTACTAGTAGATGGAGGTGCCGCAGTTAACATCATGCCGTATGCCATGTTCCGCAAGCTAGGCAAGGGCGACGAAGATCTCACCAAGACGGACATGATGCTGAAGGGTTTCGAAGGCAACGTGTCTGCCGCCCGTGGAGCGCTCTGCGTCGACCTCACCATCGGCAGTAAGACCCTTCCTACCACCTTTTTCGTTATTAATGGCAAGGGATCCTACAACATGCTGCTTGGTCGCGACTGGATACATGCAAACTGTTGTGTCCCATCTACAATGCATCAATGCCTCGTGCAATGGGTCGGCGAGAACACAGAGATAGTCACTGTCGATTCCGCCTACAGCGTTGCAGCGGCCGACACGCAACATTGGAGCTGCGAGCACGTCAAATGTATATCTGGCAGGACCTGGGACACTGACTTCCTGAAAGTGTCCGATTTCGGTCTACAGCCGATCCAAGCAGACGGCTCTGAAGATTCAGAATAGATGGATCAGCTCGTCCGAGAAGACGGGAAGCTTGGGCATGGATTTACGTCGGCCGATTTATTGGAGATGGTAGATTTGGGAGATAGCAGCAAACCAAGGCCGACGTATATTAGTGCTAATTTGGATCCTGAGTATAAGTGTAAACTGATAAGTTTATTAAAAGAATTCAAGGATTGCTTTGCTTGGGAATATCATGAGATGCCAGGTCTAGACTGGTCCATTGTTGAACACCGGTTACCTATAAAATCAGGATATCGGCCATATCAGCAACCTGCACGACGGTGTAACCCCAAGATTCTACCTGATATAAAGGCCGAGATTACAAAGTTAATTGAAGCAGGATTTATTCGGCAGTGCCGCTACGCCGAATGGATTTCTAATATTGTGCCCGTGTATGAAAAGAATGGAAAGTTGCGCGTGTGCATTGATTTCAGGAACTTAAATCAGGCCGCCCATGGATGGATATCCGATGACAACGGCTGATATCTTGATAGATGCTGCCGCAGGATACAAAGTCATAAGTTTCATGGATGGTAATGCAGGGTACAATCAGATACTAATGGCCGAAGAAGATATCTCGAAAACGGCTTTCAGGTGTCCAGGTCATCTTGGTTTATTTGAATGGGTTGTTATGACCTTTGGGTTAAAGAACGCCGGTGCCACATATCAGCGGGCCATGAACTATATCTTCCACAAGCTTATTGGTACATCGGTGGAGATTTATATAGATGACATCGTGGTCAAATCAAAAGGTCACCAAGAACATCTGGCCGATTTACAAGAAGTACTGGAGTGCACAAGGAAACATGGGTTGAAGATGAACCCAAACAAGTGTGCATTTGGTGTATCGGCTGGGCAATTCTTGGGATTCATGGTTCATTAGCGCGGGATAGAAGTCAACCGGAAGACCATAGACGCCATCAACAAAGTTATGGCCCCACAAAATAAAACTGAGCTACAGTCCCTTATCGGCAAGGTCAATTTTATCAGAAGGTTCATATCTAACCTGTCAGGGCGTATTCGGGCTTTTACTCCTCTGTTGAAATTAAAGCCCGATCAAGAATTTATATGGGGAGAAGAACAACGCAAAGCATTGGAGGATATTAAGCAATATCTAGTTTCACCTTCGGTGTTGGTCCCACCACAGCCTGGTAAGCCGTTCAGATTATTTTTATTGGCTGATGAACAGGCCATTGGATCGGCGTTGGTACAGAAGTTTGAAGGAAAAGAACGAGTGGTATATTACGTCAGCAGAAGACTCCTAGACGCCGAAACAAGATATTCCCCGGTGGAGCGGCAGTGCTTGTGTTTATACTTCTCGTGTACCAAGCTCAGGCACTATTTGCTATCGGCAGAATGCATAGTTGTATGCAAGGATGATGTGGTGAAGTATATGCTATCATTGCCGATTTTGAAAGGACGGATTGGAAAATGGATCCTGGCTCTGTAAAAATTCGACATAAGGTACGAATCGGCCAAAGCTATCAAAGGTCAAGTAATGGCTGATTTCGTAGCTCAGCATTGTGGACCAGAAATTGCCGCCGTTGAACCGGTTCCGTGGGCTCTATATTTTCATGGTTCTTCGTGTGGGGTCGGATCAGGAATCGGCATTGTTCTTGTGTCGCCTCGGGGGGCAAGTTATGATTTCTCTCTACCGATAGAAGCTTCCGCAACTAATAATCAGGCGGAATATCGAGCCGTTCTAAAGGGCATCCAATTATTAAGGGAAGTCAAAGCTGATGCAGTTGAAATTTTTGGAGATTCCATGCTCATTGTGGATCAATTAACGGGGCGATCTGAGTGCAAGGATGATATCTTGAGGATTTATTATGAAGATTGCCTTCAGCTTTTAAAAGAGTTCAAGTCTGCAATAATTGAGCATATCCCCAGAAATTATAATGAAGAGGCCAACAGGCTAGCCCAACATGCCTCCGGGTATCGGCTGATTCAGGGAACGATGATGCTAGAGCTCGCGGCCGATGACTGGCCAAAGGAAATCGCCGATTACTTGAAAGATCCATCCCGAAAAGTGGATCGGCGAATACATTTTCAAGCTACAAAATATGTGTTGCTTGAGGATTATTTATTTTACCGGACGATTGATGGAGTTCTTCTCAAGTGCCTGGGAATAGAAGAGGCAAAGGTTCTGATGGGAGAAATTCATGAGGGCGTGTGTGGAGCTCATCAATCGGCTCACAAAATGAAATGGATGATCTGGAACAATGGGTATTATTGGCCAACTATTCTTGAAGATTGTTTCAAGTATTACAAAGGATGCCAAGACTGTCAGAAGTTTGGCAGTGTACAGCGCACGCCAGCATCGGCTATGAATCCAATAATTAAGCCGTGGCCGTTCAGAGGTTGGGAAATGGATCTCATCGGACAGATTCACCCTCCATCGAGTAAAGGGCATAAATTCATATTGGTAGCCATAGATTATTTTACTAAGTGGGTGGAGGCAGTTCCTTTAAGGAACGTGACATCGGCCGATATGATTGAATTCGTTAAGAACCATATTATCTATCGATTCGGTAGTCCTCAGACTATCACAACTGATCAGGGAACAATGTTCACCTCTGGAGAATTCGGAGAATTCGCCGCCGATATGGGGATCAAATTATTAAATTCTTCTCCATACTATGCTCAAGCCAATGGCCAGGCAGAATCGTCAAATAAAGGGATAATCAAGTTGATCAAGAGGAAGATAGAGGAACAACCCAAAAAGTGGCACACGTCTTTGGCCGAATCTCTATGGTCTTATAGGATGGCTTGCCACGGAGCCACCAAGATATCTCCTTATCAGCTGGTTTATGGTCATGAGGCAGTATTGCCTTGGGAATTAAGGATGGGGTCAAGACGTATATCGCTTCAAGATCAGTTGACGGCTGATAACTATTCCTTCCTCATGAAAGACGAACTTGATGATTCGGCAGGTTTACGGTTGAGAGCCCTAATTAGTATAGAAGAGAACAAGAAAAGGGTGGCCAGATGGTATGACAAAAAGGTCAAAGTTAAGCAATTCTCTCAGGGAGATTTGGTGTGGAAGTTGGTGCTGCCGATAGGGTCCAAAGATCCCAAATTCGGTAAATGGTCACCCACTTGGGAAGGGCCGTACAGAATCGGCCGATGTGCCCCTGGAAATGCATATATTCTGGAAACAATTGAAGGGGAGGAATTCCCTAGAGCTTTAAACGGACGATATCTGAAGAGGTACTATCCAAGCATTTGGGTAGAGGCATAACTTGCAGTAAAATATATCAAGACAATATGGCCGATTTTGCATCGGTTTCCGTTTGCATATCTGATACAGAAATGACATCGCCTGAAGAAAGAAATATTGGAGTTCATTTCGACTAGTTCATTATTGGATAAAAATGACAGAGTACATGGCCGACATGGTACAAGTCGTCCTTAGAATAAAAATACTGATACGTCTATTTATTAAGCCTACTCTGGATTTCTCTCTCGACGCGACCCAGCTCTATCATAAGACGGATCCTATTCTCTTTTGGATCCTCTGTGGTGGCTCCAGCCTCAGCTTGATTGCAAAGTTCTATCAGGAGGCGGGTTTTCTTCTCCTCCAAACTCTCCATGGCAGTTTCAGTCTTGACTTTACAAGGGAGTGGACGATTCAATTCAGAAGATGGTCGCTTACGGACCAAACAGTGAGCATCTATAATGTCCCAACATTCTTGGACAACAGCGGGAACATGATCTCTGAGTTTCTCAGCATGAGCTCTTATCAGATCTTTGTCTGCCTGTGACAGTGGTTTATCTGAATGCATGATTTCAATCGCTCGTTCTAGACCAGGGCTGAGACGTTTTGGCTAAACAAAGATAAAGGAGATTACCCAACATCAGAGCGATTGAGATGCTTAGGGGAAAGGCAGAGGAGAGGCAGAGGAGAATTCATACCTGGTTGATAGAGGAAGAAGATGAAGAGGACGAAGAAGACATCTTGCTGTTCAGTTTGGGACGGTAAAGAGAGAAAGAGAAGATAAGTAATGCGTGTGCCTCCGGAGACGGTGAAGGGTCTACTTGTAAAGGAAAGAGAGGTGGATGGATGGTGAGACACGTCCTATCAGAATAAAAGTGTACATAAATGCAAAGCTGACTAAAGAAACAGTTCAGGACCAAATCGGCGCAGTAGCATTGAGGGAGCAATAAATGTTTACAGTATTCTTTACAGCCTAAGAAAAGCATCTATGGCCGCAATAGCTTGTCGCCTAATTTGATCGGCCGAGTCTAGTACTCTCTGGTCATCATCAGCCAATCCTGGAACTTCTGATACACGGCGACGAAGCCTTATCGTTTCACGGGCCAAGTGTTGTCTCTCTTGCTTCAGCTCACTGATGATGGATGGGAGTTCTTGAAGTTTCTTTTCTTCAGCGGCTATCTCTTTGGTTATCTGCTCCATCTCCTTGGCCAGCTCTGCTCTTCTCTGTTTGAGCCGATCTATCGTGCCGACGATGTCCGGGCGGCAGCTTTTGAGGAAGTTGATCTTTTGGCGTACCTCTTGAGTCTGGTGCTTGTATGAATCGGCCTCTTCTCGGGTTTTTGCCATCTGGGCGCGATCGGCCATGTGACGCAGCGCCCTGGAAACAGGAATCTGCATATGCTCTATATAAGCAGCATGCGCCAAGTTTTCTGCTGTTTCTTCCGGGATTCGACCCTTGATATCGTTGAAAAGTTGTCGAATCGGCAAAGCGTCTTCTACCAATCGGCCGATGTCATCTTGAAGGAAAATACGCATGCTTTCAAGCTTGGCGCGGACATCATCGGAGGCAGAGCTCGATGAAATTGGGTGTGAATCGATTTCTTCGTCATCAGGATAAGAGACGGCAAAGGAGAAAATGCTATTGTTCAGGGTATCTTGCTCCTGTGGGAAATAAAGAGAGGGGTTGGCAAGCAGTAAAGGGGAATCGGCCGTTTCCAATGGTAAGTTTGTTACCTCCTTAAAACGAATTTCTCTTGCTTGTGCCGGTAGAAGCGTCTCCCTTGTCTCAGGGGCTGGTGCAGTTGGCTCGTCAGAAGAAGAAGATTCAACAATTATCAGTGCTCCGCTTGGACCGGCTTCCTGAAAAGACATGGAAAATGGATCCTGTAAGTATGCTATGGGAAATTGAAATAAGATGGTGTGAGAAATTTGCCATGCCTCTGTTGATCTTTCGGCCGATGTTTGCTGTGGGGTTATAGCCAGCATACCCAAATCGGCCTGCATCAGGATCGGTTAAGTTCTCTGAAAATTAAGAGATCAAGGTAAGAGATCATTTACCTCGATGGGAGGAGCTGCTGGAGTTTCGGCTTCCACTTGGGACGTAGCCGATTGCTGCGGAGACTGCGGTGGAATAGTTTGTGCAGCCTGGCAGAGGAAGAGAGTTAATGTCAATGGAAGACTTGAAGAATATATGAGATAAGTAAGATCACCTGAACAGCTTCTACTAGTAGTGATGCCGCAGCTGCCCCGACTTCGGCGGTGACTTGAGGATCGGCTATCTCGGCAGTTGGCAAGGGTAAAGGGATTGGAGTCTCGGCCGATGCCACCGCCGTCTGGTCGGCCGATCCGATACGGGGAGTCTCGGCCGATGCTACCGCCGTCTGGTCAGCCGATCCGATGCGGGCTCGCACTCAACGGCTTGTTATCTTCGAGGTTGGCCTTTTCGGTGCTCGTTTCAATCGGCCAGTGGAGATGTCCTTGATGGTTGGAGCATGGAAGCCGATAAGTGGATATGGTGTATATGGATGGTGACTATCTATCGGCCTGCCGCTTCGGCTCCGTATCGGAGGGACCTGGCTTTCAGATTAAGGAGATAAATGCGAGTTAAAGATAAAATGAAAGTGTGGAAAGAAATGGTATTGGAATCGGCTAGGAGAAAGGACATACCGCTGCATTTGGGTCGATATTTTCTGGATCCTGAATGTTGCAATAAATTGATGGAGATTTGCAGAAAAGGTATTGCTTCCATTCTGCCCACCATAATTTAAATTGATGGGTGGCAAAAGAGGCAACTGACCAATTATTCAGATCAATAGTGCTAGAATCTGTCACTAGATCGCACAGCCGATTGTAGTCAAGATTTGAAGTCAGCCCATCTCTGAATTTCGCTTGACCGGCGAAGTAGACCCGAATCGGCAGTTGGCCAAAACCCAGTTGCCTTGCTGCAGCCGATGGATTGTAGAACTCATAGGTGGGAGAGTCCTTTCTTGAGAAGAAATTGGCTGGCAGAATCCCTGGCTTGATCAAGATATCCATAAGCTCCCTGTCAAAGGTATGAGTGGAGAAGTCATAGCTCATGGGTAATTCGAAAATCGGCTCCACTGCTTGATACGGATACCAGCTGACGGTCTCTTCACTAAAGCTGTTGTAAAGGCATCTGAAATACTCAGCTGTACGGGTAGCAGTAAACTGACAGCCAGGGAAGGCCGATGCCGCTTCTCCAAAGGATTTGCAGCGTCGTCGGACGGATGGATTCTCCTCTGACTCAATGTTAGGAAAAGTTTTGGTCTCTATCCGTTGCTGAGAGACCTTGCTCATATATAAATTGAGCCAGAGGGTGATGAACCACCAGGGACCGCCAGGGTTCCCAATCGGCTCCCCCTTCGACAGCTTAGTGCCGATTTGGTGCATCAGGTGATAGGCCGATCCTAGCAGATGTTTTCCAAGGGGGATGGCCGATCCTTGTGACAGAGCTTCCGCTAACGCCTGAGTGTTAGAAGAGGGTCCGACTGCTCTGCCACAGAAAAAATGCTTTTCTAGTCACATCATCAGAAAAGCAGTATGCTCCCTCTCTGAAACTGTCCCGGTCTTCATATTTTTGCTAATATACCCCTTCCACCCGCCGATTCCTTTGGTCTCTAGCCGATGTGATGGCTTAAACAGATAGTTAAAAGGAATATCGGCGGAGGAGATGTCAAGGCCAGTCAACAGCAGAACATCGGCCAAAGTCGGGGTCATGGGTCCATGTCCAAAGAGGAACACATTGAGTGCATCGGACCAAAAATAAGAAGCTGCCATGGCCAGAGGTTCATTTTTTTCCATTTGAGATAGAGATAAGTCTATGCACTGGCCGATTTTTTGTTCATCCCACTGAACCCTCCTAGACCTGGCTACTCTCTAGTACCATTCCCTCCAGCCGGGAGTTTCATTTGGCCAGGATCTAAAGGTGCCTACCCCTGATCTAGGTCCATGGGTGACTGCTTGAATGGGATTCTGTGAGTCTCTAGACTGATCAGGTCTGTTGGATCGGGATTCCCCATAGGGCCCAAGCAGATAAGGTCAGGGGATTCTGAGAGGGGGATGGTAATTTGGTGCCTAAGTGCCTAAAAAGGGAGAAAAGGGGAAGAAACTGAGAAAAGATCTGGAAAGTACTGAAGCGGTAGAGGAAAAATTTCAAGCATTTACCTCTGGGATGGAGATCATCGTCGCCGATGGGGCTGCCAGAGGAGCCGCCGATTAGGCCGCCGCCGCTGAAGGGATCGCCGACGGAGCTTCCGTAGATAGAGCGGTCGCCGATGGTGACGCCATTGGAAGGTGGGAGCAGGTCGCGGATGAGATCGCCGGAAGGGGGGAAGCGTTTGGAGATCGAGAGAGCTCGGAGGAAGACGAAAAGTGGTTCGCCGGAAGAAAATGCTAGATTTGTGGGGAAGAGTAGGCGGGGAAGGCCAGTACTTAAGGAAAACCGGGAGGGCAAGGGTAAAGACGGTATTCTTGCCGCGCCGTCTACACGAATTCCAGGGGAGCGGTCGTTTCGCATGCTCGGTCCAAGGAAATTGCAATCATTGTGCCGTGGAACGGAAGGAGATTTTTACTGCGCCCGTTTCAGAGGAAAGGATTAAAGAAAGAGTTTCGAAGAAAAAGTTATGTTTTACTCCGAAACTGGGGGGCATGTGTTGACGCCATATTTTAACACGTGTTAAATCGGCGTCGGGAGGAGAAGGTTGGCCGATGCGGCAGATCTAAAGGCTACAGTAAGGAATCGGCCGATTGAGGTAACAGTTGGAAATCGGCCGATTGATGATGCAGCTTGCGCCAACAGGATGGGACAATTTCGGAGGGTCCTGGTCAAAAGTTGGTCAACAGAGCATCGCTAAGTCGGTCAAGGAACAATTGAAAAGAGTCCTGATTGGATTAGGAGATGGCGGCGGAAGATTCTGCGGGAGTCCGTTTCCTTTAAAAGATATTATAGATATAGTAGTTTTCCCTTTTTTAAATAAGGTTGTAACAAGTCGTAATCGACCAGAAGTCCTAGTCTTAGGGTATAAATAGGAGTCGTCAGGGTCTTGCAAAGGGATCAATACATCAATCAACAACAATATTTCTACTTTTCTCAGCAATTTACTTTCAAGTCGGCGACTTCGCCAATACTTTTCTTCTTTCACGAGTTCGTACGGATTGGTAGGGCTGCATCAACTTGATCTCCGGCCAATTGGTAAGTTCCGGTTATCGAGTAATATCCGAGCTTTAACTACGGGCGCATCGCTGTGGTTTCGTTTGGATTTATTCACCAGTTATCGATATTTACTAGAATTGCAAGTTTTACCTGTCATTCTAGTATTATCACCAGTTATCCAGCTTGAGATCAGAGTAATCGGCTTCGTTATCGTTCTTCCTCGATTTATCATCTTACAGCCGATTAAATCTATTTCAAGTGTTGCATTCATAATAATTGTTTAGATCGCTCCAGCAGTTTTCTTTACAATTATTACACGATTATCGGCTGATCCATAGCCGATCATCTTTACAGCAAATCGGCCGATTCGCCGACGCGCTCCTCAGGACAGATCGGAACTCCAGCCGATCGGAGCACCTGGATTTAATACTCTTATTTTCTTGTCAATCAACAGGTTAGATTGACTGGCACGCCGCGCGAACCCTACCAGGGCGATAACCCGAACAAGAGCTAAGCAGATTCTCCCGGGTCGTGTGTCTGATGCTGAAGACCATCGGCCGATTCCTGTCTGGCCGATTTTAGCGCCAACACCTTTACATTTTTGCACATGTTTAAATGTAAATAAACGACCATAAGCCCATTGAAAATAAACAATCCAACCAAGTTACCTATAACAATGGTCGTAGGGCATTATTTCCATCCACCTTAATTCATGTGCATAGTTCATCACGTGGACCAGCTAGACTGCTAGAGGCTCAACTCAAATCAGACGTGGCGTGTTGCCGACCAATCAACAATCATACTCGAAGAATATGTTTGCCCGCCAGCATTAAAACTTCAATGCATGCTGAAGTACTTGAGTGTATGTTCCTCGTTCAGACTTGCAATGCATTTCTGCGCCTACGAATTGCAATCGAGGATGGCGGCGACATGGACGTGCAGTGCGTCTAAAGCCATGACGGTAGCCACTTGACTTGTAGTACTTGCGTGATCTCCAAATTAAACTCGTGGAATGGTGCAGCTCTTATGATCAATGAATTGATGACGCATCCAGTCATATATAATATATCCACTAATATAATTAATCCAGGAATAAACGCACCAAACAAAGAGAAGTCGGACTGGTCAGTTAACTTTCTGTTTTCACTATTTTGCACGGAATGATCATCCTACCTATGCTAGTGCAAGTGATATGTAAGTGCCTTGTCTGTCGTCCTTGCTTTGTACAAGTCACCTAGTGCTGGATTAAGTTAACTAATTAAATGGTACAGAGGATTTAAATCCTCCAAGCTATGCCTGAAGGCGGACATCATGTTGAATACTCACGGGGCCAAGGACACTCACCTAAGATGTTGGTGAAGGCTCCCTGTGGCCTTGTGCCTCATGTACAAACATATTTTCCATACCGTTTGTCACATCCCAAAATATTTTATTTTGGGATGTGAATAACTTTTAGACTGCGTTTATCCATCATTAAGATTTCCTGACAATTTTTCAGATTTTGCTGCCATTTATTCTAAATTTCTAGAGCAAAATCAAATTCTCGGAACCTTCTAGAAATGTTTTCACGAGCTTCAAGTATTATATTTTGACTACTCGTGTCCCAAACTATCTATGGAACTTTTTCCAGGATTTTTGAGGAACTTTTCACGATTTAAAAATATTATCTGTAATTTTTACGGAATCATTTTGGTTTGAAAAAGTTTTAGTCTAGTTTGTGTTTCATGTTTAATTTAAAATTAACTTGATTAATGACTATTGAAACTAGCTTTTATAATTAAAAGCTAATTAGAGTTCTACCTTGATTTTCATAATTAATTTTAATATGAATAAGATCCATATAGCTGTGTTTTCAATTGAACTTGCTCAGCGCAACAATTTAATGTGAAATATGTGTTTAGATGTTCTCACAAGTTTACTCTTTAAACTAATTATTTAATTAGTATAACTTATATATAAATAATCATAAATAAAATTTTATTAAGTTCCACCTCATCTTTACGAATATAAATTAATATTACTTAATTATAATCTTAGATATTTCTTTTAAATATTATTTACATGTATTTTCCTATTATAGTTTTTTTCTATTATAACATAACACAAATAAGTTAACTATTTTAGAGAAAATAGAACCATTTTTAGAAGCGGTTCCTCATGGGAACCACCTTTGGAAATCATTTTGCACAAGGTTCAAACGAAAACCTTATCTTACTACTAGTATCAATGGTTTTGTGATAAGAGATGGGAGGGTCTTTGGTTTGAGTACTATTGACCACACACTCGAGAAAAGATGCTTGACTTGTGACTGCACATGTATGGGTAGCTCAACGGCTTGTGGTCTTTATAAAAAAAATGGCTTTTCGTTTTCCACAGGCGATCTCTTTTATTTGCGCATGTTCAAATAATCGGATTTCTATATCTCTTTAATCACAGGCGTATGCCTAAACGTTTGCCTATGACAACGGTTTTTTAAGTAGTCAGGGTGGTGTGAACTAGAGATGAAAAGGTGAACTAGAGATGAAAAGTAGGCTGTGTTAGACCCGGGGTCACGGGACTGCGCATACGGCGTACATATTTTAGGATAAGAGATGAGACATAGTCCACGCCCTACATCAGTTGTGACTACTCGTACCATAGTAGGACTAGTCAGAACAAAATAAAACTACCCGAGTATTACTCGGGTAGGACTCCTAAGTTCGTATCTGGTTAGGATTTCTATGTAACCCTGTCCCCCCAGACTATATAAGGGTAGGTAGGGACCCCCTCAACCAACAATCAACATCTAAGGCAATACAAACCACTACGCTGGGCGTAGGGTATTAGGCTCTCGGCGGCCCGAACCTGTCTAAATCTTGTGTTTCTTGCACCTCCGAGTTCCTGATCTCGGCGACACCCAACCTATAATCTACCATTTTGGTGATATCCTTTGGTGGGCTTGGAGGTTAAACATCTTCAGGCTGTAGGTGAACCTTTTGATAAGTAGAAACTGAAGGGGGGTAGGAAATGTTTTGGCTGCCCAAAGTTTCATATTACTTCTGAATCACTTTAAACTACCATTATAAAACTTCATAGGTATATGACTAATTGCATTGGTCGAATGGTTACAAACGTAGTACAAAGTGATAAAAATTTCAAATAATGATCACTCTTTTTAGAATTGGTCCAATAGTTACTTGAAAATTACACATTACTAGTATAGTGTATAAAACAACATATTATTATAACTCTGGATTCGAGGGTGTTGTATATCTTCTGACTCCCGGATTGCAGATGATTGTCCGAAACACTCGTTATCGTTGTTCTACATCCTAGATATTTTGACACGGTGGAAATTTATACCTTTTGTAAGACAACCTCATAATAATAGCATCCACAGAAATAACAGTTTGATTTGGGTTCTACAAACAATTGGGTTCTACTCCCTCCGTCTCAAATTCTTATAGCGGTTTTGGTATTTTTAGATAAATAGTGTTTGCTATGCATTTAGATATACATTATGATAAATACATAGCAAATTTAATGTATGTAGAAAAGCCAAAACGATTAATAATTTAGGACGGAGGGAGTAGAAAATATATAATTGATTCTAGTAACGGTGGAATTGGGTTCTGTAAATCAAGTCCTAGAAATTAAATGTTTACTTTAATTTGCTTTGCCTCGCAGGACTAGAATGAAGATCAAATGAACCAGTAGCTAAAACAAAATGCTCGTAGGATAGCTCGATGGTCAGAGAGGCATTCGAGTAATGATAGCACGACAAAAAGGCACACTCTTATAATAACGTTACTCTAATAACACGAATTTAACCAAGGACGGGTGTCGCCGATAAACATGCATATGCATTATTTAACTCCGAGACCCCATGCAATGTTAGAAATTTCAAACGAGACGGAAGTGACATGCACTACCGGAAACAATAACTTGGCCGAGTGTCCCAGGCACTCGGCGAAGGTCCAAATACACTCGGCAAAGGGTTTGCCTAGTGTAACACTCGGCGAACCCTACTCGGCAAACTTTCCCTCGGCAAACAGTGGGTTTGCCGAGTGTCGATCGTCGGGCACTCGGCAAATCCTTTGCCGAGTGTCAGAAAACACTCGGCAAAATATAACACTCGGCACAAAGGCGATAACGGTCTGTGACGGTAACGGCTCCTTTGCCGAGTCTCAGACGGCCGACACTCGGCGAATACTTAAGTTTTGCCGAGTGTATTTTAAATGACACTCGGCAAAAAGAAAATCTTTGCCGAGTGTATTTATATATGGCACTCGGTGAAGGTACACGGTTTGCCGAGTGCCTTCCCCGTGGCACTCGGCAAAGAGGCCCCACCCGCCAGATTTTTTTGAGCCGTTTGCCGAGTATTTTCCAGTGGCACTCGGCGAACATACATAGTTTGCCGAGTGCCTGCCTCTTGGCACTCGACAAAGAGGCCAATCCCGCAAAAATTTTATGACGCCTTTGCCGAGTGTTTTCGCAATGCACTCGGCAAAGACGTCGAACTAACAGAAAATGGCCTCTTTGCCGTGTGTTAACACTCGGCAAACTATCTTTCCCCCTACTGACAAAACAGAAATTTTACGTATAAAGGACCCCTCTCAAAAAACAACCACAGAAGCACAGGCATATAAATTACACCACAGGCATATAAATTGCGCCACAAGCATCACAAGCACACAAATAACATTCACAAGTTCTCGTCGAAACAAGTAATTCACAAGTTTTGCATCACAAACACCTCTAGTTCACAAGTCACTAAGGAGGATGACGAGGCTGAGGAGGATGTGCAGGTGGCCACTGCCCCCAAGAAGATTCTGCATTGGACGCCGCCGATTGATTCTGCACAAAGTTATAGAGATTGCATTAGTCACTTTTCTAGTGTAAGTCTGTAGTGCCTGTAGTTTCTAGTTTAACTCTAGATTGATTGTAAGGTTGAAAGTGACTCACAGGAGTAGCTGCAGGAGGTGGTCGAGGTGACGGGAATAGGTTCGGTGGCATAGGTGGTGGAGTCTGACCTAAACTGTGAAAGACACTCTGCATGTATTGGAACATCTGCTCCGTCCTCTGCCTTTCTAGTTGCCGATCCGCCTCGATCCTCGCCTCTAGTTCCTCCCGACGCTTCCATTCTACCTCCACCTGGGCCTACAATATTTCATCCCAATGTCTTATTGCCAAGCAAAAGATATATACAAAATGAATGAAAAATTAAAGAAACAGGAATAACCTGCAGAGCCTGCATCTGTAACTGTGCAGCGGTAGGCCGTGCCCGTATCGCGGGGCTTGAGTTCGTGCTCCTTGCTCGGATCTGGGAGAGGGTGGGAGTACTGGCAGTGTCGATCACGCTATCTCCAATCCAATACCTATCATGCTTCTTCCCTCCTCCCACCCTCATCACAATTTCAGGATCAATATCCTGAGAGCTCGGATCGAACTCTGGCCCATGAACCTCCCTCGCCATTGCTGTGTACGCGGTGACGCGGCTGTGGATGCTGGGATGGCTGTATGCCTCGGGCGGGTCCTCCGGGTTGAAGTCGATGTCTGCCGTGGCCTTGCCCTTTTTAGACATAACCCATGCCTTGAACCGGGAGCACTCCTGGCCTTCATGTGATGACGTCTGCGCCAAAAATACAAAAGGATTACAAAATATGCAGTATTATGTGTATTATGTGTGAGAATAAAGAAATGAATTCACGTACCCATTTTTCCTTGTATTCATCAAGGCTCAGGCTGCCTTGATGGTATGGTGCATATGGCATCTGCAGACGCCGCTCCCGGCAAGCAACGTGGTTCTCCAACCACCCGGGCTGCAACCACACGTCCACCATTTCTTACCAGCACCGGGTAAAGGATCGGCACCACCACGGAGGCACCTACATCATCAAGTGTGTGACATATAACAAAAGAAGTGAAGCGTAATTAATCTCAGAAATAGTAAATATTAACTTTCTGTACGTACCATCATGAATTCTTCCTTGGTCAGGTTCATTGTCCTGGCCTCTTCTTTTTTGACCCTCATCCTTCTGTATTCAGCATAGAAGTCGATGATGGCCTGAACCCGCGCCTCGTAGTGCATGTCCTTAACGAGCTTCTTGGCGGCTTGTTCAATGACGGAGGCCGCCCTAGCCTCGAATCCCTCCTGGCATCTATAAAAGTCCTGCGTATAGACACATTGCAAACAAGTATTTTTTCAAGAATGTCTAGCGAAGCTGGTGTATTAAGCAATCTAGTGCTTCGAATACTTACGCACAGCTCGGCCTTCACCCGCTCCGCCTTGTTCGCAAATTGCTTGTGGTCACGATCACCGACGTCGGTGGCGGCGACGTAGTGGTCCCACGTGTAGGCCGGCTCCTCCTGTCCGGCGAAGACCACTAGACCGGGGAAGTGTAGCCTACACAAAAGACCAATGATGCCGTTGACCTTGCGGTTGTGGGCACCCCCACTGAGCTTAGTCCAACTCCTGCACAAGTGATTAATATAGATTATTAGTTTCTATTGTAAATTTCAACATATCAAAAGTACTGAGAATATGTTTGCCGAACTTACTTTGCCCCAGTGGGTTGAATCAGTGGGCGAGGGATCGGTCGCCTCGGGAGGGACGAGGGACCTCGCAACCAGATCTTGGACTGCGAATCCCCTGCCTCCTCCCCTTCCTACCTCTCCTGCTCCTGCTCCTGCTCCTGCTCCTGCTCCTGGTCCTGGTCCTGGTCCTGCTGTACCTCCGCCTCGTCACTAGAGGCGTGCGCGGCAGGTACCTCCTCCGACGACGACGAAGGCGCAGGCGAGGGGGGCCTCACCCCTTTACCCTTTCCTCGACCCCTGCCCCGACCCCTGCCTCTAGCAAGGACCTGTGCCCCCTCCGTTTTCTCGACCTGTGCATCACCCCTGCCTCCACCCCTCCCTCGACGCCTCCCTCGACCTCTCGATGCGTCTGACCTTATACCTGACCCTGAAGCTGCAGCTTTTAATTTTTCATAAAGCGCTGCAATCTTCCTCGTACCGCCCACCATTGTTGAGTCACCTGCATTTGCCAAGAGTAAACCAATTAGCACAGATAAACAAAACATAATTAGTAAGATGTGCAAAATAAGTAAACATACTTAATAAATAACATGGTATGACAAATAATAAATAAACTAGTACGGCCCATACATGTCTTAGAAATAATCGTCATGATCGGGATTAGCTGGATCATAAGCCTCATCATCGCTGTCACGCGTGTCAAAAAATCATTCTCGTGCTCCGAAGGAGGAGTGTCATCATCAATCTCCTGTCCTAACTATAACCGCTGAAGTAATTCTAATTCCTTCATATTATGAACCTCCTCTCCAGCGTCATCGTCAGCAACCATTTCATTATCCACTTCCATTCCGAAAGTGTCGGTTAAATCAATCTCAAAATTCCCTTCGAGCCCATCTTCTTGAAAAAAATCTCCGTCATATGTGTTGGGGTCAATGTTGTAATCTTCATTGTTTGGTACAGATAATTCACCGTGCGGCGATACCTTGTACACAACATCCCAACCTTTAAGACGGTCGTCGGATTGGCACGGGTACGACAAATAATAAACTTGCGTGGCCTGTTAAGCCACAATGTATACATCGTCTCCTTCTAAGACGGATGCTTGGCGAATTTCGACTAACCCAAGATTAGGTGCCCGTCTCACGACTGATGGATCAAACTAATGGCATTTGAATATGACTGGATTAAGAACTTTGCAGCCATGAAAAGTTAGTTCGTATATCTCTTCAATTCTTCCGTAGTACTCTACACCATCAAAGCCTGGCGTAAAAACTCCGCTATTTGTCGTTCTTCGATTGGGCCGACTATGCTCATGGCTTGTTGTGTGAAAGCGATATCCATTTACATCATAACCGGTAAAAGATTTGACCCTGTAGGCACAGCCATCGGCAACCTGTCTCAACTCGGCATTCATAGACGAATCGGTTTGGGCCTGCAAGTTGAAGTAGGGTGGTTCGTTATATTATTCGCATGTACGGTCAACTTCTAATCAAGCTAAGTACGAGCTAAAATGGATTGTACCTTATGTTTGAACCAAGAAATGAAATCGGGCATTCCATTTCCTGCACCCTCTTTGAGAAGAGTCTCGGCTTCGTGCGGGGTAGGTTCCCTTGAATTACGCAGAAGTTACGATGGAATTCCCTGTACCAATGAGAAACATGAGAGTTGGATGAAGAATACTGACAAATTGAGAAAAAACTAGTTTGTTCAGAACTTACAGTATGTACGGCTCCACCTCGGATAGGTTGGTCAATACATACAGCATGATAGTGCGCCACTCTTTACGTTTCAATTTTTTCTGTGTCCCACCACTTGCGCCACCTTTTTCTTTTTTTAAGTGAGGAGGAGAATACTGCCAGTGGGCCCGTGTACCTTCTTTGCCGAGTGTCTGTGGAAAACACTCGGCAAAAGGTACTTTTGCCGAGTGTTTTTTTTATACACTCGGCAAAATACACTAATATTTCATGTTCCTTCTTCAATAACCTGTTTTACAGAACTTTTTCTAATATACTTGGGCAAAATCGTGTCAACATCACTCAACAATGGTTAAATTATTTTTCTACTGATAGTGTTCTATTATTTCATGCAGTTATAGCGCAAATTGCATTTATATCTACTAAAAAACTATAATTGCATTTAATCAATAAAAAATAGTAAACGCATCCGAAAAATTTCCAAATTTTGACACGAACCAATCTGTGTTGTATGTTGCCTATACAAAAAGATTTGAAGCCAAACCTTAACTCAAGTGTCACTTGGACTCCAAATCTTATTGTGTCCTCTCTAACTTCTATGAATCCTTCCAGTAGATGAGTCGGCTTCTAAGCATCATATGTCAGAAATTGGGCGAAACCTTCTCAATTTTTTACCAGAGCCTCCACACATAATATCATGACATCTTGACAAATCTTGTGATTTTCAGATTTCGTTTGCTTTTTTTAGAATTTAACAACCATTCAACCACACGTTCGTGGTCGTGTTTTTTAAAAACAATGTTCAAAATTTCTTTTCATTTCCTGGTTGAGACCTCAATCCGGACTCCATAATATGGATATAATTTTTCCACTGATTATAATCCATCATTTCATGTACCTGCAGTTAAAATCTGACATGAATAAAAAAAATTCCTATTAATGCAATCATTTCATTAAAAATAGCAAACAGACCACAAAATATACCAACTTTTATTATGGATTACAAAATCTCCTACGTGGGGAGTAGAAAAAGTGTGGAGGCCAGGGGACGAATTTTTTTTTTTGTTCGCTGAGTGCAAAACGAAACACTCGGCGAAGTCTGGTGTTTGCCGAGTGTCCAAGGTGAGGCACTCGGCGAAGTAATATGTTTGCCGAGTGTCTTGGAGTGGCACTCGGCGACCATCTTGAATCACCGAGTGTGGGCGGGTGGCACTCGGCGAACGGCCTCTTTGCCGAGTGTCGGCGTCCAACACTCGGCAAATGACTAACGGCCGACCCAGTCCGGTGACGGACGGTGCACGTGCGATGCACGCGCCGTTGATTTACCGAGTGTCGGATCTTTGCCGAGTGTCTATGAGCGGTTTGCCGAGTGTCGTATTTATGGCACTCGGCAAACGACCTTATTGCCGAGTGTAATATGTTTGCTGAGTGCCCCGTTGAATACACTCGGCAAATAGGCTGTTTGCCGAGTGCCCGAAAGAAAGCACTCGGCAAAAGTTTTACACTCGGCGAATTTACGGTTTCCGGTAGTGATTGACGTGCTTGTAGAGCGAAGCCTTCTATAATTTCGTCGAGCAGCTAATCATGAACTCTAGCGATCGCATTCCTCGATCGACCTTGCATCTGACATCATAATGTTTAATTTGACTTCACACGTACTGTGGTGATCACAAAAGGGCGTGCGTGCAATCAAAATCAACCAATGGATGCATATTTTTGAATGGAGGGAGTACGTGTGAAGTGGGATACGGTTGGTTATATTGGCTTGCACGAAATGGTCATCCTAAGCGTGCTAGCTCACGATGCAGGATTTCTTGGGTCAATCCAGTGACCCAAAACCCAATCCATAATTAGTAGGGTAGAACCCCTATAAAGCTAACCCAAAAATAATATGGTGCAATAACTGGTTTACAAAATGGGTCATCGGGTTACCCAAAAGAACAACAGAAGAGTCTTTCCTCTTTCCGATATACGTTTCGCGGTCTGGTCAATTCCGCCGCTCGCAATGCTAGCTAGCAGCACCACCATCGTCCATGGCTTTCTCCGGCGTGCCTCCTGCCGTGCTCTCGTCTAGTTCAGGTCGCAGCGACGGCCGTGCACCGACCGGAGCCAACGACATTCGCACCTCCCGCGCCGGCGCAGCAGCTCGAGGGTGAGGGGTCGCAGCAGTGCTAGGAGGCGCTGGAGGAGATCATCTTCCTCCTCGACGGTGAACGTAACTAGGGCCCCGGGTGCCGCCGTTCGTCCGTTCCATCTGCATAGCAACAATGGCGGCCGGAAGCACGGCGCGCCGCCGCCTTAGCGTGCAGTTGTCGGCTTGCGGCAAACGGTGCTGCTGCACGCGAGAGTGTCGTCGCTGTGGTGAGGAGGAGGAGGATCTTGTCGTCGAGGTCGAAGCTCATGGCCATGTCGCTGTGGCAAGGAGGAGGATCTTATCGTCGAGGTCGAAGCTTGTGGCCGCTGCCGGCGTACTCGGCCTACGGCTCCTTGAGGTCCTTCGGCAGGTTCGTGGCGCTCGCCCACCCCAGCACGTCCTTCGCCGCCCGAGGCTCCCCGCGTAGAAATGCTGCATCGCAGTTCACACGTATGCGCACACCTGGTCAGAATCTTCTCATACTTCTCCGTAGAATTGCTTTGAAGAGCAGGTAGATTGCTGTGGCGAGAAGAAAGAGCACCTCGACGGACCATTAATCTGCTTTAGTACGCGTACACAGGTTCTGGTGTTTTCTTGCGTCAACCCAAAACACCGAAACCCAAATTTGCGTAGGATTGGGTTGACCCAAAACTAAACGCTAATTAACTGGGTACAGTGGGTTAACATTTGGGTCAACTTAAACAGGAACACGTACTGATATGTCGCCGACACAGCGCCGTGTGTTCACTTAAAAAGGTCAGTTTGCAATTAGTCTACTGACTACTATGTGTCAACTTGCTACTCTTTCATTTTTCAGACTAATATATGTATATTTCTCTTTTAAATACATTCTCCACTCCCACAAAAAAGTGCATTACTCATATTGTTTTTAAGGAAGTACACCCACAATTATTGCCAAATCTTCGTTGACTAAATAATCTGATTTGCAACCCATTGTTCACACTATAAGCAAAAGAGACTTGTTCGGAGCTACAAAGTTCACACAAGCTTGAAATAAAAATCTCTGGTTTTGATTTTATTATGTACAAAAAGGAACACGTGGTAATTCCAACAAGTTCCATATACTGGTCATTAATATGTGTCAATGGAAATTGCTAACATAAATGTTTGTTAAACACTGAGCACTGAACGCGCAACCACTTCATTTGAGAAACCTGATTACTCGATTTTCATGAGACCATCGTGAAGACTAATGAACCTAATGTCATCCAAAGAGGGATCTGTCACGGACAACGTACCTTACGTTGACCTTGCGTCAGCGGGTCATTTATGATGTCCTCAATCGTCGTCAAGACAAATGAAGAACAGCAATTAGGGAGAGAAGGGACGGTGGTGGGGTGGGGTGGTTGGGGGGTGGCGCGACCCGGCCGGTAATAGAACTGGTTGAGCCGGGAGGTGGGGGAGAGTATACTTCACGTACTCGTGGCAATCGATACTTCGTAATACTCCTAAGTTAAATCCATATAGGTATAAAAAAAAATGGTGCTTGTAGCCTAAGAAGGAGAGAAGGTAAATTAGGCAATTCTAAAAACTTAACCTATAGCTCAAACTAGTTAGCACAAAACATAAGGTAAAACATATTATCTAGATGTGCAACTACGGTTGAACTAGCATGAAATCCTCATCCCAAAGAGTTTTGCAACCTATAGCCAATTCTAGCAAGATATTACACTAAGAATGTAAAGGCACAGAGGATGAGGGGAAGCAAACTCTCGACACAAAGCCACCCCTAGTCCACGTTGTTGAAGCACTCACTAAAAGTATTGCTTCCCGGTCACCGAGTCTCTTCCGGAACTTTTCTTGACTCGCCACCAAAGCTCTCGCCAAGTCCCTGTTCACCTCAATGCCGTCTCCGCTAAGGAGCTTCTCCATGAAGGAAGGGAGTCTCCACGTCCCCCGCACAAAGCCCTTGTCGCCGCTCCACACCAAGCTGGAGGGTCGATGACTTGCTAGCGAGCCACCAAGATTTCAAGGAGCCGGCACACTGAGATACAAGCTTTGGTTCACTCAAGAACCAGCACACAAGGCAACTACACCTTGCACTCTCACTCTAGTTAGAGCTAGCCTAGCACTACACCTCACAAAGTTTGTGCTAAACGTAAGGATTTGATCAATAAGCTCTTTGTTTGGCTTGGAGAACTTCAGCAGAGTTTCTGTAGCTTCTCACAAACTCCAGCAACCTCAAATGACTAGAGGTGAGGCCTTATATAGGCTAAAGACCCACTCCTAACCATTACATGCTTTTTCCCTGAAAAGTATAAAGTGTCGGTTAAACCGGTCGCCACCGCACACTCAGCCTGCCTACTAGCCATTGAACTCCAACTGCCATCCTCTACTGACGTCATTGCATCAACGCAATGCACCGACAACCGTCGGTTTAACCGGTGCTGAAGACTTTGCTTGGAAACCCTTCTGGAACCAAAATATGCGTATTGAGTAACCACAGCATGCTTGCACCGATGCCTTCTTTTGCACCGTTGGTTTAACTGGTGTCTCTGTCATTTCTCCACTTGATCGTCATGTCATCTCCTCATTGCACCGACGCCTCCATTCTTGTAGCGTCGGTTCAACTGGTGCAACATGTTCTTCTGTACTTGATTGTTGTTTCAACTACCAATGCACAGACCCGTTATATTCTAGGACCATCGTTTCAACCGGTCGACTAATTTCGGCTGGCATTTGTCCAATTCGTCGCTGCGATCATTTGGGCACCTCAAATATATTCTATCTCTGTATTTTCACTATAACATGTTGACAACAAATTGGACCATCGGATCCGACTCCATCCATGGGACCTAGAAATCCTACAATCTTGAGTTTACAAACTCGTTAGTCCTATTGACTATGTTGTCACACAATCACCAAAATCAAAATATGGCATAATAGGATCATGTTCCTTACAGTATCCACCCTCTCGCGGATTTATTTGTTAGACTTAAGAAATGCCAACAACAACCACACCATGTGAGAAAGAAAACTTCTGGGAGAAAGTTTTGCAGATAGAATTTATGGGAGGATACATAATAAAAAAAAGGCGGGAGCGGAGAACACTGTGGCCGCAAGCTAAAAAGATTCAAGTGTCATCGTAAAGAGCCGATGTCACTGGCGAAAGGGGGTAGCCATAGGAAATCCCCAACAGCCGTCGTCCACTAGGTTACCATTAGTGTTCGGTGCAGCAAGGCATGTTACTTGTGGTGGTACAATAAAGTTTCCCCATAAACGAACCAAATAACCGGAAATGATCCTCGTAAAGAAATAGAGAAATGTTCGTCAAGGATACACACGAGATACGACAAACTGCGCAAGAGCTCACTTCGGGCCAGTGATCTAAGCCGATTGCTGGCTTGAGTCTCTCTCCGTCACTCCATCGGGAACTAAAAATGAGAGATTTATTTCAACACAGTAGGAAAGCAGGAGGCCGACGGAGACTGCAAAGCCCTCAGCCAGCTAGACCCCCTGTCTTTTGTTTGCCCGGGGTTTGGTCCGGTTTCGTTCCGTCCGGACCACCTTTCTTCGTGGTCTCCTTTCCCCGGGGCACGGTCGCCCCCAGCTCGACGCGTTCGCTTCCGCGTTGCGGGTCCTTGGGGACGGTGACCTCCAGCATGCCGGCCTTGAGGTCGGCCGTGACCCTGGTGCCGTCGTACTCCTTGGTCATGAGCAGCCGGATGTGGAACGCGCCCACGCCGTGCGCGTCCACGGCCGCCGCGGGCTGCTGGGCCGTGACCTTCCGCTTGATCTCCAGGACGTCCTCGCCGGTGGTCACCTCGATGTCGCTCGCCGACAGCCCGGGCACCTGCAGCCACAGCGTGACGCGGTCCTTCTCCTCCTTGATGTCCCACCGCTCCTTCCCGTCCGGCGGCGGCACCGGGCACAGCAGAGCTATAGTAACGCATGGTACGGTCTTGCGTGTAAGTACGGATGCATTACTATTGTTGCATGATAATCTACAAATAATAAATGTTTGCTAGTGACCCTGATCCAGCCAGTGAACGAAATGGAATGTACTCACCGGTGGGCGGGATGCTGAACGCCGGTGGCCGTTCTTTCTCCGGGAGCGCACAGGTCACGGTAAGTGGTCGCCGGCACTTAACGCCGGCACAAGGTCGGAATGCGGCCACTGCAGGCTTCCACGAACCACGGGCTAGCACGAGAGAGGAAGCTGGCAGAACCGGCGATCGGCTCACTGCAGCTCTGCAAGATCCCATAATCGTCGACATCGGTGCCGCCAGTGAGGAATGGGGAGAGAGATCTCAGTGCATGCTAATTCTGGTCTAGTTGGAGGCAGTTTTTTTTTAGTGCTCCTTTGTGGTATCAAAGAAGCGTTTATATAGACTGCTGATAGGGAGAGCAGAGTGAGAATGGAGAAACGCTCGTGGCGTGGTTTGGGCACTTTGCTTGGTCGGATTGCGAGGGAATAAAGCGGCGCGGGAGGCCGCCCGCTTTAAATTTGGTACGAAAAGCTTGGATGCTTCAGAGGTCAGGTGGATGGATACCTATCTTGGGGGTGGGACAAAAATGACTCTGGTATTTTCTTCGCTTATTTTCCTTTGTCACGTTTGCTTCAGAGTAGGGAGATCCCTGATTCGTTCCATTCGTGCTTCTCATTATGTTGCCTTTTAATTTCTTCTCTTTTCTTGCTTTATTTGGTTTTGTTGTATACTGGAAACTTATTGCTGTGCTATCATGGCACAATACATCATTTCACCAAATCAAGTTTGGCTCTCGCACCACAAACTGCGGCAAATGAGAACCACTAGAAAGAGGAAGATACCCGATAGATAAATATGAACCAAGGAAACCACATGCAGTGTTCATCTTACTGATTGAGAAGGCCGACTTTCGATGATCATCGGATATTTTCGTCGTCTCATTAAAAGTTTGATCCTTTTTATGAAACACTTGAAGTCCTAATTAGTATGGAAGCACTATATATCTATCAGTGTACACAATACACTGCAGGGATATTCACAAGTTTCTCATACATATGAGGTCCATTTGCATTGGCTAGACCGTATGTAGCCCCTTTTAATCTTATTATGACACTAGCCAAACGAATAAATGTATTCATATATTTGCCACATGCCTTTGAGATATAAATCAAGGGTCCAAAGATGAGGAGACAAATCTTAGAAGAAAATCTCGTTCAGCACAACATAATAATCACTTTGGCCCTCTATGTCATTAGTTCCAGAGAACTTCTACCATCCTTTTGATGACCAATGCCAGCCAACTGAATGCAAGCAACATAAAGATGCTGGCAGGCGCAGGACTGGGGCCTCACTTGAGCCCACAGTAAGAAAAGAAAACTGCATGCGACCCAATTAAGTTTAGAGACCTCATTTAGGCCTATTAACCATCAAATCTCGGATCCAGATCATGATCTAAAATGATATACTACATTACTGGGTCCAACGGTGATCGGGTGCCATTGAACTTCTGTTTCCCAATCGAAAGAAGTAACGTGGAGACTTCAGATGATGAACAAATCCAAAATTAATTGTTTAGTAAATGAAATTAGTATTACTCTGTACTTTGATTCTAAAAAGTACTACTCTGTACTCTGTAGTCTGTACTCCAAAAGATTACAAAACTATGTAGACCTTTATTTTTGCCATGCATGCTGAAAGAATTTCTGCTTTCAGTAAATCTGAACATAACGCATCGAGAGTTCAAGACCACAGTTCACCAACTTTGGTTGGGTGTAGAATAATTAAATAGCACCTAATGTATGTTTCTGATCAGGACAGACTCATGCACAAGTTAATCTTTTTGTAAATCATGTTTAGCATATTGCTTTGGGTCATGACCGCAGAGTGTAATTGCGTACACAACAACGAACGCTCATTTTATTGGTCGAGTACTTGGAACACAAAGCCAACACGAACGTATGCTTGACGCGATCGAGTACATGAGCTGACCGCGCTGTACATATACAGTATTAAGTCTTGAGCCTCTTGGACAGATCAATAGCTCTCCTTCATGCATGGCACGCAAGGAACATGAGCTTCTACTTGACGACGATGTCGACGCTGATCTTCCTGCGCGCCTGCTCCTTGATCTTGGCGATGCAGACCCTCAGCACGCCGGACTTGAGCTCGGCCTCCACTCCCTCCTTGCTGTACCCCGCCGGGAGGAGCAGCCGCGCGTAGATCACCTCGCCGTCCTGTGTCGCCGCCTCCTTCCCTGCTTCGCCGGCGGCCGCCGTGCCCCATCTACTGCCCTGGGGACGATAATCCGTGGCGCCGCCGCCGCTGCCAGTGTTCCGTTGGCCGATGTCCCAACCGGTGACTTGGATCTTCTTCTTGATTGCGAGCACGTCCTCGTCGATCTCCACGGCGAGGTCCTCCCTGGACTGCCCAGGCACCTCGAACCACAGGTTCACCTTGCCGGGCTCCTCCTCCACCTGCCACCGTTCCTCACGCGGTGACACCGGATGCACCAGAACTTTATACAACACAGCATCAGAACGAAGTGGTTGATAAGCAGGCCGACATGAACAATTTTTGGTGTGCGTATAGATATTAAGAAATGTATTTCCAAATGGCGATGTAATTTGGCTGTATATATCTACCAGGTGGATATAGAGGCTGGTTTATCCTTTATCTAAAAAATGGTGATGTAATTACTTTGAATTTTTTTAGAAAGAATGGATGTGTTTGCAGCTGATGCGTGATATATTTTACATGGGCATCTATTTATCTTGTTGCGTTCAACTGAAATACACACAACTAATTAAAATGCAGTATATTCACATGAACGAGAAAAAATAAGATCGCCTAGGTTACCAAATGCAGGGATATTAAACGGATACAAATCCGTCTTTGGGTTGTGCTCTCCTTTTGCGCTGAATGCACGACACATAGAAAGGGGCCGGGATCTCCACTGGGAAGAAAGGGAAGCCACCGCTGCTGGTCTCCCGGACTGAAGCTGCGTGCGGGAGGAAATTACCGGCCGCACCGCCGTCACACTCCTCAGAAGGGAGCAGGAAGTGACCGTCGACATTGCACTTCCTTGATTCGAGTAACTCTATCGCTCGACTGAGATCGGGAAGGAGACTGTAAGAATGTAGTATGGTGAGGTGGAGAAGATTGTGAGGGGCTTTATATATAGATAGATGAAAGAGAAAGAGAGAGGATGGAGAGAGAGAGAGAGAGAGAGAGAGAGAGAGAGGAGCTGACAAGGTTACCTTTGCTTGGTCCATGAATCAGAGGAATAAAGTGGTTTCTCCCTTGCTTTCTCATGAAGGGATTTGCCATTGGTGCAAATTATGCCAATCTTGTAGTTGCAAGCCAAGGCTGAGAAAAGAACAAGACCAGGTGATGCATGCAATTCTTTTTTGCTTGCTATTATGTGGTCAAGACTGAAGGTGACCGCAAAATCTGATTGCTGTACGCGAGCTTGGTCCAGCACGAAAAACCAGATTCCAGATTGGTTGATTCCTTGCTTCCTTGGGACATTGCAGCAAAAAATTTTTTTGCCAGGTTTGTAAAAATGTACACCGTTCAAATGTTTGCGTTCGCTAAGTTAGAGAATAAGAAAAAACATAGACCAAACATAGAGCTTGGAACTTTGTGCTGTTTCCCACCAGAACAAATTTATTTCTAGTTTTCCTGGTAGCAGCAAGTTGTTGACACTTCAAAATATGTTTTAATAATGTCTGAAAGTAATTGGTGCTCGTAGCTTAAGAGAGGAAGAGAACGAATTAGGCAATCTAAAAATATTAACCTATGGCTTCCATACTATGCTTAAAATTTGAACCAGATCAATCTATCTAGACGTTCAACTATAGTTCAACTAATATTTAACCCATTCAAAAAAGAGTTTTGCAACCTAGAGCTAATCCTAAAAAGAGCTACTGTAAGAAAGTAAAGCACATAAATTGCAATTATAAAATGCGGAAACCCAAAGGAGTGGTTTAGAGAGATGCAAACTCGGCACTATGATTTTATCCCGTGGTATTGGTACACATATATCACCTCTAGTCCACATTGGAGCTCCACCACGGATATGCTCCCGATCCAGATCACCAAGTCTCTTCTGGTCAAGATCTTGGCCTCACCGCTAAGGCTCTCGTCATGCTGGATGAGAGCTTGCCATAAAGGCAAGGTTCGCCACTCCGTTCCACCGGTCATCTTGACGTTGTCTTCACTAGAAAGCTTCCGTACCAAGAAAGGGGTCTCCTCGTTCCACGTACACGATTATCGTCGCCGCTCCACATCAAGCTAGAGGATCGATAACTTGTCGGCGAGCCACTAAGACTCCAAGGGGCCGGCGCACCAAGCTTACAATATAGCAACACCTTCCTCACTGGTTTTCTATAGTCATAACCTAGGACTAACACCCTCTAAGCATGTGCTAAAGCCTTGGATATGATCTCTTAGCACCATGGTGGTTTGGATGTCTTTATCTATGTGTATGAGCTTTATGTAGACTCTAGCAACACTAAATGGGTGAGTAGATGGGGTACAAATAGCCTAACAACTCCATAAAGTTGTTGCTCCAACGGCTATAAAAAATACAGTAGCACCGGATTAACTGATGCACTATCCGGACAAGTATCGATTCATCCGGTACCCTTCCAACCACGTACCGTTGGCACCCTTTGCCCAAAGCCTTTTTGCTTGCGTCATTGAGCCTATGCTAGATCCGTGGCTTGCTACAGTATCCCGTCGGTTCATACAGGGCTGAAACAATTTCTTACAAAAACATACCCTCTGAGTAATGGTCTGCACTTTAGTCCGCTGCCACTGACCTGGGTACCAGATCATCCGGTACTGATGACAAATCTCCCCCGGAGCTTCTGGATGCTACTGCGAAGAGTATCAGATGAAGGCCAATTGATCCGCAGCTACTGATCTAAGTACCGGATCATCTGGTACTACTTGAGTATTTGCTTCCTGGGCAGAGCTTTAATTTGTTGTGTGTAATCTTGGGGCCATCGGATCATCCGATACTTTGGACATAATTTGATATTATTTGGATGCCCTAAAATTATCCTATCTTTGGAATTTTATTATGACTTGCATATGCTATGATTTGGATCATTTATTTTGGACGGTCTTGTTATAATTTGGACTTCACCCATGGGATAAAAAAATCTACAAATATACATTCACAAACATGTTAGTTTCAATAACTATATTGTCACTCAATCACCAAAATCACAATAATAGTCTAATAGAACTATTTTGTTATAGTGCTATGCATGAACGGTCCTATTGCTTTCCAGTGTCCATTCTTCTTAATCAATCTTGCTATTACTAAAGTAGGAGAATAACTTTTAGAGTCTTCACAGATTAATTTTCATGTGGCATGCTAATAACAAGAGATAACTCAAAGAAATTCTGAGGAAAACAAAAACATTGTCCATCATTTCAATGGACTCTAATATTTTCAAAACAATAATAGCCATCAGATCTGTTATGTTGCGAACGGGTCTGGGATCAGTTGGTCACTAGAAGACTCAGTAGCACCAGGCCTCAGTAGGAGGTCCTAGGTTCGAACCCTTTCGGAAGCGGATTTCGAGGGGTTTTTCAGGAATTTTCTTGGACTGTTGTAGCCTCAAAACGTGCTGCGAACTGGTGTCCGAGACCATCTCTTCAAGGCAGGCATGTGAGTGAGAAAAAAAGATCTGTTATGTTTCGTTAAAAAATTAACTGTGATAATTCTTAAAAAAATAAGTAAGTCCCAAAATCTATACACCTCTGCCATTGGACAATACTTTGAAGTCACTGATAAGACCTTGCATAATCGAAGGTCATTAACAGGGACAATATAAGGATACTGAAGGCTTATAACTATGGTCAAGGAAAAAATCTTCAAAGTTGGAGTTCTACCAATCAGATCAAATAATAATAAGTATGATCGGGAATTGGTTTCCAAGTTGGGAAGCTCCATACAGAGTGGTGAGGGTGGTTCCCGGGAATTCTTATTAGGTGGAAATATTACAAGGTGATTTTCTACCGAAAGCTCTCCATGGGAGATACTTGAAATGGTTTTACCAAACTGTTTGGCTAGAAGATTGACTATGAATTCGGGACTAGAGATACTAATGCCAATATTAGTGCTATTTTATTCTGGATAATAGTTGTCCTTTTGTTCTTCAGAGAAGTCCCATTCATTTTATAATACATACATGCACATGGGAATTATACAACTGAACACTGGAAAAACATTTCTCTACTTTTGTCATTATTGCACTCGAATCAACACTAATCCTGAAGTCCATCTCTCTGATCAGATCATCAGAGATTGAGCAGGCACCTCAGCGACTTGCCTTCCTCCAACAACTGGAAAGCCTTGTTGATGTCCGAGAAGGGCATCTTGTGCGTTATGAAGCCATCGAAGTTGATATTAACCTCCTGACAAGCCATACAAGATCCAAAATAAGATTTTGGAAAAAAAAACGGTGGTGCAGGAACGATTTCATAGCAGAAGATGCGACAGGTGCAGCGAGAGTGGTACCTCGTTGATGCACTTGTCGACGAGGTCCGGCAGCTGGGACTTTCCCTTGAAGTTGCCGAAAACGCAGCCGGTGATCCGGCGGCCGTCGAAGAGCTCCATTGGGTGCAGCGGCATCATCTTGGGCGTCGCATGGATCCCCAGCACCACCGTCAGGCCCCAGCCCTGCGCACACCAGAGTTTCATCAGACTTCAGAGTTCAGACTAATAGTGCTGGGCCTGATTGGGCCAAATGTGCTGGATCAAAGCCATTGCAAGCCTGCCGGTGAGAGAGTGTGTACAACGTACATCATGCGTGGACACGAACGCCTCTCGGAGCACATCATTGATCCCGGTGCACTCGAAGCTGTAGTCGACACCTCCATCAGTCATCTCCCTGATCACCTGGACATACATCAATTCAGCCCTGCTGATACTGCTGCTGCGTCACATCAAATGTGTGTACCTCATGAACAGGTTTGCCGCAGGCCTTGGAGTTGATGAAGTCAGTGACCCCCATCTCTTTGCCTGCACAAGCGCAGTTTGCTCAGTAGTGGTGTGAATCACACTTGGTGTTGTTGAAGTTGTTAGTGATTCATAAACACTTCTGTCAGAACTCAGATCTTTCACATTTCAATACCCTACTGTCTATTGTGGTGTGTGGATCATCACGAGTCAGCAATATTTTCAGAGAAATTGCGAGTATGTCCTACCTTCTAGTATTTACCATTTTAATACACTACTAGAAAATAGGTAACTAGTACCGGTTGAGAACTCCTATTAGAAATGCAGATGGTAACCAACCGACAGTAACACAAGTTGAAATATTTAAATTTACAAAGCAAAACTGAAAGCCTGAAACTGAAGGTTCCCCCTTCCAACTTGATAGAGAATTGCAGTACTTTGCCAAAATTAAAATGCAATGCACCCACCACACTTTTTTGACCGCATGAGCACAAGCTTCCACTTAATGAAATGGCGCACAAGAAGAAGACGAAAATCGGGCGTGTGAGGGTCGAAGCCTCCAATGAATTGGCAAATAGGGGCGGACCAGTGACATTTTTTTTCTCCTTTGTGCTAATTGACAAAGTTTACATCAATCATAAAACCATTCCGAGGAGGAACAAGTTAATGATTTTTTACCTGAATGAATGGCACTTTCGGGAATGTAATTCTTCAAAAGGGATCATTGCAAATCTTGAAACGGAGATTTCCCTTTCTTAGATACCTTTTATGACTAAACGGAGATTTTATTACTGACTTTACAGCAACTTGTTTTGTCCTTCTTGTGCTCTGACAGAAATGTGAGGTGCCGTAACTTCTCAGCACATGCATGGGACACTCTTGACCCCAAAACCCATGGGAACTGACTATTCGCATCGGTTACCTCGATTTTTTTTAGAAAAGGGTAGTTTTTCAAGAGTTGGTTACACCGGCATCTAGTCTACCATGGAAGGTTTCAAATATATCTATGTACTGTACCCCCTTATTTCCGCCTTGTTGCTTGAACGAAAACAGCTATATTGACATCTTGCTCCCTCCGTCATGTAAAACGATTAATAATTTGGAACGGAGGGAGTATTTCTTATCGTTGATGAAGTCGGGTCATTTCCAATTTTTTCAGTTTGTTTGATTAAAGTTTTCTAAATTTTCAATTTTTCAGGTCATGTTATCCAGCTAACAAATAAGCCTATTTATGAATGTGCCAGATCTCATAGGTTCAACATGGATTGTGTTAAGAGGTAATTTAAGCACAACTCATTAGAGACTTCATGTTCTTTTCTTTCCAACATCAATTCGCTGGCCAAAGATACTTTGTTGCAGGATACCAAATGTAGTTCTTACAAGTCAACAGATGAATGCAGACCGAGGCTTATTGTGCGGGCTGTCAACCAAGTGACAACACCAGAGTTGTTCTCTTCTGCTCCTAGTGGCATCACATGGAAAATGACATCCTCATTCCTTGAAATTGGCAAGCTAGGTGTGTTCTCCACGGATACATTGGTCTACTTTATGGACAATAACAACAAGAGAAAGTTGTCTTTCTTTCAGGTTACAATTGTTTGCCTTCTAGGTAAGCAACTCTGATTAAAATGTGTTTTTTAATGTTATTTTACCTCGGAAACACGGGACTGTTATCGTCCATTTCTTTATAATGCCCTTATGTCAACAAATTTGTTGGGAGGAGGAGTAATAAGTTGGAACCAGTGGATTGTTTAATTTGCATGTCAATTCACAGATCCAAGCTTTTCTTTGCAAGGTTCTGATGCTTGTTTTAATTCGGGAGAAAACAAAGAATCATGTGCGCAGGCTAGGATTGTCTAATATACACAGAAACATATAAAAAATTGAACTTGCTATTTTTGAAGGTATATAACTTAACTACAGTGCACCTGGGATTGACCAAATAAGTGTCAAATCACGCTCAAGTGATGATGTGATCGGCGAGAAAAAATCATGTAAATTACATTTTGTTTTGTAACTTGACTAAGATGTGAAAATGGCTAAAGGAGAGTAATAATAGAGAGAGAAAAAAAGGAAAAGATATTGCTGAACACACACCTTTGATAAACTTTTCAGGGTTTATGTCAACACCGATGATCTGAGCTGCTCCTCGTAGTCTGGCACCCTCGGCGACCTAGAAAATAGTTGAACAATATTTACGACAATCCGTAGACTGGCAGTTTAGTGAAGTAATTTCTTTTGTAAGTTGGGAAAAATAATTTGATTTTACTGACCGCAAGACCAACAGCACCAAGGCCGAATACTGCGACCGTTGATCCCTCGGAAACGTTTGCAGTGTTCCACGCTGCTCCCACCCCTGATACCAAAGAGAAAACACTCAAAATTGAAATTATATTTAAGAATCATTTAGGCTAAATAAGTTCTTAGTAAAATAAAGAGAGTCAACGATGAAAACAGAGAGAAAAGGTGAACAGCTTCTTTATAACTAGTTCACCACATCGTACAAGAACTGGTCTCTGTTCACATTAAAAATTCATGTACACTGCACCTTGCATCTCTGTCCACCTGCAGTCATCTTCGGAATAAAATTATGGACCTAAGCAGCCACCTTGCAACGACGACAACAATTTCATCTCACAAGTAAACTATCTTCATTTTCCATGTGATGTGCAAGAAAGATTCGAGGACTACCTATAAACATAACTAGTGAAAAAGCATGGCTATAGTTTGCTGAGATGTTTGGATCAAGATCTATAAGCAATTACACCTGTTGGTTGTCAAAGTTTGCAGGATTAATATAGAGGACGATGTTCGGTCAAAAACATATACAGGACGATGCATCGATTGGTATGCCTGGTCAGAGCACATGCCTGGGTTCAGCATCAGAAGACAAGGCTAGTGGGGGCGCAGCAACCGCAAGCTCCCAAATCAACCAAACCAAGCCAAACATGTATGATGGCAAACAAGTCCAGACCATACTCAATCCAATTGAATTCTAGTTCATCACATGTCAGACCAGCTAGTCCAGCTCCATTGATAGCATGGAAGTAGTCGAGTAGATCCTTTATTTACCTGTGGAGATGCCGCAGCTGAAAAGGTACATCCTCTCCAGAGGCGCCTTGGGGTTGATCTTGACAGCGCAGGCCGCGTCGAGCACGGTGTACTCGGTGAAGGTGGACGTGTTAAGGAAGTGGTAGACCGGCTGGCGTACGCCCGACCGATCGACCACGGAGAACCTCGTGCCATTGTCTGAGACCATGGTGCTCTTGAAAGGGTTCACACGGTAGGTCCCGCAGAGGTTTGTCTTGTCAGACTCGCAGTAGACGCATTCCCTGCATTCCCCGGTGAAGATGGGGACTACATGGTCTCCAGGAACAAGGTCTTCTACTCCTTCGCCCACGCTCTCCACCACTCTGTAAATCGTCACTTGGTCAGATGTCAGTTTTCAAGTTTTAGTGCACAAGAGTATGTATAAACCCTTGATATCATTTTGTATATTAATATCGATCCAATCTTCGCTACCATCACTGCAATCATAGTGTTTTTATATACGCTGGTACCCATTTTTAATAATTATCTTTTAAATATGCAAATTTTTGTGTTTATTAACGGCAGAAAAGTTAGTACAAATAAGAAATTTGAGGGCTATATGAGGATCCCAAAACACAGAGGCATGTGAACGGGGCTGCTCATCGGTGGCGTTTGCAAGATCCAAGACAGGTCGTTTGTCGCCTCCATCTGCCAATGCCCAACTGATTGCCTATATATTATATACGCTCTCCTTGATTGGTCTAATCGATCCAGGTTTTGGCAAGTTTTATTTCTCCTTTTACTAAAAAATATTTGTACACAAAAAGATTTAGCTAGCAATGAACTATCCATAGCATCAAAATATGCGTTCATGTTTACTGCAAACTCATTGCAAGACATGAATTAGTATCTGTTAAACTGTTGGTTCATACATTCTCGAATGAAACCAGAGTTTGCAGTCAAGGACAGGAGTTCCAAAAGAACACAAATTTTGGAGGAACGACGACCTTTCTTAAAACATATTTTCAAGAATATTCAGGAAAAAATTGCTTTCTGCAGAAACTTTTTTTACCAAAAAAGATGAATATTAAATCTATAGTCGAGGAGGGAGCGTTCAGCCTTGTGAGAACTACATATAAGGTCGAAGTCTCCTCATTTATATGCAAACTGCTAGGTACACGTTTCGAAGTGGCGGGTCCACATGGAGGCGCTGAAACGACAATTTGACCCAGGAATTCCTGCCTAGGAAGTCAACAATTCAAGGCACTTTTTTACCGGAAACCCCCAAACGAGATTGAAAATTTCAAACAAATTAACTCTGGGGTCTCATCAATTTATATTTATTTCACCCATGAAAGCTACTTGTGAACCCTTAAGATCAAGCCACGAGTATCTTTTCAAAAACAAAAAAAAAAGCCACGAGTATTAATGTCAACGTAGCGGTATTCAGAAGAGAGATGTGCCATTAACTCCATACAAAAAAAATATCCTCAGTAAACACACATTCTTATGTAAGGCCTAATAAAAGCAAAAAATTGAAGAGTAGGCTATGATACGCACCCGGCTGCCTCGTGGCCGAAGATGCGAGGAAACTTGCAGTGCAGCTCGTTCTATCACGTCCATGCAGCATCATAAACAGCACCGTCACATGCATTTCAGAACGAATAAACTGATTAGCTGAGTGATCAAGGAAACAATCAAATCACCGACAGACAGCTATCCTCAAAACATGAATGAATGAATGAATAATAGGGTAAAAGCTCAATTATTGCCGTGGGCATGTATATATATAATAATTCTGCTGCATATATGGATACATAGGAATTAGAATATACATATATGAAGTACTTAGGTGTGTACTGTATGCTTACCTCTCCCTTCCAGGCGCTGAGGTCGGTGTGGCAGATGGAGGTGAAGAGCACCTTGACGCGCACCTCCAGGCGCCCCGGCGGCGCCACCTCCACCTCCTCCATCGCCAGCGGCTCGCCAGGGCCCCACGCCACCGCCGCTGCACGAGCACAGCAACCATGCTCAGCCAGCCATGATTTGCGTTGCGTGCGTAGCCGATCGAGCCGCCGCCGGCGCAAAAGAGCAAAGACAAGGAAGAGCAGAAATTAAGGAACGAGAAGCAGCTGCAGGCAACAGCACCTTTGCATTTGATGGGCTTCCCCCGGGTGCTGGCGCCGCCGTTCGACGAGGTGCCGGTGCCGATGCCCGCTGCGGCTGCCAGGGTGCCGTCCATATCTCTCTCTCTCTCTCTCTCTCTCTCTCTGAGTCTGACCCTTCTTTTGGAGAGACAAGGTAGAGGCTGGCGTGCTGGATTATATTTATATAGCCAAGGAGAGATATAGGGGAGCGGAGGCGGCCCGGAGGAGGGCTGACCAAGGCAGATATTCTTCCATTTCTCTGTTATGCACCTTTTGTTCTCTTGTGTGGTAAAAAATCAGACGTGGACCCATTAAAAAGCTTATAAATATGGACGTAAAACTTGCAAACTTTGGCGGATTCAACGTAGCTAATTCATCAAAATCTTACCCGGCCACCTCCAACACTTGAGCCTACCATTTGCTGGAATATGATCTTGGCCCATCTATTATTTCAGAAATTCAAAATAAATCTCAAAGCCTGATGTGTGTACGAGGAAGTGAGAGAAGTAGTGCAAACATTTAGTACCACTTTGCTAGTGGAGCTGGAGGATGATCAATATAGATATAGAGTTTGTCTCAACTCCACCAAAGCTATTTCTGTGGGGATATTGAGAGAGAAGGAAACACCAAGCCACATGGCACCTATATGAATAGTCCGTTGAAATAAGATCCCCTGCAGAGAGAAGAAAGGTGGAACTAAAGGCGTGGCTTCCTTTTATTGTTTTTTAATACTTGGCCTACAATTCTGCGAGATAAAAAAACTGAATTGATTTAGATTGCATCACGAGATCAGGTGGGTTTCCTATAGATACGACCTGTTGGCCGCTGCCAGAAATTAATCTTTTTGAGTCAGGGCTTTGCCTCTTCTTGTTGTTGCACTGCCATCGTAGTCTACTCTATCCCGAACGCCAGCGTGCACGGATGAATGGGATATCATACCTCCAGAACCCTCTGACTCTATGATCCTGCATCAGAATAGGGTCAATAAAGTTTTTAGAAAGCACTCTGCACGTACGACTACTCAAGATCCTCACCACGATACGAGTTTCGGTCAACTCGTGCACCACTTGGGCCTGTCGTCTGCAATGCCAGCTCTTGTGATGTGTTGCCGTCAACCCCATCAATGCCGTCAAAGCTACACCAGCCACGGTGCCTCCATCGATAAACTCTTAGTTGCACAGTGTCCAGATCAAATCTTTAATCATGTTTTTTATATTGTTTCTACTTCCTATCTTAGATAATTGCATGTTAGAGTTTGTTCTATTTATAATTTATATTCAGAGTTTAATACTACAATTGCCTAATTATTCAACACCATTAAACCCTAGGTTCCTACTCATTTAGTGCTGGCGCACTAGTGAATATGAATATCATGGAATGTGCTGTTGTTGAAGATTACTACATGAGATCGTTTCCATGATGTTTTATTTATCAAACAACTCATGCGGGAACTGCCCCACCTACCTATTTTTGTTGACCAAATAAGTGTACAACTTAACGACAAGAAACTCTCGATATAGCAAGGAGAGACTACAAGAGACATGGAACGAGAGATTACAAGACCGCAAGACATCGGAATAGAGGTGTCGAGTGATTAGGTCGGCAGATATTTGGTTTGTTGGGTACCCTGTGTTGGGTGCAAACGTTTATACTAGTTCAAGCCTTCAAAATTAAATCAGGTAAAAGCCCTACGTCCAGTTGGATCTTGTATTGTCTCAACAAGTTGCACATGGTGTTAGGTTACAATATGGTTTTAGGCTAGTGGTTGTATGATTCCAACAGGTACGCCTAAGCTATTTATATCCAGGCGTGACTTGTCTTACAAGCCAAATTTGTATCCTACTTGTCGGTGTTTTACCACCAAGCACACCGAGGGATACCCTTGAGATGGTAGATTGTAGGTGAGGTATCGCCAAGATCAGGAATTCGAAGGTGCAAGGAACACAAAGATTTAGATAGCTTTGGGCCGCGAGGTGTGTAATATCCTAAATCCTGTGTGGTGGTTTGTATTGTCTTAGATGTGTATTGGTTTGAGGAGGTCCCTGCCCGCCCTAATATAGTTCGGGGGACAGGGTTACAGAGATCCTAGCCAGATACGAGTTTAGGAGTCCTACCCGAGTGCTACTCGGGTACACTATACCACAACAACAAAATAGCGTCGGACGTGCGTCGCTAAAAGTAGAGAATTATCGATAAAGATCACTAACGGACTATCAGTCGGTAATTCAAATTTTCCCAACTGCATATCGGTTGGTATAGATCTTTAAATTTTCCAATGAACCATCCGTAGGTAATTCACAGTAGTAAGGTCAAACTATTAGTCGGTATACATGGATCATAATGAAAAGCAGGTGTGTGGTTCATCTTTCTCTTTTTAATCCAAAATTAAAATTTACAATTTATATTTCTCCCTCGTAAGAACTTTAAATTTGATAAAAAAATTCCTAAATTTTTCTAAAATCAGGATATTTCATTTAATGGTGTTTATTTTGTTCCACCCAATTAGAGAGTAGGGAAATATATTTATGCATAATAATTGGTAATGTAACTTTTTACCTTCTAATATTCTGATAAACATAAGGTTATATCTAAATTTAAGGTGCACGCGAGTTCAAAAATATTACGATATATTTCAAATCCGAAAGTTTGACTTGAGTTATGATTAACTGTATGAGAGATGTATCATTTTATAAACAATGGATGGTCTTACTTTATTAAAACTATTTAATTTTTTATGACATGCTTATGTGCCAAAAATATGTTTCCACGTCAATTTGTAGAATTTTCTTACCAAATTTATATTTATTGTAATTATTATGTGGTGATTTGAAGATAGAAGTTTGAATTTTCCCTAAAAGATAATTGAAATTTTCATATGTCTCCAAGATATGAGCTAGAATGGAACATATGAGGCTAATATAATTTTTTTATAATTTTTCAAATTTTATTGGAGGTACACGTAGTTCAACTTGAAATTACTTTTGATAAGTATGCAGAAATTTATTTAAATGATAGAAAATACCAAATATGTTCCGTAATTGTTGAAACTCCTACATGACAACTAATATGTTATGTATTACATGTAACAAATGTATTGGGGTATATAAGATAATTATTTTTGCAAGTTACTTCACAAGGGTGCCTTAATTAGTTATTTAAAAAATAGGAAAAAAAACTTTTTAGCACAACAAGCGGCAATGAAATCCACAAATGTTAATTGGACGGTTAAGTTAACGCTATGTCCAAATTTCAAGTGTATATGAGCAAGAAAAGAATTTAAGGTTGATAAACTTCTTTGTTAGACTTAAGTTGCGTGAAACATTGTGAGAGATCTATTCATTTTGTCAATAATGTATCTCCAATTTTTGTAAAATCTTATGAAACATTTTTGTCAAGCTTATACATCCATAAAATGACTATTCCAATTTACAAAATTTTTGGAGAAGTTTTATATATTATTATCATTATTTTATAATAAGGTGTAAATAGAAGTTTGAATTATTCCTAACAAACATTTGGACTTTTCATCTATTTTTAGTATATAAGCTATAATGGAACAGAAGTACTTAAAATATATTTTTAAGTAAATTTTTAAATATTATTTAGATACATGTAGTTCAATTTGTAATTACTTTCAATAAACACACCAAAATTCATTTAAGCTATTGAAAATGGTAAATGAGTTCAAAAATGATTAAAAGTTCTACAAGACAACTTATATGTAGTATAATATACATGAAAAATGTATTGTTATATATAAGATTATTATTTTTGTGTGTTAGTTCACAAAGATAATTTAATTAGTTGGAGATAAAGATCCACACCCCTCGCTACCCACCGACGCCTCCTCCCACTGACGCGCGGCCCTGTAGGCGCTCCGCGGCGGGTGACGGCTTGGCCGAGCGGGAGCCGCTAGGCGCGCCCGGCCCGTGTGCCGCGCAGGGGCTCCGCGGCGGCATTGCGGCAGGCGCACACGGTGCGGGGGCGTAGAGCCGCGGCGGCATGAACGGCTGATGGGGCAGGGCCTGGGCCTTGGGCTCGGAGCACCTTGCTCCCTCACCTGCGCGAGCACGCGGCTGGCCGGCGGCGCCCGGCAGCGGTGCCGGCGTGCTGCATTCAGCCTGTGTAGCGAGATTTGAGGCTTCTCGACCTAAGTATGTTTCCTTCCATTGTTTGTCTTGCTTGTTTAATGTTGGTGTCATCTCAAAACATTAGTTTTATTGTTATATTCTGCTAGCTTGTGCTCATGATCTAGCTGATGTTGCTCTGCCTATGGTACTCATTTTGACTAGAGTCCACTCACTCTTAGTTAAAATCTAATGCTTCTTGCCAATATGCACATATTTTGGCTGTGCACGCTAATTTCTTTTCTTGGTTGACAGGAGGTTAAACAAGGGAAGGAGGCACACATCTTAAAAAGACCAGACCAAAGGAGGCAATATATCTGATAACATTTATTTTCGCTCTAAGTGAAAATAGTGACTGCTAAAACATGAGCTCGTATAGAACTGTGACTGCTAAAACAGGAACTCGTATAAAAAGATACACTATAGTGTTTATATGATTCCTGAAGAAACATGACTGTTGCCTTTGATATTGATTAACCATATGTGACTGTTTTTTTCCTTTTCTTTCTTGAGCACACATGCATTGTCAAGAGACTGCTTATAAAATGGTGTGGATTCTGAATCTCCAAATAATTCTGTATTGCAGGTAGCAGTTCTGAGTTCAATTTATCATTTGTGTAGCAAAAAAGCGATGCAACTGCAGCAGAAAAGCATACACATACCTCTAAGTTTAAAGAAACCAAAGGTTTTATGCTAGTATGTTGATCTCTGTGTTTTGTTTATTGCTGCAAATGGGAATTGCTCTGTGGACAAAATAGTAACTGTTCTGTGTGCCCAAATAATATCTTGTGCTAAGTGTTGCTGCTCTAATGATTAAACATATAAGTGTAGTGTGTACCTAAGTGAAAAACAGCACTATACCGGATAGCTATTTTTGCAATCCAATAATACTAACACTAGCTGCATGTTGTGTGGTTATTTGCCATTCCCTTTTCTGAAACTTTGCTGAAAATTGTTACTCACATATTCAAATTGACTTTCAGGTAGAAGTGTTAGGTGGGACGGTTGATGAAGAAAGTTGCAAGTTGATCACAGTTTTTGTTGAAGCTTATGTGTTTGTTTTGTTATGAACTTCCTGGAGATGAAATCTTTTGCCCACAACCTTGTAGTGAACTGTGATATTTCGGTCATAATTATTTGATACCTTGCTCAAAATGATAGATGTAGAAATGTTGATTCCTTGACCATATGCAAACTTTATGGCTGTGAGCTAGGTCAGTTTGTTTTAATGATGTATGTGACATCACTAGGAGCTATTATTTATCTATATTATACCCGGGCCCACGGGACTGCACACATGGCCTACCTCTTACAAGATAAGGGGTGGGACATGGCCCATGCCCTACACCAGTTGTAATTACTCGTAATGTAGTAGAACTACTCGTAGTGTAGTAGAACTAGTCGGAACAAAAGGAAACTACCCGAAAAGTACTCGGGTAGGACTCCTGAGCTCGTATTCGGTTAGGATTCCCATATAACCCTGTCCCCCCAAACTATAAAATGCTGGGCAAGGACCCCCTGCAAACAGAGATCACCCCGATCAACAATTAAGGTAATACAAACCACACACAGGACATAGGGTATTACGCTCTCGGTGGCCCGAACCTGTCTAAACTTTGTGTTCCTTGCACCTTCGAGTTCTTGATCTCGGCGACACCCTACCTACAAACTCACCACCTCGGGGGTATCCCTCAGTGGGCGTGGTGGTAAAATACCGACAGCTAGCGTGCCAGGTAGGGGTGTTCATCAAGCATCCACTGGAGAACTCGATGACATCTTTTTGCTTCACCAGCACCGTGCTTGATGAGGGCACAACTTTCATCTTCGTCTCTTGCATCTGCGTTGCCAACGGCTTGGGTGGCTTCAACGACCACCTAGTCGACTCCAGGAAGTCGGAGGCCTCTACACCAACTCGAAGCAGCGACCTCGACAAGTTTGTCGGCAGCCTCGACGAGTTGCTGCTCCTCGATCACGCAGGGGAGATCGAGATGACGTCCGTTTTCGACGCGACTTCAACTCGCGCTGCACTAGGACTACTCGGATCGGATTCAAACAATCTGAGGTGGCTACACAATCCAAGTCCCTCTCCGACTTGGAGGAGGACTTAGTTGTCTTCTCAAGTTTGGAGAAGAGGGAGCCACCGCCTGTCGGGGGTGCCTCGTTTTCGACAACTACTCAGACTCCGACGAAAAGTGCTCGTTAACTAGTACTATATTTTCAAGTTGGAGCTTGGGAGGACTCGGGGTCAAGGGAGCCACCGCCTGTCGGGAGGCCCCTGTTCTCGACAACCACATGGAATCGTATGACGATCCCGAATCCTTTTCGGGTAATCACCTGAGTTTGACCATAACATCTATGTCGCAAAGCCATTTCGTGTACTGGAAGGGCTTAGAGCCCTCTGAACTACTCGAGTACGATTCCCACCTTGTGGCCTTCACCTAGGAACTACCTTTTGAGGAAGGCAAACCCCTCTCTCGCATCTCGGAAGAGGGAGAGGGCAGCACAGAGCTAGTCGAGTATAGCCGTACGATTGAGAGCTCGCCGGATCGTCAAGTCGACATGGCTTCCCTCCGCAATGCTGATGACGATGAGCCGGGTCCCGAGTACGACGCTGAACTACTCGCGTGCATGTCCGCCAACGAGCGTACGGCGGACACCCCCCAGGACAAGAACGAGGAGCATAGAAGGATCCAACAGTTGAAGAACACCAAGCGTGCCTAGCGCAGTCGGAACGTGGAAAACCACGCACGCAACCCAATGTACCAAAGGAACCTCAACAATGCTTTTGCAGCAACAACAGATCGGGAGTATCGCACACCGATCGGCGCCATTGCATAAGCAGCGCTCCTAGCTCAACAATTACCACCAAACCCCCAGATACAAAGGTTGCAATATCTAACCTAGCGCGCGCTTGTGCAACTTGATGGGCAACACCCAATATCATTAACTCAGAACATGCCGTCGAGATCAGAGCGCCATGGTGATTTTGCACAGATTAGTCGCACCCCCGGTGGAGGTCCCGGATTTCAGAGGAACGACAATCGCTAGTGCAACCAGGACAATCCAGTTGGCCACGGCAATCCTCAAGGCCAGCAGTCTGCGCGTGGCAACGTCGAACAAGAGGTGCAACAATCCACGCGCCCACCCTGCAACCGGCGATGCAAGGCCCCAAGCCGAAGCTCCACCTGAGGCTAGCCTCCAGAACGCTCCCACGATTTATCTAAGGCAGAAGATCAATGATAGCCGTGACGCGTGGTGCATCATCGAGGCAAGGAGAAGGGACCGACCCGACAGATACCACGATGATGATGATAATTATCGCTTCCCCGCTTTCACCTCCAACATCACCGAGACATCCTACCCTAAGGATTTTAAACCAGTCGGCATCCCCAAGTACGATGGCAAGCAAGACCCACGCCAGTGGATTCGCTGTTACTCCGTTGCTATCGAGGTCTCACGGGGATCCAACTCCACCAAGGCACTCTAATTCCCAGTAGCCTTGGAATCCGCGCCCCTCACTTGGCTTGAAAGCCTTAAACCAAACTCCATCGACTCTTCGGAGGACCTTAAGCGGGCCTTCATCGACAACTTCCAGGGATCCATGATCCGAGCAGGTACTCGTCATGATTTGTTCCAGGTCAAACAGGAGTTGAACGAGACCCTGAGGTCCTACACCCGGTGTTTCTTCGAGATGTGTGCCACCATCGCCAACATTACCGACGAGGTTGTCATCCGCTGCTTCTAGAACGGTCTCTTCTCCAAGCACACATACCACGACTTTGGACGCCACCGCCCGACTACTACCGTGGAGTTGCGCGACATGATGGCATGGTGGGCTGAATAGAAGGACAAGGAGAACAATTGCTTCCCTGAGCGCAACAACGACAAGCAGGGCAACGGCAACAACCACTTCGATAAGGGCCATGGGAACAACTCGGGGAATCCCCGAAAATGCAAGCCAGACCAAGAAGTCGCGGCTGTCGAGCACAATCCGCGGGGCAAGAAGTCGGGGAGCAATCAAGCACAGTTTGAGAAAGTTCTGCACAAACAATGCCCGATGCACCTGAAGTCTTGGCATACACTCTTCGAGTGCGTCAGCCTCCGCAAGTCACTCAACCCTCCACCCCTTCCTCAAGATGGAAAGCGAAGGGATCAGGAGGATGATGACGAGGGTGACAAGTCGGGGGCTAAGGATTTCCAAGACCCGAAGAACGTCGTCAACGTCATCTTCGGTGGAGACGGCGGCTTCCCCTTCAAGCACGCGCAGAAGCTGACCCTGCGCGAAATCCTCTCTGTCGATCCCGCCATACAGAAACCCCTGAGGTACAACGAGGTCCTAATCTCCTTTTCTAGGGATGATCAGTGGACCAGCTTCTCCGAGCCGGGAAAGTTCCCGCTCCTCCTGGATCCTATCATGGCGGGCTCACAGTTGACTCGAGTACTCATCGACGCCGGGAGCAGCCTCAACCTGCTCTTTGCGAGTACTTTGAAGAAGATGGGGCTGAACATCTCCAAGATGCTCACCCCTACTAGAGGTCCATTTTTTGGCATCATCCCGGGAAACGTGGCTACACCACTCGGTTCAGTGGTCCATTCAGTCACCTTTGGGACGAAGACACCTACCCCAAAGAGTACATAAAGTTTAAGGTGGCTGACTTCGAGTTGTCATACCACGCCATTCTTGGCAGGCCAACCTTGGCCAAATTCATTGCCGTGCCCTACTACGTCTACTTACTACTCAAGATGCCGGGCAAGACAGGCGTACTCACGTTCCGTGGCGACTTGAAGAAGTCGTACGACTGTGACCAAGAGAAGATCGAGTACGCCACGACATCACGCGTGCCAGAACCTTCTGCGGAAGTCTTCGCGGCCGCGCAAAAGCTTACCGACTCAGAGATGGAGATCTCCAGCCACAGGCATAGCCAGTCGAGGGTAAAACCCAACCCCAGCGACGTCGGCATCAAGGCTATCCAGCTGCAGGAAGGCGACTCGTCCAAGGCTGCTTTGATCGGAGGCGGCTTGAGCGACAAATAGGAAAGCGCGCTCGTCAGCTTCGTTAGGGCTATCCGTGACATATTCGCGTGGAAATCAGTGGATAGTCTGCCCATGGAGTTGATTGAGCATTGCCAAAAATTCGACCCCAAAGCCACTCCAAAGAAGTAGCGACTACAACGCTTCGCCCCAGACAAGAGGGAGGCCATCAAGAAGGAGCTAGCAAAACTACTCGCGGCTGGTTTCATTAAAGAAGTCTACCACCCCGAGTGGTTAGCCAACCCTGTACTTCTGAAAAAGAATAATAATGAATGGAGGATGTATGTGGATTACACTGATCTCAACAAAACACTGCCCCAAGGATCCCTTCGCGCTCCCACGCATCGACCAAGTCATCGAATCTAAGGCTGGCTGCATCCTGCTCTCTTTCCTCGACTGCTACTCGGGTTACCATCAGATTGGTCTCAAGGAAAAAGACCAGATCAAGATAGCATTCATCACCCCCTTTGGAGAATATGCCTACACAACCATGTCTTTCGGGTTGAAGCATGCAGGAGCCACCTATCAGCGGGCCATCCAATTATGCCTTGCTGATCAGCTACATCGCAATGTTGAAGCCTACGTGGACTACGTGGAAGGGTGTCTTCGGCGTGCCATAAGGAAAACTACTCGGTTTCATCGTTAGTCACTGAGGAATTGAAGCAAACCCGGAGAAGATCACCGCCATCACAGACATGGATGCCCCACGGACGATCAAGGATGTCCAGAAGCTCACAGGTTGTATGGCGGCCGTGAACAGATTTATCTCGCGACTTGGAGAATGGGGATTACCCTTCTTCAAATTGCTCAAACGCCACGACAAGTTCCAATGGACCGAGGAGGTGAAGCAGGCACTGAAAGATCTCAAGCAGCATTTGCAGTCGCCCCCCATCTTAACAGCCCCACAACCAGGCGAGAACCTATTACTCTACATCACCGTGACTACTCACGTCATCAGCACGGCGATTGTGGTGGAACGCTAAGAGGAAGGCCATGCCTTCGGTGTGCAGCGACCCGTCTACTTTGTCAGTGAAGTCCTTTCTGAATCCAAGGTTCATTACCTGACAATTCAGAAACTACTCTACGCTATACTCATCACCTCCAGGAAGCTTCGCCACTACTTCGACGCATACAACATCTCGGTGGTCACTGATTTTCCATTGGCGGATATCCTCCACAATTGGGATGCCACTGGGCGCATCTCCAAGTGGGCAGTGGAATTGGGGGCCGTTACTCTCGACTTCAAGCCCCGAACAACTTCGCAGGCACTAAACAACTTTATGGCAGAATGGTGAGAAAACCAAGTGCAAGCCCCAGCCAACCATCCAGAGTATTGGGTGATGTACTTCGACGACTCACTCAAGCTCGGAGGTAGCGGCGCGAGAGTACTCTTCACAATCCAAAAGGAGAACAGCTCAAATATGTATTCCAAATACTATTTGAGGTCTCGAACAACGAAGCCGAGTACAAGGCACTATTGCACAGGCTACGCGTGGCGATCTCTCTGGCATCAAGCGACTACTTGTCTACGGCGACTCCTTGCTGGTGGTCCAACAAGTCTATAAAGAGTGGGACATCAACAAGGACACCATGGACGCGTACGTCATGGAAATACGCAACAATGCGGGAGCGGATGTGCTCTCGAAACTGGGTTCCGATTGGGCTAACGTCCCACCGGGAGTTTTCGTCCACGAGTTGTATCACCCATCCATCAAGATACCAGATCAAACCACCATCACTCTGGGTCTACTGGATCCCGACCGAGAGGTCTTGATGATCGAGTTTGACTGGCGAGTGATGTTTCTCGACTTCATCAAGGAGCACAAACTACCCCCCAGCATCAACCCAAAAAGCGCTGAGGCCACACGCATCCTAAGGCGCAGCAAAGGGTACGTTCTAGTCGGGGACAACTTATACAAGCGTGGATCAAAATCAGGCATACTCATGAAGTGTGTCCGCACGGAGGAAGGTAGAGAAATACTCTAGAAGATTCATGAAGGCATGTGCGGGAACCATGCTGCTTCTCACACACTAGTCAGCAAAGCTTTCAGATCCTGGTTCTACTGGCTGACTGCTTTGGGAGACGCCGAAGCACTCGTTCGCCGGTGCACAAACTGCCAGTTCTTCAGCAAGCAGCCTCACGTCCCAGCCCACGACCTTATCACCATACCACCTTCATGGCCGTTTGCATGTTGGGGCCTGGACATGATAGGGCCCTTGACAACTACGCCGGGAGGTTTTACTCACGTACAAGTTCACGAAGTGGATCGAGTACAAGCCAATCACAAAGCTCTCTGCAGATCGAGTGGTTAGCTTCATCTACGACATCTTGTACCGATTCGGCTTTCCCAACACCATCATCACGGATCTGGGATCCAATTTCCACTCGCATCAGTTTTGAGATTTCTGTGAACGCAGTGCCATTGAGGTCAAGTATGTTTTAGTGGCTCACCTGCGGGCCAACCGCCAGGTTGAGCACGCCAACAGCTTGATTCTTGATGGCTTGAAGAAAAGACTCTACGATAAGAACAACAAAAATTGCGGCAAGTGGATCAATGAGATCTCATCAGTAGTTTGGGGTCTTCGCACACAACCAAGCAAAGCGATAGGACGGTCACCTTTCTTTCTCGTCTAAGGGTCGAAAGCTATATTACCGGCTGATGTCATGTGTCAATCTCCTCGACTGGAGATGTACGAAGAAGGTGAGGCTGATGACGCAGAACATCTCGAACTTGATTCGGCAGAAGAAGTCCGATGCAATGTTTTGCTCCAGTCAGCCCGCTACTTACAAGGCGTTCGTCGTTATCATGATCGGAACGTTCAACGACGATCTTTTAACGTTGGAGATATGGTCCTTCACCGCATCCAGGACGAAATCGGGCTGCACAAGCTTAATTCGCCATGGGAGGGACCCTTCATCGTGCACAAGGTTACAGGACTACGGTCGTATCGCTTATAGTACCCTGATGGCTAGGAGGTCCAAAAGTCTTGGAATATCGAGCACCTACGCCGTTTTCATCCTTAGCCAACCGAGTCATCTTCGCATGCTAACATACGACCTATCTTGGCCCGACCAAGGAACTGATCAACCCCACATGAAGGACCTCGTTGTCACTTCCTTCGGGCCAACCGTGACATTTTCGCATGACAACATGTGAATTCTCATGGCCCGCCGAAGGAATCGTCTTCAGTAGGTGACTGGAGATCAACACTTCTAGTACTACTCCATTTATTGGTTCACGACTGGTACTACGTGTAGTTTACTGCATGGACGTCGCTCCCATACTTCCAGTACTACTCCATTTACTGGTTCATGAATGGTACTACGTGCAAGTTTACTGAAGGGGCCTCACTCCCATACTTCCAGTAACACTCCGTTTACTAGTTTACGACTAGTACTACGTGTAGTTTACTGCTTGGGTGTGACACCTCAGGTGTTTAAATTATGAAATAAGCCTCATTAGCTTAACACGATGCTTAACTAACTAAGAAAAGTTCAAAAGAAATGAATTATAAATTGGTTTTGCTTTGAATTGAAAATAGATGTGTATATGTGCACAAGTACATGTAGTTTAATCAAACAAATTAAATAACTCTCACCTCAAAGCACTTATGGCTACGAAATTGAATAGGCACATCGTTATTGACAGGATAAACAAAAGTCTAGTTGAAGCCTAGGAGAGAATACAAATTTTTGCCAAGGAAATGACGTGCCCTCCGAATTATGCTTTTTGAGTTTTTAGAATAACTTTTGAACTAAAACTCAAATGAACTTTGGCCTAAAACGAAACTTGTGTAATTTTCATTTTGAACAACTTTCATGTTCAGAGATTTTTGAGTTGCAACACAGAAATGTAAGAAAATATCAGTTTTATGATTAGACCCTTAAAATTTATCAAATTCTCGCGTCTTGGTCCCTCCCTCACCTCTCTCCTCTGCTCTGCCCCGACGGCCCAGCGAAACCGCCGGTGCCACATTGCCGGCGATGCCTGCCGCCGCGTCGTGCCAAGCAAATCCCCCAACGTCGCTGCAGCACCGCCCAGCTCGCCCAACCCGCGGTCGCGTCCTCCTTCTCCCTCACGCAGCATCCCGCACGGCTAGTAAAACGCTGCCGCCCCGACGCCCAATGGTGTGCCGCACGCCGCACGGCTCTGGCCACCGCCGGCCGCGCCCAATGGCTCACCCCTGCCATGCCTGGCCCGCCCCAACCCTCTCCCCTCCCTTGGCTTGCTATAAAAGGGGAAGCACGCCCCTGCTCGCACGCAGACCCGCCGACGCCCGCCATTGATGCCGCCGCTCGGAGCTCAGCGCTGAGCCCCTCCCTCCGCCCCGCCTCCACTCAATCCAACCCCCGGAATCGGTCCCCCACCATCCACCAAAGCTCCCCAGCCAAGCGCTGCTGCTCCACATCGCCGGAGCTCGCCGGAGCCAAGCTCCAAGCGCCGCCGCCCCTGCTCCACCATGGCGAGCCTACCACCGGCCACCTCGGCCCCAAATGAGACCTCCCCAAGGTAGCCCATGCCTTCCCCGTGCTCCTCCCCCACCTTGCCCTCACCGCCGACCCCTCCCCTCGCCGGAATCAAGCTCGAGCTCGCCGGCCGGGCGCCAGGGACCACATTGCTTTGATTGCAATCTTCTCAAGGGCCTGCACGCAAGTTTCCAGGGACCCCTCTGTAAAAGAAAGTTTTAAACCTTGTTTCAAAAACAGCGAACTTGTAAAATTCATATAAAATCATAGAAAAATCAGAAAAATACAAACTCAACTGTTCTGGAATTGTCTGAAGAAAATCTACAACTTGTGTTACATGATTTTCTTCAGTTGCTTTCTAAATATTTATCTAAATTAAATGGAAGTTTTAATAGACTTTAATTGTACCCACTGTTGTAGACAAGTTCTGAATCTGATTTTTGGGCAGTAGATTAGTTGCTTGATGTGTAAGCCAGTCTAAAAATATTAGGACCAGAACCTGTAACACCTCAGGTGTTTTAATTGTTAAACAAGTCTTACTGGCATAATAAAATGCATCGCTAACTAAGAAAATAAAAGGAATGGATTAAGTTTGGTTTTGCTTTTACCTTTAAAAGTTTGTATGTGCATAAATGCATGTACTTTAATGAAACAAATTGGATAACTTTCACATCAAAGCAAATATGGCTATAAAATTAAATGAGCACACCAGTATTAGCATGACAAATAAAAGTTTAGTTGAAGCCTAGGGAAGAAAATGAAATTTTGAAATAAAATGACGCGCACTCCGAATAGAGTTTTCTTTAAGTTTTAAAATAACTTTGGAACTAAAGCTCAAATGAACTTTGGCCTGAAACGAAACTTGTAGAACTTTTTATTCTGAACAACTTTCATGTTCAAAAGATTTTGAAATTCAAATTAGAAAGTGGAGAAAACGTCCTGTTTGCAACCAGCCCCCTGGAAATTTTCAAATTTCGCATTTAGGCCCTTCGCCCCTCCCCTGCAGCACCGCTACAGCTGCCCAGTCGCTGGCCGCCGCCCCGCCACCCAACGGCGTGCCCCCGTCGTGCCGCCCCAGCCCGCCAATCGCACGCCCGCGTCGTCCGCACGCGACGTCGCGCCCCGGTGCGCCCACCTGCTCGCCCAGCGCACGCACGCCACGCGCATGGCGCACCTCTGGCCGCCGCTGCCTGCCCAATAGCGCACCTCTACCCACCGCCGGCAGCGCCCAATGCCTCTGCTCGCCGCCCAGCTCGCCCAACCCGCGGCCGTGTCCTCCTTCTTCCTCATGCGGCAGCCCGCACGGCCAGTAGAACGCCACCGCCCCGACGCCCAATGGCGTGCCACACGCCGCACAACTCTGGTCACCGCCGGCCGCACCCAATGGCGCCCAGCCTCGCCGCCCCCTCCACCTAGCGTCCCGGCCGTGCCAAGCTCGCCCCCATGAGCTCCACTGCCTATAAAGCCCGGCGCAGCGTCCCTCCCTCCTCTCCCTGTTCCTCCTTCTTCCCCACCAGAACAGAGCAGAGCTGCAGAACCGGGCCGCCCCACGCCGCCGCCGTGGAACCCCCCTCCTCCGCCCCTCCTCGACCCGAGCTAGGCCCCAAAATCGCTCTCCTACCTCCGCGCGAAGCCTCCCAGCCCGAGCCCCGCCGCCCAGCTCGCCGGAGCTCGACGGAGCAGAGCTCCACCCGTCGCCGCCCCCTGGTAGCCGCGGGCAGCCCTGCTCAGACCGCCTCCGCCCCAACCGTGACCACCCAAAGGTAGCCCCCAACCTCCTCTTGCTCCTCCCCCACCTTGCCCTCGCCGCCGGCGACTGAGCTCGCCGGAATTCGGCCGGACAGGATGATCCCCGCCGTGAATCGCGACCAGGGACTACATTGCAAACGCCCAAATCTTCCTAGGGGGTTTTCTGCTAGTTTTCAGGGACCCCTTTGTAAAGAAAGTTTTAACCAAATCAGTGAACTTGTAAAATTCGTATAAAATCGTATAAACTTCATAAAAATGCAAACTCAACTGTTCTGGAATCCTTAGAAGAAACTCTACAACTTTTGTTACGAAAAGTTTCTCAGATTCTCAATATATGTTGCTCTACATTAAATGGAAGTTTTAATGGACTTATTTTGTACCCACTGTTGTAGATCATTGCTGACCCTAAATTGTGGGCAGTGAGTTAGTTGCTTGATGTTTAGGACTGTGTAAAAAGATCAGGCCCAAATTCCATCTCTAGCTACACTGTTTATTAAACTTAGTTTCATACCATAAGTGGCTAAATATTTTTATCCCTGCAGTTAGGTTAGGAATCACCTAATGAAACTTTTTCTATACTGGTGTAATGGTACCTAGATGCCACAAAAAAATTGGGAGACTTTTTATCTCACAGGAACCTGTTTATTTGATTTATGTGCTTATAACATGCATTAAATCAAGAAAATAGTATCTTAGCTTGGAAAATTCTCATATTTTTACTAGGAGATACTCAGTGTAGAGGTTGCTGTGTAAAAAGTTTCTTGGACAAAAACCCTGTGTAGGATCCTGTAAAAATAAATCCTTGATTAACCTAGGTGTGTAATGTCATATTTACTATGCTCTGAAAACTGCATAATAAATCCTATAAAACTTACAGTAGCTCCTGCATGATTAAATGAAAGCCCTGTAAAAATCTTAGACTCAGTTTTTGCACCATTTGTTCTGTACAAAAAGAACAAGGATCTAGCAACAACCATGTATTATATTTTTCATAATTAATCTGCTGCATAAAAATATCTGAAAATTTTACAGTAAGCATATCTTTCCCTGATGTGCCTAGATCCAAGATTTCATGACCAGAAACTACTCCCTGTAGTAGTTGCACTTAAATCATGTTTCCATAAGGAACATAAGTTCCCATGAACACCCACCCCACCTTGCTTAACGAAGTTACTTATCGTACAAATCTACTCTATTAACGATTGCCCACGAATGCTAAAGTAACTCACTCCACAACAAACTCATGTTTTACAAACTACAACTTTATCGTGAAGGAAATCATGTCAATTACTATCACCACTACTTAAACTTGTGCATTCATGTAGAAACGACTACTCTCGCCGACGGAACGTACGAGCTGGTACCCGCGTCCGAGAGTGAGCAGCGTGAAGCTCAAGTAAATCTAACTGAAGCTCTTGAAGACCCGAGCCCAAGTTCGGAAGAGCCCCAAGCTAACTGTTCACAAGAAGGCAAGCTCCGGAGCATGAACCCTATTTTCTAAACTCATGCAACTTATTACTCTACTTTACTTGTGCATTAAGTTTATAGGAGTTGGATGAAAACTTAGTTGCATTATCCTAGGTGCCCATGCTCTGAACACTAGATGCAAGGTTCGATAGAATGCTATGCTAATAGGACTCGGTAAAAGTCGAGTGATTTCCTGTCACTCGCGAGAAATTAGGAGTTGATTGTTTACTACACGCTGCAATCATAAGGACAACGGACGGGCTATGGTACGATGTTTACGATTGAGGCCCGTCTGTTTAGTGAAAAATGCTAAGGCCGCAGTGTGTGGTAGTGGTGGTTAAGTCTTTGAACGTACTAACCACATGCCGAGAATATGGTAATCGGTAAGCTTAAGTACTGGATTGAACCGAGGCCGGAATATACTCCCCACTGTCTTGAATTCGTTCACATCTAGCTAATGGCGGGTGCATCGGCCGCCACAACCCGATGTACCGTGGTCTGTGGGGAGGTGTAGTCGAGGGCGGTGGGCCTGTTCCGTGAAGCAGGAATTGAAGGGAAAAGTTGCACGTGTGACTCTTGGAGTAACCACGTGACGTGTGTTTAGGTTTCCCTTGCAAGGTTAAGAAATTCGATTCGAATCGTCCGTTTCTCACGGCTATTGAGACTGCTTAACCACTTTTACCCACAGAGTAAGAAGAGGAACAATGATGATGAATAAACTTGTTGGATGAAAATTTAATGCTTCACCATGTATGATATTGGATAGTTGCTTACCTAGAATGGTTAAAGAAAGCTAGAACTTGGAGCTAAAATCTGAAAGTAAGGACCTACTATATATGCTTTTCGGCAAAACAAACCCCTCAAGCCAAAAGCCTCGCATGTCTAGGAGTCGGCTAAGTATACCCCATTAGTCGGGTAAGCCTTGCTGAGTATTAGTATACTCAGCCTTGCTTGTGGCATGTTTTCAGGGGAGACCTTCGAAGATATGATTGCTAGCTTGACCTGGCCGTGTACTCTTCCTCCTGGTTGGTCGGTGGAATGGGATACGCCCCCGGCCAATGGAGATAATGCCGAGTGATGTCTCGTACGGGCTTCATCGAGACATCCTTATCGTCGAGTAGCTTTCGTTATTTTATTTCCGCTGAGACTTAAACTCTGAAGAACTTATTGGTTATGACCACTGAAGTACTTGGTTACTAAACTCAAACTTGGTTTGTAATATTCACTTATGATAATTCTGTAACACCTGCTGGAATGTGGTATTCTCTGGGCTCATCGTCGCATGAGCATTTATATGTATGGCATTCGATCCGCTTTACCGTGGTTGTATCGGGAGGTTACCCGACAGACCAGTGGATTACTCCGTTTGAAGTGTAAGGTTAACCGAGATTGCCCTAATGGTGATGGTTAGTACACTTGAGCCGGATTAATTCAGGTGGTTCTGCCACAGAACACATCTCTAGCTAAACGTTTTGTTCAACTTTTTCTATGCCATGAAATAATAGAACTAATTTGTACCTGCTGATATATTGTGATTCATGTTGTGAAACTTTTCCAGAGCTGTTATAGTGATGCCTAAATACCACAGAAAAAGTTTGGAACCTTTTTCCTTTCTGTAACCTATTTGTATAATTTTGTGGTGGGAAAAATGCACTAAATAAAAATAATTAGTTTCTGTGCTTGGAAAATGTTCATCTTTTTACTGTAGGACACACTGGAGTAGCTGTTGCTGTACAAAATGTTTCATACTCAGAAAACCTGTAAAACATCCTGTAGAAATTAATCTTCATTAACCTAAGTGTATATTGTCCTATTTATTATGCTTTGTATCATGCACAATAGGATCTGAAAAATTTACAGTAACATATATGTGGACAGGTTAACCCGCTGTAAAAGTATTGGCATCAACGCTTGCATGGTTTGTCCTGTATAAAAATAACTAGGATCTAGCAGTGGCTGTGTATTATATTTTTCATGATTATTCTGCTGCATAAAAATGTCTGAAATTTTTACAGTGCTTTTGTCTCTGCATAGTGTGCTCTGAATAAAAATTTCATCACCAGAAGTTACCTAGATCAGTGTTTGTGCTTAGAAAATTAAGTTTCCAATATAACACAACCCCTTCTTGTTTAATGAAGTTAAATAGTTTAAGATGTACTCTATTAAAGATTGCCCAAGAAATTGTAACTAAGTAACTTTACAACAAAATCTATATTTTTGTGAACTGCAACTTTATCGTGAAGAAAATAAATATCACGTGCCATCATTACAACTTACACTTGTGCATTCATATAGAATCGACTACTCTCGCCGACGGAACGTACGAGCTGGTGCCCGCGTCGAGAGTAAGCAGCGTGCAGCTCAATTGAATCTAACTGAAGCTTTCGAAGACCCGAACCCGAGTTCGGACGAGCCCCAAGTTAACTTTACCCAAGAAGGCAAGCCCCGGAGCATGAACCCTATTTTTCTACACTTATGCAACTTATTACTCTATTTTACTTGTACATTAAGATTATAGGAGTTGGATGAAACTTAGTTGTATGATCCTAGGTACCCATGCTCTGAACACTAGATGTAAGGTTCGATAGAATGCTATGCTAACAGGACTCGGTAAAAGTCGAGTGATTTTCTGTCACTCGCGAGAATATAGGAGTTGAATGTTTACTACATGCTGCAATCATAAGGTCGACATACGGGGCTATGGTGCGATGTTCAAGTTGATGATTGATGTCCCGTCTGTTTAGTGAAAAATGCTAAGGCCGCAGTGTGTGTTAGTAGTGGTTAAGTTTTTGAACGTACTAACCACATGCCGAGAATATGGTAATCGGTAAGCTTAAGTACTTAATTGGACCGGCAAGTGGACAACATCCCACCATCTCAACTTCGGTTCCATGCGCGCACATGGTGGGTGCAGAGCTAGGCTATGTAGTCTCGGATGGTGGCCCTGATCCACAACCTAGGAAGAAAGGGGAAAAGTTGCACGTGTGACTCTAGGAGTAACCACGTGACGTGTGTTTAGGTTTTCCTTGCAAGGTTAAGAAATTCGATTCGAATCGTCCGTTTCTCGTGGTTATTGAGACTGCTTGACCCTTTTACCACATAGAGTAAGAAGAGGAACAATGATGATGATTAATCTTGTTGGATGCAAATTAATTCTTCCACCATGTATGATATTGGATAGTTCCTTTCCTAGAATGATTAAAGAAAACTAGAACTTGGAGCCAAAATTTGAAAGTAAGGACCTACTTATATATGCTTTTCGGCAAAACAAACCCCTCAAGCAAAAAGCCTTGCATGTCTAGGAGTCGGCTAAGTATATTCCACTAGTCGGGTAAGCCTTGCTGAGTATTAGTATACTCAGCCTTGCTTGTGGCTCATTTTCAGGTGTACCCTTCCTCCTGGTTGGTCCATGGAATGGGATGTGCCCCCAGCCAACGATGATAATGCCGAGTGATATCTCGTACGGGCTTCATCGAGACATCGTGTATCATCGAGTAGTTTATCATTATTTTTCCGCTGCATTGAACTCTGAAGAACTCAATTATTTTGAACTTTGAAGTACCTGGTTTTACGAATTCAAACTCAGTTGTAATAATAATTTATGATGAACCCTGTGGTGTAAAATTTGTAGAATGTTGTATCCTCCGGGCTCACCTTCGTGTGAGTACATGTATGTGTGGTTTCGATCGGCAAAAATCGTGGTTGTATCGGGAGGTTACCCGACAGACCAATGGATTATTCCATTTGAAGTGCGAGTTAGCCCTGATTGCCCTCGTGGTGATTGTTAGTGCGCTTGGCCGGATTAATTCAGGTGGTTCTGCCACAGCTGGAATCAGAGCTGAAATGCATACGCCAGAGAATGCAACAAGCCTTAAAAACTTGTTTTTATAAAATTTGACCAGAAAAATGCGTTTGCAAAATGCCTTGGTTCGTTAAGGATGGTACCTAGTTCGTAAAGCGCTAATGGATTATGGGAAAGTTACTAGGTGACTATCTAACTTATGAATATTATCAACTGACTTCCCGCACATTACTTTCTGTCAAAACATTCTTTTATGCACAATCGACCCTTAATTTCTGTAACGACGCACTCATCACTAAGGTAAGAAGGTAAAAATCCTCAGCCAACTGAGAGAGCTTAGCCTTCCTGTCGGTGATGCGAGCCAAACGCTGCCCTCAAGCAGTGGCTCACTTGAGGTGCTGCCAATATACCAACTATTAGTTGATTATATTGGGAGTAGAAGGTCTGGCGTAGGGTATGGCGATCGCTGTTCATACCCCCATCTCAAGACGGTACCCCCCGTGAATACGCTATCTTGATAGCGTATGTTAACGTCGTCTGTACGGCAGGAATTGTACGGATACCGTTTCTATAATGAACGGTAATGAATACGGACGCTTTCATGAGTGCTGGCATGAAAGGTTCAATGGATATATATATATATATATATATATATATATATATATATATATTTATGCTATATCAATCTTCTGCAGTTACACTAACCGCGATTATGATAAGTTAAAGAACGGTTAGAGAATGCTCGACTGGCTATTATAGTGAGAGACGTATTGTGTATGCCACCGAAACTAACTTCGTAAGACCAAAGGTATTTGGCAATTATTTTATTTTGTGAGGACGAATAGGACGTGCATGCATCATGACCATATAAATCTGAAATTGAAAATGCGTTGATTGAGAGTGGTAAGGTTCATGCGTGCACAAGATTGTCTTTGCATAAGGATTATCTAGTAAAATCTGTCACATTTCTGCCATACCTAAAAAGATGGATTTATTGAGCTTAGAAAATGATCCTTTTTGGAGAAACTCATGTTGAAAGTTTTGTTCAAAAATTTGTATTCTACCTCCTGTCTAAATTTAAAGAAATTCTGGACATGTGGATAATGAGAAACAACAAAGACCTTGAGATGTCAGTTTTCTGTCCAAAATAAGCACTTCTACCACATAAATTTTTATGCCCTCTTACTACAGTTTTCTGCAAAAGTGTTCAACACAAAACTTGTTGTAAATTTACTCAGGTAGCTACTATTAAAATTTGGTAATTTTTGGCTGGGTATATTTTCCCTGGTGCACGAAATCTTGGTCCACTGTTCGCTGAAATTTCTGGGTAGACAGTAAAGTAAAACCTTTAGAGAAAGACCATCTTAGAGCCTGAACTAGCTCTGGTATTGACTAGCAAACTTGTTCAAAAATACCTTAGGAATGTTCTTATAAAAGTTGAGAATTTTTTGGACAAGAACTGTTGAAGTTATGGCCATTTTAGTGCACTATCCAGAACCTGTTCACTATGTTGATCACAGTTTTTTCACTATCTCACCCATTCGATCTTTTGTTCAAATGGCCAAGCCTGTTGCCATGATGGTGGATGAGGATGGACGCATTCACTCGCAGTGTCTCCACTGGGAGGGCTTTCCCTCTATCTTGTGGGATGTTCTGAGCACCGCGGGCTATCCAATTCCCCCACGTTACACCGGACTTGAGTTTGCAGAGAATGGAGTTACCCAGTGCCGTGTTAACGTGACCATCTTTCCGCACCCACTACACCCGGAGTGGCCCGCCTTGGTGATTGAGGCTGTTGGTCACCGTTTGGCCGATACTTGGGAGCTTGCTGCCATGAGGCCGCTCACCACTTTCTGTGCGCAGTGCCCCGAGGCCATCACGCTCACTCCTATTGGTTTGTTTCCTGCTGCCCAGGACAACAACCCCTTTTGGCTCAACAGGATTCAACACTCACAGTACTTGGTAGACTTTCATGCCCAGGAGACCATTGTGATCTCCGTGCGGTGCATGAATGCAGTGTACCGACTTCAGACCCTCCAGAGTCAGGCGCTTGTGCAGCTCGCTGATCTTGCACAGGCCTACCACATGATGGCAGATACCAGAGATGAGCAGATTAAGGAGCTCAGTGAGGAACTTGAGGACAGAGACACCCGGATTGGCCAACTTGAGGGCCAAGTTTAGGAGCACGACACTCTCATGGGTGAGAGAGATGACATGATAGCGCACTTGGAGGAGCAGCTCCATGATCTGAACCTTGAGTTGGAGGATGCTAATGAGCACATTCAGTGACACCATGATCAGAATGCCCCTCCCAACGTGGTGGCTATGGAGGAAGATGATGAGGAGCCATAGGAGATTGACGGTGTTTCAGGTATGGACTTTGAGGGTGAGGCACTGCAGCCACCTCCGATGGGAGCTCACTCTCCTACTCGCAGCGAGTCGTCCGTCAACAACCTTGACGACTTCTAGACGATGACCTAGGAGGACTTTTGCATATACTCCTCGATAGTGTAGCCTAACTTTTGGCAAGTGTTGTAATAGGCTAACTAAGAGTTGAGTACCTCTTTTGTGATGGGTACAACTTGACCATTGGATACTCTAATCATGTAGGCCATGGCTAAAAACTTGGTGGTTTGATTGTGATGTTGGAAAGAAGTTGAATTTGCGATTGCAGAAGCTTGTTAGAATTTTTACCCATGTCTCCTTACATTTCTGGACTAAGTGTTGAATACCAAAATTGTCACAAATTTTGTGATCTGGGTCCCCACAAAATGTCTGCACTATTGGACTTTGATAGTTTGAGTTATAGGCAAGATACTATAACTCGTTCTGTTGAAAAATAGCTGAGACAGAGAAGCAAAGAATGAATCTTTCGACCATCTTGGCCATCGATTTAGCATCTGAGTTGAATACCAAAGTTTTGCATCTTTAAAATTCCTACTCACTGCCAAAATATGAGCTATTTTTGATGAACCTACGGAGAGCTATGAGTTTTCTTGTAGCGAACAGTATTCTGTCCACGATTCTACCCATGATCTTTCGGAAGTCTACTTTTCCGCACTAATTCTTTTGAATCATGGAAGCAGTATGGATCACGTTGCTAATGATAAAAATTCACATTTCAGATGGTTGGAGTAACCCGTGGTAACCCGGAAGGTTTTGGTGCTAGTGCTAGTGAATCACAACAGCAGTCACCACCACCACCTAGTTTAGTGGAAGTAATGGCCGCTCAAACCGAGTTGCTTCGTCAGCTTGTCAAGGGGCAGCAAGCGATTTTTCAATACCTGCAGCAACAACACCATCAAGGGGGTGGGTGTAATGTCCACCATTCTCAGGTTGCAGGCTATCCAGAGCTCAATAACAAGATGATGAACACAAGAGACGTTTACTCAGACTCCTTATTGCCCCCATCACAACTTCCGATGAAACTTAAGGATCACCAAGTAAAGTGTCGGACTCTTAAGCATGACCCATGCGGCATAGACTTGACTAGATGGGAAATTACCTGCACAGAATTCATCCCACGAGGTCGACGTCAAGTTAGCAGAACTACTGACTCCGGCACAGTCCTACGAACATGAACTCGCTCGCCTGTTTGGGAAAAGATAGACCATGCCAAATGCACCACACCTAAGAAAGGTTCAGTAGGTATGCCAGTAGTGACATCTTTAGATAACAAACAGCCCGGTCGTCCAATTGACAAAAACCGTTGCTTCATTTGTAAAAGTGCTAACCATTTTGCTCGAGAATGCCCTCAGCCTAGGTAGCCAAGGCAGGGCCAAGGTTCTAGCCAAACCCATCAGAACAAGCGTAAAAGACAGAGGAACAGGATCAAAAGACAGATTGATCAGCTTGAAGCGCTCCCTAAAGGTGCACCAATAATGACACGTACATTCTCTATTTAACAACAAGCCTATAGTTATATTGTTTGATTTTGGTGCATCACATAGTTTCATTAGTGTAAAGTTTGGTGCAAAAGTAGGCTTGGATGTTTGTCACACAAAAGGGGCATATATGATATCAACACCGGGTGGTAAAATTGCTTCAAATCAAATGATAAGGCAAGTACCAATCAAGTTGGGCAGTAAAACCATCAACACGGACCTTGTTCTTTTACCCCTTGACGGCATGGATGTTATTTTGGGTATGAATTAGATGGCTCTACACGGAGTCACACTGGACCTTTCTTCCCGAGCTGTTGAAATCAATTCACCTAGTCACGGAGCCACTACCCTTTACCTACCATTCCGGGAGTGCCCGAATTCTTGTGCTTTCATGATGGAAGGAATCAAACTAGAAGATATTCCAGTGGTATGCGAGTATGCCGATGTTTTTCCGGATGACTTACCAAGAATGCCACCAGATAGGGATATTGAGTTCGTTATTGAGCTGCAACTAGGCACTGCACCTATCTCCAAAAGACCCTATAGGATGCCCCCTAAGGAATTGGCCGAACTGAAAACACAACTCCAAGAACTACTGGACAAAGGCTTCATTCGTCCTAGCACATCACCTTGGGGATGTCCAGCCCTTTTTGTAAAAAAAAAGGATGACAGTTTAAGATTATGTGTGGACTACCAATCTCTCAATGCGGTGACCGTTAAGAATAAATACCCACTTCCCCGCATCGACGTTCTCTTTGATCAATTAATTGGAGCTAGAGTTTTCTCAAAGATTGATCTTTGATCTGGATATCATCAGATAAAGATTTGCCCATGCGATATTCCTAAGACCACCTTTTCAACACGATATGGACTATATGAATTCTTGGTCATGACCTTTGGTCTCACAAATGCCCCTGCCTATTTCATGTATCTCATGAATTCGGTATTCATGCCTGTGCTCGACAAATTCATCGTAGTTTTCATTGACGACATCCTTATCTATTCCAAGAACGAGGAAGAGCATGCTAAGCACCTGCACATTGTTCTTGAGCGTCTTAGAGACATCAGCTCTATGCTAAATTTTCTAAGTGCGAATTCTCGTTGGATAGTGTAAAATTCTTGGGTCACACTATTTCCAGCGAAGGCATAGCCGTTGACCCCAGCAAGGTACAAGAAGTGATGGATTGGAAACCTCCAACCTCTGTTCATCAGATTCGCAATTTTGTTGGTTTAGCCGGTTACTATCACCGTTTCATTCCGGATTTCTCCAGAATTGCTAAGCCTATGACTGAACTATTGAAAAAGGGAGTAAAGTTTGTGTGGGATAAGAAATGTGAAGAAGCTTTCCACACTCTTACAGAACATTTGACTACAGCCCCTGTGTTAGCTCAACCCGATAACACCCAGCCGTTCGATGTTTACTGTGACGCATCTGGCACTGGTCTTGGTTGTGTGCTTATGCAAGAAAATCGAGTTATTGCTTATGTCTCACGAGCCCATCGGCCCCATGAGCAGAATTATCCGAGCCATGATCTCGAGTTAGCAGCAGTCATTCATGCTCTAAAAATATGGAGACATTATCTCATGGGCACTCATTGTAATATCTACACCGATCACAAAAGTCCTAAATATATCTTCACCCAAGCCGATCTGAATATGAGACAGAGAAGATGGCTAGAATTAATCAAGGATTATGACCTCGAGGTGCACTATCACCCCGGCATGGCTAATGTAGTCGCGGATGCACTCAGCCGTAAGGCCCATTGCCATTGCCTATCAGTGGAATTCTATAATGAGACATTATGTTCAGAAATGAGGAAGCTTAGTTTGAAATGATTTCCCAAGGCACTCTGAATCACATCTCAGTTGAGCCCACTCTTCATGACCAGATCATCATGGCCCAACTACATGATGAAGGTGTTAAGATCATCAAACAAAAACTCTCTCTAGGTGAAGAGAAATACAAATGTTTCCTCCAGGACCATAAGGGAGTTCTATGGTTCGAAAGTCGCATAGTCGTTCCGAAGAATCATGAGCTCCGTAAGCAAATTCTTGATGAGGCACATCTTTCAAAATTTTCTATTCACCCCGGTAATAGCAAAATGTATCAAGATCTTAGGCGAAATTTCTGGTGGACTAGAATGAAAAGAGAAATCGCTAAATATGTCTCAGAATGTCACACATATCAGAGAGTAAAAGCCAGCCACCTCAAAGTAGCCGGTACACTTCAACCTTTGCCTATACCCTCATGGAAATGGGAAGGCATAAGTACTGAAACATGATTCCATATGGGTTATTGTTGATAGACTCACAAAGACGGCACATTTTCTTCCGGTACACACCACCTATACTGCCAAGAAATATGCCAAGATTTATCTCGACCGCATTGTTTGCCTACATGGAGTACCGAAGACTATTATTTCCGATCGTGGTACTCAGTTTGTAGCGCGCTTTAGGGAACAATTGCAAGCATCTCTTGGTACTAAATTGATTCGAAGCTCAGCCTATCATCCTCAAACTGACGGACAAACTGAAAGAGCGAACCAAATTCTTGAAGACATGCTTATAGCTTGCGTCATTCACTATGACAAGAATTGGGACAAATGCCTATCCCTAGCAGAGTTCTCATACAACAATAGCTACCAAGCGAGTTTGAAAATGGCACCATTTGAGGCAATATACGGACGAAGGTGTCGAACTCCTTTGAGTTGGTCACAGACCGGAGAATGCAAAATATTTGGACCAGACTTGGTAATCGAGGCAGAAGAAAAAGTGAGAGTAATACAAGAAAACCTTAGAGCCGCACAATCCAGGCAAAAGAGCTATTTCGACAGAAGGAGAAAGCCACTAAAATTTGAAGTTGGTGACCACGTCTACCTTCGAGTTTCACCAACCAAGGGTGTACAACGATTCAGAGTCAAGGGAAAACTATCTCCCCGTTATGTTGGTCCATACGAAATCATCGAGAGCTGTGTACCCGTAGCCTATAAAATTCGACTGCCCCCTCAGCTTGCAGCCATCCATGATGTCTTTCACGTGTCTCAGCTCAAGAAGTGTGTTCGAGTCCCTACCGAGGTTGTGGAACAACAAGAAATATTGGTAGAGCCCGACCTCTCGTATGTCAAGTATCCTATCAAAATCATGGATCGAAAAGAAAGAAGCACTAGAAGGAAAGTGATTAAAATGTATAAAGTTCAATGGACTCACCACACTGAGGAAGAAGCCACATGGGAAACTGAAAGCTATCTAAACCAAAATTTCCCCGATTTTCTCAACTCTACCGAAGGTACACGCACTGTCCACACTAAGCTTATTGTCCGAATCTCGGGGCGAGATTCTTTTTAAGGCGGGAAGGCTGTGACACCTCAGGTGTTTAAATTACGAAATAAGCCTCATTAGCTTAACACGAAGCTTAACTAACTAAGAAAAGTTTAAAAGAAATGAATTATAAATTGGTTTTGCTTTGAATTGAAAATAGATGTGTATATGTGCACAAGTACATGTACTTTAATCAAACGAATTAAATAACTCTCACCTCAAAGCGCTTATGGCTACGAAATTGAATAGGCACATCGTTATTGACAGGATAAACAAAAGTCTAGTTAAAGCCTAGGAGAGAATACAAATTTTTGCCCAGGAAATGATGTGCCCTCCGAATCATGCTTTTTGAGTTTTTAGAATAACTTTTGAACTAAAACTCAAATGAACTTTGGCCTGAAACAAAACTTTTGTAACTTTTCGTTTTGAACAACTTTCATGTTCAGAGATTTTTGAGTTGCAACACAGAAATGTAAGAAAATATCAGTTTTACGATCAGACCCTTAAAATTTATCAAATTCTCGCGTCTCGGTCCCTCCCTCACCTCTCTCCTCTGCTCTGCCCCGACAGCCCAGCGAAGCTGCCGGCGCCACGTCGCCGGCGATGCCTGCCGCCGCGTCGCGCGAAGCCAACCTCCCAACGCCGCTGCAGCACTGCCCAGCTCGCCCAACCCGCGGCCGCGTCCTCCTTCTCCCTCACGCGGCATCCCGCACGGCTAGTAAAACGCCGCCGACCCGACGCCTAATGGCGTGCCGCACGCTGCACGGCTCTGGCCACCGCCGGCCATGCCCAATGGCGTACCCCTGCCATGCCCGGCCCGCCCCAACCCTCTCCCCTCCCTTGGCTCGCTATAAAAGGGAAGCACGCCCCTTCTCGCGCGCAGACCCGCCGACGCCCGCCATTGATGCCGCCGCTCGGAGCTTAGCGCTGAGCCCTTCCCTGCTGATATATTGTGATTCATGTTGTGAAACTTTTTCAGAGCTGTTATAGTGATGCCTAAATACCACAGAAAAAGATTAGAACCTTTTTCCTTTCTGTAACCTATTTTTATAAGTTTGTGGTGGGAAAAATGCACTAAATAAAAATAATTAGTTTCTGTGCTTGGAAAGTGTTCATCTTTTTACTGTAGGACACACTAGAGTAGCTCTTGCTGTACAAAAGGTTTCATACTGAGAAACCCTATAAAACATCCTGTAGAAATTAATCTTCATTAGCCTAAGTGTATCTTGTCCTATTTATTATGCTTTGTATCATGCACAATAAGATCTGAAAAATTTACAGTAACATATATATGGATTGGTTAACCCGCTGTAAAAATTTTGGTATCAACACTTGTATGGTTTGTCCTGTATAAAAATAAATAGTATCTAGCAGTGGCTGTGTATTATATTTTTCATGATTATTCTGCTGCATAAAAATGTCTAAAATTTTTACAGTGCTTTTTTCTCTACATAATGTGCTCCGAATAAAAATTTGATCACCAGAAGTTACCTGTATCAGTGTTTGTGCTTAATCCATGCGTGTGCTTAGAAAATTAAGTTTCCAATATAACACAACCCCTTCTTGTTTAATGAAGTTAAATAGTTTAAGATGTACTCTATTAAAAATTGCCCAAGAAATCGTTACTAAGTGACTTTACAACTAAATCTATGTTTTTGTGGACTGCAACTTTATTGTGAAGAAAATAAATATCACGTGCCATCACTACAACTTACACTTGTGCATTCATATAGAATCGACTACTCTCGCCGACGGAACGTACGAGCTGGTGCCCGCGTCCGAGAGTGAGCAGCGTGAAGCTCAAGTGAATCTAACTGAAGCTTTCGAAGACCCGAACCCGAGTTCGGACGAGCCCCAAGCTAACTTTACCCAAGAAGGCAAGCCCCGGAGCATGAACCCTATTTTTCTACACTTATGCAACTTATTACTCTATTTTACTTGTGCATTAAGTTTATAGGAGTTGGATGAAAACTTAGTTGCATGATCCTAGGTACCCATGCTCTGAACACTAGATGTAAGGTTCGATAGAATGCTATGCTAATAGGACTCGGTAAAAGTCGAGTGATTTCCTGTCACTCGCGAGAATATAGGAGTTGAATGTTTACTACATGCTGCAATCATAAGGTCGATGGACGGGGCTATGGTGCGATGTTCAAGTTGATGATTGATGTCCCGTCTGTTTAGTGAAAAATGCTAAGGCCGCAGTGTGTGGTAGTGGTGGTTAAGTTTTTGAACGTACTAACCACATGCCGAGAATATGGTAATCGGTAAGGTTAAGTACCTAATCGGACCGGCAAGTGGACAACATCCCACCCTCTCAACTTCGGTTCCATGCACGCACATGGTGGGTGCAGAGCTAGGCTCTGTAGTCTCGGATGGTGGCTCTGATCCACAACCCAGGAAGAAAGGGGAAAACTTGCACGTGTGACTCTATGAGTAACCACGTGACGTGTGTTTAGGTTTCCCTTGCAAGGTTAAGAAATTCGATTCGAATCGTCCGTTTCTCGCGGTTATTGAGACTGCTTGACCCTTTTACCACATAGAGTAAGAAGAGGAACAATGATGATGATTAATCTTGTTGGATGCAAATTAATTCTTCCAGCATGTATGATATTGGATAGTTGCTTACCTAGAATGGTTAAAGAAAACTAGAACTTGGAGCTAAAATTTGAAAGTAAGGACCTACTTATATATGCTTTTCGGTAAAACAAACCCCTCAAGCCAAAAGCCTTGCATGTCTAGGAGTCGGCTAAGTATATTCCACTAGTCGGGTAAGCCTTGCTGAGTATTAGTATACTCTCCCTCACTAATTGACTTCTATTCACCTTTATATACTTCTAGTAATACTCCGTTTACTAGATTACGACTAGTACTACGTGTAGTTTACTGCATGGGCCTCGTTCCCATACTTACAGTAACACTCCGTTTACTGGTTCACGACTGGGATTACGTGCAAGTTTACTGAAGTGGCCTCGCTCCCATACTTCCAGTACTACTCCGTTTACTAGTTCACGACTAGTACTACGTGCAGTTTACTAAAGGGGCCTCGCTCCCATAACACTGCGTTTACTTGCTCCCGACTAGTTTTACACATCGTCAGCTACTTCGACTACTCGTCTCGCCTACAAAACTAGTCGGAATCGACTCCAACTAGTCGGCTTCATCGACAGTTCATGATCCAGCGACAACTTGGCCAATGCCTAGTCTCGAGGGCTGGAGGCGACACGACACTCAGGGAACAAGGTTTGATTTGAGCGGTAATTTAGGACGCTTTTTGGAGAAGTTATTTGTTTAACCATTTTTTCAGGGAATTCATTCTGAAAAAAGTGTTTTCAAATTTCTGAACCAATTTGTCCATCTTAACCATCAAATCTTTACCGTCATATATTGCGTGCCATGATTCTTTGGACCCTTTATTCCAAACCTTGGGTGTCAGACCCCATCCTACGGGACTGCGCACATGGCCTACATCTTACAGGATAAGGGGTAGGACATGGCCCATGCCCTACACCAGTTGTAACTACTCGTAGCGTAGTAGAACTACTCATATAGTAGTATAACTAGTCGGAACAGAAGGAAACTACCCGAATACTACTCGGGTAGGGCTCCTAGGCTCGTATCCAACTAGGACTTCCATGTTACCCTATCCACCCAAACTATATAAGGGCGGGCAGGGACCCCTTCCAAATAGGAGATCACCCCGATCAACACCTAAGGTAATACAAACCACACAGGACGTAGGATATTATGCTCTCGGTGGCCCGAACCTGTCTATACTTTGTGTTCCTTGCACCTTCGAGTTCCTGATCTCGGCGACACCCTACCTACAAACTCACCACCACGGGGGTATCCTTCGGTGGGCGTGGCGGTAAAACACCGACAGCTGGCATGCCAGGTAGGGGTGTTCATCGAGCATGCACCGGAGAACTCGATGGCATCTTTCAGCTTCACCAGCATCGTGCTCGATGAAGGCACAATTTTCATCTTCGGTTCTTGGATCTGCGTCGCCAACAGCTTGGGTGGCTTTAACGGCCACCTAGCAAACTCTAGGAAGTCGGAGGCCTCTACACGAACTCGAAGCAGTGACCTCGACAAGTTTGTCGATAGCCTCGATGAGTTGTTGCTCCCCGATCACGCCAGGGAGATCGAGACGACGTCCGTTTTCGATGTGACTTCAACTCGCGCTGCACAGGACCACTCAAATCAAATTCAAACCAATCTAATGAGGCTACATAGTCCAAGTCCCTCTCCGACTTGGAGGAGGACTTGGATCATCTTCTCAAGCTCGGAGATGAGGGAGCCACGACCTGTCGGGGCCCCCGTTTTTGACAACTACTCGGACTTAGACGCAAAGTATTCGTCGACCAGTACTACACCTTCAAGTCAGAGCCGAGGAGGACTCGAGGATGAGGGAGCCACCGCTTGTCGGGAGGCCCTTGTCCTCGACAATCACTCACAACCTGATGACCGTCCCGAATCCTTTTCGGGTAGTCACTTGAGTTTGGCCATAACGTCTACGTCGCAAGGCTGTTTCGTGTACTGGAAGGGCATACAGCCCTCTGAACTACTCGAGCACGACTCCCGCCTTGTGGCCTTCACGCAGGAACTACTCTTCCAAGATGGCAAACCCCTCTTTCCCATCTCGGAAGAGGGAGAGGGCAGCATAGAGCTAGTCGTGTACAGCCATACGGCTGAGAACTCGCCGAATCGTCAAGTCTACATGGCTTCCTTTGGCAATGCGGATGACAACGAGTCGGGTCCCGAGTACGACGCTAAACTACTCTCGTACGTGTCTGCCGACGAGCGTACGGCGGACGCCCCCCGGACGTGAACTACACAGAAGGATCCGCGGTTGAAGAACATCAGGCGCGCCCACCGCAGGCGGAACGCGGAAAACTGCGCATGCAAACCAATGCACCAAAGGAACCTCAACAACACTTTCGTAGTAGCCGCAGACCGGGAGTATCGCACAATGATTGGCGCCATTGCAGAAGCAACGCTCCTAGCTCAACAGCTACCACCCAACCCCCAGATACAAAGGCTGCAGTATGTAATCCAGCGCACGCTCGTGCAACTCGATGAGCAACACCCAATCTCCTCAATTCGGAACATGCTCTCGAGATCAGAATGCCATGGTGACTCTGCACAGATTAGTCGCACCCCTGGAGGAGGCCCCAGATATCGGAGGAACGACAATCGCCAATGCAACCAGGACAATCCAGTTGGCCATGGCAATCCCCAGGGCAAGTAGTCCGTGTGTGGCAACATTGAACAAGAGGTGCAACAATCCACTCGCCCACCTCGCAACCGGCGGGATGCAAGGCCTCAAGCGCAACAACGACAAGCAGGGCAACAGCAACAACCACTTCAACAAAGGCAAGCGGAACAACTCGGGGGAATCCCCAAAATTGCAAGCCATACCAAAAACTCACGGCTATTGAGCGCAAGAAGTCGGGGAGCAATCAAGTACGGTTTGAGAAAGTCCTGCACAAACAATGCCCGATGTACTCGAAGTCATGGCATACGCTCTTCGAGTGCACCAGCCTCCGCAAGTCACTCAACGCTCCACCCCTTCCTCAAGATGAAAAACGAAAGGATCAGGAGGACGACGATGAGGGTGGCAAGTCGGTGGCTCAAGATTTCCAAGACCCGAAGAATGTCGTCAACATCTTCTTCGGCAGAGATGGTGGCCTCCCCTCCAAGCATGCACAGAAGCTTACCCTGCGTGAAATCCTCTCTGTCGAGCTCGCCATACAAAAGCCTCTGAGATACAACGAGGTCCTGATCTTATTTTCTAGGGAAGATCAGTGGACCAGCTTCTCCGAGCTGGGAAAATTCCCGCTCGTCCTAGATCCTGTCGTGGCGGGCTCATAGTTGACTCGAGTACTCATCGACGGCGGGAGTGGCTATCGGTGTGTTACAGCCACGCCCACCGAGGGATACCCCCGAGGTGGTGAGTTTGTAGGTAGGGTGTCGCCGAGATCAGGAACTCGAAGGTGTAAGGAACACAAGGTTTAGACAGGTTCGGGCCGCCGAGAGCGTAATACCCTACGTCCTGTGTGGTTTGTATTGCCTTAGGTGGTGATCGGGTGATCTCCTAGGTGATTTTCCGCTTGGAGAGGGTCCTGTCCGCCCTCATATAGTCTGGGGGGACAGGTTTCCATGGAAGTCCTAGTCGGATAGATGCCTAAGAGTCCTACCCGAGTACTTTTCTGGTAGTTCCCTACTATATCCGACTAGTTTTACTATCGTATGAACAGTTCTACTAGGCTACGAGTAGTTACAACAGATGTAGGGCGTAGCCCATGTCCCATCCCTTATCCTAGGAAAAGTACGCCATGTGCACAGTCCCGTGTGCCCGGGTCTGACAAGCCCCCGAGCTCTTTGTAGTCGAGTACTATAGGCGTCCGAGTACTTCTGAAGGCATCTTCGAGTTCTCCCAAACTTCATCCTGAAGGTATCTTCCGAGTACTTCCTTGGCTACATTGAGGCTGTGAGGTGCTCATGCCCCGAGTAGTTGTCAAGTCTTCTTTTATATGGGGTGAGATTAAACTCGCAATCCATATGGAGTAGCCCCTGAACCTTAGGTTGACTCATAGAATCAGGCTAAGGGTCAATTTAATCTTGAGTCTTCTATCGTTATCTTCCAGCAGGTTTGAAAAATAAGTCACTGATGACACTTGTCTTGCAGCCCTCGAGCCTTGAGTCCAAATTCCCAAGGTTTGGAACAAAGGATCCCAAGAACCGTGGCATGCAATATATGACAGTAGAGATTTGATGGTTACGATAGGCAAGTTGGCTCAGTAATTCGAAAACCGCTTTTTTGGGTAGCATTCCCTGAAAAAATGGTTAAGCAAATAACTTCACCAAAAAATGCCCTAAATCACCACTCAAATCAAACCTTCATTGCTGAGAGCCGTGTCGTATCCAACCCCGAGCCTGGGAGCTAGATGAGTCGCATAGAATATGCCTAATAGTCGGTGGCACCAGCCCTCGAGCCTAGGTATTGGCCAAGTTGTTGCTGAATCTTGAACTGTCGATGAAGCCAACTAGTCGGAGTTGAATCCGACTAGTTTTGTAGCCATCAGCGTGTCGCCAAGCACAGTCGATTCCGACTAACTTGTAGGCGAAATGAGTAGTCGAAGTAGTCGCCAGCGTGTCGCCGTGCATTCTTCACGAAGTCCAGTGGTCGCCGACGGTTGTTGGTGAATCCAACTAGCAGGAGTCGAATCCGACGAGTAGTCATTTTAGTCAGCGACATGTAGTCGATCGTTCTCGCGAAATCAGAGTAGTCGTTGGTGATTGTTGGTGAAGCCAACTAATCGGAGTTGAATCCGACTCACCCAGCAGCACGGTCCAGATCAGGTTTCCTGCAAGGTAAACATAAAAGTATGTTGTAACTGATAGACATGAAACCGTGTTGGGAGCATTGCCCTTGCAATAAAATCCATGTATAACTAGTTGAAAACTAGTAAATGGAGAAATACTGAAAGTATGGGAGCGAGGCCCCTTCAGTAACATAGAGTACTAGTTGGAAACTAGTAAACGGAGTGTTACTAGAAGTATGGGAGTGAGGCCCCTTCAATAAACTTGCATGGATACCAATTGTGAACCAGTAAACGGAGTTATACTAAAAGTATGGGAGCGAAGCCCCTTTAGTAAACTACGCGTAGTACTAGTCGGGAACTAGTAAACGGAGTGTTACTCGAAGTATGGGAGCGAGGCCCCTTCAGTAAACTACGCATAGTACTAGTCGGAAACTAGTAAACGGAGTATTTTTGGAAGTATGGGAGCGAGGCCCCATCAGTAAACTACGCGTAGTTCTAGTCGAGAACTAGTAAACGGAATATTACTGGAAGTATGGGAGCGAGACCCATTCAGTAAACTACGCATAGTACTAGTCGAGAACTAGTAAAACGGAGTATTACTGGAAGTATGGGAGCGAGGCCCCTTCAGTAAACTATGCGCAATACTATTCGAGAATTAGTAAAATGGAGTATTACTAGAAGTATGCGAGCGAGGCCCCTTCAGTAAACTACGTGTAGTACTAGTTGAGAACCTGTAAACGGAGTATTACTGGAAGTATGGGAGCGAGGCCCCTTCAGTAAACTACACGCAATACTAGTCGAGAACTAGTAAAACGGAGTATTACTGGAAGTATGGAAGCGAGGCCCCTTCAGTATACTATGCGTAGTACTAGTCAAGAACTAGTAAAACAGAGTATTACTGGAAGTATGGGAGCAAGGCCCCTTCAGTAAACTACGCGTAGTACTAGTCGGAAACTAGTAAACGGAGTTATACTGGAAGTATGTAAAGGTGAATAGAAATCAATTAGTGAGGGAGAGATGAATCTTGCTGGTAGCTTCAGTCATATCCTTCGGCAAATTATGAGAATTCACATGTTGACTTGCAAAAACATCACGTTTGGCCCGAAGGGGTTGATGACGAGGTCCTACATGTGGGGTGATCAGTTCCTTGGGCGGGCCAAGACAAGTCTTAAGTGCCATGCAAAGATGTCTCGATTGGCCCAAAGGAGGTGACGACGAGGTCCTGCACTTGATCTTGACCAGTTCTTTGGGCGGGCCAAGACAAGCCGTGTGTTGCCATGCAAAGATGTCTCGGTTGGCCCAAAGGAAGTGACAACGCAATCCTGTACGTGCGTTGTTACAGAAGTAGTTGTTGAGCAAGGATGACTCGGCTAGCCCAAAGGAACTCCTTGGGTGGGCCGAGACAAATCGTATGTTGCCGCGTGCAGATGTCTCGGTTAGCCCGAAGAAACTTCTTGGGCGGGTCAAAATAAGTCGCATGTTGCCATGCGAAGATGTCTCGGTTAGCCTGAAGGAATTCTTTGTGCGGGCCAAGACAGTTCGTACGGTGCTGAAGTAAGGATGAACAAACATGCCCTTTTTTGGGTAAACTCCTTGATCCTCTAATCGAGTGGTTGGACGAATTCTTTGGGAAAGAACCCCTTGTATCGAGATAAAACTTGAGACAATGGTTAAATAAATTCCCTAAAGATCTCCGTGAAACCTCCTTGAATCGGGTCTCAGTCTTCTCGTGGGTGATTGGCGATCTTGATTCATTGGTGATTGCTGATGAAGTCGTGTTGCTTGTTGATGAAGCTGCACCTGTTTGTTGATGATTCCAACTAGTCATTGGTGGTGTGAGTCCCACTCCCGGCTTAGTTATGTAGTCGATGTAGTCGTCGGCGGGTCGCCGAGTGCCCTGGTGATAGCGATGTAGTCGTCGAGGAGTCGAAGATCCTGCCTTTTTAGAAGGGTGATAGGCCCGACAGGTTGTCGAGGTTGGTGGCACAAAAAGGTGGGCTAAGTCGGGTAGCTTGGAGGGCTCCATGCCCTTCCGATAGCCTAGCCCGCCCTGCCAAGATTGTGGCGCGAAAAGGTGGGCTGAGCCGGGTAGCTTGGAGGACTCATGCCCTTCCAATGCCCTAACCCGCCCTGCCAAGATTGTGGCGCGACAAGGTGGGCTGAGCCGGGTAGCTTGGAGGACTCATGCCCTTCCAATGCCCTAGCCCGCCCTACCGAGATTGAGGCGCCAAAAGGTGGGCTGAGCCGGGTAGCTTGGAGGACTCGTGCCCTTCCAATGCCTTAGCCCGCCCTACCGAGATTGAGGCAGAAAAAAGGTGGGCTGAGCCGGTTAGCTTGGAGGACTCGTGCCCTTCCAATGCCTTAGCCCGCCCTACCGAGATTGAGGCAGAAAAAAGGTGGGCTGAGCCGGTTAGCTTGGAGGACTCGTGGCCTTCCTATGCCCAGGCCCGCCCAACCAAGTTGTAGGCGCAGAAAGGTGGGCTGAGCCGGGTAGCTTGGAGGACTCGTGCCCTTCCTATTGCCAGGCCCGCCCAACCAAGTTGTAGGGGTAGGAAGGTGGGCTGAGCCAGGCAGCTTGGAGGACTCGTGCCCTTTCTATGCCGCAATCAGGCCGCGATGGCCATTTGGTAAAGGTGTGGCGTTGTTGATGAAGTCCGAATAGTCGGTGGGGACGGGAGCCCTTCGATGGATGCTGGCTAGTCCTTCTCTGACTTGTAGTAGATGATCCAAATCCTCCACCGAGTTGTAGTAGACGATCCAAATCCTCCTCCGACTTGTCATAGACAATCCACATCATCCTCTGACTTGTGGTAGAGGACCTGCGACCGAGGGGGATTCGGTTCGGGGGGCTCTGAGTTGTCGATCGAGTCCTGGATTGCACGATTGACATCCATGTGGGTGGTATGGGTGCTTCAGGCTTTTTCTAGTCGGAAAAAATTGATTTCCGGCGAGACCATTGGCAAGGTTGTGCGGGAGAAAGGCCCCTTCAGTAAACTACGCGTAAGACAAGTCGGAAACTAGCAAACGGAGTGTTACTAGAAATTTGGGAGCAATGCCCCTTCAGTAACATAGAAAACTAGTCGGGGACTAGTAATCTGGGGGTTACTAGTAGTTTTTGATAGACAATAGCATAGGTGCTTTGTTTGACTAATTAACGGGTTCGACTAGTCATTGCAAATGAGGCAACCACTTTTGGCAGTCGCATGGTTCGGCTGTGACAGGGTTGCCTATGTTTAGTGAGGGAGTCGTGATTAACCCGAGTAAATGAGCATAAATAGCAACCCTGACTAAGTGGTAAAAAGGGATGCTTTTAGGCGTGCGGAACCTCTTGTTTCAAGATAAGGTCCCAAAACAATGGTTCAAACAAACACAACATCTAAAAGACCCTCGGAAAATCTCCTTGAGCCGGGTACTTATTTAGGAATAAATCATTAGTCGGGTAGTCCCGTCGCCTTTCTTCGTTGACTTGGCGGAGCTCTCCGAAGGGTTTGACATTCAAACACAGAATGCTTGCTCTTCGGGTGCCACGGGCAGTGCCCGTGGAGGGCTTCCTCGAATTGTTTCTTCGATCTGGGAGTCTTCCTTCTGCGAATGGATTGTTCCCCGGCTTCTGGCTTGCGCTTCTGAGTAGTCTCCAAGTAGTCAAGAGGGTGTTGATAGCGGGTGGGGCTGTACGCTTCCACTTCTTCGCGCTCCTGCTGCCTGGCAATGATGACACTGCGGGCGTCCTGGCCAGCGTTGATGATGGCGCGAAGGTCGCCCGTGGAGGAGTCGTGGAGGTTACTGCTCCCCTGCTGGTTCATCTTGATGGCGTGGTGCCTTCATTGGGCGCGCTTTGCATTGATGAGCCTGCGGCATTCCTTCTTGATGTTATCTGCGTCTTCCACCTTGATCTTGGATGAGGATTCACTATCCATTGTTACGTCCACGCCTTCATCGAGTGGATCAAGGAGGTAGTCGTCGTAGTCGTCTAGCTAAACCCGCTCTAGGCCTTCACAGTCCTCGTCGGCGTGAATCATGAGTACTTCTCGATTGGGGGTGAAGCGTTTGGCACTCTGCACTGCCTGGCCCTCGTCTTCGTTGTTAGATGGGGAGAGGGGTCTGCATTCTTGAAAAGGGAGTTCCCCGGGTGTGGCAATGAATCGTGGTGGACTTGATTTGAGGGACCTGGAGGGTTTCATGCCCTTCCGATGCCCAAACCTGCTCGATCAATCCGATCCCCCTACCAGACCCTGGGTCACATGAGTAGCTGGGTCCGAGTAGTTGTCGGAAACCGTAGCCTCCCGACAAGCGGTGGCTTTTCCTTCTCCGAGTGGTGGTAGATGATCAAAGTCCTCTTCCAATGCGGGGAGGGTTCTGGGTTGAACCGCCTCAAAACGACTTTGATCCATGAGTTGTTGATGAAGCCAACTAGGCGGAGCAGATTCCGACTAGTTGTTGACCGTGCGGAGCTAGTCGTCGAGTAGTTTGCGGCTAGCTCCCGAGTAGTTTCTAGTCGAGATGAGTTATCGATGTTGTCGTTGGTGCTGCTGATTTGTCGAGGCAGTCGTGCCTGCGGCGCGAGTCGAGTAGTCGAGGTTATCGTGGCAGCGTGTCGATGTTGAGGGGAGTAGTTGAAAATTTTCAGCTCCCTGGGGTCGATACGCTGAAGGGTGGATTGTACCACAAGGCGGGAGTCGAATTCGAGTAACTAGGAGGGCTCTAGACCCTTCCAGTACATGAAACGGCCTTGCGGTGTAGATGTTATGGTTAAACCCGGATGATTACCCAAAAACAACTCGGAGTAATCATCGGGTTGTGAGTGGATAACGAGAACTAGGGCCTCCTGGCAAGCGGTAACTCCCCCGTCCTTGAGTCCTCCTCGGCCTGGACTTGTAGTTGATGGGTCCTCTTCATTTGAGTCAGAGTTGTAGTCGAGAATGGGGAGCCCCCGACATGCGTTGGCCCCCTCGTCTCGAATCTTGAAGAGGCGATCCAAGTCCTCCTCCAAGTCGGGGAGGGACTTGGATCGCGAAGCCTCCTTAGATCGGTTTGAATCCGATCCGAGTAGTCCTAGTACCGCACGAGTTGAAGTCACGTCAAAAACGGACGTGCTTTCGATTTGCCTGGGTAGATCGGGGAGCAGCAACTCATTGAGATCGTCGACGAAGGAGTCGATGTTGCTGCTTTGAGTTGATGGAAAGGTCTCCGGCTTTCTGGAATGGACTAGGTGGCTGTTGAAGCCACTCAAGCCGTTGGCCACGCAGATCCAGGAGCCAAACATGAAGATTGTGCCCTCTTTGAGCACGGTGCTGGTGAAGCTCAGAGATGCCATTGAGTTCTCCAGTGGATGCTCGATGAACACCCCTGCCTGGCGCGCCAGCTGTCGGTGTTTTACCGCCACGCCCACCGAGGGATACCCCCGAGGTGGTGAGTTTGTAGGTAGGGTGTCGCCGAGATCGGGAACTCGAAGGTGCAAGGAACACAAGGTTTAGACAGGTTCGGGCTGCTGAGAGCGTAATACCCTACGTCTTGTGTGGTTTGTATTGCCTTAGGTGGTGATCGGGTGATCTCCTGGGTGATTTCCCACTTGGAGGGGGTCCTGTCGGCCCTTATATAGTCTGGAGGGACATTTTTACATGGAAGTCCTAGTTGGATACATGCCTAAGAGTCCTACCCGAGTACTTTTCTGTAGAGTAAGGGATTGGACATGGCCCACGCCCTACATCTGTTGTAACTACTTGTAGCCTAGTAGAACTGCTCATACAGTAGTAAAAGTAGTTGGATGCAGTAGAGAACTACCAGAAAAGTACTCAGGTAGGGCTATTAGGCATGTATCCGACTAGGACTTCCATGTAAACCTGTCCCTTCAGACTATATAAGGGTGGACAGGACCCCCTCCAAGCGGGAAATCACCCAGGAGATCACCCGATCACCACCTAAGCCAATACAAACCACACAGAACGTAGGGTATTATGCTCTCGGCGCCCGAATCTGTCTAAACCTTGTGTTCCTTGCACCTTCGAGTTCCTAATCTCGGCAACACCCTACCTACAAACTCACCACCTTGGGGGTATCCTTCCGTGGGTGTGGCGGTAAAACACCGACAGCTGGCGCGACAGGTAGGGGTGTTCATCGAGCATCCACCGGAGAATTTAATGGCATCCTTCAACTTCACCAGCGCCATGCTCGACGAGGGCACAACTTTTATCTTCGGCTCCTGGATCTGCATCGCCAACGGCTTGGGATGCTTCAACAGCCACCTAGTCGACTGCAGGAAGGCGGAGGCCTCTACAACAACTGGATGCAGCGACCTCGATGAGTTCATCGACAACCTCGATGAGTTGCTGCTCCCCGATCTGGTTCTGCAGATCGAAAAGATGTCCGTTTTCGACATGACTTCCACTTGTGATGCACCAGAACTAGTCTGCTCGGACTCAAACCGATCTGAGGAGACCAGACAATCTAAGTCCCTCTCCGACTTGGAGGACGACTTAGATCAGCTGCTCAAGCTCAAGGACGTGGGAGCCACCGTTTTCTGGGAGGCCCCCATTTTCGACAACTACTCGGACTCCTACGAAGAGTACTCATCGTTTAGTACTACACCTTCAAGCCAGAGCCGAGGAGGACTCGGAGACGAGGGAGCCACCGCCCGTCGGGGGACCCCCGCTCTTGAAAACCACTCACAACCCGATGACTACACCGAATCATTTTTGAGGAACCATCTGGGTTTAACCATAACATCTATGCCGCAAGGACGTTTCGTGTACTAGAAGGGCTTAGAGCCCTCCGAACTACTCGACTACGATTCTCGCCTTATGGCCTTCACGTAGGAGCTGCCCTTCCAGGAGGGTAAACCTCTCTCTCCCATCGCGGAAGAGGGAGACAGTAGCACAGAGGTACTCGAGTACAACCATACTGTTGGTGTTTTATCACCATGCCCATCGAGGGATACCGCCGAGGTGGTGAGTTTGTAGGTAGGGTGTCAACGAGATCAGAAACTCGAATGTGCAAGGAACACAAGGTTTAGATAGGTTCGGGCTGCCGAGAGTGTAATTCCCTACGTCTAGTGTGGTTTGTATTGCCTTTGATGGTGATTCTTCCCAAGGGGGTCCCTGTCCGCCCTTATATAGTCTGGGAAGACAGGTTTACATGGAAGTCCTAGTCGGGTACAAGCATAAGAGTCCTATCCGAGTACTTCGGGGGTAGTTTCCTACCGTGTCCGACTAGTTCTTCTACTGTATGATAGTCCTACTGCACTACGAATAGTTACAATAGATGTAGGGCGTGGGCCATGTCCCATCTCGTATCCTAGTTGATGTACGCCACGTGGACAGTCCCGTGTGCCCGGGTCTGACAAGCCCCCGAGCTCTTCGTAGCCGAGTACTGCAGGCGTCCGAGTACTTCTGAAGGCATCTTCGAGTTCTCTCAAACTTTGTTTTGAAGGTGTCCTCTGAATACTTCCTTGGCTGCGTCGAGGCTGTGAGGTGCTCATGCCCCATGTAGTTGTCCAGTCTCCTTTTATATGGGGTGTGATTAAACTCGCACTCTATATGGAGTAGCCCCAGAGCCTTAGGTTGACTCATAGAATCAGGTTGAGGGTCAATTTAATCTTGAATCTTCTATCCTTATCTTCCAGCAGATTTGGAAAATAAGTCACTGATGACACGTGTCCCGCAGCCCCCGAGCATTGAATCCAAATCTTGGATTTGGAATAAAGGATCCAAAGAATTGTGGCATGCAATATATGACGGTAAAGATTTGATGGTGAACATGGGCAAATCAGTTTAGTAAATTTGAGAACCTCTTTTTTCAGGATGAATTCCTGAAAAAATGGTTAAACAAATAACATCACCAACAAACACCCAAAATTACCTCTCAAATCAAACTTTGTACCCGGAACCAATGACTAAATAAGACCTCTGGGTAATAATCTGAACAAACCCCTTATTTCAGAATAGAATCCCTGAAATAATGGTTATAAAACATCTTCCCAAGATAAATCTTAAAAAGCCTCTTGGATTGGGTATTGTCCAGTAGTTTTACAGCATCCAACATGTAAGCATGAGAGCTGTCTCTTGAGGCATGCTGAGTGCCTTGTCCCATCAAGCCCCCGAGCCAAGGAGCTAGATGATAAGCATAGAGTAGACGTAGCAAACTGTGGCGCTAGCCCCCGAGCCTAGGCATTGGGCAAGTAGCCACTGAGTCTTGAATAGTCGATGAAGCCATCTAGTCGGAGTCGATCCCGATTAGGATTGTAGTCAAGATGAGTAGTCGAACAGGTGTAGAACTAGTCATAGACTAGTAAACCTCTCGGCATGGGAACGAGGCCCCTTCAATAACATAGTGCACAAGTCGAAATTTAGTAATATGTTACTGGAAATAAGGGAGCGAGGCCCCTTCAGCAAACTTGCGCGTAGTACGAGTCGTAAACGAGTAAAACAGCGTTGTACTGGAAGTATGAGCGCAAGGCCCCTTCAGTAACCCAAGATACTAGTCGGAAACTAGTAATTAGTTATTGGAAGTATGGGAGCGAGGCCCCTTCAGTAAACTTGCGAGTAATACCAGTTAGAAACCAGTAAAACAGAGTTGTATTAGAAGTATTAATCTCCAGGCACCAATAGAAGATGTCCCAATTGATCAAGGATAAAAATGGCGTAAATGCTCGATATTCCAAGAATTAGGAAGCTCCTGGCCATCAGGGTACTGTAGGCGATAAGATCCAGGTCCTGTAACCTTGTGCAAAATGAAAGGCCATTCCCATCATGAGTTTAGCTTTTCTAGCCCGGTATCATCTTGGATTCATCGAAGGACCATATCTCCAACATTGAAGGAGCGTCGTTGAACGTTCCTTTCGTGGTAGCGACGAACTCCTTGTAAGTAGCGGGCCGACTGGAACAATACATTGCATCTGATTTCCTCAGCTGAGTCAAGCTCGAGATGTCTTGCAGTGTCAGTGTCGCCTTCTTCAAAAATCTCCAATCGTGGAGACTTCCACATCACATCAGCTGGTAATATAGCTTCAGACCCGTATACGAGAAAAAAAGGTGACTGTCCTATGGCTTTGCTTGGTTGTGTGCGGAGCCCCCAAACTACTGATGAGATCTCATCGATCCACTTGCCGCCCTTTTTGTTGTTCTCGTCATAGTCTTTTCTTCAATCCATCAAGAATCAAGCCGTTGGCATGCTCCACCTGGTCATCGGCCCGCGGGTGAGCCACTGAAACATATTTGACTTCAATGGAACTGCATTCACAGAAATCCCAGACTGATGCGAGTGGAAGTTGGACCCAAATCTGTGATGATAGTGTTGGGGAAGCCAAAACGGTGTAAGATGTCGCAGATGAAAGTAACCACTCGATCCGCCGAGAGCGTTGTGATTGGCTTGTACTCGATCCACTTGGTAAACTTGTCGATGGCCACCAACACATGTGTGAAACCTCCTGGCGCAGTTGTTAAGGGCCCTATCATGTCAAGGCCCCAGCATGCAAAAGGCCATGACGGTGGTATTATTATGAGGTTATGAGCCGGAACATGAGGCTGTTTGCTAAAGAATAGGTAGTTGGTACACCGGTGAACGAGTGCTTCGGCATCTGCCAAAGCAGTCGACCAGTAGAAACCAGATCGAAACGCCTTGCTATCTAGTGTGCGAGAAGCTGCATGGTTCCCGCACACGCCTTCGTGACTCTCTTGGAGTATCTCTTTGCTCTTCTCCGTGCTGATACACTTCATGAGTATGCCTGATGCTGATCCACGCTTGTACAGGTTACCCCCCGACTAGAACATACCCTTTGATGCGCCTTAGGATGCAAGTAGCTTCAACGCTCTTTGGGTCGACGCCGGGGGGTAGTTTGTGCTCCTGGATGTAGTCGATGAAGGCCACCCTCCAGTCGACCTCGATCATCAAGACCTCTCGGTCGGGTTATTATGGACAATGAGCAATGGAACTTGAGTCTGGTGTCTTTTTGGAAGGGTGATGCAACTCATGAACGAAAACTCTTGGTGGGAAGTTGGCTCGATCAGAACCCAGTTTGGAGAGCACATCCGTGCCCACATTGTTGTCGCGAATCACATGGTGAATTTCCAGCCCCGAGAACTTGCTCTCGAGCTTGCGTATTTCTGTAATGCACGCGTCCATGGTGTCCTTGTTGATGTCCCACTCCTTGTTGACTTGTTGAATCACCAATAAGGAGTCAACTTGGATGAGTAGTCGCTTGATGCCTAGGGAGACTGCCAGGCATAGCCCGTGCAATAATGCCTCGTACTCGGCTTCGTTGTTAGAGACCTGAAATAGTATTTGAAACACGTACTTGAGTTGTTCTCCTCTCGGGCTGATGAAAAGTACTCCCGTACCACCGCCACCGAGCTTGAGTGAGCCGTCGAAGTACATGACCCATTGCTCTGGCTGGTTGGATGGGGCTTCCACTTGGTTTTCTCGCCACTCCACCATGTAATCGACCAGTGCATGCGACTTGATGGCTGTCTAGGGCTTGAAGTCAAGTGTGAGGGCTTCTAGCTCCACGGCCCACTTGGAGATGCGCCCGGTAGCGTCCCGGTTGTGGAGGATATCCGCTAATGGGAAGTCGGAGACCACCAGAATATTGTAAGCAATGAAATAATGACAAAGCTTCCTCAAAGTGATGAGTATACCGTAAAGTAGTTTCTGAATTGTCGGGTAATGAACCTTGGATTCAGAGAGGACTTCGCTGATGAAGTAGACTGGTCTCTGCAACCCGAAGGCTTGGCCTTCCTCCTGGCGTTCTACCATGATTACCGTGCTGACGACGTGAGTAGTCGCGGCGATGTAGAGTAACAGATTCTCAGCTGGTTGGGGAGCCGTCAGGATGGGGGACGACTGCAAATGGTACTTCAGAACTTGCAGTGCCTAGTTTGACTCCTCGGTCCATTGGAATTTGTTGTGGTGCTTGAGCAATTTGAAGAAGGGTAGTCCCCTTTCTCCAAGTTGGGAGATGAATCGATTCAAAGCTGCCATGCAGCCTGAGAGCTTCTGGACGTCCTTGATCATCCTTGGATCATCCATGGCTGTGATGGCTTTGATCTTCTCTGGGTTGGCTTCAATTCCTCGATGACTGACAATAAGCCCGGGTAGTTTTTCTTGAGGCACGCCAAAGACGCACTTTTTCGGGTTAAGCTTCCATCAAAACTTCCGCACGTTGTTGAACGTTTCGTCGAGATCGGTGATGAACTCATCGTGGGATCAGGTCTTGATGACCACGTCATCCACGTAAGCTTCAACGCTGCAGTGTAGCTGATCCCCAAGGCACAGTTGGATGGCCTGTTGATAGGTGGCTCCTGCATTCTTCAACCCGAATGACATTGTAGTGTATGCGTATGCTCCAAAGGGGGTGATGAACACCGTTTTAATCTGATCTTCTTCCTTGAGAGCTATCTGATGGTAGTCCGAGTAGGAGTCGAGGAAGGAGAGCAAGACGCAACCAGCTGTAGAGTCGATGACTTGGTCAATGCGTGGGAGCGCAAAGGGGTCCTTCGGGCAATGTTTATTGAGATCAGTGTAATCCACACACGTCGTCCATTCATTGTTATTCTTTTTCAATACTAGTACAGGGTTAGCTAACCACTCGGGGTGGTACACTTCTTTAATAAAACCAGCCTCGAGTAGTTTTGCTAGCTCTTTCTTCATGGCCTCCCTCTTGTCGGGGGCAAAGCATCATAGTCGTTGCTTCTTTGGAGTGGCTTTAGGGTCGACTTTTAGGCAATGCTCAATCAACTCCTTGGGCACCCCTGGCATATCGGCTGGTTTCCATGCGAATATGTCCCGGTTAGCCCTAAGGAAGCTAATGAGCGCGCTTTCCTATTTGTCACCTAAGTCGCCCCCGATCAAAGCAGTCTTGGACGGGTCACCTTCTTGCAGCTGGATGGCCTTGATGCCGACGTCGCTAGGGATGGGTTTAACCTTTGACTGGCTACGCCGCTGGTTGGAGATCTCCATCTCTGAGTTGGTCAGCTTCTGCGCGGCCATGAGTACTTCTGCAAATGGCTCTGGCATGCGTGATGTCGTGGTGTACTCGATCGCTTCCTAATCGCAGTCATATGACTTCTTCAGAAAAAATGTTGAGCGCAATCCACGTGGAAAGAAGTCGGGAACCATGACTCACAATTTGAGAAAGTCTTGCACAAAAAATGTCTGATGCACCTGAAGTCACGACACATGCTCTTTGAGTGCGTCAGCCACCGCAAGGCACTCAACGCTCCACCCCTTCTCCAAGCAGGAAAGCAAAAGGACCAGGAGGACGATGACGAGGGCTCTACAAGTCGGGGGCTCAAGATTTTCAGGGCCCGAAGAATGTCGTCAACATCATCTTTGGCGGAAACGGAGGATTCCCCTCCAAGCACGCGCAGAAGTTGACCATGCGCGAAATCCTCTCTATAGAGCCTGCCACGCAAAAGCCTTTGAGATACAGCGTTGTCCCGATCTCCTTCTCTAGAGATGATCAATGGGGAAGCTTGTCCGAGCCGGGAAAATTACCGCTCATCCTAGATCCTATCGTGGCAAGCTCACAGCTGACCCGAGTACTCATCGACGGCAGGAGCGACCTCAACCTGCTTTTCGCGAGTACTCTGAAGAAGATGGGCCTGGACATCTCCAAGATGCTCACCCCCAACAGAGCTCCATTCTACGGTATCGTCCCGGGAAATGCGGCTACACCACTCGGCTCAGTGGTCCTACTAGTTACCTTTGGGACAAAGGACAACTACCGCATCGAGTACATCAAGTTCGAGGCGGCTGACTTCGAGTCGTCATACCACGCCATCTCGGCAGGCCGGCACTAGCCAAGTTCATGGCCGTGCCCCACTACGTCTACCTGCTACTCAAAATGCCAGGCAAGACAGGCGTACTCACGCTCTGTGGTGACCTGAAGAAGTCGTACGACTGCGACCAGGAGGCAATTGAGAATGCTGCGACATCACACGTGCCAGAGCGTTCTGCAGAAGTACTCGCGGCCGCGCAAAAGCTCACTGATTCAGAGATGGAGATCTCCAGCCAGAGACCTAGCCAGTCGAGGGTTAAACCCAACCCCAGCGACGTCGGCATCAAGGCCATCCAGCTGCAAGAAGGAGACCCGTCCAAGACTGCTTTGATCGGAGGCGGCTTGAGTGAAAAATAGGAAAGCATGCTCGTCAGCTTCCTTAGGGCTAACCGAGACATATTCACGTAGAAACCAGCGGATATGCCAGGGGTGCACAAAGAGTTGATCGAGCATTGCCTAAAAGTTGACCCTAAGGCCATTCCAAAGAAGCAACGACTACGATGCTTCGCCCCAGCAAGAGGGAGGCCATCAAGAAAGAGCTAGAAAAACTACTCGCGACTGGTTTTATTAAAGAAGTGTACCACCCCGAGTGGTTAGCTAACCCTGTACTAGTATTGAAAAAGAATAATAATGAATGGAGGATGTGTGTGGATTATACTGATCTCAACAAACACTGCCCGTAGGATCCCTTCGCGCTCCCACGCATCGACCAGGTCATCGACTCTATGGCTGGCTGCGTCCTGCTCTCCTTCCTGGACTTCTACTCGGGTTACCACCTGATCGCCCTAAAGGAAGAGGATCAGATGAAAATAGCGTTCATCACCCCCTTTGGAGCATATGCATACACACACATGTCCTTCGGGTTGAAGAATGCAAGAGCCACCTATCAGCGGGCCATCCAACTGTGCCTTGCGGACCAGCTACATCGCAATGTTGAAGGTTATGTGGATGACATGGTCATCAAGACCAGATCCCACGATGAGTTCATCCCTGATCTTGATGAAACATTCAACAGCTTACGCAAGTTTCGATGGAAGCTTAACACAACCAAGTGCGCCTTCGGCGTGCCATAAGGAAAACTACTTGATTTCATCCTTAGTCACCGAGGAATTGAAGCAAACCCAGAGAAGATCACCGCCATCACAACCATGGATGCTCCACGGACGATCAAGGATGTCCAGAAGCTCACAGGCTGCATGGCAGCCTTGAACAGATTCATCTCCTGACTTGGAGAACGGGGTTTACCCTTCTTCAAACTGCTCAAGCGACACGACAAGTTCAAGTGGACCGAGGAGTCAAACCAGGCGCTACAAGATCTCAAGGATCATTTGCAGTCGCCCCCCATCCTGACGGCTCCCCAAACAGGCGAGAACCTGCTACTCTATATCACCGCGGCTACTCACGTCGACAGTACGGCAATCGTGGTGGAGCGCCAGGAGCAAGGCCACGCTTTCGGTGTGCAGCGACCAGTCTACTTCATCAGTGAAGTCCTTTCTAAATCCAAGGTTTATTACCCGACAATTCAGAAACTACTCTACGGTATACTCATCACCTCCAGGAAGCTTCGCCATAATTTTGACGCATTCAACATCTTGGTGGTTACTGACTTCCCATTGGCAGATATCCTCAACAATCGGTATGCTACCGGGCGCATCTCCAAGTGGGCAGTGGAACTGGGGGATCTCACCCTCGACTTCAAACCCCGGGAGGCCATCAAGTCATAGGTACTAGTCGATTTCATGGCGGAGGGGCGAGAACACCAAGTGGAAGCCCGGCTAACTCTGGCAGAACCACCTGAATTAATCCGGCTCAACGCGCTAACCATCACCACAAGGGCAATCAGGTCTAACTCGCACTTCAAACGGAATAATCCATTGTTCTATCGGGTAACCTCCCAATACAACCACGGTTTTTGCCGATCGAAACCACACATACATGTACTCACATGAAGGTGAGCCCAGAGGATACAACATTCCACAAATTTCACATCACAGGTTCATCATAAATTATTATTACAATGGAGTTCTAATTCATAAAAATAAGGTACTTCAGAGTTCAAAATAATTGAGTTCTTTAGAGTTCAATGTAGCGGAAAGAAAATAACGATAAACTACTCGACGATACAGAATGCCTTGATGAAGCCCGTACGATACATCACTCGGCATGATCACCGTTGGCCGGGGGCGTATCCCATTCCACCGACCAACCAGGAAGAAGGGTACACGGTCAAGTCAAACTAGCAATCATATCCTCGAAAGTCTCACCTGAAAACAAGCCACAAGCAAGGCTGATTATACTAATACTCAGCAAGGCTTACCCGACTAGTGGAATATACTTAGCCGACTCCTAGACATGCAAGACTTTTGGCTTGAGGGGTTTGTTTTGCCGAAAAGCATATACGAGTAGGTCCTTACTTTCAAGTTTTAGCTCCAAGTTCTAGTTTTCTTTAACCATTCTAGGTAAGCAACTATCCAATATCATACATGGTGAAACAATTAATTTTTCATCACACAAGATTAATCATCATCATTGTTCCTCTTCTTACTCTATGTGGTAAAAGGGTCAAGCAGTCTCAATAACCGCGAGAAATGGACGATTTGAATCGAATTTCTTAACCTTGCAAGGGAAACCTAAACACACGTCACGTGGTTACTCCAAGAGTCACACGTGCAACTTTTCCCCGTTCTTCCTGGGTTGTGGATCAGGTCCACCATCCAAGACTACAGAGCCTAGCTCTGCACCCACCACGTGCGCGCATGGAACCGAAGTTGAGATGGTGGGATGTTGTCCACTTGTCGGTCCGATTAGGTACTTAAGCTTACCGATTACCATATTCTCGGCATATGGTTAGTACGTTCAAAGACATAACCACCACTACCACACACTGCGGCCTTAGCATTTTTTACTAAACAGACGGGGCCTCAATCATCAACATAAACATCGACCATAGCCCCGTTCGTTGACCTTATGATTGCAGCATGTAGTAAACATTCAACTCCTATATTCTCGCGAGTGACAGGAAATCACTCGACTTTTACCGAGTCCTATTAGCATAGCATTCTATCGAACCTTACATCTAGGGTTCAGAGCACGGGTACCTAGGATCATGCAACTAAGTTTTCATCCAACTCCTATAAACTTAATGCACAAGTAGAATAGAGTATTAAGTTGCATAATTTAGAAAAATAGGGTTCATGCTCCGGGGCTTGCCTTCTTGGGTAAAGTTAGCCTGGGGCTCGTCCGAACTCGGGTTCGGGTCTTCGAAAGCTTCAGTTAGATTCACTTGGGCTTCACGCTGCTCACTCTCAGACGCGGGCACCAGCTCGTACGCTCCGTCGGCGAGAGTAGTCGATTCTATATGAATGCACAAGTGTAAGTTGTAGTGATGGTACATGACGATTATTTTTTTTCTTCATGATAAAGTTGCAGTCCACAAAATATAGTTGTGAAGTTACTTAGTTACAATTTTCTTGGGCCATCGTTAATAGAGGGGGTTGTGTTGTATTGGAAATTTAATTTTCGCAGTATAAGCATGGATTAAGCATAAACACTGACCTAGATAACTTATGGTGAGGAAATATTTATTCAGAGTACATTATGAAGAGATAAGACTACTGTAAGAATTTTAGAAATTTCTGTGGAGCAGAATAATTATGAAAAATGTAATACACAGCCACTGCTAGAACCTAGTTATTTTTATACAGGACAAACCATACATGTTTTGATGCTAAACCTTTTACAGGGTGTTAATATATCCATATATGTGTTACTGTAAATGTTTTAGATTTTATTGTGCAGGATACAAAGCATAATAATTAGGACAATATACACCTATTTTAATAAAGATTAATTTCTACAGGATGTTCTACTGGGTTTCTATGTATGAAACTTTTTATAAGCATAAAATACACTAAAGTGTCCCACAGTAAAAAGATGAACATTTTCCAAGCACAGAAACTAATTATTTGTATTTAGTGCATTTTTCCCACCACAAAATTATAAAAATAGGTTACAGAGAGGAAAAAGGTTCTAAACTTTTTCTGTGGTATTTAAGCATCAATATAATAGCTCTGGAAAAGTTTGACCACATGAATCACAATATAACAACAGTTACAAATTAGTTTTATTATTTCATGTCATAAAGAAGGTTTAACAAAAAGTTTAGCTAGAGATGGGTTCTGGTCCTAATATTTTTACACTGGCCTACAAATCAAGCAACTAATCTACTGTTAAATTTTCAGGTTTAGCCTTTGTCTACAACAATGGGTTCAAAAAAAGTCTATTAAATTTTCCATTTAATTTATAGCAAGATTTAGCAAGCAACTGAAGAAATGCATGTAACAAAAGTTGTAGATCTTCTTCTAAAGATTACAAAACAGTTGATTTTGTATTTTTATGATTTTTCTACGATTTTATATGAATTTTACAAGTTCACTGTTTTTGAAACTAGGTTTAAAACTTTCTTTTACAGAGGGGTCCCAGAAACTTGCATGCAGGCCCCTAGGAAGATTGCAATCAAAGCAATGTTGTCCCTGGCGGCCGGCCGGCGAGCTCGAGCTCGATTCTGGCGAGAAGAGGGGCCGGCGGTGAGGGCAAGGTGGGGGAGGAGCACGGGGAAGGCATGGGCTACCTTGGGATAGCCTTGGTCAGGGTTAGGGGTGGCCGGAGGTAGCTCGTCGGCGCAGAGCAGAAGGGCGGCGGCGGAGCGTAGCGTCGGCGACGGTGCTCTGGCGAGGAGGGGAGGGTGTGGACTGGTCGATGAGCTTCGCGGCGTCGAGGGAAATCCGTTTCGAGACTTGGCTTGGACGGAGGAGCTTCGGAGTGGGCTGTCCGTGGAGCAGCACGGGAGCGGCGGCGGCGCGGGCGGCGCTGGCGATGCTCCAGCGATCGAGATGGCCGGGGAAGAGGCCGATGAGCTTCAGTGGAGGGAGGGCAAGCTCGCTGGGCGATGGGTTTGGGCAGTGGCAGGCTGGAGGATGGGACTCCATGGGTGGGTGGTGCACGGCGGCGATAATGGTGGCGGCGGCGGCGTTCTGGTGTCTGGGCGTGCGATGGGGGGCTCGGTGCGGTCTTATGTAGACAGCAGAGAGGCGGGAGGAGGGGCGGGACAAGACTGTGAGGCGCGGGCACAGGCGGCACGATGGGGGCGCGTTACTGGCCGCTATGGGCGGCGAGCAGAGCTGGCGCGGCGTGCGGCGGGCGCGGGCAGGGGATTGGGCGCTAAGGATTTGGCGTGGGGAGCGGGAGATCACGCGGCGCGCGGGTTGGGCGAGGAGCTGCAGCAGCTGGCTTGCCGGGCAGCGAGTGCGGCGACTGGCGGGACGCGGCGGGGACACGGGCACGGCGCGGTTTGTCCATTGGGCGCGGCGGGCGGCGAGCAGAGGTGCGCGTCGCTGGTGTGTCCGTGGCGTGCGCGGACTGGGGAGGAGAGCGGCTTGGCGCCTAGCGCCGGTCAGGCATCGCCAGCCATGTGGCCTGCGGCGACTGCACGGCGGCGGAGGGTCGGGCGAAGCCGAGGGTCGGGCGAAACGAGGGGTCGGGCGAAGCGAGGGTCGGGCGATGCGAGGGTCGGGCGAGCGTAGGGTCGGGCGAACGTAGGGTCGGGCAAACGTAAGGTCGGGCGAGCGAAGGGTCGGGCGAAAGTAGATGGAAGGGTCTGCAGTGAAAATAGAAGAAAAGGCAGGGGCTGGTTTGCAAATCCAAGTGTTTCTCAAATTTTTGTGTTGCAACTCAAAAATCCTTGAACATGAAAGTTGTTCAAAATGATAAGTTACACAAGTTTTGTTTCAGGCCAAAGTTCATTTGAGTTCTAGTTTAGAAGTTATTTTAAAAACTCAAAAAATATAATTCGGAGGGCACGTCATTTCCTGGGCAAAACTTTGCATTCACTCCTAGGCTTCAACTAGACTTTTGTTTAACATGTCAATAACGACGTGCCTATTCAATTTTGTAGCCATGTTAGCATCGATGTGAAAGTTATTTAATTTGTTTGATTAACGTACATGTACTTATGCACACATACCCAACTATTTTCAATTCAAAGCAAAACCAATTTATAATTCGCTTCTTTTAAAGTTTTCTCAATTATTTATGCATTGTGTTAAGCTAATGAGGCTTATTTCGTAATTTAAACACCTGAGGTGTTACAGCCTTCCCCCCTTAAAAAGAATCTCGCCCCGAGATTTGGACAATAGGTATAGTGTGGGTAGTGTGTATACCTTCGGTAGAGTTGAGAAAACCAGGGAAATTTTGGTTTAGATAGCTTTCAGTTTCCCATGTGGTTTCGTCCTCGGTGTGATGATTCCATTGAATTTTGTACATCTTAATCACTTTCCTCCTAGTGCTTCTTTCTTTTTGATCCATGATTTTAATAGGGTACTCAACATACGAGAGGTCGGGCTCTACTAATATTTCATGTTGTTCGACAACCTCGGTAGGGACTCGAATACACTTCTTGAGCTGAGACACGTGAAAGACATCATGGATGGCTGCAAGCTGAGGGGCAGTCGTATTCTATAGGCTACGGGTCCACAGCTCTCGATGATTTCGTAGGGACCAACATAACGGGGAGATAGTTTTCCTTTGACTCCGAATTGTTGTACACCCTTGGTTGGTGAAACTCGAATGTAGACGTGGTCACCAACTTCAATTTTTAGTGGCTTTCTCCTTCTGTCGAAATAGCTCTTTTGCCTAGATTGTGCGGCTCTAAGGTTTTCTTGTATTACTCTAACTTTTTTTTCTGCCTCGATTACCAAGTCTGGTCCAAATATTTTGCGCTCTCCGGTCTGTGACCAACTCAAAGCGGTTCGACACCTTCGTCCGTATAAGGCCTCAAATGGTGCCATTTTCAAACTCGCTTGATAGCTATTGTTATAAGAGAACTCTGCTAGGGATAGGCATTTGTCCCAACTCTTGTCATAGTGTATGACGTAAGCTCTAAGCATGTCTTCAAGAATTTGGTTCACTCTTTTAGTTTGTCCGTCAGTTTGAGGATGATAGGCTGAGCTTCAAATCAATTTGGTGCCAAGAGAAGCTTGCAAATGTTCCCAAAAGCGCGCTACAAACTAAGTACCACGATCAGAAATAATAGTTTTTGGTACTCCATGTAGGCAAACGATACGATCGAGATAAATCTCGGCATATTTCTTGGCGGTATAGGTGGTGTGTACCGGAAGAAAAATGTGCCGTCTTTGTGAGCCTATCAATGATAACCCATATGGAATCATGTTTCTGTGCGGTACATGGCAATCCATTAATGAAATCCATACTTATGTCTTCTTATGTCTTCCCATTTCCATGAGGGTATAGGCAAAGGTTGAAGTCTACCGGCTACTTTCAAGTGGCTGGCTTTTACTCTCTCACATGTGTCGCATTCTGAGACATATTTAGCGATTTCTCTTTTCATTCTAGTTCACCAGAAATTTTGCCTAAGGTCCTGATACATTTTGTTACTGCCGGGGTGAATAGAAAATTTGGAAAGGTGTGCCTCATCCAGAATTTGCTTACGGAGCTCATGATTCTTCGGAACGACTAAGCGACTTTCGAACCATAGAACTCCCTTATGGTCCTGGCGGAAACATTTGTATTTCTCTTCTCCTAGAGAGAGTTTTTGTTTGATGATATTAACTCCTTCATCGTGTAGTTGTGCCATGATGATCTGGTCGTGAAGAGTGGGCTCGATCGAGATGTGATTCAGAGTGCCTTGGGAAATCATTTCCAAACTAAGCTTCCTCATTTCCGAACATAATGTCTCATTATAGAATTCCACTGATAGGCAATGGCAATGGGCCTTACGGCTGAGCGCATCCGCGACGACATTAGCCTTGCCGGGGTGATAGTGCACCTCGAGATCATAATCCTTGATTAATTCTAGCCATCTTCTTTGTCTCATATTCCGATCGGCTTGGGAGAAGATATATTTGAGACTCTTGTGATCGGTGTAGATATTACAATGAGTGCCCATGAGATAATGTCTCCATATTTTTAGAGCATGAATTACTGCTGCTAACTCGAGATCATAGGTTGGATAATTCTGCTCATGGGGCCGAAGGGCTCATGAAGCATAAGCGATAACTTGATTTTCTTGCATAAGCACACAACCAAGACCGGTGCCAGATGCGTCACAGTAAACATCGAACGACTTGGTGTTATCGGGTTGAGCTAACACAGGGGCTGTAGTCAAATATTCTCTAAGAGTGTGGAAAGCTTCTTCACATTTCTCATCCCACACAAACTTTACTCCCTTTTTCAATAGTTCAGTCATAGGCTTAGCAATCCTGAAGAAATCCGGAATGAAACGGCGATAGTAACCGGCTAAACCAAGAAAACTGCGAATCTGGTGCACAGAGGTAGGAGGTTTCCAATCCATCACTTCTTGTACCTTGCTGGGGTCAACGGCTATGCCTTCGCTGGAAATAGTGTGACCCAAGAATTTTACACTATCCAACGAGAATTCGCACTTAGAAAATTTAGCATAGAGCTGATGTCTCTAAGACGCTCAAGAACAATGTGCAGGTGCTTAGCATGCTCTTCCTCGTTCTTGGAATAGATAAGGATGTCGTCAATGAAAACTACGACGAATTTGTCGAGCTCGGGCATGAATACCGAATTCATGAGATACATGAAGTAGGCAGGGGCATTGGTGAGACCAAAGGACATGACCAAGAATTCATATAGTCCATATCGTGTGGAAAAAGGCGGTCTTAGGAATATCGCATGGACGAATCTTTATCTGATGATATCCAGATCGAAGATCAATCTTTGAGAAAACTCTAGCTCCAGATAATTGATCAAAGAGAAAGTCGATGCGGGGAAGTGGGTATTTATTCTTAACGGTTACCGCATTGAGAGGTCGGTAGTCCACACATAATCTTAAATTGTCATCCTTTTTCTTTACAAAAAGGGCTGGACATCCCCAAGGTGATGCGCTAGGACGAATGAAGCCTTTGTCCAGTAGTTCTTGGAGTTGTGTTTTCAGTTCGGCCAATTTCTTGGGCGGCATCCTATAGGATCTTTTGGAGATAGGTGCAGTGCCTGGTTGCAGTTCAATAACGAACTCAGTATCCCTATCCGGTGGCATTTCTGGTATGTATTGGAAAAACATCGGCATACTCGCATACCACTGGAATATCTTCTAGCTTGATTCCTTCCATCACGAAAGCACAAGAATTCGTGCACTCCCGGAATGGTAGGTAAAGGGTAGTGGCTCCGTGACTAGGTGAATTTATTTCAACAGCTCGGGAAGAAAGGTCCATTGTGACTTCGTGTAGAGCCATCCAATTCATACCCAAAATAACGTCCATGCCGTCAAGGGGTAAAAGAACAAGGTCCGTGTTGATGGTTTTACTACCCAATTTGATTGGTTCTTGCCTTATCATTTGATTTGAAGCAATTTTACCACCCGATGTTGATATCATATACGACCCTTTTGTGTGACAAACATCCAAGCCTACTTTTGCACCGAATTTTGCACTAATGAAACTATGTGATGCACCAGAATCAAACAATATAACTGCAGGCTTGTTATGGATAGAGAATGTACCCGTCATCACTGGTGCTCCTTCAGGAAGTTCTGAAAGGGTGGTGAAATTGATCCGTCCTTGTTTGACCTGAAGGGTCTGCCTCTTGCCTTTGTTATCATTGTTCTGGTTAGAGTTCTGGCCTTGATTTGGCAGCCTGGGCTGAGGGCATTCGCGAGCAAAATGACTGGAACTCCCGCACTTGAAACAACGATTGGTGATGCTCGGTCGAAGAAACTGCTGAGTAGCGGGCCTTGGTCCAGTTTGTTGAGGCACAGGGGGTCGTACAGACCCTTGCTGCTGTGGGGGCCTGATAATCCAACGCCCTGGCTGAGGGGCCTTCTGTGGAGCTGTAGGCGCTGCATTTTGCACTAATCGATACCTTGGTGGCTGAGCACCCGAGGGTCCAGCTGGCGCCTTTCTCTTCTTTTCAGCATGATGAGCCTCAATACAATCCTCATGAGTGATGGCCATGTTGACTAGCTCATTATATGTATCGGCCTTGACAAGATTCAGTCGTTCCTTGAGTTTGGTACTCAGACCTCTACGGAAGCGATCACGCTTCTTCGCATCCATGTCTGCGTGATAGCCCGCGTACTGGCACAGATTGTTGAAGGCCTGAGCATACTAAAGTACAGTGCGGGTATCCTGAGTGAGTGCCAAAAACTCATTTAGCTTTCTTTCTATAAGACCTTCTGGGATATGGTGTGCCCGGAACGCAGTTTTCAATTCATCCCAGGTGACAACGTGATCAGCAGGGAGCATAGCAAAGTAGTGGTCCCACCAAAGACGAGCTATACCGCGAAGCTGCTGCGCGGCAAAGCGAGCCTTGTTTCCATCCGAACATGGGGCCACGAGTAGAGAAAACTTGGACTCGATTGTGCGAATCCAAGCGTCCGCATCCAAGGGTTCCTCTATCTTGTGAAACAAGGGAAGCTGGGTCCCAAGGAAATCCGTGTACCCGGCAGCTTGAGGTTGGTGAACATTGTGTCCACCCCGCTGTTGGTGCTGTCCATGCACGAGCTGGCGAAGCAACTCGGTTTGAGCGGCCATTACTTCCACTAAACTGGGTGGTGGTGGTGGCGGTTGTTGTGGTTCATTAGCACTAGCACCGAAACCTTCCGGGTTACCACGGGTTGCTCTAACCATCTGAAATGTGAATGTTTATCATTAGCAACGAGATCCATATTGCTTCCATGATTCAAAAGGATTAGCGCGGAAAAGTAGACTTCCGCGAGATCATGGATAGAATCGTGGACAGAATACTGTTTGCTACAAGAAAACTCATAGCTCCTGGTAGGTTCATCCAAAACAGCTCATATTTTGGCAGTGAGTAGGAAATTTAGAGATGTACAACTTTGGTATTCAGCTCAGATGCTAAATCGATGGCCAAGATGGTCGAAAGATTTATTCTTTGCTTCTCTGTCTCGGCTGTTTTTTAGTAGAATGAGTTATAGTATCTTGCCTATAACTCAAGCTAGCAACGTCCAATAGTGCTGAAATTTTGTGAGCTTTCAGGACATGAAATTCTTGAAAACTTTGGTATGTAACTTGCTACTCAGAAGGATCATCTTCAGAGGGTAAAGGTTTTGACAAGATCATGCCATAGGATATGAACTAGAGGATGGAAGTTGAATATTTCTGGAAGCAACTTCAAAATTCCATAACTCCAATTTGAGTAATCCAGAAATTCTCAAACTTCACCAAAACATCCCTAAGGTATTAGCGAACAACTTTGCTAGTCAACTCTAGAGCTAGATCAGGGTCTAAGATGGTCTTTCACATAAGGTTTTACTTTACTATCTACTCAAAAATTTCAGTGAACCGTGGGCCAAGATTTCGTGCACCAGGGAAACTCTACCCAGCCATAAATTACCAAATTTTAACAGTATCTGCCTTAGTAAATTTACAACAAGTTTTGTGTTGAACACTTTTGCAGAAAACTGTAGTAAGAGGGCATAAAAATTTATGTGGTAGAAGTGCTTATTTTGGACAGAAAACTGACATCTCAAGGTCTTTGTTGTTTCTCATTATCCATATGTCCAAAATTTCTATAAATTTAGACAGGAGGTAGAATACAAATTTTGGAACAAAACTTTCAACATCAGTTTCTCCAGAAAGGATCATTTTCTAAGCTCAATAAATCCATCTTTTCAGATAAGGCAGAAAGGTGACAGGTTTGCTAGATAGTCCTTATGCAAAGACAATCTTGGGCACGCATGAACCTTACCACTCTCAAGCATCGCACTTTCAATTTCAGATTTATATGGTCATGATGCATGCACGTACTATTCGTCCTCACAAAATAAAATAATTGCCAAATAGCTTTGGTCTTACGAAGTTAGTTTCGGTGGCATACACAATACGTCTCTCACTATAATAGCTAGTCGAAAATACTCTAACCGTTCTTTAACTTATCGTAATTGCGGTTAGTGTACCTGCAGAAGATTGATATAGCATATATATATCCATTGAACCTTTCATGCCAGCACTCATGAAAGCGTCCGTATTCATTACCGTTCACTATAGAAACGGCATCCGTACAATTTCCGCCGTATAGACGACGTTAACATACGCTATCAAGATAGCGTATACACGGGGGGTACCGTCTTGAGACGGGGGTATGAACAACGATCGCCATACCCTACGCCAAACCTTCTACTCCCAATATAATCAACTAATAGTTGGTATATTGGCAGCACCTCAAGTAAGCCACTGCTTGAGGGCAGCGTTCGGCTCGCATCACCGATAGGAAGGCCAAGCTCTCTCAGTTGGCTGAGGATTCTTACCTTCTTACCTTGGTGATGAATGCGTCGTTACAGAAATTAAGGGTCGATTGTGCATAAAAGTAAGTTTTGACAGAAAGTAATGTGCTGGGAGTTAGTTGATAATATTGATAAGTTAGATAGCCACCTAGTAACTTCACCATAATCCCTTAGGGCTTTACGAACTAGGTACCATCCTTAACGAACCAACGCATTATGCGAATGCATTTTTCTGGTCAAGTTTTATGAAAATAAGTTTTTAAGGCTTGTTGCATTCTCTGGCGTATACATTTCGTCTCTGGTACCAGCTGTGGTAGAACCACCTGAATTAATTCGGCTCAAGCGCGCTAACCATCACCACAAGGGCAATCAGGTCTAACTCGCACTTCAAACGGAATAATCCACTGTTCTATCGGGTAACCTCCCGATACAACCACGGTTTTTGCCGATCGAAACCACACATACATGTACTCACACGAAGGTGAGCCTAGAGGATACAACATTCCACAAATTTTACATCACAGGTTCATCATAAATTATTATTACAACGGAGTTCAAATTCATAAAAATAAGGTACTTCAGAGTTCAAAATAATTGAGTTCTTCAGAGTTCAATGCAGCGGAAAGAAAATAATGATAAACTACTCGACGATACAGAATGTCTCGATGAAGCCCGTACGAGACATCACTCGGCATGATCACCGTTGGCCAGGGGCGTATCCCGTTCCACCGACCAACCAGGAGGAAGGGTACACGGCCAAGTCAAACTAGCAATCATATCCTTGAAAGTCTCACCTGAAAACAAGCCACAAGCAAGGCTGAGTATACTAATACTCAGCAAGGCTTACCCGACTAGTGGAATATACTTAGCCGACTCCTAGACATGCAAGACTTTTGGCTTGAGGGGTTTGTTTTGCCGAAAAGCATATACGAGTAGGTCCTTACTTTCAAGTTTTTGCTCCAAGTTCTAGTTTTCTTTAACCATTCTAGGTAAGCAACTATCCAATATCATACATGGTGAAAGAATTAATTTTTCATCATTGTTCCTCTTCTTACTCTATGCGGTAAAAGGGTCAAGCAGTCTCAATAACCGCGAGAAACGGACGATTCGAATTGAATTTCTTAACCTTGCAAGGGAAACCTAAAGACACGTCACGTGGTTACTCCACGAGTCACACGTGCAACTTTTCCCCTTTCTTCCTGGGTTGTGGATTAGGGCCACCATCTGAGACTACAGAGCCTAGCTCTGCACCCACCATGTGCGCGCATGGAACCGAAGTTGAGATGGTGGGATGTATTCCACTTGTCGGTCCGATTAGGTACTTAAGCTTACCGATTACCATATTCTCGGCATGTGGTTAGTACTTTCAAAGACTTAACCACCACTACCACACTCTGCGACCTTAGCATTTTTCACTAAACAGACGGGGCCTCAATCATCAACATAAACATCGGACCATAGCCCCGTCCGTCAACCTTATGATTGCAGCATGTAGTAAACATTCAACTCCTATATTCTCGCGAGTGACAGGAAATCACTCGACTTTTACCGAGTCCTATTAGCATAGCATTCTATCGAACCTTACATCTAGGGTTCAGAGCATGGGTACCTAGGATCATGCAACTAAGTTTTCATCCAACTCCTATAAACTTAATGCACAAGTAGAATAGAGTATTAAGTTGCATAATTTAGAAAAATAGGGTTCATGCTCCGGGGCTTGCCTTCTTGGGTAAAGTTAGCCTGGGGCTCGTCCGAACTCGGGTTCGGGTCTTCGAAAGCTTCAGTTAGATTCACTTGGGCTTCACGCTGCTCACTCTCAGACGCGGGCACCAGCTCGTACGCTCCGTCGGCGAGAGTAGTCGATTCTATATGAATGCACAAGTGTAAGTTGTAGTGATGGTACATGACGATTATTTTTTTTCTTCATGATAAAGTTGCAGTCCACAAAACATAGTTGTGAAGTTACTTAGTTACGATTTTCTTGGGCCATCGTTAATAGAGGGGGTTGTGTTGTATTGGAAATTTAATTTTCGCAGTATAAGCATGGATTAAGCATAAACACTGACCTAGATAACTTATGGTGAGGAAATATTTATTCAGAGTACATTATGAAGAGATAAGACTACTATAAAAATTTTAGAAATTTCTGTGGAGCAGAATAATTATGAAAAATGTAATACACAGCCACTGCTAGAACCTAGTTATTTTTATACAGGACAAACCATACATGTTTTGATGCTAAACCTTTTACAGGGTGTTAATATATCCATATATGTGTTACTGTAAATGTTTTAGATTTTATTGTGCAGGATACAAAGCATAATAATTAGGACAATATACACCTATTTTAATAAAGATTAATTTCTACAGGATGTTCTACAGGGTTTCTGTGTATGAAACTTTTTATAGAGCATAAAATTCACTAAAGTGTCCCACAGTAAAAAGATGAACATTTTCCAAGCACAGAAACTAATTATTTGTATTTAGTGCATTTTTCCCACCACAAAGTTATAAAAATAGGTTACAGAGAGGAAAAAGGTTCTAAACTTTTTTTGTGGTATTTAAGCATCAATATAATAGATCTGGAAAAGTTTCACCACATGAATCACAATATAATAGCAGTTACAAATTAGTTTTATTATTTCATATCATAAAGAAGGTTTAACAAAACGTTTAGCTCTGGGTTCTGGTCCTAATATTTTTACACTAGCCTACAAATCAAGCAACTAATCTACTGTTAAATTTTCAGGTTTAGCCTTTGTCTACAATAGTGGGTACAAATAAAGTCTATTAAACATACCATTTAATTTATAGCAAGATTTAGCAAGCAACTGAAGAAATGCATGTAACAAAAGTTCTAGATCTTCTTCTAAAGATTACAGAAAAGTTGAGTTTGTAATTTTACGATTTTTCTACGATTTTATATGAATTTTATAAGTTCACTGTTTTTGAAACTAGGTTTAAAACTTTCTTTTACAGAGGGGTCCCTGGAAACTTGCGTGCAGGCTCCTGGGAAGATTGCAATCAAAGCAATGTGGTCCCTGGCGGCCGGCCGGCGAGGGGAGGGACCGGCGGTGAGGGCAAGGTGGGGGAGGAGCACGGGGAAGGCATGGGCTACCTTGGGATGGCCTTGGTCGGGGTTGGGGGTGGCCGGAGGTGGCGCGTCGGTGTGGAGAAGAGGGGCGGCGGCGGGGCGGGGAGGGTGTGGGCTGGTCGATGAGCTTCGTGGCGTCGAGGTAAACCCGTTTCGAGACTTGGCTTGGATGGAGGAGCTTCGGAGTGGGCTGTCCGCGGAGGAGCACGAGAGCGGCGGCGGCGCGGGCGGCGCTGGCGGTGCTCCGGCGGTCAAGATGGCCAGGGAAGAGGCCGGTGAGCTTCAGTGGAGGGAGGGCAAGCTCGCTGGGCGGTGGGTTTGGGCAGTGGGAGGCTGGAGGATGGGACTCCACGAGCTGGTGGTGCATGGCGGCGGTAATGGTGGTGGCGGCGGCGTTCTGATGTCTTGGCGCGCGAGGGGGGGCTCAGTGCGGTCTTATGTAGACAACAGAGAGGCGGGAGGAGGGGCGGGACTGGACTACGAGGCGCGGGCGCGGGCGGCACGATGGGGGAGCGTTACTGGCCGCAATGGGCGGCGAGCAGAGCCGGCGTGGCGTGCGGCGGGCGCGGGTAGGGGATTGGGCGCTAAGGATTTGGCGTGGGGAGCGGGAGATCACGCGGCACGTGGGTTGGGCGAGGAGCTGCAGCAGCTGGCTTGCCGGGCGGCGAGCGCGGCGACTGGTGGGTTGCGGCGGGGACACAGGCACGGCGCGGCTTGTCCATTGGGCGCGGCGGGCGGCGAGCAGAGGCGCGCGTCGCGGGCATGCGCGTGGCGTGCGCGGACTGGGGAGGAGCGTGGCGTGGGGAGGAGCGCGGCGTTGGGAGGAGCGCAGCGTGCGGAGAAGCGCGGCGTGCGGGCACGGCCAGGCATTGGCTTGGCGCCTAGCGCCGGTCAGGCATCGCCAGCCAAGTGGCCTGCGGCGACTACGCGACTGCGAAGGGTCGGGCGAAGCGAAGGGTCGGGCGAAGCGAGGGTTGGGCGAAGTGAAGGGTCGGCCGAAGCGAGGGTCGGGCGAACGTAGGGTCGGGCGAACGTAGGGTCGGGCGAGCGAAGGGTCAGGCGAACGTAGAAGGAAGGGTCTGCAGTGGTAATAAAAGAAAAGGCAGGGGCTGGTTTGCAAATTCAAGTGTTTCTCAAATTTTTGTATTGCAACTCAAAAATCCTTGAACATGAAAGTTGTTCAAAATGAAAAGTTACACAAGTTTTGTTTCAGGCCAAAGTTCATTTGAGTTCTAGTTTAGAAGTTATTTTAAAAACTCAAAAAGTATAATTCGGAGGGCACGTCATTTCCTGGGCAAAACTTTGCATTCACTCCTAGGCTTCAACTAGACTTTTCTTTAACATGTCAATAACGACGTGCCTATTCAATTTTATAGCCATGTTAGCATCGATGTGAAAGTTATTTAATTTGTTTGATTAACGTACATGTACTTATGCACAAAAACCCAACTATTTTCAATTCAAAGCAAAACCAATTTATTTATGCATCGTGTTAAGCTAATGAGGCTTATTTCGTAATTTAAACACTTGAGGTGTTACACTAACCAGCCAGAGCATTGGGTCATGTACTTCGATGGCTCACTCAAGCTCGGTGGTGGTGGCGCAGGAGTACTTTTCATCAGTCCGAGAGGAGAACAACTCAAGTACATGTTCCAAATACTATTTGAGGTCTCAAACAACGAAGCCGAGTACGAGACACTATTGCACGGGCTACGCCTAGCAGTGTCTCTGGGCATCCAGCGACTGCTCATCTACGGTAACTCCTTACTGGTGGTCCAACAAGTCAACAAGGAGTGGGACGTCTACCAGGATACCATGGACGCGTACGTTGCGGAGATACGCAAGCTCGAGAACAAGTTCTCGGGCTGGAAATCCACCATGTGATTTGCGACAACAATGTGGGACCGGATGTGCTCTCGAAACTGGGTTCTGATCGTGCTAACGTCCCACCGGGAGTTTTCGTTCACAAGTTGCATCACCCTTCCATCAAGGCACCAGACTCAAATTCCATCGCTTAGGGTCCAAAGGAACCCGACCGAGAGGTCTTGATGATCGACTACATCCAGGAGCACAACCTACCCCCCGGCGTCGTCCCAAAATCTGTTGAGGCTACACGCATCCTAAGGCGCGGTAAAGGGTACGTTCTAGTCGGGGGTAGCTTGTACAAGTGTGGATCAGTGTATGTCATACTCATGAAGTGTGTCCCCATAGAGGAGGGCGAAGAAATACTCCAAGAGATTCATGAAGGCGTGTGCGGGAACCACGCTGTTTCTCGCACACTAGTCTGCAAGGCTTTTTGATCCGGTTTCTACTGGCCGACTGCTTTGGCAGACGCCGAAGCACTCGTTCGCCAGTGTACAAACTGCCAGTTCTTCAGCAAGTAGTCCCATGTCCCGGCCACAACCTCATCACCATATCACCTTCATGGCCGTTTTCATGCTAGGGCCTGGACATGATAGGGCCTCTGACTACTGCGTCGGGTGGTTTTACTCACGTGTTGGTGGTCATCGACAAGTTTACCAAGTGGATCGAGTACAAGCCAATCAAAACGCTCTCAGCAGATCGAGTGGTTACCTTCATCTCTGACATCTTGCACCGTTTTGGCTTCCCCAACACCATCATCATGGACCTGGGATCCAATTTCCACTCGCATCAGTTCTGGGATTTCTGTGAATGCAATTCCATTGAAGTCAAGTACGTTTCAGTGGCTCACCCGCGGGCTAACGACCAGGTTGAGCGCGCCAATGGCTTGGTTCTTGACGGCTTGAAGAAAACACTCAATGATGAAAACAGTAATAAGGGCAGCAAGCGGATCGACGAGGTCTCATCAGTAATCTGGGGGCTTTGGACACAACCAAGCAAAGCCACAGGACAGTAACCTTTCTTCCTCGTATACGGGTCTGAAGATATAATACCAGCTGACGTAATGTGGAAGTCTCCTCGACTGGAGATGTTTGAAGAAGGCGAGGCTTACACTGCAAGACATCTCGAGCTCGACTCAGCTGAGGAAATCAGATGCAACGTCTTGCTCCAGTCGGCTCGCTACTTACAAGGAGTCTGTCGTTACCACGACCAGAACATTCAACGACATTCTTTCAATGTTGGAGATATGGTTCTTCGATGAATCCAAGATGACACCGCATACACAAGCTTAACTCGCGATGGGAGGGGCCTTTCATCGTGCACAAGATTGAAGGCCCTGGGTCGTATCGCTTACAATACCCTGATGGCCAGGAGGTTCCTAATTCCTGGAATATCGAGCATCTACGCCGTTTTCATCCTTAGTCAACCAAGATGTCTTCTGTCAGCACCTGGAGATCAATACTTCCTGTATAACTCCATTTTACTGGTTTACGACTGGTATTACGTGCAAGTTTGCTGAAGGGGTCTCGCTCCCATACTTCCAGTAACAGATTACTAGTTTCCGACTACTATCTTATGTTACTGAAGGGGCCTCGCGCTCATACTTCAAGTATAGCTCCGTTTTACTGGTTTACGACTTGTATTACGAGCAAGTTTGCTGAAGGGGTCTCGTTCCCATACTTCTAGTAACAGATTACTAGTTTCCGACTAGTATCTTATGTTACTGAAGGGGCTTCGCGCTCATACTTCCAGTATAACTCCGATTTACTGGTTTACGACTCGTATTACGCATAAGTTTGTTGAAGGGGCCTCACTCCCATACTTCCAGTAATAGATTACTAGTTTCCGACTAGTATTTTATGCTACTTAAGGGGCCTTGTGCTCATACTTCCAGTATAACTCCGTTTTACTGGTTTACGACTGGTATTACGCGCAAATTTGCTGAAGGTGTTTCACTCTCATACTTCCAGTAACAAATTACTAGTTCCCGACTAGTATCTTATGTTACTAAAGGGGCCTTGCTCCCATGACAAGGCGTTTACTAGTTTACGACTAGTCCTATGCGTGTTCGACTACTTCGACTACTTGTCTCGCCTACAAATCTAGTCGGACTCGACACCGGCTAGACAGCTTCATCGATTGTTCAAGATCTAGCGGCAACTTGGCTGAGGCCTGGGCTCGGGGGCTAGCGCCAGCGACTGCTAGGTATCTACTATGCTACTCATCTGGCCCCTAGCTCGGGGGCTGCATGCGACAGGGCACTCAGCGTGTTTTCAGTGACAACTCTCATGCTTTAAGGTTGGACGCTATAAAACTACTAGGAAGATCCCGATTCAAGAGGCTTTTGAAGATTTATCTTGGGAAGATAATTGTTAACCATTATTTCTAGGATTTTATTCCGTAATAAGGGGTTTTTCAGATTATTACCTACACGTCTTATCTAGTCATTGACTCAGGGAACTAGATCTGATTTGAGCGGTAATTTAGGGCATTTTTTGGAGAAGTTATTTGTTTAACCATTTTTTCAGGGAATTCATCCAGAAAAAAGCGGTTTTCGAATTATTGAGCCAACTTGCCCATCTTAACCATCAAATCTTTATTGTCATATATTGCATGCCACTATTCTTTGGATCCTTTATTCCAAACCTTGGGGATTTGGATTCAAGGCTCGGGGGCTGCGGGACATATGTCATTAGCGACATATTTTTCTAATCTGTTGGAAGATAAGGACAGAAGACTCAAGATTAAATTGACCCTCAGCCTGATTCTACGAGTTGACCTAAGGCTGGGGGGCTGCTCCATATGGAGTGCGAGTTTAATCGCACCCCATATAAAAGAAGACTTGACAACTACTCGGGGCATGAGCAACTCACAGCCTCGATGCAGCCAAGGATGTACTCAGAGGACACCTTCAAGATGGAATTCGGGAGAACTCGAATATGCCTTTAGTAGTACTCCGACGCCTGCAGTACTTGACTATGAAGAGCCCGGGGCTTGTCACACCCGAGCCCACGGGACTGTGCACATAGTGTACATTTCCTAAGATAAGGGATGGGACATGGCCCACGCCCTACATCAGTTGTAACTACTCGTAGCATAGTAGGACTACTCGTACAGTAGTAAAACTAGTTGGACTCCATAGGAAACAACCTGAAAAGTACTCGGGTAGGACTCCTGGGCTTGTACCCGACTAGGACTTCCATGTAAACCTGTCCCCCCAGACTATATAAGGACGGATAGGGACTCCAGCCAAATAGGAGATCATCCGATCAACCACCCAAGGCAATACAAACCACACAGGACGTAGGGTATTACGCTTTCGGCCCGAACCTGTCTAAACCTCGTGTTCCTTGCACCTTCGAGTTCCTGATCTCGGCGACACCCTACCTACAAATTCACCACCTCGGGGGTATCCCTCAGTGGGCGTGGCGGTAAAACACCGACAGAGGGGGTCCCTGCCTGCCCTTATATAGTTTGGGGGGGGGGACAGGGTCATATGGAAGTCCTAGTAGGATACGAGCCCAGGAGTCCTACCCGAGTAGTATTCGGGTAGTTTCCTTCTAGTCCGACTAGTTCTAATACTGTATGAGTAGTTCTACAACGCTACGAGTAGTTACAACTTGTGTAGGGCATGGGCCATGTCCCACCCCGTATCCTGTAAGATGTAGGCCATGTGCGCAGTCTTGGAAGCCCAGGTTTGACAAGCCCCCGAGCTCTTCATAGTCGAGTACTCCAGGGTTCCGAGTTCTTTTGAAGGCGTCTTCGAGTTCTCCCAGACTCCATCTTGAAGGTGTCTTCCGAGTACTTCCTTGGCTGCATCGAGGCTATGAGGTGCTCATGCCTCGAGTAGTTGTCAAGTCTTCTTTTATATGGGGTGCGATTGAACTCGCACTCCATATGGAGTAGCCCCCGAGCCTTAGGTTGACTGATAGAATCAGGCTGAGGGTCAATTTAGTCTTGAGTCTTCTGTCCTTATCTTCCAAAAGATTTGAAAAATAAGTCACCGATGACACGTGTCCCGCAACCCCCGAGCCTTGAATCCAAATCCCAAGGTTTGGAATAAAGGATCCAAAGAATTGTGGCATGCAATATATGACGGTAAGGATTTGATGGTTAAGATGGGCGAATTGGTTCAAAAATTCCAAAACCGCTTTTTTGGGATGAATTCCCTGAAAAAATGGTTAAACAAATAACTTCTCCAAAAAGCACCCTAAATTACCGCTCAAATCAAACCTTCTTCCCTAAGTGTCGTGTCGCCTTCAGCCCCCAAGCCTAGGAGCTAGATGAGTCGCACGAGATACACCTAGTAGTCGGTGGCACCAGCCCCCGAGCCTAGGCATTGGCCAAGTTGCCGCTGGATCTTGAACTGTCGATGAAGCCGACTAGTCGGAGTCGATTACGACTAGTTTTGTAGGCGAGACGAGTAGTCGAAGTAGCTGACGACACGTAAAACTAGTCAGGAACTAGTAAACACAGTGTATGGGAGCAATGCCCTTGTAGTAAACTCCATGTATAACTAGTCGAGAACTAGTAAATGGAGTAGTACTTAAAGTATGGAAGCGAGGTCCCTTCAGTAACATATAATACTAGTCGAGAACTAGTAATCTAAGCGTTACTGGAAGCTTGGGAGCGAGGCCCCTTTTGTAGACTTGCACGTATACCAGTCGTGAACTAGTAAAAACCGTAGTACTGGAAGTATTGATCTCCTGTCGCCTACTGAAGACGATTCCTTGGGCAGGCCATGAGAATTCACATGTTGCCATGCGAAAACGTCACGGTTGGCCCGAAGGAGGTGACGACGAGGTCCTTCACGTGGGTTTGATCAGTTCCTTGGTCAGGCCGCGACAGGTTGTATGTTGACATGTGAAGATGTCTTGGTTGGCTAAGGATGAAAACGGCATAGGTGCTCAATATTTCAGGAGTTTGGGACCTCCTGGCCATCAGGGTACTATAAGCGATATGACCCTGGTCCTGTGTAACACCTTAGGTGTTTAATTTATGAAATAAGCTTCATTAGCGTAACAATATGCTTAACTAACTAAGAAAAATTTAAAGGAAACAAATTATAAATTGGTTTGCCTTGAATTGAAAATAGTTGTGTATATGTGCGTAAGTACCTGTACTTTAATCAAGCCATTTAAATAAATTTCACAATGATGCAAACATGGCTACAAAATTTAATAGACACATCGTTTTTGACATGTTAAACAAAAGTCTAGTTGAAGCCTAAGAGTGAATGCAAAGTTTTGTCAAGGGAATGACGTACCCTCTGATTTATCCTTTTCGAGTTTTTAAAATAACTTCTAAGCTACAACTCCAATGAACTTTGGCCTAAAACAAAACTTGTGTAACTTTTCTTTTTGAACAACTTTCGTGTTCAGAGATTTTTGAGCTGCAACACAAAAATTTGAGACACTTGAAATTGCAAACCAGTCCCTACCTTTTCCTCTATTTTCATTGCAGACCCTTCTTCTCCGCCTCGCCCGACCCTCGTGTCACCCGACCCTTTCACTCGCCTGACCCTTTCATTCGCCCAACACTTTCGTTCGCCCAACCCTCCGCCGCCGTGCAGTTGCCGCAGGCCACTTGGCCGGCGATGCCTGACGGTGCTAGGCGCCAAGCCAATGCCTGGCCGCGCCCGCACGACGCGCTCCTCCCCAGTCCGCGCACGCCACGCGCGCGCCGGCGACGCGCGCCCCTGCTTGCCGGCCGCCGCGCCCAATGGGCAAGTCGCGCCGTGCCCGTGTCTCCGCCGCGTCCCGCCAGTCGCCGCACTCGCCGCCCGGCAAGACAGCTGCTGCAGCTCGTCGCCCAACCCGCGCGTCGCGTGATCTCCCGCTCCCCACGCCAAATCCTCAGCGCCCAATCCCCTGCCCGCGCACACACCACACGCCGCGCCACCTCTGCTCGCCACCCACCGCGGCCAGTCACACGCTTCCGTTGTGCCGCCCGCGCCCGTGCCTCGCAGTCTAGTTCCGCCCCTCCTCCCGCCTCTCTGCTACCTACAAAAGGACGCACTGAGCCCCCCCCCCCCCCCCCCTCGCGCGCCCAGACACCAGAACGCCGCTGTCCCCACCATTACCACCGTCGTGCCCAGCTCACCGTGGAGCTCACATCCCCGGCCACCCATTGCCAGAGCTGAGTCTCCCACCACCACCGCAGCACCCCACCACAGCTCACTGCCCCACCCATCGTCGCCTAGAACCGCCGGAGCACAGCCAGCGCCGCCCGCGCCGCCGCCGCTCCTTGCTGCTCCGTGGACAAGTCACTCCGAAGCTCCGTCGTCCAAGCCAAGCTTCAAAACGGGTTCCCCTCGACGCCGTGAAGCTCATTGACCAGCCCACACCCTCCCCTCCTCGCCGGAGCACCGTCACCGACGCTCCACCCCGCCGCCGCCCCTCTGCTCCACGCCGACGAGCCACCTCCGGCCTCCCTGGATCTCCCCGACCCTTTCCCCCTCGCCGCCGACGAGCCGCCTCGCCGGAATCTGGCCGGCCGCCATGCCAGCACCGCCCAGGGACCCAATTGCAATGATTGAAATTTTTAAAAGAGTCTGCACGCAAGTTTCCAGGGTCATAACTGTAAACCAGTGTTAAACTTTGAATTCTAAAACAGCGAACTTGTAAAATTTGTAGAAAAATCGGAAAATTACAAATTCAACTGTTCTGCAATCTTTAGATGAAAATCTACAACTTTTGTTACATGTTTTTCTTCAGTTGCTTGCTAAATCTTGCTCTAAACTAAATGGAAGGTTTAATAGACTTTAAATATACCCCCTGTTGTAGTAAACCTGAAAATTTAACAGTAGTTTGGTTGCTTGATTTGTAGGCCAGTGTAAACATATTAGGACCACAGCCCATCTCTAACTAAACTTTTTGATAAACCTTGTTTATGCCATGAAATAATAAAACTAATTTATAACTACTGTTATGTTGTGATTCATGTGGTGAAACTTTTCCAGAACTTTTGTGTTGATGCCTAAATACCACAGAAAATGTTTAGAACATTTTTACTCTCTGTAACCTATTTATATAATTTTGTGGTAGGAAAATTGCACTAAATCAAATAATTAGTCTGTGCTTGGAAAATGTTCAACTTTTTACTGTAGCACATTTTAGAGTAGCTCTTGCTGAATAAAAAGTTTCATACACAGAAACCGTGTAAAACATCCTGTAGAAATTAATCTTGTCCTATTTATTATGCTTTGTATATGGCACAGTAAAATCTGAAAAATTTACAGTAACACATATATGGATAGATTAATCACCTGTAAAATTTTTGGTGTCAATACCCAAATGGTTTGTTCGGTATAAAAATAACTAGGTTCTAGTGGTAGCTGTGTATTACAGTTTTCATAATTTTTCTGCTGCATAGAAATGTCTAAAATTTTTGGCAGTGCTTTTATCTCTGCATAATGTGCTCTAAATAAAAATTTCATCACCAGAAGTTGCTTAGTCCAGAAGTTGTGTTTAATCCATGTTGTGCTCAGTAAATTCGCAACCAAATCGATATTTTTTGGACTACAACTTTATCGTGAAGGAAAATAATCGTCTTATACCATCACTATAACTTATACTGTGCATTCATATAGAATCGACTTCTCTCGCTGACGGGACGTACGAGCTGGTGCCCGCGTCCGAGAGTGAGCAGCGTGAAGCTCAAGTAAATCTAACTGAAGCTCTCGAAGACCCGAGCCCAAGTTCGGACGAGCCCCAAGCTAGCTTTTCCCAAGAAGGCAAGCCCCGGAGCATGAACCCTATTTTCCTAAACTTATGCAACTTATTACTCTACTTTACTTGTGCATTAAATTTGTAGGAGTTGAATGGAAACTTAGTTGCATGATCCTAGGTACCCATGCTCTGAACCCTAGATGTAAGTATTGATAGAATGCTATGTTAATAGGACTCCGGTAAAAGTCGAGTGATTTCCTGTCACTCGCGAGAATATAGGAGTTGAATGTTTACTACATGCTGCAATCATAAGGTCGACGGACGGGGCTATGGTACGATGTTTATGTTGATGATTGAGGCCCCGTCTGTTTAGTGAAAAATGCTAAGGCCCCAGTGTGTGGTAGTGGTGGTTAAGTCCTTGAACGTACTAACCACATGCCGAGAATATGGTAATCGGTAAGCTTAAGTACCTAATCGGACCGGCAAGTGGACAGCATCCCACCATCTCAACTTCGGTTCCATGCGCGCACATGGTGGGTACAGAGCTGGGCTCTATAGTCTCGGATGGTGGCCCTGATCCACAACCCAGGAAGAAAGGGGAAAAGTTGCACGTGTGACTCTGGGAGTAACCACGTGACGTGTGTTTAGGTTTCCCTTGCAAGGTTAAGAAATTCAATTCGAATCGTCCGTTTCTCGCGGTTATTGAGACTGCTTGACCCTTTTACCACATAGAGTAAGAAGAGGAACAATGATGATAATTAATCTTGTTGGATGAAAAATTAATTCTTTCACCATGTATGATATTGGATAGTTGCTTACCTAGAATGGTTAAAGAAAGCTAGAACTTGCATGTCTAGGAGTCGGCTAAGTATATCCCACTAGTCGGGTAAGCCTTGCTGAGTATTAGTATACTCAGCCTTGCTTGTGGCTTGTTTTCAGGTGAAACTTTCGAGGACATGATTGCTAGTTTGATTTGGCCTTGTACCCTTCCTCCTGGTTGGTCAGTGGAATGGGATACGCCCCCGGCTAACGGTGATAATGCCGAGTGATGTCTCGTACGGGCTTCATCGAGACATCCGTATCGTCGAGTAGTTATCGTTGTTATTCCGCTGCATTGAACTCTGAAGAACTCTATTATTTTGAACTCTGAAGTACCTTGTTTTACGAATTTGAACTCCATTGTAATAATAATTTATGATGAACCCTGTGGTGTAAAATTTTTGGAATGTTGTATACTCTGGGCTCACCTTCGTGTGAGTACATGTATGTGTGGTTTCGATCGGCAAAAACCGTGGTTGTATTGGGAGGTTACCCGACAAACCAGTGGATTATTCCGTTTGAAGTGCGAGTTAGCCCTGATTTCCCTCGTGGTGATGGTTAGCGCGCTTGAGCCGGATCAATTCAGGTGGTTCTACAACATCCTGTAACCTTGTGCACGATGAAAGGTCCCTCCCATCGCGAATTAGGCTTGTGCAGCCCGGTTTCGTCCAGGATGCGGCGAAGGACCGTATCTCCAATGTTGAAAGATCGTCGTTGAACATTCCGGTCGTACTGGAGCGAAACATTGCATCTGACTTCTTCTGCCGAGTCGAGTTCAAGATGTCTTGCGTCATCAACCTTGCCTTCTTCATACATCTCCAGTCGAGGAGATTGCCACATGACATCAGCCGGGAATATAGCTTCGGACCATTAGACGAGAAAGAAAGGTGACTATCCTGTGGCTTTGCTTGGTTGTGTGCGAAGCCCCCAGATTACTGATGAGATCTCATTGATCCACGCTTGTATAAGTTGTCCCTGACTAGAACGTACCTGTCGGTGTTTTACCGCCACGCCCACTGAGGGATACCCCCGAGGTAGTGAATTTTAAGGTAGGGTGTCGCCGAGATCAGGAACTCGAAGGTGCAAGGAACACAAGGTTTAGATAGGTTCAAGCCGCCGAGAGCGTAATACCCCATGTCCTGTGTGGTTTGTATTGCCTTAGGTGGTGATCGGGTGATCTCCTATTTGGAGGGGGTCCCTGTCCGCCCTAATATAGTCTAGGGGTACAGGTTTACATGGAAGTCCGAGTCGGGTACAAGCCTAGGAGTCCTACCCGACTACTTTTTGGGTAGTTTCCTATCATCTTCGACTAGTTTTACTACTTTACGAGTAGTCCTACTACGCTACGAGTAGTTACAACTGATGTAGGGCGTGGGCCATGTCCCATCCCTTATCCTAGGAAAGGTACGCTATATGCATAGTCTCGTGGGCCCAGGTCTGACAAGCCCCCGAGCTCTTCGTAGTCGAGTACTACAGGCGTCCGAGTACTTCTGAAGGCATCTTCCGAGTACATCCTTGGCTGCATAGAGGCTGTGAGGTGCTCATACCCTGTGTAGTTGTCAAGTCTTCTTTTATATGGGGTGCGATTAAACTTGCACTCCATATGGAGTAGCCCCCGAGCCTTAAGTTGAGGGTTAATTTAATCTTGAGTCATCAGCTGAGGGTTAATTTAATCTTGAGTCTTCTGTCCTTATCTTCCAAAAGATTTGAAAAATAAGTCGCTGATGACACGTGTTCCGCAGCCCCCGAGCCTTGAATCCAAATCCCCAAGCTGTGGAATAAAGGATCCAAAGAATCATGGCATGCAATATATGACAATAAAGATTTGATGGTTAAGATGGGAAAGTTGGCTCAGTAATTCGAAAATCGGTTTTTTGGGGATGAATTCCCTAAAAAAATGGTTAAACAAATAACTTCCCCCAAAAAATGCCCTAAATTACTGCTCAAATCAGATCTAGTTCCCTGAGTCAATGACTAGATGAGACCTTTGGGTAATAATCTGAAAAACCTCTTATTGCAGAATAAAATCCGAGAAATAATGGTTAACAATTATCTTCCCAAGATAAATCTTCAAAAGCCACTTGAATCGGGATCTTCCGAGTAGTTTTACAGTGTCCAGCCTTAAAGCATGAGAGCTATCGCTGAAAACACGCTGAGTGCCCTGTCGCATGCAGCCCCCGAGCCACAAGCCAGATGAGTAGCATAGTATATACCTAGCAGTCGGTGGCGCCAGCCCCCGAGCCCAGGCCTCGGCCAAGTTGCCATAAGATCTTGAACAATTGATGAAGTCGTCTGGCCGGAGTAATGTCCGACTAGATTTGTAGGCGAGATGAGTAGTCGAAGTAGTCGAACACGCGTAGAACTAGTCGTAAACTAGTAAACGCCTTGTCATGGGAGCAAGGCCACTTCAGTAACATAAGATACCAGTCGGGAACTAGTAATCTATTACTAGAAGTATGGGAGCGAGACCCCTTCAGCAAACTTGCGTGTAATACCAGTCGTAAACCAGTAAAACAGAGTTATACTGGAAGTATGAGCACGAGGCCCCTTCAGTAGCATAAAATACTAGTCGGAAACTAGTAATTTGTTACTGGAAGTATGGGAGCGAGGCCCCTTCAGCAAACTTGCGCGTAATAACAGGTGTAAACCAGTAAATCGGAGTTGTACTGGAAGTATGAGCGCGAAGCCCCTTCAGTAACATAAGATACTAGTCGGAAACTAGTAATCTGTTACTGGAAGTATGGGAGCGAGGCCCCTTCAGCAAACTTGCTCGTAATACCAGTCGTAAACCCATAAAACGGAGTTATACTGGAAGTATGAGCGCGAGGCCCCTTCAGTAACATAAGATACTAGTCGGAAACTAGTAATCTGTTACTGGAAGTATTGGAGCGAGGTACCTTCAGCAAACTTGCACGTAATACCAGGCGTAAACTAGTAAATCGGAGTTGTACTGGAAGTATGAGCGCGAAGCCCCTTCAGTAACATAAGATAGTAGTCGTAAACTAGTAATCTGTTACTGGATGTATGGGAGCGAGGCCCCTTCAGCAAACTTGCTCGTAATACCAGTCGTAAACCAATTAAACGGAGTTATACTGGAAGTATGAGCGCGAGGCCCCTTCAGTAACATAAGATACTAGTCGGAAACTAGTAATCTGTTACTGGAAGTATTGGAGCAAGGCACCTTCAGCAAACTTGCGCGTAATACCAGTCATAAACTAGTAAAACGGAGTTATACTGGAAGTATTGATCTCCAGGTTCTGACAGAAGACGTCTTGGTTGACTAAGGATGAAAATGGCGTAGATGCTCGATATTCCAGGAATTAGGAACCTTCTGGCCATCAGGGTACTGTAAGCGATACGACCCAGGGCCTGTAACCTTGTGCCCGATGAAAGGCCCCTCCTATCGCGAGTTAAGCTTGTGTAACCCGGTGTCATCCTGGATTTATCGAAGAACCATATCTCCAACAATGAAAGAACGTCGTTGAATGTTCCGGTCGTGGTAACGACGGACTCCTTGTAAGTAGCGGGCCGACTGGAGCAAGACGTTGCATCTGATTTCCTCAGCTGAGTCAAGCTCGAGATGTCTTGCAGTGTCAGCCTTCTTCAAACATCTTCTGTATACGAGGAAGAAAGGTGATTGTCCTATGGCTTTGCTTGGTTGTGTGCGAAACCCCCAGATTGTTGATGTGATCCCGTTGATCCACTTGCCGCCCTTTTTGTTGTTTTCGTCAGTCTTTTTTTCAAGCTGTCAAGAATCAAGCCATTGGCGCGCTCAACCTGGCTGTTAGCCCACGGGTGAGCCACTGAAACGTACTTGACTTCAATGGAACTGCGTTCATAGAAATCCCAGAACTGATGCGAGTGGAAATTGGATCTCAGGTCCGTGATGATGGTGTTGGGGAAGCCAAAATGATGCAAGACATCGCAGATGAAGGTAACCACTCGATCTGCAGAGAGCGTTGTGATTGGCTTGTACTTGATCCACTTGGTAAACTTGTTGATGGCCACCAACACGTGAGTAAAACCACCTGGCACAGTGGTCAGAGGCCCTATCATGTCTAGGCCCCAGCATGAAAACGGCCATGAAGGTGGTATGGTGATGAGGTAGTGAGCCAGGATATGGGGCTGCTTGCAGAAGAACTGGCAGTTTGTACACCGGCGAATGAGTGCTTTGGCGTCTACTAAAGCAGTCGGCCAGTAGAAACCGGATCTAAAAGCCTTGCCGACTAGTATGCAAGAAGCGGCGTGGTTCCCGCACATGCCTTCGTGAATCTTTTGGAGTATTTCTCTGCCCTCCTCTGTGGGGATACACTTCATGAGTATGCCAGACGCTGATCCATGCTTGTACAGGCTACCCTCTCAGACCCGGGTACACGGGACTGTACACGTGGCACACTTTTTCCTAGGATACGGGATGGGACATGGCCCATGCCCCACGTCCATTGTAACTACTCGTAATGCGGTAGGATTACTCATACAGTAGTTGGACCAGTCAGAGTCGGATAGAGACTACCCGGGAAGTAGTCGGGTAGGACTCCTTGGATTGTACCCGACTAAGATTCCCATGTAAACCTGTCTCCCGGACTATATAAGGGCGGACAGGCACCCCCTTGGGGACAATCATCATCAAAGGCAATACAGACCACACAGGACGTAGGGTATTACGCTCTCGGCGGCCCGAACCTATCCAAAACCTTGTGTTCCTTTGCCTCTTCGAGTTCCTGATCTCGGTGACACCCAACCAACCAAACTCACCACCTCGGGGGTATCCCTTGGTGGGCGTGGCGGTAAAACGCCGACAGCTGGCACGCCAGGTAGGGGAGCTCATAGAAGATCCACCGGAGAACTCGATGGAGTTATTCAACTTCACCAGCGCCGAGCTCGACAAGGGCACGACTTTCATCTTCAGCTCTTGGATCTGCATCGCCGATGGTTTGGGTGGCTTCAACAACCACCTAGCCAACTCCACGCAGCCGGATCCGGCTCAGCAAATCGAAACGACGTCCGTTTTCAAAATGACTTCAACTCGAGATGCAACAGATCTACTTGACTCGGATTCAAACTGATCTACAAAGACCCCACGATCCAAATCCCTCTCCGACTTAGAGGAGGATTTGGATCTGCTGCTCCAAATCGGGGACGTGGGTGCCACCGCTAGCCGGGAGGCCCCCGTTCCCGACTTCTACTCGGACTCTGATGTAGAGTACTCCACGTGCGGGACTACACCTCTAAACCGGATCCGAAAAGGACTCGGAGGCGAGGGAGCCACCACCCGTCGGGCGGCCCCCGCCCTTGAAAACCAGTCGCAACCCGATGGCCACCGCAAATTCTTATCGGGCAGCCATCTAGGTTTAACGATTACATAAACGCCACAAGGACGTTTCGTGTACTGGAAGGGCTTTGAGCCCTCCGAACTTCTCAAGTATGAATCTCGCCTTGTGGCCTTCACGCAAGAACTACCCTTCCAAGAGGGTAGACCTCTTTCGCCTATCGCGGAAGAAGGAGAGAATAGCACAAAGCTACTCGAGTACAGCCTTAGGGCTAACCACTCGCTGGATCGATAAGTCTGCATGGCTTCCCTTCGCAACGCGGAAGATGAGCTGGGCACCCAGTACGACAACAAAGAACTCGCAGACATCTCAGCAGACGATCCCACAGTAGATGCTCCTCAAGATGAAGACGAGGAGCACCGGAGGATCCGGTGGGCAAAGAACGCCAAACGCGCTCAACGCAGATGCAACGCGCAGAATCGCGCCCGCGGACCAAGGGATCTCACCAATGCCTTTGCAGCAGTCACGCATCGCGAGTACCGTACACCGATCGGTGCCATTGTAGAGGCAGCACACTTAGCCCAACAACTCCCGTCTAACCCGCAGATCCAAAGGTTGCAGTACTTGACCCAGCGCGCGCTTGTCCAACTCGATGGGCAACATCCAGTGTCTTCCACTCGGAATTAGCCCTCAAGATCTGAGCAACACGGGGATACCGCGCTGGTCAGTCGCACCCCCGGAGGAGGCCAAGGGATTCAGAGGAATGACAACCGCTAGTGCAATGAGGGCCACCTGTCTGCGCATGGCAACAATGAGCAAGAAGTACAACAACCCCCTCGCAGCCAGCGTGGGGCAAGGCACTGCGGCCAAGATCCAGTCGCAGCCAACCTCTAGGACGCTCCCATGATTGACCTCAGGCAGAGGATCAATGAAGGCCGCGACGCGCGGGTTGTCATTGATACGAGAAGGAAGGACTGTACCGGCAGGCACTACGAGAACGATGACAGTGACCGCTTCCCCGCCTTCACCACCAGCATCACGGGCAAGTCCTACCCAAAGGACTTCAAACCAGTCGGAATCCCCAAGTATGATGGTAAGCAGGACCCACGCTAGTGGCTTCATTGCTATTCCATCGCTATTGAAGTTTCAGGAGGCTCCAACTCTACGAAAGCACTCTACTTCCCGGTGGCCCTAGAGCCCGCACCCCTCACGTGGCTTGAAAGCCTCAAGCCAAACTCCATCGACTCATGGGAGGACCTCAAGTGGGCTTTCATCGACAACTTCCAGGGGTCCATGATCAGGGCAGGCACTCATCACAACTTGTCCCATGTGAAGCAGGAGATGAACGAGACCCTGATATCTTACACACAGCGTTTCTTTCATACGCGCGCCACCTTCGCCAACCTCACCGACAAAGACGTCATCCACTGCTAACAACACGGCCTCTTCTCGAAGAACACGTACCAAGACTTCGTCTGCAGCTGCCCGACTACTGTCGTGGAGCTGCGTGACATGATGGCAAGATGGGCTGACCAGGAGGACGAGAAAAACGACCGTTTCCCCAAGTGCAACCACAACAGACAAGGGAATGACAATGGCCACTTCGACAAAAGCCAGTGGAACAACTCGGGGAACCCCCAAAAATGCAAGCCAGACCATGAAGTCGCAGCTGTCAAGCGCAACCTGAGTGGCAAGAAGTCGGGGAACAACTAGTCGGAATACGAGCAAGTGTTGCACAAGCAATGCCCGATACACCCGAAGTCGCGTCACATGATCTTCGAGTGCGTCACCATCCGCAAATCACTCAACGCTCCACCCTTCCATCAAGCCGAAAAGCGAAAGGACAAGAAGGACGAAGAAGGAGGTGACAAGTCGTGAGCCAAAGATTTCCAGGATCTGAAGAACGTGGTCAACGTCATCTTCAGCGGAGACGGTGGATTCCCCACCAAGCGGGCGCAGAAGCTAACCCTGCGTGAAATACTCTCTGTGGAGCCGGCCACGACAAGGCCTTTGAGATACAGCGAGGTCTGATCTCCTTCTCTAGAGAGGATCAATGGACCAGCTTCTCTGAGCCGGGAAAATTCCCGGTTGTTTTAGACCCTGTCGTGGTGGGGTCACAGCTCACCCGAGTACTCAGTGACAGCGGAAGCGGCCTTCACCTGCTCTTCGCGAGTACTCTCAAGAAGATGGGACTGGACATCTCAAAGCTGCTCACTCCTAGCAAAGCTCCTTTCTACGGCATCGTCCTGGGTAGCGCGGCTACACCACTTGGATCAGTGGTCCGGCCAGTCACCTTCGAGACAAAAGACAACAACCGCACCGAGTACATCAAGTTCGAGGTGGCGGATTTCGACTCGTTGTACCATGCCATCCTCGGCAGACCGGCACTCGAGAAATTCATGGCCGTGCCCCACTACGTCTACCTGCTTCTCAAGATGTCGGGCAAGACAGGCATGCTCACACTCAGTGGCGACCTCAAGAAATCGTACGACTGTGACCAGGAGGCGATCGAGTACGCAACAACTTCACGCGTTCTAGAGCCATCTGCAGAAGTACCCGCAGCCGCGTTGAAGCTGACCAACATAGAGATGGAGATCTCCAACCAGCGGCTAAGGCAGTTGAGGGTTAAACCTAAACCTAGCAACGTCGGCATCAAGACCATCCAGCTGCTGGAAGGCGACTCGTCCAAGACTACTCCGATTGGAGGCGGCCTAGGTGAAAAAGAGGAAAGCGCGCTCGTCAACTTCCTTAGGGCTAACCGCGACATATTCGCGTGGAAACTAGCGGATATGCTAGGGGTGCCCAAGGAGTTGATCGAGCATTGCCTAAAAGTTGACCCTAAGGCCACTCCGAAGAAACAACGACTGCGTCATTTTGCCCCCGACAAGAGGGAGGCTATCAAGATAGAGTTAGCAAAACTACTCGCGGCTGGTTTTATTAAAGAAGTTTACCACCCAGAGTGGCTAGCTAACCCTGTACTTGTACTCAAAAAGAATAATAATGAATGGAGGATGTGTGTGGATTATACTGATCTCAATAAACACTGCCCGAAGGACCCCTTCGCACTCCCACGCATAGATCAAGTCATCAACTCCACGGCTGGCTGCGTTTTGCTCTCCTTCCTCTACTGCTACTCGGGCTATCATCAGATAGCTCTCAAGGAGGAAGATCAGATCAAAAAGCTGTTCATCACCCCCCTTCGGAGCATACGCTTATACTACAATGTCTTTTGGGTTGAAGAACGCAGGAGCCACTTATCAACGGGCCATCCAATTGTGCCTCACAAATCAACTTCACCGCAACGTTGAGGCTTACGTGGATGATGTGGTCATCAAGACCAGATCCCACGACGAGTTCATCACTAACCTCGAGGAGACCTTCTGTGACAACCCTGGTAAAATTTCATTTCTAAAATCAAGGTCAGTAGCCTAACCCTATGCTTAACCAACTAACAAAAGGGTGAAAAGAATTAGAACGAGTTAAGTTGAAATTCAAATTGAATTTGGGCACATTTGGATACTTTTGAATTTTTAAATTAAATTTCAAACCATAAGCCAAATGAGATGTTGCCTGAAACCAAACTTGTAGAACTTTTTATTCTGAACAACTTTCATGTTCAAAAGTTTTGAAATTCAAATTAGAAAGAGGAGAAAACGCCCTGTTTGCACCCAGCCCCCTGAAGTTTTTCAAATTCTTGCAATCAGGCCCCTCGCTCCCCCCCCTCTCTCTCCTCCCCGCCCGACCGCGCGCCAGGTGGCCGGCGACGCCTGACCGGCGCGAGGCGCCAGGCCAGTGGCCGCCGCGCCACTGCCCCACGCCCGGCTTTGCCCCCTCCCCACGCCGCGCTGCCCAGTGGGCGTCCGCGCGTGCGCACGCCGCTGCCGCGCCCCGCCTCGCCGCCCGCCGCGCCCAACCGCCGCGACGCGCCGTGCCACCCCGGCTCCCGCACCCCGCCCATCGCTGCGTCTGCCCTCCGCCCGAGCCGCTGCAGCAGCCCCTTCCCCACTCCGCGCGCCACACTATCTCCTCTCTGCCACGCCAAAATCCCGGCCGCCCAGTAGCTCGCGCCCGCCGGCCGCACGCCGCGCCGGCGCCCTGCTGCAGCCCGCCGTGGCCAGTGCCGCGCCGTTGCCGTGCCTCAGCCCCGCGCATCGCCCAGACACCCCCACTCCCTCCTGCCCCTATAAAAGCCCCGCCCGGCCGCTCGCACGCGAGCCCCAGCAACCAGAACGCCTCGCCGCCGCCATTGCCGCCGCCGAACGCCGCCCGCCCGTGGACAGCCCTCCACCGCCGCCCACTGCCCAAATTGGAGTGACAGCCACCACTACATCATCCCCCTGAAGCTCGTCGACCCGCCCAACACCGCCCAGGACCACCGGAGCGCCGCCGCCCGCACTGTCACCGCCGCCGCCGCCCCTGCTCGCCGTGGGCAGCTCGACCCCGACCTCCTCCGTCCAAGCCAAGCCCCTGAGCAGCTTCCCCACGCGCCACTGAAGCTCGCCGACCTGACCACACCGCCCCAAGCCCGCCGGAGCACTGCCGTCGACGCGTGCTGCGCCGCCGCCTCCTCTGCTCCAACGCCGGCGAGCCATTCCCGGCCGTCCCCCACCTGAACAACACCCCCACGAGGTAGCCCTCGCACCCCTGAACCTTCCCCGACCCTCACCCCTCGCCGCCGGCGAGCCCCTCGCCGGAATTTCGGCCGGCCGCCGTACCCGAGGACCCAATTGCAAGAATTTAAATCTTTAGAAGGGTCTGCGCGTAAGATTCAAGGACCCAGTTGTAAAAGAAAGTTTCAAATCTAGATTCAAATTCAGTGAACTTGTAAAATTCGTATAAAATCGTAGAAAATTCAGAAAAATGCAAACTCAACTGTTCTGGAATCCTTAGAATAAACTCTACAACTTTTGTGACAAAAAGTTTCTCAGATTCTCCACGTATTTTGCTCTACCTTAAATGGAAGCTTTAATGAACTTATTTTGTACCCACTGTTGTAGATAAGTGCTGACCCTAAAAATTGGGCAGTGAGTTAGTTGCTTAAGGTTTAGGACTGTGTAAAAAGATCAGGCCCAAATTCCATCTCTAGCTACACTGTTTATTAAACTTAGTTTCATACCATGATTAGGTAGAATATTTTTATCCCTGCTGTTAGGTTATGAATCACGAATGAAACTTTTTCTATGCTGGTGTAATGGTACCTAGATGCCAGAGAAAAATTGGGAGACTTTATATCTCACAGGAACCTAATTATTTGATTTATGTGCTAATAACATACATTAAATCAAGGAAATAGTATCTTAGCTTGGAAACTTCTCAAATTTTTACTAGGAGATACACTGTGGTAGTGATTGCTATGTAAAAAGTTTCATTGACAAAAACCCTGTGTAGGGTCCTGTAAAAATGAATCCTTGAATGACCTAGGTGTGTAATGTCATATTTTCTATGCTCTGAATACTGCATAATAAATCCTACAAAAATTAGAGTAGCTCCTACATGCTTAAATGAAAGCCCTGTAAAAATATTGGACTCAGTTGATGCCCCATTTGTTCTGTACAAAAAGAACAAAGATCTAACAGCCACTATGTAATATATTTTTCGTAATTAATCTGCTACATGAAATTGTCTGAAAATTTTACAGTAAGCGCATATTTCCCTGATGTGCCTAAATCCAAAATTTCATGACCAGAAACTATCCACTATAGTAATGACACTTAAATCATGTCGATTACCATTACCACGACTTAAACTTGTGCATTCATGCAGAATCGACGACTCTCGCCGACGGAACTTACGAGCTGGTGCCCGCATCCGAGAGTGAGCAGCGTGAAGCTCAAGTGAATCTAACTGAAGCTCTTGAAGACCCGCGCCCAAGTTCGGAAGAGCCCCAAGCTAATTGCGAAGGCAAGCCCCGGAGCATAACCCATTTCTTTCCTAAATTATGCAACTCATTACTCTCTGCTTGTGCATTAAGTTTATAGGAGTTGAATGAAAACTTAGTTGCATGATGTTAGGAACCCATGCTTGAAAACTAGACGTAAGGTTCGATAGAATGCTGTGCTAATAGGACTCCGGTAAAAGCCGAGTGATTTCCTGTCACTCTCGAGAAAATAGGAGTTGAATGTTTACTACACGCTGCAATCATAAGGACACGGACGGGCTATGGAACGATGGTTACGATTGAGGCCCGTCTGTCTAGTGAAAAATGCTAAGGCCGCAGGGTGTGGTAGTGATGGTTAAGTCTTTGAACGTACTAAACACATGCCGAGATTATGGGAATCGGTAAGCTTAAGTACCTGATTGGCCCGGCAAGGGGACGGCATCCTACCCTTTGAACTTCGGTCCCATGTGCATATGGCGAGTGCGGAGAGTGGTCACGACCCGGCGCCGAACCGTGGCGTGGGGCTCTTGTACTCTCGGAGGGTAGCCCCGATCCACGACCCGGAAAGAAAGGGGAAAAGTTGCACGTGTGACTCTAGGGAGTAACCACGTGACGTGTGTTTGGGTTTCCCTTGCAAGGTTAAGAAATTCGATTCGAATCGTCCGTTTCTCACGGCTATTGAGACTGCTTAACCATTTTTACCCACAGAGTAAGAAGAGGAACAATGAGGATGAATGAACTGGTTGGATGAAAATTTAATGCTTCACCATGTATGCTTTTAGATAGCTGCTTATCTAGAATGGTTAACGAAACTAGAATCTTGAGCTAAAAGTTGAAAGTAAGGACCCACTTGTAGAAGCTTTTCGGCAAAACAAACCCCTGAGCCAAAAGCCTTGCATATCTAGAGTCGGTGGAGTAGAATTCCACTACTCGGGTGAGTCTTGCTGAGTATTAGTATACTCAGCCTTGCTTGTGGCTCGTTTTCAGGTGAGACCTTCGAAGACATGATTGCTAGCTTGACTTGGCCCTGCACTCTTCCCCCTGGTTGGTCGGTGGAATGGGATACGCCCCCGTCCAACGGAGATAATGCCGAGTGATGTCTCGTACGGGCTTCATCGAGACATTCTTATCGTCGAGTAGCTTTCGTTGTTTTATTTTCCGCTGCAACTTAAACTCTGAAAAACTTCTTAGTTATGATCATTGAAGTACTTGGTTTCTAAACTCAAAACTTGGTCTGTAATATTTACTTATGTTCATGTTGTAATATTTGCTGGAATGTGGTATTCTCTGGGCTCATCGTCGCATTAGCATTTGTATGTACGGCATTCGATCCGCCCTACCGTGGTTGTATCGGGAGGTTATACCCGACAGACCAGTGGATTACTCCGTTTGAAGTGTAAGGTTAACTAAGATTGCCTTAATGGTGATGGTTAATACACTTGAGCCGGATTAATTCAGGTGGTTCTGCCACACCTTCAATAGCTTGCGACGGTTTCGATGGAAGCTCAACCCGACAAAGTGCATCTTTGGGGTGCCTCAAGGCAAACTACTCGGGTTCATTGTCAGTCATCGCGGGATCGAAGCAAATCCAGAGAAGATTAATGCCATCACAGCCATGGATGCCCCAAAGATAGTAAAAGACATCCAGAAGCTAACCGGCTGCATGGCAGCATTGAACCGCTTCATCTCCCTACTTGGACAAAGGGGACTACCCTTCTTCAAGTTGCTCAAGCACCACGACAAGTTTAAGTGGACTGAGGAGGCTAATCAGGCTCTACAAGACCTCAAACATCACATGCAATTGCCACCCATCCTGACAGCTCCCCAACCAGGCGAGAACCTGCTGCTCTACATCGCCGCGACTACTCACGTCGTCAGCACTGCGATCGTGGTGGAACGTCAGGAAGAAGGCCACGTCTTTGGGGTGCAGCGACCGGTTTACTTCATCAGCGAAGTCCTCTCTGAATTCAAGGTTCATTACCCGACGATTCAAAAAATTCTTTATGGTATCCTCATCACTTCCAAGAAGCTTCGCCACTACTTCAATGCATACAATATCCTGGTAGTCTCCGACTTCCCATTGGCGGATATCCTCCACAATCGGGATGCTACCAAGCGCATCTCCAAGTGGGTGGTGGAGCTGGGAGCCCTCACACTCGACTTCAAGCCCCGGAAAACCATCAAGTCACAAGGACTAGTCAATTTCATGGCTGAGTGGCGAGAAAACCAAGTGGAAGCCCCAACCAACCAGCCGGAGCATTGGATCATGTACTTTGACGGTTCACTCAAGCTCGGTGGTGGTGGTGCGGGAGTACTTTTTATCAGTCTCAGAGGAGAACAGCTCAAGTATGTGTTTCAAATTCTATTCGAGGTCTCCAACAATGACACCGAGTACGAGGCACTGCTGCATGGCCTACGCTTGGCAATCTCCCTCGGCATTAAGCGACTACTAGTCTATGGTGACTCCTTACTGGTGGTTCAACAAGTCAATAAGGAATGGGACATCAACAAGGACACCATGGATGCCTATGTCATGGAAATACGCAAGCTCGAAAAAAAGTTCTCGGGCTGGAGATTCATCTTGTGGTTCGCGACAACAATGTGGGCACGGACGTGCTCTCCAAACTGGGTTCTGATCGTGCTAACGTCCCACCGAGAGTATTCGTTCATGAGTTGCATCAGCTTTTCATCAGGACACCAGACTCAAGTTCCATCGTTCAGGGTTCCAAGGAACCCGACCGAGAGGTCTTGATGATCGAGGCCGACTGGAGGGTGACCTTCATCGACTACCTTCAGGAGCACAAACTACTCCCCGGCTAACCCAAAAAGTGCTGAAGCTACTCGCATCCTACGGCGTAGCAAAGGGTATGTTCTAGTCGAGGGCAATTTGTACAAGCGTGGATCGACATCAGGCATACTCATGAAGTGTGTTAGCACGGAGGAAGGCAAAGAAATACTCCAGGAGATTCAGAAGGCGTGTGCGGGAACCATGCTGCCTCCCGCACACTAGTCGGCAAGGCATTTTGCTCTGGTTTCTACTGGCCTACTGCTTTGGCAGATGTCGAAGCACCCGTTCGCCGGTGTACCAACTGTCAATTTTTTGGTAAACAGCCCCATGTTCCGGCTCATAACTTGATAATCATACCACCTTCATGGCTGTTTGCATGTTGGGGCTTGGACATGATTGGGCCCCTTACAACCGCGCTAGGAGGTTTCACACACGTGTTGGTGGCCATCGACAAGTTTACCAAGTGTATCGAGTACAAACCAATTGCAACGCTCAATGCTGATCAAGTGGTTATTTTCGTCTGTGACATCCTACACCGCTTTGGTTTCCCCAACACAATTATTACAGATTTGGGGTCAAATTTCCACTCGCATGAGTTCTGGGATTTCTGTGAACGCAGCTCCATTGAAGTCAAATATGTTTCGGTGGCTCATCTGCGGGCCAATGGCCAGGTTGAGCGTGCCAACGGCTTGATTCTTGATGGACTGAAGAAAAGACTTTATGACGAGAACAACAAAAAGGGCGGCAAGTGGATCAAGGAGATCTCATCAGTAGTCTGGGGGCTTCGCACACAACCGAGCAAAGCTACATGCCGGTCACCTTTCTTTCTCGTGTATGGATCTGAGGCTATAATACCAGACGATGTGATGTGGAAGTCTCCACGACTGGAGATGTTTGAAGAAGGCGAGGCCGACACTGCAAGACAACTTGAACTTGATTCAACTGAGGAAGTCAAATGCAATGCACTATTGCAGTTGGCCCGTTACCTACAAGGAGTTCGTCGTTACCACGACAGGAACATTCAACGGCGCTCTTTCAATGTTGGAGACATGGTACTTCACCGGATCCAGGATGATACTGGCTTGCACAAGCTAAATTCATGATGGGAAGGACCTTTCATTGTACACAAGGTTACAGGCCCTGGATCTTATCGCCTGCAGTACTCAGACGGCCAGGAGGTACCAAACTCATGGAATATTGAACACTTGCGTCGGTTTCATCCTTAAATCAACTAGGGCTATCATATATTGCTGTCGAGAAGTTGATTCTACCAGTACAACTCAGTTTTACTGGTTTACGACTGGTACCACACGCAAATTTACTGAAGGGGCCTCGCTCCCATATTCCCAGTACCTAATTACTACTGCACGACTAGTATTTTGGGTTTCTGAAGGACCTTTGTGCTTATACTTCAAGTATAACTCCGTTTTACTGGTTCACGACCGGTACCATGTGCAAGTTTGCTGAAGGGACCTCGCTCCCATATTTTCCAGTAACATATTACTTGTTTTCGACTTGTACACTATGTTATTGAAGGGGCCTTGCTCCCATGACAAGAATTTTACTTGTTTACGACTGGTCCCATACCAGTTCGACTACTTCGACTACTTGTCTGGACTACAATCCTAGTCGGGATCGATTCCGACTAGATGGCTTCATTAATTGCTCATGCACTAGCGGCTACTTGCTCTACGCTTGGGCTTGGGGGCTAGCCACTTTTCTGCATTGACTACTTTATGCTCCTAGCTCGGGGGCTTGATGTGACAAGCCTCTCAGCTTGCCTTCAAGGCAGTTCACATGCTTCCCTGCTGGATACCGCACGATTATTCGACAAATACCTGAACCAAGAGGCTTTTTAAGATTTATCTTGGGTGTATTCTGAAATAAGAGGTTTGTTCAATTCATCACCCAAAGGTCCTGTTTAGTCATTGGCTCCGAGAACAAAGATTGGTTTGAGAGGTAACTTTGGGCGTTTGTTGGGGATGTTATTTGTTTCACCATCTTTTCAAGGAACTTGTCCCGAAAAGAGAGGTTTTCAAATTTACTACTCCAATTTGCCTACATTTACCATCAAAACTTTCCTATCATACTGCATGCCATGACTTTTTGGACCCTTTATTCCAAAACTCAAGGATTTGGATTCAAGGCTCAGGGGCTGCGGGACACGTGTCATCAGTGACTTATTTTTCAAACCTGTTGGAAGATTAAGATAGAAGACTCAAGTTTAAATTGACCCTCAGCCTGATTCTACGAGTCAACCTAAGGCTCGGGGGCTACTCCATATGGACTGCGAGTTTAATTGCACCCCATATAAAGAAGACCGAACAACTATTAGGGGCATGAGCACCTCACAGCCTCGACGCAGCTAGGAAAGTACTCGGAGGACACCTTCAAGATGAAGTTCGCGAAGAACTCGAAGACACCTTCAAAAGTACTTGGATGCCTGCAAATACTCGGCTACGAAGAGCTCGGGGGCTTGTCAGACCCGGGTACACGGAACTGTACACGTGGCACACTTTTTCCTAGGATACGGGATGGAACATGGCCCCACGTCCATTGTAACTACTCGTAATGCGGTAGGATTACTCGTACAGTAGTTAGACTAGTCAGAGTCGGATAGAGACTACCCGGAAAGTAGTCGGGTAGGACTCTTTGGCTTGTACCCGACTAGGATTCCCATGTAAACCTGTCCCCCGGACTATATAAGGGCGGACAGGCACCCCCTTGGGGACAATCATCATCATAGGCAATACAGACCACACAGGACGTAGGGTATTACGCTCTCGGCGGCCCGAACCTGTCTAAAACCTTGTGTTCCTTTGCACCTTCGAGTTCCTAATCTCGGCGACACCCAACCAACCAAACTCACCACCTCGGGGGTATCCCTCGGTGGGCGTGGCAGTAAAACACCGACATACCCCCGACTAGAACGTACCCTTCACCGCGCCTTAGGATGCGTGTAGCCTCAGCGCTTTTTGGGTCAATGCTAGGGGGGGGGTAGTTTGTGCTCCTGGATGTAGTTGATGAAGGTCACCCTCCAGTCGACCTCGATCATCAAGACGTGTCGGTCGGGTTCCTTTGGACCCTGAGCAATGAAACTTGAGTCTGGTGCCTTGATGGAAGGGTGATGCAACTCGTGAACGAAAACTTCCGGTGGGACGTTAGCTCGATCAGAAACCGGTTTCGAGAGCACATCCGCTCCCGCATTTTTGTCGCGAATCACATGGTGGATTTCCAGCCCCGAGAACTTGTTCTCGAGATTGCGTATCTCCGCAACGTACGTGTCCATGGTATCCTTGTAGACGTCCTACTCCTTGTTGACTTGTTGGACCACCAGTAAGGAGTTACCGTAGACGAGCAGTCACTTGATGCCCAGAGAGACTGTCAGACGTAGCCCGTGCAATAGTGCCTCGTACTCGGCTTCGTTGTTAGAGACCTCAAATAGTATTTGGAACATGTACTTGAGTTGTTCTCCTCTCGGACTGATGAAAAGTAGTCCCACGCCACTGCCACCGAGCTTGAGTGAGCCATCGAAGTACATGACCCAATGCTTTGGCTGGTTGGCTGGGGCTTCCACTTGGTTTTCTCGCCACTCCGCCATGAAATCGACTAGTGCCTGCAACTTGATGGCCGCCCGGTGTTTGAAGTCGAGGGTGAGAGCCCCCGGTTCCACTGCCCACTTGGAGATGCGCTGGTGGCATCCTGATTGTGGAGGATATCTGCCAACGGGAAGTCGGTGACCACCAAGATGTTGAATGCGTCAAAATAATGGCGAAGCTTCCTGGAGGTGATGAGTATACTGTAGTGTAGTTTCTGAATTGTCAGGTAACGAACCTTTGATTCAGAAAGGACTTGGCTGATGAAGCAGACTGGTCGCTGCATACCGAAAGCGTGGCCTTCCTCCTGGCGCTCCACCACGATTGCCGTACTGACGACGTGAGTAGTTGCGGTGATATAGAGTAGTAGGTTCTCACCTGGTTGGGGAGCCGTCAGGATGGGGGGCCACTGCAAATGATGCTTGAGATCTTGTAGCGCCTGCTTTGCCTCCTTGGTCCACTGGAACTGGTCGTGTCGCTTGAGCAGTTTGAAGAAGGGTAAACCCCGTTCTCCAAGTCAGGAGATGAATCTGTTCAAGGCTGCCATGCAGCCTGTGAGCTTCTGGACATCCTTGATCGTCCGTGGAGCATCCATGGCTGTTATGGCGGTGATCTTCTCTGGGTTTGCTTCAATTCCTCGGTGACTAACGATGAAACCGAGTAGTTTCCCTTTTGGCACACTGAAGATGCACTTGGTTGGGTTAAGCTTCCATCAAAACTTGCATAAGTTGTTGAATGTTTCCTCGAGATCAGGGATGAACTCGTCGTGGGATCTGGTCTTGATGACCATGTTATCCACATAAGCTTCAACATTACGATGTAGCTGATCCGCAAGGCACAGTTGGATGGCCCGCTGATAGGTGGCTCCTACATTCTTCAACCTGAATGAAATTTTTTTGTATGCATTTGCTCCAAAGGTGGTGATGAACGCCGTTTTGATCTAATCTTCTTCCTTCAGGGCGATCTGGTGGTAACCCAAGTAGCAGTCGAGGTAGGAGAGCAGGATGCAGCCAGCCGTAGAGTCGATGACCTGGTCGATGCATGGGAGTGCGAAGGGATCCTTCGGGCAGTGTTTATTGACATCAGTATAATCCACGCACATCCTCCATTCATTATTATTCTTTTTCAAGACTAGTACAGGGTTAGCTAACCACTCGGGGTGGTACACTTTTTTAATAAAACCAGCTGCAAGTAGTTTTGGTAGCTCCTTCTTGATGGCCTCCCTCTTGTCGGGAGCGAAGCGTCGTAGTCGTTGCTTCTTCGGAGTGGCTTTAGGGTCAACTTTTAGGAAATGCTCGATCAACTCCTTGGGCACCCCTGGCATATCCGCTCGTTTCTATGCGAATATGTGTCTGTTAGCCCTAAGGAAGCTGACGAACGCGCTTTCCTATTTGTCACTCAAGCCGCCTCCGATCAAAGCAGTCTTGGACGGGTCGCCTTCTTGCCACTGGATGGCCTTGATGCTGACGTTGCTGGGTTGGGTTTAACCCTCGACTGGCTAGGCCTCTGGCTAGAGATCTCCATCTTTGAATCGGTAAGCTTTTGCACGGCCGTGAGTACTTCTGCAAATGGCCCTGGCACGCGTGATGTCGCGGCGTCCTCGATCGCCTCCTGGTCGCAGTCGTATGACTTCTTCAGGTCGCCATGGAGCGTGAGTACCCCTATCTTGCCTGGCATTTTGAGTAGTAGGTAGACGTAGTGGGGCACGGCCATGAACTTGGCCAGTGCCGGTGTGCCGAGGATGGCATGGTATGACGACTCGAAGTCAGCCACCTCGAACTTGATGTACTCGGTGCGATAGTTGTCCTTTGTCCCAAAGGTAACTGGCAGGACCACTAAGCCGAGTGGTGTAGCCACATTTCTTGGTACGATACCATAGAACGGAGCTCTGTTGGGGGTGAGCATCTTGGAGATGTCCAGGCCCATCTTCTTCAGACTACTCGTGAAAAGCAGGTTGAGACCGCTCCCTCCGTCGATGAGTACTCGGGTCAGCTATGAGCCCACCACGACAGGATCTAGGACGAGCGGAAATTTTCCCGGCTCGGAGAAGCTGGTCCATTGATCATCCCTGGAGAAGGAGATCTAGACCTTGCTGTATCTCAAAGGTTTTTGCATGGCAGGCTCTATAGAGAGGATTTCGCGCAGGGTCAACTTCTACGTGCGCTTGGAGGGGAATCCACGGTCTCCGCCAAAGATGACGTTAACAATGTTCTTCGGGTTCTAGAAATCTTGAACCCCCGACTTGTCGCCCTCGTCGTCGTCCTCCTGGTCCTTTCACTTTCCTGCTTGGGGAAGGAGTGGAGCGTTGAGTGACTTGCGGAGGCTGACGCTCTCAAAGTGCGTGTGTCGTGACTTCGGGTGCATCGGGCATTGTTTGTGCAAGACTTTCTCAAATTGTGAGTCATTGTTCCCCGACTTCTTGCCACGCGGATTGCGCTCAACGGCTGCAACTTCTTGGTTTGGCTTGCGCTTTTGGGGGTTCCCCTTGTGGTTCCACTAGCCCTTGTCGAAATGGCTATTGCCATTGCCCTGCTTGTTGCTAGTTCGCTTGGGCAAGCGGTCGTTCTCCTCGTCCTCCTGATCAGCCCACCGTGCCATCATGTCACATAGCTCCACGGCGGTAGTCGGGCGGTTGTGTCCAAAGTCGTGGTACGTGTGCTTCAAGAAGAGCCTGTTCTGGAAGCAGCAGATGACGTCCTAGTCGGTGATGCTGGCGATGGTGGCGCGCATCTCGAAGAAATGCCAGGTGTAGGACCTTAGAGTCTCGTTCATCTCTTGCTTGACCTGGGAGAGATCGTGGCGAGTGCCTACTCTAATCATGGATCCCTGGAAGTTGTAGATGAAGGCCTGTTTGAGCTCCTCCCAGGAGTTGATGGAGTTTGTCTTGAGGCTTTCAAGCTAAGTGGGGCGCGGATTCCAAAGCTACCAGGAAGTAGAGAGCTTTGGTGGAGTTGGATCCCCCTGAAACCTCAATGGCAACGGAGTAGCATCGGATCCACTAGCGCGGGTCCTGCTTGCCGTCGTACTTGGGGATTCCGACTGGTTTGAACTCCTTGGGATAGGATTTTCAGTGATGTGGAGGTGAAGGCGAGGAAGTGGTCATTGTCATCATCATCGTCGTGGGACCGGTCGGGACGGTCCCTTCTCCTTGCCTCAATGATACGCCGCGCGTCACGGCCGTCATGGATCTTGTGCTTGAGATCGATCGTGGGAGCGTTGTGAAGGCTGACCTCGAGTGGTTCTTCTCCTTGAGGCCTTGCACCACGTTGGTTGCGAGGTTGGCGAGTGGATTGTTGTACTTCTTGTACAGCGTTGCCACATGCGGACTGGTGGCCCTCGTTGCGTTGGCAACTGACTTTCCTCCGGTTCCCGGGGCCTCCTCCGGGGGTGCAACTGACCAGTGCAGTGTCATCATGGCGCTCAGATCTCGAAGGCAAGTTCCGAGTGGAAGACACTGGATGCTGCCCATCGACTTGCATGAGCGCCGCGGGGTTAGATACTGTAGCCTTTCAATCTGGGGGTTGGGTGGTAATTGTTAGGCTAGGAGTGCTGCTTCTGCAATGGTGCCAATCAGTGTACGATACTCCCGATCCGCGGTTGCTGCAAAAGCATTGTTGAGGTTCCTTTGGTAGATTGGGTTGCGAGTGCGATTTTTCGTGTTCCGCCTGCGCTGGGCGCACTTGGTGTTCTTCAACCGCCGAATCCTTCGGTGCTCCTTGTTCACGTCCTGGGGGGCGTGTGTCGTGGGCTCATCGGCAGACACATCCGCGAGTTGTTCGTCGTCGTACTAGGGACCTAGCTCGTCATCATCCGCGTTGTGAAGGAGGCCATGTAGACTTGACGATCCGGTGAGTTGTTAGTCATATGGTTGTACTCAAGTAGCTCTATGCTACTGTCTCCCTCTTCCACGATGGGAGAGAGAGGTTTTCCCTCCTGGAAGGGCAGTTCCTGGGTGAAGGCCACAAGGTGGGAATCGTAATCGAGTAGTTTGGAGGGCTCTAAGCCCTTCCAGTACATGAAACGGCCTTGCGGGCGTAGATGTTATGGTTAAACTCAGATGGTTGCCCAAAAATGATTCGGGGCAGTCATGGGGTTGCGAGTGGTTTTCAAGAGCGGGGGTCCCATGACGGGCGGTGGCTCCCTTGTCTCCGTGTCCTCCTCGGCTCTGGCTTGAAGGTGTAGTACTAAACGATGAGTACTCTTCATTGGAGTCTAAGTAGTTGTCGAAAACGGGGGCCCCCCTTCAAGCGGTGGCTCCCACATCCTTGAGCTTGAGCAGCAGATCTGAGTCCTCCTCCAAGTCGGAGAGGGACTTAGATTGTGTGGTCCCCTCAGATCGGTTTGAGTCCAATCCGACTAGTTCTGGTGCATCACGAGTGGAAGTCACATCGAAAACAGACATCTTTTCGATCTGCAGGACCAGATCAGGGAGCAGCAACTCGTCGAGGTTGTCGATGAACTCATCAAGGTTGCTGCTCTACTTGATGTAGAGGCCTCCGGCTTTTTGGAGTCGACTAGGTGGTTGTTGAAGCCACCCAAGCCGTTGGTGACGCAGATCTAGGAGCCGAAGATGAAAGTTGTGCCCTCGTCATGCACGGCGCTGGTGAAGTTGAACGACGCCATCGAATTCTCCGGTGGATGCTCGATGAACACCCCTACCTAGCGCGTCAGCTGTCAGTGTTTTACTGCCATGCCCACTGAGGGATACCCCCGAGGTGGTGAATTTGTAGGTAGGGTGTCGCTGAGATCAGAAACTCGAATGTGTAAGGAACACAAGGTTTAGACAGGTTCAGGCTGCCGAGAGCGTAATACTCTACGTCATGTGTGGTTTGTATTGCCTTAGGTGGTGATTGGGTGATCTCCTGTTTGGAGGGGGTCCCTGTCCGCCCTTATATAGTCTGGGGGGACAGGGTTACGTGGAAGTCATAGTCGGGTACAAGCCCAGGAGTCCTACCCGAGTACTTTTCGGATAGTTTCCTATCGTCTCCGACTAGTTTCACTACTTTACGAGTAGTCCTACTACACTACGAGTAGTTACAAGAGATGTAGGGCATGGGCCATGTCCCATCCCTTATCTTAGGAAATGTACGCTATGTGCACAGTCCTGTGGGCCCGGGTCTGACACCCTCCAAATAAGAGATCACCCCGATCAACACCTAAGGCAATACAAACCACACAAGACGTAGGGTATTACGCTCTCGGTGGCCCGAACCTGTCTAAACTTTGTGTTCCTTGCACCTTCGAGTTCCTGATCTCGGCAACACCATACCTACAAACTCACCACCTCGGAGGTATCCCTCGGTGGGCATGGCGGTAAAACACCAACATTGGGGATTTGGATTCAAGGCTTAGGGGCTGCAGGGATACGTGTCATCAGCGCCATATTTTTCAAATCTTTTGGAAGATAAGGACAGAAGACTCAAGACTAAATTGACCCTCAGCCTGATTCTCCGAGTTAACCTAAGGCTCGGGGGCTACTCCATATGGTGTGTGAGTTCAATCGCACCCCATATAAAAGAAGACTTGATAACTACTCGGGGCATGAGCACCTCACAGCCTCGATGCAGCCAAGGAAGTACTCGGAAGACACCTTCAAGATGGAGTTTGGGAGAACTCGAAGATGCCTTCAGAAATACTCGAAAGCCTGCAGTACTCGACTATGAAGATCTCGGGGATTTGTCAGACCCGGGCCCACGGGACTACGCACATGGTCTACATCTTACAGGATAAGGGGTAGGACATGGCCCACGCCCTACACCAATTGTAACTACTCATAACATAGTAGAACTACTCATAATGTAGTAGAACTAGTCGGAATAGAAGGACACAAACCGAAAAGTACTCAAGTAGGACTCCTGAGGTGGTATCTGGTTAGAATTCCCACGTAACCCTGTCCCCCAAAACTATATAAGGGCGGGCAGGGACCCCCTCCAAATAGAGATCATCCCGATCAACACCTAAGGCAATACAAACCACACACAAGGTGTAGGGTATTACGCTCTCGGCGGTGGCCCGAACCTGTCTAAACTTTGTGTTCCTTGCATCTTCGAGTTCATGATCTCGGCGACACCCTACCTACAAACTCACCACCTCAGGGGTGTCCCTCAGTGGGCGTGGCGGTAAAACACTGACAATCTCCTCACAATTTGATTCATGCTTTTCATCTTGCCGCTTTGGATAGTAGAACAAGTGGCTTTCTTTTTTTAATTTATATAATTGATCCTGTTGAACCATCAATCGGTAAAGCTCCTAGTACCATCAAACAATCAGTCGATAAAACTTGTGACACACAATGGATCGTTATATATGTGTTGGTCGGTAAAACTCTTGAGAGTGTTGAACTGTTGGTCGGTAAAAAGATATCGGTCGATAAAACTTTATACCGACGCCACTGACAGCGACAGATAGGTGGAGTCGGCAAAGCTCTATACCGACTGATGGTTAGTCAATATAACGGCTTATACCGACTCCTACGTAGTTGGTAATCCGGGGTTGTGGTATAATGGTAGTTTTCTTCTATTCCGACAAGTCCTACTCCTGTTAGGGTAGTTTACAACAGGTATAAGGTATGGGACATAACCTATCCCTTATTCTAGAATATTCAGTCCCGTAGCCCCGGGTCTGCCACTACTAGCAGTCCTATCATTGGTCTTTGAATATTCTTCCTCGAATAGGACTGCACGATACCTGCCCTACTCAGAATCGGTGCTTGGCAATGCTCATGATCGGGCTACCCAAGTAGTATGGGATCATCATTAGCCCTTGAGCTTGTCTACCAAAGGGCTCAACATGTTCGGTCATCGGGTCTCACTCCTACTAGCCATGTTCCGAATTCAGGATCATGTTTCATGATGGACTAGAATGCTTTATAGAGACATGGGAATCCATCTGAGCTACTACTCAACCGCGTGTCCATGGTGAAGAGGGCAGAAGTAAATATCATCACCATCAAAGGGTCGGGAGAGGGAATGACCATCTACACAAAATGTGGGATAGAGGTTAGAGGGAGAGAGTTAGTGACCAGGAGGAGGTGAAAGAGGAGCCTAGGAGAGAAGAGTAGAAATCATGGAGGATGGAGGCTTTAGTGTGGCATGAGCAGTATGTTCGATCCTAGCACATTCAAGAGTTTGGATTGTGTAGCACCAGCAACGTTGGAGGCCTAGGTATAAAATAAATGATTGTTCTCATCATTTTCAATGGTCAATTTGACCTGAAAGCTTTGGTACCAAAAGGATAGCTTTTCAGCCAATACGTCTTGGAGCCCAGGGATCAGATAGAGCTAACTCCACTGTGGAGAGAGGTCAGCATTCCTCCAGAAGATCTAGTGTTGAGATTAGCATCTTGATCAATGTCATTCTCCCATTGAGGCAGGAAGGGACAGTTCTAGGCCCACCACGGTACTATCTAAGGTAGGACTTGGGCCACAAATGGAAAGGAGCTAGTGGTTCATATGATCAGGTGGAGCCCCACACCGTGCAAACCATGGTTCTGAAGGAGGAGAAGCAAAGCCATGAATTATCAAAGAAAAATCATGGAGGTGTAGATGGATACCACAAAGGGAACATGATTCAAGATGAAGTGAGTGAGAATGGAGAGGGAAGTACTACAGAAGGAATCATCCCTACCAATATTAATGAAGATGTGGTCAAGGCAAACGAGCATGTGCAATGTGTGATGATTTGACCAACTATAAGCTCTATCAACTAATGAGATGTTGATGAGCCCAAGAGTTGAATTATTGCATTGAAGAGGATTGCTTTGGAAGCAAAGATAGTTATCACCGTTTTTGTTGATACGGCAATGGGTACGATTGAAACCACCTAGAAGAATGATATTGGAGAGCTTGGAAGGGGAAAGTGAATTAGTGCTCCAGCCCCACTTGCCAGTGATGCAGGCGGTGGAAAGGATATAAGGGTGGAGCGGCTTATGGGCCAGTCAGGGGTGATGTGGGCCGGTTGGTAGTGGATGGGGCCGCGATGCGGGTGGAGTTGGTGCTGGTGCTGGCTGGGTTGGCTCAGGTGTTAGGTTCATGATGGGTCTATTAGCAGGTTAGGGGTTTTGTTAGTCCCAAAAGTTAGAGTTAGAGTTAGATTAGTAATTAGCTTCTATATTTGAATTTGCATTATATTTTTAAATTCAAACATCAAATAAAGAACCAATTAACACTACTACAACCACCGCCAGTTTGGAGGGGGTATTGGATTAGAGTCGGTAGTGACGGATCTAGTTAACTCCGAACCGGCGGTAATGATTGGGTTTCACCGTTGTTTTGAGCCAGGACCCGGCAGTGATGATAGGGTTTCACTGCTGGTTCATGGCAGTTTGAGCCATGAACCAGTCGTGATGAACCCTTTAAAAACTCCGTATAAAATTTATAATAACATCGAAAAATTTAATACCTAAGCAACCACCGCACAATCGACCATCTCAACATCCAACGTTCATGATTTTTACAATTAATATGCAAAATGTGCATCACCGATAATTCGAACCCACAACTTCATGCATCACGCGATCCCTCCTTACCAATATGCTACACATTCAATTGTAATATGTGATCAGATATTATTCGTTAATACTAATTTTTTAAATATTATCTTAAATTTTTAGATGCTAAGATAATCTCACTGCCGGTTATCTCACATGAACTCATTTTGCACCGAGTTGAACTTTCATTCGCTATTTGACACTTCAATCAATTCCGTCGGTTATCTCACATGAACTCATGGACTTTCTCCTCTCTTTTCTTGGCTAAAACAACTATCAAATCACCTCCAAAATTCATGACATTTTTTTAGGGATATAACGAATGGAGGTGAACCCATTTTGCGCAAAAACACATATGCATCATTTAAAATTTTGAAATTAAAATTTGGATAATTTTCAAAAGTACCCTACTTTGCTGAATTTTAGTTTTAAGATCTTAAATGCTACATATGTGTTTTTATACAAAATGGGTTCATCTCCATCCGTTGTATCCTTACAAAAAGTTCCATGAATTTTGGAGGTGATTTGATAGTTGTTTTAGCCAAGAAAAGAGAGGAGAAAGTCCATGAGTTACTGTTCATGTGAGATAACTGACGGAATTGACGGAAGTGTCAAATAGGGAATGAAAGTTTAACTCGGTGTCAAATAGGGAAGTTAAAAAATTTCAATGTCTAATAAGGGATTCTCAACTTTACTGGTGTCAAATTGGGAATTTAAATTCTTCCACCCATCTAGTCGATACAAAACAAAAACATAGATACTTCTAGAAATTTAATAATTTCTTAAACAGATGCTATAAATTAATATCCATTTTGTATATATCTGGTACCATGGCCATTGTAGATTTAAAATAAAATTCTTCCCAAAATGCTTTGTTTAAGTTGCCATGGTTTTACAAAAATCTTGTAAGTTTCAAGTAAATGATATAAATTAATAGTAATCCATTTTGCTTGAATCTGGCATCATAGCCATCGTAGATTTTAAAGAAAGATTCTTCCTAGGACCTTATATTTGAGATTTCACCAAAGTTGTTTACCCATAAGATGGTTTCCAAAATCAAAAAAAAAAAATTGAGTAGATGCTATCCAAAAATAAAGACCCATTTTTTCTTGGATCCAGCACATTGTAAAAAATAAGTTCAAATGCATTTCGATAAATCTCATGATGTTCAAAGATGTTAAAGATGACAAGCATGTATGATCTTGCCACGACTAGAATTTTGGAGTTGTTATATGTCGTAGGAAATAGTAATTGATGTTCTTTTAGACTTCAGATTGGAGGCTCTACTTGTAGCAAGAAATGGTGAAATATTTATTCAAATCATAACTCAAGAACTCTTCCTTCAATTATTCTTGCATCAGTGAGGACATTGGCATGTGGCTCTGAGGTAAAAAACAAATGAAGGTACAAGATCAACGTGTAGTATGAAGGTTCTAGGTAACAATCACCTATGTTGCTACAATAGTATTTTTATTACAAGTTGATATACTTATATCCAGGTTGCCTGTCCTTGCACACGGATTAAGGCACGTACAATGGGATTTATGGTTTAGTTATCATGATCTAAGCTGACTTCCTTTAATTTGAACTATATGCTTGAATTATGCATTATGGTGTTCTTTGTTAATGCTTGTTTCAACACTGTTATGTAAAATTGATGCTTATGTATCTTAGTATGGTCCCAAACAATGTGTTGTTAAGATCACGAAGATTGTAGTGTCTGGTAATTTCAAAACATCATGTTTCTTCATGCTCCTCCTACCCATTTCGGTACCCATGACAAAGCACGGGCATAGACCTAGTCCATGTGATTGACCCAATAATCTCGATCTTTTTTTGTGTTGTGATATCCCCGCAATGTTGGTGCAGGCAACACCCATATCATCCGTGTAGCAGGAGAAGGCCTTCCAAGGTCCTTTTTTTCTTTTTTGGAAACGCCTGCCAAGATTGCTAGCTCAAGTGCTCGCGCCTTAATGAGTCACCAGGATGATGAAAGGTAACGGAGAGAGGGGTCTGCAGTAATCAGGAATGACAGAAAATCCCACCTTTGAGTGGAGATAACTGGAGACGCTACGACACACATATATATAGTGAAGAAACATGCTGGAGAAGATATCAGAGATGATAAATATTATGTACTCCTGAACAATTGTCTCAAATCGCACCCTTTTTTACAAGAGATAACACTGATGCACATGTGCACTACATGTGTTATACAACTCAACACTGGTGAAAAAAATAATCTACATTTATTTTTGTAATCTAAACAAGGCTAAGCTCTCCATCAGAAATGGAGCACGCACCTAAGGGACTTGCCTTCCTCCAGAAGCTGGAAGGCCTTGTTGATGTCCGAGAAAGGCATCTTCTGTGTTATGAACCCATCAAAGTTTATGTTCAGCTCCTGTTAAAATAACGAGACATCAAGTTACCATTCAGACAGAATTACTTTGGCGCTCTTTAAATCATCAAAAAATGGTATTTTCCTCACAAATAAAAAATGTCATTGTTCCTGTGAGGGAAGATAAACAAAAAAGGAACAAAGAGATGGTACAAACCAGAATGGTAACAACGCAATTTTACCGCAGAAAGATGCAGATGCAGTGAGTAAGCATACCCCATTCATGCACTTGTCGACGATGTCAGGCAGCTGGGACTTGCCCTTGAAGTCGCCGAAGACGCAGCCGGTGATCCGACGGCCGTCGAAGAGTTCCATTGGGTGCAGCGGCATCATCTTAGGCGTTGCATGGATCCCTAGTACCACCGTCAGGCCCCAACCCTGCGTACATATCCGCATACATGACTTTCAGATATAGATTTTTTTAGACAAAAGATAGTTAGAACAAGCAAGCACATCTTACATCATGCGTGGACAGGAATGCCTCTCGCAGCACATCATTGATTCCGGTACACTCGAAGCTGTAGTCCACACCCCCATCCGTCATCTCCCTGATCACCTGTAGTTTAATCAATTCAGTCCTGCTTAAACAGCATACTGTATACAGCTAACCGATAAGAAGGTTGATATAGATTTTCACTGCAAAAGAAATAAAAAGGCGTATGAATTAAACCTCATGAACTGGCTTGCCACAGGCCTTGGAGTCGATGAAATCAGTGACGCCCATCTCTTTCCCGGAAACCACATTTGAAGTCAGTGTTAAGATTTCAAAAACGTGTTTTCCAAAACACCAACTTGGATGTATGTTAAGTTCGTTTGTCAAAACTTTAGTAGTAAAACGGCAGACTGAATATCTCTCTTTTGTAGTGTTTACATCAAAATTAGCAGTTTTTCAAAGGAGAAAACTGCATTTTTCATGGCTAGACTCATATAGCTGCAAAGTTCTGCTTGTGCCCATTGCAATTAAAGAGATTTTATATTTCTCGGTAGGGGTTACTGAAAACCTTAAACAGATGTTTCAACACTGAAACAGATGTACTAGAAGTTGACAAAAATGAAATGCAATGCATGAACTGGGCAATTGTTGACTTTAATAAGAATTAAAAAGTCGGGAAGCTTCGTGCTAATGAGGTTACGTGCAATTCTCCTATGCGTTGTTCAAAAAGAAAACATTACAGGTTTTACAATGTTGATCAAGACAGTGTACACCGTTTAGCCCTTCAACGAATTTGACAAATTACAATTACATTCTGCTAATTGGTACCATACATCAAAGTTCGAGATTTCATCAGTTCGAAACTTACATAATTTGCTATAAACAAAAGCACTGCCAAGGTAAAACGAACTGATGAGGAACTTTAATTTTCAAAAAGTTGAAATAGATATTTGATTGTTTTTCTTTGGCTTCGTTTGTGAGCTGTTTTACTGTAACTTCCTGTATCCTTTTGTTGCCTGGCAGATAAAATACATGAAAACTTTTCAACCGGAAATTAAGGCAGTGGCCCACACGCCAAGCTGAACAAAAGTACTATAACACGAAAAAATACGGCTCGTGATTTTCCTCAGTTTCAACAAACCTGGTACAACCTCCAGTCATGATAATAAGTTGACCTGAAAAGCCTTGCTGACAGGAGGTAATAATTGAAAATAGAATAAATTGGCAAGTTGCAAATTATGCATTGCTTTCTGCTTAATTAGTATTGACATGTTCTTTTTCAGTAAGAAAACATCATCCACCACATGGAAAATATATATGTATGCATGCTGCTGGCAAGTTTTTAATCTTCGCATTTTAGGGTTTTGTAGGATAATTCTTCTGCTGGCATCTAATCCAGCATACAAATTCTAAGTTTCAATATGATACGTTCTCTTTCCAGATTCATTCTTAGAAAGAAACGAACTGTAAGAATTTTGTCAGATCATCAATAAACTTTCGATACTTTTTCCATTTCCTCAGTATTTTTTTGTGGAATTCTGTATTTTTAATTAAAATTCTCTAAATGCTGAGGTTTTCATGGAACCTGCTAAAGATTTCTCTGTTTTTCTGTTTTTCAGGCTAGCTATCCAGATTATATTAGCTGTAAGATTATCCATGAATGTGTGAGATCACGTTTGTGCGAGGTAACTACTCAGGTACCAGTGGAGTGTGTTAAGTAATATTTCAGACACAACTCATTAGCTGAGTTGTCCCAATTCCCTAAAAGTGTACCTGAGTAGTAGCACTTACATATAAAAGGTCAAAAAGTTCATGGAACTAATTGAGAAATAATTGATTGGTAAACAATCACTTGGTTCCAGGATGCCAAATGTACCTCTTACAAATCAACAGATCAATGCAGATTGAGACCTATCGTGCGTGCTGTCAACCTCGTGACAATGCTTGAGTGTTCTGTTCTACTCCTGGTAGCATCACCGGCGAAGTGACACATTCATCCTAGAAATCGACAAGGTATGTTTGCCACAAATGCGTCTTTCCACTTTATTAAGCAACTCTGCTCAATTTTATTTTATTTTGCTTTGCCTTGGAAGCAGAATGCTTTTATTTTGCTTCCAACTGGTGTGGCAGATTACGGCTCCAAATTTTGTTTACATGATTCTTCTTCTATCAATTGCACAACCAAAGAAAAACAAAAGAACAATAATACGCATGTTGAATCTAAACCATGTCAATTACAGTGCACTTTGGACTTGAAGGAAGTGTCAAGGCATGCTTACGTGATGAAAAGACATTTTGTTTTGTAATTTGACAACGATATGAAAATGGCTCAAGAAGACTAACGAATATACAATACAGACAGATAGAGAAGGGAAAAGATGGGCTAAGAACACACCTTTGCTGAACTTTTCAGAGTTTATATCAACACCGATTATCCGAGCCGCCCCACGTAGTCTGGCACCCTCAGCAACCTAGTAAATAATTTAACACCTTTAATTTTATGGTAAGCTAGGTATAGGTATACTTCATTTAAAGTTTAGGGGTAATTTTGTGGTCATTTAAATTTTACTGACCGCGAGACCAACAGCACCAAGCCCGAATACTGCAACGGTGGACCCCGTGGAAATGTTTGCAGTGTTCCATGCAGCCCCCACACCTGATGTCAAAGAAGACATGTCACAATTCAAACAGTTATTTGAATGATCAGTAAGTCGCCGTTTGGATCCCTCCATTTTGAGGAATTGAAATCTACTTAACAGAGTAGACTATTTGTCTTGAAATGTGGCATTCCACATAAATTCATGTGGTGGAAGATGAAAAATGATTCTATGGATCATCATGTTATGTTTCTAATGTACAATTTATAGAATATTCTTCGATTCGCTTCCCTATAATAGAAGTGTGGTGCATAAGTATCTCTCCCATATGGCCAACAATAATATAAAAATATATTACACAAACGACTATATTAGCTTAATTAATTTATATTTAAATTATAATTATTAGAATAGAATTTAATTTCAAAGAACCAAACGGGGGTAATTGATTAAAGTTTCGTGGAAAATAAAGGCACAGCTAAGAAAGAGGGGAAGACGAACAGCTGCTAGCACATGGGAGTCTCGCAGACATGCGTGGTACGAGAATGGTCAGTTCACATGAAAAAAATTCCTTTAGAATTCCTGTTTTACAAAAAATAAAATAAACTCATGCGCGGCCGTGTTAGTGAGGTAGAAACTACTAGAAAGTGAGAGACAATGACCGGATGAACCGTCACAATTACACTTTCTTCCAATAAAGTGACAAGCAAAACTAGTTTAAGGTTTTCCTTTTTTTCTCTATTATTGCAACCAGTCTAAGTTGCAAAATTATATCCTGAGTACAAGAAAAAAAATGTTAACAAATCTTACGCAACCGAGTGTTGATGAATGATGCCTACGTAACTAGTGGGTATAAAAGTCTGGTTATATTTGCTTCGAAAAGTCAACAGAGATGTACTCAATTGTTATTTTGTCGGACCAAAATGTGTACGATTGGTTGTCAATGTTTACAAGGGGTTAAACACTCAAGAGGCGCGAGAACCTATGCTATGAAACGAAGGTACAAAGACGCATCACTAGTAACACACAGGATGGTCATGGTGGTAGGAGGTCCGGGCTGGGCACATGCCTTGGTTCAGCAACATCAGACAGAGTTGGCCTGGCACAGCGATCGCCAGAATGTCCCATGTCCCAGCTCCCAAGTCCCAACCAAACCAAGCCAAACAGAAACGTCTAACGGAGCACAGAAAGATGCAGGTTCTTTACCTGTGAAGATGCCGCAGCTGAGCAGGCACATCTTGTCGAGCGGGGCCTTCGGGTGGACCTTGACGGCGCAGGCCGTGTCCAGCACGGTGTACTCGGCGAAGGTGGAGGTGTTGAGGAAATGGTACACCGGGCGGCGCTCGCCGGACCCGTCCACGACGGAGAACCTCGTGCCGCCGTCGGAGACCATGGTGCTCTTGAAAGGGTCGACGCGGTAGGTCCCGCACAGGTTTGTCTTGCCGGACTCGCAGTAGGCGCACGCCCCGCACTCGCCGTTGAAGATGGGGACCACATGGTCGCCGGCGGCGAGATCCTCCACTCCCTCGCCCACGCTCTCCACCACTCTGGACACAATGCAAGTTGCATACATGTCGCCGTCAGGGGCACGTCACGAAGATGTCGTTTTTAATTGGTCACAAGTGGATCAATGAATTGTTGCTAGCGACTTGTGCTATCTTGTGTCGTCCAATCTTCGTAGAGCCAACTATATATGATCGTGCCGTGTTACTTGTGATCTCCACTGAATCATTGCCTCCAACCAAAAATTATAGTAGATGGTGCCATGCCATCCTTATAATTTTTCAATCAAACTTTTCAAATTTTGTTGCCCTATCTTTTATATATTCATCGAAATTAAATGTTTGATCCGTCACATGGAAACAGTACTCGGAGATTCAATTCATCTCTAAAAGAGCTATTGTTATCTGTTCCTTGACTAATTAAGCATTACTAGCGAACTAGTACAGCAGTGCGTGGATGGCCAACAAGATATGTCGGTTGATTAAAGCCAAAGCAGATCGATGCATGAAAGCTAGGCATGTGAGCATTTAGTTGCCAACAAACAGGTTCTTCGTCTCCATCTGCGAACGCCCAGTTGGTTGCCCACAAATTAAGTTTGGTGTATGTGCAGCCCATGCATGGTTGGCCTAACAGTAGCCCTGCATCATCCATCCAGGCTATCATCATGGGAAAAAAGATCTCTCTTGTCGCCAAGGCCAAGATGCAAATTAAACGTGAGGATCCAGCAGTCTTTTCTGTTTGCAAAGCTTGTAAACATAGAATGGTAGGGTAAGGTCCGATCCGTGTCAACTATGCAAGGTAAAGTTTTTTATCATTACTGTGAAAAGTGCTAGCAGGTACACGTTTCGAAGTGGTGCATGCCTAAAATGCACCGTTTGACCAGGAACTTTCTGCCTAAAATGTCAGCATACAGTTCATGGCACTTTACAGAAAAGCCCGAAGTATATGTCGAAATTCCAGACAATGCAAACTTAACCTCGAGGACCCGTAACCTCGTATCTCAACATGAAAAGCTGAAAATGAACCCCGACTTCAAGTTCAAGTCAACGTAACGGTTATTGCAGAAAACATCGATATTGCTACAAAATGACCCACTATATTCATAAGCTCGATCACACAGAGTATATCAGGTAGTACAAAGGCACTCGATGGCTTATATATTAAAGGAAAAAGTTTATTTTACTCCCCTCAACAATTCACTTTGTCCACTTAACCCTAAACAAAATTTAGGCTCAAACTATTACCCCAAACTAGTTCAATTGGTCCAATCTACCCCCTAATAAGATTTCTCTTTTTTATTTCTCCACTTAAAAGTGGAATTTAAACTTTAAATTTTGTAATATAACTTATAATATGATGCACTATGCTAGAAAAATACATTATGATTTTTTTCATGAATATTTTTCGTGCAGAATTGTATTTTTATGATAAATTTCGTGTTAAATGTTTCCAAATTATGAAAATAATCATGAAAAATTTTTAATGTATTTTTTAACATATGACATCATGTTCTCTATCCACTCACAAATTTTGAACTTAAAATTCAATTCGTAAGCGGAGAACAAAAAAGAGAAATATCATTATAGGGTAGATTGGACTAATTGGAATTGTTGGGGGAGTAAATTGAGCCTAAATTTTGCTCAGAGGTTAAGCGGACAAAGTGAATTGTTGAAGAGAGTAAAATGGACTTTTTTCTATATTAAATGAATCCGATCATGTTTATTTAGGCTAACTCTCAAAGCAAGTTGCCTTAAAGATATCATGAGAGAAGTTTAGGATAAGAAAACATGGAAAGAGATTGAGAGAGAGAGAGGGGAGGGGGACGAATTGCATAAAACGCACCCGGCTGCCTCATGGCCGAGGATCCGGGGAAACTTGCGCTGCAGCTCGTTCTATATATGACGTCCATTTATGCAGCATCGCCGCAGCCCATCCACATGGCCGGCCGGCAGCACAAACAAATAGAGATTAGTCAAGGGATCAAGTAAAGAATCAAGCCACCGACAAGTCGAGGCAGACATCATGCACACCTCTCCTTTCAAGAAGCTGAGGTCGGTGTGGCAGATGGAGGTGAAGAGCAGCTTGACGCGCACCTCCAGCCGCCCCGGCGGCGCCACCTCCACCTCCTCCATCGCCAGCGGCTCGCCGGGGCCCCACGCCACCGCAGCTGCACGCAACAAACACGATCAGCCGCTCGTGCGTTCATGGCCGACGATCGAGCCGGTGCGGTGCGGAATTAAGAGCAGCGAGAAGAAAGAAGAAGAAGAAGAAAACGAAGAAGAAGAAGAAGAAGAGTGGGAAAAAATTAAGAAGAGGCAGCTAGCTGCAGGCAACGCAACCTTTGCATTTGATGGGCTTTCCCCGGGTGGAGGCACCGTTCGCCAAGCTGCCGTTGCCGTTGGACGCCATGGCGCCTTGGATGGATGCCTTCTTGGTTCTCTCCCTTGCTGCTCTTCTCTTTAGAGAGAGGAAAACAAATGGTGCTAGCTCTTGGCTCTAGTGAGGCGGCGAGCGAGACAAAGGCACAGGCCGGCTTGAACTGTTTATGTAGCCAGAAGCAAGAAGGGACACGGGAAGGAGAATCCTGCTACTATTACTATCTTTTCTACTCCTGTCATTTTGTTTTCTTGCGTGGTCAAAAAGGGAGCGGGGGCCTTTAATCTCCTCATCAGTATCGTGCCTACTACTCGCTCCGTTCTAAATTGTATGTCGTTTTGGCACATCTACATACATAGATTTTGCTACGCATCTAAATATATATTGTATCAATATACATAGCAAAATTTATATATCTTGATTTGCTAAAAGAAATTATAATTTAGAACGAAGGGACTAGCTAGTAAAAGGTGCAAATCTCTTTTGTGTCTGTTTTTTTCATCGCTAACGCATATTCATCGTCATATTTATGTTTTATCTTTTTTTGAGCGGATATTTATGTTTTATCTCGTGGTATACGCCTTCATTATTTATGCTAAATGTGTCTATAGACACTCTGCTTGAATCTCGATAACGGCCATGAATTAAAGACCACACAAAACAAAAGGTGCGCCATCCTTTTCGGTTTACTTAGATGCTTCCAATAAGCAAGGGATTAATTTACTTTCGGCGACGGAATTTCCATTGACGAGTAGTAAACGTGGGCCGAGTTTAGCCTCTAAAAGCCGTTGCTCCGGCTTTACAATGAAGGACGTGTTGCACGATTGGGTGGGCCCCGCTCATCAGAGACCAGAGTGCAGGCATGCGCATGTAACAAGTATAATTTGAATCTGTTCTCCGTCTTTGTCATCTTGGCCCACTTGGCCTTCTTCCAGTCGTAGGATGTGATGCAATGTACGCGTCCTTCGTGATTGGTGCAAGTTTGCGGGACTCATATTAGGACAAGTATATTGCTACACGTAAGCGGTCTTATAGGTCATCTCATATAGTCCCACGTGGGATTTTTGATGATGTTGAGAAGAGAGGGTGAGGAGAAAGAACGAGACAGTTGCTTCACAAACAAACGCCTCATAAGCTAAAATTAGAGACTATGAAATCGCATACTAACCATTGTATAAGTTGTTGTTGTCATAAAATTTACAATATTTCTTTTCTCCATTCTACAAATTAAGGAATACAACGTTACTATGAGGCTAAAAAATAACTTTTTGTAAAAGTTGTCTGTTAAGTCGTGCCAAGATAAAATCGGCTATTAGACGGCACTCATGTACTTACTCTCAGTGGGCAGGGATAAAAATTAGATATGGATAATCTATAATATCTGATTTCACACCCGACATAAATAACATTCATATTTGAAACATCTATATTCAATTTCCCAATGAAAATAAAAATATCTGCATTCATTTTTAAACATGGATATGGATGGGGAATAGAGAATTCTCAACGCGTATAGATAATATCCATATCTGAATATAAAAAAGATGTCTTATAGCAACACTTTGCTAAATGTGTTGCTATTCAAAAATAGAAGACTAACTAATAATGTTTTTTTATTCATCTAATTGGGATATTCCCGTGTGCTATTATACACCTTAGGTGTAACAGTTTATTCTACACCAATAGCTAAACTAAGCAGAATTACTGAATAATTTTTCAGTAGTTCAGTAATTAACGATCTATTACTAAACATGATTCAGTAACTTGGTAAGTTTTAGTTCAGTATTTTGACGATTATTTTTTCTAGTAATAGAAGGTGGGTGTAGAAGAACATTCTACACCTAAGGTGTAGAATAGAATTGACATATATATTTGATTAAATATTAACTCAATATTTTATTGGATTGTTGATTTATTTTATTTTTCAATAATAGTACAAAAATAATATTAAATTGATGCTTGTTAAAAATAATATTTTTATATGTTTTTTGTGTTCATCACTATTTTTTCCTTTAGTTCAATGAAGGTATCATATGAAGTCTGAATTTAGATGTTCTAAAGAGCTTATTTATATTCAGTTATATTTGAATGCATTTTAAACATATTTTATAGTCTTTTGAATTAAATACTTAATTTTGACAAGGTCATCAACAAGTGGCTTTAAGCATTGTTTTTATAGAATATATTAATAATCTATGTATAGAACTATGAAAGTATTTTCAAGATAAATCATATATTTTACGATATTTATCTTTGGTTGCCTATGGAAATATATTCCCACCAGCCGTTGGATACAACAACATTTCTGGAAATGGAACAAAATTTTAAAAGATGCATGTGCAAATGGCATTTCCGCGAGGTGGCTGCTTGCAAAAAAATTCATTTGGACAAGTGGAACGATTTTCATAGTTGTTACCATAAGGAACTATATGTGGATTTGACATTTTCACAGATTGCTCCTTATGTGAACTGCCTTTCAAAAATGTTCCATTTCCTCTAAACAATTTTATCATTTCATATTTTTCAAGTTTATAGAATGTTTGCAAATTTTATTGACTAATGAAAATGGAAGTCTAAGTGAAGATGCCACGATGGTATATAATGTGTGAAGAATACTTATTCCATGGTATACAATTTGTAATTATTTCTAGCTTGCTTTTTCAGTATGGTCTTCCTTTGGGCTTAAGGCCTTGTAACCTATAACATTTTTTCATATATTAATACAGAAAGATGCAGTAAGGACCTTCGCTACTGTTTCAAAAAATGGTCTACAATGCGAAAATGACTGTCCTCACCCCTATTAAACGTCACAATACAACAAACTCTTTTGTATAGAAACATATAATTAGGGGTAACGAGTGGAAATATTGCAATAAATATTTCATTTATATCCTCAGTGGATAAACAATATGGAATGTTTCGTACCGAGGCTATGGGCATAGTGAACAGAGAGAGGGTAAGAGTTTGCCCTCATATAGGTTGCTCACGTGGAGGTTCCCAGGTCACGCTGGATTAACTAAATTAAAGGACAAAGTTCAAATTACTCCTCTCAAGTACGGTCAAAGTTCGGATAACTCCTTAACTATCTCTTGGTTCAATTTAGCCTCTAAACTATGTCATTTAGTTCAATTTACCTCATAATATAATTTATCTCTTTTATTTCTCCACATACAAGTGGAATGTTAATTTAAGATTTTGCAGCACAGCAGTGGGCATCACAATGTATAACAAAAAATATATTATGATTTTTTGGTCATTATTTTTTCTATAACTTCAAATTATAAGTGTTAATTTATTATTAAATATCATACCCTATCAAAATAATGATGAAAAATTCTTAACATATTTTTCTAAAATGTGTATGATGTTCGCTTCATCTTGTAAAATTTTAACTTCCTTGCTCTGGAGAAGACCCTCATCAACGAGGGCCTGGAGATCAGCTTCGGAGCACTTACTTGGTTTCCACCCGTCTCCAGCGGTGATGGAGGCCTTACACTCCTTTTCCTTCCCCTTGGAGGCACCTCGCTTGTTGCCGGCCATCCTTGTGGTCACGATATGCTTCACTCGCATGCACTCGGAGGCTATGATGAGAGAGGCGGCGGAGCAGGTTTTGGGTAGAAGGATGAACTAGGCGACTACTTCTTGCAACGCAAATGATCTAGATCTAACTCTAGAAGTGGCTGCAGCTGCGAGACAGAGGAAGTCGAAAAGCTCGAGTAGTAAAAAGCACAAGTGAAAAGGGTGAGTAAAACCCTATGTCACCGCGCGGTTAAATAACCAGCGGCGGGTCCAAGTTTACTGTGCAGAATGCGAAGAATTTTTTACTGGATAAGATTTATTTTGAGCGGTAATCTCGGGTTAAAGTTATTTGTTTAACTAACTTTTTAGGGATAACATCTCGAAAAAAGAGGTTTTCGATTTCTGAACCAATTTACCCATTTTAACCATCAATTCAAACTCTTACTTTTTTACATAACCCATGCCATTACCTTTTGGATCCTTTTTTTTCCAAACCAGGGAATTTGGAAGATAAAAAATGGAAGACTCAAGACTAATTTGACCCTCAGCCTGATTCTTCGATATAAAAGAAGACTTGAAAACTACTTGGGCCATGAGCACCTCACAGCCTCGATGTAGCTAAGGAAATACTCGGAAGACACCTTCAAGATGAAGTTCGGATGAACTCGAAGACACCTGTACTCAGAAGCCTACAGTACTCGTCTACGAAGAGCTCGAGGGCTTGTCAGGCCCGGGGCCACGGGGCTGCGCACATGGTGTACATATTCTAGAATAAGGGATGGGACATGGCCCACGCCATACATCAGTTGTAACTACTCGTACCGTAGTAGGACTAGTCGGAACAGAAGAAAATTACCCGAGTAGTACTCAGGTAGGACTCCTAAGCTCGTATCTGGCTAGGATTTCCTTGTAACCCCGTCCCCCCAGACTATATAAGGGCGGGCAGGGACCCCCCTCAAAAAAGATCAACACCTAAGGCAATACAAACCATCACAAAGGACGTAGGGTATTAAGCTCTCGGCGGCCCGAACCTTTCTAAATCTTGTGTTCCTTGCACCTTTGTTTTCCTGATCTTGGTGACACCACACCTACAATCTACCACCTCGGAGATATCCCTCGGTGGGCTTGGAGGTTAAACACCGACAACTTGTGCATGGATAAATAAAAAATATTAATCTTATTAAGGAGTAAATTGGAGCAAATGACATAGTTTAGGGGTAAATTGAATCAAGAAATAGTTTATGGGGCTATCCGGACTTTGGCGATAGTTGAGGGGAGTAATATGGACTTTTTTCATACTCCCACCATTTTTATTCACATATCATATTAGGTTTGTCCTAAATCAAACTTAGTTAACTTGGACCAAATCTATAGAAAAATGTAGCTGAAAATATACTACACACCGTATGCACTATCAATATGTATTTCATGATGGATTCAGTGAAACAAATTTAGTATTGTAAAATATTATTGTTTTTCTATAAATATGGTCAAAGTTGGTTATGTTTGACTCAGAACAAATCTAATGTAACATGTAAATACACTACTTAAAAAATAATTTGTAGGGACGCTTATTTTTTTCTAGGCGCGGCCCAAAAAATAACCCTCTCCTAAAAATAGAGCAGGGTTACTGTACAAATTCACCCACCCCTGAAAATGCATTTTTAGGGGTGGGTGATGGCGTCACCTGCCCCTAAAAATGCATTTCTAGGGGCAGATGATAGCATGACCCGCCCCTACAAATAGTCCCATGCAAAAACAATTCATATCTTTTTCATATGATCTCAGAGGAAGTCAAACTTTATATCAAAATTGTAGAGATTGACGAGACTTATAATTTTGTAGTTGATAAATTTTTCATTTAAGGTCATTTAATAGTTTAAAAAATTATTATAAGTTGTATAATAGCTATGACTATATAGTATCTCATCCAACTCAATTCATACTTGGAGGTTTCCACGATCTTAACCTTTAAATACACTGAAATATACATGGAATATTTTTTTTATGTCTACAGTTGATAATAACCATAGTGCAGAAGTTTCACTCTGTTTTATTTGTTTTGCTATATGTAAAGATTTAAATGAATTTTCGGAATAAAGTAGAAAAACATTTTTAGGGACGGGTGATGCGTCACCTGCGTCATGCGCCCCTACAAATCAATTTCAAAGTTAATACAAAAGAATAGCATACCTCATAGAGTCACAAGTGACTGTGTAGTATGGTGGAGAGGAAGGTATACGCGAGGCTTGAGTTATGCGGTTCGAACCCTTGGTGATGCAAGTATGCATATTTCGTCAAAAAATTATACCTCGATAGTACATAGGCTGGTTGGCTGCAATATTTTTCTTTTGCTGTTTTTGATTCTTTTTAATTTTTTTATCTTTTGGAAATTGATTTGTAGAGGCGGCCGTAGAAATCATTTTCAGGGGCGGGCGTATTACCTGCCCCTAAAAATAGCATTTCTAACTCCGAGAAGTAGGGGTGGGTACCGCATCTGTTCCTAAAAATATGTTTTTACCCAAAAAATATGTTTCTACCCGCCTCTAAAAATCTTTTTGCAGCAGTGTGTTGACGCCAGATTTTAACACGTGTTGAATCGGCGTCAGGAGAAGAGGTTGGCCGATACGGCAGATCTAAAGGCTACAGTAAAGAATCGGCCGATTGAGCAAACAGTTGGAAATCGGTCGATTAGTGATACAGCTTGCGCCAACAGATTGGTGCCACAGCAGAGGATCCCGGTCAAAAGTGGCCTAATGTTGGTCAACAAAGCGATGCTAATTCGGTTAAGAAGCAATTGGAAAAGTTCTGATTGAATTAGGAGGCGGCGGCGGAAGATTCTGCGGGAGTCCGTTTCCTTTTTAAAGATATTATAGATATAATAGTTTTCCTATTTTAAATAAGGTTGTAACAAGTCGTAATTGACCAGGAGTCCTAGTTTTAGGGTATAAATAGGAGTCGCTAGGGCTTTGCAAATATGAACACATCAATCAACAAAACACTTCTACTTTTTACTAGTACTTTACTTTCAAGTCGGCGACTTCGCCATTACTTTTTCTTCTTTCACGAGTTCGTACGGATTGGCAGGGCTGCATCAACTTGATCTCCGGCCAATTGGTAGGTTCCGCTTTTCGAGTAACATCTGAGCTTTAACCACGGGCGCATCGCTGTGGTTTCGTTTGGATTTATTCACCAGTTATCGATATTTACTAGAATTGCAAGTTTTAACTGTTGTTCTAGTATTATCACCAGTTATCCAGCTTGAGCTTGGAGTTATCGGCTTCGTCATCGTCCTTCTTCGTTCATCATCACATAGCCGATTAGATCTATTTTCAAGTGTTGCATCTGTAATAATTGTTTAAGTTACTCCAGCAGTTTCTTTGAAATTATTACGCGATTATCGGCTGATCCATAGCCGATCATCTTCATAGCAAATCGGCCGATTCGCCGATACGCTCTTAGGGACAGATCGGAACCCCAGCCGATCGGAGCGCCCTGAATTTAATACTCTTATTTCCTTGTCAATCAACAGGTCAGATTGACTGGCACGCCGCGCGAACCGCACCAGGGCAATAACCCGAACAGGAGCTAAGCAGATTCTCCCGGGTCGTGTGTCCGACGCTGAAGACCATCGGCCGATTCCTGACTGGCCGATTTTAGCGCCAACACACTTTTGGCACACCCGGTGGGACGACTTCAAGATCCGATATGTCGAAGAACGCAGAAATTTCCGACAGCAACATCATTGAGGTCAAAGAAGCGGATCTCAAGGATGATCAGAGGGAAGAATTAGCTAAACATCTAGAAGATTACAAGAAGATGTATCTACAGTCATTCAGTCGTACCAGAAGCGGGGAGGCTGTCAAGAAAGCTCCTATTCCAGTTCCCCGCCATATCACCATTGCTGAGGATTCGGGCAAGATGTCCAATATGATCCAACAGTCCGTCTACCAGGCGTTCATCGACCAATCCTCGGTGATGACCAACACGGTGTACAACGCCGTCATCAGCTCTCTGGCCAGCGGAGCAGTTCAAGGCTATCAGGGGCCGGCGTATGCCCCGCCGATTGCACTTCCAGCCAGAAGCTTACCAGGCACGTCCCAATCGGCTCCTCAGCCGATATTGACGCAACGCGAGGGATACAACACTCCGTTGCCTCCAGCGTCTCCAAGATATAGCGGTGCACCATGTTTCCCATCACAGGCACCGCTTCAACCCGTCCAAATTGCTTCTGTGCAATCGCTGCCCACAAGCTCAGTACCCTGGGGGGCATCGGTAACGACGGCTTTCCCCGATCCATCAACCGGGCATGGAAGCTATCCAATCCACGCGCCGTTCCAATCGGCTGTCCGGCCGACGGTCCCTCAGTACCAACCAGTCTCATCAGAGATCGGCAGGGGGGCAGGCGCTGTAGAGGCACTCAGAAGCACGGCGCCGATGATGATGTACGATGGGGCGGCGGATTCGCTTCGCCATCAACTATCAACTGCTCAGACGGCCATGACGCAACAAAATTCGCCGCATGCTTCAATCCATCACCCGGCCGCACCGCCGCCAATCCTCCAGCATATGCCGTCACCTCGGACGGCCGTTCATCAGCAGCAGGTGGACTGGACGGCAAGAATAGCAGAGGTAATTCAGGACCAGTTTGGGTTGAAGCCGAAAGTGCAGACTTACACATACAAGACGCCATACCCATCGGCCTATGACTTGCTGCCGTTTCCACACCGCTACAAGGTGCCCGATTTCACCAAGTTTTCAGGGCTGGACGACACATCTACCGTGGAGCACATTAACAGATTCATCATCCAGTGCGGGGAAGCCGCCACGCAAGATGCTCTGAGGGTGCGTCTGTTTTCATCGTCTCTGTCTGGATCGGCCTTCCAGTGGTTCACCACTTTGCCACCAAATTCTATTGTTACTTGGGCCGATCTGGAGAAGCAGTTCCATAAGTACTTCTACCCAGGAGTACACGAGATGAAGCTCTCAGATTTGACCAGCCTCAGGCAGAGGAGCGATGAATTAGTAACGGGATATATACAGAGGTTCAGAGAAGTCAGGAATAAATGCTACAGTCTGGCATCTGAACGATGCACAGTTGGCCGATATCGCTTTCCAAGGCCTCCTGCCACAAATCAAGGAAAGGTATGCTTCGCAGGAATTTGAAAGCCTAAGCCAGATCGTTCACCGATTGGCAGGATAGGAAGTCCGTCCGCTTGAGCAGCGAAGGAATTTGCAGAAAAAGGTGGCATATATAGAAGGATCTGAATCGGATGGAGAAGAAGAAATCAGCCTGGCAGAGTGGGTGAAAGGCAAAAAGCCAATATCATGCCCTTCCGGAAAGAAAGAACCAGAAACATTTGGCTTTGACACATCAAAAGCCGATAAGATTTTCGACTTATTACTCCAGGAAGGGCAAATCAAGCTGTCTCAGTATCATACCATCCCTTCGGCTGATCAGCTCAAGAAGATGAAGTACTACAAGTGGCACAACGCCACGTCACATGACACAAACGAATGCAAGATCTTTTGTTAGCAGATACAATCGGCCATCGAGCAGGGGAGGCTCAAGTTTGAAATACCGGCTAAATCGGCAAAACCGATGAAAATAGACCAGCATCCTTTCCCGGCTAACATGGTTGACACGGGGAGAAATTCGCTTCAAACCAAGGTGCTGACGTCAGAATCGGCAAGAAGGAGCGGCGCCGTTAACCCCAGGATGCAAGTCACGGCGGATGAGGTCAAAGGGAAAAGGCGGGCTAAAGACATGAGCAAAGGATCAGAACCATCGCACAGACCCGTCACATCCCGATTCTTGCTCAGCAAATATCAGCGGCAGCAGGAACAGTCAAGATATCACGATGAAATAATACGCCAGCACGAGGATCACTGGCAATGTCCGTTCTTCATCCATTGCTGGGAGAACGACATCCGATTACCGTCAGCCGATAACTGTCCTGGGTGCAACGGATTAAGCTGCGACGATCGTCCGTTCAAGAGATCACGCTCCAGAGACAGAGGATCAGAGCCGATCAGCAGAAATCGGCGCGTACAAGAAGGACGGCGCCTTTCAGTGCATGATCGGCTGGGGGGCAGAGTTGACCAGTATCACCGGTCAAAAGGCAGGATCAACCAACAGGATGGACTAGGGGTAGAGTCTGCGTGCACGATCGGCTGGAAGAGATGGCTGATGACAGGGTGTCAGACGAAAATCCCCTAGCAAGGGAACCAGATTGGGAACACGCCAGATCATCGGCCAAACCAGTAAACCCCAGGTGGTCTCCTGATGGCCTATCCAGATCCCAGAAATGGAGGATCCAACGCCTGCGCCAGTGGGAGCAACAAGAAGAGCAGAGGCAGGTGCCGGAAAAGAGAAACGTCAAGTCTCGGGTTTGGCGCCCCAAGAAAAACAACAGCCAGGAAGCAGACAATCAAGAATCGGCAGCCGACATCAACATGGTGTTCATATTGCCGATGGAATTCATGGCGCCTGACGATCGAGACAAAGCGACAAGAGTGGAAGAGCAAATGGCACAATTGGTGTTAGAGCCGATGACGTCTATTTTTGAGAAACCAGAAGAAGAAAAACGGCAACATCTTAAGGCGCTGTTTCTCAAAGGCTACGTTAACGGACGACCCATCACCAGACTACTAGTAGATGGAGGCGCCGCAGTCAACATCATGCCGTACGCCATGTTCCGCAAGCTAGGCAAGAGCGAGGAAGATCTGACCAAGACGGACACGATGCTCAAGGACTTCGAAGGCAACGTGTCTCCCGCCCGTGGAGTGCTCTGCGTCGACCTCACCATCGGCAGTAAGACCCTTCCTACTACCTTTTTCGTTATTAATGGTAAGGGGTCCTACAACATGCTGCTTGGTCGCGACTGGATACACGCAAATTGCTGTGTTCCATCTACAATGCACCAATGCCTCGTGCAATGGGTCGGCGACAACACAGAGGTAGTCACCGCCGATTCCGCCTACAGCGTCGCAGCAGCCGACACGCAACAGTGGAGCTGTGAACACGTCAGGTGTATATCTGGCAGGACTTGGGACACTGATTTCCTGAAGGTGTCCGATTTCGGTCTACAGCCGATCCAAGCAGTCGACTCTGAAGATTCAGAATAGATGGATCAGCTCGTCCGAGAAGACGGGAAACTTGGACATGGGTTTACATCGGCCGATTCATTGGAGATGGTGGATTTTGGAGATAGTGGCAAATCAAGGCCGACGTATATTAGTGCTAACTTGGATCCTGGGTATAAGTGTAAATTGATAAGTTTATTAAAAGAGTTCAAGGATTGCTTTGCTTGGGAATACCATGAGATGCCAGGTCTAGACCGGTCCATTGTTGAGCACCGGCTACCTATAAAATTAGGATATCGGCCATATCAGCAACCTGCACGACGGTGCAACCCCAAGATTCTACCTGATATAAAGGCCGAAATCACAAAGTTAATTGAAGCTGGATTTATCGGGCAGTGCCGCTACGCCGAATGGATTTCTAATATTGTGCCCGTGTATAAGAAAAATGGAAAACTGCGCGTGTGCATCAACTTCAGGAACCTGAATCAGGCCACTCCGATGGACGGATATCCAATGCCAACGGCCGATATCTTGATAGATGCTGCCGCAGGGCACAAAGTCATCAGTTTCATGGATGGTAATGCCGGGTACAATCAGATATTAATGGCTGAAGAAGATATCTCGAAAACGGCTTTCAGGTGTCCAGGTCACCTTGGTTTATTCGAGTGGGTTATAATGACCTTTGGGTTAAAGAACGCCGGTGCTACATATCAGCGGGCCATGAACTATATCTTTCACAAGCTTATTGGTACATCGGTGGAAATTTATATAGATGATGTCGTGGTCAAGTCAAAAGGTCATCAAGAGCATCTGGCCGATTTACAAGAAGTACTGGAGTGCACAAGGGAGCATGGGTTGAAAATGAACCCGAACAAGTGTGCATTTGGCGTATCAGCCGGGCAATTCTTAGGATTCATGGTCCATGAGCGCGGGATAGAGGTCAACCGGAAGACCATAGACGCCATCAACAAAGTTGCAGCCCCACAGAATAAAACTGAGCTGCAATCCCTCATCGGCAAGGTCAACTTTATCAGAAGATTCATATCCAACCTGTCAGGGCGTATTCGAGCTTTTACCCCTTTGTTGAAATTAAAGCCCGATCAGGAATTTGTATGGGAAGAAGAACAACGCAGAGCATTGGAAGATATTAAGCAATATCTGATTTCACCTCCGGTGTTAGTCCCGCCACAGCCTGGTAAGCCGTTCAAATTATATTTATCGGCTGATGAACAGGCTATTGTATCGGCGTTGGTACAGGAGTTTGAAGGGAAAGAACAGGTGGTATACTATGTCAGCAGAAGACTCCTCGACGCCGAAACAATATATTCCCCGGTGGAGCGGCTGTGCTTGTGTTTATACTTCTCGTGTACCAAGCTTAGGCACTATTTGTTATCGGCAGAATGCATAGTTGTATGCAAAGATGATGTGGTGAAATATATGCTATCATTGCCGATTTTGAAAGGGCGGATTGGAAAATGCATCCTGGTTCTGTCAGAATTCGCCTTAAGGTACGAATCGGCCAAAGCTGTCAAGGGTCAAGTCATGGCCGATTTCGTAGCTCAGCATTGTGGACTAGAAATTGCTGTCGTCGAACCGGTTCCATGGGCTCTATACTTCGATGGTTCTTCGTGTGGGGCCGGATCAGGAATCGGCATCGTTGTTGTATCGCCTCGGGGGGCAAGTTATGATTTCTCTCTGCCGATAGAAGCATCCGCAACCAATAATCAGGCGGAATATCGAGTCGTTCTAAAAGGTATTCAATTATTAAGGGAAGTCAAAGCTGATGCAGTCGAAATTTTTGGAGATTCTATGCTCATCGTAGATCAGTTAACGGGGCGATCTGAGTGCAAAGATGATATCTTGAGGACTTATTATGAAGATTGCCTTCAGCTTTTAAAGGAATTCAAGTCTGCAATAATTGAGCATATCCCCAGAATTTATAATGAAGAGGCCAACAGGCTGGCCCAACATGCGTCCGGATATCGGCCGATTCAGGGAGCTATGATTTTGGAGCTCACGGCTGATGACTGGCGAAGGGAAATCGCCGATTACTTGAAGGACCCCTCCCGGAAAGTGGATCGACGAGTACGTTTTCAAGCTACAAAATATGTGTTGCTTGAAGATGATTTATTTTACCGGACGATTGATGGAGTTCTTCTCAAGTTCCTGGGAACAGAAGAAGCAAAGGTCTTGATGGGAGAAATCCATGAAGGTGTATGTGGAGCCCATCAATCGGCTCACAAAATGAAATGGATGATCAGAAACAATGGGTATTACTGGCCAACGATTCTTGAGGATTGTTTCAAATATTATAAGGGATGCCAAGACTGTCAGAAGTTTGGCAATGTACAGCGCGTGCCAGCATCGGCTATGAATCCAGTAATCAAGCCGTGGCCATTCAGAGGCTAGGGAATAGATCTCATCGGACAGATTCACCCTCCATCGAGTAAAGGGCATAACTTCATATTGGTGGCCACCGATTACTTTACTAAGTGGGTGGAGGCAGTTCCTTTAAGGAATGTGACATCGGCCGATATGATTGAGTTCGGTAAGAACCATATTGTCTATCGATTTGGTATTCCTCAGACTATCACAACTGACCAGGGAACAATGTTTACCTCTGGAGAATTCGGGGAATTCGCTGCCGATATGGAAATTAAATTATTAAATTCTTCTCCATACTATGCTCAAGCCAATGGCCAAGCAGAATCGTCCAATAAGGGGATAATCAAGTTGATCAAGAGTAAGATAGAGGAACAACCCAAAAAGTGGCACACGCCTTTGGCTGAATCTCTATGGGCTTATAGGATGGCTTGTCATGGAGCCACTAAGATATCTCCTTATCAGCTGGTTTATGGTCATGAGACAGTCCTGCCTTGGGAATTAAGGATGGGGTCAAGGCGTATATCGCTTAAAGATCAGTTGACAGCCGATGACTATTCCTTCCTGATGAAGGACGAGCTTGATGACTCGGCAGGTCTGCGGTTGAGAGCCCTGATTAGTATAGAAGAAAACAAGAAAAGGGTGGCCAGATGGTATGACAAGAAGGTCAAAATTAAACAATTCTCCCAGGGAGATTTGGTATGGAAGTTGGTGCTGCCGATAGGGTCTAAGGATCCCAAATTCGGTAAATGGTCACCCACTTGGGAAGGGCCGTACAGAATCGGCCGATGTGCCCCTGGAAATGCATATATTCTGGAAACTATTGAAGGGGAAGAATTCCCCAGAGCTTTAAATGGACGATATCTGAAGAGGTACTATCCAAGCATTTGGGTAGATGCATAACTTACAGTAAGATATATCAAGACAACATGGCCGATCCTTATCGGCGTTTACCCACACAGCCGATGTGGGAATAACATCGCCTTAAGAAAGAAACATTGTGATTTGGTTTGACCGGCTCATTATTCGATGAAAACAATAGAAGTACATGGCTGACATGGTACGAGTCATCCTTAGAATAAAAATACTGATATATCTATTGATTACGCTTGCTCTGGATTTCTCTCTCGATCCGGCCCAGTTCTATCAGAAGGCGGGTCCTATTCTCCTTCGGATTCTCTACGGTGGCTCCAGTCTCAGCTTGATGGCATAGTTCTATCAGGAGGCGGGTCTTCTTCTCCTCCAGATTCTCCATGGCAGCTTCAATCTCGATTTGATGAGGGAGTAGAGAATTCTTTTCAGATGGTAGTCGCTTACGGACCAAGCAGTGAGAGTCTATAAGATCCCAATACTTCTGGACAATAGCCGGAACATGATCTTTAAGTTCTTCAGAATGAGCTCTCATCAAATCTATGTCTGCCTGCGACAGTGGTTCGTCTGAATGCCTGACTTCGATCGCTCGTTCTAGACTGGGGCTGAGACGTTTTGACTAAACAGAGATGAAAGGCTACCCAACATCAGAGCGATTGAGATGTCTAGGGGAGAAGCAGAGGAGATTTTGTACCTGATTGACAGAGGAAGAAGACGAAGAAGACGATGAAGACATCTTGCTGTCCGGTTTGGGGGAGTATAGACTCAATTGTTGGAGGGAGAGAAGATGGGTAATGCATATACCTCTGGAAAAGATGTGAGGTCTCATACTTATGGAGGGAAGGAGGTAGGTAGATGGTGAGACACGTCCCATCAGAGTAAAAGTATTCATAAATGCAAAGCTGTCAAAAGAAGTGATCCAAGACCAAATTGGCGCATCAGCATTAAAGGAGTGTTAAATGTTTACATGATCCTTTACAACCCAAGGAGGGTATCTATAGTAGCAATAGCTCGTCGCCTAATCTGATCGGCCGAGTCTACTATTCTTTGGCGGCCGATCCAGGTATTTCCGGCTTGCGGCGATGAAGCCTTATCGCTTCACAGGCCAAGCTCTGTCTTTCTTGTTTCAGCCCGGCAATGACGGATGGGAGCTCTTGAAGCTTCTTTTCTTCAGCGGCTATGTCCTTGGTTACTTGCTCCATCTCTTTGGCCAGCTCTGCTCTCCTCCGTTTGAGGCGATCTATTGTGCCGACGATATCCGGGCGGGCACTCTCGAGGAAGTTGATCTGTTGGTGTACTTCTTGAGCTCGGTGCTTGTAAGAATCAGCTTCCTCCCGGGTCTTTGCTAGCTGGGCACGATCGGCCATGTGACGCAGGGCCCTGGACACCGGAATTTGCATCCACTCTATGAACGCAGCAGGGTGCAGAGTTTCTGTCGCTTCTTCCGGGATTCGGCCCTTGATGTCACTGAAAAGCTGCCGAATCGGCGAGGCATCTTCTACCAATCGGCCGATGTCATCTTGGAGAAGGACCCGCATACTCTCGAGCTTGGCACGGACATCGTCAGAAATTAATCTCGACGGAACTTGGCGCGAAGCGACTTCTTCATCTTTAGGCAGAGAAACCGCAAAGGAAAAAAGACTATTATTCGGGGTGTCTTGTTCCTGCGGGAGAATGAAGAGAAGGATTAGCAAGCAGTAAAGGGGAATCGGCCGATTCCGGTAATAAGTTTATTACCTCCTTGAAACGGATCTCTCTTGCTTGCGCCGATGGGAGCGCCTCCCTCGTCTCAGGGACCGGTACAATCGGCTCGTCAGAGGAAGAGGACTCGACAACTATTAATGCTCTGCTTGGACCAGCTTCCTAAAAAGGTATGGAAAAACAGATCCTATGAGTATACTATGGGTAATTGAAATAAGATGATATGAGATATTTGCCATGCCTCTGTTGGTCTTCCGGCCGATGTTTGTTGTGGGGCTACAGTCGACGTATCCAAATCGGCCTACATTAGGATCAGTTAAGTCCTCTGAATGTCGAGAAATTGAGGTAAGAGATTATCTACCTCGATGGGAAGAGTTGCTGGAGCTTCGGCTTCCGCTTGGGATGTGGCGGCTTGCTGTGGGGACTGCACTGGAGCGGCTTGTGCAGCCTGACAGAAGGAAAAAGTTAGTGTTAGTGGAGCACTTAAAGATATATGAAATAAGCAAGATTACCTGAACAGCTTCCACTAGCAGTGATGCCGCAGCTGCTCCGACTTCTGCGGTGACTTGAGGATCGGCCATCTCGGTAGACGGCAAGGATAGAGGAATCGGAGTTTTGGCCGATGCTACCGCCGATTGGTCAGTCGATCCGATGCGGGCACGCACTCGACGGCTTGTTCTCTTCAAGGTTGGCCTTTTCGGTGTTCGTTTCAATCGGCCAGTGGCAATGTCCTTGGAGCGTGAAAGCCGATGAGTGGATATGGCGTATACGGATGATTGTTCTCTATCGGCCTGCCGCTTCGGCTCTGCATCGGAGGGACTTGGCTTTCTGACTAAGAAAATAAATATAAGTTAACGGTAAGATGATAGTATGGAAAGAGATAGCATTGAAATCAGCTGGGAGAAAGGACATACCGCTGCACTTGGGTCAATGTTCTCTGGGTCCAGAATGTTGCAATATGTTGATGGGGATTTGCAGAAGAGGTGTTGCTTCCATTCTGCCCACCATAATTTAAATTGCTGAACGGCAAAAGGGGCCACTGTCCAATTGTTCAGGTCAATGGTGCTATAATCTGGCACTAAGTTGCACAGCCGATTGTAGTCAAGACTCTTGGTCAGTTCATCTCTGAATTTTGCTTGACTGGCGAAGTAAACCCGAATCGGCAGTTGACCAAAGCCCAGTTGCCTTGCTGCGGCCGATGGATTATAGAACTCATATGTGGGAGAGTCCTTTCCAGAGAAGAAGTTGGCCAGCAAAATCCCTGGCTTAATCAGGGTACCCATAAGTTCCCTATCAAAAGTGTGAGTGGAGAAGTCGTAGCAGATGGAAAGTTCGAAAATTGGCTCTACTGACAGATAGGGATGCCAACTGACAGTCTCTTCACTGAAGCCATTGTAGAAGCATCTGAAGTATTCAGCCGTGCGGGCAGCAGTGAATTGACAGCCAGGGAAGGCCGATGCCGCCTCTCCAAAAGATCTGCAGCGTCGTCGGACGGTTGGGTTTTCCTCTGACTCAATATTGGGGAAAGTTTTGGTCTCTATTCGTTGCTGAGAGACCTTGCTCATATATAGGTTGAGCCAGAGAGTGATGAACCACCAGGGACCGCCAGGGTTCCCAATCGGCTCCCCTTTTGACAGCCTAGTGCCGATTTGGTGCATCATGTGGTAGGCTGATCCCAACAGATGCTTTCCAAGGGGAACGGCCGATCCTAGTGACAGAGCTTCTGCCAAGGCTTGGGTGTTAGAAGAAGGGCCAACTGCTCTGCCACAAAAAAAGTGTTTCTCCAGCCACATCATCAGGAACGCAGTATGCTCTCTCTCTAAAACTGTCCCAGTCTTCATATTTTTGCTGATGTACCCCTTCCATCGGCCGATTCCTTTGGTTTCTAGCCGATGTGATGGCTTAATCAGATAGTTAAAGGGGATATCAGAGGAGGAGATGTCAAGGCCGGTCAACAACAGGACATCAGCCAAAGTTGGAGTCATGGGTCCATGTCCAAAAAGGAACGCATTGAGTGCGTCGGACCAGAAGTAAGAAGCTGCTATGACCAAGGGTTCATTTTTCTCCATCTGGGACAGAGAGAGGTCTATGCATTGGCCGATTTTCAGTTCTTCCCACTGAACTTTCCCAGACCTGGCTACTCTATGGTACCATTCTCTCCAGCCAGGGGTCTCATTCGGCCAGGTCCTAAAGGCACCTGCCCACTGATCTAAGTCCATGGGTGATTGCTTGAACGGGACTCTGTGAGTCTCTAGATTGATCAGGTCAGTTGGATCGGGATTGCCCATGGGGCCTAAGCAGATAAGATCGGGGGATTCTGAAAGAGGGATGGTGATCTGGTGCCTAAATGTCTGAAAAAGGAGGAAAAGGGGAAAAGATTGAGAAGGGATCCAGAAAATATTGGAGCAGTAGAAAATCGAAAGGGAAAAATTTTGAATGATTACCTCCAGAATGAAGCTCATCGTCGCCGATGGAGCTGCCAGTTGAGCCGCCGATTGGGCCGCCGCCGCTGAGGGGGTTGCCGATAGAGCCTCCATGGTTGGAGAGGTTGCTGATGGTGACGCCATTGGGAAGTTGAAGCAGGTCGCAAGCGAGATTGCCGGAGGGAGCGGTTGGAGATCGAGAGGGCTCGGGAGGAAGATGAACAGTGGTTCGCTGGAAGAAAATGCTAGGTTCGTGGGGAAAAGTAGGCGGAGAATGCCAGTACTTAAGGATAATCTGAGAGAGCAAGGGTAAAGGCGGTATTTTTGCCGCTCCGTCTACACAAATTCCAGGGGAGCGGTCGTTTCGCGCGCTCGGTCCGAGAAAATTGCAATCATTATGCAGAAGACCGCGAGATGGAATGAGATTTTTACTACGCCCGTTTCGAAGAAAAAGATTAAAGAAAAGAGTTTCGAAATAAAAATTATGTTTTACTTCGAAACTGGGGGGCATGTGTTGACGCCAGATTTTGACATGTGTTGAATCGGCGTCAGGAGAAGAGGTTGGACGATACGGCAGATCTAGAGGCTACAGTAAAGAATCGGCCGATTGAGGTAACAGTTGGAAATCGGCCGATTAGTGATACAGCTTGCGCCAACAGATTGGGGCCACAGCAGAGGATCCCGGTCAAAAGTGGCCTAATGTTGGTCAATAGAGCAATGCTAATTCGGTCAAGAATCAATTGGAAAAGTCCTGACTGAATTAGGAGGCGGCGGCGGAAGATTCTGCGGGAGTCCGTTTCCTTTTTAAAGATATTATAGATATAGTAGTTTTCCAATTTTAAATAAGGTTGTAACAAGTCGTAATCGACCAGGAGTCCTAGTTTTAGGGTATAAATAGGAGTCGCTAGGGCTTTGCAAATATGAACACATCAATCAACAAAACACTTCTACTTTTTACTAGTACTTTACTTTCAAGTCGGCGACTTCGCCATTACTTTTTCTTCTTTCACGAGTTCGTACGGATTGGCAGGGCTGCATCAACTTGATCTCCGGCCAATTGGTAGGTTCCGCTTTTCGAGTAACATCTGAGCTTTAACCACGGGCGCATCGCTGTGGTTTCGTTTGGATTTATTCACCAGTTATCAATATTTACTAGTATTGCAAGTTTTACCTGTTGTTCTAGTATTATCACCAGTTATCCAGCTTGAGATTGGAGTTATCGTCTTCGTCATCGCCCTTCTTCGTTCATCATCACATAGCCGATTAGATCTATTTTCAAGTGTTGCATCTGTAATAATTATTTAAGTTGCTCCAGCAGTTTCTTTGCAATTATTACGCGATTATCGGCTGATCCACAGCCGATCATCTTCATAGCAAATCGGCCGATTCGCCGATACGCTCTTAGGGACAGATCGGAACCCCAGCCGATCGGAGCGCCCTGAATTTAATACTCTTATTTCCTTGTCAATCAACAGGTCAGATTGACTGGCACGCCGCGCGAACCGCACCAGGGCAATAACCCGAACAGGAGCTAAGCAGATTCTCCTGAGTCGTGTGTCCGACTCTGAAGACCATCGGCCGATTCCTGTCTGGCCGATTTTAGCGCCAACACAGTGATAAAAGCAGACCGAGTACTCCATCCGCTCCTGTGGTCAAACCGAAAATCAGACTATGTATGACCAAAATCGATTAATTTAACACCGTGGCATAATTTAGGTGCATAATTTAATGTTGCTAGGTACTGTACTGTTATGGAATAATGAACGAAAAGTACAATGGAAAATTGTGAGAGAGTTGAACACTGATAACACTGTTTGCCAAAGCTTCTACCATACATGTAGACGCTCCTTTAGGACTTTTTGCCAACAAAAACTAACGAAAGATAAAGAATATTGTTAATTGAAATATGTGGAAAGCGTAAATAAGTCCATTAGTGTTTTATTTTCATCATTGCTTCTTGCATGTTGTTTCATATGTGAAAATACAATAAGACTGTGTTCCTACAGCTACCTAGGTAAATCGCTCGACTATAAATTGGCCTTATGTATACTGCAGCTCATCTTAGTTCGAATACAAAAAATGAAGTTTCAGGTTTCTTGAACAAAAGTTTCCGCATACGAGAAGAGACCACGTAGTTAAACTCCACTGCGAAAAGCCCCAAAACTAGTGCCACGGCATTGGCAATTACTAGTCTCAATCCAATTCACAAAGCAAGGTCGGCACAAACGAGATGTGTGACTTTCGCAGGTAGTGTGCACTGAGAGCATCTTCAGTAGTGCTCTAATAAACACTACTAGAAAATACGCCAAATATCCACCCCAAAAGTACCAGCACGAAGATAACCTGGTACTAATTCTAGCATTAGTACCGAGTCATCTTCACCAGTACTTTTGAGCTGGTTGGACCTTTAGTACTGGGTGGTGTTACCACCCGGTACTAATTAAAGGGTCCTTCATGGGTTATTTCAAATAGAAAGTATCTCCCTCTCAATCACAACTGTTATGTAGGTGAGATGGTAAGGGAGGTACGTGCGAGGCAAGATGTTGCGGGTTCGAATCCCTGCCACCGCACACGCGCGTATTTTGCGTGAAAAAATCGCGTGACTAAAATACTTTGGTACCGGGTGGTACCTTCACCCGCTACTAAAGAGAGACTTTGGTACCGGATGAAACAGATGATGAAGATCGAGACTTTTTTAGTCTCGGCTTCGCAGTAACGGTTGGGAAACCGGTGCCTAAAGGCCAACTGCTACTATAAAGCTTTTTCTAGTAGTAAAATATCTCCTAATAGAGTATTCTTAGGATATTCTAATATCACTTTTATAGATTATTGGGGGATATACTTCTATAGTTCCCCAATAATCTCATCCCAATATAACTAACATATTGGGAGAACTAAAGTTTTCCCTTTATTTGAGGGGAGTTAGGGTGAAATATTGGGACAAACCAATAATTATTAGGAAAATGGAGAGGTATTGGGAAACTCCAATATTGTCGGTGTTTCAATCACCGGCTAGTAAATTTAGCGTCGTGCTTCTTCGTGGCTCAATGGCTAACAGACAAAGGCAAGCATTTGGACTGGTTCGGGCAACAGCCCTACGTCTAGTATGGAGTGGTGTTCTTCGTGTTCCTCACGTTCGAATGCTAGGTGCTTACAACAGGGCACTTGCAAGCAGGTGTGTGTGTGTGAATGGTTGCGAGAGAGTGAGAGAGAAGGTCCAGCTCCGCCTTATGTATGTGGTGGGCTGGGCTACATTTGCGTGAGAGAAAGGGGTACCTCACCCTCGGGAATAGCGTCCCTTGGGGCGAGGTCGGCTGTCCTACACGTGTCCTGTTTGGAGCCCTCTGGTTGATCATGCTCCGCCGCTCCACAAGCCAAATCCTGTTCGCCTGGATCGCGGCGTCGCGTGTCCTATCCTCGAGCCTGCGCCCCATCCTCGTGGCAGGGGTGGTGCCGTCGTACTTGCGGCTCGACCCCATCCTGATTTGCCGGGGGTGGGCCTATTGTTTGGTCGGCGCGCCCGACCTCCCAAGCACCGCGAGGTCTGAAGCGGGGCCCGCTAGCGCGGCGTGTCCCCGTCACCCTATGCCTGACGGCGGATGGTGACCTAGTATGGGCCGTCCCATCGGCCCTGTGCAGGGAGCGCGACCAGCGTAAGCACCGATCGCGGCATCATGATGTGCCGGCTAATCGGGGGCGCTCCTCCGGTCCGTAGGCAGCACCTCTACTTTGGTTGTCGGGCAAGGGATGCGCATGCACGTCTTGTCAGGGTCAGTGCAGTTAATGCTGCCCCTCGCCTTCCCTAGGCTACCTCGGAGTTGAAGCTGCCTTCCAGGGCTAGCTTGGGGCTCCTGACCCTCCCTACGGGGTTATGGGTCGGGAAGCCGCCACGTGTTCCGGACCCGGCCTCTGTCGGGCGATTAGGGCTCCTTTTGTTGGCGGGCCGGCCTCGACCGTGCATCTGCTCAACTAAGCCGGGCCGTCTGCTCATGGTTGGATGAACCTGTGATTAGGTCCCTAAGGACCATGCTTTGGGGTACCCGTGCTACTTAACCCCTTCAGTTGCCCCCGAGCCATCGCGCGGCTCGGAGAGCCACGCAGGGGCTATGCTATATCCGGGCGCATGTCCACTAGGTACGCGCGAGCAAACCCAGTGGGTGTAGCCCCCGAGCCCATGCAGGAGTCCTGGGGACTCGTGCAAGGGGTTGAACAGCGGGGGCCTGCCCGGTTCCGTATCCATTTTGATGTGACCGGAGGCAATTTCCCCCGGCCAGACTCACGTGGGTGTGCGCGAGCGCACCCACTGGGTGTAGCCCCCGAGCCTCTAGGCGAGTCAGAGACTCACACAGAGGGTTAGCTGGCATGTCTGGCGGGTTTTCCTCACGCGACGCCTTGGCCCGAGCGCTCCTCGTTGGGTCTCGTTGTCGTTGGTCGCAGTCGGGAGCAGCCTTGCTGACGTCAGGATTTCTGGCATGGATTCGCTGCCAGCATTTGTCCTTGCTTGTTTCGGGGCTCACGCAATGCCAGTCGTGTCGGTGTTTTACCGCCAAGCCCACCGAGGGATACCCCCGAGGAGGTGAGTTCTAGGTAGGGTGTCGCCGAGATCAAGAACTCCAAGGTGCAAGGAACACGAAGTTTAGACAGGTTCGGGCCGCCGAGAGTGTAATACCATACGTCCTGTGTTGTGGTTTGTATTTCCATAGGTGTTGATCGGGTTGATATGGTTGGAGGGGGTCCCTGCCCGACCTTATATAGTTTGAGGGGACAGGGTTTCATGGAAATCCTATTCGGATACGAGCTCAGGAGTCCTACCCGAGTACTTTTCAGGTAGTTTCTTGCTGCTCCAACTAGTTCTACTACAGTACGAATAGTTACAATTGGTGCGATTAAACTCGCACTTCATATGGAGTAGCCCCCGAGCCTTAGTTTGACTCGAAGAATCAGGCTGAGGGTCAAATTAGTTTTAAATCTTCTGTCCTTATCCTAGAATCCAAATCTCCAAGGTTTGGCAAAAAGGATCTAAAGAATCGTGGCATACAATATATGATGGTAAAGATTTGATGGTTAAAATGGGCAAATTGGTTCAGAAATTCGAAAACCGCTTTTTTTGGAATGAATTCCCTAAAAAATGGTTAAACAAATAACTTCTCCAAAAAGAAGCGCCCTAAATTACCGGTCAAATCAAACCTTTTTCCTTGATTTAATGGCTACATAAGACCTCTAGGTTAAAAATTTGAAAAGCCCCTTATTTCGGAATAAAATCCCTGAAATAATGGTTAAACAATTATCTTCCCGAGATAAATCTTCAAAAGCCTCTTAAATTGGGTTCTTCCACGATTCTTCCGAGTAGTTTTGCAGCGTCCAGCCTCCAAGCGTGAGAGCTTAAACGATCCGCCAAAAGGACGCTGAGCGCCCTGTCGAGCCCAGCCCCTGAGCATGGGAGCTAGAGGAGTCGAGGTTGCTGACGGTGCGTAAAACTAATCGGGAACTAGTAAACGTAATGTTATGGGAGTGATTCCCCTTCAGTAAACTACGTGTAGTACTAGTCGAGAACTAGTAAACGGAGTATCACTAGAAGCATGGGAGCGAGGCCCCTTCAGTAAACTACACATAGTACTAGTCGAGAACTAGTAAACGGAGTATTACTGGTAGTATGGGACCGATGCCCCTTCAGTAAACTCCACGTAGTACTTGTCGAGAACCAGTAAACGGAGTAGTACTGGAAGTGTGGGAGCGATGCCGCTTCAGTAAACTACACGTAGTACTGGTCGAGAACTAGTAAACGGAATAGTATTGGAAGTATGGGAGCGATGCCCCTTCAGTAAACCACACGTACTACTAGTCGAGAACCAGTAAACGGAGTAGAACTGGAAGTGTGGGAGCCATGCCCCTTCAGTAAACTACACATAATACTAGTCGTAAACTAGTAAACGGAGTAGTACTGGAAGTCTGGGAGCGATGCCTCTTCAGTAAACTACACGTAGTACTAGTTAAGAACTAGTAAACAGAGCAGTACTGGAAGTATGGGAGGGATGCCCCTTCAGTAAAAATATGTAGTACTAGTCGTGACCCAGTAAACAGAGTAGTACTGGATGTATGGGAGCGATGCCCCTTCAGTAAACTACACGTAGTACTAGTCGAGAACTAGTAAGGGAGTAGTACTGGAAGTATGGGAGCGAGGCCCCTTCAGTAAACTACACATAGTATGAGTCGAGAACTAGTAAACGGAGGACTACTGGAAGTATGGGAGCGATGCCCCTTTAGTAAACTACACGTAGTACTAGTCAAGAACTAGTAAACGAAGCAGTACTGGAAGTATGGGATGGATGCCCCGTTGGTAAACTACACGTAATACTAGTCATGAACCAGTAAACGGAGTAGCAATGGAATTATTGGTGCGATGCCCCTTCAGTAAACTACACGTAGTACTAGTCGAGAACTAGTAAACGGAGTAGTACTGAAAGTATGGGAGCGAGGCCCCTTTAGTAAACTACATGTAGTACTAGTCGAGAACTAGTAAACAGAGCAGTATTGGAAGTATAGGTGGGATGCCTCTTCTGTAAACTACACATAGTACTAGTCGTGAACCAGTAAATGGAGTAGTACTGGAAGTATGAGAATGATGCCCCTTCAGTAAACTACACGTAGTACTAGTCCAGAACTAGTAGACAGAGTAGTACTAGAAGCATGGGAGCGAGGCCCCTTCAGTAAACTACACATAGTACTAGTCGAGAACTAGTAAACGGAGTATTACTGGTAGTATGGGACCGATGCCCCTTCAGTAAACTCCACGTAGTACTTGTCGAGAACCAGTAAACGGAGTAGTACTGGAAGTGTGGGAGCGATGCCGCTTCAGTAAACTACACGTAGTACTGGTCGAGAACTAGTAAACGGAATAGTATTGGAAGTATGGGAGCGATGCCCCTTCAGTAAACCACACGTACTACTAGTCGAGAACCAGTAAACGGAGTAGAACTGGAAGTGTGGGAGCCATGCCCCTTCAGTAAACTACACGTAATACTAGTCGTAAACTAGTAAACGGAGTAGTACTGGAAGTCTGGGAGCGATGCCTCTTCAGTAAACTACACGTAGTACTAGTTAAGAACTAGTAAACAGAGCAGTACTGGAAGTATGGGAGGGATGCCCCTTCAGTAAAAATATGTAGTACTAGTCGTGACCCAGTAAACAGAGTAGTACTGGATGTATGGGAGCGATGCCCCTTCAGTAAACTACACGTAGTACTAGTCGAGAACTAGTAAGGGAGTAGTACTGGAAGTATGGGAGCGAGGCCCCTTCAGTAAACTACACATAGTATGAGTCGAGAACTAGTAAACGGAGGACTACTGGAAGTATGGGAGCGATGCCCCTTTAGTAAACTACACGTAGTACTAGTCAAGAACTAGTAAACGAAGCAGTACTGGAAGTATGGGATGGATGCCCCTTTGGTAAACTACACGTAATACTAGTCATGAACCAGTAAACGGAGTAGCAATGGAATTATTGGTGCGATGCCCCTTCAGTAAACTACACGTAGTACTAGTCGAGAACTAGTAAACGGAGTAGTACTGGAAGTATGGGAGCGAGGCCCCTTTAGTAAACTACATGTAGTACTAGTCGAGAACTAGTAAACAGAGCAGTATTGGAAGTATAGGTGGGATGCCTCTTCTGTAAACTACACATAGTACTAGTCGTGAACCAGTAAATGGAGTAGTACTGGAAGTATGAGAGTGATGCCCCTTCAGTAAACTACACGTAGTACTAGTCCAGAACTAGTAGACAGAGTAGTACTGGAAGTGTGGGATCGAGGCCCATTCAGTAAATTACGCATAGTAGTAGTCGAGAACTAGTAAACGGAGTAGTACTGGAAGTGTGGGAGCGATGCCCCTTCAGTAAACTACGCATATTACTAGTCGAGAACTAGTAAATGAAGTAGTACTAGAAGTATGGGAGCGATGCCCCTTTAGTAAACTACGCGTAATACTAGTCGAGATCTAGTGTTACTTGAAGTATGGGAGCGAGGCCCATTCAGTAACCTAGAATACTAGTCGGGAACTAGTAATCAGAGTGTTACTGGAACTAGGGATAGGTGACTGGAGAACAATTGGCAAGAAATAAATCTTGTTGGTAGCTTAGTCAATTCCTTGGGCGGGCCATGAGAACTCACATGTTGCCATGCGAAAACGTCATGGTTGGCCTTCACGTGATTTGGATCAGTACCTTGGGTGGGCCAAGATAGGTCGTATGTTACCATGCGAAGATGTCTCGGTTGGCCCGAAGGAATAAATTACGCAATCCTTCACATGCATTGGTACAAAAGTGGTCGTCGTGCGAAAATGACTCGGTTGGCCCGAAGGAAATCCTTGGGCAGGCCACGACAGTTCATACGGCGCTGAAATGTGGATGAACGAGCAATAGCGCTATTTTGTGTAAATTTATTGATTCCCTAACCGAGTAGTTGTATGGGTTCTTTGAGGAAAAACCCCTTGTTTCAAGATAAAACTCAAGACAATGGTTAAATAAGTTTTCCAAAGATATCCAAAAAACCTCCTTGAATCGGGACTCAGTCTTCACGTGGGCAGCCGTCCGGGTTGCATGGCGTCCAGTCCCCGAGCTTGGGACCTGGCGGAGCTGCCGAAAGCACATCGAGTGCGTGTCACGCCCAGCCCCCAAGTGTAGAAACCAGATGAGCGTGGATAGTTGTCGATCTTGATTCGTGGGCGATTGCCGATGAAGCCGTATCGCTTGTCGATGGAGCTGCGACGGTTTGTTGATGAGACACGACTAGTCGGAATCATTTCCGACTAGTCATTGATGGAGTGAGTCCCGCTCCCGACTAGTTTTGTAGTCGAAGTAGTCATCGGCGGGTTGCCGAGTGTCCTCGCAAGTCGAAGTAGTCGTCGGTGGGTTGCCTCCGTGAATGGGATTTCTTCAATGAGAACCACAGAGACCTCGCGATCCAGTGAGGAGCTTTTTGCGATCCACCCCTCTTCTTCATCGGAGGAATCGAGGGGCCCGCCTTCCTCTTTAAATCGGGTCCTTGTTTATAAATAAGTCATCACTCGGCTTCCCGTTGAATTGCGGAGCTCCCAGGGCACTTCGAAGGGTTTGACATTCAAACGCGGAATGCTTGCTCTTCGGGTGCCACAGGCATCACCCGTGGAGAGCTTCCTTGAATCGTTCATTCAAACTGAGAGTCTTCTTTCTACGGGTGGATTGTTCCCCAGCTTCTGGCTTGCGCTTCTGAGTTGTCTCCAGGTAGTCGAGAGGCATTTGATAATGGGTGGGGTTGTAGGCTTCCACTTCTTCGCACTCATACTGCCTAGCAATGATGACATTGCGAGCGTCCCGGCCAACATTGATGATGGTGCGAAGGTCACCCGTGGAGGAGTCGTAGAGGTTGCCGCTCCCCTGTTAGTTCATCTCGACCGCGCGGTGCCTGCATTTGGCACTCTTCGCATTGATGAGTTTATGGCATTCCTTCTAGATGTCATCTGCATCTTCTATCTTGATGTTGTCTGGGAATTCAATACCCATTGTTATGTCCATGTCTTCATTGAGCGGAGCGAGGTAGTCATCGTAGTCGTCTAGCTGGACCCGCTCTACGCCTTCACAGTCCTCGCCGACGTGAATCATGAACACTTATCGATTGGGCGAAAGCGTTTGGCACTCTGCGCCACCTGACCCTCATCTTCGTCGTCGGAAAGAGGGAGGGGTCTGCCTTCTTGAAAAGGGAGTTCGCCGGCTATTGTAATGGATAGTGGTGGACCTAATTTGAGAAACCTAGAGGGTTTCTTGCCCTTCCGATGCTCAACCTGCCTGACCAATCTGATCCCCTTACCAGACCCCGGGAGTTACTTATCATAGGTGTCATATGAGCAGCCGAATCCGAGTAGTTGTCGAAAACAGTAGCCCCCCGATGCGCGGTGGCTTCTCCTTCTCCGAGTGGTAGTATATGATCCAAATCCTCTTCCAATGCGGAGAGGGTCCTGGGTTGAACCGCCTCAGACTGAACTGGACATGGCTTGGGGGTTTCAAGTTTGCTGATGAAGTTGTCAAAGTCGTAGTTGAAATCTTCCGGCTCCCTCGATGGATACTGGAGGAGATGTCGTTGGTGGTGATGGGTTGGTGGTGGTGAGCCTCAAAGCGATTCTGAGTCGGGGACGCCGAGTCACCATGCTGTTGGAGAGCGTCTTCCGCGAGCTTGATGCACTTGTCGATGTTGTCATCCACCTGATCAATTCCGACGATTAGATCATCCGATTTGATCAATGGGCGAGCAGTTGCACTGATATGGCTCGCGTAGCTTCGAATAAGATGCTGAAGTGGATGCCTCCGCTTCCTGGAGTCGGCTAGGTGGCCGTTGAAACCACCCGAGCCGTTGGCGACGCAGATCTAGGAGCTAAAGCTGATCGTTGTGCCCTGCATCGAGCATGGTGTGGCCTTGCGGCGTAGATGTTATGGTCAGACCCAGGTGACTACCCGAAAAGGATTCGGGGTCATCGTCTGAGTCCGAGTAGTTGTCAACAACGGGGACCCCCCGACGGGCGGTGGCTCCCTCGTCGTCGAGTTCTCCCGAACTCCATCTTGAAGCTGTAGTACTTTTCAGCGAGTACTTTTCGTCAATGAGTACTTTTCGTCCTTGGGTACTTTTCATCAACGAGTACTTTTCGTCTGAGCCCGGGTAGTTGTCGAAAACGGAGGCCCCCCGACAAGCGGTGGCTCACTTGTCCTCGAGCTTGAGCAAACGATCTAAGACCTCCTCCAAGTAAGAGAGGGACTAAGACTGTGTAGCCTCCTCATTGATCGAAGAGGCATTGCATAACCCGAAAGGAAATAGAGTACGTGCCACCTCAGATCAGTTTGAGTCTGATCCCAGAAGTCCTGGTGTAGCACGAGTTGAAGTCGCGTTGAAAACGAACGTCCTCTCGGTCTCGCCGGCGTGATCGGGGAGCAGCAACTCGTCATGGTCGCTGCATCGACTTGCTGTAGAGGCCTTCGGCTTCCTGGAGTCGGCTAGGTGGCCGTTGAAACCACCCGAGCCATTGGCAACGCAGATCCAGGAGCCGAAAACAAACGTTGTGCCCTCATCGAGCACGGTGCTGGTGAAGCTGAAAGATGCCATCGAGTTCTTCGGTGGATGCTCGATGAACAGCCCTACCTGACGCACCAGCTGTCAGTGTTTTACCGCCAAGCCCACCGAGGGATACCCCCGAGGTGGTGAGTGTTAGGTAGGGTGTCGCCGAGATTAGGAACTCGAAGGTGCAAGGAACACAAAGTTTAGACAGGTTCAGGCCACCAAGTGCGTAATACCGTATGTCCTGTGTGTTGGTTTGTATTGTTTTAGGTTTTGATTGGGTTGATCTGGTTGGAGGGTGTCCCTGCCCGCTGTTATATAGTTTGTGGGGAGAGGGTTACATGGAAATCCTAGCCGGATACGAGCTCAGGAGTCCTACCCGAGTACTTTTTGGGTAGTTTCCAGCTGCTCCGACTAGTTCTACTATGGTACGAGTAGTTACAATTGGTGTAGGGTATGGGCCATGTCCCACCCCTTATCCTAGAATATGTACGCCATGTGCGCCGTCCCGTGGCCCCAGGTCTGACAAGGCCCCGAGCTCTTCGTAGTCGAGTACTGCATGCTTCCGAGTACTTCTGAAGGCATCTTCGAGTTCTCCCGAACTCCATCTTGAAGGTGTCTTCCGAGTACTTCCTTGGCTGCATCGAGGCTGTGAGGTGCTCATGCCTCGACTAGTTGTCAAGTCTTCTTTTATATGGGGTGCGATTAAACTCGCACTCCATATGGAGTCACCCCCGAGCCTTAGTTTGACTCGAAGAATCAGGCTGAGTGTCAAATTAGTCTTGAATCTTCTATCCTTATCTTCCAAAAGATTTGAAAAATAAGTCGCTGATGACACGTGTCCCACAGCTCCCGAGGTGTCAGACCCAGGCACACGGGACTGTCCACATGGCGTATTTCACCTAGGATACGGGATGGGACATGGACCATGCCCTACATCTGTTGTAACTACTCATAGGGCAGTAGGACTACTCATACAGTAGTGAAACTAGTCAGCATGGTAGGAAACTGCCCGAGAAGTAGTTGGGTAGGACTCCTGGGCTTGTACCCGACTAGGACTTCCATGTAAACTTGTCCTCCCAAACTATATAAGGGCGGACAGGGACCCCCTCCAAACAAGGGAATCACCCAGGAGATCACCCGTTTACCATCAAAGGCAATACAAACCACACAGGACGTAGGGTATTACGCTCTCGGCGGCCCGAACCTGTCTAAACCTTGTGTTCCTTGCACCTTCGAGTTCCTAATCTCGGCGACACCCTACCTAAAAACTCACCACCTCGGGGGTATCCCTTCGTGGGCGTGGTGGTAAAACACCAACAGCTAGCGTGCCAGCTAGGGGTGTTCATCGAGCATCCACTGGAGAACTCGATGGCATCTCTCAGCTTCACCAGCAACATGCTCGACGAGGGCACAATCTTCATCTTTGGAACTTGGATCTGCGTCGCCAACGGCTTGGGTGGCTTCAACAGCCACCTAGTCAATTCTAGGAAGCTAGAGGCCTCTGTAGCAACTCGACGCAGCAACCTCGACTCCTTCGTCGATGATCTTGATGAGTTGTTGCTCCCCGATCTACCCAAGCAGATTGAAAAGATGTCCGTTTTCTAAGCGACTTCAATTCGTGCTGCACCAGGACTATCAGATTGGATTCAAACCGATCTGAGGAGGCTTTGCGATCTAAGTCCCTCTCCGACTGGGAGGAGGACTTGGATCGCCTCTTCAAGATTCGAGACAAGGGAGCCACCGCGCGTCGGGGGCCTCCGTTCTCGACTATGACTCAGATTCCAACGAAGAGTCGGCCATCTCGCCAACGTTCACCTTCTGTTTCTGGGTCTACATCACCGACGAGGTGGTGGCTTCAACTACCACCTCGCTGAAACTAGGGAACCGACGGCATCTGCTCCAGCATCCTGCCGTGACATTAACGACCTTGCCGAAGATCTCGGCAGAATTTGATTTTTTGATCTAATCGGAAACCATAAGAATGAGTCTGGATCCAACCCGGCTCCTACTCATGATGGAGTCGAATTCAGCTCGTGCCATAACAGTGACGCACCATCGCCACTGACCCTGACGAGGCGACTCGACATCAGCTAGCGCCGCAGCGCAGACACGGTGCTACCATGTAACACCCAAAATCTAGGAGTTGAAACTTTAAAAGTATTTTCATAAAAATCATAAATTAAAATTGTGCATGCATCTTTATTTCTTTTCTTCTCCTATTCTTTCTTTCAGCCAGCCCAATTCCTTTTCCTCTTCTTCTTTTCTTTTCCCGTGGCCAACCCAGCGGCCGATTCCCTCAGCCGACCCTTGCTTTCACCGACAGCTAGGACCCACCTGTCGGCGCCTTCTTCTTCTTTCTTCTTCCCTTACCCAGAGTCCGGATCGATCCCGCACCGTCGTTCGCGCCCCTTCTTTCTTTCTTCTTAGCCCGAGTCCTGATCGATTCCGCAGCACCGCCTTCCTAATCCCGGCCGATCCGCCCCTATAAAATCCCGCCGAAACCCCGCTTTGCAACCAGAGCCAAGCTCGAATCTTTTCCTCTACACAACATTGTCGCACGCCGCTGGAAGTTGCACATCGGAGGAACGCCGCCATCACGTGTCGCCGATTCTCCGTCGACTCGTCGTTCCGCAGCTTCTCCGCCATCTTCAACTCTCGCCAGAGCTCCGCAAATTGGTGAGCATCAAGCTGCACCAGATTCCCCTCTCTCTTTTGCTCCACCGCCAACCAGATTTCTCGCCGGACCCCTATTCCCGCCCGCCACCGTGGCCGCCAGTTTACAGCCGCCGCACAGCCATCCCGTGATCACCCCCACCTTCGCCGTACCGCCCACTCACTTCCCATCATGAACCCAGCTTGAATCGAGCCCCGGAACACCAGATTTGGTGAAGCTCCGGCCGTCCACCGCCGCAATCACTCATCGCCGATGCCCAGTTAAACTCCGCTTCGCCCGACCCCTTTTTGTTCTGTCAAGCCGACCCTTCCTTTGCCGCTCGATCTAGATCTAACGGCCAGAATCAACCTTCACTTTACCCGGCCGATTCGCCTGACCCTTACTCCGCCGATTCGTCCGATCCGCCGCCGATTCTGATCTAACAGATTAGATTCACCGGACCCTAGCCGTCCTACAACTTTTGCAAGAAGATCCCTAAGTTTTCCAGGAATCAACCCGCAGTCCAGATAAGTAGAGAATAATTGGAGTTGAGCCCTTATTTTTCTATCCCGACCCCTGACTTTTCTAGATTTAGTACCCGCCGTCCAGAACCTATAGTTTTGCACCCCGACCCTTTTTTTAAGGTCTAATAATGTTTTGGCCCTTGAATCCTTCAGATTTAGACTCGGGAAGACTTAAAATTCTAGCAGTTAGGTCCCCAGATCACTGTTTAAACCATATCTTCATCGTTTCAATTCCGATTTCAGCGATTCTTGAGCCCACACGATCTTTGCATCATGAACTACAACTTTAGTATCTTCTTACCTTCTGTTTGTACTGTTTGTTGTATTGTTTCTTATTTGTTTGTGTATGCTTGTTTGTGTGATCGCGTAGACAACGTGACGTTCGAGCCAAATCAAGAACAAGCTTACGCGGAAGAGAATCAGCAGTTGCTTGAAGAAGGCAAGTGGATTTCCCCCCCTGCATATTCTATTTGATCCCAACAACAGCATGATAATTCACTTTACTTTACTGTAGCTTGCATAAACTTGATGGGTTACCTATGCTAAGGACATACCTAGTCTTTTACCCCAAACCTTGAAACACCTGGGTTTACTACTTTGTTGGGTAGTTACGCTTAGTCGCAAACTTTCGGATTGGTATTGGTTTAATCGTTTGTTAATGTCGATCACGTTTCATACTGTTGTTATCGCATAATTGCAAGATCAACTTTGTTTAATGGGAACATGGAGAACCACCCAAGTGAACAGTGCAACCACAAAGTCATATGGCTCTGACCTTAGCCAATTAATTAGATGTGTAGTTTGCTGGTGGCCTTACCGAAAGGGCAAGGAGGGGGTCGGTGATAGGGGTCATAGCCCGGTCCTCTTGGGGTAGCTGCATTTGCTAATGAGCTGACCATTAGGGAGGTTTATGGACCCCGCCGCTACTGAAACTCTAGCGGGCTGCCTAGCTATCGACATGTCTTTGTAAAGGCTTCGTAGTGTACCCTCGCCACTCACCTCGGAAGTGTTTAAGGGCCTTGCAAACCCGGGCGATTCAGGGAAACACGATTTGTGGGTAAAGTGTACAACCTCTGCAAAGTGTAAAACTGTTATAACAGCCGTACTCACGGTTAAGAGTGGCTTGGACCCTCACATGATAATGAAACTTGAAGATTAATTAAATTGTGGTTCGTGGTTTATGTTATTGTTGATGGTATCTTTATGTTTCTACTAAAATGGGTTGGTATAAACTTAAACCTAGACAATAGGTGCTTGTTAATAATTACTTGACCAACTAAAAGCGACCGCTGCTGCAAACCTTAGCCTATCCTTGATGGCCTTACATTTTCACCCCACTTGCTGAGTACCAACCATAAGAGTACTCACCCTTGCCCCTGCTGTTCAGAAGAGAACTTTGAAGAGGAGATCTTCGACGACTTCGAGGAGTTTTAGGTCCTGCGTTCACCAGTCATTGCCTGTGGAAGACGGAGTTGTTGAAGACTTCGTATAGGGTATAACGGTTTATCGTTTAAAGACATTTGTGTCTCTTTTATACGGAGTGTAATATTGTTAAATACTTTATATAGTACTTTTGAGCATTGTCTTTGATATATTACAATTTCCGTCTACCATATGTGTGTGAACGAGATCCTGGTGCACATATGAGATACATCTGGTTCTTTCTAGAATCGGGTGTGACAGAAGTGGTATCAGAGCTATGTTGACTGTAGGACGCTAGCTTAGATAGAAATGGTCGAAATTAAGGATTTATCTTCTAGAAAGCCATATCAACATTTCCTGTTCTATTTCCACATAAAAACCTATGTTTACATAAAACCTTCTATCATTTTCCTTCTTAAAAGAAAAATATCCTGAATTTTACTCCCGCTCTGCCAGATGGTCAGAACTTACCAAACTGCTCACAAGCGCACCGGAGGTCGCCAAGTTCGCATTGCCCCAGCTGAACCAACTTTTCCTACCCTAGTTCCAGCCCCTGTTGAAGAGGAGGAAGCTACGGAAGAAGAACCCGAGGAAGTCTATTACTTCGTGGATGGTGAAGATGGCCGCATCATGGCAGTTGATGAAGAAGGAAATCAGTCCACCCCACCGGCTTGACCAGTCATTGAGACATCGCCACCACCCCCAGTTGTCCCTGCTCGAGCCCCCTCCCCAGCACCGGGCGTCGCTGAAGGAAGCCCAAGTAACTTCGCAGATATTAGAAGAAACGATGACGAGGACAACCACAATGATGAAGACAACGACGATCAGAGTGATGAAACTCGAGGGATGAGGCAACTTTGCTGTGTTCGCACTTCGGACAGAGAACCCGGCCACCTGTCTATAGTGCTATAAGGTGTTCTTCAAGAATTGGGCAACCACGTGAGACCTCACTACCACACGCATCACTACACCGACCCCGCGCTCGGCGACTACTACCTCTCTCGCGTCCACATCAGGATGGAAAGTGCCAGAGGCCTGAGGACTCTCACTGCACACGACTCCACCACTCCCCACGCTACTTACGACGCCGCCGTCAGCAGTGCCGCCAGGAGAGCTCTATGGTCCATCTGCCACACCTACCGCCAGGAGCTTCAGAACACGGAGTATCGCCACCTTCCTCACCGCCTCAGTGGAACTGAAGAGACTATGATTACTCTGGGTGAAGATGACGAAGACCGCCTCAACACTCTTGCCCGAGTCACCGCCGCCCTTAACACTGAGCTGGAAAGCGTCATCACTGAGCTGGATGATACTCAGGACAAGCTACTGGAGGCCCATGAAAAGATCCGCATGCTGGAAGCTCGACTGGAGGGAAGAGCGCCGCCATCCCCACAGATGGATGAACCCCGCTTCCCCGCTTTGTCACCACCCCGCAAGAAACTTCGTCGTGGCGAACCCGGCTCCATAACTCGCCCCGAGGAATAGGCACTTAGGCTCTTAGGCTAGTATCTCTTAAGGTTCTCGTTAGAATCATTTTCACTTGAGAGGACGATGATGTAATGATGATTGCTTAAGAACAAATGATTGCCTTGAGTGCTACAAGAATTGCTTGATATAATATACATTAATATCAGTTGGAGTCTTATAAATCCATATTTTGTTAAGGTATTATCTTTTGTCTACCTATATCTAGTACACCTGTCTTATCCTGGGTTTATTCCCTAACGGTCAGATGGTGAACACCAGGACAGGTGGAGGACAGAATAACCCTAGCTCTAGGCGTGCTCGCGTAGTCAATCAACAGAGTCAGTTGCCACCACCGCCCAATCCAACAATGGAGCAATTCTTGGCAGCACAGATGCAGGTGTTGCAGAACCTCACTGCCACCATCTAGAACATACAAGCTCAGCAGAATCAGCAAGCACCGCAGCAAAACCCGCCACCAAGAGACAAACACAGAGAATTCATGAGCCACCACCCTTCTACCTTTTCTCACTCTGTGGACCCCTTGGACGCTGATGATTGGTTGAAGGTCATCACTAAGAAGCTGGACATCACACAATGCAGTGACCGTAAAAGGGTCCTGTATGCTGCAGGACGTCTGGAAGGTGCAGCCGCTGATTGGTGGGATGCTTTCACCGCTGCCCACGCCAACGCCAACACCATCACCTGGGAGGAGTTCAGAACCAACTTCCGCAGCCACCACATCCCAGCAGGACTAATGAAGCTCAAGCAGAAGGAGTTCCTGAACCTGAAGCAAGGCAGCATGACTGACAGTGAGTACCGGGACAAATTCACCCAGTTGTCTCGTTACGCGCCCCATGAGGTGGATAGAGACGCAAAGAGGCAGGAGCGCTTCTTGGAAGGTCTGATAGGGCCGCTCAACTATCAGCTGCACAGTCACACTTTCCCAAACTTCCAGACTCTGCTAGACAAAGCCATTGGTCTGGAGAGCAAGCGCAAGGAGCTTGGAGAACACAAGCGAAAACTTCAGTCCCAGGGACAATCCAGCAGCAACACCCGACCCCGCTACGACACACCCCAAGGATATCAGTCGCGCTTTGGAGGACAAGGTGGAGGATATCAGCAGAGTCAACAGAATCAAAGAACTCCACAGCAGTCTCAACGCTACAACCAGCAGACTCAGCGCAACTCCAAACCGCAACCGTACCGTCCAGGCTATGCCACAGGTGCACCAGTACGGACCAACAATCCAGTCACCCCGGTCCAACCTAACGGATGTTTCAAATGTGGAGAACTGGGTCATTACGCCAATAACTGTCCCAAGCGTAATGTGCAAACTCCTCAGAATCAGAGGAACAGTGGACAAAGGCAGACTCCTCAGCAGCAGCAGCTGCGCAACAGCAACCAGACACCACTGGGCAACAAAGGACAACAGAACTGCGTGCGCGGAAAGGTAAATCATGTGGCTGCAGAAACAACTGAAGAGGCTCCCGACGTTGTGCTCGGTATGTTCCTTGTCAATTCTGAACCTGCATCAGTTTTATTTGATTCTGGAGCATCACATTCATTCATTACTGAGCAATTTGCTGCAAAACATAATTTACCAATGAGCCCTATGAAACAAATATTACTAGTAAGCTCCTCGGGCAAGGAATTGAAAGCCAGCCACTTATGCCCAAGGGTCAGCATGAATATTATGGGGATAGAATTCCTAGCCAATCTAATAGTCCTAAAGACTAACGGCATCGATGTGATCCTCGGAATGGATTGGTTATCAGGATGTGATGGTGTTATTCAATGTCGCAAGAGATCAGTGCTCTTGACCAGCCCTCAAGGAGATAAAATAGAGTTTGTGGCATCAGCTTTGCCCAGTGCAGTTGGGACAGTGAACCAAATGAAGGGAGTGCCTCTGGAAGATATTAGAGTTATCAGTGAGTATTCCGACGTCTTCCCGGAAGATTTACCAGGTATGCCACCTGTTCGTGACATTGAGTTCAGTATTGATCTTTTACATGGTACTGCACCTATCTCTAAAAGACCCTAAAAGGATCTAAGTGAACTAAAGAAACAAATAGAAGAAATGTTAGCTAAGGGATTTATCCGTCCTAGCTCATCCCCATGGGGAGCACCCGTGATCTTTGTCGATAAGAAAGATGGCAGCAGAAGGATGTGTGTAGATTACAGGTCGCTGAACGATGTGACGATCAAGAATAAGTATCCACTGCCCCGGATTGAAGATTTGTTTGATCGGATGAGAGGAGCCAAGGTTTTCTCCAAGATTGATCTGAGATCAGGATATCATCAGCTAAGGATCCGACCGGAGGATATACCCAAGACAGCCTTCACTACCAGATATGGTCTGTACGAGTTTACTATGATGTCATTTGGATTGACCAACGCACCAGCATACTTCATGTACCTGATGAACAAGGTTTTCATGGAATACCTTGACAAGTTTGTGGTTGTGTTCGTTGATGACATCTTGGTGTATTCACAGAACGAGGAAGAACATGAAGAGCATTTGAGGATAGTGTTACAGAAACTCCGAGAGAATCAATTATATGCTAAGCTGAGCAAATGTGATTTTTGGTTGAGAGAAGTTTCTTTCCTTGGACATGTTATCATAGATGGAGGAATTGCAGTAGACCCAAGTAAAGTTCAAGATGTTCTAAATTGGAATCCACCGAGACTGTGCCTGAAATCAGAAGTTTTCTCGGACTTGCAGGCTACTACCGCAGATTCATTAAAGGATTCTCAAAGATTGTGAAACCTATGACTTCCCTGTTGGAAAAAGGGAAAGAATTTAAGTGGGATGCTACATGCCAGAAGTGTTTTGAAGAGCTGAAGACAAGATTGACCACTGCCCCTGTGTTGATAATGCCAGATATCCACAAAGGGTTTGATGTGTATTGCGACGCTTCACGGATGGATCTCGGATGTGTGTTAATACAAGAAGGCAAGGTTGTGGCCTATGCTTCAAGACAGTTGAGAAAGCATGAGCAGAACTATCCTACCCATGACTTGGAATTGGCTGCCCTCGTGCAGGCATTGAAGATTTGGAGGCACTACATGATCGGAAACAAGTGTCAGATCTTCACGGACCATAAGAGTCTGAAGTACATCTTCACGCAACAGGATCTTAACTTAAGACAACGCATATGGCTAGAATTAATCAAAGACTATGATTTGGATATTCAGTATCATCCCGGCAAGGCTAATGTTGTGGCAGACGCCCTAAGCCGGAAAGGACAAGCTAATATGATGATCGCTCGATTGATGCCTCAGGAATTATGTTGGGAGATGGCACATTTGAATTTGGGAATCGTCACTCAAGCGGAAGCCATAACCATGGAGATGGAACCGACGTTAGAGCAAGAGATCAAAAAAGGACAGTTGACAGATGCTAAGATCAAAGAGATCAAGATTCAAATTGGTTTAGGCAAGACTAAGGATTTCACCGAAGATGAACAAGGAACTGTTTGGTTCAGAAAAAGGATCTGTGTACCCGAAATTGATCACCTTCGTGAACTTATTTTGAAGGAAGCACATGATTCCGCTTATTCCATTCATCCTGGAAGTACCAAAATGTATCAAGACTTGAAAGGAAGGTACTGGTGGTATGGTTTGAAAAGAGACGTAGCAACTCACGTAGCTTTGTGTGATGTGTGCCAGAGAGTGAAAGCAGAACACCAGAGACCAGCAGGTTTACTCCAGCCTTTGAAAGTACCTTAATGGAAATGGGAAGAGATTGGTATGGATTTCATTGTCGCACGCCGCTGGAAGTTGCACATCAGAGGAACGCCGCCGTCACGTGTCGCCGATTCTCCGTCGACTCGTCGTTCCGCAGCTTCTCCGCCGTCTTCAACTCTCGCCAGAGCTCCGCAAATTGGTGAGCATCAAGCTGCACCAGATTCCCCTCTCTCTTTTGCTCCGCCGCCAACCAGATTTCTTGCCGGACCCCTCTTCCCGCCCGCCGCCGTGGCCGCCAGTTTACAGCTGCCGCACAGCCATCCCGTGATCACCCCCACCTTCGCCGTACCGCCCACTCACTTCCCGTCATGAACCCAGCTTGAATCGAGCCCCGGAACACCAGATTTGGTGAAGCTCCGGCCGTCCGCCGCCGCAATCACTCATCGCCGATGCCCAGTTAAACTCCGCTTCGCCCGACCCCTTTTTGTTCTGTCAGGCCGACCCTTCCTTTGCCGCTCGATCTAGATCTAACGGCCAGAATCAACCTTCACTTTACCCGGCCGATTCGCCCGACCCTTACTCCGCCGATTCGTCCGATCCGCCGCCGATTCTGATCTAACGGATTAGATTCACCCGTCCCTAGCCGTCCCAGAACTTTTGCAGGAAGATCCCTAAGTTTTCCAAGAATCAACCCGCAGTCCAAATCAGTAGAGAATAATTGGAGTTGAGCCCTTTCTTTTTCTATCCCGACCCCTGACTTTTCTAGATTTAGTACCCGCCATCCAGAACCTATAGTTTTGCACCCCGACCCTTTGTTTAAGGTCTAATTATGTTTTGGCCCCTCAATCCTTCAGATTTAGCCTCGGGAAGACATAAAACTCTAGCAGTTAGGTCCCCAGATCACTGTTTTAACCATATCTTCATCGTTTCAATTCCGATTTCAGCGATTCTTGAGCCCACACGATCTTTGCATCATGAACTACAACTTTAGTATCTTCTTACCTTCTGTTTGTACTGTTTGTTGTATTGTTTCTTATTTGTTTGTGTATGCTTGTTTGTGTGATCGCGTAGACAACGTGACGTTCGAGCCAAATCAAGAACAAGCTTACGCGGAAGAGAATCAACAGTTGCTTGAAGAAGGCAAGTGGATTTCCCCCCTGCATATTCTATTTGATCCCAGCAACAGCATGATAATTCACTTTACTTTACTGTAGCTTGCATAAACTTGATGGGTTACCTATGCTAAGGACATACCTAGTCTTTTACCCCAAACCTTGAAACACCTGGGTTTACTACTTTGTTGGGTAGTTACGCTTAGTCACAAACTTTGGGATTGGTATTTGTTTACTCGTTTGTTAATGTCGATCACGTTTCATACTGTTGTTATCGCGTAATTGCAAGATCAACTTTGTTTAATGGGAACATGGAGAACCACCCAAGTGAACAGTGCAACCACAAAGTCATATGGCTCTGACCTTAGCCAATTAATTAGTTGTGTAGTTTGCTGGTGGCCTTACCGAAAGGGCAAGGAGGGGGTCGGTGATAGGGGTCATAGCCCGGTCCTCTTGGGGTTGCTGCCTTTGCTAAGGAGCTGACCATTAGGAAGGTTTATGGACCACGCCGCTACTGAAACTCTAGCGGGCTGCCTAGCTCTCGACATGTCTTTGTAAAGGCTTCGTAGTGTACCCTCGCCACTCACCTCGAAAGTGTTTAAGGGCCTTGCAAACCCGGGCGATTCAGGGAAACACGATTTGTGGGTAAAGTGTACAACCTCTGCAAAGTGTAAAACTGTTATAACAGCCGTACTCACGGTTAAGAGTGGCTTGGACCCTCACATGATAATGAAACTTGAAGATTAATTAAATTGTGGTTCGTGGTTTATGTTATTGTTGATGGTATCTTTATGTTTCTACTAAAATGGGTTGGTATAAACTTAAACCTAGACAATAGGTGCTTGTTAATAATTACTTGACCAACTAAAAGCGACCGCTGCTGCAAACCTTAGCCTATCCTTGATGGCCTTGCATTTTCACCCCACTTGCTGAGTACCAACCATAAGAGTACTCACCCTTGCCCCTGCTGTTCAGAAGAGAACTTTGAAGAGGAGATCTTCGACGACTTCGAGGAGTTTTAGGTCCTACGTTCACCAGTCATTGCCTGTGGAAGACGGAGTTGTTGAAGACTTCGTATAGGGTATAACGGTTTATCGTTTAAAGACATTTGTGTCTCTTTTATACGGAGTGTAATATTGTTAAATACTTTATATAGTACTTTTGAGCATTATCTTTGATATATTACACTTTCCGTCTACCATCTGTGTGTGAACGAGATCCTGGCGCACATATGAGATACATCTGGTTCTTTCTAGAATCGGATGTGACATACCACTGGCTACGACTACTTCGACAAATCTGCATCGCCAACGATTACTTCAACTACTCGTCTCGACTAGAAACTGGCCGTGGACGAGCCTTAAACTACTTGGCGACTGCTTCTGCATGGTGAACAACTGGTCGGGATCAAATCCAACTAGTTGGCTTCATCAACAAATCGTCGTGGCTCCATCAACGACTACTGCAGTTTCATCGACAACCATCCATGTGTGGGCATGTTTCGAGTACTCCGACTACTTGTTTCGGTGAGAAAACTAGTCGGGAGTGGGCTTCACACCGTCAACAACTAGTTGGAATCGACTCCGACTAGTCGGCTTTATCAACAAACCGTTGTGACTCCATCACCGGCCGCTGCGGTTCGTCGACAATCGTCCATGAATCAAGCTAAGTCTCTTATACCTTTTCTGACTTGTTCTTCACAGGATCGGATACTTTTTGCGCAATGCGCATTGTCTTCACAGGCCATGTCATGCTTGTTCCCGATTGCCTGCACGGTCCACCCTGCAACACGTGTGATTAGGTTACACCCTATATGTGCGCTCCACGAGCGTTCTCTTTTTTCTCGCAGTGCCGACTGCTTTAGTTTCCTCTCAACGGTTGCTACAATACCCGGCTAGCGTATGCTTATCGTGACACCTTGACACTTCTGTACGCCTATGCAACTACGCGTGCACGCGGCCAAGCTCCCTGCGTAATGGTTTACGGCAATCGGGGATCAGGTGCCTAGCATAACAGGCTACCTACCCGGCGTCATTATGCGACCCAGCAAGAGTACAACGCGAAAAATTTTACATGCATTTTACAATGCTGGGATTTGCTCCCAACACGATATCATGTATATGAGTTACAACATACTTTTATGTTTACCTTGCAGGGGACCTGATCTGGACCGTGCTGATGGGCAAATGGGATTCAACTCCGACTAGTTGGCTTCATCAAAAATTGCCCACGACTACTTATACTTCGCGAGAACGCTCGACTACACGTCGCAGACTACAACGACTACTCGCCAGATCCGACTCCGACTAGTCGACTTCACGTCGGCGACTACTTGACTTCGTGAAGAATGCACGGCGACACGCTGGCGACTATTTCGACTACTCGTTTCGCCTACAAAACTAGTTGGAGACGACTATGCTTGATGACGCGCTGGTGACTACTTCAACTACTCATTTGACCTACATGCTAGTTGGAATTGACTCTGCTCGGCGATACACTAACGACTACTTCAACTACTCATCTCGCCTACAAAACTAGTCGGAATCGACTCCGACTAGTCGCCTTCATCGAAAGTTCAAGTTTCAGTGGCAACTTGGCCAATACTTGGCTCGGGGGCTGGCGCGACCGACTACTAGGAATATACTATGCGACTCATCTAGCTCCCAGGCTCGGGGGCTGGATATGACATGGCTCTCAGCAATGAAGGTTGGATTTGAGTGGTAATTTAGGGCGTTTTTTGGAGAAGTTGTTTGCTTAACCATTTTTTCCAGGGAAGTTATCCTGAAAAAAGCGGTTTTCGAATTACTAAGCCAACTTACCCATCTTAACCATCAAATCTCTACTGTCATATATTGCATGCCATAATTCTTTGGATCCTTTGTTCCAAACCTTGGAGATTTGGATTTAAGGCTTGGGGGCTGCGGGACACGTGTCATCAGTGACTTATTTTTCAAATCTGCTGGAAGATAAGGACAGAAGACTCAAGATTAAATTGACCCTCAGCCTGATTCTATGAGTCAGCCTATGGCTCGGGGGCTACTCCATATGTAGTGCGAGTTTAATCGCACCCCATATAAAAGAAGACTGGAGAACTACTCGGGGCATTAGCACCTCACAGCCTCGACGCAGCGAAGGAAGTACTCGGAGGACACCTTCAAAGTTCGGGAGAACTCGAAGACCCGTTCAGAAGTACTCAGACGCCTGCAGGACTCGGCTATGAAGAGCTCGGGGGCTTGTCAGACCCGGGCACACAGGACTGTCCACGTGGCGTATTTCTCCTAGGATACGGGATGGGACATGGCCCACGCCCATACATTTGTTGTAACTACTCGTAGTGCAGTAGGACTACTTATACAGTAGTGAAACTAGTCGGACACGGTAGGAAACTACCCGAGAAGTACTCGCGTAGGACTCCAGGGCTTGTACCCGACTAGGATTTCCATATAAACCTGTCCTCCCAGACTATATAAGGGCGGACAGGGACGCCCTCCAAACAAGGGAATCACCCAGGATCACCCGATCACCATCAAAGGCAATACAAACCACACGGGACGTAGGGTATTACGCTCTTGGCGGCCCGAACCTGTCTAAACCTTATGTTCCGTGCACCTTTGAATTCTTGATCTCAGCGACACCCTACCTAGAAACTCACCACCTCAGGGGTATCCCTCGGTGGGCGTGGCGGTAAAACACTGACACAAGCCTTGAATCCAAATCCCCAAGGTTTGGAATAAAGGATCCAACAGAATCGTGGCATGCAATATATGACGGTAACGATTTGATGGTGAAGATAGGCAAATTGGTTCAAAAATTCGAAAACCGCATTTTTTTGGGATGAATTCCCAAAAATCACCCTAAATTACCGCTCAAATCAAATCTTGTTCCCTGAGTCAATGGCTAAATAAGACCTCTGGGTAAAAAATTTGAAAAACCCCTTATTTCGGAATAGAATCCCAGAAATAATGGTTAAACATCTATCTTCCCGAGATAAATCTTCAAAAGCCTATTGAATCGGGATCTTCTGAGTGGTTTTACAGCGTCCAACCATAAATCGTGAGAGTTGCCGCCGAAAGCACGCTCAGTGCCCTGTCGCATCCAGCCCCCGAGCCTGGGAACTAGATGAATTGCATAGTATATTCCTACTAGTCGGTGGCACCAGCCCCCGAGCTCAGGCATCGACCAAGGATCTTGAACAGTTGATGAAGCCGTCTGGTCGGAGTCAATTCCGACTAGATTTTTAGGTGAGAGGAGTAGTCGAAGTAGTCGAACACGCGTAAAACTAGTCAGAAACTAGTAAACGTCTTGTCTTGGTAGCGAGGCCCCTTTAGTAACATAGGATACTAGTCGGAAACTAGTAATATGTTACTGGAAGTATGGGAGCGAGGCCCCTTCATCAAACTTGCGCGTAATACCAGTCGTAAACCAGTAAAACGGAGTTGTACGGGAAGTATAGGAATGAGGCCCCTTCAGTAACATAGGATACGAGCCGGAAACTAGTAATCTGTTATTGGAAGTATGGGTGCGAGGCCCCTTCAGTAACATAGGATATTAGATGGAAACTAGTAATCTGTTACTAGAATTATGGGAGCGAGGTCCTTTCAGTAACATAGGATACTAGTCAGAAACTAATAATCTGTTACTGGAAGTATGGGAGCGAGGCCCCTTCAGCAAACTTGCGCGTAATACCAGTCGTAAACTAGTAAAACAGAGTAGTACCTGAAGTATGGGAGCGAGGCCCCTTCAGTAACATAGGATACTAGTCGGAAACTAGTAATATGTTACTGGAAGTATGGGAGCGAGGCCCCTTCATCAAACTTGCGCGTAATACCAGTCGTAAACCAGTAAAACGGAGTTGTACGGGAAGTATAGGAATGAGGCCTTCTTGTCTTGGTTGGCTAAGGGTGGAAACGTCGTAGATGCTCGATATTCCAGGAATTAGGAACCTCCTGGCCATCATGGTACTGTAAGCGATACGACCCAGGTCCTGTAACCTTGTGCACGATGGAAGGCCCCTCCCATCGCAAGTTAAGCTTGTGTAACCCGGTTTCATCCTGGATTCGTCGAAGAACCATATCTCCAACATTGAAAGAGCGTCGTTGAACATTCTGGTCCTGGTAACGACTGACTCCTTGTAAGTAGCGGGCCGACTGGAGCGAGACGTTGCATCTGATTTCCTCAGCTGAGTCAAGCTTGAGATGTCTTGTGATGTCAGCTTTGCCTTCTTCAAACATCTCCAGTCGAGGAGACTTCCACATTATGTTAGATGGTAATATAGCTTCAGACCCGTATACAGGGAAGAAAGATGACTGTCCTGTGGCTTTGCTTGGTTGTGTGCGAAGCCCCTAGATTACTGACGAGATCTCGTCGATCCACTTGCCGCCCATTTTGCTATTCTCGTTGTAGAGTCTTTTCTTCAAGCCATCAAGAATCAAGCCGTTGGCACGCTCAACCTGGCCGTTGGCCCGCGGGTGAGCCACTGAAACGTAGTTGACTTCAATTGAACTACGTTCACAGAAATTCCAGAACTGATGCGAGTGGAAGTTGGATCCTAGGTCCATGATGATGGTGTTGGGGAAGCCAAAATGGTGCAAGATGTCGCCGATGAAGTTGACCACTCGATCTGCAGAAAGCGTTGTGATTGGCTTGTACTCGATTCACTTGGTAAACTTGTCGATGGCCACCAACACGTGAGTAAAACCACCCGGCGCTGTGGTCAGAGGCCCTATCATGTCCAGGCCCCAACATGCAAACGGCCATGAAGGTGGTATGGTGATGAGGTTGTGAACCGGGACATGGGGATGTTTCCTGAGAACTAGCAGTTGGTGCACCGGCGAACGAGTGCTTCGGCGTCTGCTAAAGCAGTCGGCCAGTAGAAACCAGATCTAAAAGCCTTGCCGACTAGTGTGCGAGAAGTTGTGTGGTTCCCGCACACGCCTTCATAAATCTCTTGGAGTATTTCTCTACCCTCCTCCGTGGGGACACACTTCATGAGTATGCCTGACGCTGATCCATGCTTGTACAAGTTATCCCCGAGTAGAACGTACCCTTGACTGTGCCTTAACATGCGTGTAGGCTTAGCGCTTTTTGGGTCGACGCTGGGGGGTAGTTTGTGCTCCTGGATGTAGTCGATGAAGGTCACCCACCAATCAACCTCGATCATCAAGACCTCTCGGTCGGGTTATTTTGGACCCTGAGCGATGGAATTTGAATCTGGTGTCTTGATGGAAGGGTGATGCAACTCGTGAACGAAAACTCCCAGTGGGACGCTAGCTCGATCAGAACCCAGTTTTGAGAGCACATCCGCTCCCACATTGTTGTCACGAATCACATGATGCATTTCCAGCCCCGAGAACTTCGAGCTTGCGTATCTCCGTGATGTATGCGTCCATGGTGTCCTTGTTGATGTCCCATTCTTTGATGACTTGTTGGACAACCAACAAGGAGTCACCGTAGACAAGCAGTCGCTTGATGGCCAGAGAGACTGCCAGGCGTAGCCTGTGCAATAGCGCCTCGTACTCGGCTTCATTGTTAGAGACCTCAAATAGTATTTGGAACACATACTTGAGTTGTTCTCTTCTCGGACTGATGAAAAGTACTCTTGCGCCACTGCCACCGAGCTTAAGTGAGCCATCAAAGTACATGACCCAATGCTCTGGCTGGTTGGCTGGGGCTTTCACTTGGTTTTCTCGCCACTCGGCCATGAAATTGACTAGTGCCTGCGACTTGATGGCCGTCCGTCAAGGGTGAGAGCCCCCAGTTCCACTGCCCACTTGGAGATGTGCCCGGTGGCATCCCGATTGTGAAGGATATCCGCCAATAGGAAATTAGTGACCACCAAGATGTTGAATGCGTTGAAATAATGGCGAAGCTTCCTGGAAGTGATGAGTAAAACATAGAGTAGTTTCTGAATTGTCGGGTAACGAACCTTGGATTCAGAAAGGACTTCGCTGATGAAGTAGATTGGCCGCTGCACACCGAAAGGATGGCCTTCCTCCTGGCGCTCCACCATGATTGCCATACTGACGACGTGAGTAGTCGCGGCGATGTAGAGTAGCAGGTCCTCGCCTAGTTGAGGAGCCATCAGGATGGGGGCGACTACAAATGATGCTTGAGATCTTGCAATGCTTGCTTTGCCTTCTCGGTCCACTAGAACTTGTCATGGCGCTTGAGCAGTTTGAAGAAGGGTAATCCCCGTTCTCCAAGTCAGGAGATAAATCTGTTCAAGGCCACCATACAGCCTGTGAGCTTCTGGACATCCTTGATTGTCCGTGGAGCATCCATGGATGTGATGGCGGTGATCTTCTCCTAGTTTGCTTCAATTCCTCGATAACTAACGATGAAACCGAGTAGTTTTCCTTGTGGCACGCCGAAGATGAACTTGGTTGGGTTAAGCTTCCATCAAAATTTGTGTAAGCTGTTGAAGGTTTCCTCGAGATCAGGGATGAACTCATCGTGGGATCTGGTGGTGATGACCACATCGTTCACATAGGCTTCAACATTGCGATGTAGCTGATCGGCAAGGCATAGTTGGTTCTCCCGCTGATAGGTGGCTCCTGCATTCTTCAACCCGGAGGACATTGTTGTCTATGCATATGTTCCAAACGGGGTGATGAACGCTGTTTTGATCTGATTTTCTTCCTTGAGAGCGATCTGGTGGTAACCCGAGTAGCAGTCGATGTCAGACCTAGGCCCACGGGACTGCGCACATAGCGTACATTTCCTAGGATAAGGGATGAGACATGGCCCACGTCCTACATCTGCTGTAACTACTCGTAGCATAGTAAGACTACTCATACAGTAGTAAAACTAGTCGGAGACGGTAGGAAACTACCCGAAAAGTACTCGGGTAGGACTCCAGGGCTTGTGTCCGACTAGGACTTCCATGTAACCCTGTCCCCCAGACTATATAATGGCGGGCAGGGACCCCCTCCAAACAGGAGATCACCCGATCACCATCAAAGGAAATACAAACCACACGGGATGTAGCGTATTATGCTCTTGGCTGCCTGAACCTGTCTAAACCTTATGTTCCATGCACCTTCGAATTCCTGATCTCGGCGGCACCCTACCTACAAACTCACCACCTCGAGGGTATCCCTCAGTGGGTGTGGCCGTAAAACACCGACAACTAGCGCGCCAGGTAGGGGTGTTCATTGAGCATCTACTGGAGAACTCGATGGCGTCCTTCAACTTCACTAGCGCCGTGCTCGACGAGGGTACAACTTTTGTCTTCGGCTCCTGGATCTGCGTCGCCAAAGGCTTGGATGGCTTCAATAGACACCTAGTCGACTTCGACAAGCCGGAGGCTTCTACATCAACTCGACACAGCGACATTGACGAGTTCATCGACAACCTCGACGAGTTGCTGCTCCCCGATCTGGTCCTGCAGATCGAAAAGATGTCAATTTTTTATACGACTTCCACTCGTGCTGCACCAGAACTAGTCGGATCGGACTCAAACCGATCTGAGGGGACCACAAAATCTAAGTCCCTCTCCGACTTGGAGGAGAACTTAGATCTACTGCTCAAGCTCAAGAACGTTGGAGCCACCTTGTCAGGGGGCCCCCATTTTTGACAGCTACTCGGACTCCAACAAAGAGTACTCGTCGTTTTGTACTACACCTTCAAGCCAGAGCCGAGGAGGACTTGGAGACGAGGAAGCCACCGCTCATCGGGGGGGCCCCGCTCTTGAAAACCGCTTGCAACCCGAGGACTACCCACAATCATTTTTGGGCAATCATCTGGGTTTAACCATAACATCTACGCCGCAAGACCGTTTCGTGTACTGGAAGGGCTTAAAGGCCTCTAAACTACTAGACTACGACTCCCGCCTTGTGGCCTTCATGCAGGAACTGCCCTTCCAGGAGGGCAAACCTCTCTCTCCCATCGCAGAAGAGGGACACGGTAGCACAGAGCTACTCAAGTATTGCCATACGGCTAACAACTCGTCGGATCGTCATGTCTGCATGGCCTCCCTTCGCAACCCGGAGGACGACAAGCTGGGTCCCGAGTACGACGACGAACAACTCGCAGATGTGTCTGCCGACGAGCCTACGACAGATGCCCCCCCAGGATGATAACGAGAAGCACCGAAGGATCCGGCGGTTGAAGAACGCCAAGCACACCCAGCGCAGGCGGAACACGAAAAATCACGCTCGCAATCCAATGTACCAAAGGAACCTCAAAAACGCTTTTGCAGTAGCCACGGATCGAGAGTATTGTACAACGATTGTCGCCATTACAAAAGCAGCGCTCCTAGCCCAACAACTACCACACAACCCCCAGATACAAAGGCTGCAGTATCTAACCCAGCGCGCGCTCGTGCAACTATATGGGCAACATCCAGTGTCTTCCACTCAGAACTTGCCCTCGAGGTCTGTGCGCCATGGTGACACTGCGCTGATCAGTCGCACCCCCGGAGGAGGCCCCAAGACACGGAGGAACGACAGTCACCAGCGCAACGAGGGCAACCAGTCCGTGCGTGGCAACGCCGAACAAGAAGTACAACAATCGCAACCAGCGTGACGCAAGGCCTCAAGGCCAAGCTCCACCCAAGGCCAGCGTAACAACCCTGACAAATTACATTTCTAAAGCAATGTCAACCCTATGCTTAACCAACTAATAAAAGGGTGAAAAGAATTAGAACAAGTTAAGTTGAAATTCAAATTGAAATTGGGCACATCTGAAAACCTTTGAATTTTTAAATTAACTTTTAAACCACAAGCCAACTGAGGTGTTGCCTGAAACCAAACTTGTAGAACTTTTTATTCTGAACAACTTTCATGTTCAAAAGTTTTTGAAATTTAAATTAGAAAGTGGAGAAAACAGCCTGTTTGCAACCAGCCCCTTGGAACTTTTCAAATTTCGCAAACAGACCCCTTCTTCCCTCCTCTCTCTCCCCTCCCCGCCCGACACACCGGCCAGGTGGCCGGCGATGCCTGACCGGCGCAAGCTGCCAAGCCAGTGGCCGCCGGTCTTCGGCCCCGAGCACGGCTTTGCCCCCCCCCCCCCCCCACTGCCGCGCTGCCCAGCCCCAGCTCACCACGCGCGCCACGCCAGCCGCACCTCTGCTCGCCGCCCGCCGCGCCCAACGGCCGCGCCGCGCCGTGCCGCACCGCCCGCCGCGACCCGCCCGTCGTAGAGCTCACCTCCCGCCCGAGCCGCTGCTGCAGCTGTCCCCCAATCCCCGTGCCGCGCTATCTTCCATCCGTCACGCAAGATTTCTGGCCGCCAGTCGCGCGCCTCCGCCCTCCGCACGCCGTGCCGGTGAACCGAGCCGCCCACCGCGGCCAACCCCGCGCCATTACCGTGCCTCCACCCCCCCCCCCCCCCCCCCCCGCGCGCGTCGCCCGGCACTCCTCCCTCCCTCCTGTCCCTATAAAAGCCGCCCCAGGCCGCCCGCGCGAGCTACCAGCAACCAGAACACCCGCCGCCACCATTGTCGCCGCCGAGCTCCACCCGCTCGTGGACAGCCCTCTACAGCCATCCACCGCTCGAATTGAACCTCCAGCCACCACCACATCATCCCACCGGAGCTCACCGATCCGCTCAACGCCGCCCAGGACCGCCGGAGCACCGCCGCCCGCGTTGTCGCCGCCGCCGCCGCCCCTGGTCACCGCGGACAGCTCGACTCCGACCTCCACCGCCCAAGCCAAGTACCGGAGCAGCTTCCCCACGCGCCACTGAAGCTCCCCGTCCAGACCAGACCGCCCCAAGCCCGCCGGAGCACCGCCGTCGACGCGTACCGCCGCCGCCCCTGCTCTGCTCCAACGCCGATGAGCTACTCCCGGCCGTCCCCCACCCGACCAAGACCCCCACGAGGTAGCCCTCGCACCCCTAATCCTTCCCCGGCCCTCACCCCTCGCCGCCGGCGAGCCCCTCGCCTGAATTTTGGCCGGCCACCTCACCCGAGCCGCCTAAGGACCTAATTGCATTGATTGAATTCTTTAGAAGGTTCTGCCCGTAAGATTTCAAGGACCCAGATGTAAGATAAAGATTCAAACCTAGATTCAAAATCAGTGAACTTGTAAAATTCGTATAAAATCGTAGAAAATTCAGAAAAATGCAAACTCAATTGTTCTGCAAACTCAACAGTGAGGAAATTGCCTGATAAATAGGCCACCCTAAAAAGATCAAGCTCAGAATCTACTTCTAGATATACTTCTTGCTAAGTTTAGTTTCATGCCATGTTTGGCTAAATATTTTTATCTCTGTTGTTAGATTGTGATTCACCTAATGAAACTTTTTCTGTACTGGTGTAATGGTACCTAGATGCCATAGAAAAATTTAGAGACTTTTTGTCTCACAGGAACCTATTTATTTGATTTATGTGCTAATAACATACATTAAATCAAGAAAATAGTATCTTAGCTTGGAAAATCCTCATATTTTTTACTAGAAGATACTCAGTGGTAGAGGATGCTGTGTAAAAAGTTTAATGGACAAAAACCCTGTGTAGGATCCTATAAAAATAAATCCTCGAATAACCTAGGTGTGTAATGTCATATTTACTATGCTCTGAAAACTGCATAATAAATCCTATAAAAATTACAGTAGCTCCTGCATGATTAAATGAAACCCTGTAAAACTCTTAGTCTCAGTTTTTGCACCTTTTGTTCTGTACAAAAAGAACAAAAATCTAGCAGCAACCATGTATTATATATTTCATAATTAATCTGCTGCATGAAAATATCTGAAAATTTTACAGTAAGCTTATCTTTCCCTAATGTGCCTAGATCCAAGGTTTCATGACCAGAAACTAATCACTGTAGTAGTTACACTTAAATCATATTTCCATGAGGAACATAAGTTCCCATGAACACCCACCCCACCTTGCTTAACGAAGTTACTTATTGTACTATTCTACTCTATTAACGATTGCCCACAAATGATAAAGTAACTCACTTCACAACAAAACTCATGTTTTACAGACTGCAACTTTATCGTGAAGGAAATCATGTCGTTTACCATCACCACTCCTTGCACTTGTGCATTCATGTAGAAACGACTACTCTAGCCGACGGAACTTACGTGCTGGTGCCCGAGTCCGAGAGTGAGCAGCGAGAAGCTCAAGTAAATCTAACTGAAGCTCTTGAAGACCCGAGCCCAAGTTCGGAAGAGCCCCAAGCTAACTGTTCACAAGAAGGCAAGCACCGGAGCATAACCCTATTCCTTTCCTAAAATTATGCAACTCATTACTCTCTTGCTTGTGCATTAAGTTTATAGGAGTTGAATGAAAACTTAGTTGCATGATGTTAGGTACCTATGCTCTGAACACTAGATATCAGGTTCGATAGAATGCTATGCTAATAGGACTCCGGTAAAAGCCGATTGATTTCCTGTCACTCGTGAGAAAATAGGAGTTGAATGTCTACTACACGCTGCAATCATAAGGACGACGGACGGGCTATGGTACGATGTTTACGATTGAGGCCCGTCTGTTTAGTGAAAAATGCTAAGGCCGCAGTGTGTGGTAGTGGTGGTTAAGTCTTTGAACATACTAACCACATGCCGAGAATATGGTAATCGGTAAGCTTAAGTACCTGATCGGCCCGGCAAGTGGACGACAACCTACCCTTTGAACTTCGGTCCCATGTGCATATGGCGAGTGCAGAGAGTGGCCACGACCCGGCGCCGAACCGTGGCGTGGGGCTCTTGTACTCTCGGAGGGTAGCTCCGATCCACGACCCGGAAAGAAATGGGAAAAGTCGCACGTGTGACTCTGGGAGTAACCACGTGACGTGTGTTTAGGTTTCCCTTGCAAGGTTAAGAAATTCGATTCGAATCATCCGTTTCTCACGGCTATTGAGACTGCTTAATCCCTTTTACCACACAGAGTAAGAAGAGGAACAATGATGATGAATAAACTTGTTGGATTAAATTTAATGCTTCACCATGAATGATATTGGATAACTGCTTATCTAGAATGGTTAATGAAACTAGAATCTTGAGCTAAAAGTTGAAAGTAAGGACCCACTCGTATATGCTTTTCGGCAAAACAAACCCCTGAGCCAAAAAGCCTTGCATGTCTAGAGTCGGTCGAGTAGATTCCACTACACGGGTAAGACTTGCTGAGTATTAGTATACTCAGCCTTGCTTGTGGCTTGTTTTCAGGTGAAACTTTCGAGGACATGATTGCTAGTTTGACTTGGCCTTGTACCCTTCCTCCTGGTTGGTCGGTGGAATGGGATACGCCCCCGGCCAACAGTGGTGATACCGAGTGATGCCTCGTACGGGCTTCATCGAGACATCCTTTATCGTCGAGTAGCTTTCGTTATCTTATTTCCGCTACAACTTGAACTCTGAAGAACTTATTGGTTATGATCACTGAAGCACTTGGTTACTAAAACTCAAACATGGTTTGTAATATTCACTTATGGTAATCTTGTAAAATCTGCTGGAATGTGGTATTCTCTGGGCTCATCTTCGCATGAGCATTTGTATGTATGGCTTCGATCCGCTCTACCGTGGTTGTATCGGGAGGTTACCCGACAGACCAATGGATTACTCCGTTTGAAGTGTAAGGTTAACCGAGATTGCCCTAATGGTGATGGTTAATACACTTGAGCCGGATTAATTCAGGTGGTTCTGCCACAGCTGGTATCAGAGCCGTAGCTGGTGCTACAGCTGGCACCAGAGCCGAAATTCATACGCCAGAGAATGCAACAAGCCTTAAAAACTTGTTTTCCTAAAACTTGACCACAAAAATTGTGTTGGAAAATACGTTGGTGCGCTAAGGATGGTACCTAGTTCGTAAAGCCCTAAGGGATTATGGGAAAGTTACTAGGTGGCTATCTAACTTCTATATATTATCAACTGACTTCCAGCACATTACTTTCTGTCAAAACTTACTTTCATGTACAACCGACCTTAAATTCTGTAACCACGCACTCATCGCTAAGGTAAGAAGGTAAGAATCCTCAGCCAACTGAGAGAGTTTGGCCTTCCTGTCGGTGATGCGAACCGAACGCTGCCCTCAAGCAGTGGCTTACTTGAGGTGCTGCCAATATGCCAACTGTTAGTTGAATATATTGGGAGTAGAAGGTTTGGCGCAGGGTATGGCGATCGCTGTTCATACCCCCATCTCATGACGGTACCCACATGAATACGCTATCTCGATAGCGTATGTTAACGTCGTCTGTACGGCGGAAATTGTACAGATATCGTTTCTATAAGTAAACGGTAATGAATACGGACGCTTTCATGAGTGCTGGCATGAAAGGTTCATGAAATATATGTGCTCTATCCATCTTCTGCAGGTACACTAACCGCGATTACGATAAGTTAAAGAACGGTTAGAAAATCTCGACTAGCTATTATAGTGAGAGGCGTATTGTGTATGCCACCGGAACTAACCTCGTAAGACCAAAGCTATTTGGCAATTATCTTATTTTGTGAGGTCAAATAGGACGTGCATGCATCATGGCTATATAAATCTGAAATTGAAAATGCGTTGGATGAGAGTGGTAAGGTTCTTGCGTATCTAAGCGTGAATTTTGCATAACGACTATCTAGCGAATCTGTCACAAATCTGCCATAACCGAAAAGAGAGATTTATTGAACAAAGAAAATGACCTTTTCTGGTAAAGTTCATGTTGAAAGAATTGTTCCAAATTTTGTGTTCGACCTCCTGTCTAAATACGAAAAATTCTGAACTTATGGATAGTAAGAAATAACAGAAACTATGGAATGTCAGATTTCTGTCCAGAATAAGCACTTCTGCCCCTTAAATTTTTAGGCCCCCTTCCTAAAGTTTTCTGCAAAAGAGTACAACACAAAACTTGTTCCAAATTTACCCAGGTAGCTGCTGTTAAAATTTGGTAACTTTTGGCCGGGTAGATTTTCCCTGATGCATGAGACTCTAGCCCTCTGTTCACTGAAAATTCTGGGTAGACAGAGAAGTGAGACCTTAAGGGAACAGCCATCTTAGAGCCTAATCCAGCCAAAGTGTTGAATAGAAAAGTGGTGCACAGATACCTTAGGAGTGTTCTGGTGAAATTTGAGAATTTTTGGATATGAACTGTGGAAGTTATGGTTATTTTTGCACTCTATACAGAATCTGTCCCTGTACTTTTCACACTGTTTCTTGGCCTCACCCATTTGATCTTTTGTTCAGATGGCCGAGACAGCTGCCATGATGGTGGATGAGGATGGACGCGTTCACTCACAGTGTCTCCACTGGGAGGGCTCTCCCTCTATTTTGTGGGACGTGTTGAGCACCGCGGGCTATCTAATTCCCCCACGTTACGCCGGACTGGAGTTTGCGAAGAATGGAGTTACCCAGTGCCGTGTCAACGTGACCATTTTTCCGCACCCGCTACACCCGGAGTGGCCCGCCTTGGAGATTGAGGCTGTTGGTCGCCGTTTGGCCGATACTTGAGAGCTTGCAGCCATGAGGGCGCTCACCACTTTTTGTGCGCAGCGTCCCGAGGTTGTTACACTCACTCCCATTGGTTTGTTTCCTGCTGCCCAGGACAACGACCCTTTTTGGCTCAACAGGGTGCAGCACTCACAGTACTTGGTGGACTTTCATGCCCAGGAGACCATCGAGACCTCCGTGCGGTGCCTGAATGCACTCTACCGACTTCAGACTCTCCAGAGTCAGGCACTTGTACAGCTCACTGATCTTGCACAGGCCTACCACATGATGGCAGATACCAGGGATGAGCAGATTAAGGAGCTCAGTAAGGATCTTGAGGACAGAGATGCTCAGATTGGCCAACTTGAGGGCCAAATTCAGGGGTGAGAGGAATGATATGATAGCACACTTGGAGGAGCAGCTCCATGATCTGAACCTTGAGTTGGAGGATGCTAATGAGCACATTCAGTGGCACCATGATCAGAATGCCCCTCCTGGCGTGGTGGCCATGGAGGAAGATGAGGAGAAGCCACAGGAGGTTGACAGTGCCTCCGGTATGGATTTCGAGGGTGAGGTACCACAGGCACCTCAGATGGGAGCTCACTCTCCTACTCACAGCGAGTCGTCCGTCAACAACCTCGACGATTTCTAGATGATGACCTAGAAGGACTTTTGCACATACTCCTCGATAGGGTAGCCTAACTTTTGGCAAGTGTTGTAATAGGCTAACTAGGAGTTGAGTAACTCTTTTGTGATGGGTACACCTGAACCATGTGGATACCCTCACCATGTAAGGAACGGCGATAAACTTGGGTGATTTCGTTGTAAGTTGGTAAACGATGAAATCCACAATCGCTGAAACTTGTCGGAAATTTTATCCATGTCTCCTTACATTTTTGAGCTGTGAGTTAAATACCAAAGTGGTACATCCCTAAGTTCTCTAACTACTGCCAAAGTATGAGATGTTTTGGATGGACCCACAGCAAGCTATGATTTTTCTCGTAGCAAACAGAAATTCTATCCATACTTCTATATGTGATTTCGGAAGTCTATGACTACACTAAACCTTTATGAATCGAGGAAGTAATATGGACCGCGTTGCTAAAGGTAACCTTTCACGTTTCAGATGGTTGGATCAACACGTGGCAACCCCGAGGGTTTTGGTGCCGGTGGCAGCAGACCGCGACAATCGCCACCATCCCCGCCCAGTTTGGTGGATGTGATGGCCGCTCAAACCGAGCTGCTGCGTCAGCTGGTGCAAGGACAGCAACACCACCAGCGGGGTGGGCAAAATGTCCACCACTCCCAAGCTGCAGGATATACGGATTTTCTGGGGACCCAGCCGCCCTTGTTCCATAAGACAGAGGAACCCTTGGACGCAGACGCATGGATTCGCACCATCGAATCCAAGTTCGCACTACTTGTGGCCCCATGCTCAGAGGCCAACAAAGCTCGTTTTGCCGCGCAACAGCTTCGCGGTACCGCTCGTCTGTGGTGGGACCAGTATTTTGCGATGCTCCCGGCTGATCATGTGGTCGACTGGGACGAATTCAAGGCCGCATTCCGGGCACATCATATCCCCGAGGGTCTCATGGAGAGGAAGTTGAACGAGTTCCTGGCACTCACCCAGGGCACTCGCACCGTGCTGCAATACGCCCAGGCATTCAACAATCTATGTCAGTATGCGGGCTATCACGCTGATACGGATACTAAGAAGCGTGACCGTTTCCGCAGAGGACTAAGCACCAAGCTCAAGGAGCGTTTGAACCTAGTCAGGGCTGACACCTACAACGCATTGGTCAATATGGCCATTACCCAGGAAGACTGTATCATGGCACACCGGGCAGAGAAGAAGAGAAAGGCACCCGCTGGACCTTCAAGTGCTCAGCCACCAAGGTATCGCATCGTGCAAAATGCCGCACCCACAGCTCCACCAAGGGCCCCTCAGCTAGGGAGATGGATTGCCAGACCCCCACAACAGCCAGGCATGGTACGAACCCCGATGCCTCCACACAATGGTCCGAGGCCCACTCTTCAACAGTCTCTTCGACCCAGCCCCGCGAATCGTTGTTTCAAATGCGGGAGTTCCAACCACTTCGCACAAGAATGCCCTCAGTCTGGGCCGCTCAACCAAGGTCAGGGATCCAACCCGAACAACAAGAACAGGGGCAAGAGACAGACCCTGCAGGTCAAGCAAGGACGGATTAACTTCACCACGTTTGCAGAGCTTCCTGAAGGAGCCCCAGTGATGTCGGGTACATTCTCTATCCATAACAAGCCTGCAGTTATATTGTTTGATTCTGGTGCATCGCATAGTTTCATAAGTGCAAAATTCGGTGCAAAAGTAGGCTTGGATGTTTGTCACACAAAAGGGTCATATATGATATCAACGCCGGGTGGTAAAATTGCTTCGAATCAAATGATCAGACAAGTACCAGTCAAGTTGGGTAGTAAAACCATCAACACAAACTTGGTTCTTGTACCCCTTGACGGCATAGATCTTATTTTGGGTATGAATTGGATGATTTTGCACAAAGTCACACTGGACCCCTCGTCCCAAGCTGTGGAAATAAATTCACCTAGTCACAGAGCCACCACCCTTTACCTACCATTCCTGGATTGCACGAATTCCTGTGCTTACATGATGAAAGGACTTAAGCTAGAGGATATTCCTGTGGTAAACGAGTATGCCGACGTTTTTCCGGATGACTTACCAGGAATGCCACCGGATAGGGATATTGAGTTCATCATCGAACTGCAACCGGGCACTGCACCTATATCCAAAAGACCATATAGGATGCCCCCTAAAGAATTGGCAGAGCTGAAAATTCAACTCCAAGAACTACTGGACAAAGGTTTCATTCGCCCTAGCGCGTCACATTGGGGATGTCCAGCCCTATTCGTAAAGAAGGATGACAGTTTGAGGTTATGCGTTGACTACCGGCCTCTCAACACAGTAACCATTAAGAATAAATACCCACTTCCTCGTATCGATGTACTCTTCGATCAATTAGCTGGAGCCAGAGTCTTCTCAAAAATTGATCTTCGTTCGGGATATCATCAGATCAAGATTCGCCCGTGCGATATTCCTAAGACTGCCTTCTCCACACGATATAGACTATATGAATTCTTGGTCATGTCCTTTGGACTCACAAATGCCCCTGCCTACTTCATGTATCTCATGAATTCGGTATTCATGCCCGAACTTGACAAATTCGTCGTAGTGTTCATCGATGACGTCCTTATCTATTCCAAGGATGAGGAAGAGCATGCCAAGCACCTTCGCATTGTTCTTCAGCGACTCAGAGACCATCAGCTCTATGCTAAGTTTTCTAAGTGTGAATTCTGGTTGGATACAGTAAAGTTCTTGGGTCACACGATCTCCAGTGAAGGCATAGCTGTTGACCCCAGCAAGGTACAAGAGGTGATGGATTGGAAACCCCCTACCTCTGTTCATCAGATTCGCAGTTTCCTCGGCTTAGCCGGTTACTACCGTCGCTTCATCCCGGATTTCTCTCTAATTGCTAAGCCCATGACTGAACTGTTAAAGAAGGAAGTAAAGTTTGTATGGAATGAGAAATGTGAAGAAGCTTTCCACACTCTCAGAGAGCATCTGACTACTGCACCTGTGTTAGCTCAACCCGATAATACCAAGTCGTTCGATGTGTATTGTGACGCATCGGGTACTGGTCTAGGATGTGTGCTTATGCAAGAGAATCGAGTGATTGCATATGCCTCACGAGCCATTCGGCCCCACGAGCAGAATTATCCCACTCATGATCTTGAGCTTGCAGCTGTCATTCACGCTCTGAAAATATGGAGGCACTATCTCTTGGGTACACAGTGCAATATCTACACTGATCATAAGAGTCTCAAGTATATCTTCACACAAGCCGATCTGAATATGAGACAACGAAGATGGCTAGAATTAATCAAGGATTATGACCTTGAAGTGCACTATCACCCCGGCAAGGCTAATGTAGTCGCAGATGCACTAAGCCGCAAGTCCCATTGCCATTGCTTATCCATGGAATCCTACAATGAGACGTTGTGTGCAGAAATGAGGAAGCTTAACATGGAAATGGTTTCCCAAGGCACTCTAAATCACATCTCAGTTGAGCCCACTCTTCACGACCAAATCGTCATGGCACAACTACATGATGAAGGAATTAAGATCATCAAACAAAAACTCTCTCTAGGTGAGGAGAAGTATAAATGTTTCCGCCAGGACCATAAGGGAGTTCTATGGTTCGAAAGTCGTATAGTCGTCCCGAAGAACCATGAACTCCGCAAGCAAATTCTCGATGAGGCACATCTTCCCAAATTCTCTATCCACCCTGGCAGTAGCAAAATGTATCAAGACCTAAGGCAAAACTTCTGGTGGACTAGAATGAAAAGAGAAATTGCTACGTATGTCTCAGAATGTGACACGTGCCAGAGAGTAAAAGCTAGCCACTTGAAAGTAGCCGGTACACTTCAACCGTTACCCATACCATCCTGGAAGTGGGAAGACATAAGTATGGACTTCATCGTTGGACTACCAAACACTTCCCAGAAACATGATTCCATATGGGTTATCGTTGATAGACTCACAAAGACGGCACATTTCCTTCCGGTACACACCACCTATTCTGCCAAGAAATATGCCGAGATTTACCTCGATCGTATTGTTTGCCTACATGGAATTCCTAAGACAATTATTTCTGATCGTGGTACTCAGTTTGTAGCACGCTTTTGGGAACAACTGCAAACGTCTCTTGGTACTAAACTGATTCGCAGCTCAGCATACCATCCTCAGACTGACGGACAAACAGAAAGACTAAACTAAATTCTTGAAGACATGCTGAGAGCTTGCGTCATTCACTATGGCAAGAATTGGGACAAATGTCTACCCCTAGCAGAGTTCTCGTACAACAATAGCTATCAAACGAGTTTGAAAATGGCACCATTTGAGGCCCTGTACGGATGAAGGTGTCGAACTCCTTTGAGCTGGTCACAAACCGGAGAACGTAAAATAATTGGACCCGACCTGGTAATCGAGGCAGAGGAGAAAGTAAAAGTAATACAAGCAAATCTTAAAGCCGCACAAGCCCGGCAAAAGAGCTATTCCGACAAAAGGAGAAAGCCCCTGAAATTTGAAGTTGGCGATCATGTCTATCTTCGAGTTTCACCAACCAAGGGAGTGCAAAGATTCGGAATCAAAGGCAAACTAGCTCCCCGTTATGTTGGTCCTTACGAAATCATTGAAAGCTGCGGACCCGTAGCCTACAAATTACGACTGCCCCCTCAGCTCACGGCCACCCATGATGTCTTCCACGTATCTCAACTCAAGAAGTGTATTCGAGTCCCTACCGAAATTGTGGAACAACAAGAAATATTGGTAGAACCCGACCTCTCGTATGTCGAACACCCGGTTAGAATTTTGGATCGAAAAGAAAGAGGGACCAGGAGGAAAGTGATTAAAATGTATAAAGTTCAATGGATTCATCACACTGAAGAAGAAGCCACCTGGGAAACCGAGAGCTACCTAAACCAAAATTTCCCTGGTTTTCTTATCTCAACCACTGGTATATGCACCCCTGTCCACACTAAGATTTACCAAATCTCGGGGCGAGATTCTTGTTAAGGGGGGAAGGCTATAACAACCCTGACAAATTACATTTCTAAAGCAATGTCATTAGCCCAACCCTATGCTTAACCAACTAATAAAAGGGTGAAAAGAATTAGAACAAGTTAAGTTGAAATTCAAATTGAAATTGGGCACATCTGAAAACCTTTGAATTTTTAAATTAACTTTTAAACCACAAGCCAAATGAGGTGTTGCCTGAAACCAAACTTGTAGAACTTTTTATTCTGAACAACTTTCATGTTCAAAAGTTTTTGAAATTCAAATTAGAAAGTGGAGAAAACAGCCTATTTGCAACCAGCCCCTTGGAACTTTTCAAATTTCGCAAACAGACCCCTTCTTCCCTCCTCTCTCTCCCCTCCCCGCCCGACACACCGGCCAGGTGGCTGGCGATGCCTGACAGGCGCAAGCCGCCAGGCCAGTGGCCGCCGGTCTTCGCCCCCGAGCACGGCTTTGCCCCCCCCCCCCCCCCACCGCCGCGCTGCCCTGCCCCAGCTCACCACGCGCGCCACGCCAGCCGCGCCTCTTGTCACACCCGATTCTAGAAAGAACCAGATGCATCTCATATGTGCGCCAGGATCTCGTTCACACACATATGGTAGACGGAAAGTGTAATATATATCAAAGACAATGCTCAAAAAGTAACCAAATAAAGTATTACACTCCGTATAAAAGAGACACAAATGTCTTTAACGTTAAACCGTTATACCCTATACGAAGTCTTCAACAACTCCGTCTTCCACAGGCGATGACTGGTGAACGCAGGACCTAGAACTCCTCGAAGTCGTCGAAGATCTCCTCTTCAAAGTTCTCTTCTGAACAGCAGGGGGCAAGGGTGAGTACTCTTATGGTTGGTACTCAGCAAGTGGGGTGAAAATGCAAGGCTATCAAGGATAGGCTGAGGTTTGCAGCAGCGGTTGCTTTTAGTTGGTCAAATTTTATTTTCAAGCATCTATTAACTAGGTTTAAGTTTATACCAATCCCACTTTTAGCAAAATCATAATAGTACCATCAACTCAAGTATTAACCACGAACCACGGCTTATTTAATCTTCAAGTTTAAATTACCATGTGAGGGTCCAAGCCACTCATAACCGTGAGTACGGCTGTTATAACAGTTTGACACTCTGCAGAGGTTGCACACTTTACCCACAAATCGTGTTTCCCTGGATCGCCCGGGTTTGCAAGGCCCTTAAACACTTCCGAGGTGAGTGGCGAGGGTACACTACGAAGCCTTTACAAAGACATGTCAAGAGCTAGGCAGCCCGCTAGAGTTTCAGTAGCGGCGTGGTCCATAAACCTCCCTAATGGTCAGCTCCTTAGCAAAGGCAGCTACCCCAAGAGGACCGGGCTATGACCCCTATCACCGACCCCCTCCTTGACCTTTCGGTAAGGCCACCAGCAAACTACACATCTAATTAATCGGCTAAGGTCAGAGCCATATGACTTTGTGGTTGCACTGTTTACTTGGGTGGTTCTCCATGTTCCCATTAAACAAAGTCGATCTTGATGTTACGCGATAAACCACAATATGAAACGTGTTCAACATTAACAAAAGGGTAAACCAATACCAATCCCAAAGTTTGCAACTAAGCGTAACTACCCAATAAAGTAGTAAACCCAGGTGTTTCAAGGTTTGGGGTAAAAGACTAGGTATGTCCTTAGCATAGGTAATCCCATCAAGTTTATGCAAGCAACAATAAAGTAAAGTGTATTCTCATGCAGTTGTTGGGATCAAATAGAATATGCAGAGAGGGAAAAATCCACTTGCCTCCTTCAAATAGCTGCTGATTCTCTTCCTCGTAAGCTTGCTCTTGATTTGGCTCGAACGTCACGTTGTCTACGCGATCACACAAACAAGCATACACAAACAAATAAGAAACAATACAACAAACAGTACAAACGGGAGGGTGAAAAGATGCTAAAGTTGTAGTTCATGATGCAAGGATCGTGTGGGCTCAAGAATCGCGGAAATCGGAATTGAAACGATGAAGCTATGGTTAAAATAGTGATCTGAGGACCTAACTGCTAGAGCTTTGAGTCTCCCGAGGCTAGATCTGAGAGATTCAGGGGCTAAAGCATAATTAAACCTTATACAGAGGGTCGGGGTGCAAAACTATAGGTTCTGGACGGCGGGTTCTAATTCTGGAAAAGTCAGGGGTCGGGACAAAAGAAGAAAGGGCTCAACTCTAATTATTTTTCTACTGATCTGGACTGCGGGTTGATTCCTGGAAAACTTAGGGATCTTCCTATAAAAGTTTCGGGATCGGCTAGGGTCGGATAAATCTGGTCCGTTGGATCAGAATCGGCGGCGGATCAGACGAATCGGCGGAGTAAGGGTCGGGCGAATCGGCCGAGTAAAGAAAAGGTCGGGTAAATCGGCCGGGTAAAGTGAAGATTGATTCTGGCCGTTAGATCTAGATCGAGCGGCAAAGGAAGGGTCGGCTCGATAGAACAAAAGGGTCGGGCGAGGCGGAGTTTTAACTGGGCATCGGCGGCGAGCGTGTGCGGCAGCGGAAACAGGGGTTCGGCGAGAAATCTGGTGGGCGGCGGAGCAAAAGAGAGAGGGGATTCTGGTTGGCTTGATGCTCACCAACTTGCGGAGCTCTAGCGAGAGTTGTGGACGGCGGAGCAGCTGCAGACCGGCGAGTCGACGGAGAATCGGCGACACGGGTCGGCGGCGTTCCTCCGAGGCGCAACTTCCAGCGGTCGTACGACAATGTTGTGTTGAGGAAAGGATTTGAGTTTGGCGTGGGTTGCAAGGCGGGGCTTTGGCAGGATTTTTATAGGGGCGGATCGGCCAGTATTAGGAAGGCGGTGCTGCGGAAATTGATCAGGACTCGGGACAGAAAGAAAGAAAAAGAACGGGATACGAACAACAGCTCGGAGTCGTTCCGGACTCTGGGTCGGGAAAGAAGAAAGAAGAAGAAGGCGCCGACAGGTGGGTCCTGGCTGTCGGTGGAAGCAGGGGTCGGCTGAGGAAATCGGCCACTGGGTCGGCCGTGGGAAACGATAAAGAAGAAGAAAAGAAATTGGGCTGGCTGAAAGAAAGAAATAGGAGAAGAAAGAAATAAAGATGCATGCACAAATTTTAATTTATGATTTTTATGAAAATACCTTTAGAAATTTTAGCTCCTATATTTTGGGTGTTACAAAACCTACCCCCCTTAAAGAGAATCTCGTCCTCGAGATTAGGAAGGACTAGGGAACAGCTGAGGGAATTCTGCAATCAGTTCATCTTCTCTTTCCCAAGTAGCCTCATCTTCTGAGTGGTGACTCCACTGTACTCTGCACATTTTGATTACCTTGTTCCGTGTGACCCTCTGAGATGTTTCCAAAATTCTAATCGGATGCTCTGCATAAGTTAAATCTTCTTGCACATCAAGTTCCTCCAACGGTAATTGCTCCTCTGGCACTCTCAAACATTTCTTTAACTGTGATACGTGAAACACATCATGGACATCTGACAATCTTGCTGGTAACTCCAATTGATATGCTACTTCACCTTTCCTTTCCAGAATCTGAAAAGGACCAATGTAACGTGGTGACAACTTTCCTTTTACTTTGAATCTACGTAAACCTCTGATGGGTGATACCTTCAAATACACGAAATCTCCAACTTCAAATGTCAATTCCCTTCTTCGTGTATCGGCATAACTTTTCTGTCGTGACTGGGCAGCCTTGAGATTATCTCGGATTATCTGGACTTGTCTATCTGCTTCTTGAAGAATCTCCGGTCCAAAAACTTGACTTTCTCCAGTCTGATTCCAATACAATGGTGTCCTGCAATTTCTTCCATATAATGCTTCAAATGGGGCCATCTTGAGACTTGCCTGATAACTGTTGTTGTAGGAGAATTCTGCATATGGCAAGCTTTTATCCCAACTACCTCCATGCTTGAGGGCGCATGCTCTCAACATATCCTCTAACACTTGATTTGTTCGCTCAGTCTGACCATCTGTTTGCGGATGATATGCAGAACTGAAATTGAGCTTTGTATCCATGGATTCATGTAATTTCTGCCAGAAACGCGACGTGAACTGAGTACCTCGATCAGACACTATCTTCTTTGGAACACCGTGCAGGCACACAATTCGCGACATGTATAGTTCTGCTAACTTGGCTCCAGTGTAGGTTGTTTTGACTGGGATGAAATGTGCGACTTTTGTCAATCTGTCCACAATAACCCATATCGAGTCGTAACCATCACGAGTACGAGGTAACCCTACAATGAAATCCATACCAATCTCCTCCCATTTCCATTCAGGTACTTTCAAGGGCTGGAGTAAACCTGCCGGTCTCTGGTGCTCTGCTTTCACTCTCTGGCACACATCACACAAAGCTACATGAATTGCTACGTCTCTTTTCAGACCATACCACCAGTACCTTTCTTTCAAGTCTTGATACATCTTGGTACTTCCAGGATGAATGGAATAAGCGGAATCATGGGCTTCCTTTAAAATAAGTTCACGAAGGTGATCAATTTCTGGTACACAGATCCTTTTTCTGTACCAAACCGTTCCTTGTTCATCTTCGATGAATTCCTTAGTCTTACCTAATCCAATTTGAATTTTGATCCCTTTGATCTTAGCATCTGTCAACTGTCCTTTCCTGATCTCTTGTTCTAATGTCGGTTCCATCTCCATAGTCATGGTTTCGCATGAGTGACAATTCCCAGATTCAAACGTGCCATCTCCCAACATAATTCTTGCGGCATCAATCGAGCAATCATCGTATTGGCTTGTCCTTTCCGGCTTAGGGCGTCTGCCATAACATTAGCCTTGCCAGGATGATACTGGATATTCAGATCATAGCCCTTGATTAGTTCTAGCCATCGTCGTTGTCTTAAGATCCTGTTGCGTAAAGATGTACTTCAGACTCTTATGGTCCGTGAAGATCTGACACTTGTTTCCGACCATGTAGTGCCTCCAAATCTTCAATGCGTGCACAACGGCAGCCAATTCCAAGTCATGGGTAGGATAGTTCTGCTCATGCTTTCTCAGCTGTCTTGAAGCATAGGCCACAACTTTGCCTTCTTGCATTAACACACATCCAAGTCCCATCCGTGAAGCATCGCAATACACGTCAAACCCTTTGTGGATATCTGGCATTATCAACACAGGGGTCGTGGTTAATCTTGTTTTCAGCTCTTCAAAACACTTCTGGCATGTATCATCCCACTTAAATTCTTTCCCTTTCTCCAACAGAGAAGTCATAGGTTTCACGATCTTTGAGAAACCTTTAATAAATCTGCGGTAGTAGCCTGCAAGTCCGAGGAAACTCCTAATTTCAGGCATAGTCTTCGGTGGATTCCAATTCAGAACATCTTGAACTTTACTTGGGTCTACTGCAATTCCTCCATCTATGATAACATGTCCAAGAAAAGAAACTTCTCTCAACCAAAAATCACATTTACTCAACTTGGCATATAACTGATTCTCTCGGAGTTTCTGTAACACTATCCTCAAATGCTCTTCATGTTCTTCCTCGTTCCGTGAATACACCAATATGTCATCAATGAACACAACCACGAACTTGTCAAGGTATTCCATGAAAACTTTGTTCATCAGGTACATGAAATATGCTGGAGCGTTGGTCAATTTAAACGACATCACAGTAAACTCGTACAGACCATATCTGGTAGTGAAGGCTGTCTTGGTTATATCCTCTGGTCGGATCCTTAGCTGATGGTATCCTGTTCTCAGATCAATCTTGGAGAAAACCTTGGCACCTCTCATCTGATCAAACAAATCTTCAATCCGGGGTAGTGGATACTTATTCTTGATTGTCACATCGTTCAGCGACCTGTAGTCTACACACATCCTTCTGCTGCCATCTTTCTTATCGACAAAGATCACGGGTGCTCCCCACGGGGATGAGCTAGGACGAATAAATCCTTTAGCTAACATCTCTTCTATTTGTTTCTTTAGTTCACTTAGATCCTTAACATCCATTCTATAGGGTCTCTTAGAGATAGGTGCAGTACCAGGTAAAAGATCGATACTGAACTCAATGTCACGAACAGGTGGCATACCTGGTAAATCTTCCGGGAAAACGTCGGGGTACTCACTGATAACTCTGATATCTTCCAGAGGCATTCTCTTCATTTGGTTTACTGTCCCAACTGCACTGGGCAAAGCTGATGCCACAAACTCTATTTTATCTCCTTGAGGACTGGTCAAGAGCACTGATCTCTTGCGACACTGAATAACACCGTCGCATCCTGATAACCAATCCATTCTGAGGATCACATCGATGCCGTTAGTCTTTAGGACTATTAGATTGGCTAGGAATTCTATCCCCATAATATTCATGCTGACCCTTGGGCATAAGTGGCTGGCCTTCAATTCCTTGCCCGGGGAGCTTACTAGTAATATTTGTTTCATAGGGCTTATTGGTAAATTATGTTTTGCAGCAAATTGCTCAGTAATGAATGAATGTGATGCTCCAGAATCAAATAAAACTGATGCAGGTTCAGAATTGACAAGGAACGTACCGAGCACAACGTCGGGAGCCTCTTCAGCTGTTTCGGCAGCCACATGATTCACCTTTCCGCGCACGCAGTTCTGTTGTCCTTTGCTGCCCAGTGGTGTCTGGTTGCTGTTGCGCGGCTGCTGCTGCTGAGGAGTCTGCCTTTGTCCACTGTTCCTCTGATTCTGAGGAGTTTGCACATTACGCTTTGGGCAGTTGTTAGCGTAATGACCCAGTTCTCCACATTTGAAACATCCGTTAGGTTGGACCGGGGTGACTGGAGTGTTGGACCGCACTGGTGCACCTGTGGCGTAGCCTGGATGGTACGGTTGCGGGTTGGAGTTGCGCTGAGTCTGCTGGTTATAGCGTTGAGGCTGCTGTGGAGTTCTTTGATTCTGTTGACTCTGCTGAAATCCTCCACCTTGTCCTACAAAGCGTGACTGATATCCTTGGGGTGTGTTGTAGCAGGGTCGGGTGTTGCTGCTGGATTGTCCTTGGGACTGAAGTTTTCGCTTGTGTTCTCCAAGCTCCTTGCGCTTGCTCTCCAGACCAATGGCTTTGTCTAGCAGAGTTTGGAAGTTTGGGAAAGTGTGACTATGCAGCTGATAGTTGAGCGGCCCTATCAAACCTTCCAAGAAGCGCTCCTGTCTCTTTGCGTCACTATCCACCTCATGGGGCGCGTAACGAGACAACTGAGTGAATTTATCTCGGTACTCACTGACAGTCATGCTACCTTGCTTCAGGTTCAGGAACTCCTTCTGCTTGAGCTTCATTAGTCCTGCTGGGATATGGTGGCTGCGGAAGTTGGTTCTGAACTCCTCCCAGGTGATAGTGTTGGCGTTGGCGTGGGCAGCAGTGAAAGCATCCCACCAATCAGCGGCTGCACCTTCCAGACGTCCTGCGGCATACAGGACCCTTTCATGGTCACTGCATTGTGTGATGTCCAGCTTCTTAGTGATGACCTTCAACCAATCATCAGAGTGAGAAAAGGTGGGAGGGTGGTGGCTCATGAATTCTCTGTGTTTGTCTCTAGGTGGCGGGTTTTGCTGCGGTGCTTGCTGATTCTGCTGAGCTTGTATGTTCTGGATGGTGGCAGTGAGGTTCTGCAACACCTGCATCTGTGCTGCCAAGAATTGCTCCATTGTTGGACTGAGCGGTGGTGGCAACTGACTCTGTCGGTTGACTATGCGAGCACGCCTAGAGCTAGGGTTATTCTGTCCTCCACCTGTCCTGGTGTTCACCATCTGACCGTTAGGGAATAAACCCAGGATAAGACAGGTGTACTAGATATAGGTAGACAGAAAATAATATCTTAATAAAATATGGATTTATATGACTCCAACTGATATTAATGTATATATTATGTCAAGCAATTCTTATAGCACTCAAAGCAAACATTTGTTCTCAAGCAATCATTACATCGTCGTCCTCTCAAGTGAAAATGATTCTAACGAGAACTTTAAGAGATTCTAGCCTAAGAACCTAAGTGCCTATTCCTCGGGGCAAGTTATGGAGCCTGGTTCGCCGCGACGAAGCTTCTTGCGGGGTGGTGACAAAGCGGGGAAATGGGGTTCATCCATCTGTGGGGGTGGCGGCGCTCTTCCCTCTAGTCGAGCTTCCAGCGTGCGGATCTTTTCATGGGCCTCCAGTAGCTTGTCCTGAGTATCGTCCAGCTCAGTGATGACGCTTTCCAGCTCAGTGTTGAGAGCAGCGGTGACTCGAGCAAGAGTGTTGAGGCAATCTTCATCATCTTCACCTAGAGTAATCATAGTTTCTTCAGTTCCACTGAGGCGGCGAGGAAGGTGGCGATACTCCGTGTTCTGAAGCTCCTGACGGTAGGTGTGGCAGATGGACCATAGTGCTCTCCTTGCGGCACTGCTGACGGCTGCGTCGTATGTAGCGTGGGGTGTGGTGGAGTCGTGAGCTGTGAGAGTTCTCAGACCTCTGGCACTTTCCATCCTGATGTGAACGCGACAGAGGTAGTAGTCGCCGAGCGCAGGGTCGGTGTAGTGATGCGTGTGGTAGTGAGGTCTCACGTGATTGCCCAATTCTTGAAGAACACCTTGTAGCACTTGAGACAAGTGGCCGAGTTCTCTGTCCGAAGTGCGAACACAGCAAAGCTGCCTCGTCCCTGGAGTTTCATCACTCTGATCGTTGTTGTCTTCATCGTTGTTGTTGTCCTGGTCATCGTCTCTTCTAATATCTTCGAAGTTACTCGAGCTTCCTTCAGCGTGCTGGGGAGGGGGCTGGAGTAGGGACAACTAAGGGTGGTGGCGATCTCTCAATGACTGGTGATGCCGGCGGGGTGAACTGATTTCCTTCTTCATCAACTGCCATGATACGGCCATCTTCACCATCCATGAAATAATAGACTTCCTCGGGTTCTTCCTCCGTAGCTTCCTCCTCTTCAAAAGGGTCTGGGACTGGAGTAGGAGAAGTTGGTTCAGCTGGGGCAATGCGAACTTGGCGACCTCCGGTGCGCTTGCGAGCAGTTTGGTAAATTCTGACCATCTGGTAAGGGCGGGAGTAAAAATTCAGGATATTTTTCTTTGAAAAGGAAAATGGTAGAAGGTTTATGTAAACATAGGTTTTTATGTGGAAATATAACAGGACTTTTTTTATGCTGATATGGCTTTCTAGAAGATGAATCCTTAGTTTCGACCATTTCTATCTAGGCTAGCGTCCTACAGTCAACATAGCTTTGATACCACTTCTGTCACACCCGATTCTAGAAAGAACCAGATGCATCTCATATGTGCGCCAGGATCTCGTTCACACACATATGGTAGACGGAAAGTGTAATATATATCAAAGACAATGCTCAAAAAGTAACCAAATAAAGTATTACACTCCGTATAAAAGAGACACAAATGTCTTTAACGTTAAACCGTTATACCCTATACGAAGTCTTCAACAACTCCGTCTTCCACAGGCGATGACTGGTGAACGCAGGACCTAGAACTCCTCGAAGTCGTCGAAGATCTCCTCTTCAAAGTTCTCTTCTGAACAGCAGGGGGCAAGGGTGAGTACTCTTATGGTTGGTACTCAGCAAGTGGGGTGAAAATGCAAGGCTATCAAGGATAGGCTGAGGTTTGCAGCAGCGGTTGCTTTTAGTTGGTCAAATTTTATTTTCAAGCATCTATTAACTAGGTTTAAGTTTATACCAATCCCACTTTTAGCAAAATCATAATAGTACCATCAACTCAAGTATTAACCACGAACCACGGCTTATTTAATCTTCAAGTTTAAATTACCATGTGAGGGTCCAAGCCACTCATAACCGTGAGTACGGCTGTTATAACAGTTTGACACTCTGCAGAGGTTGCACACTTTACCCACAAATCGTGTTTCCCTGGATCGCCCGGGTTTGCAAGGCCCTTAAACACTTCCGAGGTGAGTGGCGAGGGTACACTACGAAGCCTTTACAAAGACATGTCAAGAGCTAGGCAGCCCGCTAGAGTTTCAGTAGCGGCGTGGTCCATAAACCTCCCTAATGGTCAGCTCCTTAGCAAAGGCAGCTACCCCAAGAGGACCGGGCTATGACCCCTATCACCGACCCCCTCCTTGACCTTTCGGTAAGGCCACCAGCAAACTACACATCTAATTAATCGGCTAAGGTCAGAGCCATATGACTTTGTGGTTGCACTGTTTACTTGGGTGGTTCTCCATGTTCCCATTAAACAAAGTCGATCTTGATGTTACGCGATAAACCACAATATGAAACGTGTTCAACATTAACAAAAGGGTAAACCAATACCAATCCCAAAGTTTGCAACTAAGCGTAACTACCCAATAAAGTAGTAAACCCAGGTGTTTCAAGGTTTGGGGGAAAAGACTAGGTATGTCCTTAGCATAGGTAATCCCATCAAGTTTATGCAAGCAACAATAAAGTAAAGTGTATTCTCATGCAGTTGTTGGGATCAAATAGAATATGCAGAGGGGGAAAAATCCACTTGCCTCCTTCAAATAGCTGCTGATTCTCTTCCTCGTAAGCTTGCTCTTGATTTGGCTCGAACGTCACGTTGTCTACGCGATCACACAAACAAGCATACACAAACAAATAAGAAACAATACAACAAACAGTACAAACGGGAGGGTGAAAAGATGCTAAAGTTGTAGTTCATGATGCAAGGATCGTGTGGGCTCAAGAATCGCGGAAATCGGAATTGAAACGATGAAGCTATGGTTAAAATAGTGATCTGAGGACCTAACTGCTAGAGCTTTGAGTCTCCCGAGGCTAGATCTGAGAGATTCAGGGGCTAAAGCATAATTAAACCTTATACAGAGGGTCGGGGTGCAAAACTATAGGTTCTGGACGGCGGGTTCTAATTCTGGAAAAGTCAGGGGTCGGGACAAAAGAAGAAAGGGCTCAACTCTAATTATTTTTCTACTGATCTGGACTGCGGGTTGATTCCTGGAAAACTTAGGGATCTTCCTATAAAAGTTTCGGGATCGGCTAGGGTCGGATAAATCTGGTCCGTTGGATCAGAATCGGCGGCGGATCAGACGAATCGGCGGAGTAAGGGTCGGGCGAATCGGCCGAGTAAAGAAAAGGTCGGGTAAATCGGCCGGGTAAAGTGAAGATTGATTCTGGCCGTTAGATCTAGATCGAGCGGCAAAGGAAGGGTCGGCTCGATAGAACAAAAGGGTCGGGCGAGGCGGAGTTTTAACTGGGCATCGGCGGCGAGCGTGTGCGGCAGCGGAAACAGGGGTTCGGCGAGAAATCTGGTGGGCGGCGGAGCAAAAGAGAGAGGGGATTCTGGTTGGCTTGATGCTCACCAACTTGCGGAGCTCTAGCGAGAGTTGTGGATGGCGGAGCAGCTGCAGACCGGCGAGTCGACGGAGAATCGGCGACACGGGTCGGCGGCGTTCCTCCGAGGCGCAACTTCCAGCGGTCGTACGACAATGTTGTGTTGAGGAAAGGATTTGAGTTTGGCGTGGGTTGCAAGGCGGGGCTTTGGCAGGATTTTTATAGGGGCGGATCGGCCAGTATTAGGAAGGCGGTGCTGCAGAAATTGATCAGGACTCGGGACAGAAAGAAAGAAAAAGAACGGGATACGAACAACAGCTCGGAGTCGTTCCGGACTCTGGGTCGGGAAAGAAGAAAGAAGAAGAAGGCACCGACAGGTGGGTCCTGGCTGTCGGTGGAAGCAGGGGTTGGCTGAGGAAATCAGCCACTGGGTCGGCCGCGGGAAACGATAAAGAAGAAGAAAAGAAATTGGGCTGGCTGAAAGAAAGAAATAGGAGAAGAAAGAAATAAAGATGCATGCACAAATTTTAATTTATGATTTTTATGAAAATACCTTTAGAAATTTTAGCTCCTATATTTTGGGTGTTACACCTCTGCTCGCCGCCCGCCGCGCCCAACGGCCGCACCGCGCCGTGCCGCACCGCCCGCCGCGACCCGCCCGTCGCTGAGCTCACCTCCCGCCCGAGCCGCTGCTGCAGCTGTCCCCCAATCCCCGTGCCGCGCTATCTTCCATCCGTCACGCAAGATTTCTGGCCGCCAGTCGCGCGCCTCCTCCCTCCGCACGCCGCGCCGGTGAACCGAGCCGCCCACCGCGGCCAACCTCGCGCCATTACCGTGCCTCCACCCCCCCGCGCGTCGCCCGGCACTCCTCCCTCCCTCCTGTCCCTATAAAAGCCGCCCCAGGCCGCCCACGCGAGCTACCAGCAACCAGAACACCCGTCGTCGCCATTGTCGCCGCCGAGCTCCACCCGCTCGTGGACAGCCCTCTACAGCCATCCACCGCTCGAATTGAACCTCCAGCCACCACCACATCATCCCACCGGAGCTCACCGACCCGCTCAACGCCGCCCAGGACCGCCGGAGCACCGCCGCCCGCGCTGTCACCGCTGGTCACTGCGGACAGCTCGACTCCGACCTCCACCGCCCAAGCCAAGTACCGGAGCAGCTTCCCCACGCGCCACTGAAGCTCCCCGTCCAGACCAGACCGCCCCAAGCCCGCCGGAGCACCGCTGTCGACGCGTACCGCCGCCGCCCCTGCTCTGCTCCAACGCCGACGAGCTACTCCCGGTCGTCCCCCACCCGACCAAGACCCCCACGAGGTAGCCCTCGCACCCCTGATCCTTCCCCGGCCCTCACCCCTCGCCGCCGGCGAGCCCCTCGCCGGAATTTTGGCCGACCACCGCACCTGAGCCGCCTAAGGACCTAATTGCATTGATTGAATTCTTTAGAAGGTTCTGCCCGTAAGATTTCAAGGACCCAGATGTAAGAGAAAGATTCAAACCTAGATTAAAAATCAGTGAACTTGTAAAATTCATATAAAATCGTAGAAAATTCAGAAAAATGTAAACTCAACTGTTCTGGAGACCTGAGGTTAAGCTTCACAACTTTTGTTACATGCATCACCTTAGATTCTAGCTAAATCATGCTTTAAATAAAATGGAAAGATTAATGGCTTTTATTCATAGACTTGTCTTGAGACAAGTGCTGGCCCTGAAAAATTTACAGTGAGGAAATTGCCTGATAAATAGGCCACCCTAAAAAGATCAAGCTCAGAATCTACTTCTAGATATACTTCTTGCTAAGTTTAGTTTCATGCCATGTTTGGCTAAATAGTTTTATCTCTGTTGTTAGATTGTGATTCACCTAATGAAACTTTTTCTGTACTGGTGTAATGGTACCTAGATGCCATAGAAAAATTTAGAGACTTTTTATCTCAGAGGAACCTATTTATTTGATTTATGTGCTAATAACATACATTAAATCAAGAAAATAGTATCTTAGCTTGGAAAATCCTCATATTTTTTACTAGAAGATACTCAGTGGTAGAGGATGCTGTGTAAAAAGTGTCATGGACAAAACCCTGTGTAGGATCCTGTAAAAATAAATCCTCGAATAACCTAGGTGTGTAATGTCATATTTACTATGCTCTGAAAACTGCATAATAAATCCTATAAAAATTACAGTAGCTTCTGCATGATTAAATGAAAACCCTGTAAAAATCTTAGTCTCAGTTTTTGCACCTTTTCTTCTGTACAAAAAGAACAAGAATCTAGCAGCAACCATGTATTATATTTTTCATAATTAATCTGCTGCATGAAAATATCTAAAAATTTTACAGTAAGCTTATCTTTCCCTAATGTGCCTAGATCCAAGGTTTCATGACCAGAAACTAATCACTGTAGTAGTTACACTTAAATCATGTTTCCATTAGGAACATAAGTTCCCATGAACACCCACCCCACCTTGCTTAACGAAGTTACTTATTGTACTATTCTACTCTATTAACGATTGCCCATGAATGATAAAGTAACTCACTTCACAACAAAACTCATGTTTTATAGACTGCAACTTTATCATGAAGGAAATCATGTCGTTTACCATCACCACTACTTACACTTGTGCATTCATATAGAAACGACTACTCTCGCCGACGGGACTTACGAGCTGGTGCCCGAGTCTGAGAGTGAGCAGCGAGAAGCTCAAGTAAATCTAACTGAAGCTCTTGAAGACCCGAGCCCAAGTTCGGAAGAGCCCGAAGCTAACTGTTCACAAGAAGGCAAGCATCGGAGCATAACCCTATTCCTTTCCTAAAATTATGCAACTCATTACTCTCTTGCTTGGGCATTAAGTTTATAGGAGTTGAATGAAAACTTAGTTGCATGATGTTAGGTACCCATGCTCTGAACACTAGATATCAGGTTCGATAGAATGCTATGCTAATAGGACTCCGGTAAAAGCCGAGTGATTTCCTGTCACTCGCGAGAAAATAGGAGTTGAATGTCTACTACACGTTGCAATCATAAGGACGACGGACGGGCTATGGTACGATGTTTACGATTGAGGCCCGTCTGTTTAATGAAAAATGCTAAGGCCGCATTGTGTGGTAGTGGTGGTTAAGTCTTTGAATGTACTAACCACATGCCGAGAATATGGTAATCGGTAAGCTTAAGTACCTGATTGGCCCGGCAAGTGGACGACAACCTACCCTTTGAACTTCGGTCCCATGTGCATATGGCGAGTGCTGAGAGTGGCCACGACCCGGCGCCGAACCGTGGCGTGGGGCTCTTGTACTCTCGGAGGGTAGCTCCGATCCACGACCCGGAAAGAAAGGGGAAAAGTTGCACGTGTGACTCTGGGAGTAACCACGTGACGTGTGTTTAGGTTTCCCTTGCAAGGTTAAGAAATTCGATTCGAATCGTCCGTGGAGTAGATTCCACTACACGGGTAAGGCTTGCTGAGTATTAGTATACTCAGCCTTGCTTGTGGCTTGTTTTCAGGTGAAACTTTCGAGGACATGATTGCTAGTTTGACTTGGCCTTGTACCCTTCCTCCTGGTTGGTCGGTGGAATGGGATACGCCCCCGGCCAACAGTGGTGATACCGAGTGATGCCTCGTACGGGCTTCATCGAGACATCCTTTATCGTCGAGTAGCTTTCGTTATCTTATTTCCGCTGCAACTTGAACTCTGAAGAACTTATTGGTTATGATCACTGAAGCACTTGGTTACTAAAACTCAAACATGGTTTGTAATATTCACTTATGGTAATCTTGTAAAATCTGCTGGAATGTGGTATTCTCTGGGCTCATCTTCGCATGAGCATTTGTATGTATGGCTTCGATCCGCTCTACCGTGGTTGTATCGGGAGGTTACCCGACAGACCAATGGATTACTCCGTTTGAAGTGTAAGGTTAACCGAGATTGCCCTAATGGTGATGGTTAATACACTTGAGCCGGATTAATTTAGGTGGTTCTGCCACAGCAAGCCTTCACGACGCTCCTACGTTCGATCTCAGGCAGAAGATCAATGACGGCTGCAACATGGAGCGATCATTGAGGCAAGGAGAAGGGACCGTCCCGACAGGTACCATGACGATGACAACAACAACCGCTTCACCGCCTTCACTTCCAACATCACTGAAAAATTTCATCCTAAGGATTTTAAACCAGTCAGAATCCCCAAGTACGACGGCAAGCAGGACCCGCGCTAGTGAATCCGATGCTACTCCGTTGCCATCAAGGTCTCAACGGGATCCAACTCCACCGAAGCACTCTACTTCCCGGTAGCTTTGGAATCCGCGCCCCTCACTTGGCTTGAAAGCCTCAAGCCAAACTCCATCGACTCCTGGGAGGACCTCAAGCGGGCCTTCATCGACAACTTCCAAGGATACATGATCAGAGCAGGCACTCGCCATGATCTGTCCCAGGTCAAGCAGGAGATGAACGAAACCCTGAGGTCCTACACCCGGCATTTCTTCGAGATGCGCGTCACCATCGCCAACATCACCAATGAGGATGTCATCCGCTGCTTCCAAAACGGACTCTTCTCAAAGCACACGTACCACAACTTCGGACATAACCGCCCGACTACTACTGTGGAGCTACGTGACATGATGACCAGGAGGGCGAGGAGCACGACCACTTCCCCAAGCGAAACAGCGACAAGCAAGGCAATGGCAATAACCACTTCGACAAGGTCTAGCGGAACCACTCGGGGAACACCCGAAAGCGCAAGCCAGACCAAGTCACGGCTGTTGAGCGCAATCCGCGTGGCAAGAAGTCGGGGAATAATGATGCAAAGTTTGAGAAAGTCCTGCGCAAGTAATGCCCGATGCACCTAAAGTCTCGACATACGCTCTTCGAGTGCGTCGGCTTCCGCAAGTCACTCAACGCTCCACCACTTCCCCAAGCCAGAAACCAAAAGGACCGGGAGACGATGTCACACCCTAAAATTAATGGATTTTAGGATGTGATTAAAAATAATAAAAATAATAATAAAACAATTATTTTCTCATAATTATATAAAAAATTCATATTTATTTTCTTTACAGAGAAGTTAGTATAGGAAAATAAATAATTGTCTTTCAGAATTAAAATAAAATGGTTTTATGTATGTTGCATTCATGTCGTTGCATTGGTTTTTGTTTGTTTGCGTGTTTGAGTTTGCAAAATAAAAATATCCAAAAACTACCCTTAAATCTTTTCTTCTCTCTTCTCCATCTCTTTTGGTTCACCCCATCTTTCTGTCTCCATTTCCCCTCTTTCAGTCCAGCCCAAACCTCTCTCTCTTCTCCTTCTATTTTTTTTTCTTCTCCTCCTCTTCTTTTTCTTTTCCTTCTCTTCTCCTTTTCTTTTTCCCCCACGGCCCAACCCAGTCGGCCCAATCCTTCCCTTCTTCTTTTTCTCTCCCGTGGCCCAACTGAGCCAGCCGGCCCAACCCGTCCCTCTCTCCCTCTCCCTCTCTCTCAATGACACCATGGCCCCACCCGTCGGCGCCTTCTTCCACTTTCCTTTCTTCTTCCTCTGCTCCTCCCCTCTTTCCTTTTTCCGTCGCGACGCTAGACGCGCCGCCGCGCCGTCGTCCGCGCTCTCTCCCCATTCCTTTTTCCTCACCCCGAAGCCAGATCGACTCCGCGCCGTCGTCCGAGTCTCCTCTTTCCTTCCCCGCGACACTGGATACCTTACTAGTCGCGGTACGCGCTCCGCCCTTTCCTTCGCAGGCCGCCGCGTGAGCCGCCGCCTTTCCTTTTCCCCGGCCACTCCACCCCTATAAAACCCACGCCGGAGCCCCGCTATGCACCCAGAGCCATCTTCAATCCTTTCCTCTAGTCAACACCAACGCACGCCGCTGGAAACCGCACACCGGAGACACGCCGCCGCCCCGTGTCGCCGCCTCTCCGTCGACTCGCCGTCCCGCTGCTTCTCCGCCGCCTTCAACTCTCGCCGGAGTTCCGCGAGTTGGTGAGCATCAAGCCGCACCAGTTTCCCATCTCTCTCTTGCCCCGCCGCAAACCCAATTCCTCGCCGGAGATCTGTTTCCGCCCGCCGCCGTGGCCACCAGTCTACTGCCGCCGCACAGCCATCCCGTGACCACCCTCACCTTCGCTGTGCCGCCCACTCTCTCCCCGGCATAAACCCAGTCTAAACCGAGCCCCGGAACACCGGATTCGGTGAAGCACCGGCCGTCCACCGCCGCACTCGCTCGCCGCCACGACCAGCAAAGCTCCGCTTCGCCCGACCCTTACTCCGCCGATTCGCCCGACCCTTACTCCGCCGATTCGCCCGATCCTTATTCCGCCGATTCGCTCGACCCTTACCCCGCTGCCCGATTCTGATCCAACGGACCAGATTCATCCGACCCTAGTCGTCCCCGGAACTTTTGCAGAAAAGCCCCTAGGTTTTCCAGGAATCAACCCGCAGTCCAGATCAGTAGAAAAATAATTAGAGTTGAGCCCTTTCTTTTTATGTCCCGACCCCTGACCTTTTTAGAATTAGTACCCGCCATCCAGGATCTCTAGTTTTGCACCCCGACCCTCTGTTTAAGGTTCAATTATGTTTTAGACCCTGATTTCTTCAGATTTAACCCCTAGGAGTTCAGTTTCTTCGTAGATAAGTCCGTGGAGCCTTTTAGCCATATCTTCGTCGTTTTAGCTCCGTTTCGACTCGTTCTTGTTGCGTTAGTCTTCTAAAGCCCTAAGCTATCATTTAGTCATGTCGTTGTGCCTTAGTTCCTATCTTTTAATTAAAAATAGATTCAGTTTGATTAAAGTTCTCTCACCTAGTTTTCAAATTAAAATCCACCTAGGTCTTTACCTCTGGCTTTTCATAATTAATGTTAATTTAATTAATACCAACTCAAATGTGTTCTAAATATATTTTGTTTAGTTTAACACCAAATATAAAGTTATGCGTTTAGATGCTCTCACAAGTTTCTTTCTAATTAATTGTTAACTAGTGTAATTTGTACATAGACAATCATAAATAAAATATGACTAAGTTCCACTCCGCTTTTATAAATAAAAATATAATATTAGTTAATTATAATCAAGGATATTTTGTTTTGAATATCTTTTACATTTGTTTTCCAAATAAAATAAATAAAGCTCATAGTTCTTTTGTTTCTTTTATAATACCAATCTTCCGATAGCTGTGTCTTTTCAACCCTAGCTCCATTTTCTTTGTTTCTTGTGCCCTTGTAATCGTAGCAGCGAGCCCTATCCTTTAGCACGCTCTTTTACAAGCTTTTGCTCTATGATTGGTGTATTGTTCTTAGCTGTACTTGTTTGTTTGTTGTTTTGTATGTTTGTGCTGGATGTTTCCTTCGAATAGAATGATCGCTATTGAAGCTTGAAGATCAAGGTTTTCAAGTAAGCAAGAGTTGAAGAGCAGTAAGAGTTGGTTTTCGTTGGAAAAAGGCAAGTGACCCTAACCATCCTTCTATCTATGCTTATTTACAAGAATACCATGTGTTAAATGGAACATGGAGAACCACCCAGGAAAACAGTACAACCACGAGGACTATATGGCTCTGGTCTTGGCTAATTAATTAGGGACTCTAGTTTGAAGCGGTCTTACCGAAAGGGCAAGGAGGGGGTCGGTGATAGGGGTCATAGCCCGGTCCTCTTGGGGTAGCAGCCTTCACTAAGGTGCTGACTATTAGGGAGGTTTATGGACCACGCCGCTACCGAAACTCTAGCGGACTACTTCTTATTAGAGAATCTTTGTAAAGGCCTCGTAGCGTCCCTATGCAATCACACCTCGGAAGTGTGGTATTGTGCCTAGCTAGCACAGCATGGTTGGGTCCAAAGTTCTTTTGAACTTTTACGCGACTTGTGGTGAAAGTGTACAACCTCTGCAGAGTGTCTAAAACTGATATATCAGCCGTGCTCACGGTCAAGAGTGGCCTGGACCCTCACATGATTAATAAACTTAAAGATAGATTTAAATCGTTACTCTAGTTATTTCTTGTGGCCTTGCTGAGTACCAACCATAAGTGTACTCATCCTTGCTAACTGCTGCTCAGAACAAAAAGGTGTGAAGTCTACTAAAGATGATGAAGAGTTCTAGGCGTACGCAACCCCCAGTCGTTTGCCTGTGAAGTATGGAGCCTTCGTTTCCATGATAAGCGCATATCTCTGATAGTCTTGTAAGTCCTTATTTATGTTTCTTTACGTGATACTGTTGTTGTTATTCACTGATGATGTCACTATATGTATGGAACTCAATCCTGGCATACATATAGTTATGCATTCGGTTTTGTCCTTAAACTGGGTGTGACAGAGATGGTATCAGAGCTGTATCGACTATAGGACATAACCCTAGATAGCAATGGTCGCTCCTTAAGGTCTATTTTACTATACAACTTATTCTTGTCTTACCCTTGACCTTTCTAATAAATATTCTCGTTCCTTGACCATTTTCTTTTCTCAATCCGCCTTGATAACTCACCTATCTCACCTGACCTTCTTTTTCATTTGCACTTCCTTATTTTGCAAATGTAAAACCCCCATCCTTATCTATTGACTTACTCTTTTCGTTGATAACTTATTTTGATACTTTCTGGTTTTTACTAAAACCGCAATCACATCTCACCTCCTCTTGGTTTGTTTGTGATGTTGCTTACCTTCACTCCTTAATAATTTCTCATTAATTCCTATATATCTTTTTAAACATATCACGTCATTGATTTTATCTATCCTCCACATTGTACCTCCGATCCCCTTGCATCTTAAGCACGACCATTTTGGATTCTTTCCGTTGCCTTTTTCATTCCAAGATGACCTTCTACTCTCCTTTTATTCAAAATGTTTAGATCATTCGTGCCACCTAACCCAAAGCCTGCTCAAGACAACTGAAGGATGGTGTAACACCTCAGGTGTTTTAATTGTTAAACAAGTCTTCCGGGCATAATAAAATGCATCACTAACTAAGAAATAAAAGGAATGGATTAAGTTTGGTTTTGCTTTTACCTTTAAAAGTTTGTATGTGCATAAATGCATGTACTTTAATGAATCAAATTGGATCACTTTCACATCAAAGCAAATATGGCTATGAAATTAAATGAGCACACCAGTATTAGCATGACAAATAAAAGTTTAGTTGAAGCCTAGGGAAGAAAATGAAATTTTGAAATAAAATGACGCGCCCTCCGAATAGAGTTTTCGTTAAGTTTTTAAAATAACTTTGGAACTAAAGCTCAAATGAACTTTGGCCTGAAACGAAACTTGTAGAACTTTTTATTCTGAACAACTTTCATGTTAAAAAGATTTTGAAATTCAAATTAGAAAGTGGAGAAAACGTCCTGTTTGCAACCAGCCCCCTGGAAATTTTCGAATTTTCGCATTTAGGCCCTTGCCCCTCCTCTGCCGCACCGCTCCCTCGCCCGACCGCCGCCGGCCACCTGGCCCTCGACGCCTGCGCGGCACCAGGCGCCGAGCCAACCCCCGGCGCCCTGCTGCACCGCCCCCGCTCGCCCAACCGCTGCCGCGCCTTCTTCTCCCCCCCACGCCGTGCCTCTGCCCAACCCGGCGCCCTGCAGCACCGCACCGCCGCCCAGTCGCTGGCCGCCGCCCCCTCCACCCAGTGCCCCGTCATGCCGCCCCAGCTCGCCAATCGCACGCCCGCGTCGTCCGCACGCGACGTCGTGCCCCGTTGCGCGCCCAGCGCACGCACGCCACGCGCATGGCGCGCCTCTGGCCGCTGGTCACCGCCGGCCGCACCCAATGGCGCCCAGCCTCGCCACCCCCCTCCACCCAGCGCCCGGCCGTGCCAAGCCCGCCCCCATGAGCTCCACCGGCTATAAAGCCCGGCGCAGCGCCCCTCCCTCCGCTCCCTGTTCCGTCTTCTTCCCCGCCAGAACAGAGCAGAGCTGCAGAACCAGGCCGCCCCAGGCCGCCGCCGTGGAACTCCCTCCTCCGCCCCTCCTCGACCCGAGCTAGGCCCCAAAATCGGTCTCCTACCTCCGCACGAAGCTCCCCAGCCCGAGCCCCGCCGCCCAGCTCGCCGGAGCTCGCCGGAGCAGAGCTCCACCCGTCGCCGCCCCCTGGTAGCCGCGGGCAGCCCCGCTCAGACCGCCTCCGCCCCAACCGTGACCACCCAAAGGTAGCCCCCAACCTCCTCTTGCTCCTCCCCCACATTGCCCTCGCCGCCGGCGACCAAGCTCACCGGAATTCGGCCGGACAGGATGATCCCCGCCGTGAATCGCGACCAGGGACTACATTGCAAATGCCCAAATCTTCCTAGGGGGTTTTCTGCTAGTTTTCAGGGACCCCTCTGTAAAGAAAGTTTTAACCAAATTAGTGAACTTGTAAAATTCGTATAAAATCGTAGAAATTTCGGAAAAATGCAAACTCAACTGTTCCGGAATCCTTAGAAGAAACTCTACAACTTTTGTTACATAAAGTTTCTCAGATTCTCAATATATTTTGCTCTACATGAAATGGAAGTTTTAAAGGACTTCTTTTGTACCCACTGTTGTAAATCATTTCTGACCCTAAATTTTGGGCAGTGAGTTAGTTGCTTGATGTTTAGGACTGTGTAAAAAGATCAGGACCAAAAGCCATCTCTAGATACACCTTTTGTCCAACCTTGTTTTATGCCATAAAGTGTTAGAACTGATTTTTCCTGTTGTTCTGTGATGTTTAATGTCACGAAACTTTTTCTGTGTTGTTGTAGTAATACCTAGAGGCCACAGAAAAATTTAGAAACATTTTTACTATATGTAACCTGTTCATATGAATTTGTGGTAGGAAAACTTCACTAATTCAAAATAATTAGTAAAGCGCTTAGAAAATGTTCAGCTTTTTACTACGAAACACATTAGAGTAGCTCAAGCTTTAAAAAAAGTTTCATACATAGAAACCCTGTATAACATCCTGTAGAAACTAATCTTTAATAACATGAGTGTAGCTTGTCCCATTTATTATGCTCTATATCATGTACAATAAAAATCTGAAACATTTACAGTAACACAAATATAGTTATAGCAACACCCTGTAAAATTTTTAGCATCCATACTTGCATGGTTTGTTCTGTACAAAAAGAACAAGAATCTAGCAGGCACCATGTATTATATTTTTCATAATTAATCTGCTGCATGAAAATATCTGAAAATTTTTCAGTAAGCATATCTTTCCCTGTTTTGCCTAGATCCAAGATTTCATGACCAGAAACTACTCCCTGTAGAAGTTACACTTAAATCTTGTTTCCAGGAGGAACATAAGTTGCCATGAACACCCACCCCACCTTGCTTAACGAAGTTACTCTTTGTACTAATCCACTCTATTAACGATTGCCCACGAATGATAAAGTAACTCACTTCACAACAAAACTCATGTTTTACAAACTGCAACTTTATCGTGAAGGAAATCATGTCGTTTACCATCACCACTACTTAAACTTGTTCATTCATGTAGAAACGACGACTCTCGCCGACGGGACTTACGAGCTGGTGCCCGAGTCCGAGAGTGAGCAGCGAGAAGCCCAGGCAAATCTAACTGAAGCAGTTGAAGACCCGGGTCAACGTTCAGACGATCCCCGGACTAACTATTCACAAGAAGGCAAGCCCCGGAGCATGAACCCTATTTTCTAAACTTATGCAACTTATTACTCTACTTTACTTGTGCATTAAGTTTATAGGAGTTGGATGAAAACTTAGTTGCATGATCCTAGGTGCCCATGCTCTGAACACTAGATGCAAGGTTCGATAGAATGCTATGCTAATAGGACTCGGTAAAAGTCGAGTGATTTCCTGTCACTCGCGAGAAATTAGGAGTTGATTGTTTACTTCATGCTGCAATCATAAGGACAACGGACGGGCTATGATACGATATTTATGTTGATGATTGAGGCCCGTCTGTTAAGTGAAAAATGCTAAGGCCGCAGTGTGTGGTAGTGGTGGTTAAGTCTTTGAACGTACTAACCACATGCCGAGAATATGGTAATCGGTAAGCTTAAGTACTGGATTGAACCGAGGCCGGAATATACTCCCCACTATCTTGAATTCGTTCACATCTAGCTAATGGCGGGTGCATCGGCCGCCACAGCCCGACGTACCGAGGTCTGAGGGGAGGTGTAGTCGAGGGCGGTGGGCCTGTTCCGTGAAGCGGGAATTGAAGGGAAAAGTTGCACGTGTGACTCTGGGAGTAACCACGTGACGTGTGTTTAGGTTTCCCTTGCAAGGTTAAGAAATTCGATTCGAATCATCCGTTTCTCACGGCTATTGAGACTGCTTAACCACTTTTACCCACAGAGTAAGAAGAGGAACAATGATGATGAATGAACTGGTTGGATGAAAATTAATGCTTCACCATGAATGCTATTGGATAGTTGCTTACCTAGAATGGTTAAAGAAAGCTAGAACTTGGAGCTAAAATCTGAAAGTAAGGACCTGCTATATATGCTTTTTGGCAAAACAAACCCCTCAAGCCAAAAGCCTTGCATGTCTAGAGTCGGTGGAGTAGATTCCACTACACGGGTAAGTCTTGCTGAGTATTAGTATACTCAGCCTTGCTTGTGGCTTGTTTTCAGGCGAGACCTTCGAAGACATGATTGCTAGTTTGACTTGGCCGTGTACTCTTCCCCCTGGTTGGTCGGTGGAATGGGATGCGCCCCCGGCCAACGGTGATGATGCCGAGTGATGTCTCGTACGGGCTTCATCGAGACATCCTGTATCGTCGAGTAGCTTTCGTTATTTTATTTTTCCGCTGCAATTTAAACTCTGAAGAACTTATTGGATTTGATCACTGAAGTACTTGGTTTCTAAACTCAAACTTGGTTTGTAATATTCACTTATGATAATTTTGTAATATTTGCTGGAATGTGGTATTCTCTGGGCTCATCTTCGCATGAGCTTTTGTATGTATGGCCTCGATCCGCTTTACCGTGGTTGTATCGGGAGGTTATACCCGACAAACCAGTGGATTACTCCGTTTGAAGTGTAAGGTTAACCGAAATTGCCCTAATGGTGATGGTTAATACACTTGAGTCGGATTAATTCAGGTGGTTCCGCCACAGATGGAGTCATCACTTTACCCCCGGAAAAGTTAAAAATCAACAGCGGAATACTATGTCACCCTCACCCGAAGAGCAAGATTCCACACTGCACAAGCTGAAGGATGTCTCTATCAAGAATGTTGAACCTGAAGAGACGACCCATGCTTAGGTGTACCCCTTGCAGCCCTATTAACAACGTTTAGCATCATTCCTTGACTGTGTGTTGACTAGTGTAGTTCTGTATTTGTGTGATGTTGCTTTTCTTTATGACCTTGCCTGATTCGCTTCTTTGTAATGATTGTTGGTGTATTGTGGGTCTTCTACCTACAATGACATCAGTTGCTTAGTTGGGTTTCTCTTGTATCTCCCACATCCTTGTTCTTTTCTTTTCTTTCTCCCTATTCCAAAAGATGATGTCGAGAAGGAAACTAAAAATGTCAACAAGCAGAAGTTATTGACACCACCACCGCCTAGTTAGAAGCAAGTCAAAGAAAGGAAGACCCTACTCTTGCAGTTTGCTATTCATCAGTCTACCTTACTTCGATGATGACCTCAATAACCCAGTAGGAAGTTGAAGGCAACACCGGCATCATCAGTAGAAACCTACAAACATCTGCAGTGGTCGACAAATTAAAGAAGCTAAATCCAGTAATTCCCTATCTCTTTTTGTCACCTCTGTGCTATTCTCCTCTCTACCTTGATTTATTTGCTTGATTTTTGAGATGATAGCAAATGAAGATGATATCATGGACTCTACCTTATTCCCCAATCATTCTTTATCATTTTAGTTATTCTCCTTCTCTAATTTCACCCTTACCACCCACCAGATGGCGAGTCCCAACAGAAATCATGAAGAAAGAGCTAATGAAGGTGACCTCAACATTCCACCTATGGCCTCATCATTTGAGCATAGGATGCTAGAGTATATGGCAGCACAAACTCAAAGTCTACAAGCAATGGCTCAAACCATGATCAATATTCATCAGCATATTACAAAGCAAGCCTCAGCTCCTATGAACCACAACTCCCTTAGTAGTGATAACCATCAGATTTCACCAATTCTGTCACCGTTTGATAAAAGGAAGCTATTAACCACGCAGGCTCAAGTCTTACGAGGAAGGATGCAGCCCAATACATCACCCCCTCATAACATGAAGTTGACCAAACTAGACATTCCCACCGGACCAGTGAAGAGGCAAGTCGCTGAAGCATGGAACCGTCAAAGGAATAAGAAAAGTCATGGAACGCTAGAACTAGAATTTGAGAGACAATATAAAGATATCAAGACCCCAGGAACATGTCAATGTTGTGAGCATTATGGTCAGCCATGTCTTCAAGAAGATGCTAGCCTAATGACAGCTGAAGCCAGACAATGTTACTATTTAGAAATTAATAAGGATTTATATACCCAAGAGACTTTCCAAGAGGGAGTTACCCGATATCAAGTTGGTACTCAGACTATGAACCTTGACGATTGGAGTATTTCTTTCAAAGAATTTCATCCTAGAAGAATCAAGCAACGCAAGAAACAAGCAAGCGAAGAAAGCCAAGAGAAGATGGAGTTACCAGAACCATTGGTACATAGCAGTACTCAACCCTGTTCCAACCAACTACAACCTAAAGTTGTTCAACCTCCGCATGACAACTCTATCAAGAAGAATTCTGATGCCCAGATTGCTTCACGAAGAGCTATGGTGGAGCAGAAAGGAAGCCCGAATGGCTATGTTAAAGGAGTGTGCTTCAAATGTGGTGAAAAAGGTCACTATGTTAATAAATGTCCAACAAAGTGTAAGGTGACTAGATCATGTGATGCTGGATTATATTGCCTCAAGTGTGGGGAAGACGGACATCTTGCCAGTTGGTGTGCAAAAGAGGATGATAATCAACCCCTGGACCAAAGTCCTAATGGCCCTGCACTCAGTCAGATGTCATCAGTTTGCCTACCAAGCAGGATAGGTGATCAAGAAACCTCAGCTAGACAAGAATGCCATCAATTCCCAATGCCCATTTCTCATACCACATCGAGTCGCCAAGATACCAAAACAAGTAAGGTTTATGCTGAGAAGACTTGAGGATATCTTGGAAGGAGACAGTCAAGCCAAGGAAAAGCGATCATGGAATCAATCCAGCTCTATTCCAAAATCACTTTATCAATATATGAAGAAGGTTCTTCAAAAGATGGACCAACGAAGCTAAGGAAGGAATGGATAGTTAAAAGTGGAATTAGACTAAGTATCCAAGGAGTGTTTCATGTGGTTGTGGGGCACTAATAAGTGTGATCGAGGAGCTATTGTAAGAATGAACGATGTGGAAGAAAGATGGATGCCACTCACCTAAACCTTTGTCTCTTGCTAGCCTTTGCGAATCTCGGGACGAGATTCCTTTTAAGAGGGGTAGATTTGTCACACCCTAAAATTAATGGATTTTAGGATGTGATTAAAAATAATAAAAATAATAATAAAATAATTATTTTCTCATAATTATATATATATAAAAATTCATATTTATTTTCTTTACAGAGAAGTTAGTATAGGAAAAATAAATAATTGTCTTTCAGAATTAAAATAAAATGGTTTTATGTATGTTGCATTCATGTCGTTGCATTGGTTTTTGTTTGTTTGCGTGTTTGAGTTTGCAAAATAAAAATATCCAAACTACCCTTAATCTTTTCTTCTCTCTTCTCTATCTCTTTTGGTTCACCCCATCTTTCTGTCTCCATTTCCCCTCTTTCAGTCCAGCCCAAACCTCTCTCTCTTCTACTTCTATTTTTTTTCTTCTCCTCCTCTTCTTTTTCTTTTCCTTCTCTTCTCCTTTTCTTTTTCCCCCACGGCCCAACCCAGTCGGCCCAATCCTTCCCTTCTTCTTTTTCTCTCCCCGTGGCCCAACTCAGCCAGCCGGCCCAACCCGTCCCTCTCTCCCTCTCCCTCTCTCTCAATGACACCATGGCCCCACCCGTCGGCGCCTTCTTCCACTTTCCTTTCTTCTTCCTCTGCTCCTCCCCTCTTTCCTTTTTCCGTTGCGACGCCAGACGCGCCGCCGCGCCGTCATCCGCACTCCCTCCCCTTTCCTTTTTCCTCACCCCGAATCCAGATCGACTCCGCGCCGTCGTCCGAGTCTCCTCTTTCCTTCCCCGCGACACCGGATGCCTTACTAGTCGCGGTACGCGCTCCGCCCTTTCCTTCGCAGGCCGCCGCGTGAGCCGCCGCCTTTCCTTTTCCCCGGCCACTCTGCCCCTATAAAACCCACGCCGGAGCCCCGCTATGCACCCAGAGCCATCTTCAATCCTTTCCTCTAGTCAACACCGACGCACGCCGCTGGAAACCGCACACCGGAGACACGCCGCTGCCCCGTGTCGCCGCCTCTCCGTCGACTCGCCGTCCCGCTGCTTCTCCGCTGCCTTCAACTCTCGCCGGAGTTCCGCGAGTTGGTGAGCATCAAGCCGCACCAGTTTCCCATCTCTCTCTTGCCCCGCCGCAAACCCAATTCCTCGCCAGAGATCTGTTTCCGCCCGCCGCACAGCCATCTCGTGACCACCCTCACCTTCGCTGTGCCGCCCACTCTCTCCCCGGCATAAACCTAGTCTAAACTGAGCCCCGGAACACCGGATTCGGTGAAGCACCGGCCGTCCACCGCCGCACTTGCTCGCCGCCGACGACCAGCGAAGCTCCGCTTCGCCCGACCCTTACTCCGCCGATTCGCCCGACCCTTACTCCGCCGATTCGCCCGATCCTTATTCCGCCGATTCGCTCGACCCTTACCCGCCGCCCGATTCTGATCCAACGGACCAGATTCGTCCGACCCTAGTCGTCCCTGGAACTTTTGCAGAAAAGCCCCTAGGTTTTCTAGGAATCAACCCGCAGTCCAGATAAGTAGAAAAATAATTAGAGTTGAGCCCTTTCTTTTTATGTCCCGACCCCTGACCTTTCTAGAATTAGTACCCGCCGTCCAGGATCTCCAGTTTTGCACCCCGACCCTCTGTTTAAGGTTTAATTATATTTTAGCCCCTGATTTCTTCAGGTTTAACCCCTAGGAGTTTAGTTTCTTCGAGATAAGTCCCTGGAGCGTTTTAGCCATATCTTCGTCGTTTTAGCTCCGTTTCGACTCGTTTTTGTTGCGTTAGTCTTCTAAAGCCCTAAGCTAACGTTTAGTCATGTCGTTGTGCCTTAGTTCTTGTCTTTTAATTAAAAATAGATTCAGTTTGATTAAAGTTCTCTCACCTAGTTTTCTAATTAAAATCTACCTAGGTCTTTACCTCCGGCTTTTCATAACTATTGTTAATTTAATTAATACCAACTCAAATGTGTTCTAAATATATTTTGTTTAGTTTAACACCAAATATAAAGTTATGCGTTTAGATGCTCTCACAAGTTTCTTTCTAATTAATTGTTAACTAGTGTAGTTTGTACATAGACAATCATAAATAAAATATGACTAAGTTCCACTCCGCTTTTATAAATAAAAATATAATATTAGTTAATTATAATCAAGGATATTTTGTTTTGAATATCTTTTACATTTGTTTTCCAAATAAAATAAATAAAGCTCATAGTTCTTTTGTTTCTTTTATAATACCAATCTTCCGATAGCTGTGTCTTTTCAACCCTAGCTCCATTTTCCGTGTTTCTTGTGCCCTTGTAATCGTAGCAGCGAGCCCTATCCTTTAGCACGCTCTTTTAAAAGCTTTTGTTCTATGATTGGTGTATTATTCTTAGCTGTACTTGTTTGTTTGTTGTTTTGTATGTTTGTGCTCGATGTTTGCTTCGAATAGAATTATCGCTATTGAAGCTTGAAGATCAAGGTTTTCAAGTAAGCAAGAGCTGAAGAGCAGTAAGAGTAGGTTTTCGTTGGAAAAAGGCAAGTGACCCTAACCATCCTTCTATCTATGCTTATTTACAAGAATACCATGTGTTAAATGGAACATGGAGAACCACCTAGGAAAACAGTACAACCACGAGGACTATATGGCTCTGGTCTTGGCTAATTAATTAGAGACTCTAGTTTGAAGCGGTCTTACCGAAAGGGCAAGGAGGGGGTCGGTGATAGGGGTCATAGCCCGGTCCTCTTGGGGTAGCTGCCTTCGCTAAGGTGCTGACCATTAGGGAGGTTTATGGACCACGCCGCTACCGAAACTCTAGTGGACTACTTCTTATTAGGGAATCTTTTTAAAGGCCTCGTAGCGCCCCTATGCAATCACACCTCGGAAGTGTGGTATTGTGCCTAGCTAGCACAGCATGGTTGGGTCCAAAGTTCTTTTGAACTTTTACGCGACTTGTGGTGAAAGTGTACAACCTCTGCAGAGTGTCTAAAACTGATATATCAGCTGTGCTCACGGTCAAGAGTGGCCTGGACCCTCGCATGATTAATAAACTTAAAGATGGATTTAAATCGTTACTCTAGTTATTTCTTGTGGCCTTGCTGAGTACCAACCATAAGTGTACTCACCCTTGCTAACTGCTGCTCAGAAGAAAAAGGTGTGAAGTCTACTAAAGATGATGAAGAGTTCTAGGCGTACGCAACCCCCAGTCGTTTACCTGTGAAGTATGGAGCCTTCGTTTCCATGATAAGCGCATATCTCTGATAGTCTTGTAAGTCCTTATTTATGTTTCTTTACATGATACTGTTGCTGTTATACACTGATGATGTCACTATATGTACGGAACTCGATCCTGGCATACATATAGTTATGCATTCGATTTTGTCCTTAAACCGGGTGTGACAGACGACGACCAGGGTGACAAGTCAGGGGCTCAAGATTTCTAGGACCCAAAGAACGTCGTCAACGTCATCTTCGGTGGAGATGGCGGATTCCTGTCCATGCACGCGCAGAAGTTGACCCTGCGCGAAATCCTTTTTTGTAGAGCCTGCCACGCAAAAGCCTCTAAAATACAGCGAGGTCCTGATCTCCTTCTCCAGGGATGATCAATGGACCAGCTTCTTCGAGCCGGGAAAATTCCCGCTCGTCCTAGATCCAGTCGTGGCGGGCTCACAGCTGACCCGAGTACTCATCGACGGCGGGAGCGGCCTCAACCTGCTCTTCGCGAGTACTCTGAAGAAGATGGGTCTGGACATCTCCAAGTTGCTCACCCCTAGCAGAGCTCCGTTCTATGCCATCGTCCTGGGAAATGCGGCTATACCACTCGGATCAGTGGTCCTGCCGGTTACCTTTGGTACGAAGGACAACTATCGCACCGAGTACATCAAGTTCGAGGTGGCTGACTTTGAGTCGTCATACCATGCCATCCTCGGCAGACCAGCACTGGCCAAGTTCATGGCCGTGCCCCACTACGTCTACCTGCTACTCAAGATGTCTTGACGCTAGATTTTGACACGTTTTGAATCGGCATCAGGGAAGGAGGAAATTGGCCGATGCGGCAGACTTAAAGGCTAAAATTGGGAATCGGTCAATTGGCGCTACAGTTAGGAATCGGCCGATTGGTGCTGCAGTGTTTCGGGCGATTGGCGAATGGAGTTGGTGGGGTTCGGCTGATTTAAAGGCTGGAGCGTTTGGGCCAATATGAGCTTGCACCAACAGATAAATTATTTATAGAAAGGGGGATGAAGCCAATGGAATCCCAAGAAGGGATGTTGAGTCAAGATGATAGAGGATCCCAGTCAAAGATGACATGACGTTGGTTAAAGAGCGACGCCGACTCGGTCGAGGAGCAATGGAAGGAGTTCGAATTGGACTAGGAGATGGCAGTAGAAGATCCTGCGGGAGTCCGTTTCCTTTAGGAGAGTCTTATAGATATAGTAGTTTTTGTATTTAAGTCAAGTTTGTAATGGATCGTGATAGATCAGGAGTCTTAGTCCTATGGTATTAATAGAAACAGTCAGTGTTTTGTAAAAGATACACATCAATCAATACAAACAATCTACTTTTTCATCGTACTTTACTTTCAAGTCGGCGACTTCGCCAATACATCTTTTTCTTTCACGAGTTCGTACAGGTTGGCAGGGCTGCATCGACACGATCTCCGGCCAATGGGTAAGTTCCGTTTATCGAGTAATATCTAAGTTTTAACTTCGGGCGCATCGCTGTTGTTTCGTTTAGATTTATTCACTAGTTATCGATATTTACTAGAGTTATAAGTTTTATCTATTGCTCTAGTTTTATCACCAGTTATCCAGCTTGAGATCGAACTATCGGCTTTATCATTATTTTTTCTTATTTATCATCATATAGCCGATTAGATCTATTTCAAGTGTTGCATCTGTGGCGATTGTTTAATTTGCTCCAGTAGTTTCTTTACAATCGCTACGCGATTATCGGCTGATCTATAGCCAGTCATCTTCATAGCAAATCGACCGATTCGCTGATACGCTTTTTTGGACAGATCGGAACTCTAGCCGATCGAGACCCCCGGAATTTAATACATTTCTTTCCTTGTCAATCAACAGGCCAGATTGACTGGCACGCCGCGCGAACCGCACCAGGGCGATCACCCGAACAAGAGTTAAGGAGATTCTCCTGGGTCGTGTGTCCGACGCTGAAGATCATCGGCCGATTTTTAGCGCCAACACACTTTTGGCACGCCTGGTGGGACCACCTCAAAATCCAACATGTCAAAGACCGCCAAAATCTCTGAAGACAACGCCATCGAGGTTACGGAGGCAGATCTCAAGGACGACCAGAAAGAATAACTAGCAAGACACCTAGAAGACTACAAGAAGGTATACCTACAATCTTTCAGTCGTAGCAGAAGCGGGGAGACTGTCAAGAAAGCTCCTCTTCCAACTCCCCGCCAGATCACCATCGCTGAGGACTCGGGCAAGATGTCCGATATGATTCGACAGCCCGTTTATCAGGCTTTCATCGACCAATCCTCAGTGATGACCAACACGATATACATTGCCGTCATCAGTTCTCTGGTCAGCGGAGTAGCTCAGGGATATCAGGGGCCAGCATACGCCCTGCCTATTGTAGCTCCAGTCAGAAGCTTACCAAGCATGTCTCACTCGGCTCCTCATCCGATATCAACACAACACGGAGGATGCAACACTTCATTGCCTTCAATGCCTCCAGGACACAACGGTGCACCATGCTTTCGATCACAAGCGTCGCCTCAGCCTGCCCAGATTTCTTTCGTGCAATCACTGCCCTCAAACTCAGTGCCTTGGGGGGCACCAGCAACGACAGCTGTTCTGGACCAATCAGCTGGTCATGGAGGCTCTCCGATCCAGTCACCATTCCAATCCGCTATCCGGCCGACGGTCCCTCAATATCAACCGCTATGTCAAAAATCGGCAGGGGGGCAGATGCTGCGGAAACACTCAGAAGCGCGGCGCCGATGTTGCTGTACGATGGGATGGCAGATTCGCTACGCCACCAACTGTCAACCGCTCAGCCGGCCACGCTGCCGCAAAATCCGCCACACGCTTTGATCCATCACCCGGCCGTCCCACCGCCGATCCATCAACATGTGCCGATCCCCCAACCAGTTGTTCATTAGCAGCAAGTGGATTGGACAGCAAGGATAGCGGAGGTGATTCAAGACCAATTCGGGTTGAAGCCGAAGGTACAAACCTATACGTACAAAACGCCATACCCACCTACCTACGATCTACTGCCGTTTCCCCAATGGTACAAAGTTCCTGACTTCACCAAGTTTTCGGGGCTAGATGACACCTCAACTGTGGAGCACATAGATTCATCATCCAATGCGGGGAGGCCACCACACAAGATGCTCTGCGGGTGCGTCTGTTCTCGTCATCTCTATCTAGGTCGGCTTTCCAGTGGTTCACTATGCTACCACCCAATTCCATCGTTACTTGGGCCGATCTAGAGAAGCAATTCCACGAGTACTTCTACGCGGGAGTCCACGAGATGAAGCTTTCAGATCTGACCAGCCTCAGGCAGAGGAGCGACGGACCAGTAACTAATTACATATAGAGGTTCAAAGAGGTCAAAAACAAATGCTATACTCTAGCCCTGACTGACGCTCAGCTGGCCGATATCACCTTCCAAGGTCTCCTGCCACACATCAAGGACAAGAACGCCTCACAGGAGTTTGAAAGTTTAAGTCAAATCGTTCACCGATTGGCCGGTCAAGAAGTACGTCCGTTTGATCAGCGGAGGAATTTTCAGAAAAAGGTGGCGTATTTGGAGGGATCTGAATCCAAAGAGGAAGCAGAAATCGGCCTAGCAGAATGGGTCGAAGGGAAGAAGCTGATATCATGCCCTTTCGGGAAGAAAGAACCAGAAGCGTTCGGTTTCGATACGTCAAAGGCCGACAAAATCTTCGACTTACTTCTCCAAGAAGGGCAGATCAAGCTCTCACCTTACCACACCATTCCGTAGGCCGAGCAGCTCAAAAAGATGAAATATTGCAAGTGGCACAATGCCACGTCTCACGACACAAATGAGTGCAAAATCTTCCGTCAGCAGATACAGTCGGCCATTGAGCAAGGCAGACTCAAATTCGAAGTCCCGGCGAAGCTAATAAAGCTGATGAAAATTGATCGGCATCCTTTACCTACTAACATGGTTGACACGGAAAGAAACGCGCTTCAAACTAAGGTGCTGACGTCGGAATCGGCTAAAAGAAGTGGCGTCGTAGACCCCAAAAATCAGGCTACGATGGACGATGTCAAATGGAAAAGACGGGTTAAAGACGAGGGCAAAGGATCAGAGCGATCGCGTAGACCCGTCACCTCCCAATTCTTGCTCAACAAATATCAGCGGCAGCAGGAAAGTTTGAGACACTGCGAAGAGATGATACGCCGACACGAAGATCATTGGCGATGCCCGTTCTTCATCCACTGCTGGGAAAATAACCTCAGATTACCATCAGCTGATAATTGCCCTGAGTGCAGCAGACCATATCGCAACGATCGCCCGCTCAAGAGGTCACACTCAAGAGATAGAGGATCAGAGCAGATCAGCAGAAACTGGCGCGAACAAGAGGATCGGCGCCTTTCAGTGCATGATCGGCTGGGGGGCAGAGTTGACCGGTATGATCGGCCAAGGGGCAGGCTTGAATAGTATGATCGGCCGGGGGGCAGGATCGACCAGCACAAGCGACTGAGGGGCAGAGCCAGCGCACACGACTGGCTAGAAGAAATGGCCGATGCTAGGGTGTCAGATGAGAACCCCCTAGGACGGGAACCAGACTGGGAGCGTGCCAAACCGCCGGCCAAACCGGTGAACCCCAGGTGGTGCCCTGATGGACTGTCCAAATCCCAAAAATGAAGGATCCAACGTCTGCACCTGTGGCAGAACCACCTTAATTAATCCGGCTCAAGCGCGCTAAGCATCACCACAAGGGAAATCAGGGCTAACTCGCACTTCAAACGGAATAATCCACTGGTCTGTCGGGTAACCTCCCGATACAACCACGGTTTTTGCCGATCGAAACCACACATACATGTACTCACACGAAGGTGAGTCTAGAGGATACAACGTTCCACAAATTTTACACCACAGGGTTCATCATAAATCATTATTACAACGGAGTTCAAATTTGTAAAACAAGGTACTTTGGAGTTCAAAATAATTGAGTTCTTCAGAGTTAAATGCAGCAGAAAAATAACAATAAAATACTCGACGATACAGGATGTCTCGATGAAGCCCGTACGAGACATCACTCGCCATTATCACCGTTGGCCGGGGGCGTATCCCATTCCACCGACCAACCAGGAGGAAAGGTACAAGGCCAAGTCAAACTAGCGATCATATCCTCGAAAGTTTCACCTGAAAACAAGCCACAAGCAAGGCTGAGTATACTAATGATCAGCAAGGCTTACCCGACTAGTGGAATATACTTAGCCGACTCCTAGACATGCAAGGCTTTTGGCTTGAGGGTTTGTTTTGCCGAAATGCATATACGAGTAGGTCCTTACTTTAAAATTTTAGCACCAGATTCTAGTTTTCTTTAACCATTCTAGGGAAGCAACTATCCAATATCACACATGGTGGAAGAATTAATTTTTCATCCAACAAGATTAATCATTATCATTGTTCCTCTTCTTACTCTATGTGGTAAAAGGGTCAAGAAGTCTCAATAACCGCGAGAAATGGACGATTCGAATCGAATTTCTTAACCTTGCAAGGGAAACCTAAACACACGTCACGTGGTTACTCCCAGAGTCACACGTGCAACTTTTCCCTTCAATTCCCGCTTCACGGAACAGGCCCACCGCCCTCGACTACACGTCCCCATGGACCCGGCCATGGCGGCACATGCACCCGCCATTAGCTAGATGTGAACGAATTCAAGACGGTGGGGAGTATATTTCAGCCTCGGTTTAATCCGCTACTTAAGATTACCGATTACCATATTCTCGGCATGTGGTTAGTACTTTCAAAGACTTAACCACCACTACCACACACTGCGGCCTTAGCATTTTTCACTAAACAGACGGGGCCTCAATCATCAACATAAACATCGTACCATAGCCCCGTCCATCGACCTTATGATTGCAGCATGTAGTAAACATTCAACTCCTAAATTCTCGCGAGTGACAGGGAATCACTCGGCTTTTACCGGAGTCCTATTAGCATAGCATTCTATCAAACCTTACATCTAGTGTTCAGAGCATGGGTACACAGGATCATGCAACTAAGTTTTCATTCAACTCCTATAAACTTAATGCACAAGTAAAGTAGAGTAATAAGTTGCATAAGTTTAGGAAAATAGGGTTCATGCTCCGGGGCTTGCCTTCTTGGGTAAAGTTAGCTTGGGGCTCGTCTGAACTCGGGTTCGGGTCTTCAAAAGCTTCGGTTAGATTCACTTGGGCTTCACGCTGCTAACTCACGGACGCAGGCACCAGCTCGTACGTTCCGTCGGCGAGAGTAGTCGATTCTATATGAATGCACAAGTGTAAGTTGTAGTGATGATATATGACGATTATTTTCCTTCACGATAAAGTTGCAGTCCACAAAACATCAATTTGGTTGTGAAGTTACTTAGTTAAGATTTCTCTAGGCAATTGTTAATAGAGTATAACTTAAACTATTAACTTCATTAAACAAGAAGGGGTTGTGTTATATTGGAAACTTAATTTTCTAAGCACAACATGGATTAAACAGAACATCTAGACTAGGTAACTTCTGGTGATGAAATTTTTATTTAGAGCACATTATGCAGAATAATTATGAAAAATGTAATACACAGCCACTACTACAACCTAGTTATTTTTATATGGAACAAACCATTCATGTATTGATGCTAAAACATTTACAGGGTGTTAATCTATCCATAACTGTGTTACTGTAAAATTCTCAGATTTTATTGTGCACGATACAAGCCGTAATAAATAGGACAAGAGATAATTTCTACACGATGCTTTACAGGGTTTCTTTGTATGAAACTTTTTATAAAGCAAGAGATACTTTAAAGTGTCTCACGGTAAAAAGTTGAACATTTTCCAAGCACAGAAACTAATTAACTTTATTTAGTGCATTTTTCCCACCACAAAATTTTATAAATAAGTTACAGGTAGGAAAAAGGTTCTAAAATTTTTCTATCGTATGGAGGCACCAATATAACAGCTATGGAAAAGTTTCACAACATGAATCACAATATAGCAGCAGTTACAAATTAGTTTTATTATTTCATGTCATAAACAAGTTTTACTAAAAAGTTTAGCTAGAGATGGGTTTAGGTCCTAATATTTTTACACTGGCCTACACATCAAGCAAATAATCTACTGTCCAAAAATCAGGTTCAGAACTGGTCTACAACAGTGGGTACAATTAAAGACTATTTAATATTCCATTTAATTTAGAGTAAGATTTAGCAAGCAACTGATGAAACATGTAACAAAAGATGTAGATCTTCTTCTAAAGATTACAGAACAGTTGAGTTTGTATTTTTACGATTTTTCTATGATTTTATATGAATTTTACAAGTTCCCTATTTTTGAAACTAGGTTTAAAACTTTCTTTTATAGAGGGGTCCCTGGAAACTTGCGTGCAGGCCCCTGGGAAGATTGCAATCAAAGCAATTGGGTCCCTGGGCGGTGCTGGCATGGCGGCCGGCCAGATTCCGGCGAGGGGACTCGTCGGCGGCGAGGGGAAAAGGGTCATGGAGATCCAGGGAGGTGAGAGCTACCTTGGGGTGGGCTTGGTCGGGGTTGGGGGTGGCCGGAGGTGGCTCGTCGGCGCGGAGCAGAGGGGCGGCGGCAGGGCGGAGCGTCGGCGACGGTGCTCCGACGAGGAGGGGAGGGTGCGGGCTGGTCGATGAGCTTTGCGGCGTCGAGGGAAACCCGTTTTCAGGCTTGGCTTGGACGGAGGAGCTTCGGAGTGGGCTGTCCGCAGAGCAGCACGGGAGCGGCGGCGGCGCGGGCGGCGCTGGCGGTACTCCGGCGGCCGAGATGGCCGGGGAAGGGGCCGGTGAGCTTCAGTGGAGGGAGGGCAAGCTCGCTGGGCGATGGGTTTGGGCAGTGGGAGGCTGGGGAGTGGGGCTCCACGGGTTGGTGGTGCACGGCGGCGGTAATGGTGGTGGCGGCGGCGTTCTGGTGTCTGGGCGCGCGAGGGGGGGGGCTCAGTGAGGTCTTATGTAGGCAGCAGAGAGGCGAGAGGAGGGGTGGGACTGGACTACGAGGCGCGGGCGCGGGCGGCACGACGGGGGCGCGTTACTGGTCGCGGTGGGCGGTGAGCAGAGCCGGCGCGGCGGGCGGCGGGCGAGGGCAGGGGATTGAGCGCTGAGGATTTGGCGTGGGGAGCGGGAGATCACGCGGCGCGCGGGTTGGGCGAGGAGCTGCAACAGCTGGCTTGCCGGGCGGCGAGCGCGGCGACTGGCGGAACGCGGTGGGGACACGGGCACGGCGCGGCTTTTCCATTGGGCGCGGCGGGCGGCGAGCAGAGGTGCGCGTCGCCGGCGTGCGCGTGGCGTGCACGGACTGGGAAGGAGCACGGCGTGGGGAGGAGCGCGGCGTGCGGGCGCGGCCAGGCATTGGCTTGGCGCCTAGCGCCGGTCAGGCATCGCTGGCCAAGTGGCCTGCGGCGACTGCGCGGCGGGCGGAGGGTCGGGCAAAGCCGAGGGTCGGGCGAAGTGAGGGGTCGGGCGAAGCGAGGGTCAGGCGAAGGTAGGGTCGGGCGAAGCGACTGCGCGTCGGAGGGTCGGGCGGGGCAGAGAAAGAAGGGTCTGCGGTGAAAATAGAAGAAAAGGAAGGGGCTGGTTTGCAAATCCAAGTGTTTCTCAAATTTTCGTGTTGCAACTCAAAAATCTCTGAACATGAAAGCTGTTCAAAATGAAAAGTTACACAATTTTTGTTTCAGGCCAAGGTTCATTTGAGTTCTAGTTTAGAAGTTATTTTAAAAACTCAAAAGGTATGATTCGGAGGGCACATCATTTCCTAGGCAAAATTTGTATTCTCTCCTAGGCTTCAACTAGACTTTTGATTATCAAGTCAATAATGATATGCCTATTTAAATTTCGTTGCCATGTTAGCATTGATGTGAAAGTTATTTAATTTTTTTGATTAACGTACATGTACTTATGCACATATACCCAACTATTTTCAATTCCAAGCAAAACCAGTTTATATCACGTTTCTTTTAACTTTTCTTACTCACCTATGCATCGTGTGAAGCTAAAGAGACCGAGGTGTTACAGAGCCAATGGGAACAATAAGAGGAAGAGCAGAGGCAGATAGTGGATAAGAAAGATGATAGGTCTCGAGTCTGGCGCCCCAAAACAAACAACAATGAGGAAGGCGACAATCAAGAATCGGCAGCTGACGTCAGCATGGTGTTCATCTTGCCGATGGAGTTCATGGCGCTCGCCGATCGAGATGAAAAACGACAGCCACTTTTGGAGCCAATGACAGCCACTTTTGAGAAATCGGAAGACGAAAAACGACAACATCTCAAGGCTCTGTTTCTCAAAGGACACGTTAACAGACGACCTGTCACCAGGCTACTAGTCGACGGAGGTGCTGCAGTCAATATCATGCCGTATGCCATGTTCCAAAAGATGGGCAAAAGCGATGAAGATCTGACCAAGACGGACATGATGCTCAAAGACTTCGAAGGCAACATGTCTCCCGCCCGCGGAGTGCTCTGCATCGACCTCACCATCGGTAGTAAGACCCTTCCCACTACTTTCTTTATTATTAATGGCAAAGGGTCCTACAACATGTTGCTCGATCGCGATTGGATACACGTGAATTGCTGCGTCCCGTCTACAATGCACCAATGCCTCGTACAGTGGGTCGGCAACAATATCGAGATAGTCACCGCCGATTCCGCCTACAGTGTTGCTGCGGCTGATGCGCAACAGTGGAGCTGCGAGCACGTCAAGTGTATATCCGGTAGAACTTGGGACACCGATTTCCTGAAAGTGTCCGATTTTGGCCTACAGCCGATCCGAGCAGTCGGCTCTGAAGATTCAGACTAGATGGATCAGTTCGTCCAAGAAGACGGGAAGCTTGGGCACGGATTTACGTCGGCCGATTCATTGGAGATGGTGGATTTAGGAGATGGTAGCAAGCCAAGGCCGACGTATATTAGTGCTAGCTTGGATCCCGAGTACAAGTGTAAATTGGCAAGTTTATTAAAATAATTTAAAGATTGTTTTGCTTGGGAATACCATGAGATGACTGGTCTAGATTGGTCCATTGTCGAACACCGGTTCCTATAAAACCAGGATATCGGCCGTATCAGCAGCCTGCACGACGATGCAACCCTAAAATTCTACCTGATATAAAGGCCAAGATTACAAGATTGATTGAAGCGAGATTTATTCGGCAGTGCCGTTTTGCCGAGTGGATTTCTAATATTGTACCCATATACAAGAAAAACGGAAAGTTGCACGTATGCATCGACTTCAGGAACCTAAATCAGGCTACACCGATGGACGGATATCCAATGCTAACAGCCGACGTTTTGATAGAAGCCGCCGCAGGACATAAAGTCATCTGTTTCATGGACGGAAATGCTGGGTACAATCAAATATTAATGGCCGAAGAAGATATTTCGAAAATGGCTTTCAGGTGTCCGGGCCACCTCGGTTTATTCGAGTGGGTGGTAATGACCTTTGGATTAAAAAACACCGGCGCTACATACCAACGGGCTATGAATTATATCTTTCACAAGCTTATTGGTGTATTGGTAGAAATCTACATCGACGATGTTGTGGTCAAGTCAAAAGGTCATCAGGAACATCTGGCCGATTTACAAGAGGTGTTGGAGTGCACAAGGAAGCACGGGTTGAAAATGAACCCGAACAAGTGTGCATTTGGTGTGTCGGCCGGACAATTCCTAGGATTCATAGTCCATGAGCGCGGGATAGAAGTCAACCGGAAGACCATAGCTGCCATCAACAAGGTTGTGGCCCCGCAGAATAAAACTGGGCTGCAGTCCCTAATCGGGAAAGTCAACTTTATCAGAAGATTCATATCCAACTTGTCCGGGTGTATTCAAGCTTTCACACCTTTGTTGAAATTATAACCCGATCAGGAATTCGTGTGGGGAGAAGAACAACGCAAAGCATTAGAAGACATCAAGCAATATCTAATTTCGCCACCTGTATTAGTCACGCCACAGGCTGACAAGCCGTTCAAACTAATCTTATCGGCCGACGAGCGGGCTATCGGATCGGCGCTGGCACAGGAGTCCGAAGGAAAAGAACGGGTAATATATTATGTCAGCAGAAGACTCCTGGACGCCGAAACGAGATATTCCCCGGTGGAACGGCTGTGCCTGTGTCTATATTTCTCGTGTACCAAGCTCAGGCACTACTTGTTATCGGCAGAGTGCATAGTCGTATGCAAGGATGACGTGGTGAAATACATGCTATCATTGCCAATTTTGAAAGGACGGATTGGAAAGTGGATCCTGGCTCTGTCAGAGTTTGACGTAAGGTACGAATCGGCCAAAACTGCCAAGGGTCAAGTCATGGCTGATTTCGTGGCTCAGCATTGTGAACCGGAAATCGCTATCGTTGAACCAGTTCCATGGACTCTATACTTCGATGGTTCCTCGTGTGGGGCCGGATCGGGAATCGGCATCGTTCTCATATCGCCTCGGGGGGCAAGTTATGACTTCTCTCCGCCGATAGAGGCATCCGTGACCAATAACCAGGTGGAGTACCAAGCCGTCCTAAAAGGTATCCATTTGTTAAGAGAAATCAATGCCGATGCAGTGGAAATTTTTGGAGATTCCATGCTCATTGTGGATCAATTAATGGGGAGATCTGAATGCAAAGATGATGTCTTAAGGATTTACTACGAAGATTGCCTCCAACTGTTAAAGGAATTCAAGTCCGCGGTTATTGAGCACATTCCCAGAAATTACAATGAAGAGGCCAATAGGCTTGCCCAACACGCGTCCGGGTATCGGCCGATTCAAGGCGCCATGACTCTGGAACTTGCGGCCGACAATTGGCGAAAGGAGATTGCCGATTACTTGAAAGATCCGTCCAAGAAAGTGGATCGGCGAGTGCATTTTCAGGCCATGAAATATGTGTTGCTCGAAGACGATTTGTTTTACCGGACAATTGATGGGGTTCTACTGAAATGCCTGGGAACAGAAGAAGCAAAGGTCCTGATGGGAGAAATCCACGAGGGCGTATGCGGAGCTCATCAATCGGCTCACAAGATGAAGTGGATGATCAGAAACAACGGGTATTATTGGCCGACGATTCTCGAAGATTGTTTTAAATATTATAAAGGTTGTCAATACTGTCAGAAGTTTGGCAATGTGCAGCGCGCACCAGCCTCGGCTATGAATCCGATAATCAAACCATGGCCGTTTAGAGGTTGGGGGATAGACCTCATCGGACAGATTTATCCTCCATCAAGCAAAGGGCACAAGTTTATATTAGTAGCCACTGACTATTTTACCAAATGGGTGGAGGCAGTTCCGTTAAAGGCCGTGACATCGGCCGCTATGATCGATTTTGTGAGGGACCATATTGTTTATTGGTTTGGCATCCCTCAAACTATCACAACTGATCAACGAACGATGTTCACCTCAGGAGAGTTTGAAGAATTCACCGCCGATATGGGGATTAAATTGTTGAATTCTTCTCCGTATTATGCTCAAGCCAACGGCCAGGCCGAATCGTCCAATAAGGGGATAATCAAGTTGATCAAGAGGAAGATAGAGGAACAACCCAAGAAGTGGCACCTGTCTTTAACCGAATCTCTATGGGCTTACAGGATGGCCTGCCACGGGGCCACTAAGATATCTTCTTATCAGTTGGTATATGGTCACGAGGCAGTATTGCCTTGGGAATTAAGGACGGGGTCAAGGCGCACATCGCTTCAAGATCAACTGACGGTCGATGACTATTCCCTCCTCATGAAGGGAGAGCTCAACGATTTGGCGGGTCAGCGATTAAGGGCCCTGATCGGCATTGAAGAAAACAAGAAAAGGGTGACCAGGTGGTACGACAAGAAGGTCAAAGTCAAACAATTCTCCCAAGAAGATTTGGTATGGAAGTTGGTGCTGCCGATAGGGTCTAAGGATCCCAAATTCGGTAAATGGTCGCCCACTTGGGAAGGGCCGTATAAAATCGGCTGATATGCTCCGGGAAATGCATATATACTAGAAACTACCGAAGGGGAGGAATTCACGAGAGCCTTATACGGAAGATATCTGAAGAGGTATTATCCTAGTATATGGGTGGGTGCATAACTTTCGATAGGGTGCATCAAGACAACGTGGCCAACTCCTATTGGCTCCTGTCTATATAGCCGATGCAAAGATAACACCGCCTTAAGGACGAAACATTCGATTATTCTGACCGATTTATTATTCGAGAAGAACAGCAATGTACATGGCCGACACGATACAAGTCGCCCTTAGAACAAAAGTACCAACATATTTATTGACCACGCTTTTTCTTAATCTCCCTCTCGATCCAGCCTAATTCTATCAAGAGGCAGATGCTCTTTTCCTCCAGATCCTCCATGGCTGCTTCAACCTTGACTTGACGAGGGAGTAGGTGGCTCCTCTCGAAAGGTGGTTGGGATGTCCCCGCCGCAGCATCTTCAAGGGCGACTGGGCGAGGGAGTGGATGACTCCTTTCAGTTGGCGGCCGCCTGGAGCAGTTAGCGTCTATATGGTCCCAGATCTTCTGGACGTCAGCGGGGACATGATCTTTGAGTTCTTCGCAATGAGCCTTGATCAGATCTCTGTCCGCCTGCGATAATGGTCCTCTTACTTCAATCGCTCATTCCAGACTGGGGCTAAGGCGTTTCGGCTAAAAGGGGAGCAAACAACCACCCAGCGTCAGATTGATTGAAATGTCAAGAGAGGGAACAAAGGAAGATTTCATACCTGGTTGACGGAGAAGGAAGAAGACGAAGAAGACATCTTGGCGTCTAGTATGGGAGGATGGAGATCAAGTCGTTAGACGAAAAGAAGACAGGCGATGCGAACGCCTTTGGAAACGATACGGGGCCTCATACTTATAGAAGTAAGAGGGTGAAAGAATGATAGGATGCGTCCCACCGGAGTAAAAGGGTTAATAAATGAAAAGCTGCCGAAGAGGACGGTCCAAGTTTGAATCCGCACGTCAACGGCAAGAAGACATTAAATGTTTACAGAGCATTCAGTACTTTTATAGTTCACCTGAGAAGGGCATTAATAGCCGCAATCACTCGTTGCCTAACTTGATCGGCTGAGTCTAAGGTTCTCTGGTCGACATCAGCCACTCCAGGAACTTCTAGCATATGACGATGGATTTTTATTGCTTCGTGGGCCAAGTTCTGCCTCTCCTGCTTCAGCTCGGCGATGACGGATGGGAGGTCTTGGAGTCTTTTCTCTTCAGCAGCTATGGCCTTGGTCACCTGCTCCATCTCCTTGGCTAGCTCTGCCCTTCGCCTTTTAAGGCGGTCTATGTAACACCTCAGGTGTTTTAATTGTTAAACAAGTCTTACTGGCGTAATAAAATGCATCGCTAACCAAGAAAATAAAAGGCATGGATTAAGTTTGGTTTTGCTTTTACCTTTAAAAGTTTGTATGTGCATAAATGCATGTACTTTAATGCAACAAATTGGATAACTTTTACATCAAAGCAAATATGGCTATAAAATTAAATGAGCACACCAGTATTAGTATGACCAATAAAAGTTTAGTTGAAGCCTAGGGAAGAAAATGAAATTTTGAAATAAAATGACGCGCCCTCCGAATAGAGTTTTCTTTAAGTTTTTAAATAACTTTGGAACTAAAGCTCAAATGAACTTTGGCCTGAAACGAAACTTGTAGAACTTTTTAATTTGAACAACTTTCATGTTCAAAAGATGTTGAAATTCAATTTAGAAAGTGGAGAAAACGTCCTGTTTGCAACCAGCCCCCTGGAAATTTTCGAATTCTCGCACTTAGGCCCTTGCCCCTCCTCTGCTGCACCGCACCCTCGCCCGACCGCCGCCGGCCACCTGGCCCTCGACGCCTGCGCGGCACCAGGCGTCGAGCCAACCCCCGGCGCCCTGCCTGCTGCCCGCCCCCCGCTCGCCCAACCGCGGCCGCGCTTTCTTCTCCCTCCCGCAGGGCATGCCCCTGCCCAACCTGCTGCCCCCTGCACCACCGCACTGCCTCCCAGTCTCTGGCTGCCGCCCCCTCCACCCAGTGCCCCGTAGTGCCGCCCCAGCTCGCCAGTAGCACGCCCACGCCGCTATCTCGCTCGCCCAGTCGCCTGCCCGCGTAGTTCGCACGCGACACAGCACCCCTGTGCACCGCCGCCTGCCCAATAGCGCCGCTGGTCACCGCCGGCCGCAACCAATGGCGCCCAGCTTCGCCGCCCCCTCCACCCCGCGCCCCGGCCGCGCCGAGCCCGCCCCCACGAGCTCCACCGGCTATAAAGCCCGGCGCAGCGCCCCTCCCTCCTCTCCCTGCTCCCCTTTCTTCCCCGCAGAACAGAGCAAAGCAGAGCCGAGCGCCGCCCCACGCCGCCGCCGTGGAACTCCCTCCTCCGCCCCTCCTCGACCCGAGCTAGGCCCCAAAATTGCTCTCCTACCTTCGCGCGAAGCTTCCCAGCCCAAGCCCCGCCGCCCAGCTAGCCGGAGCTCGCCGGAGCAGAGCTCCACCCGCCGCCGCCCCCCTGGTAGCCGTGGGCAGCCCTGCTCGGACCGCCTCCGCCCCAACCGTGACCACCCAAAGGTAGCCCCCAACCTCCTCTTGCTCCTCCCCCACCTTGCCCTCGCCGCCGGCGACCCAGCTCGCCGGAATTTGGCTGGACAGGATGACCCCGCCGTGATTTTGCGACCAGGGACTACATTGCAAACGCCCAAATCTTTCTAGGGGGTTTTCTGCTAGTTTTCAGGGACCCCTCTGTAAAGAAAGTTTTAACTAAATCAGTGAACTTGTAAAATTCGTATAAAATTGTAGAAAATTCAGAAAAATGCAAACTCAACTGTTCTGGAATCCTTAGAAGAACTCTACAACTTTTGTTACATAAAGTTTCTCAGATTCTCAATATATTTTGCTCTAGATTAAATGGAAGGTTTAATGGACTTCTTTTGTACCCACTATTGTAGATCATTGCTGACCCTAAATTTTGAGCAGTGAGTTAGTTGCTTGATGTTTAGGACTGTGTAAAAAGATCAGGACCAAAAGCCATTCTAGATACACCTTTTGTCCAACCTTGTTTATTGCCATAAAGTGTTAGAACTAATTTTTCCTGCTGTTCTGTGATGTTTAATGTCATGAAACTTTTTCTGTGTTGTTGTAGTAATACCTAGAGGCCATAGAAAAATTTAGAAACATTTTTACTATATGTAACCTGTTCATATGAATTTGTGGTAGGAAAACTTCACTAATTCAAAATAATTAGTAAAGCGCTTAGAAAATGTTCATCTTTTTGCTATGAAACACATTAGAGTAGCTCAAGCTGTACAAAAAGTTTCATACATAGAAACCCTGTATAACATCCTGTAGAAAATAATCTTTAATAACAAGAGTGTAGCTTGTCCCATTTATTATGCTCTAAATCATGTACAATAAAATCTGAAAAATTTACAGTAGCACAACTATGGTTATAGCAAGATCCTGTAAAATGTTTAGCATCAATACTTGCATGGTTTGTTCTGTATAAAAATAACTAGATTCTAGCAGTGGCTGTGTATTACATTTTTCATATTTAACATGCTACACAAAAATGTCTGAAATTTTTACAGTGATCTTATCTCTGCATAATGTACTTTGAATAAAAATTTTATTACCAGAAGCTAACTAGATTAGTAATTGTGTTCAACTCATATTTGTGTTTAAAAAGAAACTAAGTTTTCAATATAACACAACCCCTTCTTCTTTAATGAAGTTAAATAGATTAAGATAAACTCTATTAACGATTGCCCAGGAAATGTTAAAGTAAATAACTTCACAGCAAAACATATGCCCTATGAACTGCAACTTTATCGTGAAGGAAATAATGTCAGTTAACTATCACCACAACTTACGCTCATGCATTCATGTAGAAACGACGACTCTCGCCGACGGGACTTACGAGCTGGTGCCCGAGTCTGAGAGTGAGCAGCGTGAAGCTCAAGTGAATCTAACTGAAGTTGCCGAAGACCCGAGCCCAAGTTCGGAAGAGCCCCGGACTAACTTTTCGCAAGAAGGCAAGCCCCGGAGCATGAACCCTATTTTCTAAACTTATGCAACTTATTACTCTACTTTACTTGTGCATTAAGTTTATAGGAGTTGGATGAAAACTTAGTTGCATGATCCTAGGTACCCATGCTCTGAACACTAGATGCAAGGTTCGATAGAATGCTATGCTAATAGGACTCGGTAAAAGTCGAGTGATTTCCTGTCACTCGCGAGAAATTAGGAGTTGATTGTTTACTACACGCTGCAATCATAAGGACGACGGACGGGCTATGGTACGATGTTTATGTTGATGATTGAGGCCCGTCTGTCTAGTGAAAAATGCTAAGGCCGCAGTGTGTGGTAAGTGATGGTTAAGTCTTTGAACGTACTAACCACATGCCGAGAATATGGTAATCGGTAAGCTTAAGTACCGGATTGAACCGAGGCCGGAACATACTCCCCATTGTCTTGAATTCGTTCACATCTAGCTAATGGCGGGTGCATCGGCCGCCACAGCCCGACGTACCTTGGTCTGTGGGGAGGTGTAGTCGAGGGCGGTGGGCCTGTTCCGTGAAGCGGGAATTGAAGGGAAAAGTTGCACGTGTGACTCTGGGAGTAACCACGTGACGTGTGTTTAGGTTTCCCTTGCAAGGTTAAGAAATTCGATTCGAATCGTCCGTTTCTCACGGCTATTGAGACTGCTTAACCACTTTTACCCACAGAGTAAGAAGAGGAACAATGATGATGAATAAACTTGTTGGATGAAAATTTAATGCTTCACCATGTATGATGTTGGATAGTTGCTTACCTAGAATGGTTAAAGAGAGCTAGAACTTGGAGCTAAAATCTGAAAGTAAGGACCTACTATATATGCTTTTTGGCAAAACAAACCCCTCAAGCCAAAAGCCTCGCATGTCTAGGAGTCGGCTAAGTATACCCCATTAGTCGGGTAAGCCTTGCTGAGTATTAGTATACTCAGCCTTGCTTGTGGCTCGTTTTCAGGTGAAACCTTCAAAGATACGATTGCTAGCTTGACTTGGCCCTGCACTCTTCCCCCTGGTTGGTCGGTGGAATGGGATACGCCCCCGTCCAACGGAGATAATGCCGAGTGATGTCTCGTACGGGCTTCATCGAGACATCCTTATCGTCGAGTAGATTTCGTTGTTTTATTTTCCGCTGCAACTTAAACTCTAAAGAACTTCTTAGTATGATCATTGAAGTACTTGGTTTCTAAAACTCAAAACTTGGTCTGTAATATTTACTTATGATAATGTTGTAATATTTGCTGGAATGTGGTATTCTCTGGGCTCATCGTCGCATGAGCGTTTGTATGTATGGCACTCGATCCGCTCTACCGTGGTTGTATCGGGAGGTTATACCCGACAGACCAGTGGATTACTCCGTTTGAAGTGTAAGGTTGACCAAGATTGCCTTAATGGTAATGGTTAATACACTTGAGCCGGATTAATTCAGGTGGTTCTGCCACAGTCTATGCCACCAACGATATCTGGACGAGAACTTTCAAGGAAGCTGATTCGTCGATGCACCTCTTGAGCTCGATGTTTGTAGCAGTCTTCCTCCTCGCGGGCTTTCGCTAGTTTAGCGCGATCGGCCGTATGGCGCAAGGCCCTGAACACTGGAATCTGCATTGACTCTATGTATGCGGCGGGTACCAGAGCCTCTTCCGCTTCCTCTGGAACTCGGCCTCTAATTTCACTAAGAAGTTGCTGAATCGGCGAGGCGTCTTCCACTAGTCGGCCGATGTCATATTGGAGGAGGGTCTGTATGCTCTCAAGCTTCGCACGGATGTCATCAGGGATTGAGCTCCGTGTGACTTGGCGCGAGGCAACCTCTTCATCGTCAGAAAGTGCAACCGCAAAGGAAAAAAGACTGTTGTTGGGAGTGTCCTGCTCCAGCGAAAGAATAAAAAAAATAAAAATACGGATTAGCCGACAGTAAGGGGAAATGGGGTGATTTGGGTGACAAGTTTCTTACCTCTTTGAAGCGGATTTCTTCTGCTTGCGCCGGCGGGAGTGCTACCCTCATCTCGGGAACTGGTGCGATTGGTTCATCGGAAGAAGAAGATTCGACGATTATTGGTGCCCTGCTCGGGCCAGCTTCCTGGAAAGGTATGGGAAGCGGATTTTTATAAGTATAATGCAAATGATTAAGTCTGATGATATATAATGACTGCCATACCTCTGTGAGTCGTCCGGCCGATGGTTGTTGGAAAGGTACAATCGATGTGCCCAGGGTAGCCTGCATAAAAAATCGGTTAGTTTTTGGTTAAGTATCAAAAAATTGAGTTAAGAGACTCTCTACCTCGGTGGGAGGAATTGTTGGCGTTCCGGTTTCCGCCTGGGATGTAGCCGATCGCTGCGGAGATTGCACTGGGGCGATTTGCGCAGCCTGACAGAAAGAAGAAGTTAATATCGACAGAATACTTAGAAGGATGTGAGGTATGCGAAATTACCTGAACAGCTTCTACTAGCAATGATGCAGCAGCCACTCCAACTTTTGTAGTAGCCTGGGGATTGACTTCCTCAATAATCGGCAGAGTCGGTGCAGCTAAAGGTTCAGCCTATGCCGTAGCCGACTGATCAGCCGGTTCTATACGGGCACGCACTCGACGGCTCGTCTTCTTTAAAGAGGGTTTCTTCAGTGTTTGTTTCGATCGGCCGGTGGTGATGTCTTCGATGGTTGGGGCATGGTAGCCGATGAGTGGGAATGGTGTGTATGGGTAGCTATTCTTTATCGGCCTACCACTTCGGCTCCGCGTCGGAGGAAGTCGACTTTTGGACTGAAAAGGGAAATAAGAGTTAGTGGCAAATTTGTAGCCTAAAAAGAAATAACATCGAAATCGGCCGAGAAAAGGGCAGTACCGCTGCGTTTGGGTCGATGTTGTTAGGATCCAGATCATTGCAATATGTTGTAGGAAATACACAAAAGAGATGTTGCTTCCATTCTGCCCACCATAACTTGAATTGTTGGACAGCAAAAGGAGCCACTATCCAATTGCTTAGATCAATTGTACTGGAGTCCGGCACTAAATTGCACAACCGACTGTAGTCAAGGCCCTTAGTGAGCTCATCTCGAAATTTTGCGCGGCCGGCAAAATAAACTTGAATCGGCATCTGACCAAGGCCGAACTGCAGTGCTGCAACTGATGGGTTATAAAATTCATAAGTTGGGGAGTCTTTCCCAGACAAGAAATTCGCCGGTAAGATCCCTGGTTTGATCAAGGCGTCCATGAGATCATTATCAAAGGAGTTGGACGTCGAGTCATAGCAGAAGGGAAGCTCAAAAAGTGGCTCTGTTCTCTGGTACGGGTAGCAACTGGTAGTTTCTTCACTAAAGCCGTTGTAAAAGCATCTGAAATACTCGGCTGTCTGGGTGGCGGTGAACTGGCAACCAGGGAAAGCTGATGCCGCTATGTCGAAAGAGGTGCACCATCGTCATACTGTGGGGTTTTCCTCTGACTCGATGTTGGGGAATGTCTTGGTCTCTATCTGCTGCTGGGAGATTTTGCTCATGTACAAGTTGAGCCAAAGGGTGATGAACCACCAGGGGCCACCAGGGTTACCAATCGGCTCTCCCTTTGATAGTTTGATGCTGATCTGGTGCATCATGTGGTAGGCCGATCCTAGCAGATGCTTCCTGAGAGGGATGGCGGCTCCTCTTGACAGGGCTTCGGCCAGAGCTTGTGTGTTGGAAGAAGGGCCAACCGCTCTACCACAGAAGAGGTGCTTCTCTAGCCACATCATCATGAACGCTGAATATTCTCTCTCCAAAATCGTCCCGGTCCTCATGTTTCTGTTGATTTACCCTTTCCACCCGCCGATTCCTTTCGTCTCTAGCCAATGGGTCGGCTTGATCAGATAATTAAAGGGTGTATCGGGGGAGGAAATGTTGAGGCCGGTCAGCATCAGGACATCGGCCAGAGTTGGGGTCATGGGTCCGTGCCCAAAGAGAAACGCGTTGAGTGCGTCAGACCAGAAATAGGAGGCTGCTATTACCAGGGGTTCATTCTTCTCCATCTGGGACAAAGATAGATTGATGCATTGGCCGATTTTTAATTCATCCCATTCAACTCTCTTAGAGTTGGCCATTCTTTGGTACCACTCTTTCCAGCCGGGGGTTTCATTCGACCAAGATCTAAAAGTGCCTGACCACTGGCCCAAATCCATAGGTGATTGCTTGAAAGGGATTCTATGGGTTTCTAAGTTAATCGGATCAGTCGGGTCTGGATTCCCCATGGGGCCTAAGCAGATGAGACCAGGAGCTTTGGGAAGGGGAATAGTGATTTGGTGTCTGACTGCCTAAAAAAAGGTAAAAAGGGAAGAACTAAGAATAGATCTAAAAGAGGCATGGGCGGTAAAAAGTAAAAAGGAAAAGTTTCGGATGTTTACCTCCGCGATGAAGCTCATCGTCGCTGATGGAATCGCTGATGAAACTGCCATCGCCGATGGATTTGCTGGCGGAGCCTCCGTGGCTGGTGGAGTTGCTGATGGTGCAGCCATTGAAGGAATGAAGAAGAATGTAGATGAAAGAAGGATCGCCGAAGAATGCGGTTGGAAGCCAAAAGGGCGCTAGGAGAAGATAGAAAGTGATTCGCCGGGGAGGAAGTTACTGAGCTCGTGGAGAAGAAGCGGCAGGGAACGCCAGTATTTAAAGACGGTCCGAGAGAAGGGGTAAAGGTGGGATTTTTGCCGCGCCCTCTACACGAATTCCGGGTGAACAGTTATCTCAGGCGCCCAGTTCAAGAAAATTGCAATCATCATGTAGAAGACCGCGAAACAGAAGGAGATTTTTGCCGTGTTTGTTTTGGAGGAGAGATTAAAAGAAGAATTTCGAAGTAAAAGTCATGTTTTACTCCGAAACTGGGGGGCATGTGTTGACGCCAGATTTTGACACGTTTTGAATCGGCGTCAGGGAAGGAGGAAATTGGCCGATGCGGTAGACTTAAAGGATACAATTGGGAATCGGCCGATTGGCGCTACAGTTAGGAATTGGCCGATTGGTGCTGCAGTATTTCGGGCGATTGGCGAATGGAGTTGGTGGGGGTCGGCTGATTGAAAGGCTGGAGCGTTTGGGCCAATATGGGATTGCACCAACAGATAAATTATTTATAGAAAGGGGTATGAAGCTAAAGGAATCCCAAGAAGGGATGTTGGGTCAAGATGATAGAGGATCCCAGTCAAAGATGACATGACGTTGGTCAAAGAGCGACGCCGGCTCGGTCGAGGAGCAATGGAAGGAGTTCGAATTGGACTAGGAGATGGCAGCAGAAGATCCTGCGGGAGTCTGTTTCCTTTAGGAGAGTCTTATAGATATAGTAGTTTTTGTATTTAAGTCAAGTTTGTAACGGATTGTGACAGATCAGGAGTCTTAGTCTAGGGTATAAATAGGAGCAGTCAGGGTTTTGTAAAAGATACACATCAATCAATACAAACAATCTACTTTTACATCGTACTTTACTTTCAAGTCGGCGACTTCGCCAATACATCTTTTTCTTTCACGAGTTCGTACGGGTTGGCAGGGCTGCATCGACATGATCCCCGGCCAATTGGTAAGTTTCGTTTATCGAGTAATACCTAAGCTTTAACTTCGGGCGCATCACTATTGTTTCGTTTAGATTTATTCACCAGTTATCGATATTTACTAGAGTTATAGGTTTTATCTATTGCTCTAGTTTTATCACCAGTTATCCAGCTTGAGATCGAACTATCGGCTTTATCATTATTTTTTCTTATTTATCATCATATAGCCGATTAGATCTATTTCAAGTGCTGCATCTGTGGCGATTGTTTAATTTGCTCCACTAGTTTCTTTACAATCGCTACGCGATTATCGGCTGATCTATAGCCGGTCATCTTCATAGCAAATCGGCCGATTCGCTGATACGCTTTTCGGGACAGATCAGAACTCTAGCCGATCGAGGCCCCCGGAATTTAATACGTTTCTTTCCTTGTCAATCAACAGGTCAGATTGACTGGCACGCCGCGCGAACCGCACCAGCGCGATCACCCGAACAGGAGTTAAGCAAATTCTCCCGGGTCGTGTGTCCGACGCTGAAGATCATCGGCTGATTTTCAGCGCCAACAAGATGCCAGGCAAGATAGGCGTACTCACATTTCGTGGCGACCTGAAGAAGTAATACGACTGCGACCCGAAGGCGATCGAGTATGCCAGGACATCACGCGTGCCAGAGCCTTCTGCGGAAATACTCGCGGGCGCGCAAAAGCTCACCGACTCAGAGATGGAGATCTCCAGCCAGAGGCCTAGCCAGTCGAGGGTTAAACCCAACCCCAGCGACGTCGGCATCAAGGCCATCCAGCTGCAAGAAGGCGACCCGTCCAAGACTGCTTTGATTGGAGGCGGCTTGAGTGACAAATAGGAAAGCGCGCTCGTCAGCTTCCTTAGGGCTAACCGAGACATATACGCGTGGAAACCAGCGGATATGCCAGGGGTGCCCAAGGAGCTGATCGAGCATTGCCTAACAGTTGACCCTAAAGCCACTCCGAAGAAGCAACATTTACGACGCTTTGCTCCCGACAAGAGGGAGGCCATCAAGAAGGAGCTAGCAAAACTACTCGCGGCTGGTTTTATTAAAGAAGTATACCACCCCGAGTGGTTAGCTAACCCTGTACTAGTCTTGAAAAAGAATAATAATGAATGAAGGATGTGTGTGGATTATACTGATCTCAACAAACACTGCCCGAAGGATCCCTTCGCACTCCCACGCATCGACCAAGTCATTGACTCTTGGCCTGGCTTGCGCTTTCAGGGGTTCCCCGAGTGGTTCCGCTAGCCCTTGTCGAAGTGGCTGCTGTCGTTGCCCTGCTTGTTGCTGTTTCGCTTGGGGAAGCGGTCGTTCTCCTCATCCTCCTGGTCAGCCACCGTGTCATCATGTCACATTCCCTTGGTACATTGGATTGCAAGCGCAATTTTCCGCGGTCCGCCTGCGCTGGGCGCGCTTGGCGTTCTTCAACCGCCGGATCCTTTGGTGGTCCTCGTTCTCATCCTAGGGGCATCTGTCGTAGGCTTGTCGGCAGACACGTCTGCGAGTTGTTCATCGTCGTACTCGGGACCAGGCTTGTCGTCCTCCGGGTTGCGAAGGGAGGCCATGTAGACTTGACGATCCGGCGAGTTGTCAGCCATATGGCTATACTCAAGTAGCTCTGTGCTACCATCTCCCTCTTCTGCGATGGGAGAGAGAGGTTTGCCCTCCTGGAAGGGCAGTTCCTGCGTGAAGGCCACAAGGCGGGAGTCATAGTCGAGTAGTTTAGAGGGCTCTAAGCCTTTCCAGTACATGAAACAGTCTTGCAGCGTAGATTTTATGGTTAAACCGAGATGATTTCCCAAAAATGATTTGGGGTAGTCATCGGGTTGCGAGTGGTTTTCAAGAGCGGGGCCCCCCCGACGAGTGGTATCTCCCTCGTCTCAGAGTCCTCCTCGGCACTGGCTTGAAGGTGTAGTACTAAACGACGAGTACTCTTCATTGGATGTGTGGGAGCGATGCCCCTTCAGTAAACTACACGTAGTACTAGTCGAGAACTAGTAAACGGAGTAGTACTGGTAGTGTGGGAGCGATGCCCCTTCAGTAAACTACATGTAGTACTAGTCGAGAACTAGTAAACGGAGTAGTACTGGTAGTGTGGGAGCGATTCCCCTTCAGTAAACTGCACGTAGTACTAGTCGTGAACCAACAAAACGGAGTAGTACTTGAAGTATGAGAGCGATGCCTCTTTAGTAAACTACACGTAGTACTAGTCAAGAACCAGTAAACGGAGTAATACTGGAAGTATGGGAGTGATGCCCCTTCAGTAAACTACACGTAGTACTAGTCGAAAACTAGTAAATGGAGTAGTACTGGAAGTTTGGGAGCGATGCCCCTTCAGTAAACTACACATAGTACTAGTCGAGAACTAGTAAATGAAGTAGTACTAGAAGTCTAGGAGTCATGCCTCTTCAGTAAACTACACGTAGTACTAGTTGAGAACTAGTAAACGGAGTAGTACTGGAAGTATGGGAGGGATGTCCCTTTAGTAAACTACACGTAGTACTAGTCGTGAACCATTAAACAAAATAGTACTGGAAGTATGGGAGCGATGCACATTCATTAAACTACACGTAGTACTGGTCGAGAACTAGTAAACGGAGTGTTACTGGTAGTATGGGAGCGAGGCCCATTAGTAAACTACGCATTGTACTAGTCGAGAACTAATAAATGGAGTATTAGTGAAAGTATGGGAGCGATGCACCTTCATTAAACTACACGTAGTACTAGTCAAGAACTAGTAAACGGAGTAGTACTGGAAGTCTGGGAGCAAGGCCCCTTCAGTAAACTACGCGTAGTACTAGTCGAGACCTAGTAAACAGTGTGTTACTAGAGTATGGGAGCAATGTACCTTTAGTAAACTACACGTAATACTAGTCGAGAACTAGTAAACAGTGTGTTACTGGAAGTATGGGAGCGAGGCCCATTCAGTAACCTAGAATACTAGTCGGGAACTAGTAGTCAGAGTGTTACTGGAAGTAGGGATAGGTGACTGGAGATCAATTGGCAAAGGAGAAAATAAATCTTGCTGGTAGCTTAGTCAGTTCCTTGGGCGGGCCATGCGAATTCACATGTTGCCATGCGAAAACGTCACGGTTGGCCTTCACGTGATTTGGATCGGTTCCTTGGGTGGGCCAAGATAGGTCATATGTTACCATGCGAAGATGTCTCGGTTGGCCCGAAGGAATACATTACGCAATCCTTCACATGCATTGGTACAAAAGTGGTCGTCGTGCGAAAATGACTCAGTTGGCCCGAAGGAAATCCTTGGGCGGGCCACTACAGTTCATACAGCCCTGAAATGTGGATGAACGAGCAATAGCCCTGTTTTGTGTAAATTCATTAATTCCCTAACCGAGCGGTTGAACGGGTTCATTGGGAAAAAAATCCCTTGTTTCGAGATAAAACTCAAGACAATGGTTAAATAAGTTTCTCAAAGATCTCCGAAAAACCTCCTTCAATCGGGACTCAGTCTTCACGTGGTCAGCCGTCCGGGTTGCACAGCGTCCAGCCCCCGAGCTTGGGACCTGGCGGAGCTGCCGAAAGCACATCGAGTGCGTGTCATGCCCAGCCCCCGAGCGTAGAAACCAGACGAGTGTGGATAGTTGTTGATCTTGATTCGTGGGTGACTCCCGATGAAGCTGTATCGCTCGTCGATGGAGCCGCAACGGTTTTTTGATGAGACACGACTAGTCAGAATCAATTCCGACTAGTCATTGATGGAGTGAGTCCCGCTCCCGACTAGTTTTGTAGTCAAAGTAGTCATCGACGGGTTGCCGAGTGTCCTCGCGAGTCGAAGAAGTCGTCGGTGGGTTGCCTCCATGAATGGGATTTCTTTAATGAAAACCATAAAGACCTCGCGATCCGGTGAGGAGCTTTTAGCGATCCACCCCTCTTCTTCGTTGGAGGAATCGAGGCTCCTGCCTTCCTCTTTAAATTAGGTCCTTGTTTATAAATAAGTCATCACTCGGCTTCCCGTTGAATTGCGGAGCTCCCAGGGCCCTTCGGAGAGATTGACATTCAAACGAGGAATGCTTGCTCTTCGGGTGCCACGGGCATCGCCTGTGGAGAGCTTCCTCGAATCGTTCCTTCGAACTGAGAGTCTTCTTTCTACGGGTGCATTGTTCCCCAACTTCTGGCTTCCGCTTCCGAGTTGTCTCCAGGTATTCGAGAGGGATTTGATAATGGGTGGGGCTATAGGCTTCCACTTCTTCGCACTCCTACTGCCTGACAATGATGACGTTGCGAGCGTCCCGGCCAACATTGATGATGGTGCGAAGGTCGCCCGTGGAGGAGTCCTAGAGCTTGCCGCTCCCCTGCTGGTTCATCTCGACCGCGCGGTGCCTGCGTTTGGCGCTCTTCGCATTGATGAGTTTACGGCGTTCCTTCTGGATGTCATCTGCATCTTCTATCTTGATGTTGTTTGGGAATTCAATACCCATTGTTACATCCACGTCTTCGTCGAGCGGATCAAGGAGGTAGTCGTTGTAGTCGTCTAGCTGGACCCGCTCTACACCTTCACAGTCCTCACCGGCGTGAATCATGAACACTTCTCGATTGGGCGCGAAGCGTTTGGCATTCTACGCCACCTGGCCCTCGTCTTCGTCGTCGGAAAGAGGGAGGGGGTCTGCCTTCTTGAAAAGGGCGTTCGCCAGCTGTGGTAATGGATCGTGGTGGACCTAATTTGAGAAACCTGGAGGGTTTCATGCCCTTCCGATGCTCAAACCTGCCTGACCAATCTGATCCTCTTACCAGACCCCGGGGGTTACTTATCATAGGTATCATATGAGCAGTCAAATCCGAGTAGTTGTCGGAAACAGTAGCCCCCCGATGCGCGGTGGCTTCTCCTTCTCCGAGTGGTAGTATATGATCCAAATCCTCTTCCAATGCAAAGAGGGTCCTGGGTTGAACCGCCTCAGACTGAACTGGACATGGCTTGGGGGTTTCCAGTTTGTTGATGAAGTTGTCGAAGTCGTAGTTGAAATCTTCCGGCTCCCTCGATGGATGCTGGAGGAGATGTCGTTGGTGGCGATGGGATGGTGGTGGTGAGCCTCAAAGCGATTCCGAGTCGGGGACGTCAAGTCACCATGCTGTTAGAGAGCGTCTTCCACGAGCTTGATGCACTTGGCGATGTTGTCGTCCACCTGATCAACACCGCGATTAGATCATTCGATTTGATCAATGGGCGAGCAGTTACCCGGATATGGCTCGCGTAGCTTCCAATAAGGATGCTGAAGTGGAAGCCTACGGCTTCCTGGAGTCGGCTAGGTGGCCGTTGAAACCGCCCGAGCCGTTGGCGACGCAGATCCAGGAGCCAAAGGTGATCGTTGTGCCCTCATCGAGAATGGTGCGGCCTTGTGGAATAGATGTTATGGTCAGACCCAAGTGACTACCCGAAAAGGATTCGGGGTCATCATCTGAGTTAGAGTAGTTGTCGAAAACGGGGGCCCCCTGACGGGCGGTGGCTCCCTTGTCGTCGAGTTCTCCCGAACTCCATCTTGAAGGTGTAGTACTTTTCAGCGAGTACTTTTCATCAATGAGTACTTTTCGTCCTTGGGTACTTTTCATCAACGAGTACTTTTCATCTAAGCCCGAGTAGTTGACAGAAATGGAGGCCCCGACAGGTGGTGGCTCACTCGCCCTCGAGCTTGAGCAGACAATCTAAGACCTCCTCCAAGTCAGAGAGGGAGTAAGACCGTGTAGCCTTCTCATTGACCGAAGCGGCATTGCGTAACCCAAAAGGGAATAGAGTACGCGCCTCCTCAAATCGATTTGAGTCCGATTCTAGAAGTCCTGGTGCAGCATGAGTTGAAGTCGCGTCGAAAACGGACATCCTCTCGGTCTCGCCGGCGTGATCGGGGAGCAGCAACTCGTCGAGGTTGTCGACAAACTCGTCGAAGTCGCTGCATCGACTTGCTTGAGAGGGCTCCGGCTTCCTAGAGTCGGCTAGGTGGCCGTTGAAACCACCCGAGCCATTGGCGACGCAGATCCAGGAGACAAAAACGAACGTTGTGCCCTCATCGAGCACGGTGCTGGTGAAGCTGAAAGATTCCATCAAGTTCTTCGGTGGATGCTCGATGAACACCCCTACATGGCGTACCAGCTGTCAGTATTTTACCACCGAGGGATACCCCCGAGGTGGAGAGTTTTAGGTAGGGTGTCGCCGAGATCAGGAACTCAAAGGTGCAAGGAACACAAAGTTTAGACAAGTTCAGGGTGCCGAGAGCGTAATACCCTACGTCCTGTGTGGTGGTTTGTATTGCTTTAGGTGTTGATCGGGTTGATCTGGTTGGAGGGGGTCCCTGCCCGCCCTTATGTAGTTTGGGGGAGGGGGTTACATGGAAATCCTAGACGAATAAGAGCTCAGGAGTCCTACCTGAGTACTTTTCGGGTAGTTTCCTGCTGCTCCGACTAGTTCTACTATGGTACGAGTAGTTACAATTGGTGTAGGGTGTGGGCCATGTACGCACTCCCGTGGCCCCAGGTCTGACACATCGTGTGGCCCTGCCTTGGCTGGCCTCTGCCCATCTTGGCTTATCAGCGTTGTCCCGTCGGGCTGGCTGTTGCTGGCGAAGGCGGGGGCAGTTGAGCGCCTTAACGCCGGTTGTCGGTCGTGTCCTCACCCCTTCTCCAGGGCGCGTCCTGCTCTACTGCGGCTATAAATAGTGGCGTTGGGCTCTCGCCTAATCATCGAGCTTTGCGAGTTTTATCCTCCGAATTCGAATAGTAGATTCAGGCCTCCCAGGGCTCAGGTCCGGCTGGCTCAAGCTGGGCCCGGGTCGTTCGTTGGTTGGTGCTAGAGGATTGACTGGTCGCGGCGGAGTGTCTTGAAGGACCACCAGGAGATCCAAACCCTCCATGTGGCCGTCGTGAGGTGGTTAGCCTACATCTGGCGCCGGCGTCCTTTGAGGATGCTGTGGATCTGCTCTTCCTCTTGAAATCGTTGGGCAAGTGGTGGCTCTTCGTGCCTTTCCCGTTGGGAGGTACAGGTGGGCTTCGCCATGCTCGCCCTGATTTGTGGAGGAGCAACGGTTCTGCTCAGTGTCGCATGGACCGGCTTCGCGGAGGCTTCCGCTGGGCTTCGCGACTCCTGGTTTGTCTTTCTCATCCTCCGTGCCTCCATCGCTGGGGTAGTCCTGCTGATAGAGGATGAACTGCTATGCATTCGTCCGGCACAGATCGCACCCGTGCAGAAGCAGACCCACGACGGCTTCCGGCGTCACCTTGATTGGTGGCGTCTACATTTTTTGTACTTGTACACAGCCTTTGGTCGGCTATCATGTATCTGAATGTCCTCTTATAGTTGAATAAATGATTTGTTTGCCTTGCGTCATTTCGCTCCGCTTATGTTTTGTTGGCATTCTTGCCAGGGGATGAGCCGTGCACCGTTTGCTGCGATTGCCGAACAGTGTGCTCGTTTAGCGTCATTCAGTAAACCGAGCGGAACCCGATCGCCTCCCTTCCGTGGGAGTTCGGCTGTGCCTCACTGGGAGACGCTCCATAAATCCCGACGGCCCGCTCTTCTGGTTCCCGACCCCCCGCGCGGGGGGTCGAGCGGCGTAGTGCCTCCCCTCGTTGGGGTCATCCAGAGCGAGAGCAAAGTCCGGACTCGGTTGTGAGATGGCGTGGTAGGCGGCTTCGCGCTTGCCCACTTCGCGGCCACTGGGGCCTCCGCCGTCCTGCCTCTAGCTCGTAATGTGCGTGTTGGGGCGGCCTCGTGCCCATTCTGGATAGGCCAACCTACGAACCCCACGCACCACGGGCCTGGTCGCGCCACCGGCCTTGGGCCGGCTGACGGGACCGCGGGCCCTTGCGGGTGGTTGATTAGCTGTGGGAGACGTGCCCCTTAACTACATTTGTCATGCATGTGTGCCAGCATCCCCATTTCCCCGAAGCATCGGGTCGTGGGGACCGCCACTCTCTGGGCGGTTCCTACTCCATCGTGCCCGCTCGGCTTCCGCGGGGGCGGGGTAAAAATCACCTCGCGCACGTCCTGCAACTGCTCCTCTTCATCGCCTCCTACCATTCAAGCCTAGCACAAGTAGGGGAAGAGGAGAGGGAGGTGTTGCTGGCAGAGTCGCTTACCCTGCTCTTACTGTCACAACCGCCACCGTCGTTTGCCCCCGTCTTGGTGGCCATGTTTTCCTAGAGGAGCTCCATCATGTCGGGGGAAAAGATTCGGATTCTCGTGGAGAAGGGTTTCCTTCCCTGCAACTCCGGCTCGCGCCCCGCGGCGGGGGAGACCTTCCCGCGGACCGCTCCCCCCCCCTCCCCCCGAGGTGGTCGTGCTGGAGGAGTTCTTTCGCCGCGGTTTCGGCATGCCGGCTCACGGCTTCCTCCGCTCGGTCCTTCGCAAGCTCGGTGTTGACGCTCGTTACGGCCGAACTAGGATGATCACCACCACCTTACTCCTTCCATGTGGCGCCTTCACATCACTCCTCAATGTCGGTTCAGAGTGAACCCTGCTATTTTGCCGGCCAAAAGGAGGCGTGCCACACCTATAACTACAAGAGGCGGGGTCCTCCTAATTGAACACACCAAGATGTAGCCTCCCTCTCCTTTGTAAAGCTTTCTAGGCTAGTGGAGTGTAGGTGAGGAGTAGTTCTTCAAGGTCTTCTAGTCTTCTTAAAGAGTTTGATATGATCTTGTATCTTTTCTTTTATGTAATGACTTGAGTTTAGTAATAAAATTTATTTCCTTATATTATCTTGTCTTTGGTTCATATGCTTATGGTTAGTATGTGATCCTTTTAGTTCATACTTGAATTATGTGCCTTGCATGCTTAGACATGGTAGGACATTTAGGCCATGGCAACGGTTTCATCTCCCTTAATTGGGCGCTCTAGAACTACGGCTCCTGAAAGAGACGGATGTTCTTGCGCAAGGCTAGAGTGGTAATCGTTAATGCAGACGTGGTGTCTAGGTTAAAGGTTACATTTGAATGCGGTCCTATCCCATGGTTAGATGAGATAGGCGGCAGGTGGTGATAGCCCTGTCCGTCCAGTGTAACCCTTCCCGTTAGGATAGTGGCAGTAGGAGGTCCATAAAGTAGCCGAGTTGGAAGGCGGCTCCTCTGCCAGTCATGTGCAGTTCTCCCGATAGTGCCTGGGAGCCTAGAGCCTGATCCTAAGCATGTGTATGTGTATGTGTATACAAGTGTGAGCTATGCTTGCTTAGATAGGAACAACCTTTATATGCCCTTGAATGCTCTCTTCTCTCTCTCTCTAATCCTAGTTCCTTATACTTGAGTGGACATATCTTGTGTCACACTACCTCTCAATTATATTATCAATTACCCCTGTTTAGACCTTGGATATTTGATCATGGTATTCTCCTAAACTTGATAACTCTTTAAACCACCACCTTCGCTGTGGAAATATAAATATGACACCCGAGATTACTCACGGGTAAAATGCTACAACGGTATTCCGTGCGCTTGCGGATTTATCTGTGATGTAAGAAATACCACACGGCGTTTCTGGCACCGTTGCTAGGGAATAATGATCCTAGTGATGACGCTAAGAAACACCAACAAGCATTATTAGCGCCATTGCCGGGGAAGGCACAGGTTAAAAGAATTATTAATGTTATGGATTTTATCTATAATTAGTAGCCAATGTTCTAGTAGGACAACTTTGTTGTTTTCTCTTTATGTGAAGACAGGTTAGTGTTCGACTGATTTTAATTCGCCGGAAATTCTATGACGAATCTGAGTCGACTTTAAGAAGGGTGTGATATGGCATCAACATTTTCAAAAGACTAACTCTCGGCAGTTGGATCGGTCCCGATTGCATCAGCAAGCTTCAACAAAATGGCACTTGATCTCTCTTCGAGCTTAGTTTCTACCGTTGTTGCCTGATCACCAGCAATAGGAGGGACTACGTCGACCGGACGATCAGCCACATCATCAGGATGCAATAAATTTGAGTAGTGGATATTAAACCAATTCTCAGGGTCACCAGTACGGGATGATCAATATCAAAAACAACTCTTGACTTCAATCAAGAAAAGCAAGAAGGTATCCCTGAAGACCCACTAACACTCGCTCCGAGGTAAGAATTTCATCGACAATCAAAATGAGCAGTGAGTCAAGAAATTTCCATCAAAGGTAAATCAAATTCTTCATCAATCAAATTTCAAATTGACGGATGAAAATATCTCGTTCAAAAGACTCAAAACATTGAACCCTTGCCGACAGGTTAATCAGTATTTATCTCATATTTGATTTCACCCATTGCATGTTTGAATTTTCAGATTTTTGATTCGAGTTTTTGCTTGTGCATTTGCATCTTTTGCATTCAAACAACTGCATATTTGGTTCCCTCAACTTTAGCATTTGCATCCCTCGCAAAATTTGGATTTAGACCAGCACACAAAGGGCATTTTGGGCATAAATTTTCAGCCATGAGCTTTTGGAAGCTAGTGCATGCATGAATGTGATTCATTTTCATGTCCAAATGTATTTGGGGCCACTCCTAGGTTTGCACTGGCCTAGAATTGCACCGATTCAATCACCTTTGGACCATTTGGCAGGCATTGATTCTTTGAGTAAAGGTTCAGCATTTTTGGCGCCGGGATGGGGTTGGCCGAACCCTTTGGTTCGGCCGAATCAAGGGGGATGCTTCTCTATAAAAACCGGTGCACAGCATCTCCTCTCCTTGCCCCCAAACCAAGCTGCAGCTGAGTGCCCTCAAATTTCTTCTCCTATCTGCCTTGGTTGCCCATGTTCTTGTTCTAAGTCCATAAGAAAAAATTATTTCCCTCATTTTCCTTTTCATTTGCATTTTGTGTTTTCTTCCATCTCCGCTGCAAGAACGTGTTTGTGGTGGTACTACTACCTCGCAAGAATGATTTCGTGGTGCGTTCTCACCCACAAGAATGATTTTTTGGAGTGTTATTACCCACATGGACGATTTGTTGTGGGGGCGACCAAGCCCCGCAAGGACTACTAACTCTCGGACGGCTAACTCTTTCCCGCTAACTCTCACGTAACCCGTTTTAAGTTATTTGTGCGTTGTTCTTTGCTCTTATTTGCAGGTATGAAGGGCTTCGGCAAGAAGGTCATGGTCACACTCAAGAAGGCGATGGGCTCAAGGTCGAGCCGCTCTCATGGTGGCTCAAGCTCGCATGGTGTCTCCAGCTCGCACCACTCCAGTAGTTATGTGTCGAGCCCCATGAGAGAGAGCGAAGAGACGTCATCCCAGCAGCCCGAGCCTCAAGTCTCGGAGCAGCAGGCTGAGCCTCAATCTTTTCGCCATGGTAAACAAAATCAAAATTTCCCCAGTGAAGTCTATGATAAAACAATAGCTAGAAAATTTTACTATGGTGGGCGCCATTGAATGCACTTCTTTGATCACCCGTATTGCCGTGCGTTTGGATGCTTTGAGCTGGGCAAGTATTTCTTATATCAGCTCCCACGCTTAGTGATCGACGAAAATTATTTGGTTTATGGACATACACTCAAACATGCTCCAGATGGCTCTCTTGGTTTCATTTTTCCGGGCTATGTAAATAAAATCCCGCTTCCTAACCCGGGGTATCATTTATATACGTGCCGGAGCTTGAGCTGCATTGTATGTAAGTAAATTTAGAAATTATTCATATGTAGTAAAAAATATATTAAAAGAAGGAATGAATCTTACAACGTTGGGGATTGATCCGCGCGTTCAATTTCCCAATGGCAAGCCAATGGCGCCATAAAAGTGAAGTCCTGGACTATGAGGCAACGCGTCCTCGAACATGCCTCCACGGCCACCAAAACCACCACAACGGCCACCACCACGACAGCCACCACCACGGAACATCAACTTTTCAAAGACAACTACGCCTTCAAACATCATAAGCATTACTCACTAATTCACTAATTAAACTCATATTCCTCATATAAATCAAGAACTAGACCTTTGAAAAAAATACAATCACTAATTCAAATTTACTAACTAACTCACTAACTGTAGTCAAATTTACATCTTTGAAATGACATCTTTGACATGGAAAAAAAAAGAACTAACTAATTCAAACAATATCGAATACACTTCTCATTTACTAACTAAATCACTAACTAGTGTGTGTGCGCGCGCACGTGTGTGCTGGAGTGTGTGTGCGCATTGAAATGGAAAAAAAGGAAAAAATCAAGAACATACCGGGAGGGGAAGAGGCGCCACCAGGGCTCGCAGCTGTAGGTCCGTAGGAGGAGGCCCTGTCGGGACCCGCGGCCGTAGATCCATGAGAGGAGGCTGGTGGAGAGGAGGCGCCGCCAGGGAGGAGGCGCCCCTGGGGCCCGTGGCTGTAGGTCCGTGGAAGGAGGTGCCACAAGGACCCACGGCCGTAGATCCGCGAGAGGAGGCGCCGCCGGGGAGGAGGCGCCACCGGGGCCCGCGGCCATAGGTCCGCGGTAGGAGGCGCCGTCGGGACCCGCAGCCGTAGATCCACGGGAGGAGACCGACGGGGAGGAGGCATGCGGGCTCGTGCGGGGAGGAGAGACCGGCGGCGTGGGGAGGTGGCGTCGTGGGGCAAGCAGGGCCGCGGCGGCGCGAGGAGGCGGTGGCACGGGGCGAGGAGGCGGCGACGTGGGGAGGAGCGGCAGCGGCGGCTGCAGCTCGAGGCGAAATTTCGGCAGCCTCCCAGTGTCCCTCGCTTCAAATCAAAAATTTATCACAGTCCCCGCCGCCAGTTCCATATATAGAGAGGGCATTTTCAGGGGTGGGTGACGTCCCCACCCGCCCCTACAAACCGCCCCTACAAATTTGTAGGGCGGGTGTGGCCACCACCTGCTCCTGCAAATAATTTTTAAATTTATTCCGCAAATTCAATTAACTCCAAAAAAATAGCAAAACACATCCAAAAATAGTGAAATTTGTACCATAAGAATATTGTGAAATATAGAAGTAGAAAAATATGCCAACTATATTTTAGTGTATAAAATAGTTAAGAGCGTTGAAACAACAATGTAGGATTCTCCCACTTCCTATCTCATACAACTCAAGCCATACTTTATTATTTGCACACTCTTAAGCATAATATACACTGAAATATACTTGGCATATTTTTTTTCTAACTCTATAGGTGACAATAGCCTTAGGGTACAAATTTAAGTTTTTTTATGTGATTTTCTATATTTTTAGAATTAATTGAATTTTTTGTATGATTTTAAAAAAATCATTTGTAGAGGCTGGTGAGGGTATCACCCGCCCCAAAAAATGCATTTCCAGGGACGGGTGGCGCCATCACCCGCCACTGAAAATAGAGGCGGGTGATGGTGCCACCCGCCCCTGGAAATTCCATCTTTAGGGATGGGTGGCGCTATCACCCGTCCCTGAAAATGAGGCCCATTTTCAGTGGCGGGTGATGGCGCCACCCGTACCTAAAGATGCATTTTTAGGGGCGGGTCAGCTGCTACAGTAACACCACTCCTTTTGTAGGAACGGGTTACATTTTGACCCGCCCCTGAGAAAAAATCGGGACGTTGCTACAAATTATTTTTGTAGTAGTGATTATAACTTCATCAATCTTGATCTTGAGATTTATCATGCCAGTCTCTTAGAGATGTTCGTAAGATATGTTGTGCACGTATATATTTAGAGATGTTCATAAGATATGTTGTGCATGTATATATGCACTCATAGGAAAAAATGTTCCTACATGTACGTAGACATCGACATCTAAAAAATAAAAAGTATTAAGTGTGTGCGCGTATATTATGAAATACATTTTTTAATTTACTTAGAACAAATTAAGTGTGTGTGCTCTTCCCCATAAATTTGGTTAAATATAAAATAGTTTAACTCGGTATAAATTAAAATATTTTATATTCCACGATGGAGAGAGTATGTTTATATATAGGACGCTTTCTGCAATTAATTGGCGGCATCAGAGAACTCCTATCCATCATTTTCACCATGCGTGCAGTTAATTGACGGCATCAGGGAAATCATATCCATCATTTTCGCTAGAATGCACTGATAGTTACCCTGTCGCCCCAATCTGTTTCCACACCGTCCACTCGCGTCCCATCCGCTGCTCTGTGTTCTTCTGTTGCAGTGCTGTTTCTCTTCCCCTCCACCCATTACAATGCTTCTACTTTTTCCATTTCTCTCTCATAGTCCACAGAAGCAACTCTGGGCTAGCTCAAGGATTCTAATAAGGACGAAGACGACTTCACCCATCAGATATTCAGAGTGCATTTGAGGAGCAGCTTGTGTGTAAGCTGAAACGAGCATGTCATGCAGTAAGTCAGATGTAAACCATTGCTGACACAGGGCACAGACACGTACGATCAGCGCAGGGTGACCCTGAAACCTGGATCATGTGGACTCGACGCTGCCAAGACACGCCGCCTCCGGCCGCGGATTGACTCCATCACGCGGCGGCGCTTATCTTCATTGCCGGCCGGCGTGGCTTCTGGATCTTGAAGCCTGCAGGCAGCCATCAGCCAGCCCATCACGTAAGCACTGGAAAACCTCCCGTCGGCGGCACCAATCAAGCAGATCACCCATGTCGTCGCATTCATTCATGGGCTGGCTGCCCTCCTGCAGCCGTAACCACTCTAGCCATCCGAAATCTCTTAATAAATTTTGTATCCACCGGATTTTTCTATAAGATTCCACTGTTTTTTAATTATTCTGGGTCCACGAAGAGCACTACTGCATAAACACTAGATAGCATACGATTGATAGAGTCACGTTGTTCGGAACAAGAATACCTCGACGGATTACTCAATACTCCCACGTCCTAAATTATTAGTCGTTTTAGATTTTCTAAGTGCACCTAGATATAAATATATATGTACATACGTTGTAAAAATTATATATCTAGAAAAACTAAAATAACTAATAATTTAGGATGGAAGGGCTATATTGTAGTAACAAACTGGCCCAAGCTTGAAATCAGAAAGGTGATACAGTCATGGATCCACGTAGCCGTCCTGTCATTTTTGTCTAACTTTATAAACAGTATCGTCTCTCAGTTGGAAATGAAAATATAAAAAAGAGAATGCCTGTGTCAGCTGATCTAAGCGAGAAAATGACCCCTGCACAGGGAACAAAATGCATATGAACTGCACGGATTAATTTCTCAACAATGTTGCCTTTGACTTTGTAGCATATATATCCACTCAAATCTGTGGAGCGTGGAGTGTTCTTTAGCTGCAATAGTAGCTGCAATATATTAGAACATCACAAATGAATAACATTCATCAGCATTTAGTGCAAAAGATTTGTTCCCCTACCTATAAAAATTACTAGCATGTACAAGAGCACAAATTACTATATATATATAGAGTTAGTGTTTTGATAGAATGCACCTGGTGGGCGCACCAGGTTGGACTAACCAACGCACCTAACCGCATATACGTGCATGCTTCCTATATTAATTTGTACCAGCTACCTAACATGCCGAGCCATATATCACAGAAATCCCACCAGACTGCATGCATGGATGGAATCTTTTGTTGATTTGATTCTTTGAAACAAAATTTCTCCTAAACCGTAACTTCGATTGACAAACCGTTTGTTGCATCTTACTCGAAAAATATGCTTAACAAAACTAGATCCAATATCAATATATTTTATTTCTTTTATGCAAATTGCATCTTTGTGTACTACTGATTACAACTCTGTATATTATCGAGTTGCAACTAGATATAACTATATGTACTATTTGCATCTGATCTCTATAATTAGGTTCATCTGTAATTCTGGATGCAACCAGAGTAGCAATTGACTTGCAACTAAGTAGTAATTGATTGCAACGTAACTAGATTGCAACTACTAGTAATTAGGTTGCAACTAGACAGTAAGTGGATTGCAACTAGTAGTACCTGGTTGCAACTGACCAGTAACTGATTGCAACTAGTAGTACATGGGTTGCAAATGAGTAGTAATTGATTGCAACTAGTAGTAACTAGCTTGCAATAAGTAGTAACTGGTTGCACAAGTAATAATCGGGTAGTAACAGGTTACAACTTTCACTAACTAGCTTGCAACTAGGTTGTAACTAGTAGCAGTTGGGTAAAAACTAGATTCTAAGTGGTTGCAACAAGCGCTAAGTACGCTACAACCAAGTTGCAATCGTGTTGTAGCTGTGATGGCAACTCATAGTGCAGTTAAGTTGCAATTACATACTTCAAAAAAAGTTCATCAAATATAGTCTTCATGGATCTCGGTTTGTTAAGCATATTTTTTCCAACAACGTGATGCAAATGGATCTGGAATCGGAGCTACGGTATAGGAGATATTGCATTTTTCAATCCGAATAAAAAAAGATTCTCTTCATGCATGCTTCCTGGTCGGTGGCGGAGGGGTGAGCTGTGGTTGGTTGCCTCCACCTAATTTTTCATGCATTAGGGTGGACCATAAGATATGCGAGACCGATGGAGGATCTGTGCATTAGCTATAGCAAATACACCTTGTTGCAGTGTGTGTATATATATGTGTATATATATATATATATGTATATATATATGTGTGTATGTATATGTATATATATATTTATACCTATTGTCTATTTAAAACTCAGCGAGTTAAATAACATTCAGCACCCCGGCGGCACCGCCCCTTGCTCCGTCGAGCAAGAAAAAACTGTAAACGCACTCGTATTTAAAAGCCCAGAAATAACGTAACCACTGCAATCAATGCTTATAAACCTCACAACTTGTGACAGGACACACACCAGAGACGTAGTAAAAACTCCCATCTAAATGCGTAATTAGATGCAGAACCTTTTACAATCCACGTTGCCCAATTGCTCATTTTGGATAGAATATAGGGACACTTCGAAACTTGGGAATTGCACCATTAATATCTCCAGCTGCAAAGGCAACCACGGCTTTTCCTCCCCTGATTCCCTCTCTCCCTCATTAATTGCCATCCCCTCTCTCACTCACTGTCGGTGTTTAACCTCCAAGCCTACTGAGGGATATCCCCGAGGTGGTAGATTGTAGATGGGGTGTCGCCAAGATAAGAAACTCGAAGGTGCAAAGAACACAAGATTTAGACAGGTTCGGGCTACCGAGAGCGTAATACCCTACGTATTATGTGGTGGTCTGTATTGCCTTAGGTGCTGATGTATTTCGAGGGGTCCCTACCCGCCGTTATATTGTACGGGGGGATAGGGTTACATGGAAATCCTAGCCAGATATGAGTTTAGGAGTCCTACCCGAGTGCTACTCGGGTAGTTTTCTTTTGTTCCGACTAGTCCTATTAAGATATAAGTAGTTACAACTGATGTAGGGCGTGGGCCATATCCCATCCCTTATCCTAGAATATGTACGCCATGTGCGCAGTCCCATGGCCCCAGGTCGGACAAGCCCCCGAACTCTTCGTAGTTGAGAACTACAGGCTTCCGAGTACTTTTGAAGGCGTCTTCGAGTTCTCCTGAACTTTGTCTTGAAGGTGTCTTCTGAGTACTTCCTTGGCTGCATCGAGGCTGTGAGGTGCTCATGCCCCAAGTAGTTTTCAAGTCTTCTTTTATATGGGGTGCGATTGAACTCACACTCCATATGGAGTAGCCCCCAAGCCTTAGGTTCAATCGAAAAATCAGGCTGAGGGTCAAATTAGTCTTGAATCTTCTGTCCTTATCTTCCAAAAAAATTGAAAAATAAGCCATCGATAACACGTGTCCCGGAGCCCCCGAGCCTTTAATCCAAATTTCCAATTTCGGAAAAAAGGATCCCAAAGGTCGTGGTATGGGCTGTGTAAATTGGTTCGGAATTCAAAAACCCCTTTTTTTGGGACGTTATCCCTGAAAAATGGTTAAACAAATAACTTTCCTAAAGTAACCCGACATTACACTGAAAACAAATCTTATCCTGTAAAAAACTCTTCGCATTCCGCACAGGGAACTTGGGCCCACCGCTGGTTATTTAACCACGTAGTGACCTAGGGTTTACTCACCCTTTCACTTGTGCATTTTATTGCTCGAGCCTTTCGTCTTCCTCTGTCTCACAGCTGCCGCCACTTCCAGAGTTAGATCTAGGTCATTTGCGTTGCAAGAAGTAGTCGCCCAGTTCATCCTTCTCCACAAAAGCCCTGCTCCGCGGCCTCTCTCATCGTAGCCCTCGAGCGCATGCGAGTGAAGCATCTCGTGACCACAAGGATGGGCCGGCAACAAGCGAGGTGCCTCCAAGGGGAAGGAAAAGAAGTGTAAGGCCGCCACCACCACCGGAGGCGGGTGGAAACAAAGTAAATGCTCTTAACCTGATCTCCAGGCCCTCGTTGATGAGGGTCTTCTCAAGAGCAAGGAAGTCATCTAGTGGCGCCCTGCCACTGGGGACAAAAGACCATATGAAGGAGTTGATTAGAATGATCTTCTTCAATACTTCATCTAGCGAGGATTAGACCTCCTAACTTCTGACTTTTTCCGTGGTCTCCTCTTTTGCTACGGAATTCCGTTGCATCATCTTAATCCCACCTCCATCCTTCACATTTCCATCTTTGTTCAGTTCTGTGAAGTATTCTTAGGAATAGAGCCGCACTTCGATCTCTTCACCTATCTTTTCCACCTCAAGTCCCAACCCAACGATAAGGTCTCGTACGAGGTCAGTGGTGCTGGGTTGCAGCTGAGGCAAGGGATGGAGAAAAAATACATCTCGTACAAATTCCCGAGTAGTTTGTAAGGGTGGAGAGAGAAGTGGTTCCACATCGGAAACCACGCGCCTTCCTTGCTAGAGAGGACCACGGGAGCACTTAAGATCACGCATGAGTGGTCCAAGCCCTGCAGAGATGAAAGCCAGATCCTAGAATTGCATGGTATTATAAAAAAGCGGAGGGATGCGGGCATTAGTGGCGTAGTGGTGATGTTCTCGTGGATTGGCACGCGGATCCAGCCACTGCAGAAGCGGGCAAGGTTTAGCTTCGACTCTCTTGGACTCGTAGACCCTTCTCGGTTTTCTGCAGAGCCGATTCAGCGATCAGATGCTGTAGTTCAATTGAGTCGGGTACTCATGGGCGCTGAGACAGCGCCCTATGTCCCAAAGGTGTACTCTGCTAAGGACCCTCCAAAGCATGTAAGTATCCGTATCCTTCTGTACTGCAATCTTGTCTTGAGTGATACTAACTCATCTATCAATTTTGTTGCAGTAGGATGTGGATGTATATAGAAGTATGCCGCCACTGTCGGACATCACACGTCCGCGGCATCTGCAGCCATAGGCGTACCAGAAGCCGGTCTTTCGTCCTTCCTATGATCCAGTTAGTACAGACGAAGATCAGGACAGCGATGATGGTCGCACCTTGGCTGAAGTGATAAAAGGCCAACTGTCGGTGTTTATACCACCAGCCTACCTAGGGATACCCTAAGGTAGGAGATTATTTAGTGAGGGATTGCCAGATCTGGAACTTGAAGGTAAAAGCGAGGACACAAGATACAGATTTAGAAAAGTTCGAGCCGCTAGAGTAGCGTAATGCCCTACATTGTGTTTGGGGGTATTGTATATTGCGCCCTGCGCTTGGGTGTTACGTTGCCTGTTGGCTGCTCTGCCGATCTAGGTATCCCTGCCCTCTTTATATATCCTGGGGGCGGGTTACTAGTCGGTTACAAGGTAGGAGTCCTAGCAGGATTACAGGGTAGAGTAATAAAAGGATCACAGAGGAATCTTAGTAGGAGTCCGACTTTGTTTTTTTTGCGGGTAGCTTCCTTGCGGGTACCTGGGGATCTATCCCTGACAAGCCCTCGAGCTCTTCGTAGCCGAGTAGTGCAGGTTTCCGAGTACTTCTGAAGTCATCTTCGAGTTCTTCTGAACTTCTCCTAGAATGTGTCTTCCCGAGTACTTTCCTGGCTGTTTCAAGGCTGCGAGGTGCTCTTGCCCAAGTAGATTTCAAGTCTTCAAAAATTATCTTATGTATGGGGTGCGATGAAAATCGCATTCCATATAGAGTAGCCCCCGAGTCTTAGGTTGAATCAAAGAATCAGGCTGAGCGTCCAGTCTTGAATCTTCCTTCCTTTGTCTTCCAAATAGATTTGAAAAACAAGTCGTTGATGACACGTATCCTGCAGCCTCAGATCCTTGAATCCAAATCCAAAATTTGAAAAAAGGATTCAGAAGAACGTGGCATGCGTTGTAGAATTTAGCAGAATCTGAATTGATGGTTAGAATACTGCTCAAAACAAATCTTATGCCAAATGACCCTTATGCCGCCGCTAGTTTTTTAACCACGCAGTAACCTAGGGTTACCTTTTTCGCCTTCAGTCTTCACATGAGTCAGCATCCGAGTAGTTTTGCGGCATCCAGCCCCCGAGCTTACGAGCTAGGCGAGCCGTAGAAGCCACGTTGAGTAGTTATTGGTGTCCAGTCCCCGAGCCTAAGAGCTAGCGAAGCCGTGATGGCGCGCCGAGCGACCTGGAGAGTTGTCGCCTGAAAAAAGACAATGCAAACATTATGTAGCATAATGTTTGGTATTGAATACACCGAAATTTATTCGATGCAAAAATAAATTTTCTATGTCGAGCTCTTGTTTAGGCCATGTAAATCTCCCAAGTAGTCCGCCTATTATGTTTAAGCACCTGGTCCTGTTTTAGCCGTTGCTCATAGCATGTATGAGATCTTTGTCCCGTGTACGCGTAGAGGCGTTGGCGTGACAGAAAAGCTGAGGTTTCATGGATTAAGGCATGTGCTACCAGAGAAGATTAGTGACCGTTAAGAGAAAACAACGTGCAAAAATAAGAAGTCGGCATTGCAACAAAGAGAATGCTCATTGGCATAAAGTAGTTGAACGAGAGCGCGTGTTGCAGCGCACATGTCCACAGGGTGTAGCCGCTGTGAGCCCGACACAGCTCAGTGTACCAAGCGCGTGGGCGGTGCCCTACAAACTTGATGTACCGAGCGTGTGGGTTGTTAGCCAGCAAACCCTAGAAGTAATCGATCATGGTGTAGCCCCCGAGGGTAATTCCCGTCGAGAAGTGTACCCAAAATAGTAGCTGATCCTGTAAAGAACAAGTCGGAAAAGGTATAAGTGACTTAGCTTGATTGGTGGATGATTGTCGATGAAGCCGTGGCGATCGTCGATGAAACCACGACGGTTGTTGATGAAGCCCGACTAGTCGGAATCGATTCCGACTAGTTATTGACGGTGTGAGGCTTGTTCCCGACTAGTTTTCTAGTCGAAACGAGTAATCGAAGTAGTCGTCGGTGGTTCGCCGAGCGTTCTCATGAATTCGAAGTAGTTGTCGGCGGATCGCCGAGCGTCCTCGCGAAGTCGAAGTAGTTTGAAGATGAGGTCCTTCAACCTCGCCCAATCATCTCGTCAATTTGCCCCACGGTGGGTGCCAACTGTTGGTGTTTTTACCGCCAGCCTACCTAGGGATACCCTAAGGTAGGAGATTATTTGGTGAGGGATCACCGGATCTGGAACTTGAAGGTAAAAGCGAGGACACAAGATGCAGATTTAGACAGGTTCGGGCCGCAAGAGTAGCATAATGCCTTACATCCTTTTTGGGGGTATTGTATATTGCGTATTGCGTCCTGCGCTTGGGTGTTGAGTTGCCTATTAGCTGCTCTATCAATCTAGGTATCCCTGCCCTCCTTTATATATCCCAGGGGGCAGGTTACTAGTCGGTTATGAGGTAGGAGTCCTAGTAGGATTATAGTGTAGAGTTCTAGTAGGATCACAGAGGAATCCTAGTAGGAGTCTGACTTCGTTTTCCTTGCGGGTACCCGGGGATCTATCCCTGACACTCAACACCCAGGGGCTCCGGTAAACTCGCCAGAGACGCTCATCCCAGAGGCTCCGACGAACCCCGACGAACCCGCTGACCCACGACGCCGGATCCCCTACTCCCCCCGCCTCACTCGATGCTTCATCAAGCTATCATTTGGGATACTACCACCGTCATCGGCTAGGCATAGCCATGATTCAGGTGTACTCCACCCGGTTGGGCTCGTCCACCACCACCGCCACCCAGTCGGAGCCATTGGCCATCTGCTCAACCTTGGCAGAAGCCAGGCGGCGCAATCGATGATTGCGCGGCCGGACGTTTATACCAGGTGAGTTCAACTACACCTACATGCCTGTTCGACCCACCGCGGTCATCTCCAGTTCTTGAGATGTAATCAACCGTTAATTAGAACAATCGCAAGGTGTGCCTACGCGGAAACCACCCGATTCATCTGGTCTATGGTAGCAACAACCTTGTCCTTGTTTGCACACGTATACAGGATCCTTGCACTGATGAAGATCTGCAGGTTAGGTTCCCCCTTCTGTGCACATTTAGGAATCTACTGTTAGATAACCTGCAAGCCAGAAGGATTCAGGGGCAGATGCATCCACGGGTGATTACTTCTTTCAATATTACTCCTCTTAATTTTAAACAATTTTGGTAATTACTTCTATGAATATTACTCCTCTTAATTTTAAAACAATTTATGTAGTATTTTTTTCATAATTAAGAGTAGTATTTTTTCCATATTCAGGAAGTATAATTTCACAATTAGAGTAGTATGTGCTTCTGTTAGATAAGCTGCAAGCAAGAAGGATTCAAGGGCAGTTGCACGCATGGGTTATTACTTCTTTGAATATTACTCCTCTCAATTTTAAAGAATTTTATGTAGTATTTTTTCATGCTTAGAGTAGTATTTTTGTTCATATTCGAGCAGTAATTTCACAATTTAGAGTAGTATGTCCTTCTGTTAGACAAGCCGCAGCTAGAAGGATTCAGGGGCAGATGCATGCACAGGGTGATTACTTCTTTAAATATTACTCCTCTTAGTTGTAAACAAGTTTGATAATTAGTTTTTGGAATATTACTCCTAGTTTTAAACAATTTACATAGTATTTTTTCATAATTCAGAGTAGTATTTTTGTTCGTATTCAGGCAGTAATTTCACAATTTAGAGTAGTATGTGCTTCACGAGTTAGAGTAGTATCTTTTACGATCTTCATATTCGATAATTTAAATAGTACAATAAATATTTATTGGTAATGCAGGTGGTCAGAAGACGCATAGGGCTGTCGCAAAGGCGCTCCTGAGAGCAGTGCTAAATCGGAACATGTCGGATAATGAGCTTGTGCGACAGCATGACCACATGGTGGAGAATGTTGTGGCATTGCCTCTGATTTTTGTATGATGCGTGATCAGCCTAATGTTTTTAAACATAAACACGTCACATGTGTTTTTTTAATATAAACACGAGTCTGATTCTTGGATTTTTTCTAATTTATTTGTTGCGGTTGTATTTCTGAAAGGTTGTAGGTTCCCTCGTGTTAGAGCTACAGCATCAACCGTCAAATTCATGCATGTATCGTTGTTGTAAACGCAAATAGAAGCTTTTGTTACTTTTGTAATCATGCCTGTGTTTCTGCAAGAGTAATATGGGTCCTCTCATGTGAGTGCTTTTAATGGCAAAACCTAATGTAGCAATAGAAATTTACTAACACACCAATCAAGAACATCACAGATGCCGTAAATCGGGGTAGGGGACATACGTGCGGGGACGAGGCGTGATTGCTTTTACGGCCATCGGAGTAACATCGCTATACAATTTGACACCACATTTTTACCCAAAAATACTAGGGGTGAATCTCCATGACCTTGATGTCCGCTCCCCATCAATAAAATGCTCAACTGAGCACTAACCCAAGTCAGACATGGAACATGGAAATCAGTTTTTACTCCCGCGCTACCTCAACAGTGTAAATTTTAGTTGGTTAGAGGTCCGGTGAATGCGCCACCTCACGTGCTGAAATTTGATTGAGGGGTACAGTCCACGACATGGAGTAACTGTGGAAATTATGGCTGTCTGGCCAACTGGACATTAACTCACGTGAGTCTGGGGGCAAGAGAATCACTTTTTACTCCCACACTACTATCGGGGTGTAATGCGGGGTGTAATTTTAGATCATGGGAGGTCCAGCGAAAGCGCCACCGTGCGCGTTGAGGTTTATCCAACTCACTGCGAGATAAATAGACCTGTAAGTCATATATTATATATATATATATATATATATGATGAGGCTAAAATGCAATAAGGTGTATTTTCTGTAGAAAATGCATCCACTCTGCAGTTGCAACCGAGAGACTGCACCGATTGCAACTGGGAGAATAGACCAATTGTAACTGGACGGAAATGATTACGAACCAGTTGCAACTGGATGCCAACTGGATGCAAACCAGTTGCAACTCAGATCGACCCTGTTGCAACTGGACGCGAACCAGTTGCAACTGGGCGACCAACCCGGTTGGAACTAGACGCGAACCGGTTGCAACTCAAACCAACCCGGTTGCCTCTGAATACAATCCAGTTGCAATTGAGAGGGTGGGTGCATTCTTTATACAAAATGCACCCAGGTGCATTATAGCAAAACTATATATTCTGTGGCCGGTTCTAGCAAACCAGGCCGGTTCCTGTGCGGGCGTTTATGCTGCCGTGTGATTCGGGGAGAAGCCACCGGACCAGGCGCCGAGCTGACCTCGTGAGCCAAGCCGTCGCGACCCCATGTAGCTACGGTCATTAATGGTGACGAACCTTAATTAGTGCACGTTGATCAGGCCACGGTGATTCCGGAAGCTCGAGTTCACATATGCCGCGCATGCATGTACGATAGTGGACTACACATGGGTTACGATACATGTACATCATTTAGTACACGAGAACAGTGGCGGAGCGTGACGCGTAAGCAAGAGGGGGCCAATTGCTCAACTATTTGTGCTAGTATAATTAGGATTACGGGTATAATTGCTCAACTACGGGTAAAGTCTCCCTTATTAGTAGAATTTGTGCTGGGCAAAGGGGGGGTCAGGACCCAGTATGGCCTACACATAGCTCCGCCGCTGCACGAGAATACGGAATAGTGTGGCTACATATAAAACTAATGCGGTTAAATATTCAGGCAATTAGAAAAACCAAACTAGATCATTTTGCTCCTCGTAGGATCGGACACTTCACTTCACTAATGTACAATGACAAGCTGAATTGCCATGAAAAATATTACGGTCTCAAATGGCGTGAGATGATAATTAGGATGGCGAGTTACCACACCGCACATGAAGCTATTCCGAGAAACTAGTTACTGCAGTGACAAGACAAATTTACCATAATAAAGTAGTAACGATAAATCAAATGTGATTTACGCTAACCTGCTTGTATTTAACAACAAATAGTTACCACATTGTCGTAACCAAGTTCTTGTTTTTTTGAAATTGGGGTCATCAAGTTATCATAGAGGTATTTACCACAAATGGTGCAAATGATTTACTATAAAATGGTACCCAATTTTCTTGTAAACCAGTATACAAGGTATTTAGTGGCTCACGTATGAATTACAACAATGGCATCGACAATGTACCGAAATTAGAATTGAACTAATAGGAAAATATGGATGAATAGAGCATGAATTACAACATCAGCTTCAGATACCAGAAGCTAATAAAAAATGATATATTACACAAAAACAATGGTACGGCAAACAAGCCACTAGGTGACGTCATTTATTTAACTCCAAACATAAGCCATGAAGATCAATATCGTCAATCTGTCCGGCAAAGCAGGCGGCGCACCCCGTGACGGCGGCGCGGCGTGCTGTCCGGCAACCTTAGCTGGCCCTTCCCCACCCTCCAGCATGCCTTCCACGGCGACCTGATCCACCACGACGCGGAACAGCTGGCCCGTTCCACTCGTGTCTGCGCTGTAGCACCTCCTCAAGTGGCGACCTGACGATATCGCCAGCAGGCCACGGTGAGAACCCGACTAGATCTGCGCACGGGAGACCAGGTCGTGCTGTCCCCGCAGATTAGGCTGTCAAGCGGTTCTGGTAAGGCTAATCTATCTCATTTTGTTTATTTTATCCGATTTCTGATGCGTAGTAGGAAAGGAATTGAAGCTGAAGACTAAATTGAGATTAGGGGTCTGATTTCATCGTCCCTTTGGATTAGGAGCCGATTTCGGTTGGTCTGATTACCCTCAAGCAATTGGCTGTTCTTGCTTTGCTATAGCCAGATCATCTGAGTTCGATTTTACTCCTGGTTGCATAGCTTCTTTCATGACGTTGTTCTTCACCAATGCTCGGACAAGATTACTCTATTATATCCCTGTATATGTAAATGTAACTTGTAATTTGCTCTTAGTTCTATTTTTTAAAACATAACATGCTGCTATTTTGAGAACTGTTAAATAAGATATGTATGAACAAAGTCTCCGATAGATCTTTGCTGGCTGCAGATGTATCTAATCCCGAATAGAAGCAAATGTCTGCTGGTGACAGTTCTACGGATCATTTTACAAATAGGATATGGTGGTGACCTGATATCCTTTCATTTGATTTTTTATTGGTAGTGTATTTAAGATCACTCTTATAGCAAATGTGTGGCTTAGTGTTGCCTGATGAGTGTAGATATTAACTTCCCCTGTTGTGTATGTGTATCGAAGACATTAGGATATGGTAATCTGATTTCCACTGCTTGATTTGTTGGTTAGGAAATAAATATGGCATACATGGTTCATGGTTTTCAGTATATGCTTCTGATATGCAGTATGGTTTTCCAGTACATGAATGTGTTACTGACTATATCAAATTACTTAACAATAGACCTGACTCCGAATAGAATCATAACTTTGAAATTATAGTAAATGCATGTACCCATGTTCCTTAATTCTCCTAAAAAACGTTCCTTAATTATCAGTGCAAAAGGCATGGCTCATACAGTCATTCCAGTCTATCTATTCATGGACCTGTCTACTCATTGGAGAAGGATTCGGTTCCATTCTCTTATTGGCTGCAAAGCTTGTTCATTCTAATATGTTCATTGGCAGATGCAAAGCTAGTTCATTCATTCTAATTTTATCTCATTACACTGCAGGGAAAGGTACATTTTAGGTCAGAGCTGTCTTTGCATGCTTTACAAGCTGTTGTAGCCACACCTTGCATGGCGTCCATGGTTTCATACATTTTTGTTTGGTTCCTTGTAGGTACATGCAGGTTTACTACCTAATGTACCAGGCTGCACAGATTTTGGGTACCAAATATATTTTTGAATGCTTGATCACTGTTATAGTAAATTGACTGCCTGCATAGTACACAATTCTCGTAACTTACCAGACCTTCGTTGACCCTGCACAGTGGTAAATTAACCATATAATTTACTACTTTTTTTAATTATGTTGATTTCACCAGGTTCTACAGTTGTGATTGATCTGGATTTGGGTTCTCAGTAGAGTGAAGCTAAAATTGCAATTAGGTTTAAACCTGAATGTTATAGTAAACTTGTGGGTTCACGTGTCAGAATTTTTTTTCTCGTAAATCATAGTTAGAAATTTACGTCAATCATTGTTGCGTTACAGTAATTTTGACTTATAGAACTCTTTTCAAATCCAAAAGTCCAATATCTTCCTACAAATTAGTGAATTAGGAGGGGTTCTTTTGTGCAGAAAAAGAAAGAGCAGTGCAATCTTTCAAACTTGCATTTGAAATGTGAAATATTTATACAAAGGGGGAGAGATCAAGACAATGCAGCAGGGTTGGTTATCTAATTGGCTAGTCAAACATGAGGTGGTTCATAGATCTTTGGGCTTCGATCACCGAGGAATAGAGACTTTACAAATAAAAGCGGGGGATTGGGATTCCATTGCTGTCATTTTATATGTATATGGTTACAATTATAAGTCGTGTGGTAAAATAACAATGTAATTTACTAGTTTTTCTAATTAAATAAATCTATTTCACCAAGTTATGATGGAGTTATGGTTAATTTATCTGGATATGGGTTTTAAGTAGCACGGTACTATTTGAATATGTGTGAACTTGGTCATTGTTACAGTAAATTCATGGATTCATGTCAATTAGTTATCATGAATTATGTTTCTTGCAAATCATAGTCAGAAAATTACGTCCTTAAATGTTGTGTTATTGTAATTTTGTCAAACAAATTATCTGGTGCATTTGTGCCGTTGAGCTTATTTCCTTCGGTTATACTTTTGAGTTCATAATTAGTGTAGTCACAGTACTAAAAACCAATGCCCATCATTATGGCAGCCAACTTATTTTGGCCTTCCTTTCGCTGAACACTGTTTACAATAGCTTAATCTATCCCATTCTGTTTATTTCATCCGATTTGTTTGCGTAGTAGGAAGCTGAAGACAGATTAGGGGTGAACACTGGAATAGTTCTTTGGTGCTTGATTTCTTTTTTGATAACCTGAATAATTAGTATATTATTTAAGATTGACCTTATTTTTTGTTATATTAGGCAATCAGATCTGGGAAAATACCAAGCACCTGTCAGACTATCAGTGCACCTACATTCGAGTGCAGCAAAACAAGCATGACCGATTGATTTTGATCAGTTTGATCGCTAGTAAGGCACCATGCATGCCCTACTACCACGCCCTGGCTAAACCTGCTCTGTCGACCAGTTGACTTCTGTGCCAATCCTTCTTCTGGTCTGATTCTGTTGGGGGCTAAGTGAGCAAAGCAACTCAATAGTGTTTGGCACAACTTTCAGTTCTGTGATGTACATGTAACCAGATTGTATTTGTTGGAACAGCGCCAGATAGAATGTGAAAGAACAGCAATTCATATTGCTTCATGTTCAGTATCCCCTTCTTACTCAATCTGGCACTCTCATTCTATTTTCTGTGTTACTGTGGTAACTCAATGAAGACACTGGTATTTTCCCTCCTCGAATGACTTGACTAATTATGGTAACACGCCAACAAAATTTCCATCTCATGGCATTCGACGAATTGTCGTAACAATTTCATGGTACAATAGTATGATGTTAGATAAGTCTAGGGCCCAGGTGGACTCTTCTTAAATTTTTACCATAATCGGTACACTCTTGTTCTACTATTCTCTAATTCTCGTAACTAGTAAACATGCATGCACGTGTGCACTCAAGTCATGTTCTAATGTTCTCGTAACCCCTCTGTATATATTAGCTTGCTTGCGCAGCGCGATGTGATCTCAATTTCCCGAAACTACCGTCAACTTTACTAATCAACTGAATTAATTACCGTGGCTATCGGTGCTTTGCAGCGGCTCGGCTCGATCCCAGTCCGCCTGGCTCGAGTCGCGTCACGGGATCTGGTTCAGTGGGAAGAACTGCGCCCGCACGGGATACTGTTTTTGCGCTGCGGGGCTGCAGATCGACGGAGATTATGGGTGGCTACAGAATAATCTATTCTGTAGCCGGCTACAGAGTATACTCTCCCTCAAGTAGAGCTTATCTGTTATATATGCGATGCAATAGCTCATTAAAATAACTGACTGATGATGATCGCACATTGATAGATGGCAGGAAAACAAAATTGTGAAGTTGAATTGAATGTAGACCTCTATCCATCCATTTCACTGGTGGGCACTACGTGGATAGCTTGCTAGTATATTATAGATAGGTGCCTTAGTATATAAACACATTTGTGGACCTGTAGCGCACACGTCACACAGATCGATTCCATGGAAAGCTAATTATTGCAACTTGCACATGTATTTCTTTCATTGTCGGTCGGTCGATTTGAGTATGCTCTGTGTTCTCGTGTTATTCTTTCTTGTTAGCTCACAGTGTACACAATAAATTTCGTATTTTGTTTCCCATGCCTTGCGTGCCCATGGATCTATATGGCTTCAGAACCAACAAGGCAACAACCCAAACCTTTTTCAGCGGCTATGGCAATGGCAGCTGCGACGCGTACGTACGCTGGAGCAGCAGGCTGCTGAGCTGCGTGTGGATTTCGACGCTGCCATGACGTGCTGCTCCTCCCCGCCACGCACGGCTCCGTCACCGATCCTATGTCTAGGGGCTCCTATCAGTGTTCTTTCTTGCCGGCCGGCAGCATGTAGTAAATGGCGCGGCCTTTCTGGAAGCGTGGGTCGTCGTCGACGACGCAACACCGACAACGACGGCGACATGCATCCACATTTCATTGATGCGATGCGCTCTGTTGCTCAATCTCGATTAGTTTTAAGGTAGGACCCGGTGATGACATGGCACGTTACATAGCTAGAAATCTGAAACCAGCTTTCACCGATTTGCATGTCTGGATTTCTTTTTCCTTATTATTAATAGCATCGTTGATGAAAGAAGAGAATCAAACAGAGACCATTATTATAGGCAACAGAATTAGAGAATGTGTAAATGTAACGAGATGCATTGAATTTTTAAGCACAGACAATCAAGATCATCAAACGAAAACTAATAGGAAGGGACGAAACCATAACCCCCAATGTTTTATTTGGACTATGCTGACGTCGAGATTTGATCTTGTGATTTTTGTAATTATTTTGGTACACATCGATCAGATACTCACATTACATGTGTCCAAGGGTACAAAGGATGCTGGTATTCCTTGACCACACAACCGATCAAAGAGGGTCAGGTACTGATTTAGAGAAATTTTCTAGATATCTAGATTTTTTTAAAAAAAAAAAAGAGTACAGACGCAACCGCTCAAATACGCACGCACACTTACCCCTATGAATATAGGCACGTAACCCTATCCTTATGAGCATCTCTGAGAGACTGAGCTGGCAGATCTTTGAGATTAACGAAGTCACCACCGGTGCCACACGTCCCCTATCACTGAAAGAATAGCATCGGTTAAATCCTGAAATAAATCTAAGAAAATGTGAGCAGCCGTGTCGAGGCAGGGATTCGAACCAGGAGGGTAGGTTCCATCACAAGTAGCCTTAACAGCTGAGCCACACTCAGTTCACTTCTAGATATCTAGATATTGTTTCAGTTATTAAATATGCCGGATTCAAATATAAGAAGGGCAAATGTACCCGTTGGATATCTGATTATTAGAAATCCGAATAGTGAAGTCAGATATCAGAATAGATACATGTATCATATATCCAATCGACCGAGCTTGCAAGCCTATTTTAGGGCCAACAGAATGAGTGAAGCATTTCTAATATTGGATATATGATACACAATAAATTTTAGGGCCCTAAAATTTAGAGCATGTGTGACATATATGATTTTTGTTGCTTTTACTCAATGCCTAAAGAAATATTGGTGACTGTCCTCATTCAACTTGTTTCATATTCATATCCAACACAGTCTGCATAGGTATCTGTATTTGAACCCTATCCATATCTGACTCCAACTCCAAAGAAAGTTATAAAAATAAATATAGTATCAGCAATATTTGTTCATATATTTATAATACATCTTATATAGCAACTACTTGTGCCTATCGTTACAATGTTCTTTTACAATACATCTTCCCTCAAGTGAGAATTTATTTATAATAAGAACATTAAACATCTTGCCAGTCTGCTGTGTTTATTTGTAATAAGAACATTAAAGAGAGGTGATGGTTTGGTGTCGTGTATAAACTTTACAAGGATAAAACGGAAGCAAAGAAGAAAATTGAAGCTTAGTCTGAGTTTTCTTTCTTGTATTTTTGAGACCCTCATTTGAGATTTAGAGTCTAAGAACTCTTGTAATTCTTGGCTATATACATATCCATGGTGGATATAGAAGCCGGTTTATCCTTTATTAAAAAAAAGTCTGTTATGTTTATTGTACAGTACATCTCCCTCAAGTGATAATTTTTTTATTAGCACAATAAATGTCTTGTCATTTGTATGCTTATATCAGAAAAGGACCCTTGATTATATAACCTTTGAACATATTCATCTGAACAGTTTAAAAATTGCAATAATGCTGACTTGTGGTGTGAGCTCATACTGCATTCTAAAATGTGCGTGGTTGGTTTAGAAGTAAACAATTCTTTCAAGAGTCAATGGCGTGGAAATGCTAGTGCACTCACGGTATTGGCAGGACCCAAAATAAATACTAGGCAAGGACGATAAGATGACCCTTTGAAAATTCTAGAAAACGACAGCGTGAGAGCAGTTCGACAGTGATGCACTTTCGGTCGACAGCAAGTTGACTAAAATTTACGGGGATTTCAGTAACATGAGCCTGGATATCATTCAATAGCCCACCGAGTTTGAGCGAAACCATCTTGCTTTAGGTCGAAATAGTTTTTAGAAAACTAATAGTAATAAATGAGACACCATATGGACTGGTGGAGCCTTCATCAAACTATTTGAAAAAGGGTGATCATCTTCTAAGAGCAACTTCAGCAAGTCCTCTGAACAACCTCCTATCTTAAGTTTAAGTTAAGAAAATACACTCCAGCAGATCCTCTAGTAGTCCCTTATTTTGCGAAGCTCTTTAAATCCCTTCCTCCACCCTCCATTCTTGTGGTCTTTAACAAGCCTTTTATTATAAGTTAGAATTAAGAGCTATTGTTGAAGTTGGAGCAAATTTAAAGATCTTTAAAAATAGAGGCAACCTCTATTTACCGTTTGGAAGGCCTGATTTAAAAACTAATGCTAGAGTTTCTCTAAACTCGTATTATTCTTCCTCAACACGAGTCAGCTGCCCCCGAACATGCGGGTCTGTATTTCACACATGAATCAACAGACAATTCGCGGAGAAATTTGTTCCAGCATGTGCGCCAAGAACGAAGGCCGTCAAAGGGCGGAGGTTGGGCCTGTAGGCTGAAGTAAAGGTGTTGGTACAAATTCAAAGTTTAATCGCTCTTGACACGACCAGAGCCGTGTCCATCCTCCTAGTTGTAATATACTCCTTTCGTTCCAAATTATTAGTTGTTTTAACATTTTTAGACTATGCATCTAAATATATATGTTATATGTTATGTCTAGGTATATAGAAAAATCTATGTATATAGAAAAATTAAAACGACTAATAATTTGGAACTGAGAGTATAGAAGAAATAAATGAAAGTTACAAAAGCAAACCGACAAAACAATATGCAAAGTTTGATAATGTACCTCGATAATGACTAGAAACCTTGGCGCGGCTTTGCCGCACCCTTTTGAGCATTGGGCCAGTGTAACAAGTGAGACTCCGCTTCTGATACAGTAAAATATTTTCAATTGATTGAGCTTTACGGTAGCAAACCTGTATATATCTAAGTAAAAGGACTATATTAATGTTTATTGCAGATCACAACATGAAGTCTATGCTTACTAAAAAGGTTCACTCCGGTTTGAGCCCAAACACCTAAAAGAGCAATGGAATTCAGTCATATTCAGTAGCAGATGATCATTGATTGGCTGTTATTAAGATGTAATTACCATAATTCCAGGTGAAGATGCATGAATAATGTCAGGTTTGAACTTTGCAATCTCCGAAGTGATCTTAGCACGTCCAGAGTGCTAGCAAAAACAGGATTTTTCCATACATGGAACACAAGAAGCTGTGAAGGATAAGAATATAGCTATAACCATAAGGTTTGGTCCGTAAAAGGCATTTCAGATCATAATTTGTAGTGTAACCAACAGGTGAGCTATCACGCTTGTACCTATCCTCACTTATTAATTCGGTTATAAATAAGAGATATGTCCAAAACTACACAACCTGAATGCAGTATCTATACTTCATATAGTGCAGTATCTCTGCTCTACATAGATGCTAATGTTTGTTACTGTAAGCTTTGATTGGTTTGAACTATTACTACTGGATTCAAGAAATAAAAGCAAATTGTATCAATTTGATCTTACACTGCAAGTGTCATACATTGGAAGTGTCAGCTAGCAAATTACTGCTGGTCAATCCTAGTTTCTATATATCCTATCTTTATGGATCTAAGGCCAAAGCGTAAGGCCCCGTTTGGCATAGCTTCATCTTGTTCTAAAATAGCTTCTGAAGTAGCTTCTCTGATGAAGAGATTCTCTGATGAAGGTGAAGTTGTTTTCAAAATCGTTTGGCAAAATGTGGGCCTATGGGAGAAGCTGGGTGAAGCTACGATTTTCGGCTTCTCCTTCCTAGTGTAAGCTGAAAACAGCTTCACCTGTTGCTTCATGGATGAAGCTGCTGGAAAAATACCCCTTTAGCAAAGCTTCATGTGAAGCTATTTTTGAAGCTCTTCAAGAAGCTATGCCAAAGAGGCTCTAAATTACTTCAACTTTCTTAATCTAGATGGTACAGATTTGCACATGACGACCGTGGAATGGACCATGCATCACCTTAATGGAGTCATAGCTATAAACATCTCATAGCTGGACCATCATGTTGTAGCTCGGTCCAGTTAAACACTTTTCAGTGAACTGAATGTGCAGCAACCCTTATCCAAATTCTAGAATCGCTACATTGGATGAACAAACTAATTATCTCATTTTGCATATGTATTCATAACTACAGATATATTGCTTCCTTTCTTCATGTGAATTCAACAATCACTCGGTATGCACAGAAATAGCAAAGGACAAATGATGATGAGCAGCGGTTGTTTTCTTTTCTGGAATCGGCAGCAATTAAACAAATACTAAGATGATAAGACAAGGGGCACATATTAATTGCCAAGTAATGGAATAGAGCCATAGAGGTAAAGTATCAATTGTAGCTTGTCAGTTCTGTACAAGGAGCAGTAAAGTCAAATACCTGCTGCCAAGTAATGAGATGGCTCATTACTCTTCTGAAAATTAGGAAAATTAGAAAATAGTAAGAAAAGGAGCTTTTAATTGGCGGATCCTCTTCTCTTCTGCATATCCACACCTTGTACTTCTTCAGTAGCTGTTGGCTCGAACTTACTCCTCAATCTCAATTTTAGCATCTGCATCAACTGGAGGCTACGTTTAGAGTCCTTGCTCATGGTGACTTTTCCGTTCCCCAGAACCTCCCACACATTCTCTGGATCTCATTAGACCGCTCTGCTGAGCATTCTTGCATGGAGGGTCGCCGGAGTTGCAGCTGAAAAGAAATTACAAGTTTACCGTGGCACAACCCCAGTAGCGTGGACAGCCTCGAGCCCTCGATCTCCCGAACCCGCATTCGAACCGTCCTGGAGGCGGGGGGACGCCCTCGCCGGCGAGCGCGTGGTCGTCAACGGCTGAAGCGGACAGCAGAACGAATTCATCGTTGGAGAGCTAGTCCACCCGTGGCGACGATCTGGTCCAGGTCCTCTACCTTCGACGGTGTTGACAGCGGACCGTGCCTGGAGGGGGGCCTCGGAGGGATACAACGCCCCGCGAAGCATCGAGAAAGATGGCCGAGGGATCGCTCGCGCCATGTCCTGGTTTCTACGCTAGATCTAGGATTCGAGGGGCGATAATTACAAGCGACGTGGCCCAATGAAAAGTCCAGTCAGATTTCGTTATAGAGATAGAGATTACTCCTGCAAAGTTTGCCTGTCCAGTTCCTATACGTTCACTGTCTCAAGGGTAGCAGCGACTCCTCGCGGCAGCCACATGCGCCCCGTTTCAATGATCTTTATTTTATAATACGTGTCTGTATTTCTAGGTAAGAAAAATGTACAAGTACTTGTACGGATACAGAGACGTACGGTAAGGATACAGAGGCAGCTGTCCCAGCCAAACTTCACCAAGGATCCTAAAAGAAAGAAAGATTACAACCAAGTCCCTGAATCCTTTGGAAACAGAAGGTGCTCCAAATCCTCGTCGCCGGCCACCGCCATCGAGGAAGACAACGGGCACCACCCCGAGCTGGAAAAGCCCCATCGCACACTGGCTTTCGAAGGAGTCGAAGTAGACACCCGTCTCAAAAGACGGGATGAAGCCGTCAGCGATCGCCCATCGACCGGGGCCGCGCCCCAAGCTCTCCAGCTCTTGGACCACTGCTCGCCGTCGACAACCACCGCCGTCGAGGGAAGGTCGAGCATGGTTCAACCGCCCATCTTCCACAAATTCCGCAGCCAGCTCTGCAGCCTTGAAAAAAAACTGGCAACATCGCCGCCTGCTGGATACGACGAGGCAGGAGGCCCAGACTCCTGTACAGGGTGTTTGCCACCGGAACCCCACTGCCACTGGCTCGCCATCGGTGTCTGAGCGAAAACACCACCAGGGTGAGGACAAACCAGAGCGAACATAATCCACGACATCTCCGACTCCAACGCCTCGCCGGTGATGTCCGGAAACCCAAATCCGCCCCTACTGGCGACGAGACCAACATCCGGAACAGCACACCCACAACGGGGGATAACTATAAGCTCCAACCTTCTCGTAAAAAGGCAGAGAAGTACTAACCTTACGAGAGTTGAAAGGAATCGGTGCTCGTAGCCTAACAGAGGGAGGGGTGAATTAGGCAATTCTAAAACCTTAACTATGGCTCAAACTAGTTAGCATAAAATATATGCTAAAATATATTATCTAGATGTGCAACTAGGGTTCAACTAGTGTGATACTACACTAAGCTAAAAGAGTTTTGCAACCTATAACCAATCCTAGCAAGATACTACACTAAAAATGTAAAGGCATGCAAGATTGCAATAAGAAATGTGGAAGCTTAAAGAAGGAGATGAGGGGAAGCAAACTCTTGACGCGCGGATTTATCCCGTGGTATCGGTAGGCACAAGGCCACCCCTAGTCTATATTGTTGAAGCACTCGCTAAGAGTATTGCTTTCCTGTCACCGAGTCTCTTCCGAGATTCTTCTTGACTCGCCACAAAGGCTCTCGCCAAGTCTTCGGTCATCTCGATGTCGTCTCCACTAAGGAGCTTCTCCACGAAGGAAGGGGGTCTCACAAAGCCGTCGTCACCGCTCCACACCAAGCTGGAGGGTTGATGATTTGCCGGCGAGCCACCAAGACTCCAAGGGGCCAGCACACCGAGATACAACTTGTGGTTCACTCAAGAACCAGCACACAAGGCAGCAACGCCTTGCTCTCTCACTCTCTCTAGAGCTAATCCTAGCACTAACACTCTCAAAGCTTGTGCTAAACCTAAGGATGTGATCAATGAGCTCTTGGGTGGTTTGGAGAACTTCTTCAGAGTGTGGGTAGCTTCTCACAAACTCCAGCCACCTCAAATGACCCGGGGTGAGGCCTTATATAGGCTAGAGATCCACTTCTAGCTGTTGCATACTTTTTTCCTAAAAAGCATAAAGCGTTGGTTAAACCGGTCGCCACCGCCGGTTTAACCGGTCACACTCAGCCTGCCTACTAGTCATTGAACTCCAACTGTCATCCTCTGCTGATGTCATTGCACCAACACAATGCACCGATGACCGTCGGTTTAACCGGTGCTGAAGACTTTGCTTGGAAACCCTTCTGAACCAAAACATGCGTACTGAGTAACCACAACACGCTTGCACCGACACCTTCTTTTGCACCGTCGGTTTAACCAGTGCCTTTGTCATTACTTCACTTGGTTGCCATGTCATCTACTTATTGCACCGACGCCTCCATTCTTATACTGGTGCTACTGTGATTTCTTCACTCGATCGCCATATCAACTCACCAAAGCACCGACCCATTATAAATTCATGCCGTCGGTTTAACCGACGCATGTAATCATGCTGAACCTTGTCCAAATCATCTTGGCTATCATTTGGACTATCTTATATATGGACATCTTGACAACAATTTGGACCATTTTATATATGGATTGGACTCCATCTGTCAGGGGGAAATGTGAACGATCTTCTAATGACCATCACGCCGACGATCATGGAGGCCCGGGCCCACCTGCGGCAACAGCGACCGCCGTCAGCCCAACGTGGGAGGGAAGCGCTCCGCTTCGCCCGACCAAGTCCTTCGGGGTCGGATGCTCCCGACCCCCCAGCGGCCGGGCTCCGCCTCGCCCGACCCCTCGCCACGAGGGTCCGCCTCGCCCGACCCGGGCCGTAGAGGGTCGAACTCACCCGGGCCCGCCAGGCGAGTGTCAGCCTCGGGCGCAGGCCGAAGATGCGAGCGCGGGTCTCGTGGGCCCCCCGCCGGCCTTGCCATAAATGCGCCGCAGCTCTGGCGCGCAGAAACGCGCCCGCGCCCTCGACGTGACCGGTCACAACTACCCACACGAGACCGCGCGGCGCACGCCACCATGGCACGATTTTCCCTGATTCGCCACCAGGCACTCATGACCTGCATCGCCTGGCACAGGAGCACGCCTGACCGTCCTCGCGCACGCCTGACCGTCCTTGCGCACGCCTGACCGTCCTCGCGCACGCCTGACCCACCTACCCGTCCTCGCGCCCCGCAAATCCGGCGATAGGGACAGGACGCCCACGCCGCGCGGGCCGTCAGCAGCAGGATAACAGGGGCAGCCGTCTGCCGCGACGGGACGGAGGCCACGTCCAACGCCATCATCACGCACGCCCGCCGGCACCGGCCCCCGAGGAGATCAGCGACAAGATCGGAGGAAGCCGTCTGGTGAAGCCGAAAGCTGAAGCCGGCCATGGCGTCCAGGGGGCTCGAATCTTCCCCTTGGACTCTGCGCTTTCTCTCTCCCTCTCTCTCTCTCCCTCCCTTCGTCCGTCTCATCTGTAACCCGGCCGCCCCTCGCGTACTATAAAGGAAAGGCCGGGGGCCGAGAGACGGGGGAGGAGAAATTTAGACTCTCACACACTCACACTCACACTCGCTCGTGCTTCTTCTTCCCCGGCGAGAAGAACACACTCCCATCATGAGAGCTTCAGTGCACACCCAAGAGACTTGGCACCGGTTCCCTCTCTCGCCCTTCTGTAACCCCTACTACAGAAACCCGCGTGGGCAACACGAGCAGCTCCCTATACTGGACGTAGGGCTTCTTCTTGCCCGAACCAGTCTAAATCCCGTGTCACCCGCGCAACCATCCGGAGCCGTACGCGCATAAAAGAAATTTACTAGTCTAAGTCTTGATCCACCAATCTTGACAACGACACCATCCATGGAACCTAGAAATCCTGCAAATTTAAACTGACAAACTCGTTAGTCCTGTGACTATATTGTCACATAATTATCAAAATTATAATCATAACCTAATGGACCATATTTTAAAAGAGTTCCGCCGAAGACTGTCGCCGCGTCCTAGCCGGAGACAACTCGGAGGATCAAAAGCTCACATGGCCACGGATCTAAAGCTGTGAGCACAGCTAAACTACACAGGAAAGCTAGCTACCGAGAAGAAAACAGGCCGCCGCAAGCCAGCCCGCCCTCCTCCCCAACGCCGGCAAGGGCGTCGGAAGATTTGGGTCGTGCCAGATCAACGCCTCAACGCACTCGCCCTCTTTTCGCCTCTGCCGCTACTGTAGCAAGGAAGAGAAGAGTCGAGAAAGTTATAGGAGTAGGACAGGAGTGTCACCTCGTTTCAATGATGGATGTATCTTGAGTTGCTCTGCTGGCCCACACGAGTGCACGACACGTCACAAAACGCTCATATTCGATTATGTTACCTTTTCTCATCCAGGTTATATTAACAGGGGAGAAACAGATATGTACGGCCATGGACTTGGAGAGTTCTGCCCAGATTAAAATTGGCCACGTGCTCCTGTAATATTAAACCTTATGTAAGCTGGACCTCTTCTTCTTTCTTAAATGATCCTACTTTATCTTTAAAAAAAATGGACGCAGCTAAAATACAGCCGTCAGTAAGTTTGGCTAACCGACGGCCGCACCGTTTTTGAAATATAGTGATTAGGAAAATTAAGGTGCTTTCTTTTTTTGGACTATAGTGATCAAGCAGGCAGGTTTTCTCTCCAAATATGCTTTCTTCCGGAGCGGTGCACAAACTGCCGAAGAAGCACAATATGGATTCCAGATCAACCTCGTGCAAATACATCAATCTATTATGCCAAAATTAGGGCATATAATAGGCAATTGTAAACAAATAAATTTGCCTCCACCCTATGCTAAATGCAAAAATACAACATCATAAGAAACTGAACGACATGGTTATTCATGGGACTTTACAGGCATCTCACAAGCATATTATCACAAATAATGCACATTATTGTACATCAAACTTGCATGATTGATGAGATCACTTTATGACCTGCCATACAATAAGAAAAAGAAGACCAAATCAGTTTGTGTAACAAAAATAAGTTCGATAAGGTGAAGAACTAGCTTGTGTATCCTAATAATCAACAGAGGCACTCCAAAAATAAAAAGGTCATCGGAAATTGGCTAGGCAAATGCATTGTTTTGCTTGTTCGTAACCAAATTTTGTCAGTACTAACAGTGATTTTAAGTGATTTGCCTAAGAATGATACTTTGACTAACTGAGAACAAAACTTTGCTTGACCAACAATAGCACTTTGCCCAAAATGAGAGCAATACTTTTGCCTAGCTAGAAGTAACATCATTAAATAATGTTATTGCCTAGTGAAAACCATGTTATTGCCTGGTGAAGGACAAGCATCATTCAACATGCAGGTCAGCAGGTGTTGATCATAACATTCCTAAAGTAGTGAAACACCAACACTGATTTAGGAAAAGCAATCATGTAAAGAGAAATCTCAACTACCTTGCGTTTTCTCACGCTTTTTCAATGAATGTGTTCATGACATGTCGCTCCAAGCTCCTGTCAGGTAATCTTAAAGTTAGCCATTATAGTAACTCCATGCGCTAATCTTTAAGGTATAATCAAAAAATATGATTCATTCGGTACCTCTCCTAAAGATTCTTTGTATCTTGGAATGGATTTATTTAGCTTAATTAATCTGCATTTCTTTTGATTCACATGCAAACACAAGGATGCTGCCATTTTAATATGCATTGGTGCAACCAAAATAAAAAATGTTAAACTTGAATGACTAATTAGAGAAGGGGTTAATAGAAAGTTAATATAAGGTTAGAGCTGTGGAGACACACGTTAGAGTCGAAAGGGTTCAGACTCAGTAGGACCAAGACCGAGTACATGATGTGCGATTTCAGCGCGACTAGGCATGAGGATGGAGATGTTAGCCTCGATGGGCAAGTGGTGGCCCAGAAGGATACTTTTCGGTATTTAGGATCGATGCTTTAAAAGGATGGATACATTGATGAAGATGTTAGATATAGAATCTCTGCTGCCTGATTGAAGTGGCGTCAAGCTTCTGGCGTCCTATGTGACAGAAGGATGCCACAAAAGTTAAAAGGTAAGTTCTATAGAACAGCGATTCGTCCGGCGACGTTATACGGTGCTGAATGTTGGCCTACAAAAAGACGACATGTTCATGTCCAACAACTGAGTATAGTAGAGATGCGGATGTTGCGGTGGTTTTGCGGGCACACACGAAGGGATAGAGTCCGGAACGAAATTATTCGGGATAGTCGGGGTGGCACCAATTGAGAAGAAACTTACCCAACATCGATTGAGATGGTTTGGACATGTCCAACGGAGATTCCCTGAGGCGCCAGTGTGTAGTGGGGTTCTAAAGCATGCCGAAAATGTAAAGAGAGGTAGAGGTAGACCTAAACTGACTTGGGACGAGTCGGTGAAAAGAGACCTTAAGGAGTGGAATATCTCCAAAGAGGTAGCTTTGGATAGGAGCGCTTGGAGACTCGCCATCCACGTACCTAAAGATCCGTGATCTTTGTTTTTTTATAGGTTTCATCTCTAGCCTGCTCCAACTTGCTTGGGACAAAAGGCTATGTTGTTGTTGTTGTTTGTTGTTGAATGACTAATTTGTTTGTTCATTTAGCATAGATGGACTACACATGAAATTGTAGTATTGCACGCAGTGATCAGTAGAAACAACAACAAAAAAACACATTGTCACAATATGTGAAAAGTAAAAGCTTGATATCCGTACACAAAATTAAACTACCCTAGTTGCATAACCAAAATTTCCTATTAGCTCATATATAAATTGCTTCTAAATTTGACATAAATGCTTTCCAGACATACACTAAATTGCCTAGATTCTGCACTAGACCACCCCAGTTACATATCGTTCATGACCCATGAAAACATAGCACCGAACAGAATGCATATATGATAGCTTGCAGGCTAGGAAAATGTTAGGGAATGATAGAACTATTATGTTTTTGAGAAAATTCTTTATTTGACACTGGAAAAATGAGTCGTTCCTTTCTTGGCCTTGAAATTTTCTTCGTTCCCTATTTGACACTCGCTTCAACTTCCGTTCCCTATTTGACACTACCGTCTGTTCTGTTACTTATCCCGTTAGTAATCGTGGACCCCGCTATCAGATAATAACGTTTGGGTCCAAATTACCCAAGGCAGCACGCGCAGCACGCCGAGGAGTCTCCCGTGCGTCTCTCTCCCAGGTCTCTCCCGTGCGTCTCTCTCAGTCTCTCCCAGATTGAGGCGGCGGCCGGCCGTCGCCTCCCTCGGGCTGCTTCGATGGCGGCGGCGAGCCCCCCCCCCCCCCCCCCCCCCGGGCCGGGGGAGATGGCTGCGGCGGGATCCCCCCGGCGGGGCGGGCCGGCTCCGGCAGGATCCCCCCGGCGGGACGGGGCGATTTCGACGGGATCCTCCAGGCGGAGCGGCGCCGGGGAGGATGGCCTCGACGTAGGTGCCGCCCTCGCAGCCCTTGGACAACTTGAGCCCGTACGGCGACGGCGGCGGTCCTCCGCGCGCCCCGCAGGAGCAGCCTCACGGCGCGGCCGCCGAGGGACACCGCCGGGAGCAGCCGCGCATTGCTGCTGCTTCGCGGGAGGCGGACGGGGGAGGAGAGCAGCGGCGGCTGGTTGGCGCCCACCTGGTGAGCCAGCGCCGCCATGGCTATGAACAAGCTTTGCGCGCGCAAGGTATCTGCCGCCGCGCTCGCTCGAATGTTCTTCTCCGCTTGGCGGCTGCGGGCCTTCTCCTCTTCTTCTTAGCGGATCTTGGTGGTGGTGCAGAGCTGCAGATGAGGAGACGCTTCTGTGGCTCATCCTGGGCTATGTGGCGCCAAGAGCGCTAGAGCTCCGGCGCGAGACGGAGGCCACACACCAACAAGGCCACAGGGCGATCAAAATAGGGGGGAAAAAAGTTCTCTGCGGCAGTGGCGTGGTGCCGCACCGCGCCCCTGGTGCGACACCGCTCAGAATGCCAATGCGTGTCCCGCTTGATGCAGACATCGGTGGCTTGATGCAGTGTTGCAGGTTGAAGCTGCATGTCGAAACCACAGCCACTATCTGATTGGAATCAAGCAGTGCGGCGTCCGCTCAGCAAAAGGCCATGGCTTGGTTTGATTGTTTCTGCAGCGGCATGCGGATGCTAATTGCTAGGCGACGGGCGGGCCAGGAAGAAGCCACCTAAAGCTTAATCCCATGCATGGCGCCAGCATGCGCCTAGGGGCAAAAACGTCTTCTTAACAGCCACTTAATACCGTTAGCTCATGAATTTAACTGCGGTGTCAAATAGGGAACGAAAGTTGAAGCGAGTGTCAAATAGGGAACGAAGAAAATTTCAGGGCCAAGAAAGGAATGACTCATTTTCCCAGTGTCAAAAAAAGAATTTTCTCTATGTTTTAAACATTGAGAATGCAAGCATCAGCTAAGAAATGCATCTCTGAAAATAAACTGTATCACTCAACACAAATTTGTTTCTTATACCCGTTTCCATTTCCATCCCAATTCATCAAGTCATTTAGCATGGAAAAAAAAAAGGCAAATATGAAGTCTGCTTTCCTATTCTACTACTCAGCCTCCCCTTAACCGAAACCGTTCTCAATTAGGTTCTCAATTAGTACAAGTTCAGTTAGAAAAAATATAAATCTTCAGTTAGGCTATTCTGGTGGAGTCATTAATGCATTACATATAAGAAAATACGCTGCTACTAGCTAGGCATGCTAAATACATAATTGAGATATTTATCTTTCCAAAATCATAATCTGTGCTAAAGTTATTTAGACTAGAGGGCTAGACATGCAGCATTGTGTTTTGGGAATGATTTGGGTGCTGATCAAAACTGGTACCTTGCAAGCAGCAGGTAAGAGATGGATCACATGCTTAGATGAAAATATATGCTCAATAGCATTGCCTAGTGAAGCACAATATTTTGCCATATTTAGAACTATGATATTGCTTAGATGGATATCCCTAATAACATTGCCTGATGAAGTACAGTGTTATTGCCTAAATGGACAAGTAAAATTGCAAAATGAAGTACAATATAATTGCCTAATCAGTCCCGAACCCCTTACCCTCTCGCCGAAGGCTCAACGCGGCGCCGCCTGGCGCATCGATGAGGCAGTAGGTTCCATAGATCTGCATGCCAAGAAAAAACAAAGAGAAACATCACGATGTGGGACGGATCTCCGTACTTGCGGTGGGAAACTAGGGTGGCAACTGACCTCGATGGATTCATGCTTGCCGTCATCCTCGCTCGTGCCCTATGCAACTCCACGCCCCGTCGTCGATGTTCCGCCCGCAAGCCCGCCGCTGCCCGCCCGCCCGCTACTGCTGCCCTCTGGCACGCCGCCGCAGCTCCGCGCCGCACACTGTTGCCGCGGCCCCTCGCGCCGCACGCCGTTGCCACGGCTCCAGCCGCATGCCACCGCCCGCCGTCACCGCAGGCCCGCACGCCGCAGGAGAAGGGTGGTGGGGAGGGGAGGCGCGACAAGGGAGGGGCGGCGCGGGAGGTGGCAACAGGGTGGATTTGGAAGAGAGCTTGCGAGGGGGGGAGAGAAGAAATGGATGGAGAGTTGCGATAAGACTGATGGATGCGTGCGGGAGGAAGGGGTGGGTGGGGCCGCAGCTGGGCAAATGGCCGAGGGTAACAATTCATTACAAAAAAAAAAAATTTAGCCACGTGGAACCTATATGATGGGCCAAAATCAGCTACAAAATCTAAGGAGATGAACCATTGAGCGGCTCCAAGCATGAGATTACCGAGAATTGATTGCTCGCAGAATAAGACACTCAGCAAGCGCTGACGAGGATGGGGCAGTCTAATAGAAGCAATCGGAATCAAAATTTGGCCGTAGCACAGCTGTAACAAAAAGAATATGAAGCATTTTTACATCCTTTTTTCTTCCCAGTTTGCAATCCCTTGGCTACATTACAGCAACAATAATAGTAGACCCAAGAGCTACATCTGCATATCAGCAAAAAAAATCACATCGGCATACACATCGCCGTCAGCGTATTCTCGATTTACCTGCCAAGATCAATTCCTACTCAGAAGGGTTGGGTAACAGAAGAAATCAGGAACCCTAATTGGTCATATCGCGGGGCTGCAGATCCATCCATGCTGCCATGCTAAATTGATCTCCCATCTCTGCTACGCCCTCAAAATATCTTTCGACAGCTCGATTGAACCATACAGCAATACTGTGTACTGTCCAGACATGCAAATTCGAGCAATATTCTGAGTTCCATATTTCCGTCCACAATATTGTACTGACATTTGCTTTTGATTTGGGGAGCTATGTCTCCAGTGAATCAACCATTTCAATGTCGACTGGAACGCCATTTGCTACTGTACTTGAACCTCCAACACGTCGGAAGAAAAGCACATATGCTGCAGACGTTCTGATCGCATCCTCATTAACAGAGGAGACATGACTATCATCAAAATGATACCAGTTATCCTCTTCTACTAGCTGCAAGTGACAGGATAGACAACTTCAGGAAGCTAAACAAGCACACACATACACAATAATGCAAACATATACAAATATAATATAACAGCGACATGAAAATGCAAATACCTTGGCGTATGCAGAGTAGTGTCCACCACCCAGACCACCATAATGATTGATCACCGCATAGAGTTCATACATGGGCTGCCGATCACCTCTTGACGTCTGCTTCACATACTTGCTCATATTGAGATCATGGATTGGAAAGTTCACAAAAGTATCAAGCTTGTTCTTCATATAGCGGCTGTATGAGAACCTTTTCAAGTGAACTACCAATATCTCGGGCAGCCTCCACAAGTCCAGTTTCTTGGTAGCTTGCCTGTGTTCCTTGCAGCCAGGGCAATACCTTAAATAGGCACCACAGCATCAAAAACCATCAGATACAAACAAAAGGCTCGTTTCAAATGAGGGCAGTTTGCAAAAGCATCTCAATTAACAAAGAAAAGGAAAATTACTAACCACATATCATCAGGCCCCAGAGGTTCCTCCTTCAGAAAGGCATCCAAGCATGAAAATAAATTCACTGCTTCTTGCCGGGTCTTCTTTGACAAAAAACCAGGCTTGAAGACTTCAGGAAGTTCATCCATGTAATCAATATTGTACATCTCATGCTCTCTATCAGACCAATCCATCAAAACCCTCATAACTATTCCTAAAACACGATTAGAATCCATGTTTATAGCATTTCTCACACTACCTTTTTCATCAGTCAAGGAAAGCTGAAAAGGTAAATGTTCAGCAACTGCATCATCATCCCCAGTTGATGTAGACAGACCCTCCTCGAAGGTGGTGCCATTATCCGTCAGTACAATACCATCCAGACTTGGCCCGTTGCCATTCAACTTGACTGCAGACACATCAGGGCCATGTGCTTTTGCTCGTACAAATGGAACAAGAACAGCAGAGACAGCCGCATAAATGTCAGATTTTCCAGTAGAGTCATTAGGAATACAAGTCACAAGGGGGCACCCAATGAGCTTCCGGTTGATATTAAACTGGGGCTCAGCAACACATCTGGGTGAATTATCAAAAGAATATCAACATATAAGAACAGATTTGGATACTAATAACATGGCATAAAGATAAGTCTAATCATCTGGTGCATTCTGTGGTCTATGGACGCACCTGAATTGCTAGTCATCAATCACAAAAAAACATAATGAAAGAATCTAAAATAAATAAATCAATAGAACTTAAAGGAGAAACTACCACCCTATATTGTCTTGAATTGCAAACCATGGGTGGATGCATTAACAAATGGAATCGCAAACCATGGGGGGATGCATAAACTCACCTGTCTGCCCTACGGTGAAGTATCTCCAACCTCAAAAGTTTTTCATGACCAACTGGGAGCCTATATGCAACAAGTATATCTTCATCTTTTATATTGTGAAGTCCCTCAATTGGATTTGTAAGGTAGCGGTAGATCCGACGCTCGTAAACCTAAAAAATAAAAGTATCAGCTGCTCAGTTGCACGCATAAGACATAGGATTAACTGCACAAGAAAGGCAGATACATGTTTGTACCTCTGTAAGTAACAATGTCTCAGAACTTTTTAAGCAGCAAACGTCAGCAAGAGCTTTGGTAAGATCTCGGCAATTTCCATTTTTCTGTACTGTCACAGTGAAAGGCATTGGAAGAGCATCTCCAGTACCACTGAATACAGTTACAGTAATCATTCGAGTAACTGTTGATGGCAATGGTAGTGACAAGTACATAAATGGGTCAAAGGTAACAGAGATTTTGTTACAAACTGGACACACCAATGTAGACTTGTATTGGCCCTGCAACATCAACCAACAGTTGACAGATTTAGCACAGAAACACAGAGCCGGATTATCAACCAACATAATAAGCCAGATTATCAAATTGATAGTTTCAATTGCAAAAAGGATTGACCAAAGAATAGATCAATGAAGGCTTCTTTGGTCAAATTTGGACACTAAATAGCCATAATGCTTTCCTAAAGAAAGGTTAGCAAAAATGCAGTTTAGAAATTAAAGAAAATGCCAATATATCAATGGACATATAGGTAACCAGCAAAACGAACAGAGACTCAGTACTAACTCTTGAACATTAAGTTTAAGATTAAGTAAATATATATTTTTGCATTCCCTCAAGAAAATACCAATGTATCAATAGAACTACAGAAAAATAACAAAACGAATACAGATTAAGAACTATGTATCCTCCTCAATTTGCCAGTGCATAATTTTTCTGGAATCTTTTTGTTCAAAAGTGCCTCTTTTCTTTTCTATTTTTTTACTTGATTATTTTCTCAACTTTTGAGTTTCTCTTGATGACCAAAGGGCACATTCGGTTGACATTGATTGCAAACGAGAAAATGTGATCTAACAAAACAATGAAAAAGGGAGATTCGCAACTCTTAGGTGGAATAACAGATAATAGGTACAACATGTAGCAAAGAGGAAACAATTTAACTTACTTGGAACTTATCTACAATTATTGAGTCATTTCGAGCTTTATGGTAATTCCAGCATTCTTCAGCAAATTCATCATCTGGACGGCCATCAGCATCCTTTGCCTCAATATATGGTTTCTTTTTGACACGGTTGAGATCTTCATGCAGTCCATCCAACAGAAATGCAAGTAGTTCCTGTAGGAAAGGTAGGGCAATACAGTATCATGAAGGAACACATTTTAAAATTAAATGAAGTGTGGTCACAAAAAAATAATATTCACATCAACGGAAAAGTTATGCAAAGGCATTCGGACAGAGTAACAGCTAAACACGTGAAGGCACTAACATGCTGAAAAAGAAGGATATCTGAGTGCCAAATATAATGCAAAGTTGCAAGGCTAACTCCAATAGTGAGCATGCTACGACACTCCTATCATAATGCGTGGTGCAAAGCATCATAATCTGAACACCTGAAAAACAGGGAATATCATCGAACAAGCCCAAAGTGTCAAAGTTGAATAACTAAGCGACCATCGTAAAGTAGGGGTAAAAGATTTATATCAGCAAGCAATGCCACTTACCCATACAGAATGAAAGAAAGAAATGTAGGAAGGCAACGGGATAGGACAAAAAAAAGGGAATTGAGAATATATTGCAAAGACTTCGAGACATCTGTAATTAGATGGTCAATTTTTCATAAATGACATAACCGAAAATGATAGAGCTATGGAGTTATTCAGAAATAGCACTCTGGTGTGACCTAGGGGTGGTAAAGGGCCTAAAAATTTAGCCTAGATAATCTAAGGGCCAGGCTCTTATTCATAGAATTTTAAGCAAAAAATACATAAGGGTCAAGTTGGATTGTGAAGAGAGCACTAGGGCCATGATCCATTACCACCCGGGTGTCTGGCCAAATGGATTCAGTTCAAATGGAAGTGGGGTGCACTTTCTTCATAAGTAGCAGAAGATATCTGATATCTGTAACACAGCTGTGTACTAGCTAGAAGAAATATGCATTGGAAAAAGGAGATCGCTTTGAGTTTCAACTTAAATACACAAATCCCATACATGAACACAAAATAAATTTATATACATCCTCTGAGTTGAAATCAATTCCTGCTTAACATAAGACCAACCTGAGAATCATGCTGATTATATCCACTGAACTGCGGGGCAAAACGAGAAAGTTTTGATTTAAATGCACGTGGAGCAACAGAAGTTCGACCAGATGACCAAAGTTTTCTAAGTAGCTCTCCAAATGCTACTGCAAGTTCACCCTGTGCGTAACCAAATCCTCAAAAATTAGCAAAATTTCATCATCCAAGTAAACTTTCTTTAATCATGTTCAGGATAAGAATGAACACCTGGAGCCCTAGTGGATTTTCTGTGTTTATCTCACGAGTATAGTCCTCCAAAAAGTACTCTACCAAAGGAGGTGTGTGAACCAAGGATTGTATGGCACTATTCATGAAGCATGTATTACCCAAGTTATGTAAACCACTCAATCCGTGAGTATCATCTTTAGTTCCATTGCTGAAACTATTGTAACCATCTACTGAGTCCTTTAGTAAAGGACTGAAGCTATTATCTTGCGAAAAACTAGAACCAATTCCAGATGAAAAACTATTTGAAATGGTGGGCCCTCCAGCAATTGATAATGATGATGTTGAAGGTCCTAAAGGAATTAGTGCCAACTCATTATTTGTGGATCTTGAACTAAAACCTGAACTGCTCTCATCTAGCTTCATCTCAAAGAGGATCTGCAAGCATAAGGCAAGAAGGAACAGTTAAAACTTAGCGATCACCATCAATATGGATAAATAAAAGTTCGAGTTGTTAGAAACTGAATTGTTACTCTCATCGAGAGGATGACACTAGGAGAGTTGGGGAAATTTTCTGGTTTATTTCTCACACAATGTCATGCCAACCCGAGGGGTTGGGGTTACATATTTATAGCTGGCCAAGACAGCCAAGCATATGCCAAGATGCTAGTCTAAGATGCTAGTCTAAAAGCTAGTGATGCTTAGTCTAAGATATTGTCCTCTGGTGTCTAAGATGTTGTCCTCTAATATGCTGTCCTCTAGATGTTGTCCTCTATATGCTACAAAGACTGAGACCCACAAAGACTATAGTACAAAGACTTATTCCCAGCATTCTTCCCCTAAGCCTTGTGCGTCGTCTTGTGGGAAAGCTGGACCATCCTGGTCCGGGAAAGAACTTGATCCTCCCAAGGGGCTTGGTGAGCAGGTCCGCAAGTTGGTCCTTGGTGTTGATGTAGCTCGCCTTGATGCTTCCTTCCTCCAAGCAGTCTCGGATGAAGTGGTACCTCAACCGGATGTGCTTGCTCCGTTCATGGAAAACGGGGTTCTTTACCAGGGCCAGAGCGGACTTGCTGTCCACCCTGAGTTCCACCGCTTCAGTGTCTCTTCCGAGAAGATCACCGAGCAGTCGAGCGAGCCAGAGCGCCTGAGTCGAAGCGGTGGAGGCCGCTATGTACTCAGCCTCGCAGCTGGACAGGGCCACCACCTGCTACTTGACCGATTGCCAGCTAACGAGGCACTTGCCGAGGAAGAAGAGGATCCCGCTTGTGCTCTTGCTGGTGTCGATGTCGCCGGCTTGGTCGTTGTCGCTGTACCCGACGAAGTGTGCCTCCCCAGGACACCTCGGGTAGTAGAGACTGTGGTCGAGAGTACCCGCAACATAGCGGATGATCCTCTTCACAGCCTGCTGGTGCTCCGTCGTCGGTCGCTACATGAACCAACTAACGTAGCCGACGAAGAATGCCAAGTCCGGCCGTGTGTGGGCGAGGTAGCGAAGGCTCCCCACAAGACGCCGGTACTGCGTAGCGTCCACCTCCTCCGTCGTGCTGTCGCGGCTCAGCTTCAGCCTCTCCTCCATCGGAGTGAGAGCTGGGCTGCAATCGGTGAGCCCAGCCAGCTCAACGACGCGCTTGGCGTAGGCGGTCTGTCGAAGCGTGATCCCAGAGTCATCCTGGTGCACCTCGATCCCCAGGTAGAAGGAAAGAGGTCCCAGGTCACTCATCTGGAAGGTGGCCTTCATCTCTTCCTTGAATGCCGCCACCTCCGCATCCTTGGTGCCGGTGATCACCAAGTCGTCGACGTAGACACCCACCAGCAGAGCATTTCCTCCGTTGCCCCGCCGGTAGATGGCCGCCTCGTGCAGGCTTTGCTCGAAGCCCATCCCCTTGAGCGTGGAATCCAACTTGGCATTCCATGCCCTCGGTGCCTGCCGCAAGCCGTAGAGAGCCTTGCGCAGGCGTAGCACCTTGTCTTCCTTGCCGGGGATCGCGAAACCTGGCGGCTGGTGTACGTAGACCTCCTCCAAATCGCCGTTAAGGAACGCCGACTTGACGTCCATGTGATGAACGCGCCAACCCTCCTGGGCGGCCAGCGCAAGGAGTCGCACGGACTCCATCTGTGCCACGGGGGCGAAGGCATCGTCGAAGTCGATCCCCTCCTGTTGCACGAAACCTCGTGCCACCAAGCGGGCCTTGTGCTTTACGATGGCGCCGGCTTCGTCCCTCTTCAGCTTGAACACCCACTTAAGGGTGATCGCGCGGTGACCGCAAGGAAGGTCAGCAAGCTCCCAAGTGTGATTCTTCTCAACCGCATCCATCTCCAACTGCATCGCGGCATGTGCCGCGTGTCTCTCAGCTTCTGCGAAGGACCGAGGCTCGCCGTTGTCGCACGCAAGGTGCAACTGCGCCTCCAGGTCGTGAGGCACCGGTCCCGGCACCGGCTGGTCGCCGAGAAGGTCTTCCATTGTGCGGTACCGCAACGGCTCACCGTCGTGGTACGCGTCGATGCGCTCCTCGTCGTGAGAGAGAGGAGTGGCAAACTCCACCGGGCTATGCTCGACACGGGCTGGTGTTGGAGTAGGCGTGCCCGGAGGGGTAGCTGGTGGTGCTGGAGTCCGTGGGGTCGCCGGCTGTGGTGGAGTCGGCAAAGAGCTCATGCAGTCGAAGTCGTGGCTCGAGAGCGTGCCGCTGCCGAAGTAGCGAGCGCCGGAGTTGGTGGAGACTCGGGGGCTGGGGTAGGCACGCTCGGTGAGGAGGAGCTGCCTACTCCCCCATCTCCCTCGAAGTGGACGTACTCAATAGTGAAGTCTTCGTACGTCGGTGTCGAGCCGTCGTCCACCGTCTTGTCCCATGCCCATCCTCGCCCTTCGTCAAACACTACGTCGCGCGCCGCGCGCACAGGCTGCATCTCCGGGTCGAGAATGCGGTAGGCCTTCGAGCCCTCCGCGTAGCCGATGAACACCCCTGGAGTGCTCCTGTCGTCGAGCTTGCCGATGCGGCCAAGCTCCTTGGCGAACGCGAGGCAGCCGAAGACCCACAGGTGGGAGACCGCCAGCTTAAGCCCATGCCAAGCCTCGCCCATGCCAAGCCTCGTACGGTGTCCTGCCATCGAGGGCCTTGGTGGGCAAGCGGTTGAGGATGTTGGTGGGCAAGCGGTTGAGGATGTAGACAGTTGTCACCACCGCCTCTCCCCAGAAGACAGCCGGCATCCCCTCTGTTTGAGGAGGGCCCGAACCATCCCCACAACCGTCTGGTTGCGCCGCTCGAAGACGCCGTTCTGCTACGGGTTGTACGACGCAGAGTAGTGGCGCTGAATGCCCTCATCAGCGCAGTACGACGCGAATTCAGCCGCTGTGAATTCGCCACCGTTGTCGGTGCGCAGCACGTGCAGCTTGCGGCCGCACTCCGCCTTCGCAGCAGCCTGCGCGCGCCTGATGGCGTCCGCAGCCTCTCCCTTGCTGCCGAGGACCATCACCCACATGTAACGGGAGAGGTCGTCGACGAGCAGGAGGAAGTAACGTCGTCCTCCTGGTGTGGCCGGTGTCACTGGGCCACACAAGTCTCCGTGCACGAGCTCGAGCAGTTCCTTGACTCGGAAGCTTATCTGCTGGGGAAAGGGGAGCCACCTCTGCTTCGTCAACACGCAGACGTCGCAGAGCTGCTCCACGTGGTCGAGGCATGGCAGGCCTCGCACCATCTCCTTGGCACTGAGCCGCTTCAGGGCCTCAAAGTGAAGGTGCCTGAAGCGCTCGTGCCACTGCCACACCTCGTCGTCCCGACGAGCAGCGAGGCAGAAAGGTTGTGCCACCTGCACATTAAGGACGTAGAGTCGATTTGCGCCTCTGGTTACCTTGGCAAGAAGGCGACAATGGCGATCCCAAATCCTCAGGACTCCGTCCTTGATCTCCACGCACGAACCGTTCTCATCCAGCTGTCCCAAGCTGATGATAGAGTTCCCCAACGCGGGGATGTAGTAAACTCCCGTGAGCAGCCTGTGCTCACCAGACTCGGCGGTGAAGATGACGAAGCCGACGCCCTTGATCTCCACGCCGGAGGCGTCCCCAAACGTGACGGAGCCTCGGACGCAGGAGTCAAGCTCGGTGAAGAAATCCCGCCGACCAGTCATGCGATGGGTGGCGCCGGTGTCAAGGCACCACCCGTCAGTCTTGTCGTTGTTGGAGGCGTCGCCGAGAAAGGCTTGTGCCCTCGGCTCGTCAAGGTGGAGGAGAGCCGCTGCGGCTGATGCCGCTGGAGGTAGCTTGATGCTTGCGTGTGCCAGGAGTAGAGCCGGCTCCTCCTCCACCTGTGCAATGTGGGCCTGGCCGCGTCGTGGCTGTCGACAATCCTTGGCCCAATGGCCAGCCCTGCCGCAGTTGTGGCAGGTGTCGTCTCGTGCCGGCTTGTGCACGCCGGCAGAGCCGCCCTGGGCGCCGCCTGTCGAGGAGGAGGGCTCCCCCTTCCTCCCGTCACTTTGGCAGGCCTCCCACTGTTCCCGAGTAAGATGGAGCTTCCCGCCAATGGTGATAGGCCCCGAGAGAGGTTGTGGCTCATCGTTGTCGACAACCTTAAGGTGACCTATCGCCTCCTCGATCGACATCGTGGAGAGGTCCAGCAGAGACTCGATCGAGCGAGCGATCTGCTTGTACTTCTCGGGGACGCAACGGAAAAGCTTCTCAACAGCTCTCTCCTCGTCGTAGGTGTCGTCGACGTACTGCACCATCTTCTGCAGCAGAGTGTTGAGACGGAGAGCAAAGTCATCAACGTCCTCACCTGGCTTGATAGCCAGATTCTCCCACTCCTTGAGAAGTGCCTGCAGTGTGGACTTGCGGGCGCGATCGCTGCCGATGCGTGCCGCAGCGATGGCATCCCAGGCCTCCTTGGCAGTCCGCTTCTTGGAAAGCGAGAACTGCATCTCGGGCGGGACTGCAGCAATGAGAGCATCCAGCGCCCGTCGATCCTCGTCATATTCGACGTCGCCGTACCGAACTACCTCCCACATGTGCCGCACCTGGAGCCTTACCCTCATCACCGCAGCCCACTCGACATAGTTGGTCTTGGTGAGGGTAGGCCACCCACAGCCGGGGCCAATGTCCCTAACAACAGCCTGGATCCCGTGGTGACCATGGCGCCGGTCCGGAGAGGGAGAGCCGCGCTGCCTGTAAGGGGCACGATCTCCGTCGACCCGGCCGCCGCCGCCGGGAGCGCGGCCGCCGCGCGCGTCCCTGCCAGAATCGCCGTCGGCGCGTCCACGCCCGTCTGGGCTGCCGCCACCGCGCCCGTAGGGGTGCGCGGCTGCCTACTGCGCCGCCCGCTCTCCTGCTGCTTCCCTCACTAGCTTGTGTTCCACGTCGGTGCTGCCGTCGGCAGAGGCAGAGCCGCTGATGCTACTGCCGCGTAGAGCCTTGAGCTCTACTGCCGCCGCACGCGCTGCATCCGCCGCCGCCGCTACTTCCACTTCCGCCCTTGCTGCTGCCAGTTCTGCCGCCGCCAGCCTTGACACCCCGCCGCCATCGCAGCGGCCTCTGCCGCCGCTCGCTCGCGTTCCTCTGCCGCGGCAAGCTCGGCCTCCCGCCGGTGCCGCGCGCTCAAGGCGACCGAGCGCTGAGACTGTCCTTCGGACATGGCGCGCTAGTGGGGGGCTGCTGCGTGGGGAGGAGGCTGCCTCAGACGAGCTGCTACCCGTCTGCGCAGGGGAAGAGGGTTGAGCAGGAACAACCGGTGTTACTGCCCCCAGGTGAGGACTAAGGGAGGCGTGGGAAGGAGATGAGCAGGAGATGTTTAAGCTACAGGATAGAACGGCTCTGATACCAGTTGTTAGAAACTGAATTGTTACTCTCATCGAGAGGATGACACTAGGAGAGTTGGGGCAATTTTCTAGTTTATTTCTCACACAATGCCATGCCAACCCGAGAGGTTGGGGTTACATATTTATAGCTGGCCAAGACAGCCAAGCATATGCTAAGATGCTAGTCTAAAAGCTAGTGATGCTTAGTCTAAGATGTTGTCCTCTGGTCTAAGATGCTGTCCTCTAATATGTTGTCCTCTAGATGTTGTCCTAGGGGCAGCAAGACCACAGCACATGAGGTGTCCTCTAGATGCTACAAAGACTGAGACCCACAAAGACTATAGTAGTAGGACTTATTCCCAGCACGAGTAAGACACTAGCAGTAGTACCACAAAATAGACAAGCTGGTTTGCATCTAGCACATATTTTTTGGTGGGGCGAGAGATGCATCCAACACAAGTTCATTCTGGGTACAGCACAGCGAAACTTAATAGCTATCATATCACAGGTTCATGGAGGTGCGACACACCACCCAAATGCAGAATTATATTAAAGACTAAAAGAGTCAACTTTATCACCCAAAACATAACAATGAGATGGATTGTGCAAAGCAAATGCAAGTGTAACAAAAGAAGAAAGATTTAATAGTTTGCACATACAGCTAGTTTAGTCCATGCCTAATGCTGCCACAACGACACTTTTTGTGCTGGCAAAGATGACAGCCACAACTAAGGAAAAGTTAGGCACAAGTTTGGGTCATTGATGCATGGGCCCTAACAATGAGAAAGTTGGGCAACCTATAGTTGCGGCAACCAACTAAACGCCTGTCACAAAATGTTTGGCAGGAATGAACCAAAAATATCGATTATAAATCCAGTTTCAGCTATGACAGATGGCATGCAAAACAGACTGCAAGAGAAAAAGATGATGAGAAGTAACAGCAAAACAAGCAACAATGCTCTGTCTTGGTGGAGATTTCAAAAGGAATATTGAAAGGTTTCATCCCCCCAAGAGAGGTAAACAAAGATTGCACCATACCTCCTGGTCCATGGTAATTTGAGCTTCATCTAGTGTCTCATTGAGATTAGTCAACTTCTTGCTCTTTGACTTTTGGTAATAGTCCCAGATGACAATCTGAAACATTGAAACAAAACAAGCAAAGACACTAACCATAAGCATGAGGTTTACTGACAAATGGCACAATGGATCAAATTCAACAGATGATAATGCTTGTACCTCAGACTGCTCTACTGACATGAGTGAGCAAACCACTGAGTAAAGCTCATGAATTTTGGCCTGAAAACATCAACAAACAGATGCTAAAAATAAATCAATTGTAGAACAAAGAAATTTGTCTAGCCTGGTAATAATATTAAACTTGGGAATTCCAACAGAACTACTAAGATGACTTTATCTTTATGTGCACTATTACTCCAAGCAATTAACAATTTGCGTATTTCCAATCTGATTATGAGAGTAACTACAAAACCCAGTGCTAGTCTGAACATTCCATGTATGGTTTCGGACATTTTCATTCACCCACAGCCAACCAGTTCAACATCCCAAACTAGATTAAAGTGAAAAAAAAGCTGATGATACCAAATACAGCAAATAAGGTATTTGGTGCTGTCTATGCAACTGTGTGGTTAATAGGAACTCTTAATTCACTTTACCTGGCATGCATCGTAAACTGAAAATATATCAGAACAATTCATTATTATAGGCGGATAATTTTGTGTTGAGTATACCTTTCTACTTATTCTGATATTCTGTTCAGAATTGTCTCTTCCATAAATTAATTTCAGACAGAGAGGATAGACATCCACCATGTAACCCTTGCGAGTTGGGCTATCAAAAATTACTTTTCTGGGGATTTCTGGTCCACCTTTATACCTGCAAGTATTGGTATGTTCAATGAGTAGAGGAATATATGATACCAAAGAATACACAACAAAATAATCTATCGCACAGAAACTAAATATTTCTCAAATGAGTGGCTGCAATAGATGGTAGTCCATCCAAAAGTTGCAATGCAAATGTTAGATACTGCTCCTAAGTCCAAACAGATGCACGCAAGTATGATTCTAATAAAAGAAAGAAAAAATCAAATACATTAGGGATCACAAGTATTCTTAACATAATAACAAAGCTGTAACCATGATAGATAAATGGATGAAACAGACACAATCAAAGGAAAAATGTCTAGGAACTAAATCTTGTTATTGTGCAGCTACCACATTATGTTGTAGACATAAAGGAGACAATTCACGTAGAAAACCTAATTCTAACAAAACAGGCCAATTGGTGCACCAATTTTCCACTGCTGTGTACAGTTTAGGGAACGTGAGCGACCAAAAACTAGCAAACACAAATAGATTAAATACCATTGAAATAGCTTCCGCCAAACTTGTTGTGGCACCAAAGTGTAGTCCTCCCCTTCTCTCAAGGTCCTTTGAAGCTCTGGCTCTTCACTACCACTGATTGTTTCTGCTGAAACAAGCTTTGAGTTATCAATCTGTCTGGGTCTATTCGTAGCCTGTGGAAGCTGCTCAGTGCCATTCTCATCGCAACTGACTAAGCCCACGTAACGTTGCCACTCCATCCACCAGCTGCCACATTTACATAAGATGTAATTCAGCAATTTCGAATAAAAATTGGATGACTTTTCAACGTTAGGACTTCAAAAAGAAATGACAACTCCAAAGTGCAATGAAGACAAGACATTTGCAGATAACACAACCATATCTTTTGCAAGAATTTTAAAGGGGGTGGTGAGTTCTTCATAGTTTGATGACAACATTCTTAAAACTGTTTTGAGACAAAGAATTACTAAAGCCACGGGACAGTTTCAAAGACAATAACATTCCATGTGTCTTAGAAAGGGATGCAAATCTTGGTATCCCTAATACTTCAGTTTACAGGACCAACACGGTTTTCAGGAAACACCGTATCTCCAGGTCATCATAACCATGGTATCAGGTCAACTTAGATGGGGGCATAAAACCTTAGATGGGAATCTGAGTCGTCCACCTAGGCTTCCTCTTCATTAGCATACTCGTCCAGTATACAAGAGTGGTTCAAAATAGTTAACATTCAATTTATAGGTAGAATTCCTTTCGTGCATGTAAATTCCGATTGCGTTAGTTTGAAATCTTGCCAATGTTCCTGATTGAATCATTAGGAAGCAAAAAATCAAAACAATGTGTGGAAATTGAAGAGATGAATAGATAATGTACATCCACCTGAGAAAAAATGCCTAAAAATCTGTGGGTGAGTTGACTAGACTACTTATGATCTCCATTTCCATAATTACAATCTATCCACCTACTGCTGTAACATTACAATAACACGAATAAGTTCTATCCAAACTATTGGCATCCCTTCAAATATGATGGCAGTCCATCGCCTGGTACCAATCTAAGTTGCCTGTTGGATGATCCCGTGTTAAGACCATGCCCAGCCAGTGTTCTTCACCCTCCTGTTCCAGACACCTAAAGAATTTTGGCCCAGATGACCAACCATCATCACCCAAACGGCCCAGATTTCCGAGACGTTAGAATATATATCAAAATACTGCCGCCGGATTTGGTCATTATACAACGCTGGCCCCCAAATAGTTCTAGATTCAATTAACCACGAACCCGCGCCTACCACAAAACTGTACGCCTCAGATCCCGGCTTCCAGCCGAAGTCCCAAATCCCGCCCCCGGAACGACGCGCGATTCAGCACGGAAAAGTACGCGGGCAGCTTATTACAGGATTAAGAAACAAAGTAAGGAGGAAATCGGACGGCACCGACCTCTGCGAGACGAGGTAGCGGAGATCCCCGTCCTTGACATTCTCCTCGGCCTCCCTGGTGAGCGCGGCGACGAGCTCCCGCTCCTCCTCCGCCGTGCACGGGAGGCAGCTCGAGGCCTGGAGGAAGCCCTCCGCGCTCGGGATCGTCATCCCGCCGCCGATCCGACACCGCGCCCAGCCCGATCGAACCCGAGCAGCGCGGGCGAGGCGACGAATCGGGACCTAGGGTTTGGTCCGGCTTCGGCAGATCGAGCGTTTTAATTTAGGGAGGACGACGAGGGAGGTGGGAGAGGGAGGGAGGAAGGAAGAAACCAAGTAAAGAAAATGAATGGAAAAATGGAAGAAGAAAATACGGTGATTTTTATTTGAAGCTGTGTGAGAAGCGCGTTGGAATAGGTAGGCGAGCTGGAGCCTGGAGGAATCTGGAAAGCCCCGTCCGTCTCTTCGGCTCTCCTCGCTCGTGCGGGGAGGCTTGTACGTGCCACTGACAAGCGGGGTACGAGTTGCCCACGTGGCGATGTGGGAGTGGCGAGGCCGGTGAGGGTTCGTGTGCCCTCCCCGCTCGGGACCATTCTTGAGTGGCACCCTGGACGCGCGCGGAGCCGGGGAGGCGTGCGGGTGCGGCGCTACGCTGCGTACGGGCGAGGTGGCTGGGATGCTCTGCCTCCTCTCTTTTTTTCGACGTTTTTCACTGAGAGGGTAGAAAAGGATTTAAAAAGATTGGTTTAGGAGACATGAAACTAACCCTGCGAGTCCACATCGACACTATTACAAAACAACCATTACGCGATCCGAGGATCTACCAAAAGCAACTACAGCCGGCCCTAGCCACCTAAAGCCGGCCTGGAACCAAGCCACGCTTTCATCAGCTACCCGAACTAAGACATCATCTATCGCGCTTACACGGCGATCAAAAGTTCGATCGTTCCTCTCCTTCCAAAGTAGCCAGCAAACCAGGACGACAAGAGAATCAAAACGATGTCGGCTACCCTTCTGAATCTTCTTCCTTGCGTCGACCCACCAGTCTACAAACTTACCGACCTAGGCATCCGGGGATATGGCGAGCTTACGTGACGTTTTGAACCAAATTTCTTTTGAAAAGGGGCAGGCGACTAGCAGGTGATCGATCGTTTCTGTCGCCCGAGCACAGAGCGCACATGAGTCGTCGTCCTGCAACATAGCCTCTTAGGCCGGTCAGCCGTCCAATATCGATCATGGAGCACAAGCCGGATAAAAAAATTGCATTTGGCCAGGGCACGCGCTTTGCGTAACAGTTTGGCTCCCTGGATAGGATGCTGCCCGATGAAGAAAGACATGTAGGCCGAACAGGTCGAGGAAACATTGTCCGATGTCCACTTCCAGCATATCCTGTCTGCCCGCCCCACGGTAAGCTGAATGTTCCTTGTCAGGTCCCAGATACGTAGGTATTCCAAGAGAACCTGCACGGGAGTGCTCCAGAAATGTCCCTAATCCATTAATCATCTTGCAAAGCCTGGGCAACAGTTCTCATTTTTTCAGTACCAGTGCCCACAGCATCGCAAAGGGCGCCAGATCGAGGAGGGATTGGCCCTGGAGCCAGTGATCGGTCTAGAAAAGCGCTGGCCTGGCCTTACCAGTTCTTTTCAGCCATAGCCATCTCATGCGTAAAGCATAGCCAAAGCACTGCAAGTCAGTAATTCCAAGGCCCCCCAGCTTTGTAGGCCTGCAAACTCCTGGCCAAGCCAGCAGGCAATGCCCGCCCTTCGCTGATTGAGCCCCACACCAAAGGAAGCCTCGCCTGCAGTTGTCAATGCATTTGATCACCCATGGTGAAAGGTTGACCGCCAGAGCCGTGTGTGTGGGAATAGCCGAAAGGGTGCTTTTGATTAAGACAGTTCTACCAGCTTGATTCAGAAGGCCAGCCTTCCAGGCTAGGAGTTGGCTAGCATCCCTATCGACCAAAGGCCGTAGCTCAGACTTGCCAAGTTTTCTCAAGCCAAGCGGGATGCCCAAGTAACGGATGGGAAATGGATCAATCCGGCCCGGGAAATGATTGAGGAGCGTAACCGTAGCCTTCAAGTCGCACTGTATTGGCGAGATCAAGCATTTTGATAAGTTTGTCTCAAGACCCGAGGCCCCCGCGAAGATATCCAGAATGACTTGTGAGCACAAGTGAAATGACCGTGATGTCACCTAGAGAGCGGGGGGGGGGGGGGGGGGGGGGTGAATAGGCGCACCTACAAATTTTCGCTCCAAAGCAGCAGATAAAATTCACTGCCTACCAAACCTGGAACTTCCGAATTTGAGCAGGGCAGTAGATGAACTCAAAACTTCCGAGTTTTACAAACCGGAACTTCCAAGTTCACACAGAGCAGAGTGAAGATAATAAATCTAGTGCAAGTAAATGGATACAAGTTCAAACCCCAGATGTAGAGCAGGCTAAGTGGAGTTTCTAGAGCAGGTCCACACAGTCCCTGTAACTAAAAAAACAACACTCTCTCCAAGAGCACAAGTGTTCAATGGAGAGCTCCTCAAATTCGCAAGATAAAATCGAACACAATTGACACAAGGATTTTTACCGAAGTTCGAATTCACTGCATGTGCTACACAAGCTCAGTGAATCCTACTCTCCGTTGAGGAGCTCCGCGAAGCCTCCCCGCCAAGGTGCTGCACAAGCACACCTTGGCCTTCCACTATCTTGATTCTCTTCCCTTACGGAGGTGGAAACCGACCCTTACAAACTTCCCACGACAGCCCACACAATTGGGTGCTCGCCGGGCAACACCTAGCCGTCTAGGGGCCAAAGCTCCAAGAGTAACAAATGCGAAACACACGATTTGTTGTGCTCAAGGTTTTCTATGCTCTCTAGTGCTCTCAAGCTTTCACTCTCTCAAACCCAACTCAAAGATATTACAAGAATCACACTATCTCACAAAGAGAGGTTGGGGAGAGTTCAACAAGGCTACCAAGCTTTTTTATTACGACCAGCAAGCAACAGAGTAATGCCTGGAACAGCAGCCCACCAAGGAGTGGGCTCAAGGGTATAAATAGCTGGGTCCAAAAAAACTAGCCGTTTTGCGATAGTTAGAACCCGAAACTTCCGAATTCTCTTATCCGGAACTTTCGGGTTTTCAAACCTACTAGCCGTTAGTGCCACGTATGCAAAATCCGGAACTTCCGGGTTGCCCCTGTTAATTCCACCCAATGTGCACTTGAGGCTTTTGTGTCTCTCTTAACTTACTTGGGTTATTTGAGCACTGAGACTAAACCAAAACACAATATGATGCATTCCTCTTGATAGTACGGCACACCTATACTCAAGATCAAAGATAGATTACATTTCAACCATTTAAGTTTCTCAAAAGTGTACCATGTCGTGCCTTGATCATTCTCAATCTAAGGAGTGCATCCAACTTGGTTTCTATAACTTGAGCACAATTTTCTTGAGCCAGTGACTTGAACCATTATCTTTGAATGAAATCCACTTCTAGTTCAAACCACCATCTTCGCAATAAGATTCTAGAAAGATTGATACTTGCTAATATGAACATCATACATGACCAAGATTCTTCAAGTTGAATCCAAAGAAAGTTTTTTCATTCTAGCGTTGGTACCTCGGCACAAACTAATTGCCCTTCGCCAAGCTTAGTCCCTCGAAATACTATTCCGAATTCCAACTCTTTATCCTTGCATCACATAGAGTTTCATATAGATTTGTATCATAATTAAATTATCAATGAAATCCATTCTTCACAATTCTTTGCAACTTATATCTTCTATTGATAGATTGTCCATTTCTTCACAAGAAATTCCCTTCTAGTGCTATGACTTTGTCAACAAGTTTAATTTGGATATGACAATAAATAGTTGTCATCAAACACGTAACTCAATCCGTATAGTATTCATTGCTTGTCAATATTGTCACTTTAATCATATCACTTTAATCATATCCTAGTCACACGTCTTGTCATATGAGCCTTTTATCTTTACTTTCAATATCTTTCATCATAAATATTCCATTGATTTAACAATCAATTCCTGCTCATATACTCAACAAGATCATTAGTTCTTTAATTGCGGTGTCATTCAATTCACCAAAACACACTAGGGGCCTAGATGCACTTTCAACAATGTCCCGCTGCTCCGGGGAGAGAAAAATGACAACGTCGTCCGTGTACATGAAGGCCCTTTCTTTGATCCTAGGATGTAGCACCCTTAGAAGCCTCCTATCATTAGCCAATTTTAACATGGCATTTAGCCCTTCCATAACTAGGACAAATAGAAAGGGGGATAACGGATCGCCCTGGCGCAATCCTCTGGCATGACATATTCTTCTACCCGGCGACCCATTCAGTATTACTTTTGTGCTTGAAGAGGATAACATGAGGGATATCCAGTCAAGCCTTCGTCTTGAGAAGCCTAGATGCTGAAGCAAGGCTAGGAGGAAGCGCTAGTTGACAGTGTCAAAGGCCTTCGCAATATCAATCTTGATTAAAGATCTCGGGATCTTGCTATGATGTAAGAGTTTTGAGGTTAGCTGCACAGCCCTATAATTTCATGGATGAGCCGAGATTGAATAAAAGCACTCTGATTGTGCTTGACCAGGTTGTTCATGAAGGGTGCAAGCCGCCACGCCAAAACCTTGGTGAACAGTTTAGCTAAACTGTGTATCAAGCTAATCAGCCGAATGTCGCCATGTGGCGTCCGGTTTCTTGCGAAGCAGGACCATGTAAGCTTGATTCACCAAATAAAAGCTTCGACCGTCTAGATCAAATGGCATGGAAGGCCCTCATGATATCACTCTTGATTATTGGCGGGGTGGTTCTGAAAAACATCCCAGTAAACCCGTCCGGACCCGGTGCCTTGTCAACAGGCATGTCCATGATCGCCTGCCAGACCTCCTCCTCAGTGAAACAGTGATCAAGGAGGTCATTGGAAACCGATGGGAGGTTCAGCTCATCTAGGTTGATGAGGTTGAGCTGATCTCCCCTTGTTCCCAAGATGGCATCAAAATGAGTGAATACTACCTCGGCCATCTCATCATCTCTAAAGAACACCGCCTCATCAGTTCGCAGCTTACTGATGTGATTTTGCGGCTTCTGTGACAGGCTTGCAAGTGGAAAAACCGCGTGTTAGCGTCCCCTTCGGCTAGATAGGTAATCTGAGCACGTTGTCGGACCAAAGTTCTTTGCGGCGAGGCCAAGCCCAGAGAGCACAGCTTGGCCTTTCGACGTAGGGCTAACTCATGTCGCGCTAGGGCTAACTCATGTGGCGCAACAGTCCTGAAGTCTTGTGCACAATCCAGTCGATACACAATTTCTTTTGCAATTGCCAACTGAAGACGAACTGAGCCAACATGCTTCGCGCTCCAACTCTTGAGTGCCTTAGCTGTGTTTCGCAGCTTAGAATCCAGACACCTTAAGGCGTCCATGTTAGTGTTGGACCAGGAAAGAGGGGCATGCCCAGCCTCCTCAACGACCTGCATATAATTTCGCACTTCGGCCAAAAATTTTCAAAGCGAACCTGCTTAAAATGTAGTAGGGAACAATCAGTTTTAAGGAGCAGTGGTGCATGGTCGGAGCACTCAATTGCCAAAGCCGATAAATCATGATTGGGGAATTCATTTACCCAATCTTCCGAGGCAAAGACCCGATCAAGTCATTCCAACGTCGAACTGTCACGTTCGTTCGACCAAGTGTAGAGCCGCCCCTTGAGGTGCAGCTCTTGCAGTTCGGCCTCGTCGATGAACTGCCGAAAGCGACCCGTCATGCGCCTGTTGAGTCTATTATTGTTCTTATCCTCGGCTTGGTAGATGGTGTTAAAGTCTCCACAAATCAGCCAGGTGCCCGCACAAGACGCACACACGTCCCTTAGTTCGTCGAGGAAAAGCATTTTTCTTGGTCAGTTTGTGGTCCATACACACATGTCAGCCACCAGGTTTCCTCATTTTGCAGCAAGTTGACTTTCGCCGTTAAGCTATACGACCATATCGGTGGATTAGTTACCGACCAAACGTCCTGCCTCCATGCTAGGAGGATGCCCCCACATGTATTTGTTGCTGGCTGAAAAAAGGAAATCGAAACCAGTGCCACAGATCTCCAACACCAATCTAGCATGATAGTCATCTAATTTAGTTTCTTGCAGGGATAGCAAGGATATGTTTTCCTGGCTGACCAGCTCACGTACAACATTACGCCGGGCACTAGAATTCAGTCCCCACACATTCCACATAAGACAATTTTCACTTAACATGAGAAACAAATTTTGCGACCAGAAGACAACCACCAAAGGGCTTCAGGACACCATCACAGGTGCGACCACCTCCGTTGCCATGGAACCCATCCTAGAAGGCAGCAATGCATCGAGGGCCTAACAATGGGATATGGTTAGGGTGGAGGAGAACGTATCCTTAAACTGCTGGAACAAAGAGGCATCCGGCGGTCGGCTATCTATAGTGACCCCAAGCTTCTTCATCATCACGTTCTGAGCTTGAACAACAGGTTTGGTGGCATGGTGACGCGACTTTTTTGCCATCCTGATGGAGAAGGCTTGCTACCGCCGCCGCGACCGGTGATGGGGTGCTGTAGCATTCAACACCGGTGGGGGGCTTCCCTGCACACAAATTGTGTGAAATTAGCGACAACCTCATGCACCGGCGAGTTGGCATCAACGAAAAGGTGCAACAGGAGGGTTTTCCTCATCCCCCGAGCGACCGTAATATTACGCAAGCTGGGAGAAGCATAGACTACCGGCCCGGGGTCCTGCACATCAAAATGTACCGATTCCAAATCGACCGATGCCGGGGGAGCTTGATCAGCAACGGGGGCGACGTCATCCATGCCGGCGGCAGGGCTCGACGGGGCGGAAAGCAACTCGAGCTCAAGTAGCATGGGGTACTCCAGGGGATTGGACAGCAACACATCATGACGAGCAGGCGGCCCATCGCCAACCTCCAGATTACGCAGCCGCAAGCGTGTTGGGTAGTCCTCGGACTCATCAATCATGGGATTAAAAGTCTGAACATCGACCAAAGCAGAGCATCCAGCATCAACATGGATGGCCACATCATCACGTGGTGGACGACTGCCTGACACCACCACGACACTTTTGGGAGACCACCCAACGGCGGGTAGGCGGTGTCCCGCCGACGAACCAGAGCCAAACCGTAGAGGGAAGGAGTGCAAAGGTAATTGCCCCATCGGCAGGCCAGTGCCAAAGTGCACAGGGGAAGGGAGCGTCCTCCCAGCGAAGTGCAGTCCACCGAAGCCCAAGAACTTGGACCCCCACCATCAACTGAATTCCCCGGACCATCCCCAAACCCAGGCGTCCGAAAAACAGTCCGCCGCAGTAGCGGATGAGAGCGAGAGTTCTGGTGAATTCGAGGGTAGTCATCCTCATCATCAGAATCAGTCAGTGCATGATCAGGAAGCGTGCCAGAATCATCCGAAGAGCACGAATCATTCGAGTCCTGAATCTCCAAGATCTCAATTTCGATCTTATAACGGAGAAGAGGCAGGTCATGGTGTATGATTTGTTGTGGCCTGAGGAAAAGCACATTATCACCCAAACTATCAACGCATTCTGGAATGCGGATGACGGCTTCATTTGGAATGAGATCCGGGTCACTACACCAAACGACCACCTGAAAACGGCGCAAATCGGCCCATGCCGCCGTGGTGGGTGTGAGTTCAGGAGTTGCGTAGGCGTCGGCCAGAACAATTTGGGCAGTAGTAGTAGACCAAGCATGAGCTGGGATACCACGAATTTTGACCAGAACACGATAGCGCATAGATTCACCCTCCGCCATGGAGAGCCTGTTCCACCGGCAAAAACGTAGCACCATGTCGGCGCGCGGCAGGGGAGGCGCGTCAAGGACACATTGTAGATCCGCCAGATTCCGGAAGATGATTAGATAGTCCTCAGGCCAGTAATGGTGTAAGGTGAATTCACAGCTAGCTACCCCATAGTTCTCCTGAACAAAGTGTCGAACCTGGTATGGAGCAAGAGAGGGGTGTGTGCCAACAATCAGTACGACCAATGCAGTGGCGGCCAGAGCGTCTTCGTCATGTTGTAGCCCAGCCGAGTGGGGGATAGTGGGAACGGCTAGGGGAGGACTGCGAGATGGATGCCCCTGCAGAAACACCGGCCCAGTAGCCAGTGAGGTAGAGCGACCTTCGGCGAAGAAACGCGACCCGCCGGAGATGCGGCACAGATTGAAGGCGGCCCGGAGTAGGTGCGGCCCGTGAAAGCTGAACTCGAGGAGGCCGTCGAAGCGGATGCGGGCGGAATGACCTCGACGCAGGAGGTTTGCCACCACAGCAGTGTCCATGCCCAGACCGATCCACCGGATGGAGAGTCCGCGGCCTCTTTGTGGCCTGGGGAAACAAGGGCGCTTGCAGTTCTTGGCGACGTAGCCGACCTCCTCACAACGAAGACATCGCGAGGGCTGGGTACACTGGGCGGCGATGTGGTCGGTAGCCAAGCAGTTGAATCACCTCCCCACCAGATCGGCAGGAACCGGATGGCGGACCGCGGGGGGGGGGGGCAGCGAGAGTGGCGTGCCTCCTCGCGAGAGCGACGCCTACTAACAACCAAGCGGAAGCCATCCGCGTCCACCAAGGGAATCATGTGTGCCTGAGCAGAAGAATCAGAGTCTGCGTGCGACCGTCGGGCATCGGCCATGAAACCCCCAGATCCGCGCACAGGGGAAGCGGATCCGTGACGACCTTCGACCGCAGCACCTTTCCCCTTGGGCGAGGAGCAGGGGGGAGCCAATTGAGGTCCTCCTCGTCGTCATCCTCCGAATTGGATGGGAGGCTGAAGCAAATCCCCTCCGAGATTCCTCTGGCAGGCGCGAGGGGCCAGCGCCAGGAGAGGGAGAGAAGGGAGTGGCTTCGGGATTGAGCTGCCGGCGCAGATTGAGTGTGGATCTGGCACCGGAACGACCAAAGTCCACATGGTGCGGAGAAGGGGGAACACTGTGGCAGAACCGCCCGAATTAACCCGGCTCAAGTACACTAACCAGTATCCTTGTAAAGGAACTGGCCACCATGCACTTCAAACGGATTAATCCGACAGTCTGTCGGGTAGATCCCGATGCAACCACTCAACATTTCGATCAAAACCAAGCATACGCATAACTCGCACGAAGGCAAGTCCAGAGGATACAACATTCCACAAGATTTTAAAAGCACAAATCGGACATTAATTATTACAAGTTGAAAGATACCACTCGAGTACTTCTGAAGTTCAACACAAAACTTCATTCAGAGTTTTAAACTGCAACGGATAAAAGAAGCACGATCAACTACTCGTCGGCAGGGTCAGTACTAGTCGGGGAAGGCTCCCATTCCACCGTCCAACCAGTCGGCAAGGCACTCGACCAAGCCAAACCAGCTGTCATAACTTCCACAGACATACATGAAAACATTGCCACAAGCAAGGCTGAGTATACTAATACTCAGCAAGGCTTACTCGACTGGTTCTATGTACAGACCGACTACTAAGCATGCATGGCTCTAAGATTCTAGGGTTTTCTTTTTGCTGAAAAGCAACCAGGAGTAAGTCCTTAATTTCATATTTTAGCTTTCCATATTCTAGTTCATTTAACCAGTCTAGATGAGCATCTAATTCTAATCAAATATGGTGGAAAACAATTAATCATCCAGCAAGTTTCATCGTAAGCATAGTTCCTCTTGTTACTCTATATGGCAAGAGTGTTAAGCAGTCTCAATTACCGCGAGAAACGGATGATTCGAATTGAATTTCTTAACCTTGCAAGGGAAACCTAAACACACGTCACGTGGTTACTCCTAGAGTCACACATGCAACTTTTCCTCTTTATTCCTGGTTTATGGATCAGGGCCACCGGCCTCGAGTACAAGAAGTCCATTTACCACGGACGATGCTGGAACATGACCCCTCTTGCACTCACCATTGGCCTATGGGATAGCATCTAGACGGTGTAGCCTGTCCACGCACCGGTTCAATTGCGTACTTAAGCTTACCGATTACCATATTCTTGGCATGTGGTTAGTACTTTCAAAAGCTTAACCACTGTTACCACACACTGCGGTCTTAGCATTTTCCACTACTCAGAGGGGGCTTCAACCACGAGTACTTTACCATAGCCCCGTCTGCCAACCTTATAGTTGCAGTATGCGGTAAATCAATCAACTCCTATAGTTCTCGGGAGTAGCAGAAAACTACTCGACTTTTACCGTACCTATTAGCATAGCATCTACTCGATATTCCTGTTCTAGTAGTCATTACAAAGGTACCTAGGATCATGCAGCTAGTGGTTCCAATCAACTCCTATGAACTTAAATACACAATCAAAGGAAACAATAGTTGCATAATTTAAAAACTGGGATCATGCACCGGGGCTTGCCTTCTTGTGTAAAACTAGCCGGGGGCTCCTCCGAACGTTGGTCCGGGTCTTCAGTGGTTGGTGCTGGATTTCCCTGAGCTTCTTGGTGCTCACTCTCGGACTCGGGTACTAGATTGTAGATTCCGTCGGCGAGAGTAGTCGAGTCTATATGAATGCACAAGTATGAGTAGTTTTACTGGTACAAGATTATTTTATAAAGTAGTCAAAACTTAAGTTAAGTAGTCGAGTACTTCATTTCCTTTACCCTAGGCAGTCATTTATCGAGTACTTATTTGTATTAACTGACTCCATTAAGTGAGCGGGTGCTTGTGCATGTTGTACGGCCATTTTAACAGGTAGCATTGTTTAACTAAAACTACTCACATGGGTAGTTTCTGGGTTGTAGAACTACTCCTACACGTAGTTTCTGAGTTGAGATTCTTAGTTAGAGCTTGTTACTTATTTACAACCTTACTGTAAAAGTTTTAGGCATCTCCATTCAGCAGGTTACTCATGGAAGCGTATTAAACAGTTATTATTATGATTAAGGTCTACTTGCACAGAACAACCATGCAAGACACTGGTGCTCAACTCCTTACTGAACAAATCTACTCGAATGAGTAGTTTACTGCACATTTTTGTAGATTTTTCCTAAGCAAGAACCAGAGGTTATCATTTTTAGATTAAAAGGAATCTAGCTGATGACAAAAGTACTCAAAACCCTGGTTGTGCTTGGATTTAGAGCATGAAATTTTTATGAGAGACTTCACTCCTAGTTCTGAAACTACCATCCAAGTTTCTTGAGCAGTTCTTACTCGAATCTCTTGGAGCAAATAAAAGCCATTTAAACTTGATTTAAATCCACATCTAAAATCATGTGGAAACAGATCCAGAATCCTGTTACAAAGTTGTAGATCTACTCTTAAGGGTTCCAGAATATTTTAGCTTGTATTTTTAGGATTTTTCTGTGAGTTGTTATGCATCTTCAAAGTTAACAGATTAGTTTTTGAGTTCTTGTTCTAGGTTTACACATGAATCCTTGTTATTTACAGAAAACTTCTCAGAAGATTTAAAACGACGCAGATGGGTCCTTGGTACAGGGAAACGGCTACTGCCGGCCAAAATCCGGCGACTAGGGTGGCCGGTGGTGCGGGGTGAAGGTGGGAGATGCAAGAGAGGGGTAAACCGCACCTGTTTGAGGTCTTGGGGTGGGGAAGGATGGATCGACGCGGCCAGCCGACGGTGGCACAGAGCCGGCGGCGGGGTGGATGGAGGGGGCGACGGTCCAGTGAGGGAAACGGTGTGGGGAATGACTGTGTAGCCTCGGGGTGAGGCGGAGAAGGTGGGGGAAGGGTTGTTTCGGGCAATTTGGGGGCAGCGTGGCGCGTCCACGTACAGGGGGTGACTTGCTGGAGTTGGAGGTTGTAGCGATGAACTGAGGTGCCCTGGGGTGGCTTTTATAGGCGCTGGGGAGGGGAAGGGCGGAGGGGTTGGGCGCGACAGAATGGAGGGAGGGGGCGCAACCGGGACAGGGTCGCGGCAAGGGTGCGGCTACGCCGGCGCGTCGTGGCTCGCCCGTCGCGCATCGTTGGCCGCGTGGCACGCACGGGCAGGCCGGGGCGGGATATGGGAAGGGGCAAATCGCCTGTAGCAAGCTCGGTCAGGGGCTGGTTGGCCCCGTTTGGGAGTCACGCCTTGGCGTGGCTCGCCGGCACAGGTATTCCCTGCCGCGTGGCAGCGCCTCACAGCCGGCGGGGGCAAATACAGTGGAGGGGAGAGATAGGGCTGGAATACAAAATGAATTTCCTTAAAGTTTCAAACAGGAACTTGAAAAACTCTAAACACAAAAGTTGTAGGGAACTTGAAAATCTTCAACTTTTGTTTTAGCCCAAAGTTCAATTAAGCTATGGTTTAAAAGTTATTTTGTGTTTCCGAAAACAAGCATTTAAGTGACCCATCAGTTTATGTGAATTTCTGCACTGTTTGACCTTAAGTTCAACTAGACTTTTATTGCTTTTTCTGTGACAAAGGTGCCATTAAAATTATAGGTTCAAATGTGATCAATTTTGAAAGTTACAAGAGTTTGATTGCACGGTTTTAATTGTTTATGCATGAACACAAATTTATTTGCCTGCAAGGTATATTTGACAGGTTGTTTCAAACTTTTCTTGCTCTTTTGAGACTGATTTCATGATTTAGGATCTTCATTAATCTTTTAGACACCTAGGGTGTCACAGTCACCCATCGTGGGGGCAATTTTCCAGGGGATTGCGTGGGGGGGGGGGGGGGGGGGGGAGGGAGGGAGCAGATCCGAAAGTTAGGACCTCAGTTGTCGATGTCGGGGCGGCGGGTAGACCACCGGAGCCGGGATGGCCGCCGAGAGTGGGGTTGGTGGCCGTCGGGACCGGAGTGTTCACCGGCGGGGGTCGGGTCGCTCTCGCCTAGAGAGAGAGTCTTAAAGAGTCATATTCAGAACCCTCTGCCTCCTCTAATGGATTGTATCCCGAACTCTGGACGGCGTCGCGTGGCACGCAGGTTGGCGTGTATTGCAGGTGAAGAATAGACAGAATACCGCGAGAGACATACAGCGTCAAGCGTGCAGGTGTACTGCACATTGCATGAAGAGAAATACTTCCAATTGTGTTATTTTTTTTTGGGTACAATCTTAATATGAACCTGTTGGCGCAAAAAATCGCTCGGCCGATGATGTTTACCACGTGCAACACTCCAGCCTGGGAGATCTGCTCAGCTCCAGAGCAGGTCCTGAATCTTGAGGTTTGTGGCGTGCCAGTCAGTTTGATCCTGCAACTAACAAGGTAAAAATAATCCCTTGAAGTCCGAGGCGATCGGCCGATCAGGCCGATGTGATCCTTGTGCCGGTAGCAGTAGCAGTGCAGCATAATAAAATATGATAAATAAGTTATCGGCTAATGGGGCCGATTCCAGCATCTTGATGAGCATGTATAGGTCATCGGCTATATGAGCCGAATCAACACAGAGGATGATCATGAAGCACAAGCTATCGGCCAGTGGGCCGATGAGGATTAAGCAATTACTGAACATCTACCTTGTCGCAAAAGAACCACCAAATCGATAACAATTAATCTACCGTTACCATCAATCGGATAGGATCTAACCGAGACAACGTTGGTAGCAGGGCGATAAATTAAAAGCTATGAGCCATGGATTTAGTCACGAAAGGATAAAAGTACAATAAAAGCTCAAGACAAGAACTATCGGCTAATATAAACTAATCTAATGTTTTCATTAAATAAATCACTTTCATCAGCAGCTAAACAACAGATTCAAAAAATATAAACCGATAGATCTTAATCGAGGCAAGATAACAATGATTCTATCAGATCTAGCAGGAGGCCCAACGATGCAACCTTACAAGACTTGATTAGAATCGATAACTGGTAGGCAACTATACCAACCGAACCGGAGCAATCCAAGAGATCGAAACAATGCAGCCTTGAACAACACCAATATAGCTGATACAATTGTCAGGGCCGACGGAACTTAGGACTTACCCCTTCACTGGAGATAGAAACGATGCAGCCCCGCGTCAGGTGCCAAGTTCCGCCGGTGATGAAAATCTCAGAAAAGAGGGTGGCGATGCACTGAAAGTTGTGTTGTATTGATCAAAAGATGAATTACAATGACCCTGGGTGTACATATTTATATCTATAGGTGGATACTAGTCCTTATTGGACACGACACAAACTTACTAAAAAAGAAAAATGTAAAAAAAAATTAAGATACATGGATTCTAATTTCTCTTTTGTAGAATTCTTGCTAATAAGCTTCCTTATCGGCTCCTTTCCATATACTTCAAATGCCATAAAATTATCAAATTTTGGTGGGAATATAACCTTCTGCTTGGTCTATAGTTGGTGGTGATTGGTTGCAGAGCTTAGTCTAAATCTGGCTATAAGTAAACCCTGGCTGACCTTAATCAGCTGGAGCAATACTAAGAGCTTGTTGGAAGCACTCCGCTCCAAAAAAAATCAGCTTCACTCCACCAACTCCACGGTAGAGCAGAGCACCTCCACCATGGAGCTAGAGTAGGAAAATGAAGTGTTTGGCTTAGATTTTGACTCGGCTCCAAGAACAGAAGGATTTGGTATGAATTGTCCATTATGCCTCTTGAGATTTTATATGAATACTATTTTTTGAATGTAAATGCATCAGTGAGTAATTTGGATGTAAATGCATTAACTTTGTTACTCTAGCTCCAAGCAGATGAAGAAGTGCTACAGAAAGCATAGAGCTGCCTGAAATTACATGTAGTTTTTAGCACAAATTGAGCAAATGCATTCCAAAACACGATGGATGAGCTACAGCAATCGGCAACAATAGCAAGGGACGCTCGAATTTTTTTGCAACTGAAAGCTTGCTGCGTTTTCAGCTTTGATTTTATTAGATGGTTAAACAAACAAACTATCTATTATATCCGCAAAAACAAACAAACTATCTATTATATACATGACTAAGTGACCGGGGTCGTGGTCTTAGTGGCAGATAAAACTCAAGCACGAACAACAAACGTGCCAACTCCTAAAGACTAGGAAACAACATTGACCGGATCAACTTTACAGACTCCGAAGAAAGAGAAACTCTGTCAAAACTGAAACTTGACACCGAAACACTGATGAAACTGAAACACTCCTAAACACATGGTTTATTCTGAGAGAATCAACCAAGAAGGGCAAGATTTCCTACAGGGTTAAATCCTGTGGCGGTGTTGATGGAGAGAATCATGTCACCTTGGCATTCGTCTCCTCCAAGACATTAAATCCAAATATTAATGCTCCCAAAAATAATGAAAAAGTTCTGTGCCTTTCAGAATTGTTCCTAAAAATTGTTTCAAAACAATAAAAAGTTCCGAATATTTCAAGCATTTCAGATTGTTCAGAATTCCCAAAAAGTTCTGTGCGACTAAGAAATGTCAAAAACAATTCAGAATGTTTGAAAACTATTTAAACTGTTCTGAAAAATTATTTAAAAATAAAATTCTGTACCATTTCAAATAGTTCAAAAAGTTGTTAATTATTATCGTTTTGAATTTTTCTAATTGTTTTGAAAACACTTCAAATTACCTACAACGACGAAATCCTAACTCATTGCAGTCACCTCGTTGATAGTTGTTGGTCTGGAGAGGTGAACCTGTGATGGAACGAACGATCCGAAAAATACATAGGATACTAACGTGGGTCGCCCTTCTTAACGGGCCTTCAAAATCATGAGGATGAATCAGCGTAGCAGGCGAGGCGCTTCAGCGACAAGCAACGCGGCAGCGCGCGCGACAAATAGACTTCCCGATAAAAATAAGAAGATTATTGTTACTCTCACAAACTATACAAGACCATTGGACACCCTCATGTTGTTATGCTATAGAAGAGATAATGCCAATAATTCGAGAAAACATTGACGGATGAGTCGATTCGCGTGAACAGTGCTACGTTATCAGGTTGTTATGCTATAGAAGAGGAAACAGAGATAGCACTGATTAGGGGGACAACTTGAGGGGGCTCCTATCCACCTTCCGTGCGATAGGAAGTTCACGCATCGCACGGCCCCGGCAGCTCGTGGCCCAACCGGATAACAGCGAGTCCGAACTCTTCTGAGCGGAGAATAGGCTAATAGCAGGCTAGTGAGTCATGAGCACGGTCCTTTGTTTTCATATTTCCTTTTGTTTCTCTACTCTAATTCTGGTAATACCTTATTCAACATTTTTTTAAACCGATTCAATATTTTAAAACAACTAACTCAACACTTTGGGAAAACTAATTCAACTATTTAGAAATTAATGTTGAAATATTATACTACAAATGTTGAAGTTATATAGTGAAAATGTTGAACTAGTATATTAAAATGTTGAAATGCTAAATAAAACATAATAATAACATATTGGATTTCATTTTGTAGCATTAACTCCAATGAATAATATGCTTCAACCAGATTTTGAAAAAGATAAATGATCTAAGAGAAAATTTCATTTGAAATTTAAGATCGGAAGTAGACATGCCCTCACGTCTCCCAGGCTCACACCGGCGCACGCACATATGCTTCGCCGCATGCTGCAACCTCGGCCCGCGACGCCTCGGCCCACGCGTCTGCACCCGGTCAACGCTTAGCCGTTTAGATCTAGCTATATATATTTTTTGCACGAATCTCTAACAGTGAAATATGTATAAGCTCCTTTCTTCCGGAAGATGAATAGGAATATCCCAACTTAAGAGGTTGAGGTGTCGAGTGGCAAATCGTCAAAAGGGCCGGTGCGGTTGAGGAAGGAGTTTAGGAATTCGTTCCGACTGTCTTGGGCCTGCAGCAACTTTGAGACCCATTTTAGTGTTGGATACGTATTAGTCTTGCTTGGGTCTGCATAACCTATAATGGTTTCCTAAAAGAAAAACCCTATAATGGTTGGCTAATTTGGGGTGCCCGGGCAGGTAAGGACCCTGTGTGGTCGCACGGCCCACACATGCCTAGGGATGAATATTGACAGTTTAGCATAGGTCCAGCTCAGACATCCATGCTTAAGATCATATCCATTGCCCTTTCCGTCTGAAATTAGAAACACGGAGGGGAAAGAGTTTCACTCGCTGGTCCAGAAAAAGAATCAAAACCATAGGTCTTGATAGAGTTTTGCGCTCTACCATCAAAATGCCATAGAGGTGTTATTAGTTGGAGTCAAGTGTGATCAGTTACAAAGTTTTCAAGTAACAATACAAACTTTTAAGACGGCTGAAGATGCAACCGACCACTGTGACTCTATGAGTTTGGAGCTCATTGTTAGTCTGATGCTGCATCTTCTTATTCTCTTCTTGCCGCAATAATACATAACTGCGATGTGTTCAGTTCAGCTTCCAACCCGACAACTGTCAATGCCATGTCTCTAACGAGGTCTTGGTTTGCTACCTGAAGAGTTTATCGCACCTCAGGTATATTGGACCTAGGACTAATATGGATATTAATCTCGGTTCCAATAGCTAGGACCAGAGAGGACATCAATCCCGGTTCGTAGCTCCGTCCTGAATTTAGTGGACTCCTTTCAGTTCCGGGTGGAGCCACCCACCGGGACTAATGCAGACCGTTATCATTTGTCCTGGTGGGTGGCTCCAACCGGAACCAAAAGCAGCGTTTTAGTCCCAGATCGAGCCAGCCGCCGGGACTGAAAACTGCTGACTCTTTTTTTTTTCTTTTTTTCCGTGTCCACGTCTACATCTCTCTCTCTCGTACCCTCGCCTCGATCTCTCCCATCCTCTCCTTTCTACCTTATTCTCCTCCTCTCCCTCTCTTTTGGAGCCGGAGAGATCGAGGGGCGCGACATGCAGCGGGCGGCGGAGCTGGAGAGAGGGGCGCGGCCGGCCGGAGATGCGGGCCCGGCCAAGCGTCTGGGTGGCGGGCTTGGGAATTGGTGGCGGCTCGCACCGCGAGCAAGCAATGCTCGCGGCGAGCGGTAGGCTCGGGACGCGGCAGTGGCGGCAGGCGGCAGATCCGGAGGGAGGGGCGCCGCCGACCGGAGTAGCATGCAGCGGGAGGGAGGGGCACTGCCGGCTGGAGCAGCGAGCTAGGCCAAGCACCCAGGCAGCAGGCTTAGGATGCGGCGGCCGCGTCGAGCGGCAAGTGACGGAGCCAGAGGATGAGGGGCGCTGGCCTGCCGGAGCGGCAGAGCCGGAGGGCGAGGGGCGCGGTCAGCCTGAGCAGCGACAGCGTCTCGGGCGCATGGGACGACAGCGCCCGCGGCAAGCAATGGCCGCTCGGCCCTCGGCAAGTTGAGGTCCCATGCGTGTGGTGTTTTTTTTTTCATCAATGATTTGTTTTTCTTATTCTTTTCTCAGTCGTGGGAGGAATTGTAGATGGGATTGGATGTTTGTGGTATTGTTGTAGTGTTGTAGATAGTTTGAGTTTGAGTTTCTACGAGAATAGAGAAGCAGTTGTATGCTCTTGATAATGAAAATGGCAACACTTGTATGATTTCTCCTTTTTTCGGTTGAATTTTGTGCTAAATGCTCGTCCGGTGGTGCCATGGCGGCGAGGAAGAGTGGACTAGGAAAGGAACTTGGGGCCGTCTGCAGGGTGCACGGGCTGCCGGCGAGCCGGGGGTGCAGCTCCTGGGCGGCGGCGGGCATGGGCATGGTGGGAGCAAGCAAGGCGAGAGTGGGACGTTTTCTTTAATTTTTTCTTTATAGTGTTTGGTCCCGGTTGGTTTACTAACCGGGATTAAAAGTTTCTTTTAGTTCCGGTCGGTACAACCGGGACTAAAAATCAGGATATTTAGTCCTGGAATCGCGGTTCTGGTTGGAAAACCGGGACTATTCCAGGTTTCCAACCGGGACTATTGTGCCATTCTATACTAGTGATATCTGCTGATAATAAAAACCTTTAAAGCTTGCTGGATCGTTGTGTACTAATGATTTCTCTCACAATGTACTCAAAGGACCTGCTCACAGTTCAAGTGATTGCCATGGAAGGTCGCCGATCATTGTGGCAGCCGACCGAAGGGTATGATCAGATTTTGTAGTGATTTAATTGCTACATCCTGGAGGGGGAAAAAAATCCAATTCTAGGAAACTGAGAAGGGGGACGACTTTCGAAAAATCTATAATGCTCCGTCCATCCTAAATTACAATTTGTTTTAATCTTTTTAAATACATAGTTAACATAGTGTACGTTTAGTTGTATAGAAAAATATATGTATTTACAAAGCCAAAACGAATTGTAATTTAGGTTGGAGGTAGTACCATCTAAACTAAATTCCACATTAAATGGGTCTTCTGGAATAGCGGAGGTACGGTCTTGGGAACTTGGCAAAGCATGAGTATATAGAAGATTTGATTAAAGAGAAGAAAATTAATTTTATTGCCTCATGGAAATTAGTCGTGATCAATTGCTAGATGAAACCCTTAAAAATTTATGTGGTGGAAAACAATATATTTGGTATTGTAAGGTGCCATATGCTCGTCGTCTATAGAAATTCTTTTTAGCACTTTCTCCGTCCCAAATTATTAATCGTTTTGGTTTTTTTAGATTTATAGATTTTACTATGCACATATACATAATATATATGTAGACGCATAGCAAAAATTATGTATTTAGAAAAGCCAAAATAACTAATAGTTTGAGACGGAAGGAGTATTGATCTATTGGTGTTTGACTCTCTTCCTAATATTCCAAATAGGCTTGTTCAGAGTAAATGGACGTGTGCAACAGCATGATAAAAACAATTTTTTAGCATGATTATGTGGCAAGGCTAAGCTAAGCTGCTAGGTAATTACTCCAGTAATTAACAAGCATGCTTGCATAATGCTGTAAATAAATAGTAACCTAGAGTTGCGACCAGAAGCTCTGCTGCGTGCAGCAACGGTCGGGAAGTTTCAAACTTGTTGGAATGCAACGGAACCCAACCAAGTGGGTCCGGTCCAGTCCGGTCCGGTCCGTTGGAAATTTGGAATCCGAGGCCCACCAAGGAAGTCCCATTTATACGTCGTGCCGGCGGCCGGCCACCGTACCCTCTGTCTTTGCGACGCTCCCCCGATTCAAAATCAAACCAATCCCCCCATTTCCCATCTCCGATTCGATCGATCGGCCGGGCCGTCCTCGCCTCCCCTCCCCTCCGCCGACGAGTCCATGGAGTCCTCCGCTTCCGCCTCCACCCCTCGTCGAGGAGGAGCAGCCGTCGACTACGTCTCCATGTCCCCGTCGCCATCCCACACGCCCAGGAGCTCCTCCGCCCACAAGCCCACCCCAAGGCATCGGGACCGGGATCGGGCCGCTCCTCTCTTCAACAACGGCGGCATCAACGCTGCCCAGGCCACCCAGCAGCAAGAATCCTCCACCCCCAAAGCCGCCACCGCCACCTCCAAGGGGCCCGGGTCCGGAGGCGTCAACGTCCAGGTCGTCCTCAGATGCAGGTAACTGCCCATACGTTATTTCAATATCGGTTCATCCACCGGTTCCTAATTGATAATGCATCCGTTAGTGTTCTAGGCAGGATCAAGGATCGACTAGTATGTATATTATCTTGTCTGTGATGTCACCAATGCGATGCAAGCCCCACTGCTACTGTTCATTCCTCCGCTTTATCGTTAATCTCACTCACTACTTGCTCATCAATTCAACCTCACTCACTGCATCGAATAGGCCATTGAGCGAGGAGGAACGACGCACAGGCACCCCCGTGGTCATCACTTGCAATGACCAGAGGCGAGAGGTTTCCGTTGCCCAGAACATTGCAAACAAGCAGATTGATCGCACTTTTGTATTCGACAAGGTCACCGCTAACACTACTTGTTACTCATGCAAACTGTCTCCCTCTCGGTCTTTTACTTCTCGCTCTTTGTTTCCTACATGCGACATTAGCTTAATCAGCTCATGATAAATACACACAGGTGTTTGGACCAAAGTCTCAACAGCAGGATGTCTTCAACCATGCTGTTGTGCCGCTTGTCAATGAGGTTTTGGACGGTTACAACTGCACAATATTTGCATATGGCCAGACCGGAACTGGCAAAACATACACCATGGAAGGAGGAGGGGGCAAAGTGCTGGTAACTATTATTATATTCACATCTCAAACATGTTCCTGATGACACAATTTGTTGCTTCAATTGAGTTCATATATAACTCCACCTGCATTTCTCTAGAATGGTGACTTGCCATCTGATGCTGGTGTCATTCCAAGGGCTGTCAAGTGCATATTTGATATCCTCGAGGCACAGAGCGCTGAGTACAGCATGAAGGTTTCTTTTCTTGAGCTGTATAATGAGGAACTCACTGACCTTCTCGCTCCAGAGGAATCTAAATTCTCTGACGACAAATCCAAGAAGCCTATGGCACTCATGGAGGATGGCAAGGGAGGAGTCCTTGTTAGGGGACTCGAGGAAGAGCTAGTTTCTTCAGCTGCCGAGATCTACAGGATACTGGACAGAGGCTCTGCAAAGAGAAAAACTGCTGAAACTCTCCTCAACAAACAAAGCAGTCGCTCACACTCTATTTTCTCTATCACCATCCACATTAAGGAATGCACGCCTGAGGGCGAGGAAATGATCAAGTGTGGAAAGCTTAATCTCGTTGACCTTGCTGGCTCTGAAAACATATCTAGGTCTGGTGCTAGAGATGTAAGTTTGGTTCTTTAGTTTTCCTCTCCTTGCCTAAATACCATGATCAAGTTCCACTAGTGAGAAATATTTACACTGTTGCCATCTGTTTTGCAGGGGCGGGCACGCGAAGCAGGAGAAATCAACAAGAGTTTGCTTACACTTGGGCGTGTCATTAATACTCTCATTGAGCACTCCGGACACATACCATACAGGTCGGGCTATCATTAGCTTTTCTGATGGTTCCTTGTGAAGCTGTTCAGTCATCTGATATTTGGGTCTTATTCATGCAGGGATAGCAAGTTAACAAGATTGTTAAGAGATTCCTTGGGAGGGAAGACAAAGACTTGCATCATAGCAACCATTGCACCTTCGGTACACTGCCTCGAGGAGACACTAAGCACGCTGGATTATGCACATCGTGCAAAACATATCAAGAATAAGCCAGAGGTTGTGGTTTTCTTTGATATGTCAAATTAACATTAATGGCAAAGCAATCCTTTATTTTCAGTAGTTGAATTTTAGTAACATGCCCATGATTTCCAGGTCAATCAGAAGATGATGAAATCTGCACTCATTAGAGATTTGTACTTTGAGATGGACCGTATCAAGCAAGGTATCCTTCTCTTCTTACAAGCGTTCATCATTGCTTGATGTTGAGAACTTCAGAAAATTACAACACGGCCATTTCCTATATAAGCATGTGCAGAAGTTAATCTTGCCCTCTTGAAATAAAGATGAATTGAAGAATAGCTGATTCTGTGAAACATGGTCACTGCTGGATGAAAGTTTTCTTACTGTCCAATCCACCAAATTTAGTGAATGCTTCATTCTGTCTTATTTATCTCTTCTGGTTCAGAATTCTTTCACTCCACGTATCTGAACACTGTTAACAAAATAATCACCTACATTACTTGGCACATGAATATACATGAATATCCATGTCATTGAATATACATGAATATCCATGTCGTTGAATTGCTTGGCACATCCCCAAATGCAGTGATCACGGATGGCATAAATGCTAGGCCTAGACAGGACGTTTCTAGATTTTGGATCTTCCTTATAGATACACTAAAATCTGCAATCATTCTCTTTAATCTTCTTGTCCATTAATTTTAAAATCTTGTGAAAGCCACATACTTCGAGTTGCTATATTACTAAATTTATTCCCCCTTTTGAACAGAACTATTTGCTGCGAGGGAGAAAAATGGTGTTTATATTCCGAGGGAACAATACTTAGCAGATGAAGCTGAAAAGAAGGTACTACGCTCTGTATCACTTATGCACACACTAGGTTCTGCATATTCTTCTGTAGTATGTGACTCAGAAAATTTCCAGGCTATGTCGGAGAAACTGGATCGTTTGGAGCTTGTTTTGGAATCAAAAGATAAGGTATACCTTTCGTTCTGTTGGAGAATGTGCAGCTTGCTGAAAAACTAATGCTACAATTCGGAATCTGTACTTGTAACAGAAATTAGATGAACTTCAAGGACTCTATGAATCTCAGAAACTTTTGAGTGCAGATCTAAGTGATAAAATTCAGAGATTACAGGTACATGTGTTTTCTTCTATTATTGTCCTCTGATGGTTTAATATTTAATGATGATTGTATTTATTTACAATGTCCCATCGTTATGCAGAAAAAGATGAAAGAAACTGAGTGCACCCTAGCTGATCTTGAAGAGAGATACATGCAGGCAAATGATACAATTAAGGAGAAGCAGTATCTGATAGAAAATCTTCTTAAATCAGGTTAGAATTTGTCTCATCAAGGTTGAATCTTATCATAATAAAGACAATTGATTTCTGTATTAGTGTGCATATGAAATAAGGTATCTTCTAAGCTCAATTAAACATTCGACAGATTCTCTAGCTTGCAATATAGAGAATGCTTGTGAGTAATAAAATGCAGCACTATTTGTTTCGTTCCAGTTTGCCTAGAGATAGTTGCACGGTATTCTTTTGTAGTTCCAGAATATGTTCAGGCTTTTGTCTGAAGTTATTATACTTACTAGTTCTCCTTTTTCCTTCCTTTTTTAATCTCTTCAGAAAAAGTTCTTGTTGGTGAAGCACAAACACTTCGATCTGAGTTGGAGAATACAGCAGGCGATCTGTATGGGTTATTTTCAAAACTAGGTTTGTCTCCATTTCCCATTCCTTGCCTTGTCAATTTAGATATTGTGATTTACATGCATGCATGTCATCGATTTTCAGAAAGGAAGGAAAAGATTGAAGATGCAAATAGAAGTATAGTTCAACATTTCCATTCTCAGCTAACTCAAGACACGAGTCTCTTGCATAGAACAGTCTCAACCTCGGTCTATCAACAGGAGAGCCTACTAAACTCACTCGAAGAAGAGATGAAATCTTTTCTTTCCTCAAAGGGCAAGGTACATTAACAAGCGAACATGTGGTCATCAGAGTAATCTCTATTTCTACATGTTTAAACATGCCACATTTTCTTAGGTTGCTGGAGGACTTCAAGAGCATGTAAGAAAGCTCAAAGAGACCGTCGATTCTAGGATAGTAGAATTGCATGGTTTTGCAAATGAACTCAAGCACAAATCTCAGTTGAGCTTTGAAAACCTTAATTCGCAAGTTATCAGACACACATCTGGCCTTGAGGATGTAAGTGTACTTAATTATCCAGTCATTCTCTTACATTGTGCTGACCATCTTGATTGTTATTCCCTTCAAAATTATTTTGTGAACACATATTAATAATCCTTGGTGCAGTGCATGAAGGGCATGTTGGTTGATGCTGACCAATTACTCGTTGAACTTCAAAATGGGCTTTCTCAGCAAGAAATGAACTTTGGTACATTTATTGAGCAGCAGCATGAGGTTCAACATTAATCACAATGCTTGCTTTTTACACATTTACTATTCTCTACTGTTGATTTCAGTAGTTTTAAGAAAAAAAAATTGAACTCATACAGGAACTCTCCAGAAACTTAGAGAGAATGAAGTCTGTTTCTGCAACTACAATGAACCTCTTCAGAACAATAGACTCGCATGCTTTGGAGCTCAAGAAGGTTTTGGAAGAATCACAGATGGCACATCGGAAGCAACTCTTCCAGCTTCAGAAGAAGTTTGAGGTAATCTTCTGTTGCAGTCACATACTTTATAGGTTCCTCACTAGTATGTAAAGACATTTTTACGATTTGTTATCTGATGACATGAAATTGATTCAGGTCGTTGTTGCTGATGAAGAGAAGTACTTGATGGAGAAGGTAGCAGGGTTACTGGCAGAATCAAATGCTAGAAAGAAAAATGTGGTATGCATATTCTGCTCCACAGTATTAGCATGATTTTTCTCCATGAGTTCAATTCCTCCTCAAACTTGTGGCCATAAGCCAATACATATTTGCATATTGTTATTGGATCATACTAGTCAAATTTCTTCAAAGAGAATCATCCCTCTACTTGTTAACTGCTGAAAACCAGCTAATGATATGAGTTTGATATGTGTGCCATTTCACTAGGTTCGAGATGATATATGCAGGCTCAATAGGACTGCTTCTGAGCGTTCTGACAACTTACAAACTGAAACTACCAAGCTTCAAGATTTAACATCTTCTATGAATGAGCAATGGGAAGCCTACATGCAGAGAGCTGAAGAGGCATTCCAGCAAAACGTATCGTCTATTGAACAGAACAGGTGCTTCTTGGCAGAGAATCTTGAGCAATGGTAAGAGTCTGTTTTGACAGTTAAATTGTTGTTTTCATCAGAATCTTGAAACACGCCAACCAACACATCACACACATGATTTATTCTACAGCAAGACAAAGGTAGAATTGTGCTCAGGACAATGGAGTACCGCTCAAAATTCAGTATTGGCCCTTGCAAGAAGCCATGCAGAAGCCACTAGTTCACTCATAAGGTACTTAATACTAACAATCTAAACGGTTCTGTTGTTTAATAAATTGTTTGAAGAGAAACAACTTGAAATTGCTGTATTGCTAAACATGCGCATACTACTTTTTTATGAAGTGATGGAACCGAGGAGAGCAACCAACTTAATGCAAGATTTTCATCTGCTGTCATGGCTGGATTTGAAGATAACAATGTTTCAAGCAAATATCTCCTTTGTTCCATTGATGGTACTATTTCTACTGTGTTGCCTCTTTTGTGGCAAACTAGTATGTCGTATGCGTATTGGGTTGTCTAAATTTTCTATATATGCTTATTCATTTTGTTTTGTCAGATTCATTAAAGTTGGACCATGGCATTTGTGAGAATGTGAAATCTATCACGATGACATCCAGAGCAGAACTCCATGACTTGCAACGTGGTCACTGTGAGAAGACTACAGTAATCACAGGGAATGCTGACACATCTCTAGGAGATGATTATACGGTTAGCAATGTTAGCCTGTTTGGCATATATATCCGCAGATATATAATAGTTGTTTGTTTACTTTGTCGCACATGGTCCCTTACTTTTCTAATAACGAGCACTCTGTGTTTATGAATCAGGTGGATGAAGTGACTTGTTCAACACCGAGAAGGCGTGAGATTAAGATTCCGAGCAGCCAATCGATCGGGGAGTTGGTAACCCCCCCTCTTGAGGATCTGGTGAAGACATTCTGGGACAGCAGAACACCGACGAAGCTTGACCTAAATGGAAATGGGAAGCAGAGCCTGTTAGGATCGATGACACCAGAAACCCCGAGAACCCCTCTCGCCGCAATTAATTAGGAAGGAGTATACTACTGTATACATAAGATAGATGTGGTAATGTTCAAGTGTTGGTCTCGTATGGGTTCTTGGGGACAAATTAAAATCCATAGTAATGGGAAGATCAATTAATTCTGGAGCCTTCCATGGTGGTTAGGCTTGATGAATTTTGCTACGAGTCAGAGAGATGATCAAGTGACATAATGTTGCTAATAGATTGCAGTCATGTTATATGAGGACGGGAGTAGAAGTACTATCACGTGGGGATTACATTATGCCTGGCACAAGAGCAGGTTCCAGCAGGCGGATCAAACTTCAAACACGTTCCAATGCTTAGAGACAAAGAAAATTAGGGTTGGTTTGGTAGGACTTTTCCAAAAGTTCCATTACTGGCTTCACCTGAAGCCCCAGCAAACACCCATCCGTAAAACGGCTACGAGGTTGAAGCCCATCTGAAGCCGGAGCTGAAATAGTACTACACAGGCGAAGCTCAAAAAATAGCTCCCCCCGGCTGTCTCTCTACGCATGAAAGAGTTACACAATTGTCCCTTGAGTTTGCAAATATTAAGGCAAAAATGCCATTCTCTACCACAGCTGCCGTAGCCCTTACCTTCTCCGCAAGGTCAGATTGACGCAGATGCTATTTAACACTTTAGTTCCGGTTGCAACCGTCACCATAGGGATCAACAGCTCGCAACTATTCAAGTGTTGATTTCTTTTTTTTTTCTTGAACAACTTTTTGTTGAACCTCCAAATTTGTGTAACGATGTTTGATTTTATGGTCTATCACTTCATATTTTTGGATGAATCTTTTATGCACGGTTTAGGTATTACTTCTGTTTAGCATAGTTGCAACAAAATCCGCAGTATCACCGAATGTTCTCCAATCAAACAAATGAAGGTCGCTCAACCCTGCTTGTTTAGAATGCAAGCCCACTAATCAAATCAAAAGGGCATTACGAGTGTAATTTGTCTGGCTCTAGCCTGGAAAAACAGAGTGAGTGGTGGTCCGCAACGGATGTCTTGCTACTAGTCAGACTCTATTGCCTCCTCCACTCAAAGAAAAATTGACTCCATTGCCTCGCACGTGAAAGAAATCGGTGCTTTAGCCTAAAAGCAGGAGGTGGTGAATTAGACAAACTAAAAACCTTAACCATGGCTCAAACTAGTTAGAAAAAACATAATCTAGAATATGCTATCTAGATGTACAACTATGGTTCATCTAGTGTGAAACCCTCACCCAAAACAATTTTTGCAACATATTGCCAATCCTAGCAAAATACTACACTAAGAAAGTAAAGGTACACAAGTTGCAAGAATAATGCGGAAACGTGAAGTAGGGGATGAGAGGAAGCAAACTCTTGCCGCGAGGATTTATTCCGTGGTATCGGTAGGCACTAAGCCACCCCTAGTCCACGTTGTTGAAGCACTTACAAAGAGTACTGCTTCCTGATCACCAAGTCTCTTCCGGAGCTTCTTTTGACTTGCCACAAAGGCTCGGCCACTAAGACTCACGCGAAGTCTCCCGGTCACCTTGATGCCGCTTTCATTACCGAGCTTCCGATGAAGGAGGGGTCTCCTCATCCCCCCACAAAGCCGTCGTCGCCGCTCCACACTAAGCCGGCACTAGTTCTACCGTGATAAAATTCCCAAAAACATCACGGAACGGATTTTATTTATCAGAAAAAACTTTCATCGCGAAAGCATAAACGTCACAAAGCTCAACATCACAGATTAAGGGCCTGTTTGGCATAGCTCCACTCCACAACTCCAGCGACTCCAAAAAAAAATAGCCAAACACCCCAACTCCAAACTCCATGGAGCTGCCAACTCCATGAAGCTGTAGTGCAAATGGAGGTGGAGTTTTGGAGCACCTCTTTTGCTGCTCCAAAACCCCCACTTTTGAACCTCCTCATGGAGTTGGTGAATAATTACCCACCAATGCCATTGATTACAGAAAAAACGATTCGTTCTTTCTTTTCTCCCCCTGAGCGCAACTCCTCTGTTTCTCCTCCCACCGCCGCCACCTGTTGTCCTACCCCCGCCGGCGGCCCAGCCCTACCGCCGCCCTACCGCCCGCATCCTCCGACTCCCTCCCTGCCGACGCCTCCCTGCTCCTCTCCAACCTCCCAACGTCGGCGCCCCTGCTCCCTCCGCCGCCGCCGGCCAGGACGCGCCACCCCCTGCCCACCTTCCGCCGCCGCACCTCCTCCCCTTCGCCTTCACCTCCAACTCCTCCCCCCTTTCCTCCCCATCTGGCGCCGCCCCTGCCATGCCCGACGGCCGCCGCTCCTCCCCAGTCAGCGCCACCCCCCTCCTTCCCCTCCGCCGTGCGCCGCTGCCTCCCCCCTCTTTCCCCTCCGCCGTGCGCCGCTACCGTCTCCCTGGACGGGCGCGCGCGCAGCTTGAGCAGGGGCATCCTCCCCTCCGTCGCGCGGCCCCGAAGGCGGGGGCCAGACGGCTGCGGCGGAGTAGGGGGCCGCCGCGGCCCCAAGGCGCGCTCCCGGCCCGGCCGCTGTGGCCCCAAGGTGCGCCGCCGGTGGCCACCCTCCCCTCCATGCATCTCGTTGCCACCGCCGCCGGTGGCCCCTTCCTCCCTAGCTGCGCCACCACGCCGTCCTCACCACCAGCGGCTACGGCTCCGCCCTCCCCTCCCCGCAGCTAGCAGCCGCCGCCGGCCCCTTCCCCGCAGCTCGCCACCACCACCGGCGTGGTTAGCCACACCGCCTCCACCATCCATGAGAGAGAGGAGGAAGACAATTGCATGTGAGAGAATGACATGTGGGGCCACTAATAGGGGCAACAATGGCAATCCAATCTGAAAAATCTCTTTTCTTTCCGGAGTTAGAAGTACTAATGTAGCCAAACACCTCATTCCAACAGCTCCAATTCCATCTGGAGTCAGCTCCACCTGGAGTTCTGGAGTGGAGTAGCTTGGAGTTCTGGAGTGGAGTAGCTCCACCTAGAATTGGAGTCATGCCAAACAGGCCCCGCGGACGCAACGTGGCAGTGATGTTCATCCAAGCTGGCAAATCACGTGGAAAAGAAAGGCCCACGGGCCATGTCCAATTTTTAAGTCCCAATTTGGCTCAATTATATATGGGCCAAGCCCAAGTAACAATTAATACAATTGAAAGAAATTTATACACCGTCAACACGATTTCATGTCCATATGTATCAAAAACCAGCAAACCAGCACACACATTAGTACAACACATATCTATTTCTGATGCTAACTTGGTTAACTTTATACTTTGACATTTGAATTGCTCCATTTGTAATAAGCCAGCTTCGAGCTTTCAACTCTAAAGATCGATTAGGATGGCATGTGGCCTACAAGAATCAAAACTGATCAGAACATAAATATAACCATTAAAAATTAGGCTTAGTGTGTAGAAGGACTAGAAACAAATTATTTATGTCAATGTCAGATTAACAAATACATCTTTCGACGCCAACAACTTTGAAAGCTAAGAACATGCAGCCCAAAGATTAGTAAGAACAAGCTCACTTCATAAAACACCTATAGCTACTGCAGCTCAAGCAACAAGCAACAAGTCACTAACAGGAGCTCAAGTTCATTTTGTGAAAAAGCTAATCAATTTCTCAATCTACCAGCCAAGGCAAGCAAGCAATAAATATAGCTGTTGCATGAAAGAGACACTTAAAAAGGAATATAGCTGAGCTATTTCAGTACTAAAAGCACCGGCCAAACAAGCATGAGATAGCAGCTAAAAGAATTAAACTATCATCTCAAACAGTAAACTACCTCAACCTGTCTCTGAACAAATTCGACGAACTATTGCTGTTGCACTGAATCGAGAGGAGAGTATATGAACTGTAGAACCAGAAGCTCACCGATGTGTAAATCCGGCCGCACCGTGCTGTGCTGCTAGTGATGCTTCCTTGGGCCTCGTGCACCTGCCTGCGTGCGCATGCAGTCCCGAGCTGGCACAGGCCTGCCTGCCGGCCTCTGCCACTGGCGGCCTGCTCGCCCGGTGCAAAGCCGCGCCAGGGCTGCCTCGCCCTGCCTGGGCCTGAGCACGCCCTCCTGGGCCGTGTGCGCGCCTCTGTGCGGGCCCAGCAAGCGAGCGCCGCCGCACGCCCCAAGCGCCGCGTGCCCGAGCGCCTGGCGCTGCGCCGCCGCGCGCTCCCCGCGCTGCTGGCCGCACACCGCCTGGGCGAGCGCCGCGTGCCTCGCGCTGCGCACCGCGGTGCTACCACCGGCGAGCACATCGATGACGTCACTGGTGAAGTAGGCGAACCTGGGTACATCGAGGACGAAGAACCGCCCCTACATGCTGCGTCGCCGGATCCGCCGCTGCGGCCGCTCGCTTCACCGGATCGCCCAGCTCGCTCCACCGGAGGGCCGGTACGCTGCCGCCATGCCAGCTCGCGCCACGAGCTCGGTGGAGCTGCAGAGGCTGCCGCGGGCCACGGCCGCTGCTAGGTGGGCTGCAGGGCGCCGAGGTCCACGCGGAGCACTGGCCGGAGGGGTGGCCACGGAGGAGGGGGAGAGAGCGGCGGCCACGGAGGAGGGAGGGAGCGGATGGATCTGAGGTGGGGATGGGAGGGAGAGAGATAGGGGAAAGGATGCGGATGAAGCTAGATGGCCAGCCGACCATCGGATCGGCAATGGATGGCCAGAAATAATTAGGCTATTTGGGCTAAAATGGACTTGGTTCATTCTTTCTCTGTTTATTGTTTTTTCTTTTTTCTATTTTATTACACCATTGTAAAATAAAACATAAAATAATTATCTTAAATACACCAATATATTTTTAGAATGTAATAAACAACATTTAATGTTTCATATAGGAATTTTATTAATTTTTGAAAAGATTTACTATTTTCTATCATATAAATAAATTGAACTACATGTCCATTCTAGTACGTGTCCTGAAGATAGATGAAAAATTCAGTTATCGTCTAGAGATAATTCAAACTTCTTTCATCAAATTACCATATAATAATTACAATAATATCTTAATATGATCCAAAAATTCTAAAAATTGACATGACAATATATTTTTGGTCCATAAACTTTCCATAAAAAACTTAAATAGTTTTCATAAAGTGTGACCATACATTGTTTATAAAAGAATACATCTCTTAAATAGTTTCATATAACTCAAGTCAAACTTTGAGATTTGAATACCTCATAATATTTTCAACCTCGTATGCACCTTAAATTTGGACACAACCTTATATTTTTTATAATATTAGTAAATATGAAGTTAGATTAATAATTGTTCATCAAAAATATGCTTTTCTATTATCTAATAAAGTGCAGAAAATAAGCCATATAAAAACCTAAGAAAGAACAATTAGTATACAAACAAACGCAATTAAAGGAAAGACATTGATTTTAGAAAAATTTAGAAAAAAGAACTATCAAATTCAGAGTTTTTATGAGGTAGAAATACCAATTATAAATTTTTATTTTGGATTAAAAAGATAAAGATGAACTATACATGTGTTCTTCGTCACACTCCACATGGTGCAAAGAATAATATGTTTTAATGTCGAATATTTATGACAACCCTTCAATATTGCAGTGGTAAGTCGTGCTTTCCGGTCATGGGTTCGAATCCCCACAGATCCATGATTTTGTTCCATTTTAGCTCAGTATTTTTATTATATGTGAGGCCCACTTGTCAGTCCCTCCTCCCTCCCTTCCCAGCTCTCTCTCTCCTCATCCCCTCCAACGATGGCGTTGTACATGGGGTTCGCCGCCTCACTCCTCTCGTCAGCCGTCCACTGCCTCCTTCCTGTGCACCGGCCCATGCACCGCTGATGGCGCCTTCGCGTCCGCCCGCCTCCACACCTCCCGCTCCTCCACGGGCGAAGGAATCCTTGGCTCCGTACCGCGAACAGGCCGCCGCCGCGCAGGCCTGCGAGCCTCGCCCGCTGGGCCGCCGCATGTTGCCCACGGGTCCGCCGCCGCGCTGCTCACTGGGATCCGCTGCCGCGCATGCCGGTGCCCGTTGCCCGCGGGGCCGCCGTCGAGCCTCACTCGCGTGGTCGCCACCGCCCAAGCCGGGCAGCCTCGCCCGCGTGGTCGCCGCTGCGAAAGCCGAGCAACCTCGCCCGAGAGAGATTGGAAAGGGAGGGAGAGAGGGGACGCCGCACGCTCCCCAGCAATCTGAGGCCAGCGTCTACAGCGCCGGCGTCACCTCTATGGAGAGAGAGGGGGAAAGGAGGAAGGAGAGAGAAAGTGCCGACAAGCAGGCCTCACCTGTTAGGTCCATGTCATTGCCCAGTCAGCATGCCACTAGGACGATTTAATGGAAGTTCTGAAGATTTGAACCCATATGATACAATTAGCAAGTTTACATATACCAATATATATTTTAAAAGTTTAGTGACCCAGATGACATAGCCGGATAAATTTATGTACCGCCCATGCATTTTACTCATTTTCCTTTTACGATAGTTCTGCTTAAAAAATAACGCATAGAATATCATGAATCAAGACGTAGCTCATTGGTAAGTTATATTTTTGGGATCTTTGGGACCAGATTTTTATTCCCATATGTCAATGTTTTTGCTTTTTTTAGATGAGCTCGGTCCAATACTTGGAGGAGGCAAAAACGAGTTGGGCTTGATCCAATACAGATAGAGAGGAGACAAAAAAAGGAGGTCGGCCCAATAAAAAAAAAGCTATGCCAGACATTACATTGCAGCACGTCGAAACGGATTAATGAAATAAAAAAATAGCAATTGCTATGCAAAAGATATTTTTCTATTCCCTACTCGGAAGAAAACAAGTAGTACATGTGGACCGACGGTTCCAGATCGCTACACGTGACAACCACGTAGACACGCTGGACCCTCTATCATCACATGTGGCCTATGAGTTCCAACGCTACATGTGTCTCACCGATTCTACGACGACTCGCGGTCATCACAGATAAGAGAAGTTGGCGGCGCACCATTTTTTTTTGACAATATGAGATGTTGTTTTGTGACGCGTGTTTTACTTTCGTCATAGTTCCGTAGGGGCTGAGGGCTGCTGCCGAAGAATTATGATGAAACTGGGATTTTCATCATAGATGTGGTCTGTTCTATGATGAAGTTTTAAACGTCACACGAAAAAATATCATGGAAGCTACTATTTCTACTGGTGCGGAGGGTCGAAGACTTGCCGACGAGCCACAAAGACTCCAAGGGGCCGGCACACTGAGATCCAAACTCGAGGTTAACTCAAGAACCACCACAAGGTCACAACACGTTGCTCTCACACTCTCTCTAAACCTAGCCTAGCACTACACCTCACAAAGCTTGTGCTAAACCTAAGGATTTGATCAATGAGCTCTTTTGTTGGCTTGAAGAACTTCAACAGAGTTTCTGTAGCATCTCACGAACTCTAGCAGCCTCAAATGACCCGGTGTGAGACCTTATATAGGCTAGAGGGCAGCTCATAGCCGTTGCTTGCTTTTACCCAGAAAAATATAAAGCGCCAGTTAAACCGGTCGCCACCATCGGTTTAACCGATCATACTAGCCCTGCCTGCTAGCCGTTGAACTCCAACTGTCTTTTTATGCTGACGTCACTGCACCGACGCCTTGCACCGATGCGTATCGGTTCAACCGGTGCTTCTCCACCTCTAAACGCTTGTGCATCAGTAAACTACCAATACACCGACGCTTAACTCTAGGGCGTCGGTTCAACAGGTGACTCTAGCACTTCCCCCCTTGATCGCCATGCTTTCTCCTCATTGCACCGATGCCTCCCTTTTTATAGCGTCAGTTCAACCGGTGCTACTGACTTGGTCACAATAGCAATTCCTAATGCACCGGTCAGTTCATTTTTAAGGGCGTCAGTTTAACCGGTCACCTGTTTTCTACTGCATTTTCACTACAACTTGGGCATCTTGACTGCAATTTGGACTGTCTTGTATATGGATTGGACTCCATCCATGGGACCTAAAAATCCTACAAACTTGATCTCACAAACTCGTTAGTCCCCATTACCTATGTTGTCACACAATCATCAAAATCACAATTATAGTTTAATAAAGTCATATTTCTTACACCACCAATTACCAAACCACCACCCAAGTCATATTTCTTACACCACCAATTAGCAAACCAACCCCCCCCCCCCCCCCCCCCCCCCCCCTCCCCCTGCTCCAAGCCAAATCCCTCCAGCTCACTCGCACGCCCTCACTCTCCCCACTCGCCCACTCGCTCCAAGCTAAAGCTCGAGCTCCTCTCTGCCTCTCTGCGCCGACAATGCCCTCACGCGCCATGGCGGCGCTTCTCCATCTCCTGCCAACCCTGCTCCTCCTGCTCCCGTCCACCCCGGACGCCACGTCCTCGGCGCTGCTGGGCATCAGCTACGGCCGCGTTGGCAACAACCTCCCGCCTGCCACCTCCGTACCGCGGATCCTCGTCTCCCTCGGCGTCAGCCGCGTCCGCCTCTACGACGCCGACCCCGCCACCATCCGCGCCTTCGCCAACACGGGCGTCGAGCTCGTCGTCGGCGTCCCGGACGAGTGCCTCGCGGCGGTGTCCACCCCCACCGGCGCCGCCTCCTGGGTCCGCTCCAACATTGCCCCCGCGCTCCCGGCCACCAAGATCGCCTTCCTCACCGTCGGCAACGAGGTGCTCACCGGCGCCAACAGCTCCTTGCTGTCCAGGTACCTCCTCCCGGCGATGCAGTGCCTCCACGACGCACTCGCGCAGGCCGGCCTTGACAAGCAGATTGCCGTCACCACCGCACACAACCTCGGCGTGCTGGCGACGTCGTACCCGCCCTCCTCGGCCTACTTCCGCAAGGACCTCCTCCCGGTGCTCTGCCCCATCCTCGACTTCCACGCGCGCGCCGGCTCGCCGTTCCTCGTCAATGCGTACCCGTACTTTGCCTACGCCGAGGAGCCCACCGGCGTGGAGCTCGAGTACGCGCTGCTGGAGCTCGGCCACGCCGGCGTCGCCGACCCGGGCTCCGGGCTGCACTACACCAACATGCTCGCCGCGCAGGTGGACGCCGTGTACCACGCTATCGGGGCGGCCAACAGCGCGGCGGCGCGGGCCGTGGAGGTGCGCGTGTCCGAGACCGGGTGGCCGTCGGCGGGCGACGCCAACGAGACCGGCGCCACGCCGCAGAACGCCGCGAGGTACAACGGCAACGTGATGCGGCTCGTGGCCCAGGGGAAGGGCACGCCGCTGCGGCCGTCGGTGCCGCTGCGCGTCTACATGTTCGCGCTCTTCAACGAGAACATGAAGCCCGGGCCGACCTCCGAGCGCAACTACGGGCTCTTCAAGCCCGACGGCACGCCGGCGTACGAGCTCTCCTACCGCCTGCCGCAGGACAACACCACCTCCTCCTCCGGCGGCGGCGTTGCCGCCGGCGGCGTGTACAATGGCCACGGCTACGGATCGGAGAACGGTGGATACTACAGCATCTCGACCGCCGGCAAGGCAACAATGGTGAGCTCTGCCGTTTCTATACTCTGCTATCTAGGTAATCATAGCTTCAACATGCTTGTTTTGGTATGATGAAACATTTTAAGAAAAGGTTAGCTGATTTGTTGGAAAGGTTCTTTGCATTAGGATGATATTGACCTCGTTTTAGTGCAACATTGTTTTAAGAAAAAGTTTAATCAAATTTGAAAAGATCGCGTTATGACTAATGCTTCGCATAGCACTAGAGAATGACATAAAGGAACATTCCACAAGTTACAACATTGTGTGATTGAAAACTTGACTTCAAAACAGTAATCTGAGATTTTGCATATTCGGTTACGACCAACCAGAGAATGAATATGGTCTCAAGCAATGTGATTAGATGTGACACTTTGCATCGCTATCCACATGATTCTCTCTGGTATTCCTGTGAAAGCACAGCCATTAACAGTCGCCGAAACACGGGACTGCAGATAAATAGGTAATCGCAAACTGATAAGCAGAACCTGTTTGCGGAGCGATCAACCAGGGATACCCTGTAATCATGAAAGTGGAGAGCAATTCTCCAGTGGCCTATCTGTCTGATGTCCTTCCAACTGGAACTTTGCCCCAAGTTTTTCTCATCTGCTGAGGTGTTGCCCCTTGTCTGTGCTTGTGCTTGCTCTTGCTAGGGTTGGTGGGGATGGAGACAGGCAGCTGTGGCAGCATGTGTAGCTGTCCTGGTGATGCAATTGTGGCTGTGAGCAGATCACACGATGTGCTTGGATGGATGGAAGCCTCTGGTTTCTAATGGAGTCTGAGGCTGCTAGGGCCATAGTGGTGAAGAACTGCTGCTGCTGTAGACAAAGGCATTGGTCATGGTGATGTACTGTACCTCAATTTCTTTTTCTTGTTCCTCGCTCCCATGTTGTTGTAACTGAGGTGCCCTTGTAGTTGGCGGTAAGCTAATGCGTTTGGCCGGTGTCATTAAACTATTCGATCTTTTATTATGTGTTGTTTTGAGATTCAGAATTTTTCTTTGAGTGAGTGAGGGTATTAATACGAGGGGAATGAAGTATTCCACTTGGATTTTTTAAAAGTGGCTTGGTAACTGGCTCACTAAAAAATGGATCATATGGAGAACATGTATTACCAGTCTTTTTGTTTCAAACAGCTCCACGTCACTACTTTTGCATTTTTTATAATAGTTGCTACAACAGGCTACTAAAACCCAATTACCGGAGGATATGGTAGAGACATAAATTCTCTTCATTTAGGTAAGATGGAGGTGTATTTTTGGTGATCATAAAAAAATTTTGATAATAGAAATTGGATTGGTCAAT